>CM065899.1:35260000-37760000 GCA_033439115.1 Firmiana major
AGCCTAATAAATACTCTTCTTATGATTCAACCATAATTACATAGTGTTCATACACATAGAAATCATAAGGAAATAAGCTACAAAAATCCGGGTCTGACAATCCTCCCCCACTCAGAAAATTTGGTCCTCCAAATTAGAACCAAGTCAGTCCTCAAATAGGTGAGGGTACTTCTCTCGCATCAGACTCTCTAGCTCCCAAGTAGCTTCCTCTGAAGTATGATGCTGCCAGAGAATCTTCACTAATCCGATGGTCTTCGATCTCAATACCTTCTCCTTCCTATCCAATATCCGAATCGGTCTCTCTACATATGACAAGTCCTCTCGGAGCTCCAAAGGCTCGTAACTAATCACATGTGACGGATCCGGGTGATACTTCCGAAGCATCGATATGTGGAAGACGTTGTGGACACCTGATAAGTCCGGTGGCAATGCCAACCTATACGCCTTATCTCCCAGTCGATCAAGTATCTCAAAGGGTCCAATGTAGCGAGGATTTAGTTTCCCTCTCTTCCCAAATCTCGCTATGCCCTTGGAAGGAGAAACTCTCAAAAACACGGATTCACCAACTGCAAACTCTAGTGGCCTACGTCTCCTGTCAGCGTAACTCTTCTGTCTGCTCTGAGCTGTCCTCAGTCTCTCTACTATCAAGCGGACATCCTCAGATGCTTGCGCAACCAAGTCAGGAGCAAAAATCTTACGGTCACCCACTTCTTCCCATCCAATGGGGGAACGACATCTACGGCCATACAAAGCCTCATACGGTGCCATCCCGATACTCGAATGATAACTGTTGTTGTAGGCGAACTCGGCTAGTGGTAGGTGGTCATCCCAGGAGCCTCGATAGTTTAGCACACATGCTCTCAACATGTCCTCCAGAGTCTGTATAGTCCTCTCTGACTGACCATCTGTCTGAGGATGGAAAGCGGTGCTCAAACTCAACTGGGTTCCCATAGCTTCCTGAAAATGTCCCCAAAAGTGGGATGTGAAGCGAGAATCCCTATATGAGACTATGCTCACTGGTACACCGTGTAACCTCACTACCTTGCGTACGTACAGTTCTGCTAACGAACTCAGAGTATCGGTAGCTCTCATAGCTAGGAAGTGGGCTGACTTCGTCAGTCTATCAACGATCACCCATATAGCATCGTGATTCCTGCGGGTCCTCGATAAACCCATCACGAAATCCATGGTGATATGCTCCCATTTCCATGTTGGTATAGGTAGAGGCTGCAACAATCCTGCAGGTTTCTGATGCTCTACCTTCACCTGCTGACATACAAGACACTTTGCCACAAAGTCTGCCACATCTCTCTTCATGCCCGACCACCAGTATACCCTCCGGAGGTTCTGATACATCTTGTTACTCCCCGGATGCAACGTATACCTCGACGAATGAGCTTCCGCCAATATCAATCTCCTAAGTCCTGGATCCTCGGGAACACACAATCTGCCTCTGAACCTCAGTAGTCCATCAGAACTCATCTCAAAATCAGTCACGGTGCCTTTCTGCATCTGACTACTAACATCCATACAAAATGGGTCAGTCTGCTGAGCCACTCTGATCCTGTCCAACAGGTCCGGCTCCAAGCGTAGACTAGCTATCACATAGCCTGTATCCATGTCAGAAGGCACGACTCCCAAACTGAGGCTGGCAAACTGCTCTAGCAAATCATGCTCCCTAACCATCATATACGATACCATCCCCAGGCTCTTCCTGCTCAAGGCATCGGCTACAACGTTAGCCTTACCCGGATGATAAAGTATCTCGCAGTCGTAGTCCTTCAGAAGCTCTAGCCATCTTCTCTGTCTCATGTTCAGCTCCTTCTGCGAGAACAGATACTTGAGGCTCTTGTGGTCGGTAAATATCTGAAACTTCTCTCCATACAAGTAGTGGCGCCATACCTTCAACGCAAACACTACCGCTGCTAGTTCCAAATCATGGGTCGGATAGTTCTTCTCATGATCCTTCAGCTGTCTGGATCCGTAAGCAACTACCTTCCCGTCCTGCATCAATACGCAGCCCAGTCCCTGATGCGAAGCATCGGTATATACTGCAAATCCTCCTGAGCTGGTAGGGATAGTGAGAATCGGAGCGGTGGTCAATCGACGCTTCAACTCCTCAAAGCTCTTCTCACAATCCTCGTTCCATATGAAAGGTGCACTCTTTCGAGTAAGACGTGTCAACGGAGCAGCCAACTTCAAAAATCCCTCAAAGAATCTCCGATAGTATCCAGCTAAACCCAGAAAACTCCTGATCTCGGTGACTGTCTTTGGCTGTTCCCACTGAACTACAGCCTCTATCTTAGATGGATCAACTGATACACCATCTCTCGATATAACGTGTCCCAAAAACGAGATCTGTGACAACCAAAAGTCACACTTGCTGAGCTTAGCATATAACTCATGCTCCCGTAACGTCTGCAACACGACCCTGAGGTGCTCCTCATGTTCCTCCTTGGATCTCGAATACACCAATATGTCATCGATGAAGACGATAACAAACTGGTCCAAGTATGGCTTGAACACATCGTTCATCAAAGCCATGAAAGCAGCTGGAGCATTCGTCAATCCGAATGGCATAACCAAGAACTCATAGTGGCCATATCGGGTACGAAATGCTGTCTTGGGTACATCTCCACTCCGAACCTTCAGCTGATGATACCCAGACCTTAGGTCAATCTTGGAAAAGACCTGTGCTCCCTGTAGCTGATCTAGCAAGTCGTCAATGCGTGGAAGGGGATATCTATTCTTGATGGTGGCCTTATTCAACAATCGGTAGTCTATACACAATCGGAGGCTTCCATCCTTCTTCCTCACAAACAAAACCGGTGCTCCCCAAGGTGAAACACTCGGTCGTACAAAGCCCCTATCCAACAGCTCCTGTAACTGTCTCTTGAGCTCCTCCAGCTCAACTAAGGCCATGCGATATGGTGGTCTCGAAATAGGCTCCGTACCAGGTACTAGATCTATACAGAACTCCATCTCTCTTTCTGGTGGTAACCCTGGCAATTCATCAGGGAAAACATCTGAGTACTCACTGACCACAGTGATATCTGCCAACTCCGGATGTGCCTTAATGAAACCTTGATATGTTGAAGGTTTTCTAAATCAGAAGTCATGTAATAATCATATCTACTCCTTTCATTTATCTTTATTAAACTTTACAACATATCTAGTAGGGTTAGGAAACATAACTGTCTTAGCGTAACAGTCTAAAACAGCATGGTTTGCAGATAGCCAATCCATTCCTAATATTATATCAAAGTCGCTCATACTTAGTAATATTAGATTGGCTGTCATCTCCTTATCCCCTACTCTCAACTTGCAGTCATTATATACATATTCTACAACTTGACTACTATCCATAGGCGTACTGATTAACATCATCATACATAAATGTGTACGCTCTACATGTCTCTCTAATTTACATGCAAATGAAGGCGATACAAAAGAATGCGTGGCACCAGGATCAATTAAAACATATGCTTCAATATCATAAATCAGGATGTTACCTCGAATCACATCCGATGAAGCATCAGCTGTCCCCTGGTCCAAAGCATGTACTCACCCTTGACCCATCACTTGTTTCCCCTTCTCCTCTGCCGTGGCTCTACCTCTCTGAGTAGACGTACCAGCTGGGGTTCTATCAAACTCCCTGCCCCTCTGTGGTGTAGTCGCATACGGCAATGGGCAATCTCTAGCTAGATGCCCCTGTTTCCCACATCGGAAACATACTATAGCACCCTGTGAACACGGCCAATCTCCATGGAATCTGTCGCATCTTCTGCACTGATCTGCAGCAGGTCTCGGTCCTCCTATCATAATGCCCTTCGCTGGGGCTGCAGTCGGATAAGCAGGAGATCTAGCATATCTATCTCGTGTCCCCTCTATCCGTGATCTCTTACCGAAGGGTTTCTTCCCCCCTCGATAACTAAAATCTCTAGCCGGCCTCTTCTTCTGTAAGTCTTGGCTACGGCTAAACTTCCCAAACTTGGAAGCATTCCTCTCGTAGTCCTGCTCACATAGTTACACCCTGCGCACTGCCTCCTCATAGGTCACTATGTCCAGCGGAACCAACTTGGACCGTAGCACCGGTCTCAACCCGTCGATAAACCTGTGGACCTTCCTGGTCTCACTATACATAGTATCCGGGTCGTATCTTCCTAGGGATAGGAATCGAGTCTCATACTCGTCCACCGATAAACTCCCCTGGTTGAGTCTCAGAAACTCTGCATGTAACTTCCGCTGTGCGGTGTCAGGAATAAACTGCCTCCTAAAGGCCTCCCGAAATATATCCCAAGTGATATCTGTGTGTCGGGATCTCAATATAGGTCTGGTGGACTTCCACCAATGCTCTGCGGCTCCCTTCAGTAGGAACGCAGCAAACGCGACCATCTCCGAGGTCGTACACTCGAAGTATCCATAGAGCTTCTCTAGCTCTGCCAACCACTCCTCCGCAGCTACGGGGTTCTTGACCCCACTAAATGATGGAGGTCTGAACTTCTGGAACTCCCTCAACCGATGCAAGTCATATCCATATCCTAATCCACTGCCACCCGAAACCGGTGGGGGTGTAAGAGTATCTACTGTCCTCTGTGCATCAGCTTTCTGCGTAGGTGTATCAGGGGCAACTGCCTCTCCAGTAGCAGCTCCTGCCTCCTGTCTCTGCCTACCTGGCATCGTCTGTGCCAATATCTCAATAATAGTCTCGAGACCACGCTCTAATCTCATGAAGCGTGTCTCAGCACATCGGGTGCCTCAGTAGCACCTGCAGTCTCATGCGTAGGTAATGGCCTGGCAGCGGCTCGTCCCTCGGGTCTCTCTCCCCGGCCTCGAGCCCTACCTCTTATACCTCTACCACTACGCGTATTTGCCATATAGGCAAGGTTCCTGCATTCATAATAATGAATTAGTCCATCTCCTATCCGGTATACACAGTTATATCTAAACACAGCACAGTACTATGGGGATGTACACTTTCCTATTTTCTAACACCGACTCACATCAGACCAACCTCTGCTCTGATACCATCCTGTCAGGACCCCAGTTTCAATCCTTGACTTTAACCAAAAACCACAATAAATTTTTCGCATTTTTAACTTACCTTTCCTCTCTTCACTGGTTGGGCTGTGATTCGATGTCAGAGTCTTCACTTACCACATCATCTATTATCATACATGTCAATATATAATTACTGACTGTAATGCTTTTATTATACATGTAAGATTATATAAAATCTCATATAAATACATTCACATTCCCCATAATATATAGTGTATACATCACTGTGCTGTTTCTATGTTTAGATACACAACTGTACATAATAAGTATACCTGATGAATCGATAGGAACTAGTAGTGGACTCTGGGACACTCTCCCACGATAACTCTCGATCTACTGACGCTCTGTCGAGAGATGTAAAGAAAAGGGGGTGAGCATAACGCGCTCAGTAAGGAAATCAGGCAAGCAAGTAGATATCCACACTATCTACTCAAAATAGTGCTATGCCTTGAAAACATTATTTCCTTAACTCACTTTAAAAGCATGTCTTGAAATATAATATATATGTACTTGTACAGAATAAATCCCATGTATAGAAATCATGCTTTATTTCTCAAAAGTAGGCATGTAGTGCAACACAATGCATTTATATATAAATCATGCCTTTATGTAAATCATGCCATGTATATTTAAATCACATATAAATATGGCATCAAATGATTCACAACACAAATCGGAGTCCGACCCATCCCTCTGGTCTGTCCGCAGTTTAAAGAAGTTAATCAATGTGATATAACATGTGAGACTCTGTGGTTTATGCAAATAGTATCCTGGATTATGATCATATCCGAAAAGAAAGTGATCCCAAGCCACATAGATCTAGATGTGCGGGGCCTCACTACTGTAACGGGAGTATGGTCAGTCCAATGTCAACCGCCAGCTACCTAACACACGGTACAGCGTACCTCGTGCCACTCAGACACGATACAAAGTACCCCCGTGGACCCGTTCTCACGGCCAGAGTGCCTACCATAGGACTTAGCTCTCACTCCCGTGGAACTCATCAACATCACAGTCAGGGTGCCTAACATAGGTCTTAGCCCTCGTGCCTGTGGAAATATCATACCACGTCTATACCAACCTCATGCGGATATCCTCTCTAGCTATGACACACAGTCACGCAAGGTCTCAAGCATGGGTTTCAACATGTATTACATATCACATACAGTGTGCGTCTTGAGTGCGACTCACAGTCGTCACTCCGCTCAACACTGTTTCACATCATAAAACTCGACTCTAGTGCGAGCACTCTCTAGCAACTAGGTCAATGCATAGTTTATGTATTAAATCAAGTACGAGCAATAGCTCCCAGTACTATGCTATGCACAATATCAAAATCAAGTACGAGCAATAGCTCCCATTACTATGTCATATATAAACCATGAAAAATTGAGTACGAGCAACGCTCTAGCACTCTGTCATGCATATATTATTCAAAGCTGAGTACGAGTAAAACTCCAGTACTCTATCATGCATGTCATGAAAATCTAGTGCGTATCAAATCCAGCACTAATATTATGTGGAAAACATATGAATCCCAGTGCGAGCTGTGCTCTAGCACGATTCATTCTCACTAATATGATAGATGGCTATTTAAAAAGGGATTGTTTATAAAACATCAAAATCAGCACTCAAAGTGTGCTTAAGTCATATCAACCTTAAAATCATTAGCCCATCTATTTATTTTCATGCTAATAACAATTAAACACTCACAATAGCATTTTCCATGCTTTTTGCAACTTCTCACAAAAGTTGACTTTTTGACTAACTAGGGGCAAAATCGTAATTTGCCACTATCGGGTCGCAATAATTATTATTCACTTTCTCTGACCCTCAGAGTTTTTAAGTGAATGCAGAAGCAGTTGAAAATACGTGCAGGTATCTCTAACTACTCGCAAAAGTCCCTTACCTCGGATCACGTCAAGTGACCTCGCTTCCTCGGTGCTGCTAAATCCCGCAGTCCGATCATCTCTCGATGTAAACTCCGGAGCTGTAAATAACCATTCCTCAGGTTAATTATCATTTTCCTACTGTATTACACATTAATACAGTTTAATTTCCCTTAATGGGCCTTAAAAATCCTTAATGGGCCTAACTAGGCCTTAAGTCCATTTTCATTTTACTATTCACTTTTGTTGGGCCTATTGGGCTTGTGGGACCCACCAACTCTTATTGGGCTTGTCTTAGGCCCATTACACCCTATTGGGCCTAAAAATATTGGGCTTGGCCCATTGGGCCTCTCGGCCACATGCCTTGGCCGAGAGCTTAGCCATTCTCAGTTTCCACCATGGCATGCCATACATGCCTATTTTCTAGCCATTTCCACTTAGGCATTTTTACAAACACTTGGTAGGCAACATTACCAATCATCCTATAGTTCATTTAGGCATTTTATCAAACACCTTGGTTGCCAACAATTTACATGTATTAATCAATCAATTTGATTAATTCTAATTATACCATTAACATTAATACATGTGTACTAATCCATTTATGTCTTAAAATCAAATTGACATATTTCAATATCCTATTGATCACTCTCGGCCTAACCTTCTTAATGGTGATTTAATATGTTTCAATGCTTAAAACATATATCAACATACTTGAAATCATTCATACATTAACATATATGAAATTGGAAATTAGAAAATATACCAATTGTAGTGTTCTCCTTTTGGCCGAATCTTTGGAGGCTCTCGGTTTGCACTCTATGGCTCCTTGATAGCCAATTCCAACATATGTTAATCTCCTTTCAATTTGGAACAACTTCCATGAAGAATGCAAGTTCCAAATATGACTAATTCCTAGTGATTTCTAGTGAGAGAAAGCTTGGATGGTTATGTTTCAATGGTGTTCTTCTCTAGCCGGAAATGTGTGATGAAGAAGACAATGGTGTGGCTGCATTTATAAGCCACTTACTTAGCCATTAAGCCTTACTTTTCAGCCACTATGCTTGACTTTCCAATTCTGAACCATGAGTCACCTTATGAGTCACCTTATGAGTCATAGTTAACTTTAACTATAGTTAGATATTTATCTCATGGGCTTTTCCAATTGGGCTTCTCGGTTTGGGCTTTCCTAATGGGATTTGGGGCTGAAATTTTTACTATACCTCGGGCCTTTTGTTGTCTCAAAATTTGGCTGATCAATTGGTCCAACAATTCCGTCTAAAGGACCTAACATTTTCGATATACATTTAGTATACCTTAATGGGCTTTAAAATTTTCACCTTAGGCCCATTACGTTTTTAACCATTAAATTTATTCCGGAATCCTTCCGAATAAATTTTCCTTACTTCCGGGGATGATTATCTTGTATTCTGGCCAAGAATATTTTTCCCCAAATTTTTCTCCACACTTAGGTTAATTTCAAACCTTGATTAGTCAACTATGGTAAAAGTCCACTTTTTAAACTATAGTTGACTTTTTTTTCTTAACCATTGACTAAGTTGACTTTTTCTTAAATTTTTGAAAGTGTTTTATATCATGTCTTACACTCTCTTCTTTATATTCCAACCGCTCTCGGTGGATAATTTCACCCGAAACTCCTTTTCTCACCGAAAAGGTCCATTTTACCCTTTTTAGCTTTTATTCTCGTTTTGTATGTTCGGGTCTAAATCAAGCTAACTTTCCTTCATGAGCTCTCTACGCTCTCTTATTTTAAGTTCTTATTTTCAGTCAGAATGATTTAGAATGACTCGGTTTAGCCTGTGATACTCATTGCTCACATTAGGCATTTTATGTAGCTTTTGCGTGTTAATTCATTTCAATAACACTTTAAGCCTAATAAATACTCTTCTTATGATTCAACCATAATTACATAGTGTTCATACACATAGAAATCATAAGGAAATAAGCTACAAAAATCCGGGTCTGACAATATATGAGATTTGAGGGTGAGTCGGAGCATTGGTGGAAGTCCACTCGACCCATCTTAAAATTTAGACATCCAGAATGGACATGGAAAGTAATCCTAGATGTATTCCGATGACAGAATATCCCAAACGCTGCTTAATGAAAATTATAGATTAAATTCTTTACTTTGACCCAGAGAAACATGTTGATTGACGAGTACAAAATTCAGTTTATATTCTTGGGCAGATATGACCCGACACTATGAACAGTGCGAGTCGAAATGTCTGAAAGTTCATGGAAGGGCTTAGATTGTCAATTAGAGTCTGATTGGGCCGTTAGATATCACTACCTATGCAAAGGCAGTGCGCAAATTACAATTGTGTGAATAAGATTATGAGTTGCACGCTTCTGGGATTGGGAAAGGTAGTAAGGGCCGAAATAGAGACAAAAGAGAATAGAGAATGACAGAGATGTTAGAACGGGAAAAAGGTAGTTTGATAAAAGATTAAAGCTATTGAGTCACGGGGTAAGATGATTGGTAAAGACCCAATGTATTTAATTTCAATACTTTTGAGGGGTATTGTGATTTGAGGACCTCGACCTGCTCTGTAGCAGTGAGAGTAGTGTAACCGAGTAGCAGTGTAACAGTGTAAGCAGTGTAAGCAGTGTAACAGTGTAGCAGTGTAAACAGTGTAGGATGTGTGGTAGTTACCACAGAAATAAGATATTGGACGAGGGCGAGTGTTGGCCTTGGACCAGGACACCATTGATGTTTCATCATGATGTGGTGGAAGATACCACACTGGTTGTGAGTAATGAAGTAATTATTTTGATTTATCCTGGTGCCACGCATTTATTCATACTGCCTTCAGTTGCTTATAAGTTAGTGAAAGATTTGAAGCCTGTACCCATAGGCAAGATGATGATAGTTAGCTGATTATCACTAACTGAATATGGGTATAGAGATTGTAAGTTGAAAATAGGGGTGAAAACATCACTGAAAAGTATACTGTAAGTTTGACACGTAATGAAAGAGTTGTTATATGTGATATATGAAAGGAAATAAGCTTTGGGAGGTGATAGATCCTGAATACGAGATATATTGGAATAAGAGGCGTATGCAAGGTAAGGACATCTTTGATGTGTAAAGTAAATTGGATTGAGCGATATGTAGTGAATATGGATTGCGACCAAGTATAAGGGGTAGATATATCCATAACCCAGTCCATGTGGTCAAGTCTGAGGGTTAATAAAGGTATTTCAAAATATCTCCCCGCCTGAATATTTGACAGCGTCTAGAAGTGCACACATAAGCTATTAATTGAAATCGACAGTCGTATATACATACATTTTAAATTTGGGTACCTTTACTGGTACGATAAAGAAATATAGAATTTGATTAATCATGAAGGTTTAAAAATTAAAAATTTTATAAAACCCTTTAATATAAGAAAAATGGAAATGACGCGGATTAGTATCTAGAACCGGAAGCGATTTCGAAATGACATTATACGTTTATGCGTACATAGGTAAAGGATATGGGTGATTGAAATATTTAGTGGAACTCAACTACGATGATGTATTTAAACCTTACCTGGATCGATTGGTTATCATCTTTAGCGATGATATTTTGATGTATTCGAAGTCCAGGGAAAAACATGAGTAGCAATTGGAAATTGTCTTACAGACGAGTGTTGTGAGTATCTCAATGGGCTGCTCAGTTAACACATTTCATTTGAAAAAAGATTTCATACGAGTGGTATGATAAGTATGAAAGTAGCTTCGGTGAGTTTTGGTATATTGAAGTAATGAACTGACCACCGTGAGTATTCTCACCATAACCAACAGCTCAAGAGGTTTCTCAGTGTATATGGATGCCTCAAAATAATGACTGGGCTGTGTATTGATGTAAAATGGGAAGATAGTCATTTATGGATCCAGTTAGTTCAAGGACCATGAGAGAAACTATCCGACCCATGATTTAGAGTTGGTAGCTGTAGTGTTTACACTTAAGATATGATGCCACCACTTATACGGTGAGACATTTCGGGTATGCACTGATCATAAAAGCCCCGAGTATCTGTTTTCACAGAAAGTGTGGAATATGAGATAACTAATAGGGTTAGAGCTTCTAAAGATTATGATTGTGAACATTGTACCACCAGGAAAGGCTAATGTAATGGCTGATGCCTTGAGCAGAAAGAGCCTCGAGATGGTATTACTATGATGGTCAGGGAGCGTGAGCTACTAGAGCAGTTATGAGCCTCAGTAGTGATGTGATCCCTTCTAATGATGAGGGTGATTTTGTGATAACTAGCCTGAGGTTAGAACCAGATTTGCCAGGCTTAGCGTGATGATCAGCATGGTGTCGATAGTGTGGGTCAGATTCAGAAGGGTATAGTGACAGAGTTCACAATCAGTGATGATAACTTTACAGAGGTTCAGAGAAAGTATAAGTGCTCCCCATGACCACAGTTGATAAGATAGTGTTATTGACAAAAGCTCACTCTTGGGGATATACAGTGCATACAGAAAGTAATAAATATATCGAAATCTCTAAAAAGGGTATTGGTGGTCAGATATGAAACGAAATATTGTAGAATTGTAGCAAAGTGTCTCATATATCAGCAGAGTAAAGTAGAATACTAGAAGTCTGCATGGTTATCACAACCTCTACTATATTGACACAGAAATGGGAACAAGTTACCATGAATATTGTGATGGGTTATAGAGGACCCGGATGAATCACGAGGCTATCCTGGTGATAGTCGATAGATTGATTAAGTCTACCCACCTTCTGACTATGAAAATCCCCAGATACTCTGAGTGTGTAAGCGTATTTATGTGTATGAAAAATTGTAAAATATTATGTAGCGTTCCAGTGAGCATGATATCAGATAGGGATTCCCGCTTCACTTCCCACTTCAGGAGAATATTTTTTGAAAGCTGTGGGAACCCGATTGAGTGTTAGCACAGTTTCCATCCTCAGACAGATGGTCAGTCAGAGAGGACTGTACAGGTTCTAGAGGATGTGATGAGAGTGTGTGCCACTGATTTTATAAGCTTCTGGGATGATCAGTTGTTAATAATCAAATTCGCCAATAATGACAGTTGTCACTTGAGTATCGAGATAACATTTTATGAGGCATTGCATGGTCTAGGGGTTGTTCCCTAACTTGGATAAGAAGAAGTGGGTAACAGATAGAGAATTGTTCCCGAATTGGTAAGATAAACCTCGAAGGATGTTCAGTTGATTTGTGAGAAATTTAGAACACCTCAGAGCAGACAGAAAGCCATGCTGACAAGAGACAAAAAACCATTGGAATTCACCGAGGGTGAATTAGTATTGTCAGAAGTTACTTGTCCTAAGAACATAACGAGATTAAAAAAGAAGGCAAATTGAGTTTCGTTAGATTGAATCTTTTGAGATATTGGACAAAGTTGGAGATAAGAACTGTAGGTTGGCGTTACCACTTGAATTAGCAGGCATCCACAATGTGTCCCATCTTATGATGTTTTGAAAATAATATCCGGACCCTGCATATGTGATTGGATATGAGCTACAACAGGTTAGCTCAATGAAAGTATAACGTATGATTGAAAAATTGATTCGGGTATTAGACGGAAGGAGAAAGTGTTGAGGTTTAAGACGATCTCTCTAGTCAAAGTTCTGTGGTAGTATTACACTCCGAAAAGGTCTCATGATAATTAAAGAGTTTGAAATGATAGACGTACCCGGAGTTGTTTATGGACCCATATGACTTGGTTCTAATTTGGAGGATCAAATTTCTTAAGTGGGGGAGATTATAAGACCCGAGTTTTATCGTAAGATTAAAAGGAAATGAATAGAAATAATATCAAAGTGCATTTGAAAATGCAAAAGGATTGAAATGAAATTTTTGAACACGTGCAAGGGCAAAACGGTCAAAAGATCGAAACCCGATATAATTTCGAGAAGAAAATTTAATTAAAAATAATGGAATTGAGAATCTTGATCAATAATGAAGAAATAATTAAATTTCGGGTTAAATTGATCAAGATATGAATTTATTGGAACAAACTGAAATTTTTACCTTGGAAAATAATCCCAAAAATAATCGAAAAATATACCGAATAGTTCAAATAAGATCGAGAAATTCATTTTATTGATTAAATGAATTAAATATAAATTTTTTTAGATATTTTGGCAAAAATAATAATATTAAATTGATTAAAATATTATTAAAAATAAATTATAAATAATAAATAAATAATAAAAAAAAAAAAGAAAATTCACGAAAAAACGCGAAATAGATGAGAAGCAGAAAACGATCGAAGGCCTACCTCTACTCACCGACGGAGCGGTTGGCGGTGACCCCAGGCGAGGGCCGACGATGGAAGCCGACCCCGTGAGGACCACCAGCCATAGGAACACGTGCCCCAGCCACCCGAATCGCATCAACGGTGAAGGGAGAGAGAACCGAGAGAAGGAGTGAGGATTTAGCCGTCACCGGCACCGATCTAGGCCCGGCCACTACCACCCGAAGGTAGCCCACACCAAGGCCTGCCGATCAGGGCTGAATCGGTTGGTGGGGCGGCGGCTAGCGCCGAAAACGGCAAGAAAGAGAGAAGCCATCGACAGAGAGGAGAGAAGAGGCTGGACCGGCCATTTTCTGGCGAACTCAGACAAAACCGAGCCCAAATCCGAGCTGCGGATGACCCCGGGGAGCTGCTGCCGGTGGAGAATCAGCCGACGAGCCACTGAACCGACTAAACAGGGTGAATCGGACCGAACCGGTTTAAATTCGACATTTAATGAATTAAATTCTGGAAAATTGGATAAATTGTCGTAAATACTAAATGAAGCAATTCGAGAGTTTATAATGAGGCTTAATAATTACTGATGGGCCCAGTGAGCCCAATAGGCCTTGATAATGTGAATAGTAAGTGGAAAAAATGGGCTTAAGGCCGATTAAGGCCCATTAAGGGGCAACCGAGCCCAATATGGGTAAACGGGCCCAATGATTTAAATTAAGCCCAGAAAATTATGAAATACAATTAATTGTATTGTATTTGACCTGATGAATATTTATCCGCAGTTTCGGAGATTGGATTCGGAGCAAATCGGACTGCGTGACGAGACATCAGTGGAAAGGTCAGACTGTACAGAAAAATGATGTAAGGGAATTGTGTGAGTAGCTAGAGGTAGCTACGCGTATTTTAATAGCTTTTCTGTACACTGAATATGTATGTATACCCTAATTATGTATAAAGGTCCTAAGCTGGTTTAAAGATTGTAAGGACTCGAAATAGGTAAAAGTCTATTTTACCCCTATTGAGGGAAGTTCACCTAAGGATGGTGAAAGCATGACATGCATGAAATGCATGATTTAAGGAATTTTCCGAATTAAGGAATTTTATTGGTTTTAATCAAAGCAAATCGGTAGATTGGCCAGTAATTGTATAAATTTCACAAGATAACACTACATAGGTGTTATTTGTATTTAAATGAAATTCTTTGGAAAATGGGCCAACTATCAAGTTTATATGGAAATAGATAGTGCTAACATATAGTTTGCACTATATCTGCGTTTGTGAGTGTGCATAAATGTGCTTGAGCGGTTGTTCGCACCGGCTTGTGTGACATCATATGCATGAAATGTGCTAGAGCGGTTGCTCGCACTGATTTTATGATTTGATATCCATGAGAGCTGCTGAAGCCTAGCTCGCACTCTGTTTTGACTATTTTGACGGTTTTGAATGGTTTTGACTTGATATGCATAAAAAGGTGCTGAAGCGATTGCTCGCACTAGTTTTATGAATTGATATGCATAAAAAGGTGCTAGAGCGATTGCTCGCACTAGTTTTTTTGATTTAACATGCATGATAGATGCTGGAGCTTAGCTCGCATCCTGTTTTGATATGAAATTTGTATAAAAGTTGTGCTGGAGTGTAACTCGCACGAGATTTGATTTATTGATGCATAACACTGTGCTGGAGCTCGCTCGCACGTGATTTTATATGGATTTATAACTCATTCATTTTTAAGTCATAGTGGAGTGCTACTCGTACGTAGATTTTAGTGATTTTTATGAAACCGTGCTAGAGCTTCACTTGCACGAGGTTTTCAGATATCATGAATATGCATGGAGCCGTGCTAGAGCTTCACTCGAACAGGGATTTATATAACATGCATATAGCTGTGTTGGAGCCTCATGTAGACTGTGTGTCACAGTGAGATGATATGCTCACACGTGCATACTGAGACAGAGATGATATGGATGGATAAGACCGATTGCAGGCACCCCCGACTGAGCTTGGGTTCACGGAGTACATTGTACCGTGTATGTCACGCGGAGTACTTTGTACCGTGGGGACTGTTGGAGTGGAGTGGCATTAGCCACGAGGCAGCAAGTCTTGCCCTCGCAATCCTGATGTTATGCTGTTCTGGTGAGTTGGACCGACCCACCTCCAGTTTCAGGTGTGATACCCCGTACACTAGGTACCGTGTTGCCAAGGATCATGAGATTATGGCCATAGTCCTATGTTGTTACTGGTAATCACCTACATGTCTCACATGATATAACTATTGGTTGATAGACCAGGGTAGACCCAAGGGAGGGGTCAGGCCCCCGATTTTATGATTTTATGATATGTGACCCTGAAAGAAGGGTGATTTTATAACCGAAGTTTTATAATGAATTGTTTTATGAGATGATTGACCCGAAAGGGTTAGTTTATACTGTAGTTTTATGAAATGATTTGAATGCAGTAGCATGATGATGTTTTCCATGCTTTCATTTCAAATTCATGATTTGTCTTACATGACATAAAAGAATACATGATCTTGATTTGCTTCATGCTCATTATGAGTTAGTTAATGATGTCACATAAAATGCCTTTGATGCATGAATTACATGATTTCTATATGCACAAATAGTTTTGATAAACTATGTCATGGATATATGCATGATTTTGTGCTTGAGATTTTAATGAAAAGAAATGGATTTTAAGGGCATGGCATTATGAGCATGTAGATAGTGGAGCTATCTACTTACTTGCATAATTGTCTTACTGAGCGAGTGGTTTGCTCACCCCCCTTATTTTCTCATCTTTTCAGAGCACACACAGTAGTTAGTAAGCGGTTGAAGACTTTCATTCTGGGTATCTGCTGCTTCCCATCGAGAGACAGGTATACACATTTGTATAGTTTTGTATCTAAATATGTAATGCACAGTACTGTAAACATATATGATGTCGGGGATGTAGAGTTATAAATACCATTGTGTATGTATTTAGTTAAAGTCAAAGGATTGTAAACTCTGACATGTGAATGTGATTATGGAAATGGAATGGTAAATAGGTGAGAGGTGACTAACACCGAATCATAGCCCAACTGTTTGTAGGATGGTCACGATGAGAGAAAGGTAAGAATTAAATAATAACAGAAAAGTGAAAAATTTACTCTAATTTTTAGGTAATTTGGGTCGTGACATGCCTCATCTCCCACTTTGTCCAATCTCTTTTCGAATCTCGTTATGTCCTAATGCTATGTCCTAAGGGCATGGAACTTCCAACAATACTAATTCACTCTCGGTGAATTCCAATGGTTTCTGTCTCTTGTCAGCATAGCTTTTTTGTCTGCTCTGAGGTGTTCTTAATCTCTCATAATCAACTGAACATCCTTAGAGGTTTATCTTAACAAATTCGGGAGCAATTCTATCTGTCAGCCACTTCTTCTTATCTAAGTCGGCGAACAATCCCTACGGCCATACTAAGCCTCACATCATGTTATCCCGATACTGAAGTGACAACTATCATTATTGGCGAATTCAATTTGTAACAACTGATCATCCCAGGAGCTTATCACATCAATTGCACACACTCTCATCACATCCTCCAAAACTTGTACAGTCCTCTCTGACTGACCATCTGTCTGAGGACGGAAAGCTGTGCTAACACTCAGTCAGGTTCTCATAGCTTCCTGAAAAAAAAAACGTTCCCAGATGTGGGAAGTGAAACGGGAATTCCTATCTGATACCATGCTCACTGGAACACTACATCATGTATCACAATATTCCTTACATATAAATCCGCCTACACACTTAGAGTATCTGGGGATTTCCATAGCCAGAAGGTGGGTAGACTTTGTCAATCTATCAACTATCACCCAGATAGCCTCGTGATTTATCCGGGTCCTCTATAACCCATCACAATAATCATGGTAACTTGTTCCCATTTTCGTGTCACTATAGGTAGAGGCTACAATAATCTTGTAGACTTCTCGTACTCTACCTTAATCTGCTGATATACGAGATACTTTGCTACAACTCTACAATATTCCTTTTCATATCTGACCACCAATACCCTTTTTTAGAGATTTTGATATATTTATTACTTCCCGGATGCACTGTATATCCCGAAGAGTGAGCTTCTAACAATAACACTATCTCATCAACTGTGGTCCTGGGGAGCACTTATACTATCTTTGAAGTTCTGTAAGTCATCATCACTCTCTGTGAACTCTATCACTGTACCCTTTTGAATCTGACAAACACCATCAACACCATGCTGATCATCACGCTAAGCTTGGCAAATCCGATCACACAAATCCAGTTCTAACCTAGGCTAGTTGTCACAAAATCACTGTCATCATCAGAAGGGATCACATCACTACTGAGGCTCACAACTGCACTAGCAACTCACGCTCCCTGACCATCATAGGTAATACCATCCCGAGGCTCTTTCTGCTCAAGGCATCAGCCATTACATTAGACTTTCCTGGGTGGTACAATTTTCACAATCATAATCCTTAGAAGCTCTAACCCTCTTGGTTATCTCATATTCTACTCTTTCTGAGAAAACAGATACTCGGGGATTTTACGATCAGTGCATACCCAAACTTTCTCACTGTGTAAGTGGTGGCGCCATACCTTAAGTGTAAATGCTACGACTGCCAACGCTAAATCATGGGTCATATAGTTTCTGTCATGATCCTTGAACTATCTGGATCCATAAACGACTATCTTCCCATTTTACATCAATACACAGCCCAACCCTTAATTTGAGGTATCCATGCACACTGAAAAACCTCTTGAGCTGTTGGTTATGGTGAGAATAATTACGGTGGTCAGTTTATTACTTCAATATACCAAAACTCACAGAAGCCATTTTCATACTTATCATCCCACTGGCATGCAATCTTTTTTCGAACAAGACGTGTCAACTGAGCAGTTCATTTCAAGAAACTCACAACAACTCGTCTGTAAGACAGTTTCCAGTTGCTACTCATGCTCTTCCCTAGACTTCGAATATATCAAAATATCATCGCTAAAGATGACAACCAAATCGGTCCAGGTAAGGTTTAAATACCTCATCATAGTTGAGTTCCACTACCTATTTCAATCACTCATATCCTTGACCTATGTACGCATAAACGTATAATGTCATTTCGAAATCGCTTCCATTCAAGATACTAACCCACATCATTTCCTTTTTCTTATATTAACGGCTTTTATAAAATTTTAATTTTTAAACCTTCATGATTGATCGAATTCTATATTTCTTTATCGTACCAACAAAGGTACCCAAATTTTAAATGTATATATTACGACTGTCAATTTCAATTTATAGGTTATGTGTGCGCTTCTAGATGCTGTCAATTCTACAGGCGGGGATGTATTTTAAAATACCTTTATTAACCCTCAGACTGGACCACATCGACTGGTTATGGATATATCCACACCTTATACTTGATCGCAATTTATATTCACTACATATCGCTTAATCCAAATTACTTTACATATCGCTTCTCCTCTTTCATTACGTGTCAAACTTATAGTATACTTTTCAGGGATGTTTTCACCCCTATTTTCAACTTACAATCTCTATACCCATATTCAGTTAGTGAAAATCAGCTAACTATCATCATCTTACCTAGGGGTACAGGCTTCACATCTTTCATTCGCTTATACGCAACTGAAGGCGGTATGAATAAATGCGTGGCACCAGGATCAATTAAAATAATCACTTCATTATTGACAGCCAGTGTGGTATCTTCCACCACATCAGATTAAACATCAGTATTGTCCTGGCCCAAGGCATACACTCGCCCTCGTCCAACATCTTATTTCTGTGGTGTCTACCACACATCCTACATTGTTTACACTGCTTACACTGCTTACACTTGTTACACTGCTCTCACTGCTACACTGCTCCGTAGTAGGTCGGGATCCTCCAATCATAATACCCCTCAAAAGTACTGAAATTGGATACATTGGGGTTACCAATCATCTTACCTCGTTACTCATCAACTCTTAGCTCTTTCCAAACTACCTCTTTCCCGTTCTGACATCTCTGTCATCTTTATTCTCTTTTTGTCTTTATTTCGGCCTTTACTACCTTTCCCAATCTCAGAGGCGTGCAACTCATGATCTTATTCACACACTGTAGTCTGCGCAATGCCTCGGCATAGGTAGCGATATCTAACGGCCCAATCAGACTCAAATGGACAATCTGAATCCTTCCATGAACTTTCAAACATCTCGACTCTCAATGTTAATCGTGTCCGGGTCATATCTGCCCAAGAATATAAATTGAGTTTCATACTGGTCAATCAATTAGTTCCTCTGGGTCAGAGTAAAGAATTTTATCTGTAATTTCCTTTAAGTGTCCGGGATATTCTATAACCAGAATATATCTAGAATTATTTGCCATATCCATTCTGGATGTCTAACTCTTAAGATGGGTCGAGCGGACTTCCACCAATGCTCAGACTCGCCCTCAAATACCATGCATACACCGAGCAATTAGCTCCCAAAATTCTCCACACTCCGCTCTTACTTCGTGAAACCTGTCTCAATACTGTCCGATCTCTCTGTCGGACTCTGTCCGTGTAAGACCCGATTTTTAATCAAACACAAAATAAGTGAGTGTTCGTGAAGGGAAGTCGAGTTAAATTGGTCCCGAACACGTGCAAGGGTAAAATGGTCAAAAGATCGAAAACCGGTGTAAATTCGATGAGGAAATTTAATTAAAAATAAGGGATTGAGAAATCTTGATGAATAACGAAGAAATAATTAAATTTCGGGTTAAATTCATCAAGATATGAATTTATAGGAATTAATCGGAATTAATCGAGATTTTTACTTCGAAAAATAATCCCAAAAATAATCGAAAAATATACCGAAAAGGGTTAAAATAAATTAAATAAATTAAATAAAATTAAATAAATGAATTTAGAATAAAATAAGAAATTTGTAGATATTTGTATAATATTTGTGAATATTTTAATGATTAAAATATAATAAAAATAAATAAATAAATTAGTTAAAAAAAGAATTGGGAAAAAAAAGGGGGAATCAAAAATTGGTCGGGGAAAGAGAAGAAAGAAGCGAAAACAGAAGCCGAAAATGAGGATTGCCGGCGAGCCACCACCGGTGACCCTCATCCAAAGCCACCTACCGGAAAAGGAAGCCGCTCACCCCGCGATCCTTCAGCTACCGGTGACGCGCGTCGGAGAAGCCCGAATCCAAAGAAACGACGGACAAAAAAATCGAGAAGGAAAATCGAGTCGGTCTCGGTGATCCACGGCGGCTGGGCATGAACGGAGGCCACCGGCGTGACCATGAGGAGGAGGCGGTCCTTTTGAGACCGGTTGCTGCCGACGAAACGGTCGGAATCGTCAGCGACGGCTAAGCCCAGAAATGGGTACCGACGGCGAAGAGAACAGGCTGGACTGACCACTTTTCGGCGACCTCGACTGAAGCCAACCCTAGATTTGAGATGCGGACGACCCAGCGGAGCCACTAGCGGCGGAAGCCGATGGAGAACCGGCCGGCAAGGCATTGAACTGGCTGAATCGGAGTGAACCGGCGGTCCGAACCGGGTTGAACCGAACCGAACCGATTCAGCCAAGAAAGAGAGGAAAAAAGAAGAAAAAGGGAAAAAGAAAAAGAGGAAAAATTGGAGAAAAACCCCGACGATGTAATTGAGCTACGGGTAAGTCGGTAGCGGTCGAAATTGACCGATTTAAATTTTGGAATATTTTATTTAATTAATTTTCGACTGGAAGTTTACCCAAAAATTTATGAAATTGTGTAGCTCGACAATCGACGTCAAACGAGAGCTCGAGACAGCCTCGATTCGTGTACTAGTATGAAATCTCGAGTAAGTAACTCTTATTTACGATAATTTATGCGTGCTTCGAATTTAATTTTCGCATTAATTAAATTAAATTTTGAAAAGTCGAATAAATTGTCGTAAATAATAAATTGAGCTATTCGAGAGTTAGAACGAGGCCCAAGAAATTGTTGGTGGGCCCAATGAGCCCAATAGGCCTTGATAATGTGAAAATTAAGTGAAAAATGGGCTTAAGGCCCATTAAGGTGCAATAGGGCCCAATAGGGGTAAATGGGCCCAATGATTTAAATTAAGCCTAGAAAATAGGAAATACAATTAAATTGTATGATATCTGACTCGAGGAATATTTATACGCAGTTTCAGACAATGGATTGGGAGCAGATCGGACTGCATGACGAGACAGCAGTGAAAAAGGAAAGGTCAGACTCTACAGAAAAATATGGTAAGGGAATTCTACGGACTGCTAGAGGTAAACTTTATGAAATTTCAAAGTCCTATGCAGTCTTTTAAATTATCTGAAGGGTCTAGAAGTAAGTTAATAATTTTAGTGCCTCGAATGGGCAAATTACCAAAATACCCTTGTTAAGGGTAAAATTTACAAATTTAGGAAAAATTGGTAGGAGCAAGAACAAGAGGTTCCTGCTCGTTCTGGAGGTGTTTTGATGCATGCATGAGTAGGCTGGTTAACCTTGAAAGAAAAATGCAGAGCATTGCATATTTTCAATGATGAAATTGTTTTGAAAACTGTTTTAAGGAAACAGAGCCGCCTACGTGTTTTTATTGACATATGACGTGCTAGAGCTCAGCTCGCACGATGTTTTGATTTGTGTGATGCATGCATTAGTGCTGGAGCGAGAGCTCGCACTAGAGTTTTACATGCATTGGTACTGGAGTCTAACTCGCACATGATTTTACATGATTTTCGTGATACGGTGCTCGAGTCTAACTCGCACCAGGTTTTATATGATCTTCGTGACAGGGTGCTAGAGTCTAACTCGCACCAGATTTTTCACATAATTTGATGAGAGTGCTAGAGCTTAGCTCGCACTAGTTTTACTTGAATTGACGAGAGTGCTGGAGCATCGCTCGCACCCCCCACTGATTTTTATGAGAACATGCGTTGAGCCGTGCTTGGAGCATCGGGTAGACTGTGTGTCACCGATTAAATAGGCTCGCACGTGCGTTTTGAGACATGGCATGAGTATAGAGATATGATATGGGTCCACAGAGTACGATGTACCGTGCAAGTAGCATGGAGTACAATGTACCGTCTGGTATCTTCGGTTACGGGGTATCTTCGGATACGGCATCTTCGGATGCGTGGGATCAGATAAGACTGACTAGTTGGATTGACCCACCTCCCTGGCGGTTCCTGATCAGGGTGAGACCCCGCACACTAGGATCAGTGTAGTAGAGGGGCTCACGAGGACATTCGGCCATAGTCCTGGTTATTACCGATATACAGATGTTGCCTAGTCTCGCATGTTGACGATTTTGATGAGATCAAAAGTGGGTTTTAAATCAGATTTGCATGATGTTATTTCCATGCTTTTTAAACTCATGTGTGATGCAAACTGATTTTCATGGTTTTGTGTGAGTCAGGACCACCCGAGGGATGGGTTGAGCCCTGGATTTGTTGTGAAATTTTTAAATGAGGAAGAAATGATTTAAAAAGAGTTGCATGTTGAATTTTTCATGCGAACGTGTTTTACATGACATCATGAATCATAGCATTAGTTTTAAAATGTGTGGAGAAATGGTGGTTTATGCATGGCACCACGTTCATGTAGGTAGTATGGTTACCTACTTGTTCATAGGATTGCCTTACTGAGCTTGATGTGCTCACCTCTTTCATTTTCTCACACAGATAATCTCTAGTAGATGTTGAGGCGATTGAGTACTGCATTTCGGATATCCGCTGCTGCCCATCATTTAAGGTATATACACTTGTACATACTGTATCTAAATAAGCATGGCACAGTAACATGTTTGTAAGTGACTTTAGGGGATGTATAAATATTGTAAACACTTATAAATGACTGAGAAAGAATTAAGTTATATGGTAAATGAATGGTGGGACTGGCATTGACGCACAGCCCAATTATTAGTGGAGTGTGGTCACGATCAGAGGACAGGTAAGCATGAAAGAAAATAACAAACGCGAAAAATTTACTCTGATTTTTGGGTAGTTTTGGGTCGTGACATATAAAGGTGGTATCAAAGCGAAATTGGTCTGATGTGTGTCAGTGTCAGTAATTAGGAAATTACATCCCCGTGTTACTGTGCTTGGTTAGATATAATAGTGTATATTGAGATGGGTTTTAACTAAGAAATGGTTGAGAATGCAGGAATGCCTAATATTAGTCACGGTAGAGGAAGTAGAGCACGAGGCAGAGGCCGTAAAGGTAGGCCTGAGCCTGCTAGTCGTGCTGTGTTGACCTAGGAGAATCAGTATGAGATTGAAATAGAGGCTAATGTTGAGCATTCCTCACAGAGTCCGACAGAGTGATCGGACAATATTAAGACACGTTTCGCGAGGTTGGAGCAGAGTGTGGAGAATATTTTGGGAGCTAATTGCTCAGAGTATGCAAGGGATTTGATGGCGAGACAGGGCATTGATGGAAGTCCGCTCGACCCAACTTAAGAGTTAGACATCCAGAGCTGACATGCGAAATATTTTTGGATGTATTTCGGTGATAGAATATCCCGGACACTGTTTAAAAGGAATTGATTTATTGATAAGTATGAATTATGAGTATGAAACTCAGTTATATTCTTGGGCAGATATTACCTCGACACTATGAACAGTGACAGTCGAGATGTCTAAAAGTTAATGGAAGGGCTCAAATTGTCAATTAGAGTCTGATTAACCCCGTTGATATCACTACCTATACCGAGGCAGTGCGCAGAATACAGTGGTGGGAATAAGATCAAGTGTTGCACGCCTCTGAGATTGGGAAAGGTAGTAAGGGCCGAAATAGAGACAGAAAAAGAATCGAGAATGATAGAGATGGCAGAACGAGAAAAAGGGGTAATTGGTAAAAGATTTGATTTGATGAGTTATGGGCTAAGATGATTGGTAAGGCTACAGTTATCCGATTGTAGCACTTTTGAGGGGTATTGTGATTGGAGAACCCCGATCTGCTATGGATCACTGTAGAATGTGTGGTAAATACCACGGAAGTAGGGCTTACACCTACATATTATTGATGAAAATGGCCATTAAGTGTGGTAAGACGGACCATTTATTATGATTGCTCAGAGTTGGACGAGATTGCCCCACAAAAAGGTAAAGAGATAGAGAAAACCCTGTTGAGATAGCTGCATCAAAAAGGGAGGCCACAACCGAAGAGAAAAGGAAAGTAAGCTGTTAGACGAAGGCGAGTGTATGTCTTGGACCAGGACACTGCTGATATTTCACAGGATGTGGTGAAAGATACCACACTGCTTATAAATAAAGAAGTAATTGTGTTAATTGATCCTGGTATCACGTATTTCTTCATACCACCTTCATTCGCATGTAAGTGAGTAAAAGACATGAATGCCTACACTCTTGGGCATAATGTTGATAAATGAGTACCCCCAATAGAGGAAGGTTAACTAACAAAATAATTATGAAGAGATTTTAAGTTGAAAGCGGGGGAAGAAGTATAAGTCAGTCGGTTTTATTTAATGGATTATGAATAATTTAAAGTAATATTTGAGAATAAAGTAGTCGGCTGCATATTATGATGTTCGGATTTCTATCCTAAGATAGTGATATGGTTACCCCTGAAAAGTATACTGTAAGTTTTGACAAGTAATAAAAAGGGGTGCAACGGTTGAAATTAAAGGAGCAAATGATTGTACTCATGGAATGAATAATGATAGAGTTTCGTTATAATTGATACACTAAGAAGATAATCTTTGAGATATGCTTGATCCTAAATACAAGATGTACTGGAGTAAAAGGCGTTTGTAAGGTACGAATATCTATGATACGTGAAGTAATTAGGATTAAAGCAATTAGTAGCGAATATAAATTGTGACCATAGGGACTGATATGTAAAGTAATTGTGGTTAAGTCTAAGGGTTAATAAAGGTATTGAAAAAACCTCCCCGCCTGAAGACTTGACAGCGTCTAGAAATATATATATATATATAATCTATAACTTGAAATCGACCGTGGTAAGATATAAATTTAAAATTTGGATACTTTTACTAGTACGATAAAGAATTATAAAATTCGATTAATTATGAAGGTTAAAATATTAAAATTTTAAAAAAAAGCTGTTAATATAAGAAAAAGGAAATGACGCGGGCTAGTACCTTGAACATGAGCAATTTTGAAGTGATACTACACGTTTATGAGTACATAGGTTAAGGATATGGGCGACTGAAATATGTAGTGGAGCTCAACTACAATGAGTTATTTAAACTTTACCTGGACCGATTTGTCATCATTCTTATTGATGATATGCTGGGTGTATTTAAAGTCCAGGGAAAATTATAAGCAACAATTGGAAAATTGCTTTTACAGATGGTTGTTGCGAGTTCTAAAAAGGGTATACTTTGTTGGCACGTTTAACTATGAAAACGTGGTATTTGAATAAGATGATAAGTGAGATGATAGACGCGACATGAATTTCGGTGTAGTGAAGTATGAACTGACCACCATGATTATTTTCACCATACCCAACAGCTCAAGAGGTTTCTCAGTGTGTATGGATACCTCAAAATCATGTATGAGCTGTGTATTGATGCAAAATGGGAAGATAGTCGATTGTGGATCCAAACAACTCAAGGATCAAGAAATAAACTATCTGACCCATGATTTAAAGTTGGCAGCGATAGTACTGGTATTGAGGATATCGTACTAATTGTGTACATGGTGAGAAATTTTGGATATGCACTGATCATAAAGCCCCAAGTACCTATTTTTACAGAAAGAGGTGAATATGAGAATACATGGTGGGTTAGAGCTTCTGAGAGATTTTGATTGTGAAAAATTGTACCACCCAAGAAAGGCTAATGTAATGGCTGATGCCTTGAGTAGAAAGAGCCTCGGGATGTTATTACATATGATGGTCAGGGAGCGTGAGCTGCTTGAGTAGTTATGAGCCTCAGTAGTGATGTGATCCCTTCTGATGATGACAATGATTGTGTGATAGCTAGCCTGAGACTAGAACCGGATGAGAGTGCCTGGATTTGACAGGCTTAGCGTGATGATCGGTATGGTGTCGATAGTTTGGGTCAGATTCAGAAGGGTGCAGTGACAGAGTTCACAGAGAGTGTCAATGACTTACAGAGAGGTTCAGAGACAGTATAAGTGCTCCCCAGGACCACTGTTGATGAGATAGTAATATTGTCAGAAGCTTACTCTTCGGGATATACAGTGCATACAGAAAGTAACGAATATATATATGAAATCTCTGAAAAGGGTATTGGTGGTCAGATGTGAAAAGAGATATAGTAGAGATTGTGGAAAAGTGCCTAGTATGTCAGCAGAATAAGGTAGAGTATTAAGAGTCTACAGAGTTATTGCAGCCTCTACCTATATCGACACGGTACGAAAATGAGAGCAAGTCTCCATGAATTTTGTGATGGGTTATAGAGGACTCAGATGAATCACGAGGCTATTTAGATGATAGTCGCTAAATCGATTAAGTCTACCTACCTTCTGGTTATGAAATCTCTAGATACTCAGAGTGTGTATGAGGATTCAGGTATAAGAAAGATATGATGAGAGTGTGTGCCGTTAATTTTATAAGCTCCTGGAATGATCAGTTATTACAAATTGAAGTCGCCAATAATGACAGTTGGCACTTGAGTATCGGGATAACAAGATATGAGGCATAGTATGGCCGTAGGGGTTGTTTCCCCGACTTGGATAAGAAAAAGTGGGTGATAGATAGAAATTTCTTCTAAATTAGTATAATAAGTCTCTGAGGATGTTCAGTTGAGTAAGAGATTAAGAACACCTCAGAGCAGACAAAAAGCATTGGAATTCACCAGGGTGAATCTGTATTGTTGAAGTTATTTGTCCTAAGGGAATAAGGACATAACGAGACTCGGGAAGAAGGCAAATTGAGTTTTGCTGAATGGAATTTTTGAGAGATTGGACAAGTGGGAGATAAGACCTGTAGGTAGGCGTTATCACCTGAATAAACAGGCATCCACGATGTGTCCCATCTTTTGATACTTCGGCAATACTATCCAGATCCAGCATAGATGCTCAGATATGAACTCCAACAGTTCAGCTCAGTGCAATATAAGTATATTGAAGAAGTTGATTTGGGCATTAAATAGGAAAGAGAAAGTATTGAGGTTTAAGACGATCTCCCTAATTAAAGTCCTTTGGTAGTATTACACTCCGAAAAAAGGTCACATGAGAGTTAAAAAGTATGATAGATTGATGTACCCGGAGTAGTCTATGGACTCATATGACTTGGTTCTAATTTGGAGGACCAAATTCCTTAAGTGGGGGAGATTATGTAAGACCCGATTTTTAAACAAACACAAAATGAGTGAGTGTTTGTGAAGGGAAGTCGAGTTAAATTGGTCCCGAACACGTGCAACGGCAAAATGGTCAAAAGATCGAAAGCCGATGTAAATTCGATTAGGAAATTTAATTAAAAATAAGGGATTGAGAAATCTTGATCAATAACGAAGAAATAATTAAATTTCGGGTTAAATTGATCAAGATATGAATTTATTAGAATTAATCGGAATTAATCGGGATTTTTACTTCGAAAAATAATCTCGAAAATAATCAAAAAATATACCGAAAAGGGTTAAAATAAATTAAATAAATTAAATTAAATAAATGAATTTAGAATAAAATAAGAAATTTGTAGATATTTGTAGAATATTTGTGAATATTTTAATGATTAAAATATAATAAAAATAAATAAATTAATTAATTAGTTAAAAAAAGAATTGGGAAAAAAAAGGGGAATCAGAAATTGGTCGGGGAGAGAGAAGAAAGAAGCGAAAACAGAAGCCCAAATCGAGGATTGCCGGCGAGCCTCCACCAGCGACCCCCGTCCAAAGCCACCTATCGGAAAAGGAAGCCACTCACCTCGTGATCCTTCAGCTACCGGTGACGCGCGTCGGAGAAGCCCGAATCCAGCGAAACGACGGACAAAAAAATCGAGAAGGAAAATTGAGTCGATCCCGGCGATCCACGGTGGCTGGGCTTGAACGAAGGCCACCGGCATGACCATGAGAAGGAGGCGGTCCTTTTGAGACCAGTTGCTGCCGACGAAACGGTCGGAATCGCCGGCGACGGCTAAGACAAGAAATGGGTACCGACGACGGAAAGAACAGGCCGGACCGACCACTTTTCGACGACCTCGACCGAAGCCAACCCTAGATTTGAGATGCGGATGACCCAGCGGAGCCACTGGCAGTGGAAGCCGGTGGAGAACCGACCTGCAAGGCACTGAACCGGCTAAACCGGAGTGAACCGATGGTCCGAACCGGGTTGAACCGGACCAAACCGGTTCAGCCAAGAAACAGAGGAAAAAAGGAGAAAAAGGGAAAAAGAAAAAGAGGAAAAATTGGAGAAAAATCCCAGTGATTTAATCAAGCTATGGGTAAGTCGGTAGCGGTCGAAATTGACCGATTTAAATTTTGGAATATTTTATTTAATTAATTTTCGACTGGAAATTTACCCGAAAATTTATGAAATTGTGTAGCTCAAAAATCGACGTCAAACGAGAGCTCGAGACAGCCTCGATTCACGTACTAGCATGAAATCTCGAGTAAGTAACTCTTATTTACGGCAATTTGCATCGTTATGCGTGCTTCGGATTTAATTTTTGTATTAATTAAATTAAATTTTGGAAAGTCGGATAAATTGTCGTAATTAATAAATTGAGCTATTTGAGAGTTAGAACGAGGCCCAAGAAATTGTTGGTGGGCCCAATGAGCCCAATAGTCCTCGATAATGTGAAAATTAAGTGAAAAACGGGCTTAAGGCTAATTAAGGCCCATTAAGGTGCAATCGGGCCCAATAGGGGTAAATAGGCCCAATGATTTAAATTAAGCCCAGAAAATAGGAAATATAATTAAATTGTATGATATCTAACCTAAGGAATATTTATACGCAGTTTCGGACAATGGATTGGGAGCAGATCGGACTGCGTGACGAGACAGCAGTGAAAAAGGAAAGGTTAGACTCTACAGAAAAATAAGGTAAGGGAATTCTACGGACTGCTAGAGGCAAACTTTATGAAATTTCAAAGTCATATGCAGTCTTTTAAAGTATCTGAAGGGTCTAGAAGTAAGTTAATAATTTTAGTGCCCCGATGGGCAAATTACCAAAATACCCTTGTTAAGGGTAAAATTTACAATTTTAGGAAAATTTGGTAGGAGCAAGAACAAGAGGTTCCTGTTCGTTCTGGAGGTGTTTTGACGCATGCATGAGTAGGCTGGCTAACCTTGAAACAAAAATGCACAGCATTGCATATTTTCAATGATGAAATTGTTTTGAAAACTATTTTCAGGAAACAGAGCCACCTACGTATTTTTATGACATATGATGTGCTAGAGCTCAGCTCGCACGATGTTTTGATTTGTGTGATGCATGCATTAGTGCTGGAGCGAGAGCTTGCACTAGAGTTTTACATGCATTGGTACTGGAGTCTAACTCGCACCTGATTTTACATGATTTTCGTGATACGGTGCTAGAGTCTAACTCGCACCAGGTTTTATATGATTTTCGTGATAGGGTGCTAGAGTCTAACTCGCACCAGATTTTCCACATAATTTGATGAGAGTGCTAGAGCTTAGCTCGCACTAGTTTTACTTGAATTGACGAGAGTGCTGGAGCATCGCTCGCACCCCCACTGATTTTTATGAGAACATGCGATGAGCCGTGCTTGGAGCATCGGGTAGACTGTGTGTCACCGATTAAATAGGCTCACACATACGTTTTGAGACATGGCATGAGTATAGAGATATGATATGGGTCCAGGGAGTACGATGTACCGTGCAAGTAGCATGGAGTACAATGTACCGTGTGGTATCTTTGGATACGGGGTATCTTCAGATACAGCATCTTTGGATGCGTGGGATCGGATAAGACTGATGGGTTGGATTGACCCACCTCTCGAGCGGTTCCCGATCAGGGTGAGACCTCGCACACTAGGATTCGTGTAGCAGAGGGGCTCACGAGGACATTCGGCCATGGTCCTGGTTATTACCGATATACAGATGTTGCCTAGTCTCGCATGTTGACGATTTTGATGAGATCAAAACTGGGTTTTAAATCAGATTTGCAGATGTTATTTCCATGCTTTTTAAACCCATGTGTGATGCAAACTGATTTTCATGGTTTTGTGTGAGTCAGGACCACCCGAGGGATGGGTTGAGCCCTGGATTTGTTGTGAAATTTTTAAATGAGGAAGAAATGATTTAAAAAGAGTTGGATGTTGAATTTTTCATGCGAACGTGTTTTATATGACATCATGAATCATAGCATCAGTTTTAAAATGTGTGGAGAAAGGGTGGTTTATGCATGGCACCACGTTCATGTAGGTAGTATGGTTACCTACTTGTTCGTAGGATTGCCTTACTGAGCTTGATGTGCTTGCCTCTTTCATTTTCTCACACAGATAATCTCCAGTAGATGTTGAGGCGACTGAGTACTGCATTCCGGATATCCACTGCTGCCCATCATTTAAGGTATATACACTTATACATATTGTATCTAAATAAGCATAGCACAGTAACATGTTTGTAAGTGACTTTAGGGGATGTATAAATATTGTAAACACTTATAAATGACTGAGAAAGAATTAAGTTATATGGTAAATGAATGGTGGGACTGGCATTGATGCACAGCCCAATTGTTAGTGGAGTGTGGTCACGATCAGAGGACAGGTAAGCATGAAAGAAAATAACAAACGTGAAAAATTTACTCTGATTTTTGGGTAGTTTTGGGTCGTGACAGTCCGATCCCTCTGTCGAACTCTTTGGGGCATGCTCAACATCAACCTCCACGTCAATCTCATCTCGAGTCTCATGTGGTGACTCAGTACAACTCTCAAGCGTACCTCTACGGCCTCGAGCTCGTGTACTCGCCTCTCTACTATTGCGGCTATTAGTTAATGAGTCTATTCTTGCATTCAAACCAAATTCTTAGCTGCACTTCCATCTCGATATACACAATTGTATCTAAACAATGCACGGTACATGGGGATGTAAACTTTCTTAACCATTAACACCGACTCATATCAGGCCAACTCAGCTCTGATACCATTAAACTTGTCACGACCCAAATTACCTAAAAATCAGAGTAAATTTTTTGCTTTTTCGTTTATTATTTAATTCTGACCTTTCCCTCATTGTGACCATCTTACAAATAGTTGGACTATGATTCGATGTTAGTTACCTCACACTATTTACCATTCCATTTCCATATTCACATTCATATGTCAGAGTTTCCTATCATTTGACTTTAACTAAATACATATACAATGGTATTTACATCACCTTACATCCCCGACATCATATCCATTTATAGTACTGTGCATTACATATTTAGATATAAAACTATACAAATGTGCATACCTGTCTCTCGGTGGGAAGCAGCGGATACCAAGAAATGCAAGTCCTCAGCCGCTCACTAACTATTGCGAGTGCTCTGAAAAGATGGGAAAATAAGGGGGTGAGCAAACCACATGCTCAGTAAGGCAATTATGCAAGTACGTAGATAGCTCCACTATCTACATGCTCATAATGCCATGCCCTTAAAATCCATTTCTTTTCATTAAAATCTCAAGCACAAAATCATGTATTTCATCATGACTTAGTTTATAAAACTCTTCGTGCATATATAAATCATACTTCTTATGCATCAGTGGCATCTTTATGTGACATCAGTAAATCATACTTAGCATGAATTAAATCAAAATCATGCATTATTTCATGCGATATAAAACAAATAATGAGATGCAATCATTTCATGAATTTATGATTAAAGCATGGAAAACTCATCATGCTACTGCATTTAAATCATTTCATTTAAAATGAAGTATAAAATAACCCAAAGGGGTTAAGCATCTCATAATTCAATTCCAAACTCATAAAATAATTTATTATAAAACTTCGGTTATAAACCACCCTTCTTCCAGGGTCACATATCATAAAATCATAAAATCGGGGCCCTCACCCCTCCCTCGGGTCTACCTTGGTCTATCGACCAATAGTTATATCATGTGAGACAAGTAGGTGACTATTAGTAACAACATATGACTATGGCCATAACCTCGTGATCCCTGGCAACACGGTACCTAGTGTGCGAGGTATCACACCTGAAACGGCAGGTGAGTTGGTCCTACCCGCCAGAACAACATGACATCAAGATTGTAAGGGCAAAGCTCACTGCCTCGTGGCTAATGCCACTCCACTCCAACATACACGGTACAACGTACTCCGTGAACCCAAGCTCAGTAAGGGGTGCTTGCAATAGGTCTTATCCACCCATATCATCTCTGTCTCAGTATGCACGTGTGAGCATATCATCTCACTGTGACACACAGTCTACAGGAGGCTCCAACACGGCTATATGCATGTCATTTAAATCCGTGTGCGAGCGAAGCTCTAGCACGGCTCCATGCATATTCATGATATCTGAAAATCTCGTATGAGCAAAGCTCTAGCACAGTTTCATAGAAATCAATGAAATCTGCGTACGAGCAACACTCGAGTACGACTTAAAATAATTATAAATTAAAGTAAAATCCACGTACAAGCAATGCTCTAGTACGAATATGTATAAAAACTCAATGAAAACCTCATACGAGAAAAACTCCAGTACGACTTTAAAATGAGTTATAAATTCATATAAAGCTTCGTGCGAGTAAGCTCCAGCACGATGTTATGCATTAATAAATCAAATCTCGTGTGAGTTACACTCCAACATGGCTTTATGCATAAATAAATCAAATCTCGTTCGAGTTACACTCCAACACGACTTTTATGCAATATCATATCAAAACTGGCTGCGAGCTAGGCTCCAGCACCTCTCATGCATGTCAAATCATTAAAACTAGTGCGAGCAATCGCTCTAGCACCATTTTATGCATATCAGGTCAAAACATGTCAAAACAGAGTGCGAGCTAGGCTCCAGCACTTCTCATACATTTCTCAAGAATAAAAATCAGTGTGAGCAACCGCTCCAGCACATTTCATGCATATGATGTTACACAAGTCGGTGCGAGCAACCGCTCAAGCACGTTTTATGCACGCTTACAAACGCAGATATAGTGTGAACTATGTGCCAGCACTATCTGTTTCCATATAAACTTGATAGTTGGCCCATTTTCCAAAGAAATTTCATTTAAATCTTAATAACACTTATGTAGTGTTATATTGTGAAATTTATGCAATTATTGGCCAATCTATCGATTTACTTTACTTAAAACTACGAAAATTCCTTAAATCAAAAATTACTTAAATCATGCATTTCATGCATGTCATGCTTTCACCATCCTTAGGTGAATTTCCATCAGTAGGGGTAAAATAGTCGTTTCCTATTTCGAGTCCTTAAAATATTTAAACTATTTTTAGGACCTTTATACAATATTAGTGTATACATACATACTCAGTGTATACAAAAGCTATTTAAAATACGCTTAGCTACCTCTAGCTACTCACACAATTCCCTTAACTCATTTTTTTGTACAGTTTGACCTTTCACTGATATCTCGTCATGCATTCTGATTTGCACTCAATCAAATCTCCAGAACTACGTATAAATATACATCAGGTCAAATACAATACAATTAATTATATTTCATAATTTTTTGGGCTTAATTTAAATCATTGGGCCCGTTTACCGATATTGGGCCAGATGGTACCATAATGGGCCTTAATTGACCTTAAGCCCGTTTTCCCACTTATTATTCACATTATAGAGGCCTATTGGGCTCACTGGGCCCATCAGTATTTATTGAGCCTCGTTCTAAACTCTCAGATAGCTTAATTTAGTATTTACGACAATTTATCACTAATTTCAAGAATATAATTCATTTAAAGCGAAATTTAAATCCGTAATTTATGCGGTAAATTTTAATATTCATAACGATGCAAAATTGTCATAAATAAGGGTTACTTACCTGAGATTCCATGATAGTACGTAAATCGAGGTTGACTCGAGTCCTCGTTTGACGTCAATTGTCGAGCTACACAATTTAATATTTTTTTGGGTAAACTTTCAGTCGAATATTAATCAAATTAAATATTCTGAAATTTAAATCGGTCAATTCGACCGCTTACCCACTTACCCGTAGCTCGATTACATCACTAAGATTTTTCTCATTTTTTTCTCTTTTTCTTTTTCCCTTTTTCTTCCTTTTCCTTTTCTTTTTGGCTGAACCGGTTCGGTCCGATTCAACCTAGTTCAATCCGGTTCGGTCCAATGGTTCAGTCCGGTTTGGCCGGTTCAGGCATCATTTTGTCATTCTGACGTCGTCCAACCTGTTCTCGATGCCTCACCACTGCCGTTCGACACGCCATCATCTGGGCTTCCATAATCGGGCCTCGGGTTGGACCAAATCGACGCCGATGGCCATCGATTTCCTTTCTTTCCGGCGGCATCCCCCTCCGTCGATCTCCTCTTTCTGGCGACGTCGACGCCCGTGCCGGTTGTCGGTGGTTCCCACGAGCATCGTCGCCCTTCGTCGGCCTCGCCTGGGGTTCCTAGTCGTCGGTGGTGGCTCGTCCGGTGATACTCCTCAGTTCGGCTTCCATTTCGTTTTCCTTAAATTTTCCTTTCAGAATCGCGATCCTACGATTCTTTTTTTTAATTTAATTTAATTTTATTTATTTATAATAGATTTTTATTATTATTTTATTCATTAAAATAATAATAAAATCCTAAAAATATCCCAAAAATTCAGATTAAATTCATTAAATCCGTAAATAAATTTATCAGTTTGATTTTACCTTTTCGATAAATTTTTCGAAATGAAAATTTCGGTTTATTCCAATAAATTCATATCTTGATCAATTTAAACTGAAATTTAATTATTTCTTCGTTATTGATTAAGATTTCTCAATCCCTTATTTTTAATTAAATTTTCTTGTCCCGATTACTACCTAATTTCAGTCTTTTGACCATTTTACCCTTTCACGTGTTTGAGAATACCATTTCAATCCTTTTGCATTTTAAAATGCACTCAAAAATTTCTATTCATTCCCTTTTTGCTCTTACGATAAAAATCAGGTCTTACAACTACGATGAGGTATTTAAACCTTACCTAGACCAATTAGTTGTCATCTTTAGCGATGATATTTCGATGTACTCGAAGTCTAGGGAAGAGCATGAGTAGCAATTGGAAACTGTCTTACAGACGAGGTGTTGTGCGTTTCTTGAAATGGGCTACTCAGTTGATACGTCTCATTTGGAAAAAGATTGCATACGAGTGGGATGATAAGTATGAAAACGGCTTCGGTGAGTTTTGGTATATTGAAGTAATAAACTGACTACCGTAATTATTCTCACCATAACCGACAGCTTAAGAGGTTTCAGTGTGTATGGATACCTCAAAATAAGGATTAGGCTGTGTATTGATGTAAAATGGGAAGATAGTCGTTTATGGATCCATGTAGTTTAAGGACCATCAGAGAAACTATCCGACCCATGATTTAGAGTTGGCAACCGTAGCATTTACACTTAAGGTATGGTACCACCACTTATATTGTGAGAAATTTTAGATATGCACTGATTATAAAAATCCCCCGAGTATCTGTTTTCACAGAAAGAGTAGAATATGAGATATCCAAGAGGGTTAGAGCTTCTAAAAGATTATGATTGTGGAAATTGTACCACCCAGGAAAGGCTAATGTAATGCCTGATGCATTGAACAGAAAGAGCCTCAGGATGGTATCACATATGATGGTCAGGGAGCATGAGCTGCTAGAGCAGTTTTGAGCGTCAGTAGTGATGTGATCCCTTCTGATGATGACAGTGATTGTGTGACAGCTAGCCTAAGGTTAGAACCGGATTTGTCTAACTAGATTTGCCAAGCTTAGCGTGATGATCGACATGTGTTGATAGTGTGGGTCAGATTCAGAAGGGTACAGTGACAGAGTTCACAATGAGTGATGATGACTTACAGAGGTTTAGAGACAATATAAGTTCTCTTAGGACCACAGTTGATGAGATAGTGCTATTGAAAGAAGCTCACTGTTCGGGATATACAGTGCATCCGGGAAGTAATAAATATATCAAAATCTCTAAAAAAGGGTATTGGTGGTCAGATATGAAAAGGAATATTGTAGAGTTGTAGCAAAGTATCTCGTATGTCAGCAGATTAAGGTAGAGTACGAGAAGTCTACAAGATTATTGTAGCCTCTACCTATAGTGACACGAAAATGGGAACAAGTTACCATGATTATTGTGATGGGTTATAGAGGACCCGGATAAATCAAGAGGCTATATGTGTGATAGTCGATAGATTGATTTAGTTTACCCACCTTCTAGTTATGAAAATCTCTAGATACTCTGAGTGCGTAGGTAAAGTTATATGTAAGGAAAATTGTGAAATAGTATGTAGCGTTCCAGTGAGCATGGTATCAAATAGGGATTCCTGCATCACTTCCCACTTCTGGGAATATTTTTCAGGAAGCTAGGGGAACCCGATTGAGTGTTAACACAGCTTTTCGTCCTCAAATAGATGGTCAGTCAGAGGAGACTGTACATGTTCTGGAGGATGTGATGAGAGTATGTGCCATTGATTTTATAAGCTCCTAGGATGATCAATTGTTACTAATCGAATTGTTCAATAATGACAGTTATCACTCGAGTATCGGGATGACTTTATATAAGACATGGTATGGCTTTAGGGGTTGTTCCCCGACTTGGATAAGAAGAAGTGGGTGACAGATAGAGAATTGTTCCTAAATTGGTAAGACAAACCTCTGAGAATGTTCAGTGGATTGTGAGAGATTAAGAACAGCTCAGAGCAGACAGAAAAGTTATGCTAACAAGAGACAGAAAACCATTGGAATTCATCTAGGGTGAATCAGTATTGTTAGCATTTACTTGTTTTAAGGGCAAAAGGGCATAATGAGATTTGAAAAAAAAGGCAAATTAAGTTTCGTTAGATGGAATCCTTTGAGAGATTGGACAAAGTGGGAGATAAGGCCCATAGGTTGGCGTTACCACCTGAATTAGCAGGCATCCACAATGTGTCCTATCTTTTAATGCTTCAGAAATCCTATCCGGACCCAGCATATGTGATCAGATATGAGCTCCAATAGCTTAGCTGAATGAAAGTATAACGTATGTTCTGAAAAAAAATCGATACGGGTATTAGACGGAAGGAGAAAGTGTTGAGGTTTAAGATGATCTCCCTAGCTAAGTCCGTTGGTAGTATTACACTCCGAACAAGTTGCATGAGAATTAAAGAGTATGATGTGATAGACGTTCTTGGAGTTGTTTATGGACCCTTTTGACTTGGTTCTAATTTGGAGGACCAAATTCTTAAGTGGGGGAGATTATGTAAGACCCAATTTTATTCAAAACACGAAATGAGGCTTGAACCAGTACGGTCGGTTCAGCGCAATGAAGGTATGCTGAACCGGACAGGACCGGTTCAACCAAAAAGAAAAGAAAAGAAGAAAATAAAGGGAAGAAAAAAGGATAAATTGAGAAAAATCCCAATGATGCAATCGAGCTACGCGTAACTCGGTAAGCGGTCGAAATTGACCGATTTAAATTTCAGAATATTTAATTTGATTAATATTCGACTAAAAGTTTACCCGAAAAATATGTAATTGTGTAGCTCGATAATTGACGTCAAACGAGAGCTCGAGACAGTCTCGATTTACGTACTATCATGGAATCTCGAGTAAGTAACCGTTATTTATGATAATTTACATCGTTATGCGTGTTAAAATTACGCATAAATTACGGAGTTAAATTTCGCATGAAATGAATTATATCCTGGAATTAGAGATATATTGTCGTAAAGAATTCTTTAAGCTATCCGAGAATTTAGATTGAGGTTCAATAAATACTGATGGGCCCAGTGAGCCCAATAGGCCTCGATAATGTGAATAGTAAGTGAAAAACAGGCTTAAGGCCAATTAAAGGCCCATTATGGTACAATGGGGTCCAATGATTTAAATATATTGTATTTGACCTGATGAATATTTATCCGCAGTTCCGAAGATTGGATTGGGAGTAAATTGGACTGCGTGACGAGACATCAGTGGAAAAGGTCAGACTGTACAGAAAAATGAGGTAAGAGAATTGTCTGAGTAGCTAGATGTAGCTACGCATATTTTAAAAGTTTTTGTATACACTGAATATGTATAAAGGTCCTAGAAATAAATTAAAGATTTTAAGGACTCGAAATAGGTAAAGACTATTTTACCCCTATTGAGGGAAATTCACCTAAGGATGGTGAAAGCATGATATGCATGAAATGCATGAATTAAGGATTTTCTGATTTAAGGAAGTTTCTTGGTTTTAATCAAAAAAATCGGTAGATTGGCTAGTAATTGTATAAATTTCACAATATAACACTACGTAAGTGTTATTAAGATTTAAATAAAATTTCTTTGGAAAATGGGCAAACTATAAAGTTTATATGGACACAGATAGTGCTGGCGCATAGCTCGCACTATATCTGAGTTTGTGAGTGTGCATAAAATGTGCTTGAGCGGTTGCTCGCAATAACTTGTTTGACATCATATGCATGAAATGTGCTAGAGCGGTTGCTCGCACTGATTTTTATTATTGTGAAAAGCATGAGAGGTACTGGAGCCTAGCTCGCACTCTGTTTTGAATGTTTTGATTTGTTTGGACTTGATTTACATAAAAAAAGTGTTGGAGCGATTGCTCGCACTAGTTTTTATGACTTGATATGCATAAAAAGGTGCTGGAACTTAGCTCGCATCCTATTTTGATATGATAATTGCATAAAAGCCGTGTTAGAGTGTAACTCGCACGAGATTTGATGTATTTATGCATAAAGCTGTACAAGAGCGTTACTCGTACGCAGTTTTGAATTACTTAAGCATTCATTCATGCTGGAGTGTAACTCGCACGAGATTTAATATATTTATGCATGAAACCATGCTGGAGTGTTGCTCGCACGAAGTTTTGAATGATTTATGATTTTATATGGATTTATAATTCTTTTATAATTCTTTTATAATTCTTTTAAAGTCGTAGTGGAGTGCTACTCATACGTAGATGTTACTGATTTTTATGAAGCTTTACTAGAGATTCGCTCGCGCGAGATTTTCTGATATCATGAATATGCATGGAGTCGTGCTAGAGCTTTGCTCGCATAGGGATTTATATTACATGCATATAGCCGTGTTGAGACCTCCTGTAGACTGTGTGTCACAGTGAGATGACATGTCCACACGTGCATACTGAGACATAATTGGTATGGGTGGATAAGACCTATTGCAGGCACCTCCTGACTGAGATTGGGTTCACGGAGTACGTTGTACCGTGTATATCACATGGGGTACGCTATACCTGGGGATTGTTGGAGTGGAGTGGCATTAGCCACGAGGCAGCAAGTCTTGCCCTCGCAATCCTGATGTTATGTTGTTCTGGCGGCAGGATTGACCCACCTCTGTTTCAGGTGTGATACCCCGCACACTAGGTACCGTGTAGCTAGGGATCAGTAGGTTATGGCCATAGTCCTTGATGTTACTGATATAGTCACTTACGTATCTCACATGATATAACTTATGGTCTCGATAGACAAAGGTAGACCCGAGGAGGGGTCAGGCCCCCGATTTTATGATTTTCTACTGTGATGCTAGATTTCAGATGATTTTATGACATGTGACCCTAAAAGAAGGGTGATTTTATGACATAATTTTATAACGAGTTGTTTTATGAGTTTTGAGATGTATTTATGAGATGATTGATCCAGAGGGGTTATTTTATACTGCAGTTTTAATAAAATGATTTAAATACAATAGAATGATGAGTTTTTCATGCGTTAATGATAAGAGTCATGAAAAGAATTGTTTCTCATGATTTGTTTTACATGGCATGGAATGACGCATGATCTTGATTTACCTCATGCTAAGTATGATTTAATGATGTCACATAAAATGCCTTTGATGCATGAATTACATGATTTCTATATGCGCATATAGTTTTGATAAACTATGTCATTGATGTATGCATAGTTTTGTGCTTGAGATTTTACTGAAAAGAAATGGATTTTAAAGGCATGGCATTATGAGAATGTAGATAGTGGAGCTATCTACTTACTTGCATAATTGTCTTACTGAGCGTGTGGTTTGCTCACCCACTTATTTTCCCATCTTTTCAGAGTACTCAGAGTAGTTAGTGAGCGGTTGAGAACCTGCATCTTGGTATCCGTTGCTTCCCATCGAGAGACAGGTATACACATTTGTATAGTTTTGTATCTAAATATGTAATGCACAGTACTGTAAATGGATATGATGTCGGGGATGTAAGGTGATGTAATACCATTGTATATGTATTTAGTTAAAGTTAAACGATAGTAAATCATGATATATGAATGTGATTATGGAAATGAAATGGTAAATAGGTGAGAGGTGACTAACACCGAATCATAGCCCAACTGTTTGTAGGATGGTCACGATGAGAGAAAGGTAAGAATTAAATAATAAATGAAAAGGCAAAAAATTTACTCTGATTTTTAGGTAATTTGGGTCGTGACATGTACTACTGCAGCTGCTTCAGAATAGGATATCCGTGTCACCAGCCGCAGCTGCCCTCCATTCTCTGCATAGCAGCACTTGTCCTCCTGAGCTGTATCTCCAGCAGCAGCTATGTACAAGTCGCTGTCGTAAGACACACACATAGCAGCAGCTCGTGCTTCAGTCCAGTACCCAACAAAAGCAGTCGATTATACTCCAGTAACACCCGACACTGCTTCTTAACCACATCCTCCAGCTGCTAAGCACAATCCAACAATTCACACAATCACTTGTACCGGTCTCACTCAGCCCAGATTCCCACACGCAATGCAGAAGCTAAACATCAAACATAAACTATAAACTAAGGTATTTAACAACAAGGATCAAGATCAAATTGTAACAAAATTTAAGGAAGTAAAACAAGGAAAAAGGAAGCAGAAACGATGAAGAAAATTTAAGGTTACTGCTGCTAGCAACTCTTTCACCATCCACTCATGCAACACTCTCAACTCCAGCAAACCAACTCAATAATAGAGCCAAACAGAGAAAGGTATGTGATTCATGTCCACTACAACAGTGCCTTCTAACCTTGATTCTGCATCGAATGGCTTCAGTCTCCTTTCCTCGTGCTTTGGTTATACAACCAAGATTACCTCCTTAGCACCACACAGCACTAGAAACTAAATGCATCAAAAGGTGATCTCGAGGACAAGTAGCAACAAGATACAAAAATAAAATAGAAAAGCATAACAAGAAGCTGTAGGAATCATAACGGCAAAAGCAAAACCCGATTAGTGAAGAAAATCACAAGATGAAGAATGAAACTAGGATGCAGGAGATTGAAATAATGAAGCCGAAAAGAATGCAAAAAATGGATAGCTTCTAATCAACAAAATAAAAGAAAATCAACTGCAAAGATAAACGCACATGCAGTGTTTCAAACAGTAACTAATATTAAGCAGACAATAGAGAAAGCAGTAAACAAGAAAATGTAAAAATTCCTTAGCCACATATTGCTTCATCCTCTGATCAACCATCATTGTTCCACTGTGCTAGCAACACGAGAACAATGCCAAACATCAAACCTGTACCAAAGCACCAGAATAAGACACTGGTAGTAATGATCGAAGCATAACAGTGTGTCAAGCTCTATCCGAATAACAGTAAATGAAAACAATAAAAACAGGATAATAAATGAAAGATAGTAAAAATGGGTTATGTAAAAATGCAAGCAGTAAGCAAGCTCAAGTCTAAATCGATGGAAAATGTAAAGAAAAGCATGGAAAGGTTTAAATATGAAGAGCCACTGTCTTCTAAATGAGCAACAAAATAAAAATGAAAACAAATGTAGTAAAAGAGATTACTAGCAACCGAAATGAAACTTTTTCATTTAAAGAAGTAAAATGAAAGCTTGTAAAATCCTATAACAATGGTGGCTGAAAAGAAAAGAAAAACTAACGTGAAAGGTTTAAAAGAAAACAAGGAAAAATATAAACCTAGCAATAGAAATTTTAACCTAAAAACCAAAGCTACCTTAAAACTACTTCTACCTTAAAATTACTTCTACCCTAAAATTCTACTTTTACCCTAAAATTCTACTTGGTTTTCAATTGCTCATCATATTCTATTTATACACAAAATTGGGGGTACAATTGTAATTTTCAATCCTAGATGAGTTGGCATTGTTTGGCCACTTTTCTTCATTCCATTCGTTGTAGAGAAGATATTTCCACGTCATTTGTCTTCTACTCCACTTGGCTGTGCGATGTGGCCCGGTGTGTGTCTTCCAGAAGGTGGGCACGGTATCCGTCAATCTTATCTTTTTGAGGTGTGACACGCCTAAAAGGTATTGTCCGCAAGTGCACGGGTTGTACAAGTAATAATGGGATTTCAGTCCCGAGTTATCATCCCACAGAGAAGTTGACTAGCCTAATTAACTACCGGTTAATCTTACCCTAAGTATATCCTAGAAAATTATGAGGTTTTGATTATCAGTGGTCTACTAAGTTTGAAATTAAAAATACTGAAAATAATAAAACTATAAAATAAAGAAAATAAAACCGAGCTAAGATTTACTTACCAAGCTCCACGCAATTAAAAACAAATACCTATGAAAATAATTAAACAATTAAGATTAATTAATGCAATTAAAATAAAAAGCAAAAATGAAAATAAAGAAACAAGATTAGTTAAACTAAAATTAAACAAGCCTAAAATAAAAAGTGCTTGTAATTAAACTAATAAAAATTGCAAATTAAACTAAACTAAAATTTAATGGAAATAAAGAATAAATTAAAAATGCATGAATCACATTTTAAATGCAACTAAACTAAAATAAAATCCTAAAACATATAATATAAAATTAACTACTAACTAAAAATTAAAACTAAAAATTAAATTAACAACTAAAACATTAGAATTAATCTACAATTATCAACTAACAACTAACCTATATTGACAACTAAATAAAGCAAAATAATATAAATGCAATAAGTAATAAAGTATAAAATAAAGGATGTGGCCAAACATGGCTTTAATGAATTTGGAAACCAAGAGAGTGGTCTCGACTGCACTATACACTGCCTTCTCCATTTTCATGTTTATTTCCAGGCATTATCGGTCTCGGCTACTGTCACGCTGCACACTGCTTCTGCTGTTTCTGCCCTGTGTTGCTTCTGCATCCAGCTACCACGTACTGCTGCTGCTCTATACACTATCCTCTCCATTTTTGTTCTGCCCAGGCGTGTCTTGGTTCTAGGTGCTCACGGGTTCAGCTACTGGCATGCTGCACTCTACTTCTCGGTTCTGTAATCTGCTGCTGCTCCAGGCATTCTCGATTCCAGCTATTGGTGTCCTCTCGGTCTGCTTATGTCTAGCTGCCAGGTCCTGGTTCTGCTGTACGCTACTTCAGCTCAACACCTACTACCTCGCCCCAAGCACTCCAGGTTGCTCTCGGTTTGTCCCCTGCTCCTGCCATCTGCTGCAGCACATTGGTTTTAGAATAGAGCAGAGCAGAGAAGGATGATGATCCTCATCTACTGCAGCAATGCACCCCGGGCAGCTTCTGTTCTACTCAGCTGCCTTCCTGTCATTCCTCCTGTGAAGTCTTGCAATGATAAAATAGCTTGAAATAGAAACACGAAGCAACACAGCATTATATCGAGAAATAGAGAAATGTGCAGAACATAAAACAAAATAAATTCATATGGAAAAGGTAATAAGTAATACAGACCAGGACATTGAGTGCAAATTGGGACTAGAAGAAACTTGAGCTAAAAAAAAAAATAACAAACGACAGTAAGATAGTAAGCTAAAGCTAGAACCAAAATCTTAATGAGTTGCACAGTTAAATAGTTGAAGAAATGGTCACTGTCACCGGCATCTCCTTCCCCTCTTTACTGTCCATCTGAACTCTAGAAAATTAAAGGAATAAAACTACTAACTAAGCAACCCGATACTAGCAACTAGGAAATAAAGCTATGTAATATAACTGAAAAGTAAAAGAAATGAAGTTAACAAGATCAAACCGAAAGCAAAATGAACCATGGGGGCTGTAAAGAGAATGAAAAACTAACTTGAAAAGCTTGTCAAAATAACAATGGAAATTGTTTGTGAACTGTAAAAATAAATGGGAGCTAAACGGAAAAGTGAAGCTTGAAAACAAGGAAAAATAAATTAAAACTATTCCTACTTACTTCTACTCCTACTCCTAAATTACATACTTTTTCAATTGTCATCCATGTCTTATTTATACACACAAAAGGGGTATAATTGTAATTTCTACATCATAGATGAGTTGGCATCTTTTTGGCCACTTGTCTTCACACCATTGGCTCCTTGAAAAGATATTTCCATGTCATCGGTCTTCTTGTCCAATTGGATGTGCTAGGTGGCATGGCTCGTGTTGTCTGCATGGCTCAATCTCGATTTTAGCCTAATTTCAGTCCATTTTCTACCGAAATATTCAAAATTCATCCATATTTAATTTATCTGCAAACATGAGAATTTTAATTAAATAAAGGGGATAATTAACAAAATAAATTGAGGATTTAAATAATTAATTAGGAAATTAAGCACAAATAATTCTAAAAATATAGAATTATCAAGGTGAATAAAATACGTACACCAGACATCACACGTGTCCAGACGAATGGTGACTCAAACTACGAAATGGTAGTGGTCAGTCTCCTTTCAGCCCGTTTTTAGCCCATTTTCGATTAAAATTCATCCGGATTTAATTTACTTGTACATAAGAGAAATTTAATTAAATTGAGGGGATAATTAATAAAATAATATAGGGATTAAAATAATTAATTAAAAAATTAAGCACAAATAATTCTATTTTAATAGAATTATCACACCTCCAAACTTAAGCTTTTGCTTGTCCTCAAGCAACACAAAATATATGTAAGAATGACAAGTACCAACATAATGATTTCCCCAGTATTATCCTCAAAGAAAAAGTACCAACTCTGATATCAAAGATTCACAATTACAAGTCTATCACTCAGAATCATTCAATCATAAGTCCTAACCTAAATTGGACTCCTCATGTGTGTGAAAATGTCAAAGCCACATCACAGTACACTACCCAGATCAGATTATGCAAACACAGTGAACGTAAAGTCATGACAATTGATCATTCCCATAAGCTTGCTATTCACTTCTCTCTCCACTAATGTAGTCACACTTAACCAAAGTGTAAGACCCGATTTTTATCGAAATTTATTATGACTCAAATAATGGAAATTGAATCATAAGAAGAGTTGTACGTGAATGAAAAATGCAAATGGAATGAATAAAAATTATTGACTGCATTTGAAGATCAAATGAAGGATTGAAATGGTATTCCCGAACACGTGAAGGGTAAAACGGTCAAAAGACCGAAATTCGATATTAATCGTGATAAGAAAATTTCATTAAAAATATGGATTTGAGAAATCTTGATCAATAACGAAGAAATAATTAAATTTTGAGTCTAATCAATCAAGATATGAATTTATTGGAATAAACCATAATTTTCTCTTCGAGAAATTATCTCGAAAATATTGGAAAATATACCGGAAAGACGAAATAAGACCGATAAATTCATTTATAGATTAAATGAATTAAATAAGAATTTTTTTGGGATATTTTGATTTTTAATATATTTTAATGGATTAAAATAATAATTAAAATAAATTATAAAAAAATAAAAAAATCCAAAATTGTAAAAAAACGCGATTCTAGAAAAGGAAAGCGAACGGAGCCAAGGGAGACTCGATCCAACGAAACCACCAGCAGACCAGGCGAGAAGCCAATGGGGCAGAGGCAGCTGAGGCCACCGTCGGCGTTGGCAGACAGAGAAGGAACGACGACAGGCTAGAGAGAAACTAACGAGAGGAGAAAAGAGGAAATCTGGTAATCGGCGCCGATCTAGGCTCGACCATCGCCAACCGAAGGAGCGCCACGCGAAGACCAGCTAATCAACGACTAAATCTGCTAGTGGGACGACGGGCAGCGCTGAAAACGGCGGCAAAAGGAAATGACATCGACAGCTAAGGGAGAAGAGCCCGGACCGGCCACTTTCCGGCCAGCCATGGCGAAACCGAGGGCAGATCCGTGCACCGGACGATCCCGCGGAGCTGCTGGTGACAGAGGCCGACAAAGAACGGACCGAAAAAGCCCTAAACCAGTCAAACCAGCTGAACTGAACTGGTCTGAACCAGACCGAACCGGTTCAGCCAGAAAAGTAGAAAAAGAAAAGAAAAATGGAAAAAGAAAAAGAAGAAAAATTGGGGAAAAATCCCAGTGATGCAATCGAGCTACGAGTAAGTCAGTAAGTGGTCAAATTGATCGATTTAAATTTTAGAATATTTAATTTGATTAATATCTGACTGAAAATTGATTCGAAAAGCGAGCTATGTCCCGACACTATCTGTTTCCATATAAACTTGATAGTTGGCCTACTTTCCAAAGAAATTTCCATTTAAATATAAATAACACTTACGTAGTGTTATCATGTGAAATTCATGCAATTACTAGCCAATCTATCGATTTGCTTTAATTAAAACCAATAAAATTCCTTAATCATAAAAGTTCTTAAATCATGCATTTCATGCATGTCATACTTTCACCATCCTTAGGTGAACTTCCCTCAATAGGGGTAAAATAGTCTTTACCTAATTCGAGTCCTTAAAATCTTTAAACCATTTTTAGGACCTTTATACAATAACAATGTATACATACATAATCAGTGTATACAAAAGCTATTAAAGTACGTGTAGCTACCTCTAGCTACTCACATAATTCCCTTACCTCAATTTTCTGTAGAGTCTAACCTTTCCACTGATGACTCGTCACGTAGTCCGATTTGCTCCGAATCCAATCTTCGGAACTACGGATAAATATTCATCAGGTAAAATACAAAATATTTAATTGTATTTCATATTTTCTGGGCTTAATTGTAAATCATTGGGCCCGTTTACCCATATTGGGACCGATTGCACCATAATGGGCCTTAATCAGCCTTAAGCCCATTTTTCAGTTACTATTCACATCATCGAGGCCTGTTGGGCTCATTGAGCCCATCAATATATATTGAGCCTTATTATAAACTCTCAAATAGCTTATGAATTATTTACGACAATTTATCTCAATTTCCAGAATATAATTCATTTAATGCGAAAATTAAATCTGTAATTTATCTAACATGCATAACGATGTAAATTATCATAAATAAGGGTTACTTACCCAAGATTTCATGATAGTACGTAAATCGAGGATGTCTCGAGCTCTCGGTTGATGCTAATTGTCGAGCTACACAATTTAATATTTTTTTCAGGTAAATTTTCAGTCGAATATTAATCAAATTAAATATTTCAAAATTTAAATCGGTCAATTCGACCGCTTACCGACTTACCCGTAACTCAATTGCATCACTAAATTTTTCTCAATTTTTTCTCTTTTTCTTTTTCCCTTTTTCTTCCTTTTTTCCTTCTCTTTTTGGCTGAACCGATTCGGTCTGGTTCAACCCGGTTCAGACCGTCAATTTAGTCCAGTTCGGTTCGGTCGGTTCAGTCCGGTTCGGCCAGTTCAGGCAACATTTGGTCCTTCTGACGCTGTCCAACCGGTTCCCGATGTGATTCTGGCACCAATCGGTGCGCTACAGCCTGGGCTTCCATAATTGGGCCTCGGCTGGAGTCAAAACGGCACCGATGGCCGCCAATCAGGGCTTCTCTCCCGCGACAAGCTCCTCCTTTTTCGACGTGCTCCGGCGTTTCCACGGTGCGTCACCACCGCTGTGATGTCGCCCGAGGTCGAGCAGTCTTCATCGGCCCTCGTCGGCCCCTAAGCCTCGCCGGTGGCTCGCCGGTGAGAGGGAAACCTTCCCTCGGTTTCCTGTTTCGTTTCGCATTTCTTTCCACTTCTGTTTCGCGAAAATTCAGATTTCTCTTTTTTTCTTAAATTTTATTTATTTATTTATAATTTATTTTTAATATTATTTTATTCATTAAAATAATATTAAAATCCACAAATATCTTAAAAAAATTTATATTTTATTCATTTATTCAATAGAGGAATTTCTCAATCCGATTTTACCTTTTCAGTATAATTTTTGATTATTTTCGGGATCATTTTTCGATGCAAAAATTCTTATTAATTCCTATAAATTCATATCTTAATCAATTTAACCCGAAATTTAATTATTTCTTCATTATTGATCAAGATTTCTCAATCCCATATTTTTAATTAAATTTTCTTATCGAAATTATATCGGGTTTCGATTTTTTGGCCGTTTTGCCCTTACACGTGTTCGGCAATTCCATTTAAATCCTTTTTTGCATTTTTAAATGCACTCGAAAATTTCTATTCATTCCATTTTCTCTTACGATAAAAATCGGGTCTTACATAACTTGTCCAACCTTGAAATTCGCTGGTATAGTCCTCCAATGGTCTTGACCACTACAGCTCAGGAAAAGTTTCTCCTGATCTCTCATTTTCTAGCCAAGAAAGTGCCATGTAAAAACCATATTTAACGAAGCCAGTAGAGAATAAAAGTTTCTTTTTGTGACAGTCTTGGGATAAACGATACTCTTTAACAGCTTTGGAACGAATCTCATTATGCACATCCTTGCTAACTGATGAAGACAAAGGTTCTCTATGCAGGCTAGAAATTTCCTCGTCCAACCTCCTGTGGTCAGACTTCAGCTCATCATAATTAGTTTGGAGGTCTTGCAACTTTGACAAAACTGAATTGTAGTTGGACTTGAAAGAACTTTGCTTCTCTTGAGTCACTGTATAAAACTCTTTATATTGTTTAGACTTTTCATGCTCCTTGGCGAAATCCTCTTGAAGGTGAAAATAGTTAAGGTTCAGATCCTCCTTCTCTTTCTTCAATCGATCGAGTTGCTCAGGAAGCCTCCTGTATTGGTTCCTTTTAGTGAGCCACTCTGATTTTTCAGCCTTCAATTGGTGGAGCTTAGCATTAGCCTTAGTCTTATATACCTTATACCGCGCGTTGTAAGCGATTACATGCTGAGCCGTTTGAAAATATATAGAAATTAAAATGTCAAAAGAAAAAAAGGGAGTGGGAAAGATAAAGAAGATACCGTCATTACTAAATAATCTACTCGATCTTCGGGCTGAGGGAAACCCTTAAATAACTCCTCGTATCGTGGGATTTTGGTCGACCAACCTAAGCAAGATGCCACTCTAAGATCATGGATTGAATCATTATCGTTAATGCCCTGATATACTGCAAAATTCTATTCATGGACCGTCTCAACACTGTCCATCGGGTATCTGAAAGTGTTAAGCTCTGCGACTGAAGGGAACGCTAGCTTATCCCTCATGGCCGACTCGATATACAAACATCGTATCCCAATGCAAGATGGGCGAGCAGTGTTGTACTCCACTTTATTAGCCTGAAGATACTCTTCTAGTTCGAGATCTGAAATTTGGGGCTCCACGACGGGCTGTTTCCCTCTATCCTGACATCGAGAGATGGACCCTTTAGGATGAGAGGAAAGAGGAGCTTGAGGAGACCCTGATCTTTCGTCTTGGGAAGCTGGAGCAGAAGTACGAATATGACTTCAAGACTCTCGAGCACAGCCCCTCTAGCGTCTACATTTATGAGGATGGGCAACTCTAGTATCATCTTCGTCGCCTTTCCGCTAAACAAGAGATCTTCTAAATGAGTCCATTCCTAGAAGAAAACCAGAAAAACAAAAGTTAGAACAAATAAGAGGAAAGTAAACAATTATTTACATGATAAGATGTAATATGAAATCACCTGGATTCAACTAATCATCAAGAGAATGGATGTGAGCTAAGCTCTCATCCGAAGGAAAGTCTAGAAAAGGGCTCCCAAAAGCCTCGCCCCGGCCCCAATCAAAGTTCTCCTCAAAGTCTTCCTCCAAGGGATTGGTGGGCTCGGGTGTGAAAATTAGATCAATAGGAACACAACCCCAACCAGCAGAAATTATATTCTCCAAAGTTAGTAAGGATAATAAAGCATTCTCATCATCTACTTGCAGCTGAGAGATAAAAGGATACATGCTTTAAATTAGATAGATGGCTAAGGTTGGAGGGTCCGTGACAACTCCATCGGGTAGAGATATTTAATGACGAAGGAACCTCAACAACGAGCCAGTCCGAAGCATAGTTATGTAATTTGGATGGAGGCCTCCCAAAAAGTTTATTACTCTGTCCCCTCCTGAATAATTTTTATATACAAAAATGAGTCGAGTTACGGACACTACGGACTCTAAAGAAGGAGTTGAACAGAGGAATAGTGAGCCTGACATTAAGTCTATGACATATAATAGTAAACCCTACCACTTGTGCCCATCTATTATGGTGAAGTTGGGCAGGGACTATGCCATAATGTTGAAGAAAAATAACTTCGAAGTCAGGTAAGGGAAAATGGAACCTTAATTCCAATGAGTCCCGATGAATAGGAATGCCGTTTCTAACAGATTGAGGAGCGTGTTCTGCTATGGTTGGGAGCCTATAATAATAACCCTCGGGAAGAGGAAAGATATTACGAATAGACTCGAGATCAGACTCTCCAAGTCTAGAATAATAACCACTACCATGCCTATCCATTTAAAAATGAATCAATACAATTGATGTTTAAAGAATAAGAGACGAAGTCCACCTTCAGCAGCAGAATTGTCGTGAAGGTAGTGCCATGAGGGTTTGATGCCGCTAGGGTACTGCCACGAGGATAGTGCCATGAGAAGTAGCTTATGCTGTGACAGTATGTTGATGTCGCGAGGGTCTCATGCTAAAAATGTCATGAGAGTCTGTCTATACTGCGAGGGTCTCATGCGAAAAGAAATGTTTTGAGAGTCTGTTGATGTCGCGATGGTCTCATGCTAAAAACTCCGCGAGAGTCTGTCGATGTCGCGAGGGTCTTGCGCTAATAGAAATGTCATGAGATTCTGTCGATGTCGTGAGGGTCTTGCGCTAAAAGAAATGTAGTAAGAGTTGGTTTATGCCGTGAGGGTCTCACACTAAAAGAAATGCAACAAGAGTTGGTTTATGCCACGAGGGTCTCACGCAAATAGAAAATGTCGTGAGTATTGTAATGCCGCGAAAATGAATGCCGTGAGTGTTTATCGTGAGAGTTTATCATGAGAGTGCGATCTCTGTGAGAGGAAAATGAAGTTTGAACCAATATCCTCAATGTATATATATTCTGGCAGGGGATCACGAAAAACAATATACTCTTCCACAAAGTATGACTAGCGAAAGAGTGTGGAGCAATTGTTACGAGTAAAATGAAATAAGAAAAAAAAAGAAAAAATATACGCCACATGGTATCATCACAATACGCCACATGGTATTATCACAATATGCCACGTGACACTATCATAATGCGCCACGTGGCGTATAAAAATTGAATACAGATGAGAGGAGATTCTACGTTAAAATTTATCTAGACAATTTTACCCTTGAGTGTCTCTAACTAATGTAGGTGGACAAATACGTAATTAAGGATGAAATTAATCCTTATAAATAGGGATCATGTATGATTTATAAAACCAATTAATTCTTTATTTTCTACTTTACTGAAACTCTGCCAAAATTTTATTCTGACTTAAGCATTGGAGTGCTTACACAGGGAACAACCCCTGCGTCCCTCTGATTATTCCTATTCTTGTAGAGCTTTTGGTAACACGTGGCAAAAAGATCGAAGTGAAGACGTCAGCAATACATCATTGTTGTACTTGGCAACAACAATTATATCAAATGAAAAAAGACAGAACTGGATGAAAGACTAAGTGGGTCTTAATTTAAGTTTAAAAAGAAATCCTATATAACTAATGATAAAAAATCTAGTTGAAAAATCAGCTCAGAAAAACCTAAAAAGGATTCTGAGTGTAATTACATTAACAAGATCTGTCAGTAAACTTCCAAGTGTTTTTTTCCTACTAATATTAGAAAAATACCAAAATAGCTTGAAAGTTGAAAGGTCAAGGATAAGACTTAAAGATCTCCAAGAAAGTCCCCGAGTCTAAACACCCAAAATAGGTAAAAAAAAAAAAAAACTTCTCAATTTACCACAGTTTTTAGTACATAAAGAAATTATGATCCGACCAAAAAATATATATTTTGAAAGGTAAAAAAAATGGAAACCATGGTAAAATATTCCATTACACAAAATTGAAACTTCTAAGTACCACAAATTTCATCAAAATTCAAAAATAAAAGACTACAACATTAGCCAAAATAACAAAACAAAACAAAAATTCATGTTCCTGTGTCTTCCTAAGAACATACAGAAAAAAATGAATCTTGAAATTTGTTATTTTGAGTGTCACAAAGAATCCCAAAGAAAAAAGAAAAACAAACAGCTGTAAAGAACAAGCATCCAAAAATGGCCAAGTAAACTACTTTAAAGTATATCCAAATAAACTTTTTTTTTCTTTTCTTCCTGTAATCTTTAATTGTATTACTAAATTTTATCGGCAACCAACCAAAAACCCAAATTGGAAACTAATTTGAAATGCTTTTTCGGAAGCTACAACAAAGATTCTGACAACCTTAGAATTGTGTAGTGATCAAGATGTACAGAATGTTGCCCTTTCTGTATTGAAAGACAATGAAAACAAAAAGCAAAAGAAAAAAATGAATTTTTTCTTAAATCATCTTTGAGGTTTTACATAATATATTTTTCGTCCCTTAAAGTTAATTTGAAACTTTCTTATTTATGATGTCATTTTATATGTTTTATACATTTATTGGGAATTTTAAACTTTTTTTACGTCATTTGGTTTGGATTTTTTATGTCATAAGACACAATTTTGTAAAAACTGTTAAAAAAGGAAATTTGATTACTGGTAGAACCAACAAGATTCTATACTAGTTGTCAAAAGAAAGAAACAAAGAAGTGATGTGAGAAGAAGAAGAGTCGAAGAAGAGGAAGAAGAATTTAATCAATTACTGATTACTTGCATCATAGATTCTTCCTCCCTGTATTTATAGCTACTCTAGATGAGAATGAATTCATTAGTTACTGTTATGAATAAAATAAAATAAGAAAAAGAGAAAAGGTGATACGTCTCGTGGCACTATCACAATGCGCCATGTGTTTCATCTATGCTGCAGACGTGCCATGTGGCACCACCACAATGCGGCACATGGTGCATAAATATTAATCATAGATGAGAGGCGTTTCTATGTTGAAATTTATTTAGACAATTTTACCCTCAAATATTTTTGATTCTGCAGGACCCATAAAATAGTGAACCTATTTAATTAGTGGATAAATACGTAACTAAATATGGAATTAATCCATATAAATAGGGATCAGGTATGATTAATTAGACTAATTCTTTATTTCCCTATCTGAAACTCTGTAAAACTCTCGTTCTGACTTAAGCATCGGAGTGCTTACGCAGGGAACAACCGATGCGTCCCTCTAATTATTCTTTTTCTTACAGAGCTTTCAGTAGAACGTGGAAAAAGGATTAAAACTTAGACGTAAACAACACATCACTGTTATGTTTGGCAACAACAATTGGCACCACCTGTGGGAAACAAAACAAAAGCTTTCTGCTCTACAACAATGTTGCAGACATGTTCAACAGTAAGGAGGAGTAAAGAAAATGAGGATATGGCGAGCTCTCCAAAGGGTGACTTCAGGGATGAAGCTCAGGCAGAGGGTGAGAGTGTGAGATCTAAGAATTTTGGACATATTTTAAATATGTAATAAGAATTTGAAGTGTAATTTATTGAGCTAAGTGAATTATGGGAATTATAATTGGAGATTTATATGTTAAGTGTTTAAAATAAGTGTGAAGCTATGAGGACAGATCGATCTGGGAGAAGAAGAGATCGATCTGGTGAGTTAAAAATGACAAGGAAGGAGGAATTTAAGGAGCGGATCGATCTCCAATGGAAGAGGATTGATCTCCTTATGATTCTGTTTGAGAGAAGATCGATCTCATGAGGAAGAGATCGATCTAAAAATGATTCTGTTTGGGAGAAGATCGATCTCCTCAAGGAGCAGATCGATCTCATAAAGCCATAAAGAGATCGATCTCATCCCTCGACAGATCGATCTCCTAGGCATAAAATTGCCCAAAACGTCCCCAAAATTCAAATGCAGATCGATCTCATCAAGAGCCAGATCGATCTCCTACCCTCAGCCTATATAAGCAACTCCTATTTTTCTCCTGCAATCTCACTTTCTCTCTCTTCTAACCCCCATTTTCAACGAAACCTAGCTTTCTCACTCATCCAAAGCACCCATTTCCATCCAAATCAGAAGTTGTGGCAAGAAGGAAAGTTGTTCCTCATCAAAGGGAGAACAACATACTTGGAAATCGAAGGACGAATCGAATCGAGGCGTGGGTTGTGCACCTCACAAGCTTTGGGTAATTTTTAAACCTCGATCTTGATATTTGAGATGATTTTGGTGATAATAGTTGTTGGCATTGTGCTGAAATAGCTGGAAAATGATTAGGGATTGATGAAATTACAATGTGGTTGGAGTGATAATGATATTTAGCAATTTAGGAATTTTGAGCTATAAATGGAGATTTAGATAATGTGGTGTATTAGCATAGATATTGTGGCATAGGAAATATAGAATGTTGAGGTGTTGTGAGCGAGATTGTGGTTTGTGGTGGAGTTATGAGAATTGAGAAATTTGAGGAATTATGAGCAATTGTGCTCGATTTTGAGAAATGAGGTTGATGTGATAGTTGAATATTGATGTTTTAACATCATTTAGACAGCTCGGGAGTTCCAGAGTGGAATGCGAGGCTAGTCCGTGATACGAGGGAAACGATTGCACTATACAAGTTGCAAAGAGGTAAGGGAAACTAAACCATTTGTGTATGTGATTTGTGAACTATTATAGCATGATTTGTGATTTATAAAACAAGCATGTTGAGTGTTGTGTTGTGATACAATTGCACACGATTTTTATAGCCGGTTGGAGCCCAATGTTTTTATGAGTTTATAACTGGGCTCTACGTTAAGGCAATATTGAGATTTGAGAAATGTGTGCGTGTTTTGCCGGTTGGGACTCGGTTTTAATATGTTTTGTGTTGAGTACAAAATGGTTTTAAATAAGTTTTACAAGAGAAAAACCACTATAAGTTCTATGTGAAGGCAAACTAGTCTTATGTGATTAAGACTTAGGTGTGTAATTCTGAGTACACATCGGGCATTGCTCTGGTAGCATGTAAGCCCGATTCTTCTCCGTTCTGGTAACGTGAGAATAACCCATTCGTGGCTATGCCACATATACTTGGTGGCCGTTGCTACGTGAGAAACCCTATTTGGTGGCCGTTGCCACGTGAGAAACCCTATTTGGTGGCCGTTGCCACGTGAGAACCCTATTTGATGGCCGTTGCCATGTGAGAACCCTATTTGGTGGCCGTTGCCACGTGAAACCCTATCCTGTGGCTGTGCCACGTCTAAATTTAACTCAGTGGCTATGCCACGTGTGTTTAGTGGCTGTGCCACGTGTGAATGTAATTCAGTGGCTATGCCACGTGTGTTTAGTGGCTGCGCCACGCGCATTACTATTTCAGTGATTTTATCACATTTATTGAGAAAGCGATTATCGTATTATTTTCACATGCTTTGTTATTGCTCTATACTGAGCATTTTATTTCATGTTTTCACATGATTTGAGATATGAGAATGTCGTTTTGAGTAGTTTCATGCTATGGTTTTCAAATTAGATTAATGAGTTTCACATACAAATAAATATTTTGTGATGTGCATTTTGGTTTATAAAATGAGTCCCTCACCCCCTTTACTGAGCGATTTAGAAGCTCACCCTGTTTTCTTTCCCCCCAGATCTCTTCAAGTGAAAAGGGTTTTCCTGCGACGTACGGAGTAGTGGCTAGTGGAGGACTTGAGCTCCAGGCCATATATTGTATTTTGAGGTATCTTTTATCTTTTCATGTACCCAGACAATTATCATAATTGCAGACACTTGATGTATAACATTGTATGGGATGTATGAGGATTAATTAACTTGAGATCAAGTAATGTATATGATATAATATATACTATTCAATGACGAGATCTTGAGGTATAATATAGGTGATGATGTATGACACTGCACAGGAATGCACTCTTAATTGTGAATTAATGAATAAAAAGTTTTAAATTAGACCTATTTTCCGCGCTTCCGGGGCGTGACAGAGTTTTCTTAGTATCAGAGCTTAGGGTGTCTAGTACTGTCAGTGTCGATTGAGTGAAATAGAATACATCCCAAGTGTCTGTAATAGTCTAGTCATGAACTGAAATTGAGGATTGAGATTTCAATCGATTTTGATATGTACGCGCAGGAGACGAGTTAAGATAGAGAATGAGTGGACGACGAGGTCGTTCGAGGAGGCAGGCAGAGTCCCCTCCGCCACCTGTCCCACAACCAGAGAGTCCTAACTCTCAATTTAATCGGATTGAGACTGATGTGAGGTAAGGTTTTGAGCAGATGGCAGCGTTATTCGCGCAACACTTTAGAGTTAATGCCTCGGGTACTACTCCTACACCACCAAAAGGACCTCCCATACCCCCAATACCTCCCGTCACTCAGCCTGATGATAGAAGTATGGTCCGACTGAAGGATTTTCTGAAGATGAATCCACCCGCGTTTAGGGGAAAGAAGGATCCTACAGAGGCTGAGGAGTGGTTAACGGAGTTGAGAATTATATATGATTATCTAGGGTGCACCGATGCTGAGAGGGTCAGTATGAGTATTTATATGTTGAAGGGGAGAGCTCGAGATTGGTGGGGTACTACCCATGGTATTCTGATGTCCCGCCAAGATGTGATTGGTTGGGAAGAGTTTCAGACAGCCTTTAGGACCAAATATGTACCACGAACCGCCCAGAGAAAGAAACAGGCCAAGTTTTTGAGTTTGGTACAAGGTGACATGTCTGTGGATGACTATGAGAGCCAATTCACAGCTCTATTGAGATATGACCCCGAGACCTTTAAGGATGAAGAGCTCCGCACAGAGAAATTTGTGTATGGATTGAAGCCCATCATCAGAGATAGATTGATAGGGCTATGTATTACTGAGTTTGGAGATGCTTTGAGACGAGCACAAGAGATTGAAAGAGGAATTGAAATGGTATAATCCCAGAATGAGCTCAGAGCGGTGAATAGAGATAAGGGCAAGAGGCCAGCGATTTTCCAAACAGAGGATCAGAGAGGTTCCTTCAGAAGAGGAAGGATTGAGGTACAGAAGGGCAGATTAGAGAGACCCAGGGGGTACCCTAACATTAGAGAGACCCCTCGAGATGTCAGGCCTGAGACAAGGTTTTGCAAAAATTGTGGCCGAATGCATGAGGGAAGTTGTGCTGGGTCGATCCATGGATGTTTTAGATGTGGAGACATGGGTCACATGGTGAAGGATTGCCCTCAACCTTAGAAACCACATGTCTTGGAGCCCATTAGACAACAGCCTCAGAGAGTGAATCCCCAGGGACGGGCCATTACTGCAGAGAAAGGAAAGAGACCTGTTATCCAGGGACGTGTGTTTGCCCTAGATAAGGAGACCGCTGACACTTCTGCAGAAACTATAAGAGGTACACTCTCTGTCTGTAATCATAAGGCTCATGTGTTGATTGATTCAGGATCCACGCATTCGTTTATTTCTGAACATTTTGCATGTAGATTAAACTTGAAGTTTGAACCTCTAGAATATATACTACATGTAAATACCCCTATGCGTGAATCCCAGAGAACTGAGTTAATCTGTAGAGGATGTGAGATAAAGGTGGGAGATAGAGTGATGTTAGCAGATCTAATCATGTTGAATATACATGGGTTTGATGTAATTTTGGGGATGGATTGGCTGGCAACCAATCGAGCGAGTTTAGACTGCTACATTAAGATTGTAACTTTCTCTCTACCTGAACCTTACAGTGTACGGTTGAGATATTGAGGAAATGAATATGTGGAATTCTAGTAAGTAATTTGAGAATTTTGATATTATTTTGGAGAATATTAAATATGATTGTTCATGTGAAGGTTATGAGACACTCATCTCAGACGATTGTGAATTTCTGGATGTTTTCCCAGATGAATTGCCAGGTTTACCACCAGAGAGAGAGAGAGCTAGAGTTTACCATTGATTTGGTACTAGATACTCAGCCGATCTCTAAACCTCCCTATAGGATGGCATTAGTGGAACTTGAGGAATTGAAGAAACAACTACAGGAGTTATTGGATCAAGGGTTCATTAGGCCCAGTGTTTCACCGTTTGGAGCACCGGTTTTATTTGTCAAGAAGAAGGATGGTAGTCTCAGATTATGCATAGACTACCAGCTGTTGAATAAAGCCACGGTGAAGAATAAATACCCATTGCCCAGGATTGATGATCTACTTGATCAACTGAGAGGGGCATCGGTCTTTTTTAAGATTGATCTGAGATTGGGCTATCACCAATTGAGGATCAAGGAAGAGGATATTCCAAAGACGGCCTTCAGGACAAGGTATGGCCATTATGAATTCCTGATGATGTCCTTTGGATTGACGAACGCCCCTGCAGCATTTATGAGACTGATGAACGAGGTGTTCAGAGACTATCTAGATAAATTTGTGATAGTCTTTATTGATGATATCCTGGTGTACTCTCGGTCGTATGAGGAGCATGCACAACATTTGTGGTTAGTACTTCAGATACTCCGAGATAAGCAATTATATGGAAAGCTTAGTAAGTGTGAGTTTTGGCTGGATCGAATAGCTTTCCTTGGTCATATAGTCTCAGAGGAAGGAGTATCAGTGGATCCAAGTAAAGTAGCAGCTGTGCTTAATTGGGAGAGACCGAGGACAGTTACTGAGGTACGAAGCTTCCTTGGTTTGGCAGGGTATTACAGAAGATTTGTGGAAGGATTTTCCCGGATTGCCGCCCCTTTAACTAGGCTCACGCGCAAAGAGACTCCATTTATATGGACTGATCAATGTGAGCTCAATTTTCAAGAATTAAAGAGGAGGTTGACAGCGGCACCTGTGTTAACTATTCCTAAGGGATCAGGAGGATTTTCGGTGTATAGTGATGCATCTCATTAAGGATTGGGGTGTGTGCTTTTGTAGCACGGAAGAGTGGTCGTATAAGGATCGCGACAGCTGAAAGACCATGAGCGGAATTACCCCACGCATGATTTGGAGTTAGCCGCTGTGGTATTTGCTTTGAAGATCTGGCGACACTACTTATATGGGGAAAGATTCCAGATCTTCACTGATCACAAGAGTTTGAGATATCTCTTTGATCAGAAAGAGTTAAACATGAGACAAAGGAGATGGATGGAACTCCTTAAGGATTATGACTGCGAGATTCTATATCATCCGGGCAAGGCGAATGTGGTTGCTGATGCCCTGAGCAAGAAGAGTATGATATCTACTATGATGATCAGGGAATGGGACTTACTGGAGCAGTTTGCCGAACTTCGGATCAGAGTTAAAGAGATAGAGACTGGATTTGTGGTTAGCTTGCGAATAGAGCCCAGGATCATGGATCAGATTAGAACTGGGCAGCGCAGTGATCAGAGATTGATAGATATGATTAGCCAAGCTGAACAGAGTTCGCAGTCGGATCTCACAGTCAGTGAGGATGGATTGTTGAGATTCAGAGGACGGATTTGTGTACCGGACGATGATACCCTGAAGAGACAGATACTGAGAGAATCCCACTGCTCGCGATACACCATGCACCCAGGGAGTACTAAGATGTACCGAGACTTGAGAAAGGTGTATTGGTGGAGTGGTATGAAGCGAGACGTGGCAGAGTATGTGGCCAGGTGTTTAGTATGCCAGCAAGTGAAAGCTGAGCATTGGAAGCCCGGGGGACTACTGCAGCCCTTACCTGTACCTACATGGAAATGGGAGCATGTCACTATGGACTTTATTATGGGTTTACCGAGGACCCGAAGAGGTCGTGACGCTATATGGGTTATAGTGGATAGACTGACCAAGAGTGCCCACTTCCTTGCCATCAAGAGCACAGATACTGTGGATGCCTTAGCTGAGCTGTATGTCAGCGAGATAGCTAGATTACATGGGGCTCCAGTGAGTATTACTTCTGATAGAGATTCCCGATTTACTTCTAGATTTTAGACCCAGTTTTAGGAGTCCATGGGATCTCGATTGAGTTTCAGTACCACCTATCATCCTCAGACAGACAGTTAGAAAGGAATATTCAGACCCTGGAGGATATGTTGAGGGCGTGTACGATGGATTTTAAGGGATCATGGGATGATCACCTGCCCCTAGCAGAGTTTGCATACAATAACAGTTATCATACGAGTATTGGAATGGTACCTTTTGAGGCTCTATATGGTAGGAGGTGTAGATCCCCTGTAGCTTGGGAAGAAGTCGGTGACAGAAAGATAAATGCTCCTGAGCTTGTTGAGCAAGTCGTACATAGTGTGAAACTCATATGTGAGAGGTTACGGGCTGCACAAAGTAGACAGAAAAGCTACGCGGATGTGCGTAGACGGCCACTCGAGTTTAAGGTTGGTGATGCAGTATTTCTGAAAATATCACCGAGTAAGGGTGTCATGCGATTTCGGAAGAAAGGAAAATAGAGTCCTTGATACATAGGACCATTCGAGATTCTTGAGAGAGTGGGAGAGGTAGCCTACAAATTAGCATTACGCCCACAGATGTTCGGAATACACAATGTTTTTCATGTGTCTATGTTGAGGAAGTACCACCCGGACCCTTCTCATGTCATAGAGTATGACGAGATAGACATTTAAGAGGATATGAGCTACACTGAGGAACCCGTCCAGATTCTCGATAGAAGAGAGAAGGTACTGAGAACTAAGAGCATCCCATTAGTGAAAGTTTTGTGGAAACATCACTCAATGGAAGAGGCAACGTGGGAACTAGAGAATCTCATGAAGGAGAAATACCCCCATCTATTTAACTAGTTGAGTTGAATTTGGAGGACCAAATTCTTTTTAAGGTGGGGAGGATGTGAGATCTAAGAATTTCGAACATATTTTAAATATGTAATAAGAATTTGAAGTGTAATTTATTGAGCTAAGTAAATTGTGGGAATGATAATTGGAGATTTATATGTTAAGTGTTTAAAATAAGTGTGAAGCTATGAGGACAGATCGATCTGGTGAGTTAAAAATGACAAGGAAGGAGGAATTTAAGGAGCAGATCGATCTTCAATGGAAGAGGATCGATCTCCTTATGATTCTGTTTGAGAGAAGATCGATCTCATGAGGAAGAGATCGATCTCCAAATGATTCTGTTTGGAAGAAGATCGATCTCCTCAAGGAGCAGATCGGTCTCATAAAGCCATAAAGAGATCGATCTCACCCCTCGACAGATCGATCTCCTAGGCATAAAATTGCCCAAATCCTCCCCAAAATTCAAATGCAGATCGATCTCATCAAGAGCCAGATCGATCTCCTACCCTCGGCCTATATAAGGAACTCCTGTTTTTCTCCTGCAATCTCACTTTCTCTCTCTTCCAACTCCCATTTTCACCAAAACCTAGCTTTCTCACTCATCCAAAGCACCCATTTCCGTCCAAATCATAAGTTATGGCAAGAAGGAAAGTTGTTCCTCATCAAAGGGAGAACAACATACTTGGAAATCGAAGGACGAATCGAATCGAGGCGTGGGTTGTGCACCTCACAAGCTTTGGGTAATTTCTAAACCTCGATCTTGATATTTGAGATGATTTTGGTGATAATAGTTGTTGGCATTGTGCTGAAATAGCTGGAAAATGATTAGGGATTGATGAAATTACAATGTGGTTGGAGTGATAATGATATTTAGCAATTTAGGAATTTTGAGCTATAAATAGAGATTGAGACAATGTGGTGTATTAGCATAGATATTGTGGCATAGGAAATATAGAATGTTGAGGTGTTGTGAGCGAGATTGTGGTTTGTGGTGGAGTTATGAGAATTGAGAAATTTGAGGAGTTATGAGCAATTGTGCTCGATTTTGAGAATTGAGGTTGATGTGATAGTTGAATATTGATGTTTTAACATCGTTTGGACAGCTAGGGACTTCCAGAGTGGAATGCGAGGCTAGTCCGTAATACGGGGGAAACGATTGCACTATACGAGGTGCAAAGAGGTAAGGGAAACTAAACCATTTGTGTATGTGATTTGCGAACTATTATAGCATGATTTGTGATTTATAAAACAAGCATGTTGAGTGTTGTGTTGTGATACAATTGCACACGATTTTTATAGCCGGTTGGAGCCCAATGTTTTTATGACTTTATAACTAGGCTCTACGTTAAGGCAATATTGAGATTTGAGAAATGTGTGCGTGTTTTGCCGGCTGGGACTCGGTTTCAATATGTTTTGTGTTGAGTACAAAACGGTTTTAAATAAGTTTTACAAGAGAAAAACCACTATGAGTTCTACGTGAAGGCAAACTAGTCTTATGTGATTAAGACTTAGGTGTGTAATTCTGAGTACACACCGGGCATTGCTCTGGTAACATGTAAGCCCGATTCTTCTTCGTTCTGGTAATGTGAGAATAACCCATTCTGTGGCTATGCCACGTATACTTGGTGGTCGTTGCCACGTGAGAAACCCTATTTGGTGGCCGTTACCACGTGAGAAACCCTATTTTGTGGCCGTTGCTACGTGAGAAACCCTATTTGGTGGCCGTTGCCACGTGAGAACCCTATTTGGTGGCCGTTGCCACATGAGAACCCTAATTGGTGGCCGTTGCCACGTGAAACCCTATCCTGTGGCTGTGCCACGTGTAAATTTAACTCAGTGGCTATGCCACGTGTGTCTAGTGGCTGTGCCACGTGTGAATGTAATTCAGTGGCTATGCCACGTGTGTTTAGTGGCTGTGCCACGCGCATTACTATTTCAGTGATTTTATCACGTTTATTGAGAAAACGATTATCGCATTATTTTCACATGCTTTGTTATTGCTCTATACTGAGCATTTTATTTCATATTTTCACATGATTTGAGATATGAGAATGTTGTTTTGAGTACTTTCATGCTATGGTTTTCAAATGAGATTAATGAGTTTCACATACAAATAAATATTTTGTGATGTGCATTTTGGTTTATGAAATGAGTCTCTCACCCCCTTTACTGAGCGATTTAGAAGCTCACCCTGTTTTCTTTCCCCCCAGATCTCTTTAAGTGAAAAGGGTTTTCCTGCGACGTACGGAGTAGTGGCTAGTGGAGGACTTGAGCTCCAGGCCATATATTCTATTTTGAGGTATCTTTTATCTTTTCATGTACCCAGACAATTATCATAATTGCAGACACTTGATGTATAACATTGTATCGGATGTATTAGGATTAATTAACTTGAGATCAAGTAATGTATATGATATAATATATACTATTCAATGACGAGATCCTGAGGTATAATATAGGTGATGATGTATGACACTGCACAGGAATGCACTCTTAATTGTGAATTAATGAATAAAAAGTTTTAAATTAGCCCTATTTTTCGCGCTTCCGGGGCGTGAGAGAGAGAGAGAGAGAGAGAGAGTCAAACATGATGACAATCCCTATACCAAAATTAGAAGTTATGAGGAAACAAGGAGAAGAGACCACCCAAGCCTTACGCGCTATGGTTGATTTGTTTAGGGGTGCCTTCCTGTAAGTGAATCTACCACAAATCGTTCAAAACTTGGTGGGAGAAAGAGCACAGAGAAGGAGTACTTCAGACATTGCGAACGATGAATGTCGAGGTACTGGAGAGGTCTGGCGTGAGATTGTGGAAGGCCTAAGGCGCCAGGGTGCTGGAGACCCTTTCGTCTGGCTGTGGAAGACCTACTGCGTAAGGCTGAGGAAGACCTTATGAGTGAGGCTGTGGAAGGCCTGAGGCCCCATCGTACGGGAGACCCTCTGCGTGAGACTACAGAAGACCTCAGGTGCTAGGGTGCAGGGGACCGCTGCGCGAGGCTGCAAAAGACTGGAGGTACCAGGGTGCGGGACATCCCTTGTGCGAGAGTACGAGAGACCTGAGGTACCATGGTGCGGGAGACCCCTTGCACAAGATGCAAAAAACTTGAGGCACTAGGGTGCGAGAGATCCTCTGTGAGAGGCTGCAGACGACCTGAGGCGCCAGGGTGAGGGAGACCCCTTATCCGGGGCTGCGAAAGGTCTGAAGCACCAAAGTGCGGAAGACCCATTGCAGAGGCTACGAAAGACCTGAGGCGCAAGGGTGAGGGAGACCCCCTACGTGAGGCTACGACAAACCTTAGGCGCCAAGGTACGGGAGACCCCTTATGTGAGAGTACGAGAGACCTAAGGCACCATAGTGCAGGAGACCCCATGCACGAACATACGAAAAACCTGTGGGGCTATGGTACGAGAGATCTCTTGCGCGAGGCTATGGAAGGCCTTAGGCATCAGAGTATGGAATACCCTTACGCAAGGCTCCGGAAGACTTGAGTCTTTAGGGTACGAGAGACCCCCTTTACAGGACTACAGGAAATTAGAGACATCATGATGTTGGAGAAAATCAGCGTCAAAGTACGAGAGACTCTGCACGAGAGATTTTTAGGGGCTTGAGACGCCCAAGTGTTGGAAATCTTGAGAGTCTAACTGGGATAGATTCTTGATATTTGGATGGTACATGAGGTGTTGGAATGATAAGGTCCCATACTGGGAGGAGAGACTCGAAAATAGATCCAACTTGGAACCCTGAAACTTAAATGGTAAACTTCCCATCTCGGACTTATCAAAACCAAACTCATAGCCTACACAGTAAGGGGAAAAAGGTTGTTGATTGCGATCAAGCCAATTCATGTAACATAGAAAAAGTCCAAGATCGACCTGCACTCATGGCAGAAGATGCCATAAACATGAAGAAAATGGTTGAACGAATCTTAGAATAGAAAAGGGTAGTTACAGCTAAAGAGAACCAGTGAAGAAGAATCTCATTCAGTACAACAATCATGGGAAAACCACTACCCCCAAAATTTAAGATGCCACAGATAACAACATATGCTGAAAAGACTGACCCTTATGACCATGCTAAAAATTATGAGTCGTTAATGCTATTCCATGGATGAGAGGATGGCATTATGTGTAGGGAATTCTCCCTAACTTTAACTTGTCACGAACTGAAGTGGTTCAACAACTTACCAGAAGGGTCTATTTCATATTTCAATCAATTGAGGAGTTAATTTCTGAAGACCTTTGTGATAAATAGCCAGAAAAGGAAGGAGACCACTTATCTGGTCGCCCTAAGACAAGGGAACAAAGAATCACTGAAAAGCTATGTAGATCGATTATGTGATGCTAATTTTGAGGTATGTGATCTACAAGTTGGGATAGCAGTGACAGCTCTGTTATAGGGGACAATAACCAAAAAGCTACAAGAATCATTATCTTTGGATCAACTAACGACAGGTTCATACTTGTTCTCTAGAGAAAATAAGTATATTACTCAAGAGGAGGTGATGAAAATGATACCAATGTGAGACCTCAAAGATGGAAGGAAGCAAGAACGAAAGTCTAATGAAAAGAACATTGGAGGATCAGATAAATCAGGCAAAGTCCCAAAGCTGAAGTATGCTAATTACACGCAGTTTATCGAGCCACGTGCTTTGATCTTAGCGATGATCGAAAGAACTGGGATGCTTCAATTCCCTAGGAGAGGTGAGGGAAACTTAGGACGAGACCTCAGGTCTTATTGTAGCTTTCTCTCTACCTTTAGTTATTCAACCGAGAAGTGTCGGGATCTGCTGAATGAGCTTGAGAAATTAGCTAGAAGGGCTGTTAGACCTTTACGTACAAAGAAACAAAAGGAATTAATATCCTGTACGTGGTTGAGGAGACAACAGACTGCGTGGTAGGTGCAATGATATCAGAAGAAATGTGAGGAGAACGTAGGAATCAACAGATAAATAATGAACCTACATGAGCCGCAATTCATGTCATTTCTGGTAGAGAATACGTTGCTGGTAGCTCATCTGCTTCATGGAAGGCTTACGCTAGACAAGCATACTAAGTCCATTCTATAATGAAAGTGGTCGAAGAAGGAGAGGCGATTACTTTCATACCTACTGATCAAGGAGACATAATTGTCCCGTATGATGATCATATGGTTATATTGACAATTGTGGCTAAACATCTGATAAGTTGAATTCTAGTAGATAATGGAAGCTCACTAAACCTTATCTACTTGAATTGTTTCAAAAAATGAATCTTAGTGAAGACAGATTGAAGCCTGTGACTACCCCTTATTTAGATTCATAGGAGAGAAAGTAAGGGTGTAGGGTCCACTGAGCTACCAGTTACTTTGGGAGAAGAACCTAAGAGTGTTATGAGACAAGTTTTATTTATGGTGGTCAAATCAACATCTTTGGCGTACAATGTTATTCTTGGATGACCATTATTGAGTGATATGGGAGTCGTGCTCTCCCCATGTTATCTGTTATGAAGTTCTCAACTCCCAGAGGTGTGAGACAGGTAAGAGGAGACCAAAGGAGAGCAAGAACATGTAATGTTGCATTGACTAAATGTAAGGGGGTTCAGAAGAAAGAAACCCCTACTATTACTGAACCACCAAAGGGAAACCTGTCGAAGAGATGGAAGAAAAACATTGAAGACTGACAATGAAGAGAAGGAATTATACATTGGGGGCCAATTGAGGCCCGATGTGAAGACGGAGATAATAAAATGCTTGAGAGATAATGCCGATGTTTTTCCATTGACCCTTGCTGACATGCCCGAAATTGATCCGAAAGTTATTTGTCATGAGCTTAACGTGTTGCTCGGGGTAAAACCAGTCAAACAGAAAAAAAGAACTTCGCACCTGAAAGATAGCAAGTAATTGAAGAATAGATAGATAAGTTGCTTGAGGTTGGATTCATTCGGGATGCCATGTATCTGAAATGGCTTGCGAATGTGGTAATGGTAAAGAAAGCCATCGAAAAGTGAAGAATGTGTGTGGACTTTACCGACTTGAGTAAGGCATGTCCAAAAGACTCGTACCAATTGCCTCAAATAGATAAGCTAGTGGATGAAACTTTAAGATACAAGTTTTTTAGTTTCTTGGACGCATTCTCCGATTATCATCTGATCTTAATGCACCTCGGAGATGAAGAAAAGACATCTTTCATTACTGATAAAGGCACTTACTGCTACAGAGGGATGCCATTTGGCTTAAAAAATGTGTGTGCTACATATCAGCGTATGGTGAATAAAATTTTTAAATATCAATTTGCCAACACAATGGAAGCCTATGAGGATGATATGATCGTGAAAAGTAAAGAGGGGGAATCTCGTGCTTTGTGGTTGTCTAAAGTCTTTGAAGTTTTAAGAAAGTATAACATGAAGCTAAATCCCAATAAGTGTTTGTTTAGAGTTCAATCTAAAAAGTTCTTAATATTTATGATAACCCATCGTGGGATCGAGGCCAACCCCGAGAAGGTCCACGCTTTTCTGGACATGAGGCCTCCAGTTACTTTTAAAAAGGTACAAAGGCTGACGGGGAGAATAGCTGCATTAAGCCTTTTTCTTATCAAAATTTACTGAAAGAAGCTTACCATTCTTTAAGACACTCCAAGGTGGGAATAACTTTAAATGGACTAAAGAATGTCAAGCAACCTTTGAGGAGTTGAAGGATTATTTGAAAAAACTCCCGTTGCTGTCAAGGCCTTTAACTCGGGAACATTTGTTTATGTATCTTGGGGTAGACGATAAAGCGAATAGTGCATTCTTATTAAGAAGAACCATAGAAGGAGATAGACCAGTTTACTATGTGAACAAAGTGCTTCTAGAGGCAGAAACAAGGTATTCGCGAGTTAAGAAAATAGCTCCAGCACTTGTCATGGCTGTACGAAAATTGCGCCCTTATTTTCAGGTACATTCGATAATGGTATGAACAGATCAACCTTTAAGACAGATACGCTAAAAGCCTGAGCATTCAGGAAGGTTAGTGAAGTGGGCTATCGAACTTGAAGAGTACAATATCTCTTTTCAGCCTCGATAGACTATCAAAGCATAAGAACTGGTAGATTTTATTGTTGAGTGCATATGTTGAAAAGATCCCAATGTGGAAAAGTTGGAATGGTAGAAGTTGTTTGTTGATGGAGCATCAAGCATCAGAGGAAGCGCAGCTGGCATTGTACTAGTATCGCTAGAAGGAGAAATGTTAGAATATTCTCTACGCTTTAATTTCCCTAGTTCCAACAATGCGGTCGAATATGAAGCTTTAATTGGTGGCATGAAACTTCTAAGGGAGCTCCAAGTTCGAAACTTGTTAGCTCATAGCGGCTCGCAACTTGTTGTTAACCAGTTCAATGGGTAGTATGAAGTTTGAGAATCTACCCTCATTTCGTACTTGGTAAACGGACTAGTGGTTAGCTCGATCATTTGATAATTTTTAGCTAACTCAAATCGATCGATCTGTAAATAGTCATGCTGACGCCTTATCTAAGTTACCATCCTCTAAAGAAGACATTAGAAGGTCTATGAAGGTAGAAAGGTTAGTGAAACCGAGCATAGAAAAAGAATGGGTGTAGAAATTGAAGTTGATACTGAGTGGAGGATACTTATTAAACAATATTTAACGGAGGGAACACTTCCTGATGATAAAGAAGGGGCTTAGAGGATGAGAATTCAAAATAGGAAATTCACTCCAGTGAACGAGGAGCTCTATAAAGGGAGATATACTATACCACTATTGAAATGTTTAGGCCCAGAATAAGCCAACTACACATTGGCCGAGGTTCATGAGGGGATACGTTTAGAGTATTTAGAAGCCCAAGCCTTAGCAGCAAAAATACTCAGAGTAGGATTTATTTGCCGCATTTAAGCAAGATCCGCTTGAAAAAATGCGAAGGTGTGATAAGTGTCAAAGCTTTCTCCCTTGATGACTGCACCAGTGTCACGACCCATTTTTACCTAAAATCGCTACAAATGTTTCGCTTTTTACTTTCCTTTCCCGGTCGTGAACATTCTTACCACTAAACAGTTGGGCTATGAGTCAGTATTAGTTACCCTTTACCATCTATCTCGCCATCTATCTTTAAATTTATTCAAAAGAAAACATGTATACTTTATAATTGAGGTTAAATACTTGTATGTGTTTACTAATATTTACATCCCCCATATTACATTCCAAAATGATTAGTGTTCTATTACATGTTTATATACAAAATGATATCAATGTGTATACCTCTTGGTGATGGGAAGCAGCGGATACCAGGATGCAAGTCCTCAGCCACTCACTAACTACTGTGTTCGCTTTGTAGAGGGGGAAAATGAAAGGGATGAGCTCACTAGCTCAGTAAGGCAATAATGCAAGTAGGTAGATAACTACACTATCTGCCTGCTTATAATGTCATGATATAAAATCGCTTACATTTAGAGCATGAGGAAATAGATAAAACTATGCCGCATGTGTATAAATATATCATGTACTGTAAAACATGAAGGCAGGGAGAAAACCATGGAAAGTCATCATGTAAAATGTCTTAGGCTCAGCATGTCAACTAATCATAAAATACTACATTATCCTCTAAAAACATTCCACAAGGTTCGACCCCTCCGTCGGGTCTACCTTGGGTAACACAAATCATGTTCAGTGCATATAAAATCATGTGATATCATGTGAGACAGGTGGTCACTGTATACAATCGAGGACTTTACTGGCCAACTATGTCCCTCCTGGTGTGCGGGGCATCACGTTGTAACAGGAGGTAGGTCAAATCCTACTCGCCAGAATATAAATCAACATCATCACCGCACGGTACAACGTATTCCATGTGATATACATATCGCAGTATGAAAAGTCCAGTGTGAGCAAGGCTCTAGCACGATTTCATGCACAATCAGTAAAAATCTTCATACGAGCAATGCTCCAGTATGACTTTATGCGAAATAAATAATGGTAAAATCATGTACAAGCAAAGCTCCATTATAGTTATATGCATAAGAAATAAATGAAACCCACGTACGAGCAAAAGCTCTAATACGGCTTGCATACATCTCAACTCAAAATATGGTGCGAGCTAAGCTCCAACATATTTCATGCATGTTAAAATATCAAAATCCAGTGCGAGCAAGGCTATAGCATGATTTATACTCGTATAAATCTGATAGATGGGTCTATTTAGGTAAAACCCCTTTCAAAACTCAAAATCAGCACCGACATGTGTTATGCAAATCATGCAACAATTAGTCGACCTATCCTTCTTTTGCCCAAATGAAGGCATCACATCACATGAAAAACATCAAAATCATGATATTCATGCAGTTTACTAGTCTTACTACCTTTTTCATAAAATTTACTCCCAGGGGTAAAATAGTAATTTGCCCATACCGGGGTGCTAGAATTTTTATTTCGTTTCTAGGTAGTTTAGAGAATTTTGTGCCCTGTAAATACCCTAAAAAATACGTATAGTTACCTCTAGGAACTTACAAAATTCCCTTACCTCGAAATAGGTCGATTACGAACTCAAATTCTCGATCTCTCCGGATCAGCAGTCTATTTGGCTACGGACGTATCCTCGGGAGCTGCAATTATTTACTAATCACATGAGTATAATTTAATATACTTAATTGTCACTTTAATTAATTTCAAATCAATGTATTTGGCTGTTTACACATATTCGGTCTCATTAGATCTTATTTGGCCTTATTTTCTCTTAAGTCCATTTCGATCTATTCATTTATAAAGAATCTATTTGGCCCATCTGTCAGGACCCCATTCTCAATCCATGACTTAACCAAAAACCACTATAATTTTTTCACATTTTTAACTTACCTTTCCTCTCTTCAATGGTTGGGCTGTGATTCGATGTCAGAGTCCTCGCTTACCATATCATCCATTATCATACATACAAGTCAATATACTATTACTGACTGTAATTGCTTTTATCATACATATAAGATTTATATAAAGTCTAATACAATTACATTCCCCATAATATATATGGCGTATACATCACTGTGCTGTTTCTATGTTTAGATACACAACTGTACAAAATATGTATACCTGGCGATCGATAGGAACTAGCAGTGGACTCAGGAATACTATCCCTCGATAGCTCTCGCTCTACTGCTGACGCTCTGTAGAGAGGTGTAAAGAAAAGGGAGGTGAGCATACAACGTGCTCAGTAAGGAAATCAGGCAAGCAAGTAGATATCTACACTATCTACCCAAAATAATGCTATGCCTTGAAAACATTATTTCCTTTACTCACTTTAAAAGCATGTCTTGAAATATAATATATATACTTGTACAGATTAAATCCCATGTACAGAAATCATGCTTTCTTTCTCAAATGTAGGCATATAGTACAAAACAATGCATCTTTACATAAATCATGCCTTTGTGTAAATCATGCCATGTATATTTAAATCACAATAAATATGGCATTAAATAATTCACATCACAAAATCAGAGTTGGTCCCCTTAGGTCTGTCCGCAATTTAAATCAGTCAATCAATGTGATATATCATGTGAGACTCTGTGGTGAAATGCAAATAGTATCTTGGACTATGATCATATCCGAAATGTGAACCCAGGCCACACAGATCTCGGTGCGCAGGGTATCACTGCTGCAACAGGAGGATGGTCAGTCCACTGCAGCCGTCAGCTATACGTAACACACGGTACAACATACTCCTCGTGCCCCCGGGCACGGTACAAAGTACACCCGTGGACCCTACATCACAGTCAGGGTGCCTGTCATAGGTCTTAGCCCTCAAACCATAGAATATCATACCACGTCTATATTACCTTCATGCGGATATCCTCTCACAAGATGTGACACACAGTCACACAAGGACTCAGGCATGGGTTTTAACATGCATTATATATCACATACAGTGTGCATCTTGAGTGCCACTCACAGTCGACACTCTACTCAAACACTGTTTCACATCACAAACTTAACTCTAGTGCGAGTAAACCTCCAGCATCTAGGTCAATGCATAGTTCATGTATTAAATCAAGTACGAGCAATAGCTCCAGTACCATGCTATGCACAATATCATCAAATCAAGTACGAGCAATAGCTCCAGTACTATGTCATGTATAAACCATGAAGAATCTAGTACGAGCAACGCTCCAGCACTCTGTCATGTATCTCATGTAAAACTCGAGTATGAGCTAATCGCTCTAGCACTCTGTCATGCATATATCATGTAAAACTGAGTACGAGTAAAAACTCCAGTACTCTATCATGCATGTCATGGAAATCTAGTGCGTATCAAAATCCAGCACTAATGTATGTGGAAAACATATGAAATCCAGTGCGAGCTGTGCTCTAGCACGATTCATTCTCACATAATATGATAGATGGCTCTTTAAAAAAGGGATTGTTTACAAAATATTAAAATCAGCACTATAAAGTGTGCTTAAGTCACATCAACCTTAAAATCATTAGCCCATCTATTTATTTTCATGCTAAACAGCAGTTAAACACTTACAATAATAGTTTCCATGCTTTTTGCAACTTTTCACAAAAGTTAACTTTTTGACTAACTAGGGGTAAAATCGTAATTTGTCATTATCGGGTCGCAATAATTATTATTCACTTTCTCTGACCCTCAGAGTTTTTAAGTGAATGTAAAAGAAGACGAAAATACGTGCAGGTATCTCTAACTACTCGTAAAAGTCCCTTACCTCGGATCACGTCAAGTGACCTCACTTCCTCGGTACTGCTCAATCTCGCAGTCCGATCAGCTCTCAATGTAAACTCCGGAGCTGTAAATAACCATTCCTCAGGTTAATTATACATTTCCTACTATATTACACATTAATACAGTCTATTTTCCCTTAATGGGCTTTAATATCTTTAATGGGCCTTAATCCGTATTAAGCCCGTTTATTAGGGTCTATCGACTCATTGGGCCACCAATACCCATTGGGCTTTATTCCAAGCTCTTTGGATAACCCGTATATCATTTACGACATTTAATTCAAAATTTTGAATATAATTCACTAAATACGAAATTTAATTCGAAATGCGTACAATAAATCTTAAATACGCAATAATCACATAATTTGACGTAAATGAGCTTTACTTACCTGAGATTATGCGATGGTACGCAAATCGAAGTTCAATCGAGCTTTCGTTCAGAATTTATCGTCGAACTGCACAATTTATTATATTTAACTCCGGGTCAATTTTCGATTAAATATAATTTAAATAAATTTATCGAAAAACAAATCGGTCACTTTTGACCTCGTATCGACTTACCCGAAGTTCGGTGAAATCCCAAAAATTTCCCTTTTCCTTTTTCTTTATTTTTCCTCTTTTTCCCCTTTTCTCCTTGGCTGAACCGGTCCGGTCCGGTTCAGCGCAGAACCTTCTTCACTGAACCGCCGCCCGGTTCAGGCTTCCTTTGGCCGTTCCGATGTCTTCCGGCCAGTTCCTGACGCATCACCACCGCAGTTCGGCACTCCTTAGCCTGGGCAACACTCGGCTGGGCTCGATCGGGACCAATCACCGTCGATTGCCGTTGGATTCCTCTTTTCCTCCGTGGCCTTCTCCTCTTCGATTCGCCGGCGTCCGACGTCGGTGGAGGGCGTGACTGGTGTCGATGGGTGCGCACGGTGTCGAGCTTCCTTTTCCGGTTTCATGCCTGGCCGTGGGGTCGCCGGATACTCGCCGGTGACTCCTTCTTCCTCGGTCGGCTTCACGCGGTTTCCTCTCTTCTCTCTCCCGGTGTTTTCTCTTCAGATTTTGTTTTTTCCTTTTTTTTTTCTTTTATTTATAATATATTTTTATTATTATTTTATTATAAAATAATAATAAAAATCCCAAAAATATCCTAAAAATATCTCAAAAAATCAAATTAAATTCATTTAGTCCATAAATGAATTTATCAGTCCGATTTTACCTTTTCGGTATATTTTTCCACTATTTTTGGGCTCATTTTTTGAGGCAAAAATTCCAATAAATTCTAATAAATTTATATCTTGATCAATTGGACTCGAAATTAAATATTTTCCTCAATTTTTGATCAAGATTCCTCAATTTCATATTTTTAATGAAATTGTCTTATCGAAATTATACCGAATTTTCAGTCATTTGACCGTTTTACCCCTACACTTGTTCGGGAATCAACTTAACCCTTATCTCACTGTTATGTAGCTTACATGCATTTTTTATTTCTCAAATTGTCGATTGCATGTTAATAAATACTCTTCTTATGATTCAACTATGTAATAAAATGTTCATACACATAGAAATCATAAGGAACAAGCTATAAAAATCCAGGTCTGACACCATCAAGCTTACTGATTCATATTGGGCCGACCATAGGCCCACAATGCTTTATTGAGCCGAATACTCAACGCTTAGCCCACTTAACCATTTAGTCACGCATGGTGCGCCACGCCTAGCCATGGCCAACACCATAGTTGCTTAGCTCTTATGGCATTTTGGCGAACACTTGGTTTGCTTGCCTTAAGTTCATCATTTTCCTTCACTAAGGCATTTCATCATACACCTTATACCTACTTTAAATCATCATCTATTCCAACATATTGGTTTCACAAAACCATCTCAAAATCATGCATATAACATCACCAACACCATAGTATAATCAATTCATCATTAAATCAACCATAGCTCACTTTCTCACACTAAACCCATAGTCGGTCATGGATGATTAAACATGCTCAAGGATGTTTCAATCAACCATACATACACCAATCAACTCATAAAAGTATTTAGATTAACATAGTTGAAGTTGGTGTATTGAAAGCTCACATAGCTTAACCTTTCTCTATTGGCCAAAATTGGGGAAACACATTGCTCTTTCAATCCAGAAATTTAACTACTAGTTTTTTACTATGTTGTTCTCCTCATCATAAGGAACAACTTTGCTAAAAGCAACCTTTCTCAATCTGTTTGGAAGGTGATGATATTTTAGAGCGAGAAACTTGTTCACTTTGCTAAAATGGAGAGATTTGTTAATCTGGGGAAGACGACTTGTATGTCGGGCTTTTAAATAGAAATGGGCATTGTGAGATCGATCATCAATGGTGAGAGATCGATTTTCCTTTCATTAAACTATACAAGTATTCAGTAAGTAAGCTGTGGGATCGATCTGCTCTTAAGAGGGGATCGATCCTTTCTATCCGGAAACCATTCGAGATCTATCTATTTTTGGGAAGAGATCGATCATTTATGTGCAGAATCAAATCGAGATCAATCTGCTTAGGGAAAGGATCAATCCTTTCTATGCAGAATCACATCGAGATCGATCTGCTTGCCTATAGAACCTTTTTGATTTCATTATGGAATTGCAAGATTGATCCTGTTATGAAAGAAGATCGATCTAGCATTCATCTGCAGGATTCCAGTTGCTAATGTTTCTAGAATTTCAAAGGAAAGATTGCATTTAAATGCTTCACTAATCATTTTGCATTCTATTCACACTTAGAGCACAAAAAGGTCAATTTCTTATGATTCACATATCATGAACTTGTGTGTACAACATGGAATCATAAAATGTACATAGAATTCACGGGCCTTACATTCCTCCCCTCATTCAAGAAATTTGGTCCTCCAAATTAGAACCAAGTCACTCATCGAAAAGTCGGGGGTACTTTTCCCACATCAACCTCTCCAACTCCCAGGTAGCCTCCTCTGAAGTGTGGTGCTGCTAGAGCACCTTAACAAGCGGAATCATCTTGGTCTTTAACACCTTTTCCTTCCTATCCAATATTGGGATCGGTCTCTCTACATACGACAGATCATCCTTGAGCTCCAATGGCTCATACTGAATCACATGGGCCAGATCTGGATGGTACTTTCGAAGCATCGAAACGTGGAAGACATTATGAATGCCAGCTAGCTCCGATGGCAACGCGAACCTATAGGCCTTATCTCCCACTCGCTCCAGTATCTCAAATAGCCCGATGTACCGAGGGCTCAACTTACCCTTCTTACCGAACCTCATAATCCCTTTTGTGGGAGAAACTCTCAAGAACACTGAATCACCTACAAGGAACTCCAATGGCCTCCATCTCATGTTAGCATAACTCTTCTGCCTACTCTGAGCTATCCTCAATCTTTCACATATCAGCTGAACAACCTCAGAGGCTTGTCTTACCAAATCAGGACCAAAGATCTGTTTGTGACCAATCTCCTCCCATCTAATAAGGGAACAACATCTACGATCATAGAATGCCTCATATGGTTCCATCTCGATACTCGCATGATAATTGTTACTATAGGCGAACTCAGCTAGTGGTAGATGATCATCCCATGAGCCTCTAAAATCCAGCACACATGCTCTCAACATATCCTCTAGAGTCTGTATAGTCCTCTCTGACTGACCATCTGTCTGAAGATAAAAGGCGGTGCTAAAACTCAACTAGGTCCATATCGCTTCCTGTAAGTGCTCCTAAAAGTGGGAAGTGAAGCGGGAATCCTTATCCGAAAAAATACTCACTGGGACACCATGTAATCTCACTATCTCATGTACATAGAGATTCGCTAATGTACTTAGAGTATCGGTAGCTCTCCTAGCTAGGAAATGGGCTGACTTTGTCAACCTATTCACAATCACTCAGATGGCATCATGACCTCTACGGGTCCTCGATAAACCCATCACAAAATCCATGGTGATGTGCTCTCATTTCCATGTCGGTATTGGTAGAGGTTGCAATAACCCTACTGGCTTCTGATGCTCTACCTTCACTTGCTGATATATGAGACACTTCGCCACAAACTCTGTATTATCCCTCTTCATCCCTGACCACCAATACACTCTCCGAAGATTTTCATACATTTTGTTGCTTCCCAGATGCAATGTATATCTCAATGAATGAGCTTCTATCAAAATTAATCTCTTCAGCTCTGGGTCATTAGGAATATAAATCGTGTCTCTAAACCTCAGTAGGTCATCACCACTCACCGAGAAAATCGATCACACCAACCCTCTTAATTTGACTTGCACGATCATCACACAGCAAATCGGCATATTGAGCCTATCATATTTAGTTAATCAAATCCGGGTCCACTCGTAGGCTCACCATCACACAGTCATTGTTAACATCAAGAGGGTCTATATCCAAACTGAGGTGAGTAAACTGCTCGAGTAGCTCATGTTCCCTGACCATCATGTACGATACCACTCCAAGGCTCTTCATGCTCAGCGCATCAGCTACAACATTAGCCTTTCTTGGATGGTACAATATCTCACAATCATAATCTTTCAGAAGCTCTATCCACCGTCTCTGCCTCATATTCAACTCTTTCTGTGAAAACAAATATCTGAGGCTCTTATGATCTGTAAACACCAAACATTTCTCACAGTACAAGAAATGGCATCATATCTTCAATGCAAATACCACGGCTGCCAACACTAGATCGTTGGTCGGGTACATCCTCTCATGGTTCTTAAGCTGTCTAGAACCATAAGTAATAACCTTCCCATCCTACATCAACACACAGCCCAATCCCTGTCTCGAGGCATTTGTATACACTGAAAAGCCTCCTCAGCTGGTGGGTATGGTGAGAATAGGTGCGGTGGTCAGTCGTTGCTTCAGCTTGCAGAAACTACTTTCATATTGATTATCCAAGTCAAATGCCACATTCTTCCAAGTGAGGTGTGTCAACAGAGTAGCCAGCTTAGAGAATCCATCCACAAACCATCAGTAATGACCTGCCAAACCCAAAAAATTGTGGACCTCTGTAACCGTCTTGGGTCTCTCCCAACGAAAAACTGCCTCTACCTTGGATGGATCTACTGATACCCCATCCCTAATACAACATGACTTAGAAATGAAATCTCCTCCAACCAAAAGTCACACTTATTGAGCTTGGCTTACAAATCCTTTTCTCGAAGGGTCTGCAGAACTATCCCCAAGTGATGCTCATGATCTTCCCTGAACTTGGAATAAACCAAGATATCATTGATAAACAATATCACAAACTGGTCCAAGTATGGCTTAAACACATCATTCATCAAAGTCATAAATGTTGTAGGGGCATTCATCAATTTGAATGGCATAACCAGGAACTCGTAGTGGTCATAACGGGTACGAAATGCTGTCTTGGGTACTTCTCCACTCCATATCCTCAACTGATGGTACTCAAATCGCAGATCTATCTTAGAAAAGAATTATGCTCCCCGAAGCTAATCGAATAGATCGTCAATGCGTGGGAGGTGGTACTTATTATTGACGGTAGCCTTATTCAACAATCGGTAATCTATGCACAGTCGGAGGCCCCCATCCTTCTTCCTCACAAACAAGACTGGAGCTCCCCAGGGTGAGACACTCAGTCTAATAAACCCCTTCTCTACTAACTCCTGCAACTGCTTCTTTAGCTCATCCAACTTAATTGGAGCCATTCTATATGGTGGTCTAGATATAGACTCTGTACCAAGTAGCATGTCTATGCAAAACTCCATCTCCCTATCGGGTGGTAATCCTGGTAAATTATCCAAAAATATATTAGGAAACTATGCAACCACTGGAATGTCTCTCAATTCTGGACGTGTCTTATCTGTTTCAATCATGTATGCAATGAACCCTTAGAATTATCATTTTCCACCGTTATTAATGTTGGCTCAACCGAGAAGGGGGGTGAATCGGCTTTTTTAACAACATGCTTAATTTAAGCTTTCTTATCTAGAATTGCAATTAAATAAACAAATAATAGCAATTAGCAATAGAGTAAATGTGCAGTAAAATAGATGGGATAAGGAAGAAGAGGAGCAAACTTAGTAATTTATAAAGGTTCGGCCAATTGTCTTGCCTACATCCTCTCTTCTTGGCCTTCTTGTCAAGGAGTCTCTTTCACTAACAAAGTAATCAATACAACTTCCTTTACAAGGTTAAGGAATAACCTCTCTACCCCTTATCCAAGTATTGCTATTCAACTCTTATACAATTCTCTCACAGAGGAACTCTCCCGTTTTCTTTTAGATAAAGAGTTAATACAATGGAAAACTCTATTAATAGGTAGGTGATGAATAGGTTAAAGAGAAGCTTTCAATAACAATTCAGTATACAAATTTGAAGGTAAAAAGAATGTTCTCTCAAGAATATACAGAGCTTTTCTGCTGACTTTCTTCTTGTTGTCTCCAATGTCTTTATGACTTGTATTTATACATCTAATTGGTAGGTGAAGCATTTAATGCTTTTTCTCCCATTGAGAACCCACAGAAATAGCCATTGGAATTATGCAGAAGAGGTCCAGATCGATCTCATTTATCTGAGGAGATCGATCTCTTGTTCCTGAACCTGCAATACAAAGCAATTTTACAAAGGGCAGATCGATCTCATTTATCGATGATCGATCTGCTTGTTAGTTTTATACAGGGGAAATCGATCTCTTGTTAAGGAGGAGATCAATCTCTGCTTTAAAAATATTGCTCCCGCTTATAGGAGATCGATCTCATAACCCTATGAGATCGATCTTATAATGTCTCGACCTTGAGGAGATCAATCTCACCATTCCTTGAGATTGATTTTGCAAAGTCTTTGACTTGAGAAGATCGATCTTACCAATCTATGAGATCGCTCTGGTTAAGCATATGCCTTGAGGAGATCGATCTCACCCATCCTTGAGATCGATCTGGCTTAGACTCTGCCTTAAGCAGATCGATCTCACCTATCTATGAGATCGATCTGGCTAAGCCTCTACCTTGAGGAGATCGATCTCACCCATCTTTGAGATCGATCTGGTAGTATTTTAGCTTAAAGGAGATCGATCCTACAAGGATTTTAGACTTATTTGATTAATGCTTTTTCTTATTTTCCCACCAAACTTTAGTTTTATAAAGATTTGAAGTTTGACACTATTTCTAAGTGATTATTGATGCAATATGATTTTAGGATAAATACTTAGAAATAGTTTCTTACAAATGATTTGAATATAAGTTCATTGGAGATTAATGTTTTATCATTTCAAAATACATTATTCAAAGTTAACAATCTCCCCCTTTTTGATATGACAAAACTTAATTCAATCATTTAAGATTTTGGTTTTAAAAATATGTTCAATCATTTGTAAAATTTGCTCACCCTTTATACATTCTCCCCCTTAAGACATGCTCTCTCTTTCTCCCCCTTTTTGTCATATCAAGAAGGCATGAATCATTCAAGAGCATTTATTAAATGACCAAACACAATTAAGCAAGGAAGAACCTTCATTTAAATAAGTAAACATACCAAATTTCATTTCAAAATCAATGTATATGACAACCAAATGGTCAACCAAAAAACTCAAGAAGGTGGAGGAAAAGGATTGAAGAGCTCGTCAACACGAGTACGAGTGGTTTGCACTTCATCGAACATCGCCTGCTGTGTCTCTTGAAGTATTGTGACTTCAGACTCAAGACTTGCAAAGCGCTGATCCATGGTCTGCTGAGTCAGCTCAATAGTTACAAAGCGTTGATCTATGGTCTGATAAAGGTTCATAATCATGGTTGTAATGGAGTCCATGTTGACGGATGATGATGTAGCAGGTATAGGTTTTGTAGTAGTAGGTGTTGAAGGCTCAGCTGGAGCATTGGTTTCCATTTCTGTATCTTACGTGGGAAGTCTAACCTTCTTGCACCAAATCCCATCATCATCGATATAGTATCCCGCATGGTGAAGTGTGCTGATGTTGATAACACTGTTTTACGATGAGAGCTCACCAGCTTCAACCGTGAAGTCAACACCAAGGTGTTGAAGAAGAAATACAAGTGGTTGTGGGAAGACAATGGATGTCGCTTGCCTCTGAATAACCTTAAGCCAATCTTTGAAAATAAAATGAATCAAGTTTAGCTTGCGACCGAAAGAAGAATGGATGTTATGGAGCAAAAATTGATCAAGTTTCCTAATGTTCAAGTGACGAGTACCAAAAGGTCGAAGGTTCCATGAGATAATTAGATGAAGAAGACGAGGATACATTGGTAGCTCACTAGCACACTCATTGGTGACAGGAAAATCTTGAGTTACTTCAACGTCTTTATCGGTAAGACCAAAATCGGGTATACCAAAGAGTTGTACCAATAGTTATTTATCAATGTGAAGAGATTTTGCCATAACGAATGTATTAAATCCTATAGTATGACAAGGATAATTTGGGGCTATGACAATTTTGACATTCGAAAAGAAAGTGCAGACGATGTTTGGAGGAATCAGAGTTTTGATTTTGAGGAATGACAGCCACCGATATTCTTCGAATTTGGTAAGATATGGAAAATCAATGCGATTTAGAAAAGAAAAGTCAATTGTGCGCCAGTGTTTAATGGGCAAGGTGGAAAATTGTTCATCAAATCATTTTCGTTTGGTCAGGGTTTGAAAATATCGACTAAACGTTGTGGGTGGTGTGTTAACAGGATTTGGTCATGGGACTCGAGCTGCTATAGTCTTAGTACGAGGCATGGTGAGTTAAGGAATATGAAAGTAATGTTGGATTTTAATCAAACACAAAGAGTTCTAAACTAGACAGAGAATATCCTAAATCAAACTAGCCTACGCAGATTCTCTACCACCTAATGGGTTCACTAAGACTATGAATAGTAACATGACAGGAATGAGCAGATCGATTTTTGGAATAGTAAATACTTTCGAAAACCAAATGTTGGGTTGAAATAGATCAGGAATAAGATCAATGGAGAAAAACTTACCAAGGGAATGATTCCGAGGACGAGAGTCAAAGAGGAATTGAAGTGATTTTCGTTAGGGTTTTGGCAGATTGGGGCAGTGTTTTTGAAATTTGGGAAATTTTAGCGCCGCATTATATAGCCCAGGATAAGGAGATCAATCGTTCGAGGTAGGAGATCGATCTCTATTTCCCAGAACCTTAAGGAGATCGATCTGTTAGAGGTAGAGATCGATTTGTATTTCTTCGAGACTTACGGAGATTGATCTGTTAGATTGCGTAGATCGATCTCAGTTACACAGAAGCTTAAGGAGATCGATCTCAAATGAATAGAAGATCGATCATAGATATATAGAACCTTAAGGGGATTGATCTTAAAGATTAGAAGATCGATCTCCTAGTCATGGCACAGTTTCTATAGGCTATTCAGAGTAAGCCAAATTGATCTACAATGAACAAAGATCGATCTTCCTTACCAATTTTCCCATAAAACGTTTAAAAAACTTAGTGAAAAAGAATTTGATAAAGCAAACTTAAGTCAAACACATCAAGGAGCATTCATTAGTCCTAATTCACCTCTAAGAACAGAAAATCTTTCTTTGTCAAGGGGTTTGGTGAAAATATCAGCTACTTGATGCATTGTATCAATATATTCTAGAACTATATCCCCTTTTTGTACATGATCTCTAAGGAAGTGGTGTCTAATTTCTATATGTTTAGTTCTAGAATGTTGAATTGGATTTTTGGAGGGATTAATTGCACTGGTATTATCCCATTTAATGGAAACGTGTTTCATGTCTATACCATAGTTTCTGATTTGTTGCTTAATCCACAATACTTGAGCACTACAACTACCAGCTGCTATGTATTCTACCTCAGTTGTGGATTGTGCTACACTATTTTGTATCTTTGAGAACCATGATATTAATCTATTCCCTAAAAATTGACAGGTTCCTGAAGTGCTTTTCCTATCTATTTTGCATCCTCCAAAATCTGCATCTGAATAAGCATGAAGGGCAAAGGTAGAAATCTCTAGGGTACCATAATCCTAGTAAAGGTGTGTCTTAAGATACATAAAAATTCATTTTGTAGCTAGTAAGTGAGATTCTCTGGGTGAGGATTGAAATCTAGAACATAAAAACACACTAAACATAATATCAGGTCTACTTGCAGTAAGATAAAGCAGTGAGTCAATCATAGACCTATATAGTTTTGTGTCAACACACTTAGCATTTTCATCCTTGTCAAGCTTTATGCAAGTGCCCATTGGAGTTGCTTGAGGTTTACAATTATCCATTCAAAATCTTTTGAGCAGATCATTGGTGTACTTAGCTTCATTGATGAAAATCCCATCTTTACTTTATTTTACTTGAAGCCCCAAGAAGTATGTCATTTCTACCATCATGCTCATTTCAAATTCACATTGCATGATCTTAGCAAACTCTTGACATAAGTATTCATTAGTTGATCCAAAAATAATATCATCTACGTAAACTTGAACTACTAATAAATCTATATCCTTGGTTTTGATAAATAGAATTGTATCAACTTTTCCTCTTGAAAATCCTTTTTCAATTAAAAACTTAGAAAGTCTCTCATACCAAGCTCTAGGAGCTTGTTTCAAACCATATAGTGCCTTTGAGAGTTTGTAAACATGATTGGGATATTTAGGATTCTCAAAACTAGGAGGTTGTTCCACATAAACTTCTTCACTTATAAAACCATTCAAGAATGCACGTTTTACATCCATTGATATAATTTGAAGTTGTTATAACATGCAAAAGCAAGCAACATTCTAATGGCTTCTAGTATATCTACCGGAGCATAGGTTTTATCATAATCTATACCTTCCTCTTGTCTATAACCTTGAGCAACCAATCTAGCTTTATTTTTTATAATAACAATATTTTCATCCATCTTATTTTCAAATATCCATTTAGTTCCAATGATAGGGTAATCACTAGGTCTAAGAACTAAATTCCATACTTTGCTCTTCTTCAATTGATTTAATTCTTCTTGCATAGCTAAAAACCAATTGTCATCATCTATAGCTTCATTGACATTTTTTGGTTCAATTTGTGATACAAAAGCTATATATTGACATACATTTCTAAGTGAGGATCTTGTTTTAACTCCTAGATTTGGATCACCAACTATTTCACCATCTTTAACATACTTGAGTTCTCTTGAACATCTAGGTTCTCTCTCTACATTTTCTTGTCCAATTATCTCTTCCCTTTTGTCAATATCATGATCAACTACACTATTGATATTATCCTTCATGCTTGAGGGTTCTTCTAAGACTTCATTAAATATTTCTACATCCTCATCATTACTAAGGTTTCTAGTTGTTGCATTTGACTCATCAAATATTACATGGATTGACTCTTCCACCATTAATGTCCTTTTGTTGTAAGCTCTATATGCTTTAGAATTTAATGAATATCCTAAGAAAATTTCTTCATCACTTTTAGCATCAAATTTTCCTAAATAATCTTTTCCATTATTTAAGACAAAACATTTGCAACCAAAAGGATGAAAATAACTAATATTGGTTTCTTTCCTTTGTAAAGTTCATATGGAGTTTTCATTAAGATTGGTCTAACCATTGCTCTATTTATGATATAACATGAGGTATTAATAGCTTCAGCCCAAAAATACTTAGGTAAATTATTCTCACAAAGCATTGTTGTAGCCATTTCTTCTAAGGTTCTATTTCTCCTCTCAACAACCCCATTTTGTTATGGTGTCAGAGGAGCTGAAAAATTATGGCTAATTCTTTGATCATTGCAATATTCATTAAAACCAAGATTTTCGAATTCTTTACCCTAATCACTTCTAATACTAATTATGGTATACCCCTTTTCATTTTGAGCTATTTTGAATAAGTAACAAATTTTCTAAGGCTTCATTTTTCATATTCAAGAAAAATATCCATGTAAATCTAGTGTAATCATCTATAATTACAAATCCATAGTGCTTACCCCTAAGACTTGTGGTTCTAGTTTGACCAAAAAGATCTAAGTGAAGTAGTTGAAGTGGTCTAGAGGTTGACACATAATTTTTAGGTTTAAATGATATTCTTTTATGTTTTCCCTTGACACAAGCTTCACAAATTTTGTCATTTTCATAGGACAACATAGGTAAACCTACAACAAGATCTCTTCTAGCTAGCTTAGATAATACATGCATGCTATCATGACCTACTCTCCTATGCCACAACCAAGGTTTATTTTCTTTACCAACCATAAAACATATATTTTCATTCCTAAGTTCATTCAAATATACAATATATATGTTACCTTGACTATGTCCTAAGAAAAGAACTTTATTTGATTTAGCATCTATCACATGGCAATCTAAGCAATAAAAAATTTCATTGCAACCCTTGTCACACAGTTGACTAATGCTAAGAAAATTATGTTTTAGTCCTCTAATAAGTAACACATTTTCTATAGAGAAAGAATCAATACCGATAGAGCCACTTTCCTCAATTTGGCCTTTGGAGTTATCCCCAAAAGTGACTTCTCCACCAGCCTTTGATTTTAAGAAATTGAAATGGCTTTTATCATCAATCATGTGCCTTGAGCATCCACTGTCTAAATACCAAGCTTCCTTTGTCTTTGCCTTGTAACAATGCTCAAGTTCCTATAATTATCATTAAACTTTTATTTTAGGTACCCAAATTTTCTTGGGTCTTTTGGCATTAGTAAGCAAGAGTTTTGATCCTTTTGGGATTCATTTCATTATTAAATCAATGTCTTTCGAATTTACAACATTCTTTGGCACCCAAACCTTTCTAACTACTTTTCCTTTAAGAGTAGTTTTTCTAACCTGCATTCTTTTGATAGATGTCCTATTTTGTTACATAGTGAGCAAGTATGAGATAGATTATGTTTATTTTGTTTACTCACTAAGAAGTTCTTTAAATGAGTTTCCTTAATCTTGCCATTATATCCCAAATCATTTTCATCAAAGAATGCGATTTGTGTTTGTAACATGTGATTTAATTTTTGTTGTCCCATATAGAATCTAGAGAAGGAAGTATGTAGGTTATTATTCTTTTCTTTTAAATCATTTATTTCTAGATTTGCACTTTCCAAATTCTTTTCCCATTCTATTTTGTCATTTATTAACTTCTCATTTTCTTTCTTTAGTTTAGATATCCTCTTTTTATATTTCAAGTTCATGCATTCAAATTCCATAGCAAGATCATCAAATGCATCTTGTAGCTCATTGAAAGAGTATTCATTAGATGTAGACAATACCTTATCATCTTCTAGAGCCATGAAGCAAAGATTAGCTACTTCTTCTCCTCCATCATCATCAGAGCTGTCGCTATCACTCCATGTTGCCATCATTGCCTTCCTTTTAGGTTTCCTATCATTCGATTTCTTTAGTAAAGGACAATCAAATTTAATATGACCCGATTTTTTGCATTCACAACATACAATAGTATCTTTCCTACTTGGCTCTCCTCTATTGTGTTCTCTCTTATGGGTTCTCCTAATACCACCATTTCCTCTCATTCTCATAAATTTATTGAATCTTTTGGCAAACATTGCCATTTCAAAATCCTCTTCATCACCACTTTCATTTTTGTCCTCTTTTAATTCCTCTTGAGTGCTAGATTTTAGAGCTACTCCTACTTTCTTAGGTGGCTCTTCATTTCTTTTCAGCTTCATTTCATTGGTGAGTAATGACCCTATCAATTCATCTAATGATAGTGAGTGAGGGTCCTGAGACTCCTCAATAACAGTTACCTTGGCTTCCCAAGATTTTGGCAAGATATTTAGGATTTTCTTCACCATCTCAACGTTGGAATAGGTTTTGCCTAAAGATTTAAGTCCATTAATTATATGAGTAAATCTTGTAAACATGTCACTAATTGACTCATCTTGTTTCATTCTAAATAGTTCATAGTCATGAGTAAACATTCCTACTTTAGTCTCTTTGACTTAAGTTGTACTTTCATGTGTGATTGCCAACTTCTCCCAAATTTGTTTGGCATTTTCACAAGTGGAAACTCTATTGTACTCATTAGGTCCTAATGCATAAAATAAGGTGTGTATGGCCTTTGCATTCAATTCGGCACATTTCATGTCATTGAAATCCCACTCATCTTCCACTTTTGGAATATATTTTCCTTCAACTTTCTTAGTAGGAATTTGTGGGCCTTTGATAATAATCCTCCACACTTCATAGTCATTAGCTTGAATAAATAGAATCATTCTAGTCTTCCAATAGGCATAGTTTTCACCATTAATCATGAGAGGTCTAACAGTAGAGTGCCCTTCTCCTACTAGGCTAGTTGCTACACTATTATGAGCCATAGGATCATTCTAAACTCTTGGGAATTTACTCATTTTTAATCTAAGAGTCCAAGCTCTGATACCAATTGTTGGCTCAACCGAGAGGGGGGTGAATCAGTTTTTCTAACAATATGCTTAATTTAAGCTTTCGTAGCTAGAATTACAATTAAACAAATAAATGATAGCAATTAGCAATAGAGTAAAAGTGCAGTGAAACAGAGGGGATAAGGAAAAAGAGGAGCAAACTCAGTAATTTATAGAGGTTCAGCCAATTCTCTTGCCTACATCCTCTCTTCTTAACCTTCATGTCAAGAAGTCTCTTTCACTAACAAAGTGATCAATACAACTTCCTTTTCAAGGCTAAGGAATAACCTCTCTATTCCTTATCTAAGTATTGTTATTCAACTCTTATACAATTCTCTCACAAAGGAACTCTCCCCTTTTCTTTTAGACAACGAGTGAATACAATGGAAAACTTTATTAATGGGTAGGTGATGAATAACTTAAAGAGAAGCTTTCAAGAATATACAGAGCTTTTCTGCTGACTTTCTTCTTGTTGTCTCCAATGTCTTTATGACTTGTATTTATACATCTAATTGGTAGGTGAAGCATTTAATGCTTTTTCTCCCATTGAGAACCCGCAGAAATAGCCGTTGGAATTCTGCAGAAGAGGTCCAGATCGATCTCATTTATCTGAGGAGATCGATCTCTTGTTCCTGAACGTGCAATACAAAGTAATTTTACAAAGGGCAGATCAATCTCATTTATCGACAGATCGATCTGCTTGTTAGTTTTATACAGGGGAGATCGATCTCTTGTTAAGGAGGAGATCAATCTCTGCTTTGAAAATATTGCTCCCGCTTATAGTAGATCGATCTCATAACCCCCATGAGATCAATCTTATAATGTCTCGGCCTTGAGAACATCAATCTCACCATTCCTTGAGATTGATTTCATAAAGTATCTGACTTGAGAAGATCGATCTTACCAATTTATGAGATCGATCTGGCTAAGCCTCTGCCTTGAGGAGATCGATTGACATGCCCTAAGGGTATTGTCCGCAAGTACACGGGTCGTACAAGTAATAATGGGTTTTGAGTCCCGAGTTATCCTCCCACAGAGAAGTTGATCAGCCTAATTAACTACCGGTTAATCTTACCCTAAGTATATTCTAGCAAATTATAAAATTAAAGTGGGTGATCTACTAAGCTAGAATTAAAAATACTAAAAGCAATAAAATAAAGAAATTAAAACCGAGCAAAATTACTTACAGTGCTCCACGCAATTAAAATCAAAAGCCTACAAAAGAAAATAAAAACAATTAAAATTAATTAATGCAATTAAAATAAAATGCAAATATGAAATTAAAGCAATAAAACTAATTAAACTAAAATTAAACAAGCTTAAAATAAAATGTGAATGAAAATAAATTTACCCCTAATTTAATTCAAAATGAACACTTAATTAAATATCAACTTAATTAAAACCAAGTTCTAAACCATTAAACAAAAATATTAATCATGCAATTTAATCAAAGACTCTAAACTAAGCTAATAAATTAAATTGGAATTGAACTAAACTAAAAATGCATGAAAATGAGTTAAGTAACTATTATCCATTAGCCAAACAAAGCCTTAACAATTTAAACCATTCCCTCCAAACACTGTTCATGTTCTTCATTTCATTTTCTGATTTCCAGCATTCTCGGTTCCAGGCGTGCTCGGTTTGTCCTCTGCTACTGGTGTCCTGCACTCTCGGTTCTGGCCAGTTCTCCTTTTTCCAAGTTGTGTTCTTCCTCAGGAGTTCACGGACTACCCAGCGTGTGCACTGTTCTGTGCTCTGCATTCGCACAACCTCCTCTGTTAAAAGCAGAATGCTCCAGCATTGATGTGAAATCCTGCTACTGTTTTCAGTTAGTACCCCCAGCCACCAAACCAGCCACAAGTACACCGCCTGCTTCCAATTCAGTTGTTGTTCATGCAACAACTTTCATTCCATGCACAGCAGCACACACATTCCTTACTGTGTTTCAGCATCAGCTCCTGTGTCCCAAGCAAATCAGCATCAGCACACGCTGTTTTTACTCCAACACCAGCCAGGAAGACCACAAGTGAGCCAAGCAGATCAACAGCGTCCTTCACTGTAAGTTGCGACGCAGCAGAGCTGCAGTAACCCGTGAGGAAGCAGAACACATGATGTAGCTGAAGATAGTGCAAGGGATGAGAGACCAAGATGGGATCCTTCTCCATGAAATAACTTCCATCACAACATCACATTCTATCTCAGCCCATGCCACACGGCTGCAGCAGTAGACAACAAGCTTGATAGAGAAGAAAAACCAAAACACAGATGAACATTACAAACGTAGAAAAACAGAGCTGAACAGAGGCAACTAATGGAAGCTACGAAATAAAGGAAACTAATCTAAACCACGGCAGTGATAAAGGGAAATGCATGTCTAACGGACTAAGACAGTAAATGAAAATGCAAGAATCATCAAGACTAAAACCGAGAACACAAACCACGGTTCCCATCACCTCACGTTACTCAAAAATCTACAGCAAACAATATAAAAATAATGAAATTGGAAATGATGGAAATGGATGATCAAACAGTTAGGAACGCAGCTGAGCAAAGAAAGGGAGGTTTAACTGCTGTCACCAGTCACGCCCCTGACTCTACCCGAAAACATAGTGAAGAATGTAAAAAAAAAATAATAGAAACCAAAACTAGGAAGGAAACCGAGAGAAACAAAATAAAAATAATACTTTAAATTAAAACTTAAACAGTAAAATAACAATGAATGGAAACTGAATAAATCCTAGAAGAAAATAGACAATGGTGGCTGTTGTCACCAGCCGAAAAACATAAAAAGCTTAAAGAAAAATAAAACCTAAAATAAATTTTTAACCTAAAAAAAAACTAAACGCTACCTAACCTAGGCTCTCTTTTTCAATTGACATCTTTTTCTATTTATACACACACTTAGGGGTACAATTGTAATATTTCCATCATAGATAAGTTGACATTGCTTGGCCACTTGTCTTCACACCATTGGCTCCTTGAAAAATAATATTTCCATGTCATCTGCCTTTTTGTCCAATTGGATGTGCTAGGCTCGTGTTGTCCGTGTGGTCCAATCTCGATTTTAGCCCAATTATGGTTTATTTTCTACCGAAATATTCAAAATCCATCCGGATTTAATTTATCTGCAAACATGAGAATTTTAATTAAATAAAGGGGATAATTAACAAAATAAATTGGGGATTTAAATAATTAATTAGGAAATTAAGCACAAATAATTCAAAAAATATAGAATTATCGATCTCACCCATCCTTGAGATCGATCGGGCTTAACCTCTGCCTTGAGGAGATTAATCTCACCTATATATGTGATCGATCTAGCCAAGCCTCTGCTTTGAGGAGATCGATCTCACCTATCTATGAGATTGATCTGGCTAAGCCTCTGCCTTGAGGAGATCGATCTCACCCATCCTTGAGATCAATCTAGCAGTACTTTAGCTTAAAGGAGATCGATCCTGCAAGGCTTTTAGACTTATTTGATTAATTCATTTTCTTAGTTTCCCGTCAAACTTTAGTTTTATAAAGATTTGAAGTTTGACACTATTTCTAAGTGATCATTGATGCAATATGATTTTAAGATAAATTCTCAGAAATAGTTTCTTACAACTAATTTGAGTATAAGTTCATTTGAGATTAATGTTTTGTCATTTCAAAATACATTATTCAAAGTTAACAAGTAACATAGGTCATCATATTAAAATTCATGATTAACAAGCAAATTCATCTCTTAAATATGATGAATTAAAATTATACTCTTCCTATTTGCAATAATCATGTTCCTTCATTTCTTTTCAGCAAAACTTACAATACACTTTTCAGGAAAACTTACAGTAAGGCTATCTATCCCTGAAAAGATTACTGTCTTAGTATAACAATCTAAAATAGCACGATTTGTAGCCAACCAATCCATTCCTAAAATTACATCGAAATCACTCATATTCAGTAAGATAAGCTCAGCTGACATATCCCTTCCTTATATTTTCAGCCTACAGTCCCTATATACATACTTAGTCAACTGACTATCATTCATAGGTGTAGAAATCAACAACATTCAATCTAATGATGTAGGCTTTACATGTTTCGATAACTGGCAAATGAAGGCGATATAAAGGAATGCGTGGCACAAGGATCAAATAACACAAATGCTTCTAAATAAAAAATTAGGATAGTACCTTTAATCACATTCCCTGAAGTGTCTGCGGTGTCCTGTTCAAATGCATGCACTCACCCTCTGCCAACCACCTATTTCCCCTTCTGCTCAGCTGTAGCTCTCCTCCTCAAAGCATAAGTCTGAACAGTAGCTCTCTCTGGTTTTTTGCCCTTCTGTGGGGTAGTTTCAATCATCTCTGGGTAATACCTCATGATATGCCCTGGCTTCCCACATCTGTAACACACTCCAGGGGTCATCAGACAAGGCCTGGTACCATGATATTTGCCACATCTCCTACGCTGCTCGGTAGTAGGTCGAGGTCCCTCAATGACTATACCTCTCGATGGTGTTAAGGCCGGATATACAGGAGGCTTACCAGTCCTCTCTTGTACCTCCTCAATTCGAGGTCTCTTCCCAAACATTCTCTGACCTCCTCTCTTGATATCTCTATCACCTCCAAGTCTCTTCCTGTCTCTGTCTCTCCTACTACTAACCTTCCTAAACTCAAAGGTATTCCACTCAAAGTCTTGCTCACACAATTGTCTCTGTGCACTGCCTTTTCATAAGTGGGGATGTCAAATGGAGCTAATCTAGATCTGATGGTTTGTCTCAATCCATCTATGAACTTCTGGACCTTCCAAGTCTCACTGCTCAACGTATCTGGGTCATACCTCCCCAAGGATATGAACCTCGACTCATACTTATCAACAAACCGGTTCCCCTGAACCAAACTCATAAACTCCATTCGCAGCTTTCGCTGTGCAGTGGCTGGGTTATACTACCTCTTAAAGGCCTCCAAAATATCTCCCATGTAATCTCTAGGTGTCAGGCTCTTAAGATAGATACTGTGGATCTCCATTAGTGTTCTACCTCGCCCTTCAACATAAATACGACAAAAGGCAACCCTTTCAATCGATGTACACCTAAAGAACCCAAACAACTTCTCTATCTCATATATCCAATCCGCTACAACAACCAGGTCCTTCACTCCTCTGAAGACTAGAGGTCCGAACTCTTGGAACTGTCGTAACCTATCTAACTTATAGTCAAAACCCATATCACTACCGCTTGGTTGTGGAGCGACAAGAGAAATTGTAAACTAGTGGCGGTGTAACGATCTCTGTAGTCTGAGGTCTCTCTGCACTTGTCTGTCTAATTGCAGCAGGCTCTCCGGCTGGAGCTCGTCCATCACTAGCCCCTAATGTCGGCATGACTATCTCAACAAGGCTCTTTATACTCCACTCAATCCTAGCGAAGCATGCCTCAGTATCCCCTAGTTTCTCAATAAGATCCTACAGAGCTTAACCAGTCTGTATCTCTACACGGCTCTCATGCCTACCAATATGACCTCTAGCACATGAACTCGCCTCCCTACCATGACGGGTGATCGACATAATGCCTAAATTCCTGCATCCATAACCATTCATTAATCTAATTCCATCTTGGTATACACAGTTATATCTAAGCAAAGTACAATAATATGGGGATGTAACTTTGCTACTTACTTATAACGACTCATACCAGGCCAACTTAGCTCTGATACCACCTCTGTCACGACCGATTTTTACCTAAAATCGCTAAAAACATTTCACTTTTTATTTTCCTTTCCCGATTGTGAGCATTCTCACCACCAAACGGTTGGGCTAAAAGTAAGTATTACACACCCTTTACCATGTACCATGCCATCTATCTTCTAATTTATTCAAAAGAAAACACATATACTTTATAATTGAGGTTCTATACTTGTACGTGTTTACTACTATTTACATTCCCCATATTACAATCCAAAATGATTTCTGTGCTATTACATGTTTAGATACAAAATGATATCAGTGTGTATACCTCTTGGTGATGGGAAGTGACAGATACCAAGATGCAAGTCCTCAGCTACTCACTAACTATTGTGTGCTCTCTATAGAGGGAGAAAATGAAAGGAATGAGCTCACTAGCTTAGTAAGGCGATAATGCAAGCCGGTAGATAACTACACTATCTACGTGCTTATAATGCCATGATATAAAATCGCTTACATTTAGAGCATGAGGAAATAGATAAAACTATACCGCATGCGTATAAATATATCATGTACTGTAAAACAGGAAAGTAGGCATAAAACCATGGAAAGTCATCATGTAAAGCGTCTCATGCTTAGCATGTCAACTTATCACCAAACAATACAGCATCCTTTAAAAACATTCCACAAGGTTCGACCCCTCCCTTGGCTCTACACTAGATAACACAAATCTTGTTTAGTACATATAAAATCATGAGATATCATGTGAGACAAGTGGTCACGGTATACAATCGAGGACTCTGCTGGCAAACTGTCCCTATCATCCAATACCACACGGATCCCGGTGTGTTGGGCATCATGGTATAACGGGAGGTGGGTCAAATCTTACCCGCCAAAATATAAATCAACATCATCACTACACAATACAATGTACTCTATGTGACATACACGGTACAACATACTCCATGGACCCATATCACGGTCGGGGGTGCCTGCCGTAGGTCTTATCTACCCTATACCATGTATAACCGACTCAGTCTCATGTGCACATGCGAGCATCTCATTTGTGTGACTAATAGTCTATACGAGGCATCCAGCACGGCTTATCCGAGCATCTCATCTGTGTGACACACAGTCTACTCGAGGCATCCAGTACGACTCATTACATATCACAATGTGAAAAGTCCAATGCGAGCAAGGCTCTAACACGATTTCATGAACAATCGATAAAAATCCTCATATGAGCAATGATCCAGTATGGCTGTATGTAAAATAAATAATGGTAAAATCATGTACGAGCAAAGCTACAATGTAGTCATATGCATAAGAAATAAATGAAACCCGCGTATGAGCAAAAGCTCCAGTACGGCTTGCATGCATCTCAACTCAAAATATGGTACGAGCTACGCTCCAACACATTTCTTGCATGTTAAAATATCAAAATCCAGTGCGAGCAAGGCTATAACATGATTTATACTCATATAAATCTGATAGGTGGCTCTATTTAGGAAAAACCACTTTCAAAACTCAAAATCAAGACCGACACGTGTTATGTCATGCAAATCATGAAACAATTAGCCAACCTATCATTGTTTTGCCCAAATCAAGGGATCACATCACATGAAAAACATCAAAATCATGATATTGATGTAGTTTACTAGTCTTACTACCCTTTTCATAAAATTTACTCTGAAGGGTAAAATAGTAATTTTCCCATCTCGGGAGCTAAATTTTCTTTCGTTTCTAGGTAGTTTAGAGAATTTTATGCCATGTAAATACCCTTAAAAATATGTATAGTTACCTCTAGGCACTCACAAAATTCCCTTACCTCAAAATAGGTCGAGTGCGAACTCAAATTCTCGATCTCTCCAAATCAACAGTCTATTTAGCTCCAGACGTATCCTCAGGAGCTGCAATTAGTTACTAATCACATTAGCATAATTTAATATACTTAATTTTCACTTGAATTAAATTCAAATCAATGTATTAGGCTTGTTTACACCTATTGGGCCTCGTTACATCTTATTGGGCCTTATTTTCTCTTAAGTCCATTTCGATTGTACAATTCAATTCTTGAGAATCTATTAGGCCTATCAAGCATACTGATTCATATTGGGTCGGCCTTAGGCCCACAATGCCTTACTGAGGTGATCACTCAACGCTTGGCCCACTTGACCATTCGATTATGCATGGTGCCCCACGCCTAGCCATGGCCGACACCATTGTTGCTTAGCTCTCATGGCATTTTGGCAAACACTTGGTGTACTTACCTTAATTTCACCACTTTCCTTCAGTAAGGCATTTCATCATACACATCTTATGCCTACTTTAAATTATCATCTATTCCAACATATTGGTTTCACAAAACCATCTCAAAATCATCCATATAACATCACCAACACCATAGTATAATCGATTCATCATTAAATCAACCATAGTTCAATTTCTCACACTAAACACATATTCGATCATGGATGATTAAGCATGCTCAAGGATGTTTCACTCAACCATACATACATCAATCAATTGATAAAATTATCTAGATTAACATAATTGAAGTTGGTTTATTGAAAACTCACCTAGCTTAACATTACTCTTTTGGCTAAAATTGGGGAAACACCTTGCTCCTTTTATCCAGAAATTTAACTACTAGTTTTTGACTATGTTGTTCTCCTCATCACAAGGAACAACTTTTCTAAAAGAAACCTTTCTGAAATCTGTTTGGAAGGTGATGATATTTTAGAGTGAGAAAACTTATTCACTTTGCTAAAATGGAGAGATATTTGTTAATCTGGGGAAGAAGTCTCATCTGTCGAGCTTTTAAATTGAAATAGGCTTTGTGAGATCGATCTCCAATGGTAAGAGATCAATCTTCCTTTGGTTATAAGTATTCAGTAAGTAAGGTGTGGGGATCAATCTGCTCTTGGGAAGGGATCGATCCTTTCTAGCTAGAAACCATTCGAGATCGATCTGTTTTTGGGAAGGGATCGATCATTTCTAGGATGAATCATATCGAGATCGATTTGCTTTGGGAAGGGATTGATCCTTTCTATGCAGAATCATATCAAGATCGATCTGCTTGCCTATAGAACCTTTGTGATTTCATTCTGGAATTGTAAGATCGATCTGACACTTAATTACAGGATTCCAGCTACTAATATTTCAAGAATTTCAAAGGAAATATTGCATTAATGCTTCACTAATCATTTTGCATTCTATTCACATTTAGAGCACAAAAAAGGTTAATTTCTTATGATTCACATATCATGTAACTTGTGTGTACAACATGGAATCATAAAGGGTATATAGAATTCACAGGCCTTATACTCAGTGTCGGCTCTTCAAAGCACATTCCAACCTATACCATTCGCCCAATGGGGTTTGGATATACTAGGGCCATTCCTAGTAGCCGCGGGTCAAAGGAAGTATTTGTTAGTAGTAACAGATTATTTTACTAAATGGATAGAAGCAGAGCCGTTAGCCTCGATTACAAAGAAAAAGGTTAAAGCAATGGTTTGGAAAGAGATAATCTATCGATTTGGAATTCTAAGAATTTGAATGCTAATCATGGGAAGCAGTTTGATTGTGATGCCTTTCAAAATTTTTGTGAAGGACTAAAGATCCAACACAGGATATCTTCGGTATCATACCCATAAACTAATGGCCAAGCTGAAATCAGTAACAGGACCTTACTTCACGGCCTTAAGACTTGCCTGGACAAGGCAAAAGGAGCTTGGGTGGATGAGTTGCCTAGTATTTTTTGTGCATATAGGACCACAAGTTGAGTATCGACAGGGGAAACATTGTTCAGCTTAGTATACGAAATCGAAGCTTTAATACCGGTAGAGGTCAGAGCCATCTCGCCAAGAGTAATTCTTTATGTGCAAGAAGTAAATTCCCAAGGCCTACGAGAGAACCTAGATTTACTTAATTAGCAACGAGATCTTGCTGCTATACGGTTAGTTGCCTACCAACAAAGAGTCACTCGTTATTACAACTCCCACATAAAAGATAGACCCTTGCGAGAATGAGATCTAGTGTTGCAGAAGTCACACATCACTAATGTCTTCAAAGAAAATGGGAAGTTCAGACAAAATTGGGAAGGACCTTATAGAGTTAGAAGAATGATTGGACTTGGCACATGCATATTGGAAAGTTTACAAGGCAAGAAGATAGCAAACACATGGAATACCAATCATCTGAAACCATACTGGCAGTGAAACTTTTATTTATAAGACTTGTAAATTTATATGTATCCATTATGATTCCAAGAATGTATACACAAGTTTTGTAATCAATGAATCATAAGAATTGGATAATTTCTTGTTTAAAATGTGAATGAAATAAAAATTGAGTATAAAAGCGATTTAATGTTATGTTCCCCTTTGAATTTTTAGGAAAATTACAGCTTGTAATGCTATAGAGAAAGGGGAGATTGATCTCAAATGCAAGGGAGATCAATCTTAGATGCATTTTGAAATAAGAGATCGATCCTCAGTTCAAGCCAGATCGATTTTAATTTAGGTCGACCAGAAGGAGATCGATCTTATCATTAAGGCAGATCAATCTCTCGTTGCCTCAAGTTAGAGCATATCGATCCCTTCTAAATGGCTAGATTTATCTCAGAAGCTCTCTGCCTGGCCAAAATATATCCCATCCCTTTGAGCAGATCATTCCCTTCTAAGAAACAGATCGATTTGCTGCTTGCAAACTGAAATGCCGAGAGAGATTTTAAGAAGGGATGATTGATCCTCACCCAAGGAGATCAATCCAATCAAGGAAAATTCTATATAAAGCTTGACAATTCGAGCCTCCATCCCCTGAAACGTGAAAACCTTCCATTTTTGAAGCAAAGTAGCCTTGTTTCCCTCTCTAAATTCTCATTACCTTTCAAATAGAATTGAGAGTAGTTTATTTCAGCAAAGTTGTTCTTAGTTAGGAAGAGAACGACATAGTTGAAAATGAAAGGTTGAATCGTGGGATTGAAGGAGAAAACGAGTTTCCCCTAAATTGACAAAAAGAGGAGAAAGGTCAATCTAGGTAAGATTTCAATACACCATCTCCTAGTATGTTAATCTAGACACTTTGATGATTGATTTGGTGTATGTATTATTGGTTGAAATGTGTTGAACATGCTTAAACAACCATGACCTAAAAATAACTTAGTGAAAGACAGTTGAAATGGCATAGAGCTAATGATGATTTGAGCATATAGAGATGTTAATGAACATGTATAGATGATGCTAAGATGACATTGTGAAATCCATAAGTTGGATTAGATAAGGATTGATAATGGGCATATTAAGTGTTTGATGAAATGCTATAGAGAAGTGAAATGATGAATTAGAGGCATTATGAGCTTAATGTCGATTTAATATGAATCAATAGACTTGAGGAGTCTAATGGATTCTCGAGAAAATGAACAGAACGATTGAAACGGACTTAAGAAGGATTAGAGTCTCATAAGTTTTAATGAGGCCATATTGATGTAATGGGTAAATGCATCGACTTGAAAGCCATGTAAATAAGAATCGGGTATCTTGAAATAATACTGACGTGAGTAGTAAATGCTTGTAGCTCCTGGAGATAAAGTCAAAGCCGATAAGACCGGATCACGAGCATTGGAAATTGAGGAAGGCAATTCAAGCGTGATTCAAGGTAAGGGACATATGCGAGCTATTAAAGATAGTTATACGTATGTTTTCTTACCTGCTGTGTGCGAATATATGCGATAAGTATATAGATATTGATATACCTAGGTGAAAACTATGTATGAGAAGTGATTATATGCATGAATTGCATGACTTCTATTCCTTGTTGTGAAAAAAGGTTTTTGAGAAGTGTTTTGAGAAAAAGTAATAATAGATTAGCTCCCAGTTTAGTAATTTACCCAAAAAGCTTTTAACGAGTGATTGAATGGAGATTGCCCTCACACTCATACTCAGTGAATGGAACCTTCTATTTCTTTTCTATGTGAAATCGTGCTAGAGCCTAAGTGGTAACGATAGATTTACCAGCCCTGCTCACACATCATTTTCAAAAGGGATTTTGAGAAAAGTAAAAGGGTGCTCGATGCCTCGAGTGATGTTGTGTGTTCCACTTGAGAGCGCGCACTAGATTTTTGGGAATCATGCTGGAGCCAAAGAGTACTGCTTAGTGATCTTGCTGTGATTATGCTGGCATATGGCTCCGTCGATTTAAAGTAATGGGACAAAGTCGTGCTTGATGCCTCAAGTATGTTGTGTCTTCTTACGCTGAGTTGCTCGCACATGGTCTCTTGAGCATTACTGTGTGATAAGCAAAACCATGCTCGATGTCCCAAGTGATGATGTGTGTTCTGCTCGAGAGCTCGCACAAGAGTTTATGAGATTGTTGTGTGATGAGTAAAACTGTACTGGAGCCGTCATGTACTGCTTAGTGATTTTGCACAGACCTGCTCGCACATGATTTTGAGACAATGGAAATGGGTGATAAAGATCCACCAGAGCATGATATACCATGAGCGTTAGCAATGGGGTATGATGTGCCATGATATCTTAGTGATTCTATGTGAGCTGAAGTGATGGTTGATCCGCCTCCCCAAGCATAGGGTTCTTGCAGACCTGATCAGTGCTGCCTGGAATTCGGACTATGGCCATAAGTCTTCTTTTATCTATGTGACACGACATTGTGTTGCTACTGTGTGAGGTGAAAAATGTCCCCTTGCTATGTGATACAGAGTGATATAAAATCCCATTATATTCTCATATTTAATTGATTTGCAAAGAGATTTGCAAGTATGTTCTGTGTGAACTGATAAATGAAGTTGTGTGACTTTAAATATTGAACTGTGTGATCCTGTGTGAATTGATTATGTATATACATATACCCATCTAGTGAATTAATGATTTCGCATCGATGGAAGCCATTTTTAAAGAATGCATATGTTTTATAAGGGAAATAAATTATTATATTTTAGCATGTAGATAGTGTAGTTGTCTATGTGCTTTCATATTTTCCTCACTGAGCGTGGTAGCTCACCCCCTTATTTCCTCCTCGACAGATAATACGCAGTAGTGAGTTACTACAGTTGTCCCTGCAACGGTGTTCTCCAGTTTTCCAGCATTATAGAGGTTTACACTTGAGAGAAAAATTTTGTATCTTGTAAATTAATGCACAGTATAGTTTTCTTTTGTACGAAAGGGATGTATATGATAGAAACTAATGTAAATGTTTCCGCTTATTTATAAAAGAATAGTTTCTATTTCATTAAATGAATTATAAAATTATGAATGGATGAGAATGTGGATATGGATGTTAACTCACAACCCAACTGTTAGTACTAAGTTAAGTCACGAGAAGAGGGTCATTGTAGAGATTGGTATCAGAGCTTGAGTTGGTCCGATGTGAGTCGATATCCATAGTTAGGAAATTATACATCCCTTAAGTATTGTGCATTATTTGGATACAAATGTGTATACTAAGTTGGAAATGTAACTAAGAAACTTGTTATTGAGTATGCAGGATGTCTGATAGACGACTTACTCATCGAGGAGAGAGCTCATGTTCTCAGGGGCATAGAGATGAACCTGAGAGGCGCAGTGGGTCCAGTTCTAGTAGAAATCCACCCGCTCTTAGTGAGGCCACTGAGGCACGTATCGAGCAATTATAGCTTAGTGTAGACTCCGTTATAGAGATGTTTACACAGGTGATGGCCAGACTTGAGGGTGGATAGGAGAACCCTGCTGGTCAGGCTGTAGCACCCGAGAGACATGAGCCAGCACAGCCTGCACCGAGACCTCGGGCTGCAGAGGCAGATATTCCAGTACCCCCTCTAGTTCAGGACATTCCCCCACCAGTTTAGGATCCTGTAGCTCCACAACAGGTTGGTGGAGAAGAAGTTTATGTTTGTGACCTAGGCAGGCTGAGACAATTCAGGAAGTTTGAACCACTTTCATTCAGTGGGGTGAAAGATCAAGTGTCAACGGAGCATTGGATTCGTAGTATGGAAAAACTCTATAGATTTTTCCATTGCTTTACCACAGATAAGGTCACTTTTGCTGCTTTTGTATTAAAGGGTGAGGCCGAGCATTGGTGGATGGCCACCAAATCGATTTTAAGTACACGTCACACGGTGGTGACTTCAGATATATTCCTGCATGCCTTTAGGAGGTAGTGCATTCCAGCTACTCCTCAAAAATAGATGCAAATGGAATTTATGACATTGACTCAGGGGAACCAGATAGTGGATGAGTATGAGTATGGATTCACATCCCTAGGCAGATATGATACAGTCACTATGAATATTGAGGACAAGAAGGTCTAACAATTTCTTGAGGGGTTGAAAGCTTCAATTAGAGCTCAATTAGCTCCATTGGACATTACCACTTACGACGAGGCAGTACGCAGAGCTCAGCTATGCGAGCAGGACTATGAGTTGCATGCCTCGGAGTTGAGCAAGAGTGGTTAAAGCAGAGATAGAGACCAAAAGAGGTCAGTGGATGATAGGCGGTTCAGGAATGGTTGAAGATTGTTTGGTAAATGGCCAAAGATTGAGCAGGTACAGAAGAGGCTAGAGAAGCCTCCAGCTTATCCAGATCTACCTCCAGCTTCGAAGGGCATCGTTATTGGTGAACCCTGACCTACCACCAAGCAGTGTAGGACGTGTGGTAGATATCATGGGAGTAGACCATGCCCTTATATGAGATCATGCTATATATGTGGTAAACCAAGGCACATAGCTTGTGAATGCCTAGAGTTGGTTGATACAGCCCCACAGAAGAGCAAATAGCTAGAGAGGGCTACAGTTGATACACCTACACCTAAGTGGAAGGCCACAGCTGAAGAGAGAGGGAAACAATATGTTGGTTGAGGGCGAGTGTTTACCTTAGACCAGGCGTCTGAAGAAGCTTCTATAGATGTGATTAAAGGTATCGTCCTAGTATTTGATTTTAAAGTATTAACATTGATTGATCCTGGTGCCACGCATTCATTCATATCGCCTACATTTGCATGTAAATTGATTGAACATGTAAGACCTATACCTCTAGGTAGGATTTTTCTTATAAGTACTCCAATGAGAGATAACGTAGCAACTGAATATGTATGTAATGGTTGTAAGTTGAAAGTAGGGGAAAAGGATATGGTTGCAAGTATTATTTTGTACTAGGAATGGATTGGTTGGCTACGAACCATGCTGTTTTAGATTGTTATTGTAAGACAGTAATGTTTTCCACCCTTGACAAGTATGTAGTCAGACTTAAAAAGTAATGAAAGAAGTAGTAAATTATTTCCAAGTATGGATGATTCTAGTAACAAATGTGATCATAATATGTTGAACGTTTTATAGCATATGTGGTTGATTTAGATAAGGCACACCCGGAATTAGTTGACATCCCAGTGGTTAGAGAATTCCCCAATGTCTTTCCAGAAGAATTACCAAGGTTGACACCAGATAGAGAGATGGAATTCTGTACTAAATTGGTGCCCAGAACTGAACCAATATCCAAACCACCGTATAAAATGACTCCGATTAAATTAGAGGATCTAAATAAACAATTGTGAGAGTTGTTAGACAAGGGGTTTATTAGACCGAGTGTATCACCTTGGGGAGCACCGGTTCTGTTTGTAAAGAAGAAAGATGGGAGCGTCCGATTGTGTATAGATTATCGATTGTTGAACAAGGCTACCTTCAAGAATAAGTATTCCTTTCCACAGATAGATGATTTATTGGATCAGTTGCAAGGGGTACAGATCTTTTCAAAGATTGATCTGAGGTCTGGGTATCATCAGTTGAGGATTCGGAGTGGAGATGTGCCCAAGACAACATTACGGACCCGTTATGGCCATTATGAGTTTCTGGTTATGCCATTTGGGTTTACGAATTGTCCTGCAGCATTTATAGCTCTAATGAATGATTTATTTAAGCCATACCTGGACAACTTCGTAATTGTGTTTATAGATGACATATTTGTGTACTCGAAGTCCAGGGAAGAGCATGAGTAACATTTGAGAACAGTGTTACAGACCATCCAGATCAGGAGTTGTATGCTAAACTCAACAAGTGTGATTTTTGGCTGAGCGAGATATCGTTTTTGGGTCATGTAGTCTCGAGAGATGGGGTATCAATGGATCCGTCCAAGATAGAGGCTGCGATACACTAGGAAAGACCTGTTAGCAGGTTATTACCGATGATTTGTCGAAGGATTCTCTAAGTTGGTTGCTCCATTGACACGTCTCACTCAAAAGAATGTGGCATTCGAGTGGGATGATAAATGTGAAAGAAGTTTCTGTGAGCTAAAGTACATACTGACCATCACACCTATTCTCACCATACCCATCAGCTCAAGAGGTTACTCAGTGTATACAGATGCCTCGGGACAGGGACTAGGCTGTGTGTTGATGTAGGACGGGAAGGTAGTAACCTATGGATCTAGAAAGCTTAAGGACCATGAGAGGAACTACCTGACCCATGATGTAGAGTTGGCTTCCTTGTATTTGCATTAAAGATTTAGTGCCACTACTTATACGGTGAGAAATTTCAGGTGTATACAAATCATAAAAGCCTCAGATATTTGTTTTCACAGAAAGTGTTGAACATGAGGCAAAGACGATGGATAGAGCTTCTGAAGGATTATGATTATGAGATATTATACCATCTAGGGATGGTTAATGTTGTGGCTGATGCCCTGAGTAGAAAAAGCCTCGAAATGGTGATGGTCAGGGAATATGGGCTGCTCGAGCAGTTTGCGCACCCTAGATTGGATATAGACCCTCTTAATGTTGACAGTGGCTGTGTGATAGCTAGCCTGCAAGTAGAACTAGATTTGATTTACCGGATACGATAGGTGCAACATGTCAATCTACTGTGTAAGGATTGTGTTAGTCTGATTCAGAGGGGTGATGTGGCTGATTTCTTAGTGAGTGATGATGGCCTACTGAGGTTTAGAGGCACGATTTGTATTCTCGATGACCTAGAGTTAAGGACGTTGATTTTGATAGAAGCTCATTTAGCTAGATATACATTGCATCCGAGGAGTAACAAGATGTACCAGAACCTTTGAAAAGTGTATTGATGGTCTGGGATGGTAAAAGATATCACAGAGTTTGTGGCAAGATGTCTCGTATAAAAGCAAGTGAAGGTAGAGCATCAGAAGCCTACAGGGTTATTACAGCCTCTACCTATACCAACTTAGAAATGGAAGCATATCACCATGGATTTCATCATAGGATTGCCGAGGACTAAGAGGAACCATGATACTATCTTGGTAGTGGTAGATAAATTGATGAAATTCACCCATTTTCTAGCTATGAAATCTACAAATACTTTGTGTTGTCTGACAGAGTTGTATGCACGAGAGATAGTGAGGCTGCATGGTGTTCCAGTGAGTATTGTTTCATATAGGGATTCCTAATTTACTTCCCACTTCTGGGGACATTTTCATGAAGCTATGGGAACCCAGTTAAGCTTCAGTACCACTTTCTACCCTCAAACCGATGGTCAGTCAGAGAGAACCATCCAAACATTAGAGGATATGTTGAGAGCAAGTGTTATGGATTTTAAAGGCTCTTGGGATGATCTCCTACCATTGGCCAAATTTGCATATAACAACAGTTATCACTCGAGCATCGGGATACCACTAGTGTTTATGTGGGTGACTCAGTTTTCTTGAAAGTTTCTCCCTCAATGGGGAGTATGAGGTTTGGTAAGAAGGGTAAGTTGAGCCCTAAGTATATCGGATTGTTTGAGATATTAGAGCGAGTTGGAGATAAGGCCTATAGGCTAGCGTTGCCACTGGAGCTAGTAGGTATTCACAACGATTCCACGTATCGATGTTTCGAAAGTACCATCCAGATCCAACTCATGTGATTCGGTATGAGCCATTGGAGCTTAAGAACGATCTAACATATATAGAGAGACTGATCCAGATACTGGATATAAAGGAAAAAGTGTTAAGGAATAAGACAATTCAGCTTATTAAGGTTCTTTGGCAGCACCACAATTCGGAGGAGGCTATTGAGAGTTAGAGAGCCTAATATGGGAGAAGTACCCCCAACTTTTTGATGAATGACTTGGTTCTAATTTGGAGGACAAATTTCTTAAAGGAAGGGAGGAATGTAAGACCCGTAAATTTATATGTATCCATTATGATTCTAAGAATGTACACACAAGTTTTGTAATCAATGAATCATAAGAATTAGATAATTTCAAGTTTAAAATGTGAAGGAAATGCAAATCGAGTATAGAAGCGATTTAATGTTAAGCTCCCCTTTGAATTTTTAGGAAAATTGCAGTTGGAAATGCTGCAAAGCAAGGGGGATCGATCTCAAATGCAAGGGAGATCGATCTTAGATGCATTTTAAAAGAGGAGATTGATACTCAGTTCAAGCCAGATTGATTTTAATTTGCCTCGGCCAATAGGAGATCGATCTCATCACTAAGGCATATCGATCTCTCGTTGCCTCGGGTTGGAGCAGGTCGATCCCTTCTAAATGGCTAGATCGATCTCATAAGCTCTCTACCTAGCCAAAATCGATCCTATCCCTTTGAGCATATCGATCCCTTCCAAGAGACAGATCGATCTGCTGCTTATAAACTGAAATGTCGAGAGAGATTTCAAGCAAGGAAGATAGATCCTCACCCAAGGAGATCAATCTCATCAATGCAAATTCTATATAAAGCCCAACAATTCAAGCCTTCATCCCCTGAAACGTGAAAACTTTCCATTTTTGAAGTAAAGTAACCTAGTTTCCCTCTCTAAATTCTCATTACCTTTCAAATAGAGTTAAGAGAAGTTCATTCTAGAAGGAGAACGACATAGTTGAAAATGAAAAGTTGAATCGTGGGATTGAAGGAGAAAACGAGTTCCCCCCAAATTGACAAAAAAAGGAGAAAGGTCAAGCTAGGTAAGATTTCAATACACCATCTCCTAGTATGTTAATCCAGACACTTTCTGAATGATTTGGTGTAAAGCCCGTATTTTCTTATGTAATCCTTATGATTCCCTAAGTATACACTTGTTAATGTAATAAGAAGCATAAAAGGTGTACGGTCCGTATATTTGATATACACACCTATTATGTGAGTTCGTGATGTACACACAAGTTTCGTTATGTATGAAATATAATAAATGAAACTTTTTTAAGTGATAAACATGGATTGAATCCAAAATGAGTAGTGAGGTAAATTGATATGAAGTTAGCTTTGAGAATCTGAGATGAAATTCAACTAAGTATGCTGCAGAGTAAGGGGAGATCGATCTCTCCTTCAAGCCAAATAGATCTCGATAAGCTTCTGCCAAGCGAGGATCGATCTCATCCTTAAGCAGACTGATCTCTTTATGTCTCGACCAGAAGCAGATCAATCTCATTCCCCCGGCAGATCGATCTCTGAAGCTCTCTGCCTGGCTAAGATCGATCTTATGCTCTTCGACAGATCGATCTCTAATACTTGAAAACTAAATTTCGAGAGACTAAAAGGAGAAGAAGATCGATCCCTCACTTATGGAGATCGATCTCATCAAGCCATTTCTATATAAACTGGGCAGCTGCACTGCATTTCACAGGAAAAGCATTCAACTTTCCATTTTGAAGCAAAGTAACCTAACTTTTCTCTCTAAACTCTTAACACTTTCCTTACAGATTTGAGAGAAGTTCATTATAACAAAGTTGCTCCTAAAGAGGAAGAGAACCACATAGTTGAAAATAGGAGGTTGAATCATTGGATTGGAGTAGGAAAAAAGCTTTCCCCTAATTTTGGTGAAAATTGAGAAAAGCTGAGATTGGTAAGATTTCAATGCAACAACCTCTTGTATGTTAATCTATACACTTGTATGAGTTGATTGGTACATAGATTTATGGTTGAAACATCTTAGTTCATGACTAATCTTCCAAGACCTATAAATGGTTTGATGTGTCAAAATGAGAAAAGGATTAGTAGGCATGGATTTAATGATGAATTAAGTGTGCATTGATGTTATTGAGCATGTATATGTGCTTGCATCATAGTTTTGGTGAAATCCATGTGGTAGAAACAATAATGGTTGAAAATAAGCATATGAGGTATTTGATGAAATTCTAAAATGGAAATGAAATAATGAACTTGAGGTATTATAGACTTAATTGTTAGTTCAATATGAATCAATAGACTCAAGGAGTCTAGGAGATTCTCAAAAATGAGTTATATACTCGAAATGGATTTATGAAAGAGTAAGGTCCGATAATGGTGTAACGAGGCCAAATGAGATATAAATGGCCCAATGTATTAATTTGAATATCAAGAAAGTGAAATGAAGTATACTAATGTGTGTAGTATACGATTTCAGCTCCAAATGATAAAGTCAGAGTCGATAAGACCAGGTCACGAGCATTGGGAATCGAAAGAAAGTGATTCAAGCGTGATTAGAGGTAAGGGACTTATGCAAGCTATTAGAGATAGCTATACGTATGTTTTCTTACCTGCTGTGTGCAAATGTATGCAATGAGTATATAGATATTGGTATATCTAGGTACAAAACTACGTATGAGAATAAGTCTATAAGTATGAGTTACATGACTTCTATTTTATTGTTGTTAAAAGAGGTTTTGCAAACGTTTTGAGAAGGAATAAAAATAGACGGGCTCCCAGTTTAACCATTTGCATGCAATGCTTCTAACGAGTAATTGAAGCGAGATTTTCCCTCTCACTCATAATAGTACATGGAGCCCCTTCTATTTCTTTTCTATGTGAAATCGTGTTAGAGCCTGAGTGCAACGGTAGATTGACCAGCCCTGCTCGCATGTTATTTTGAAAGGGATTTTTGAGGATAGCAAAAAGAGTGCTCGATGCCTCGAGTGATGCTGTGTGTTTCACTCGAGATGCTCGCACTAGATTTTGGGAATCATGTTAGAGCCTTCGAGTATTGTTGTGTTTCTTGCTTTGACTATTCTCGCATGTAATTTCCTAGTAATATCGTTCTCGATGGCTCAGGTATGCTGTGTATCTTACGCTGAGTTGCTCACACGAGGTTTTATGATTATGTTGTGTGTTGAGTAAAATCGTGCTAGAGCTGTCATGTAATTATTGTGTGTCTTGCATTGACCTGCTCACATGTGGTTTATGAATGTGATATAATGAGTATGAAACCATGCTTGAGTCGTCGTGTATTGCTATGTGTCATGCACAGACCTACTCGCATGAGATTTTGAGACAATGGAAATAGGTGATGAGAATCCACGGGAGCACGATGTACCGTAAGCGTTAGCCATGGAGTACGATGTGCCGTGATTTGAGTATGAGCTGAAGGGATGGTTGATCTGCTTTCCCAAGCGCAGGGTTCCCACACATTTGATCAGTGTTGCCTGGAATTCGACTATGGCCATGAGTATTTTATATCTTTGTGATACGACATTGTCACTACTATGTGAGGTGACATATGTCCCCCTATTGTGTGTCTAGGGATATGATAATCCATAATTACGTCTCATATATATTGATTTTCTATGTGCAAAGTGTTTTTTAAATTTGTACTCAATGAATTTAAAGATGAGCTGTGTGAATAGATTATGCTGTGTGAAGTTGTGTGATTCTGTGTCAATATGCATATACCCATCAAGCGAATTAAGGGTTTCGCATTAATGGAAGTTTTTTTTAAAAAGAATGCATATGTTTATAAGGAAAATGAATATATATATATATATATTTAGCATGTAGATAGTGTAGTTGTCTACCTAATTTCATATTTTCCTTACTGAGCTTGTTAGCTCAACCCTTTATTTCTCCTCCACATATTCTACGCAGTAGTGAGTACACTGCAATCATCCCTGCTATCGTGTTTCTTCGGTCATCCAGCAATATAGAGAGGTATACACTTGAGATGAAAAAATTTGTATCCTGTAAATTAATGCACAGTAAAATATGTGTTTTATATTTTGAGGGATGTATATAATAAAAGCTAATGTAAACGCTTCCACACAAAGATATAAAAGTCCAGTTTCTATTCTACTTCAATTGCATAAATTTATTTAACTATAATGGATGAGATATGGATTGGATGTTGACTCACAGCCCAACTGTAAGTGGTACGGTAAAGGTCACGGACAGAGAGAGAGGGTCGTGACAAAAATTAAAGGTATGAGAGCTGAGTTGGTCTGATGTGAGTTAGTATCGATAGGAAATTATACATCCCCAAAGTATTGTGCATTATTAGGATACAACTGTGTATACCAAGCTGGAAAAAGTGGCTGAGACACTTATTTTGAGTATGTAGGATGTTTGATAGATGACGTACTCGTAGAGGAGAGAGTTTGCACTCGCAAAGGCGTAAAGATGAGCCCAAGAGACGCAATGGGTTTAGTTCTAGTAGAGATGCACCCGATCATAGTGAGGCCATTGAGGAGCGTATAACGCAATTACAATGCAGTGTAGACACGATCATGGAGGTGTTTACACAAGCAATGACCAGATTTAAGGGTAGACACAAGAACCCTACTGGCCAGGCTGCTGCACCTAAGAGCCAAGAGCCAGCACAGCCTACAATCGAGACCTCAAAATGTAGAGGCAGAGATTCCTGTACCCCTTCCAGTTCAGGACTTTTCCCCACCAATTGAGGGTCCTATAGCTCCATAACAGGTTGGTGGTGAAGGAGTGTATGATTGTGATCTGGGTAGACTGAGAGAGTTTTGAAAGTTTAGATCACATTCATTTAGTGGGGTGAAGAACCCAGTGTTAGCTGAGCGTTGGATACGTAGTATGGAGAAGCTCTACTGATATTTCCTTTACTCCACCACTAAGACGGTCACTTTTGCAGCTTTTATACTAGAGGATGAGGTCGAGCATTGGTGGATGGCCACACAGTCGATGTTGAGTGCACGACACCCAATTGTGACATGGGATATATTCCTGGATTCCTTTAGGAGGCAGTACATTCCAGCCACTGCTCAAAGAAAGATGTAGATGGCATTTATGACACTGACTCAAGGGAATCGAACAGTGGATGAGTATAAGTCTGGATTCACATCCCTGGGTAGATATTATATAGTCACTATGAGACTTGAGGACAGAAAGGTTCAGAAATTTCTTGAGGGACTAAGACCTTCCATCAGAGCTCGATTAGCTCCATTGGACATTACCACCTACGACGAGGCAGTACGTAGAGCTCAGCTATGTTAGCAAGATTATGAGTTGCATGCCTCAGAATTGAGCAGGAGTGGTAAAGGCAGCATAGAGACCAAAAGAGGTCGGTTGATGATAAAGGGTTCAGAAAGGGTCGAAGGTTATTTGGTAAGAGGCCTAAGATCGAGGAGGTATGAGAGAGGCCTGCGAAGCCTCAAGTTCATCTAGCTATATCTCTAGTTTCGAGGGGCATAGTTATTGGCCGACCTCGACCTACCACAAAGCAGTGTAGGTTATGTGGTAGATATCATGGGGGTAGACCATGCCCATTATCGATGAGATCATGTTATAGGTGTGGTAAACTAGAGCACATAGCTCGTGAATGCCCAGAGTTGATTGATACAGCCCCACAGAAGGGCAAAGAGCTAGAGAAGGCTACAATTGAGACACCTACACCTAAGAGGAGGACCACAACTGAAGAAAAAGGGAAGCAAGTTGTTGGTCGAGGGTGAGTGTTTGCATTGGACTAGGCATCTACGGAGGCTTCCTCGGATGTGATTAAAGGTACCATCCTTGTATTTGATTTTGAAGCATTAGCATTGATTGATCCTGGTGCCATTCATTCATTCATATCTCCTTTATTTGCATGTAAACTATGTGAACATGTGAAACCTGTACCCTTAGGTAGAATTTTACATATAAGCACCCCAGTGAGAGATAATGTAATGATGAAGTATGTATGTAAGGGTTGTAAGTTTAAAGTATGGAAAAAGGATATGTCGACCAATCTCATCCTATTAACTATGAAGGATTTTGATGTAATATTATGAATGGATTGGTTGGCTGCAAACCATGCTGTTTGAGACTGTTATGTTAAGACAGTAATGTTTTCCATCCCTAAAAAGTACATTGTAAGATTTGAAAAGCAATGAAAGAAGTAGTAAATTAATTTTAAGGATGAATGATGTTGCTAACGAATGTAATAATAATGTGTTGAAGGTTTTATCGACTGTGTGGTTGACTTGGATAAGGTGTACCCGAATATAGCTGACATCCCAGTGGTTAGAGAATTTACCGATGTCTTTCCAAAAGAATTACCAGGGTTGCAACCAGACGAAGAAATAGAATTCTATATTGATTTGGTGCCTATAGCTGAACCGATATCCAAGCCATCGTAGCTAAAGAAACAATTGCAAGAGTTGCTGACAAGGGGTTCATCAGACCAAGTGTATCACCTTGGGGAGTACCAGCTTTGTCTGTAAAGAAGAAAGATGGGAGCCTCCAACCTTGTATAGATTATCAGTTGTTGAATAAGGCTACCATCAAGAATAAATATCCCCCTCCACAAATAGACGATCTACTAGATCAGTTACAAGGAGCATAGGTCTTTTCGAAGATTGATCTGAGGTCTAGGTATCATCAGCTGAGGATTCGGAGTGGAGATGTACCCAAGACAGCATTTTGAACCCTTTATAGCCATTATGAGTTTTTGGTTATACCATTTGGGTTGACGAATGCTCCTGCAGTGTTTATGGCATTAATGAATGATGTATTCTAGCCATAGCTAGACAGGTTTATGATTGTCTTCATAGATGACATATTAGTGTACTCGAAGTCTAGGGCAGAGGATGAGCAGCATTTTAGAACAGTGTTACAGACACTCCGAGATCAGGAGCTGTATGCTAAACTCAAGAAGTGTGATTTCTGGCTGAGTGAGATATCGTTTTTAGGTCATGTAGTCTCGAGAGACAGTGTATCAGTAGATCCGTCCAAGATAGAGGCTATGATATAGTGGGAAAGACCTAAGATGGTTACAAAGATCCGTAGTTTCCTAGGTTTAGCAGGTTATTACTGACGATTTGTCGAAGGAGTCTTTAAGCTGGCTGCTCCGTTGACTCGTCTCACTCGAAAGAATGTGGCATTTGAGTGGGATGATAAATGTGAAAGTAGTTTTCGTGAGTTAAAGAACAGACTGACCACTGTACCTATTCTCACAATACCCACCAGCTCAAGAGGTTACTCAGTGTATATAGATGCCTCAAGACATGGATTGGGCTATGTGTTGATGTAGGACGGGAAAGTAGTAGCCTACGATTCTAGACAGCTTAAGGACCATGAGAGGAACTACCCGACCCATGATTTAGAGTTGGCAGGCGTGGTATTTGCATTGAAAATATGGTGCCACTATTTGTACGGTGAGAAATTTCAGGTGTATACAGATCACAAGAGCTTTAGTATCTGTTTTCATAGAAAGAGTTAAATATGTGGTAAAGACGATGCATAGAGCTTCTAAAGGATTATGAGTGCGAGATACTATACCATCCTGGGAAGGCTAATGTTGTGGCTGATGCCTTGAGTAGAAAAAGCCTTGGAATAGTATCGCACATTATGATCAGGGAATATGAGCTGCTCGAGCAGTTTGCTCACCTCAGATTGGATATAGACCCTCTTGATATTGACAGAGACTGTGTGATAGCTAGCCTACGAGTGGAACAGAATTTGATTGATCGGATATGCCAGGCTCAGCATGCTTATCTACTGTGTGAGGATCGTGCGAGTCAGATTCAAAAGGGTGATGTATATTTCACCTCGGAGTAACAAAATGTATTAGAATCTCCGGACAGTGCATTGGTGGTCAGGGATGAAAAAGGATATCGTAGAGTTTGTGGCAAGATGTCTTGTATGTCAGCAAGTAAAAGTAGAGCATAAGAATCCTACAAGGTGATTACAGCCTCTACCTATACTAACTTGGAAAGGGGAGCATGTCACCATGGATTTCAACATAGGATTGCCGATAACTAACAGGAACCATGATGCTATCTGGGTAGTGGTTGACAGACTGGCGAAATTCACACACTTTCTAGCTATGAAATCTACAGATACTTTAAGTAGTTTGGCAGAGTTGTATGTACAGGAGATAGTGAGGCTACATGGTGTTCTAGTGAGCATTATATCGGATAGGAATTCTCGCTTCACTTCTCGCTTTTAAACACAATTTCAAGAAGCTATGGAACCCAATGGAGTTCCAGTACTACTTTCCATCCTCAAACTGATGGTTAGTCAAAGAGAAGCATCCAAACATTAGAGGATTTGTTGAGAGCTAGTGTTATGGATTTTAAAGGCTCCTGGGATGACCACCTACCATTAGCCGAATTTACATACAACAATAGTTATCACTTGAGTATCGGGATGACACCATATGAAGCCTTGTATGGTAGAAGTTATCGTTCCCCTATTGGTTGGGAAGAAGTGGGTGAGAGGAAAATATTTACTCCTGATTTGGTACATCAAGCCTCTGAGGTTGTTCAGCTGATTTGTGAGAGATTAAGAACAGCTCAGAGCAGGCATAAAAGTTACGCTGACATGAGACAGAGGCCATTAGAGTTCACTGTGGGTGACTCAGTTTTCTTGAATATCTCTCCCTCGAAAGGGATTATGAGGTATAGCAAGAAGGGTAAGTTGAGCCCTCGATATATCGGACCATTTGAGATATTGGAGCTTGTGGGAGATAAGGCCTACAGGCTAGCATTGCCATTGGAGCTAGAAGTCATACATAATATTTCTCCACGTATCGATGCTTCGGAAGTACCATCCAGATCCAACTCATGTGATTTAGTATGAGCTATTGGTGCTCAAGAATGATTTGTCATACGTATAGAAATCGATCCAGATACTGGATAAGAAAGAAAAAGTGCTACGGAACAAGACGATTCTGCTTATCAAGGTTCTTTGGCAGCACTATACTTCGGAGGAAGCTACTTAGGAGTTCGAGAACTCTGTATGAGAAAAGTACCCTTGACTTTTTTAGGAGTAACTTTGTTCTAATTTGGAAGACCAAATTTCTTAAAGGAATGGAGGAATGTAAGGCCTGTATTTTCTTATGTAATCCTTATGATTCCCTAACTATACACTTGTTATTGTAATAAGAATCATAAGAGGTGTAAGGTTCGTAGATTTGATGTACAAACTTGTTATATAATTTCGTGTTGTACACACAAGTTTTGTTATGTATGAAATATAAGAAATGGACTTTTTTAAGTGATAAATGGGATTGAATGCAAAATGAGTAGTGAGGTAAATTGATATGAAGTTACGTTTGAGAATATGAGATGAAATTCAGCTAAGTATGCTGCAGAGCAAGGGAAGATCGATCAATCCTTCAAGCTAGATCGATCTCGGTAAGTTTCTACTAAATAAGGATCGATCTCATCCTCAAGCAGACCAATCTCCTTATGTCTTGGCCAAAACCAGATCGATCTCATTCCCCTAATAGATCGATCTCTAAAGCTCTCTGTCTGGCTAAGATAGATCTCATGCTTTTTGACAGATCGATCCCTCATGCTTGAAAACTGAATGCCGAGAGACGACAAGAAGAAGAAGATCGATCCCTCAATTATGGATATCGATCTCATCAAGCTATTTCTATATAAACTGGGCAGCCGAATTGCATTTCACGGGAAAAACATCAAACTTTCCATTTTGAAATAAAGTAACGTAACTTTTTTTCCCTAAACTCTCAACACTTTCCTTAGAGATTTGAGAGAAGTTCATTTTCAGCAAAGTTGCTCCAAGAGAGGAAGAGAACCACATAGTTGAAAACAGGAGGTTGAATCATTGGATTGGAAGAGGAAAAGAGCTTTCCTCCAATTTTGGTGAAAAAGGAGAATAGTTGAGATTGGTAAGATTTCAATGCTACAATCTCATGTGTGTTAATCTATACACTTGTATGAGTTGATTGGTATATAGATTTATGGTTGAAACATCTTAGTTCATGCCTAATCTTCCAAGACCTATAAATGGTTTGATGTGTCAAAATGAGAAAAGGATTAGTAGGCTTGGATTTAATGATGAATTAAGTGTGCATTGATGTTATTGAGCATGTATATATGCTTGCATAATAGTTTTGGTGTAATCTATGTGCTAGAAACAATAATGGTTGATAATAAGCATATGAGGTATTTGATGAAATGCCAAAATGAAAATGAAATAATGAACTTGAGGTATTGTAAACTTAATTACGAGTTTAATACGAATCAATAGACTCAAGGAGTCTAAGAGATTCTCGAAAATAAGTTATATACTCGAAATGGACTTATGAAAGAGTAAGGTCTGATAATGGTGTGACAAGGCCAAATGAGATATAAATGGCCCAATGCATTGATTTGAATATCAAGCAAGTGAAATGAAGTATACTGACGTGTGTAGTATACGATTTCAGCTCTAGAAGATAAGGTCGGAGTCGATAAGATTGGATCACGAGCATTGGGAATCGAAGGAAAGTCATTCAAACGTGATTCTAGGTGAGGGACTTATGCGAGCTATTGGAGATAACTAGACGTATGTTTTCTTACCTGTTGTGTGCAAATGTATGCGATGACTATATAAATATTAGAATAACTAGGTAGAAAACTATGTATGAGAATAAATCTATAAGTATGAGTTACATGACTTCTATGTTATTGTTGTGAAAAGAGGTTTTGCAAACGTTTTGAGAAAGAATAATAACAGATGGGCTCCCGATTTAACAATTTGCATGAAATGCTTCTAACGAGTGATTAAAGGGAGATTTGCCCTCACTCATGAAAGTATATGAAGCCCCTTCTATTTTTTTCTGTGTGAAATCGTGTTAGAGCCTGAGTGGCAACGGTAGATTGACTAGCCCTGCTCGCACGTTAGTTTCAAAGGGATTTTTTGAGGAAACAAAAAGAGTGCTCGATGCCTTGGGTGATGTTGTGTGTTCCACTCGAGATGCTCACACTAGATTTTGGGAATCATGCTGGAGCTGTCGAGTATTATTTTGTGTCTTGCTCTTGCTATGCTCACATGTAATTTCCTAGTAATACCGTGCTCGATGCCTCAGGTATGCTGTGTGTCTTACACTGAGTTGCTCGCATGAGGTTTTATGATTATGCTGTGTGTTGGGTAAAACCGTGCTAGAGCCGTCATGTAATTATTGTGTGTCTTGCATTGACTTGCTCGCATGTGGTTTATGAATGTGATGTAATGAGTACGAAAGTGTGCTTGAGCCGTCACGTATTGCTGTGTGTCTTGCACAGACCTGCTCGTACGAGATTTTGAGATAATGGAAATGGGTGATGAGGATCCACAGGAGCATGATGTACCGTGAGCATTAGCCATGGAGTACAATGTGCTGTGATTTGAGTATGAGCTGAAGGGATGGTTGATCCGCCTCCCCAAGCGTAGGGTTCCCGTACACCTAATCAGTGTTGCCTGGAATTCGACTATGGCCATGAGTCTTTTATATCTGTGTGATACGACATTGTCAGTACTGTGTGAGGTGACATATATCCCCCCTCCTGTGTGTCTGGGGATATGATAACCCATAATTACATGTCATATATATTGATTTGCTATGTGCAAAGTGATTTTTAAATGTGTACTCAACGAATTTAAAGATGAGCTGTGTGAATAGATTATTCTTTGTGAAGCTGTGTGATTCTATGTCAATATGCATATACCCATCTAGCGAATTAAGGGTTTCGCATTGATGGAAGTTGTTTTAAATAGAATGCATATGTTTATAAGGAAAATGAATATATATTTTTAGTATGTAGATAGTGTAGTTATCTACCTGCTTTCATATTTTCCTTACTGAGCTTGTTAGCTCACCCATTTATTTCTCCTACACAGATTCTATGCAGTAGTGAGTTGTAAGATCCATAATTTACCATGTATTCTTTATGATTTTGAGATGTATAGACTTGTCACAATTTATATAAATTATGAGGAGTGGATGTTTTGAAGTTGTAAATATGTATGAAATGAAAAATGGATGGTTAAGTAAATCAAATACCAATGTAACAGTGAATTTGAGAAAAAAAGTGTAGCTGAACTGCTTCTGTAGAGGAGCAGATCGATCTCTTTAGCAATACAAATCGATCTTATAGGTTAGAAATGCAATATTACAGCATCTGCAAGAGGCATATCGATCCCTTAGCAAGAGCAAATCGATCCCTCAATGATGCAGATCGATCTTAAGCAAGTTTTGGCTGAAGCAGATCAATTTCCATAAGGGCCCTGGTTGCAATAGATCAATCTCATTGCAAGGCCGAATCGATCTCCTTAAGGTTCTGAGTAATGCAGATCGATCTCATGCTTAAGGGCAGCTCAATCTCATGTGGCCTGAAAGGTCAATTCTAAGGTGAAAAGTGTAGGGAAGATCGATCTCATATAGTTGGTAGATTGATCTCTATGAGCCAATTCTATAAATACAAGGTTCTGCACTTCCGTTTTCCCGAGAGATCCTATTCCATTCAATAACCTAAGTTTAAACCAAACTTCCTACACTAGAAAACTGCAGTTTGCAATCAGTTTTGAGTGAAATATAAGGAAAGTTGTTCTTAGTGAAAATGAGAACAACATACTTGGAAACAAGAAGTTGGAATCAAAGATTTCAGGAGCAAGGAGAATTTTACCAATTTTTTGTGAAAAGGAGGGAAATTTCAGCTAGGTAAGATTTAATGCACCAAGTTGATATATGTTAATCTAGGTGTATTGGTGATTTAATTGGTATAAGTTTAAACTGTTGAAAACAAAAGGATCATGAAAAATGAGCATGACCTAACTATTGGCGTGAAAGTGAGAAAATGATGAGGAAGTTGTGTTGGCATGAGTTAAATGGTGGAATATGCATGTATGGAAGATTTTAAGTTAATTTTATGAAATGCATAAATTGGAAATGAGGAGAAATGAAGAGAAAAAGATGAAAAATATGGTATAATACCATAATAGAAGAAAGTAATGAAGTCTATGTATTTAATTGAGATTTGGCAAATAGAACAAGTAAATTACGGTATACTAACATAGATAATTATAATAGCTTTAGAAATCACAGTGGAAGCTAATCGGACTGCGAGAGTGAGTAACACCGAGGGAGAGAGGTCGACGTGATTCGAGGTAAGGGAATTTCATGAGTAGCTAGAGATAGCTACACGTATTTCGAATAGAATTTCGATACTATATTCTATCTGAATTCCCATGAATAGGCATGTTATTGTGAAGGGACTAATGAGGATAAGTGTGTTTTATCCAAAAATAGGGTGAAAAAGCCTTAGAAGCATGTTGTGCTAAAATTCATGGTTGCATGATAGAATGGCTAATGCTTTCATGTATATGTGAAAACAGCACATTTGAGTGCCTATTTGATTTACATGGGTGAATTGTGATTTGAGTAAGCCATCTATCGGGTTTTGTGTGAAAACCATAAGTGTTAGAGAATACTCGCACTTGATTTTGAGATATGCATCATATAGTACTTAAGTATATTCTTGTACTAAATTTTAAATGCGATTTATGCATGATAGAGTACTGGGAGCATTGCTTGTACTCAGTTTTATTGATTGATGCATTATAGAGTATTAGGAGCTTTGCTCATACTCAGTTTTACATGATAGAGTACTGGGAGCTTAACTCGTATTCAGTTTTCATACATTATGCATTATAGAGTATTGGGAGCTTTGCTCATACTCAAGTTTTTGCATGACATAGTGCTTGGAGCATTGCTCGCACTAGAGTTATATCATTATGATACGGTCATGTTGGGAGTTTACTCGCATGTACCAGTTTTGAAAGAGAGCATGAAACAGCCATGTTGGGAGCCTGTGCTGACTGTGTGCCACACTGATTATATGCTCACACGTGCATTATTTGGAGATATGGCCGAGGGTATCGAAAATATAACCCATAGTATGAAGACTAAGTCTTATGACAAGCATCCCGGTTATGTGGTATATCCAAGGTATGAGAACTAAGACTCATGGCGAGTGGTACGAACTAGACGTATTATCCGCAAGTACACAGGTCGTACAAGTAATAATGGGATTTGAGTCCCGAATTATCGTCCCACAAAGAAGTTGATCAGCCTAATTAACTACCGGTTAATCTTACCCTAAGTATATCTTAGCAAATTATGAATTGTTGATCGGTGATCTACAAGGCTAAAAATAAAAGTACTGAAAACAATAACAATTATAAACTAAAGAAAATAAAATCTAGCTAAAAATTACTTACAAAGCTCCACACAAGCAATTAAAAGTAATTACCTACAAAAATAATTAAAACAATTAAAATTAATTAACTAAAATTCAAATATGAAAATAACAAAACAAGATTAATTAAACTAAAATTAAACAAGCCTAAAATAAAATATGCATGTAAACTACTTAATAAAAATAAAAATTAAACTATCCTAAAGTCTAATAAAATAAAACTTCAATTAACCTAAAGAAATTCTTAAATCTAACTAAGAAATTAGCTACCTAAAAATTAATCCTAATTTAATTCTAACTCTATCTAATTACTAACAATAAAACACAATCTAAATAATGCATAAAAAATATTTATGGATTTTTAAAGTTTAAAGTGAAAAATTAAAAATGCATAACATGATATTCCTTTAATTTAATTCTAAATGCAAAATTTAATTCATAAATCCTAATATAGTCACAAATTAACTATTATTAAAATTAAAACTAAACCTTAAACTAATAACCTAAGACAAATGAACTATTATGTAATTAATGCATACCTAAGCTAGCAAATAATAAAAGGCATAATAAAAATTAGACAAAGCAAAATAAGTGCATGAAACATCAATTTGTGAAGAGAAAGTGTAGCCAAACATGGCCTTAAGCTTATCCAACTGAGTGGTCCTATGCATGTGTACTGTTCATTGTTCTTCTCCAATTTTCATTTTCAGGTGCTCTCGGTCCTGACTAGGTACTGCTCCAGGCGAGGTCTGCTTCTGCAGTTGTTGCTCGTCCTTGGTCTGCCCAGCGCCTGCTCTCGGTTCATGCTCTGGTCAGAATTGTCGAGCAGCACATCACTTGCTGCAAGCCTCCAGTACGCCTATACTACTACTGTCAACTTGTAATTATCTGGCCTACTCGTGCACAACAGCAGGACACCCAGGGACTGCTACAATAGCAGCAACTGCATCCTATAATCCAGCAACCTATGCCCGAGCAGAATGTGAGACACCGTACATGTATAATGTATGATGATACATTCGTAATATGAAGTATATGTAATGTAAGTCCATAAGATTATGTACACACTTGTAATAAGTGTTGTGATTATACATACAAGTTACATTATGTATGAATATGAAGAAATGGACTTAAATATGTGAAGAATGTGAGTAAAATGGAAAGTGAGTAGAGTGGTAAAATGGAAGGAGAATTACATAAGTTGTGCACTTTCATTTGGTTTATATCATGTAACTTTGGGATATACAAAGATTCTACATAAGTTTTAATGTGTATGAAGTATTAATGGATGCCATTTTCAAGTTTTAAAGATGATTGGATGAGAAAATGACCATGGCAGAAAATTGAGGATGTTTGAGTATAAGTTATTGCAGAAAAACTGTAGAAAATTTGGGAAAGATGAACGGCAGATCGATCTCATAGGATGAGAGATCGATCTGGAAGAGCCAGAAAGCTTTATTTGAGCAAAGGAATAGGGCAGATCGATCTCCTAAACATTTTGTAATGAAAAGATCGATCCTTAAGCACACAGATCGATCTCCTTAGCTCTCTGTTTGGAGCAGATCGATCTCAAGCTTTGACAGATCGATCTCATGCCTAAATGCCGTAGAAAAGATGAATTTAAAGGGACCAGATCGATCTCCTCCTAGTGCAGATCGATCTCCTTAAGCTATTTCTATAAAAAGGGCGTTGAAAATCTACAGATTTCAGGACAAAACCATTTCCTTCCATTTCAAACCCAAAACCTAGTTTTCTCTCTATAAATCCAACCATTTTCAAGGAGATTTGAGGGAAGACTATTAGAGGCAAAGTTGTTCACATCAAGGAGAAGAACAACATAGTTTGGAGGCATTTACCCATTTGTTGGATTGAAGGAACAAGGGGCATTTCTATTTAGAGCAAAGGGGAAATCCAAAGACGTAAGTTTCTAGTGCACAAATCCCAATACATTTGTCTAGTTAATGATTATGAAGTTGATTTGGGTCCGCACATTGTGGGTAGAACTATCTAAAATGCATTGGAATGATTATGACCTAGAAATGGTCTTGTGTGAGAAAGTGGAATGTATGGAGATTAATGAGAAATGGGATATCTAGAGTTGATAATAGTGTTATGGGTATGATTTTAAGATGTTGTTAGTGAATAAATTGTGAGATTTACCTAAAAGGGGTAAAATGTGGATTTAGGCATTGGTAAATGCAAAGATGGGTCATATTGACTAATGAGGTCAAATGTGAGTTAACAACTTTAACTCAAGTGGTTTGGATGATTTGAATCGTAGATTTCGAGGATACGCCGGAGCGAGTTGAGCCAAGAGCGTGAGAAGCTAAAAGGAAAAGTGTCACACCAAGTAAATCGAGGTAAGGGAATTATGTGGACTCTTAGAGATATCTGTGCGCAATTTGGGCGCTTAAATGCTTTGCTAGATTGCATGAGATGTTAGGAAATGAAATTGGGTGATTGAAGGACAAAAGTTGGGTGTTTGAGAAATGTGCATGAAAACCAAAGCATATTGCTTTGAAAATTATGTTTTATTGCTTTTTAGCTAGTGATTGGTAGGTTGGCTAGCATTTGAAATGATTTGCAAAAGAAATGAGTTGTTTTGGTTTGTTAACCACACTTTGCAAAGAAATGAGCACCTATATTGTTTTCGTGAGAATGAAAGCGTGCTAGAGTATGACTCACACGAGATTTGACGTGTTTTATACACATGAGTGCTAGAGCTTAGCTCACACTAGTTTTCACATGGATTTCATACTAGTTTTGGCATGGTGCTTGCAGCTTGGCTCTCACTAGATGCCCACCCTGCTTGTTGTCGTGCTTGGAGCTTCGGTAGATTGGGTGTCACATCGATTAAATAGGCTCGCACGCGCATTGTTTTGACATGATTGATTAGTCATGTTAGGAGCTTCGGGTAAACAAGAGGTCGTACCGATTAAATAGGCTCACACGTGTGTTTTGAGATGTGGCGTGATATGATGTGTTGATTGGGTCCACAGAGTACGTTGTACCGTTCATGTAGCATGGAGTACGTTGTACCGTGTTGAGATTGTGATATGTCATCTTCGAATGAGATCTGCTCTGGACCGACGGGCAGGATTTGACCCACCTCCCGTGTGGAAGCAGATAGTGGTGATATCCCGCACACCTGATCCGTGTAGCCGGTATCACAGGTTATGGCCATAGACCTTGAGGTTATTACCTTTTATTGAATTGCCTATCTCACATGTCTATTGTTTTGTGAATAAATCCATGTTTGAAATGATTTATGGGTCAGAACAGTCCGAGGGATGGGCTGAGACCTGACAAGTGTTGGATTGATTTGTTAATGATTTTAAAGTGCACCGAAGCATGATGATTAATGCCATGCTTTTATTGTGAAAAATGCATGATGGTTAATGCCATGCTTATTTGAGAAAATGCATGATGGTTAATGCCATGCTTATTTAAGAAAATGCATGATGAGTAATTCCATGCTTTTATTGTGAATCATGCATGATTATTTATACCATGCTTTGATTTGAATTGTGCACTGGATTTTAATGGCATGAATGCTTTACATACCATTAACACAATCATACACTCATGTTTTGAGATAAAATGATGAACTAAATGCTTTTGAGCATGGCATCACGATCACGTAGATAGTGCAGTATCTACCTGTTCGTATGATTGCCTTACTGAGCGTGTGGTTTGCTCACCCCCCTTATTTTCCCCTTCTCTGCAGAGATTTGAGTATAGAGTGAGCGTGACTAGAGGCTTATCCCTTTTGGTATCCGCTGCATCCTATCGCGTAAGGTATACACACTGTTGTAATTTTGTATCTAAACCTACGATAGCACAGTAGCATTTTGTATTTAACTATTGGGGATGTAAAACAATGTAAACACATGTAACAACTCTGATATATACATTTATACAAGTGTTTACTCATAAATAATATAAAAATTGAATTGGTATGGTGGAGTGAGTTAGACGTCGACACACAGCCCAACTATTGAGTAGAGTTGTTCACGATTGAGGTAAGGACGAATAATAAATGATGCATGAAAATGCAAAAAAAAAAAAAATTGTATGTATTTTGGTAAGTTAAGGGTCGTGACACAGAATATGCCTCAAAGTTTGCAGCTGCTAAGATTAATCCAGCTACTCATCTTGCACCGGCCTTGCTCATCTCAGAATCCCACAAGCACTGCGGAAGCTAAGCATTAAATACAAACTAAGATAATTATTGACAAGTATCAGCATCAACTTGTAACAAAGTTAAGGCAGTAAAATGAAGAAAACTGAAGTAGAAAACGACGAGGAACACAAAAGGTTGCTGCTGCTAATACTATCTCACCACTCTAGCAAAATAACCAAACTTGACACGCCCTGAGGGTATATGTCCGCAAGTGCACGGGTCGTACAAGTAATAATGGGATTAGAGTCCCGAGTTATCATCCCACAGAGAAGTTGATTAGCCTAATTAACTATCGGTTAATCTTACCCTAAGTATATCCTAGCAAATTATGAAGTATTGATGGGTGGTCTACAAGGCTAAAATTAAAATACTGAAAATAATAAAATAATAAAACTATAAAATAAAGGAAATAAAATCGAGCAAAAATTACTTACAAAGCTCCAAGAAATAAAAAAAAAAATACCTGCAAAAGATAACGCAATTAAAATAAAAAGCAAAAATGGAAATAAGGAAATAAAAATTAATTAAATAAAACTTAAACAAACTTAAAATAAAAATGCATGTAATTAAAAATTGTAAAAATTGCAAATTAAACTAACCTAAAATGCATGAAACATAATTAATCTAAACTAACTCTAAATGCAACTAAACTAAAATAAAGTACATAAAATATAAAATTAACTACTAACTAAAAATTAACACTAAAAATTAAATTAACAACTAAAACATTAGATTTATCCTACAACTAACAACTAACAACTAACAGCTAACAACTCACCTAATTTAACAACTAATAAAAGCAATCAAAATATTAAAAATGCCACAAACATTTAAATTATAAAAATGGGAGGTGGCCAAACATGGCCTTAAGCTATTTTCCAACCAAATGGTCCCGATTGGATGCACTGTTCACTCTCTTCTGTAGCAGGATTTTGTCCTGCTCTCGATTTGCCATCTACAGCTCCAGGCTCCGGGTGTCCTGGCCAGGTAATGTACAAGTCTGCTTTCTGCTTCGCTCCCGGTCTGTCCAGATCTGCATCAGCTGCTGTTCATCCTCTGCTAGTCCTGCCCCCGTCCCAGTAACACAGAACATAGCAGTTCTCTGCCCCGCTAGCATACATCTCTGCACATACACTTTGCTTCCTAGGTGATGGCCTTTACATGCAATCTGCAGACTGCTTCCTCTTTCTCGATTTGTATTTCCAGTAGCACCCATGAGATGCTTCAGTCCTAGCAGTACTCAGCCAATCACGCACATCATCTACCGCCCACGTCCTAGCTATGTATCCCTTGCATCAGCTATGCTCTGGTCACTGGAGCAAGACACACACACTGCAGCTGCTTCATTCTCTCCACAGCAGCACACGTTCGATGCAGTTTCTGTCACCACGTCCTTGAACTGCTCAGCACCTTGCTGCCAGCTCCTGCTTCTCTACCAACCTTGCTGCCAGCTCCTGCTTCAGTCCAAACGAGCCAGCAAATACTCAGCTACACCTCTGCAACGCTACTTCACTATAACAGCAGCACAAGGACAGTAACCAGCAACGATGCATAGTAGATATTTCCTAGATGAGTTGGCATTGTTTTGCCACTTGTCTTCATTTGATTTGTTGCAGAGTAGATATTTCCACGTCATCAGTCTTTTTGTCCAATTAGCTGTGCGATGTGGCCCTGCGTGTGTCTTCCAGAGGTTGGTACGGTGTCCTTCGATCTTATCGTTTCAGAATAATAAAATACGGACACCTGACATCACGCGTGTCCAGTCGACTGATGACTTGGTCTGTAAATTGGAAGGGTCCAGTCTCCTTTAGCTCGTTTTCAGCCCAATTTCGTCTGAAACGACTGAGTTTCATCCAGATTTAATTTATCTACACATTAAAGAATTTTAATTAAATAAAGGGGATTATTAATAAAATAATATAGGGATTAAATAAATAATTAGGAATTTAAGCACAAATAATTCTATAAAAAATAGAATTATCATACACTAATAACATAAATAGAGTCGAACAGAGCAACACTAAAAACACTTCTCAATGCACCTAATAAAATCAACTTTTATCAAACATAAAATAGCTGAGGAATCTAGTGGGATTAATGAAAAATTTCTAAAATGAAATGCAGCAATTGCCTTGAATAACAGAACTCAACAACATGCAGTAAAAACAATGCAAGCTAAAGTTAAAGGCAGTAAACAAAACAACCCGATTCATGAAATGCAGACCAATAAAAATAAAATAAGGAAAGGAAAGAACAATAAAGCATAGCAAAATATGAGCTTAAAACCGAAAGGAAATATGCGAAAACCACAACTGAAAACATCATTCGTGAGCTTCATCAACGTGAATAATCATCATCATTGGGCTGCTCTAATTCCAGCTCCTATTGCCATGGTTCCACATTGCCATTGATGTGGAACAATGCCTAGCATTAGCCCACATCAAAGCACCAAAACTAAAAGGCAAAGATAAAGAAAGAATCTTGTCACCCGAATGCACAAAAGAGAGCAAACCGAGAGCTAACAACTAGGAAATAGAAGCTATGTAGTAAAACTGAAAAATAAAAGAAATGACTTAAACAAAACTGAGAAGCATGAAATGAAATTGATTACCATAAAATAAAACTCTCCCAGACTAGAAAATGAAGAAACTTTGTAAAAAATAAAGATGGAATGAACATTAAAAAATTAAGAAGGTGGCTAACGGAAACGAAAACTTAAAAACCAGGGAAATGAATCCTAAAAATACCCTAAAACTATTCTACCCTAGATTACTTCACCCTAAACCGGTTCAGCCAAAAAGAAAAAAAAGAAAAAAAGGAAAAAAGAAAAAGAGGAAAAATTAGGGAAAAATCCTAATGATGCAATCGAGCTATGGGTAAGTTGGTAAGCGGTCGAATTGACCGATTTAAATTTAGAAATATTTAATTTGATTAATATCCGACTGAAAATTTACTCGAAAAAATATTAAATTGTGTAACTCGACAATTGGCGTCAATCGAGAGCTCGAGACAGCCTTGATTTGTGTACTATCATGGAATCACTTGTAAGTAACCCTTATTTACGACAATTTGCATCGTTATGCAAGTTAGATAAATTACAGATTTAATTTTCGCATTAAATGAATTAAATTCTAGAAATTTAGATAAATTATCGTAAATAATTCATTGAGATATCTGAGAATTTAGAACGAGGCTCAATATATATTGATGGGCCCAATGAACCCAATAGGCCTTGATAATGTGAATAATAAGTGGAAAACATGCTTAAGGCTGATTAAGGCCCATTATGGTACAATCGGGCCCAATATGGGTAAACGGGCCCAATTATTTAAATTAAGCCCAAAAAATATGAAATACAATTAATTGTATTATATTTGACCTCATGAATATTTATCCGTAATTCCAGAGATTGGATTCGAAGCAAATCGGACTGCATGACGAGACATCAATGGAAAGGTTAGAATGTACAGAAAAATGAGGTAAGGGAATTGTGTGAGTAGCTAGAGGTAGCTACGCATATTTTAATAGATTTTGTATACTGAATATGTATGTATACAGTGATTATGTATAAAGGTCCTAGAAAATGGTTTAAAGATTTTAAGGACTTGAAATAGGTAAAGACTATTTTACCCTATTAAGGGAAATTCACCTAAGGATGGTGAAAGCATGACATGCATGGAATGCATAATTTAAGGAATTATATGAATTAAGGAATTTTATTGGTTTTTAAGCAAAGTAAATCGATAGATTGGCCAGTAATTGCATAAATTTCACAAGATAACACTACATAAGTGTTATTTATACTTAAATGAAAATCCTTTGGAAAATAGGCCAACTATCAAGTTTATATGGAAACAGATAGTGCTGGCGCATAGCTCGCACTATATCTGCATTTGTGAGCGTGCATAAATGTGCTTGAGCGATTGCTCGCACCGACTTGTGTGACATCATCTGCATGAAATGTGCTAGAGCGGTTGCTTGCACTGATTTTTATTCTTGTGAAATGCCTGAGAAGTGCTGGAGCCTAGCTCGCACTCTGTTTTGACTGTTTTGACTGAATATGCATAAAAAGGTGTTGGAGCAATTTCTCGCACTAGTTTTCATGATTTGACATGCATGAGAGATGATGGAGCTTAGATCGCATCCTGTTTTGATATGATATTGCATAAAAGCTGTGCTGGAGTGTAACTCACACGACATTTGATTTATTAATGCATAACACCATGCTGGAGCTTGCTCGCACGAAGTTTTATGGTTTTATAACTCATTTTAAAGCCGTACTGGAGTTTTTCTTGTACGAGGTTTTCATTGAGTTGTTATACATATCCGTACTAGAGCATTGCTCGTACGTGGATTTTATTGATTTCTATGAAACCGTGCTAGAGCTTCACTCGTACGAGATTTTCTGATATCATGAATATGCATGGAGCCATGTTAGAGCTTCGCTCGCACAGGGATTTATATGACATGCATATAGCCGTGTTGGAGCCTCCTGTAGACTGTGTGTCATAGTGAGATGATATGCTCACACGTGCATACTGAGACATAGATGGTATAGGTGGATAAGACCTATTGCAGGCACCCCTGACTGAGCTTGGGTTCACGGAGTATCTTGTACCGTGTATGTCACGTGGAGTACACTGTACCGTGGGGATTGTTGGAGTGGAGTGGCATTAGCCACGAGGTAGCAAGCCTTGCCCTCGCAATCCTGATGTTATGCTGTTCTGGCGGGTAGGATCGACCCACCTCCAGTTTCAGGTGTGATACCCCACACACTAGGTACCGTGTTGCCAAGGATCACTAGGTTATGGCCATAGTGTGAGACCCTGTACATGTATAGTTGTAACGTGTGTAATTAGATCAATGAATGCTAATGGACTTGCAATGTAAAGTGCAATATGATTTGTAATGTACATACAAGTTTCATGGTGTATGTATATGAAGAAATGAGTTCTTATAAGTGATGAATGTGAATGGAACTTAAAAGAGTAGTGTGGTAAATGGAAGAAAGTTGTATGAATATAAATGCTTCCATTTGGTTTTATATAGTGTACCTTTGGATATACAAGGAATGCACACAAGTTTCAATGTGAATAAGGTATGAATGGATGCTATTTTCAAGTCATAAAGGTGGATGGATGATAAAATGGCCATGGCAGTAGATTAAGGATGTTTTGGTGTGAGTTACAGCAGGAAAACTACAGAAAATCTGGAAAGTATGAAGGCCAAATCGATCTCATAGGATGAGAGATCGATCTGGAAGAGCCAGAATGCTCTTATTTGGGTAATGGAATAGAGCAGATCGATTTCCAATGGGGCCAGATCGATCTCCTAACCATTCTGTAATGAAAAGATCGATCCTTAAGCATACAGATCGATCTCCTTAGCTCTCTGTTTGGGAGTAGATCGATCTCAAGCTTCGACAGATCGATCTCATGCTTAAATTACCGTGAAAAAGAGGGATTTAAGGGGACCAAATCAATCTTCTCTTGGTGCAGATCGATCTCCTCAAGTGATTTCTATAAAAGGAGTGCTGAAAATATGAAAATTTCAGAAAAAACACTATCTTTCCATTTTCAACCCAAAAACCTAACTTTCTCTCTCTAAAATCAGTCATTTCTAGTAAGAATTGAGGGGAGGCCATTAGACAGTAAGTTGTTTATCTTGAGGAAGAGAACAACATAGTTGGAACCGAAAATCCCATTATTGGTATTGAAGGAGCTAAGGGCATTGACATTTGGAGCGCGAAGAGAAATTGGATTTGGTAAGATTCTAACACTCCAACTCTCATACATTGTTTATTTAATTGATTTTGGAGTTGTTTGGCATGAGTATGGATGGCTGGAAACACCTAGGTTGTGTTAGAAACAAATGTAACTTAGAAAATGGATTGAACCTAGTGTGAGAAAGTGAAAGTCAAGTGAGTGGATGAATTGTGGGTATGCTAAGGTAGCTATTGAAGTAATATGAATGATGTGGAGGGGTTAAATGAAACCAGATTATAAGTTTGGAGGAAATTGTGAAAATGAGTATGCAAATGCTTGATAAATGCCATAGTGAGGGAATTCATGAAAAATGAACATTATGAGCTTAACATCGATTTAATATCGATTTAGAATGAGTTAATAGGCCTAAAAGGAATCCATAGACTCGAGAAATGGAACGAGGCCTTATGAGCGTTAATAGAAACTATAGGTCTAATCGACTATAGTGAGCGCACAATGTCCTGTTATATGGATCGAATATAATGTGAAATATGATGGTGTGCAGTCCCGAAGAGTTTGTTAAAGACGAATCAGACCGCACGAGTGAGCAGCGCTAAGGAAATGGAATCACACGTCGTGATTCCAGGTAAGGGAATTTTATGAGTATATAGAGGTAGCTGCTCGTATTTTGTGGGTATATAAGGTGTTTATGAAATACATGAAGGTTTAAGGAAATGGTTGTTGATATGCATGAATAGCTGCGAGAATTTGTATGAGATTTGGGTTTTGAAATTATCCTTAAAAAAGGGGATAGTAAGGCTAATAATTGCATAAATCATGTATTTTGAATGTTTCACAAAACACCACACTTTGTTTTGAGCAAATAAAATGATAGGCTGGCTAGTGTTTTATTGATGTTATGGAATAGCATATGTGAGGTGCTAAACATGTTTGTGATGTGTTTTGAATGCATATGAGCCACGTATCAAGCTATGTGAATTAAATCGCGTTGGAGCCTCGCTCGCTCTAGATTTTGATGCTTTGATTTACGTGAAACGTGCTGGAGCTTAGCTCGAACCTTAATTTGGAAACTATGATGATGTTTATAAACCGTACTGGAGCTTTTGCTCGTACATGGCTTTTGAGTGGTTTTTCTTATGAGTATAACCGTACTAGAGCTATGCTCGTACGTGGTCTCTTTAAGGTAGGATGCATGAGTCGTGCTAGAGCTTTGCTCGCACAAGTTTGCACATTGTGATACATATGAGGTTGTGAAAGTTAGTAAGATCCTCAAGCCCTACATCCTTAAGACAACATCCTTAAGCCCGAGGAGGTGGGGAGGCTCTGTTAGGCGGGGAGGCTCTGTTCGGTGGGGAGACTCTCTTATAGAAGGATCCTTGAGCTAACATCCTTAAGCCCTGGAAGGGCGAGGAGGCTATGTTCGGTAGGAAGGCTCTCCTACATGGGTACGGAAGGATCCTTAAGCCAACATCCTTAAGCCTTGAAGGGGCGGGGAGGCTCTGTTTAGCAGGGAGGCTCTCCTACATGGATATGAAAAATTCTTGGTATGGGGTAGGTAAGACCTAGGAATGGCACCCCCAATCACAATATGAGTTCACGAAGTACGCTGTACCGTGTATATCACATGGAGTACGATGTACTGCGCGATGGTTATGTGATGAGAAAGTCTGACGAGGGATAATCCACCTTCGTGCCAGCATGATACCCCGCACACTTGGATGCGTGTGGTCTGGGACGATTTATGATGTAGTTGGTCCACATAGGCACTCTTGATATAGTGACCTGGTTTCCATTCCATATGTGTGATAGTGATTATCCAAGGTAGACCCGAGGGTGGGGTCGAACCTTGTGGGATTTGATTTATGAAATGGTAATTATGTTTGTGATTGATAAAATGGTTTGTGATGGGATTGTATATGTTTGAGAAAGAACTTTATGATGTAATTTAAAAAGGAGGTTTCTTAAATGAATTGCCCTTTTTATGAGTTTAATGAGATGAGCATGAGATGTTTTCACATGTTGATATTTCATGTTTTATATGCCAATTTTACATGATTTTGATACATGATATATATGTATACTCATATGGCATAGTTTTATTCCTCATGCTCCTATTATAAATGATTTATGCATAACACTATCAGCATATAGATAGAGTAGTTATCTACCATGCTTGCATTATTGCCTTACAGAGTGTGTGGTTGCTCATCCCTCTCTATTTTCCCCCTCCTACAGAGCGTGTGTAGTAGCCCAGTGAGGACTGAGGCATTGTGTTTTTGGACATCCGCTACTTCCATCGCTGAAAGGTATATACACAGGATTCTTTTTGTATCTAAACAATGTAATGGCACAGTAATGATTGAGTTGTAATTATGGGGGATGTAGATGTCAGTGAACATAACTTGTGTAAGTTAATGATTAACTTTTAAATGTATGACATCGCTTTATTTAAATAAGAATGAATGAGATGTGATGTTTATTATTGACTCACAGCCCAACAGTGTGGTGGTAAGTTAGTTTACGATAGGGTAAGGTAATAGTAAAACGGGAAAAAATTTTGGTTAAAGAGAATGAAAAAGGGTCGTGACACATAGTCCTCGTTGTTATTGATAGTCATCTACATGTCTCACATGATATAACTTGTGGTCTCGATAGACCAGGGTAGACCCGAAGGAGGGGTCAGGCCCCCGATTTTATGATTCTCTACTATGCTAATATATGTTTTAGAGGATTTTATGATATGTGACCCTGAAAGAAGGGTGGTTCGATAACCGAAGTTTTATAATGAATTTTAATGAATTGTTTTATGAGATAATTGACCCGGAAGTGTTAGTTTATACTGTAATTTTAATGAAATGATTTGAATGCAATAGCATGATGATGTTTTCCATGCTTTCATTTCAAATTCATGAATTATCTTACATGACATGAAAGAATGCATGATCTTGATTCAGTTCATGCTAAGTATGATTTAATGATGTCACATAAAATGCCTTTGATGCATGAATTACATGATTTCTATATGCACAAATAGTTTTGATAAACTATGTCATTGAGGTATGCATGATTTTGTGCTTGAGATTTTAATGAAAAGAAATGGATTTTAAGGGCATGGCATTATGAGCATGTAGATAGTGGAGCTATCTACTTACTTGCATAATTGTCTTACTGAGCGTGTGGTTTGCTCACCCCTTTATTTTCCTATATTTTCAGAGCACTCACAATAGTTAGTGAGTGGCTGAGGACTTGCATTCTTGGTATCTGCTGCTTCCTATCGAGAGATAGGTATACACATTTGTATAGTTTTGTATCTAAATATGTAATGCATAGTACTGTAAACGTATATGATGTTGGGGATGTAAGGTTATGTAAATACCATTGTGTATGTATTTAGTTAAAGTCAAAAGATAGTAAACTCTGATATGTGAATGTGATTATGGGAATGGAATGGTAAATAGGTGAGAGGTGACTAACACCGAATCATAGCCCAACTGTTTGTAGGATGGTCACAATGAGAGAAAGGTAAGAATTAAATAATAAATGAAAAAGTGAAAAATTTACTCTGATTTTTAGGTAATTTGGGTCGAATAGTTTAATGGTATCAGAGCTTAAGTTGGCTTGATATGAGTCGGTGTTAGTAGTTAAGGAAGTTTACATCCTCATGTACTGTGCATTGTTTAGATACAATTGTGTATATCGAGATGGAATTGTAGCTAAGAATTTGGTTTTGAATGCAAGAATAGACTCATTAATTGATAGCCGCTATGATAAAAGGGGCGAGTACACGAGCTCGAGGCCGTAGAGGTAGGCCTGAGAGTCATACTGAGTCGCCACATGAGACTCAAGATGAGATTGACGTGGAGGCTGGTATTGAGTATGCCCCACAGAGTCCGACAGAGAGATCGAACAAAGTCCGACTGAGAGATCAGATAGTATTGAGACACGCTTCACGAGGTTGAAGCGGAGTGTGGAGAATATTATGCGTGCTAATTTGCTCAAGGTATGCATGGTATTGAGGGCGAGTCAGAGCATTGGTGGAAGTCTGCTCGACCCATCTTACGAGTTAGACATCTTGAATGGACATGGAAGATAATCCTAGATGTATTTCGATGACAGAATATCCCAAACACTGCTTAAAGGAAATTTCAGATGACATTCTTTACTCTGACCTAGAGGAACTGGCTGATTAACGAGTATGAATCTCAGTTTATATACCTGCCCAGATATAACTCCGACACCGTGAACAGTGAGAGTCCAGATGTCTGAAAGTTCATGGAAGGGCTCAGATTGTCAATTAGAGTCTGATTGGCCCCGTTAAATATCACTACCTATGCCGAGGCAGTGCACAGACTATAATTGTGTGAATAAGATCATGAGTTGCACGCCTTTGAGATTGGGAAAGGTAGTAAGGGCCAAAAAATTGAGACAAAAAAAAGAATAGAGAAGGACAAAGATGTCAGAACGGGAAAAAGGTAGTTTTGTAAAAGTTAGAGCTGATGAGTCACGGGGTAAGAAGATTAGTAAAGCCCCAGTATATCCAATTTCAACACTAACGAGGGGTATTGTGATTGGACCCCAACCTGCTACGGAGCAGTGTAGCAGTGTAAACAGTGTAAGATGTGTGGTAGATACCACAGAAATAAGATGTTGGACGAGGGCGATTGTATGCCTTGGACCAGGACACTATTAATGTTTCATTTGATGTGGTGGAAGATACCACACTAGTTAAGAATAATGAAGTAATTATTTTAATTGATCCTGGTGCCATGTATTTATTCATACCGCCTTCAGTTGCTTATAATCGAGTGAAAGATGTGAAGCATGTACCCTTAAGCAAGATGATGATGGTTAGATGATTATCCCTAACTGAATATGGGTATAGGGATTATAAGTTGAAAACAGAGGAAAAATGATGCGTCAGCCAATTTTATTCAAGGGAATATGAATAATTTTGAAGTAATATTTAAGAATAGAGTGATTCGGCTACAAAGTATGATATTTAGATTGCTATCCTAAGATAGTGATATCTTTGCCTCTGAAAAAGTGTATTGTAAGTTTGACAAGTAATGAAAGAGTTTGTTATAAGTGATATATGAAAGGAGATAAGCTTTGAGATGTGATAAATCCTAAATACGAGATATATTGGAATAAGAGACGTATGCAAGGTACGAATATCTTTGATATGTAAAGTAAATTGGATTAAGCGTTATGTAGAGAATATGGATTGCGACCAAGTATAAGGGGTGGATATATCTACACCCAGTCTATGTGGTCAAGTCTGAGGGTTAATAAAGGTATTTCAAAATATCTCCCCGCCTGAAGACTTGACAGCGTCTAGAAGCACACACATAACCTATAAATTGAAATCGACAATTGTGTATATATATATATATATTTAAAATTTAGGTACCTTTACTGTTAAAATTCGATTAATCATGAAAGTTTAAAAATTAAAATTTTATAAAAGTCATTAATATAAGAAAAAGGAAACGGCGTGGGTTAGTATCTTGAACGGAAGCGATTTCAAAATGACATTATATGTTTATGCGTAAATAGGTCAAAGATATGGGTGATTGAAATATTTAGTGGAACTCAACTACGATGAGGTATTTAAACCATACCTGGACCGATTGGTTGTCATCTTTAGTGATGATATTTTGATGTATTCAAAGTCAAGGGAAGAGCATGAGTAGCAATTAGAAACTGCCTTACAGAGATGTTGTTGAGAGTTTCTCGAAATGGGTTGCTCAATTGGCATGTCTCGTTTGGAAAAAGATTGTATGTCAGTAGGATGATAAGTATGAAAGTAGCTTCGGTAATTTTTGGTATCTTGAAGTAATGAACTGACCATCGTAAGTATTCTCACCATGACTAACAGCTCAAGAGGTTTCTCAATGTGTATGGATACCTCAAAATAAGGATTGGGCTGTGTGTTGATGTAAAATGGGAATATAGTCGTTTATGGATCCAGATAGTTCAAGGATCATGAGAGAAACTATCTAAACCATGATTTAGAGTTAGCAGCCGTAGTGTTACACTTAAGGTATGGCGCCACCACTTAAATGGTAAGAAATTTCGGGTATGCACTGATCGTAAAAGCTCCGAGTATCTGTTTTCACAGAAAGAGTAGACTATGAGATGACCAAGAGGGTTAAAGCTTCTAAGGATTATGATTGTGAACATTGTACCACCTAGGAAAGGTTAATGTAATGGCTGATGCCTTGAGTAGAAAGAGCCTTGGGATGGTATCGTATATGATGGCCAGGGAGCGTGAGCTGCTGAGCAGTTGTAAGCCTCAGTAGTGATGTGATCCCTTATGATGATGACGGTGATTTTATGACCGCTAGCCTGAGGTTTGAACCGGATTTGAGTGATCGGATTTGCCAGGCTTAGCGTGATGATCGGCATGGTGTTGATAGTGTGGGTCAGATTCAAAAGGGTATAGTGACGGAGTTCGTAGTGAGTGATGATGACTTATAGAGGTTCAGAGACAGTATAAGTGCTCCCCAGGACCACAGTTGATGAGATATTGTGTTATTTTCAGAAGCTCACTCTTCAGGATATACAGTGCATCCGAAAAGTAATAAATATATCGAAATCTCTGAAAAGGGTATTGGTGGTCAGATATGAAAAAGAGACATTGTAAAAATTGTGGAAAACTGTCTCGTATGTCAGCAGAGTAAGGTAGAGTAATAGAAGTCAGCAGGATTATTGCAGCCTCTACCTATATTGACATGAAAATAGGAACAAGTTACCATAGATATCGTGATGGGTTATAGAGGACCCGATAAATTACAAGGCTATCTGGGTGATAGTCGATAGATTAATTTAGTTTACCTACCTTCTGGCTATGGAAATCCCCAGATACTCTAAGTGCGTAGGCTAAGTTATGTGTATGGAAATTTGTGGAACATTATGTAGCGTTCCAGTGAGCATGCTATCAGATAGGGATTCCCTCTTCACTTCCCACTTCTGGGAACGTTTTTTTCAGAAAGCTATGGGAACCCGATTTAGTGTTAGCACAGCTTCCGTCCTTAGACAGATGGTCAGTCAGAGAGGACTGTATAGGTTCTGGAGGATATGATGAGAGCGTGTGCCATTGATTTGATAAGCTCCTGGGATGATCAGTGTTACTAATCGCATTCGCCAATAATGGCAGTTGTCACTTGAGTGTCGGGATGACATTATATAAGGCATAGTATGACCGTAGGGAGTTGTTCCCCAACTTGGATAAGAAGAAGTGGGTGACAGATAGAGAATTGTTCCCGAATTGGTAAGAGCACCTCAAAGCAGACAGAAAAGCTATGCTGACAAGAGACAGAAAATCATTGAAATTCAGAGAGGGTGAATTAGTATTGTTGACAGTTATTTGTCTTAAGAGCATAACGAGATTCGAAAAAAAGGCAAATCGAGTTTCATTAGATTGAGTCCTTTGAGAGATTGGACAGATTGGGAGATAAGGCCTGTAGGTTGGCGTTATCACTTGAATAAGCAGGCGTCCATAATGTGTCCTATCTTTCGATGCTTCGAAAGTACTATCCGAACCCAACATATGTGATCGGATATGAGCTCCAACCGCTTAGCTTCTTAAAGTATAACGTATGTTAGAAAATTCGATGATCTCCCTAGTCCAGTCTATTGGTAGTATTACACTCCGAAAAAAGTTACATGAGAATTAAAGAGTACGATGCGATAGACATACCCAAGTTGTGTATGGACCCTTTTGACTTGGTTCTAATTTGGAGGATCAAATTTCTTAAGTGGGGGAGATTGTAAGACCCAATTTTAATTAAAACACGAAACAAAAAAATGCAAAAGGATTTAAATGAAATTCCCGAACACGTGCAAGGGCAAAACGGTCAAAAGTCCAAAATTCAGTATTTATCGTGACAAGAAAATTTAATTAAAATATGGGATTGAGAAATCTTGATCAATGACGAAGAAATAATTAAATTTCAAGTTAAATTGATCAAGATACGAATCTATAGGAATTAATCAGAATTTTTACATCGGGAAATTATCCCAAAAATAATCAAAAATTGTACCGAAAAGCTGAAATAATACCGATAAATTCATTTATTGAATAAATGAATAAAATATAATTTTTATGGGATATTTTGAATTTTAAATATTAATTTAATGGATTAAAATAATATTAAAAATAAATTATAGATAATAAAATAAAAATTAAAAAAAAAAAGAGAACTTTTGCGAAACGCGAAAACTGGAAGAAGAAAACGAGGAGGGACCGAGGTTCCCTCTGCCTCACCGATCACCGACGATCGACGGAGGCCCAGACCAGAGGGGTCCATCACCGGTAGCCCAGCTGAGCCACCAACAACCCGAACGAATCGAGAACGGTGGCGAACGACGGGAAACGGAGAGACCGAGAGGCGGAAGAGAAATTTTTGGCAATCGACGTCGATTTAGGCCCGGCCACCAACAGCCGAAGGTAGTCCACGCTAAGACTAGTCGATGAGCGGCTGCTCCGTAGCAGTGTAAACAGTGTAGGATGTGTGGTAGATACCATGAAAATAAGATGTTGGATGAGGGCGAGTGTATGCCTTAGACCAGGATACTATTGATGTTTCATCTGATGTGGTGGAAGATACCACACTGGTCGTGAATAATGAAGTAATTATTTTAATTGACCCTGGTACCACGCATTTATTCATGCCACCTTTAGTTGCTTATAAGCTAGTGAAAGATGTGAAGCTTGTACCCTTAAACAAGATTATGCCAATTAGCTGATTATCAATAACTGAATATGGGTATAGGGATTATAAGTTGAAAACGGGGGAAAAAGGATACGTCAGCCGATTTTATTCAATGAAATATGAATAAATTTGAAGTAATATTTGAGAATAGATTGATTCGACTGCAAACTATGTTATTTAGATTGCTATCCTAAGATAGTGATGTTTTCACCCCTGAAAAGCATGTTGTAAGTTTTAACAAGTAATGAAAGAGTTTGTTATAAGTGATATATGAAATGAGATAAGCTTTGAGATGTGATAAATCCTGAATACGAGATATATTGGAATAAGAGACGTATGCAAGGTACGAATATCTTTGATATGTAAAGTAAATTGGATTAAGCGTTATGTAGAGAATATGGATTGCGACCAAGTATAAGGGGTGGATATATCTACACCCAGTCTATGTGGTCAAGTCTGAGGGTTAATAAAGGTATTTCAAAATATCTCCCCGCCTGAAGACTTGACAGCGTCTAGAAGCGCACACATAACCTATAAATTGAAATCGACAGTCGTAATATATACATTTAAAATTTGGGTACTTTACTGGTAGAATTCGATTAATCATGAAGATTTAAAAATTAAAAATTTTATAAGAGCCGTTAATATAAGAAAAAGGAAATGACGTGAGTTAGTATCTTGAACGGAAGCAATTTCGAAATAACATTATACATTTATGTGTACATAGGTCAAGGATATGGGTGATTGAAATATTTACTGGAACTCAACTACGATGAGGTATTTAAACCTTACCTGGACCGATTGGTTGTCATCTTTAGCGATGATATTTTGATGTATTCGAAGTTTAGGGAAGAGCATGAGTAGCAACAGGAAACTGTTTTACGGACGAGTTATTGAGAGTTTCTCGAAATGGATAGCTCAATTGACACATCTTGTTCGAAAAAGATTGCATACGAGTGGGATGATAAGTATGAAAGTAGATTCAGTGAATTTTGGTATATTAAAGTAATGAACTGACCACCGTAATTATTTTTACCATAACCAACAGCTCAAGAGGTTTCAGTGTGTATGGATACCTCAAAATAAGGATTGGGTTGTGCATTGATTTAAAATGGGAAGATAGTCGCTTATGGATCTAGATAGTTCAAGGACCATGAGAGAAACTATCCGACCCATGATTTAGAGTTGGCAGTCGTAGTGTTTACACTGAAAGTATGGTGCCACCACTTATACGGTGAGAAATTTCGGGTATGCACTGATCGTAAAAGCCCCGAGTATCTATGTTCACAAAAGAGTAGAATATGAGATAACCAAGAGGATTAGAGCTTCTAAGGATTATGATTGTGAACATTGTACCACCTAAGAAAGGCTAATGTAATGGCTGATGCCTTGAGCAGAAAGTGCCTCGGGATGGTATTACATATGATGGTCATGGAGCGTGAGCTGCTAGTGCAGTTGTGAGCCTCAGTAGTGATGTGATCCTTTCTGATGATGACGGTGATATTGTGACAGCTAGCCTGAGGTTAGAACCGGATTTGAGTGACCGAATTTGCCAGGCTTAGCGTGATGATCGACATGGTGTCGATAGTGTGGGTCAGATTCAGAAGGGTACAATGACAGAGTTCACAGTGAGTGATGATGACTTACAGAGGTTCAGAGACAGTATAAGTGCTCCCCAGGACCGCAATTGATGAGATAGTGTTATTGTTAGAAGCTCACTCTTCGAGATATACAGTGCATCCAGGAAGTAATAAATATATCGAAATCTCTGAAAAGGGTATTGGTGGTCAGATATGAAAAAAAGCCATTGTAGAGATTGTGAAAAAGTGTCTCGTATGTCAGCAGATTAAGGTAGAGCAAAATAAGTTGCAGGGTTATTGCAATCTCTACTTATATTGACATAAAAAAGACAACAAGTTACCATGAATTTCGTGATAGGTTACAGAGAACCCGGATAAATCACGAGGCTATCTAGGTGATAGTCGATAGATTGATTTAGTCTACCCACCTTCTAGTTATGAAATCCCCAGATACTCAGAGTGTGTAGGCAGATTTATATGTACAGAAAATGGTGAAATATTATGTAGCGTTCCAGTGAGCATGATATCAGATAGGGATTCCCGCTTCATTTACCACTTCTGAGAATATTTTTCAGGAAGCTATAGGAACCCGACTGAGTGTTAGCACAGCTTTTCTTCCTCAGATAGATGGTCAGTCAGAGAGGACTGTACAGGTTCTGGAGGATATGATGAGAGCGTATGCCATTAATTTTATAAGCTCTTGGGATGATTAGTTCGTACTAATCGAATTCGCCAATAATGACAGATGTCACTTGAGTATCAGGATAACATTTTATATGAGGCATTGTATAGCCGTAGGGAGTTGTTCCCTGACTTGGATAAGAAAAGTGGGTGACAGATAAAGAATTATTCTCGAATTGGTAAGACAAACCTCTGAGGATGTTCAGTTGATTTATGATAGATTAAGAACACCTCAGAGCAGACAGAAAGACTATGCTGGAAAGAGACAGAAAACCATTAGAATTCACCGAGGGTGGATTAGTATTGTTGGAAGTTATTTGCCTTAAGGACATAATGAGATTCCGAAAGAAGGCAAATTGAGTTTCGTTAGATTGAGTCCTTTGAGATTAGACAAAAGTGGAAGGTAAGACCTGTAGGTTGGCATTACCACTTGAATAAGCAGGCATCCACAATGTGTCCCATCTTTTGATGCTTCAGAAATACTATCCGGACCCAGCATATGTGATCGGATATGAGCTCCAACAGCTTAGCTCAATGAAAGTATAACGTATGATTGGAAAATCGATTCGGGTATTAGACGGAAGGAGAAAGTGTTGAGGTTTAAGATAATCTCCCTAGTTAAGTGTGTCACGACCCAAAACTACCCAAAAATTAGAGTAAATTTTTTGCGTTTTGTTATTTTCTTTCATGCTTACCTGATCTCTGATCGTGACCACACTCCACTAACAATTGGGCTGTGCATCAATGCCAGTCCCACCATTCATTTACCATATAACTTAATTCTTTCTCAGTCATTTATAAGTGTTTAGAATAATTATACATCCCCTAAAGTTACTTACAAACATGTTACTGTGCTATACTTATTTAGATACAATATGTACAAGTGTATATACCTTAAATGATGGGCAGCAGCGGATATCCAGAATGCAGTACTCAGTCACCTTAACATCTACTGGAGATTATCTGTGTGAGAAAATGAAGGGGGTAAGCACATCAAGCTCAGTAAGGCAATCCTACGAACAAGTAGGTAACCATACTACATACCTGAACGTGGTGCCATGTATAAACCACCCTTTCTCCACACATTTTAAAACTGATGCTATGATTCATAATGTCATGTAAAACATGATCGCACGAAAAATTCAACATGCAACTCTTTTTAAATTATTTCTTTCTCATTTAAAATTTCACAATAAAGTCAGGACTTAACCCCTCCTTCGGGTGGTCGTGACTCACACAAAACCATGAAAATCAGTTTACATTACACATGGGTTTAAAAAGCATGGAAATAGCATCATGCAAATTTAGTTTAAAACCCAGTTTCAATCATCGTCAAGATCATCAACATGCGAGACTAGGCAACATCTGTATATTGGTAATAACCAGGACTATGGCCGTGTGTCCTCGTGAGCCCCTCTGCTACACGGATCCTAGTGTGCGGGGTCTCACCCTGATCGAGAACCACCCGGGAGGTGGGTCAATCCAACCCGTCAGTCTTATCCGATCCCACGCATCCGAAGATGTCGTATCTGAAGATACCCCGTATCCGAAGATACCGTATCCGAAGATACCCTGTATCCAAAGATACCACACGGTACATCGTAATCCATGCTACTTGCACGGTACATCGTACTCCATGGACCCATATATCATACCTTGTCTCAGAACGCACGTGCGAGCCTATTTAATCGGTGACACATAGTCTACCCGATGCTCCAAGCACGGCTCATCGCCTGTTCTCATAAAATCAGTGCGAGCGATGCTCAGCACTCTCATCAAATCAAGTAAAACTAGTGCGAGCTAAGCTCTAGCACTCTCATCAAATCATGTGAAAAATCTGGTGCGAGTTAGACTCTAGCACCCTGTCACGAAAATCATGTAAAATCTAGTGCGAGTTTGACTCTAGCACCGTATCACGAAAATCATATATATATATATATATATATATATATATAAAATCTAGTGCGAGTTGGACTCCAGCACCAATGCATGTAAAACTCTAGTGCGAGCTCTCGCTCCAGCACTAATGTATGCATCACACAACTCAAAATATCATGCGAGCTGAGCTCTAGCACGTCACATGTCAATAAAAACACGCAGGCGGCTCTGTTTCCTCAAAATAGTTTTCAAAACAATTTCATCGTTGAAACTATGAAATGGTGTGCATTTTTCTTTCAAGGTTAGCCAGCCTACTCATGCATGCATCAAAACACCTCCAGAACGAGCAGGAACCTCTTGTTCTTGCTCCTCCCAATTTTTCCTAAAGTTGAAAATTTTACCCTTAACAAGGGTATTTTGGTAATTTGCCCATTCGGGGCACTAAAATTATTAACTTACTTCTAGACCCTTCAGATAATTTAAAAGACTGCATATGAACTTTAAGATTTCGTAAAGTCTACCTCTAGCAGTCCGTAGAATTCCCTTACCTTATTTTTCTGTAGAGTCTGACCTTTCCTTTTCCACTGCTGTCTCGTCACGCAGTCCGATCTGCTCCAAATCCAATGTCCGAAACTGCGTATAATTATTCCTCAGGTCAGATATCATACAATTTAATTGTATTTCCTATTTTCTGGGCTTAATTTAAATCATTGGACCCATTTACCCCTATTGAGCCCGATTGCACCTTAATGGGCCTTAATCGGCCTTAAGCCCGTTTTCCACTTAATTTTCACATTATCGAGGCCTATTGGGCTCATTGGGCCCACCAACAATTTATTGGGCCTCGTTCTAACTCTCGAATAGCTCAATTTATTATTTACGACAATTTATCTAAATTTCCATAATTTAATTTATTTTATGCGACAATTAAATCCAAAACACGCATAACGATGTAAATTGTTGTAAATAAGATTTGCTTACCCGAGATTCCATGCTAGTACGTAAATCGAGGCTGTCTCGAGCTCTCGTTGGACGTCGATTGTCGAGCTACACAATTTCATAAATTTTTGGGTAAATTTTCCATCGAAAATTAATTAAATAAAATATTCCAAAATTTAAATCGGTCAATTTCGACCGCTACTGACTTACCCATAGCTCGATTACATCGCCGAGATTTTTCTCCAATTTTTCCTCTTTTTCTTTTTCCCTTTTTCTCCTTTTTTTTAAAACTAATTAATTTATTATTTATTTATTATTTATTTTTATTATTATTAAATTCAATATTTTATTATTATTTGGCAAAAATATCTACAAATATTCATATTTTATTCATTTAACCCATAATTAAATTTTTCGGTATTATTTCGACTTTTCGGTATATTTTTAGATTATTTTCGGGATTATTTTTCAAAGTAAAAATCCCGATTAATTCCGATTAATTCCCATAAATTCATATCTTGATCAATTTAACCCAAAATTTAATTATTTCTTCGTTATTGATCAAGATTTCTCAATCCCTTATTTTTAATTAAATTTTCTTGTCGAATTTATTCCGACTTTTGATCTTTTGATCGTTTTGCCCTTGCACATTTTTGAGAATTCCATTTCAATCCTTTTGCATTTTTAAATTTCGTGTTTTAACTAAAATTGGGTCTTACATAATCTTGCCCACTTAAGGAATTTGGTCGTCCAAATTAGAACCAAGTCATATGAGTCCATCTACTACTCCAGGTACATCAATCGTATCATACTTTTTAATTCTCATGTGACCTTTTTCCGGAGTGTAATACTACCAAAGGACTTTAATTAGGGAGATCGTCTTAAACCTCAATACTTTCTCTTTCTTGTTTAATGCCCGAATCAACTTTTTCAATATACTTACATTTGCACTGAGCTAAACTGTTGAAGTTCATATCCGATCACCTATGCTGGATCTGGATAGTATTGTCGAAGTATCAAAAGATGAGACATATTGTGGATGCCTGTTTATTCAGGTGATAACGCCAACCTACAGGTCTTATCTCCCACTTGTCCATTCTCTCAAAAATTCCACTCAGCAAAACTCAATTTGCCTTCTTCCCGAGTCTCGTTATGTCGTTATTCCCTTAGGACAAATAACTTCAACAATACAGATCCACCCTCGGTGAATTCCAATGCTTTTTGTCTGCTCTGAGGTGTTCTTAATCTCTCACTCAACTGAACATCCTCAGAGACTTATTATACTAATTCGGAAGAAATTTCTATCTGTCACCCATTTTTTCTTGTCTGTGTCGGGGAACAACCCCTACAGCCATACTCTGCCTCGTGATTCATCTGAGTCCTCTATAATCCATTACGAAATTCATGGAGACTTGCTCCCATTTTCGTACCGTGTCGATATAGGTAAAGGCTGCAATAACTCTGCAGACTTTTAATACTCTACCTTATTCTGTTGACATACTAGGCACTTTTTCACAATCTCTACCATATCTCTTTTCACATCTGACCACCAATACCCTTTTTAGAGATTTCATATATATATATATTCGTTACTTTCCGTATGCACTGTATATCCCGAAGAGTAAGCTTCTGACAATATTACTATCTCATCAACGGTGGTCCTGGGGAGTACTTATACTGTCTCTGAACCTCTCTGTAAATCATCGACACTCTCTGTGAACTCTGTCACTGTACCCTTCTGAATCTGACCCAAACTATCGACACCATGCCGATCATCACGCTAAGCCTGTCAAATCCGGGCACTCTCATCCGATTCTAGTCTCAGGCTAGCCGTCACACAATCACTGTCATCATCAGAAGGGATCACATCAATACTGAGGCTCACAACTTCTCTAGCAGCTCACGCTCCCTGACCATCATATGTAATACCATCCCGAGGCTCTTTCTGCTCAAGGCATCATCCATCATATTAGCCTTTCTTGGGTGGTACAATTTTTCCACAATCAAAATCTCTCAGAAGCTCTAATCCACTATGTATTCTCATATTCGCCTCTTTCTGTGAAAACAGATACTTAGGGCTTTATGATCAGTGCATACCCAAAATTTCTCACCATTTACATAATAGTACCATATCCTCAGTACAAGTACTACCGCTGTCAACTTTAAATAATGGGTCAGATAGTTTATTTCAAGATCCTTGAGTTGTCTGGATCCACAATCGACTATCTTCCCTTTTTGCATCAATACGCAGCTCATTCATTATTTTGAGTCATTCATACACACGGAGAACCTCTTGAGCTGTTGGGTATGGTGAAAATAATCACGATGGTTAGTTCATACTTCACTACACCGAAATTCATGTCACATCTATCATCTCACTTATCATCTCATTCAAATACCACGTTTTCATAGTTAAACGTGCCAACAAAGTATACCCTTTTTAGGACTCGCAGTAACCATCTGTAAAAGCAAATTTCAAATTGTTGCTTATAATTTTCCCTGGACTTTAAATTCACCCAGCATATCATCAATAAGGATGATGACAAATCGGTCCAGGTAAAGTTTAAATAACTCATTGTAGTTGAGCTCCACTACATATTTTAATCGCCCATATCCTTGACCTATGTACGCATAAACGTGTAGTATCACTTCAAAATTGCTCCTGTTCAAGGTACTAACCCGCGTCATTTCCTTTTTCTTATACTAACGGCTTTTATTAAATTTTAATATTTTAACCTTCATAATTAATTGAATTTTATAGTTCTTTATCGTACTAGTAAAAGTATCCAAATTTTAAATTGATATCTTACCACAGTCGATTTCAAGTTATAGGTTATATATATATTTCTAGACGCTGTCAAGTCTTCAGGCGGGGATGTATTTTGAAATACCTTTATTAACCCTTAGACTTAACCACAATTACTTTACATATCAGTCCCTGTGGTCACAATTCATATTCGCTACTATTCGCTTTAATCCAAATTACTTCATATTTTAAGGGTATTCTTACCTAGCATACGCCTCTTACTCCAGTACATCTTGTATTTAGGATCAAACATATCTTAAAGAGTATCTCCTTCGTATATCAATTATAACGAAACTCTGTCATTATTCATTTCATGAGTACTATCATTTGCTCCTTTAATTTCAACCGTTGCACCCCTTTTTATTACTTGTCAAAACTTACAGTATACTTTTCAAGGGTAAAACAGCATTATCTTAGGATAGAAATTGGAACATCATAATATGCAGCCGACTACTTTATTCTCAAATATTACTTTAAATTATTCATAGTCCATTAAATAAAATCGACTGACTTATACTTCTTCCCTCGTTTTCAACTTAAAATCTCTTCATAATTATTTCATTAGTTAACCTTCCTCTATTGGGGTACTCATTTATTAGCATTGTGCCTAAGAGTGTAGGCATTCATGTCTTTTACTCACTTACATGCGAATGAAGGCGGTATGAAGAAATACGTGGTACCAGGATCAATTAACACAATTACTTCTTTATTCATAAGCAGTGTGGTATCTTTCACCACATCATATGAAACATCAATAGTGTCCTCGTCTAAAATATACACTCGCCTTCGTCTAACAGCCTACTTTCCTTTTCTCTTCGGTTGTGGCCTCCCTTTTTGATGCAGCTATCTCAACAGGTTTTCTCTATCTCTTTACCTTTCTGTAGGGCAATCTCGCCCAACTCTGAGCAATCATAATAAATGGTCCGTCTTAGCACACTTAATGGCCATTTTCACCAATAATATGTAAGTGTAAGCCCTACTTTCGTGGTATTTACCACACATTCTACAGTGATCCGTAGCAGATCGGGGTTCTCCAATCACAATACCCCTCAAAACTGCTACAATCGGGTAACTGTGGCCTTACCAATCATCTTAGCCCATAACTCATCAAATCAAATCTTTTACCAAACTACCCCTTTTTCTCGTTCTGCCATCTCTAACATTCTCGATTCTCTTTCTGTCTCTATTTTGATCCTTACTACCTTTCCCAATCTCAGAGGCGTGCAACTCACAATCTTATTCACACTACTGTAGTTTACGCACTGCCTCGACATAGGTAATATCTAACGGGGCTAATCGGACTCTAATTGACAATTTGAGTCCTTCCATAAACTTTTAGACATCTCGACTGTCACCGTTCATAGTGTCGAGGTAATATCTGCCCAAGAATATAACCGAGTTTCATACTCATAATTCATACTCATCAATAAATTAATTCTTCTGGGTCAGAGTAAGGATTTTATCTATCATTCCCTTTAAACAGTGTTCGGGATATTCTATCACCGGAATACATTCAAAAATATTTCTCTTGTCAACTCTGGATGTCTAACTCTTAAGATGGCTCGAGCGGACTTTCATCTATGCCCCGAGTCGCCCTCAAATCTTATGTATGCTCTGAGCAATTTGCTCCCAAAATATTCTTCACACTCCGCTCAAACTTCGCGAAACGTGTCTCAATACTGTTCGATCTCTCTGTCGGACTCCGTGAGGCATGCTCAATATAAACCTCCATTTCAATCTCATCTTGATTCTCACAGGTCAACTCAGCATAATTAACAGGCTCAAGTCTACCTCTACGACCTTTGCCTCGTGCTCTACCTTCTCTATCGCGACTAATATTAGGCATTCCTGCATTCTCAACCATTTCTTAGTTAAAACCCATCTCGATATACACTATTGTATCTAACCAAGCATAGTAACACGAGGATGTAATTTTCTAATTTCTGACACTGACACACATCAGACCAATATCTGCTCTGATACCACCTTTATATATCACGACCCAAAACTACCCAAAAATCAGAGTAAATTTTTCACGTTTTGTTATTTTCTTTCATGCTTACCTGTCCTCTAATCGTGACCACACTCCACTAACAATTGGGTTGTGCGTCAATGCCAGTCCCACCATTCATTTACCATATAACTTAATTCTTTCTCAGTCATTTATAAGTGTTTACAATAATTATACATCCCCTAAAGTTACTTACAAACATGTTACTGTGCTATACTTATTTAGATACAATATGTACAGGTGTATATACCTTAAATGATAGGTAGCAGCCGATATCCGGAATGCAGTACTCAGTCGCCTCAACATCTACTGGAGATTATCTGTGTGAGAAAATGAAGGGGGTGAGCACATCAAGCTCAGTAAGGCAATCCTACGAACAAGTAGGTAACCATACTACCTACATGAACGTGGTGCCATGTATAAACCACCCTTTCTCCACACATTTTAAAATTGATGCTACGATTCATGATGTCATGTAAAACACGATTGCACGAAAAATTCAACATGCAACTCTTTTTAAATTATTTCTTTCTCATTTAAAATTTCACAATAAAGTCAAGACTTAAACCCTCCTTCGGGTGGTCGTGACTCACACAAAACCATGAAAATCAGTTTAGATTACACATGGGTTTAAAAAGCATGGAAATAGCATCATGCAAATTTAGTTTAAAACCCAGTTTCAATCATCGTCAAGATCATCAACATGCGAGACTAGGCAACATCTGTATATCGGTAATAACCAGGACTATGGCTGTGTGTCCTTGTGAGCCCTTCTGCTACACGGATCCTAGTGTGCGGGGTCTCACCCTGATCGGGAACCGCCCGAGAGGTGGGTCAATCCAACCTATTAGTCTTATCTGATCCCACGCATCCGAAGATGCCATATCCGAAGATACCTCGTATCTGAAGATACCCCGAATCCGAAGATACCACACTGTACATCGTACTCCATGCTACTTGCACGGTACATCGTACTCCATGGACCCATATATCATACCCTGTCTCAGAACGCACGTGCTAGCCTATTTAATCGGTGACACACAGTCTACCTGATGCTCCAAGCACGGCTCATCGCATGTTCTCATAAAATCAGTGCGAGCGATGCTCAACACTCTCATCAAATCAAGTAACACCAGTGCGAGCTAAGCTCTAGCACTCTCATTAAATCATGTGGAAAATCTAGTGTGAGTTAGACTCTAGCACCGTGTCACGAAAATCATATATATATATAAAATCTAGTGCGAGTTGGACTCCAGCACCAATGCATGTAAAACTCTAGTGCGAGCTCTTGCTCCAGCACTAATGCATGCATCACACAACTCAAAATATCGTGCGAGCTGAGCTCTAGCATGTCACATGTCAATAAAAACACGTAGGCGGCTCTGTTTCCTCAAAACAGTTTTCAAAGCAATTTCATCGTTGAAACTATGAAATGCTGTGCATTTTTCTTTCAAGGTTAGCCAGCCTACTCATGCATGCGTCAAAACACCTCCAGAACGAGCAAGAAACTCTTGTTCTTGCTCCTCCAAATTTTTCCTAAAGTTGAAAATTTTACCCTTAACAAGGGTATTTTGGTAATTTACCCATTCGGGGCACTAAAATTATTAACTTAGTTCTAGACCCTTCAGATAATTTAAAAGATTGCATATGAACTTTAAGATTTCGTAAAGTCTACCTCTAGCAGTCCGTAGAATTCCCTTACCTTATTTTTCTGTAGAGTCTGACCTTTCCTTTTCCACTGCTGTCTCGTCACGCAGTCCGATCTGCACCCAATCCAATGTCTGAAACTGCGCATAATTATTCCTCTGGTCAGATATCATACAATTTAATTGTATTTCCTATTTTCTGGGCTTAATTTAAATCATTGGGCCCATTTACCCCTATTGGGCCCGATTACACCTTAATGGGCCTTAATCGGCCTTAAGCCCGTTTTCTACTTAATTTTCACATTATCGAGGCCTATTGGGCTCATTGGGCCCCCCAAGAATTTATTGGGCCTCGTTCTAACTCTCGAATAGCTCAATTTATTATTTACGACAATTTATCTAAATTTCTATAATTTAATTTATTTTATGCGATAATTAAATCCAAAGCACGCATAAAGATGTAAATTGTCGTAAATAAGATTTACTTACTCGAGATTTCATGCTAGTACGTAAATCGAGGCTATCTCGAGCTCTCGTTTTGTCGAGCTACACAATTTCATAAATTTTCGGGTAAATTTTTCAGTTGAAAATTAATTAAATAAAATATTTCAAACTTTAAATCGGTCAATTTCGACCGCTACTGACTTACCCGTAACTCGATTACATCGCCGTGATTTTTTCCCAATTTTTCCTCTTTTTCTTTTTCCCTTTTTCTCCTTTTTTTTAACTAATTGATTTATTATTTATTTTTATTATTATTAAATTCAATATTTTATTATTATTTGACAAAAATATCTACAAATATTCTTATTTTATTCATTTCACCCATAATTAAATTTGTCGGTATTATTTCGACTTTTCGGTATATTTTTTTGATTATTTTTGGGATTATTTTTCGAAGTAAAAATCTCGATTAATTCTCATAAATTCATATCTTAATCAATTTAACCTGCAATTTAATTATTTCTTCGTTATTGATCAAGATTTCTCAATCCCTTATTTTTAATTAAATTTTCTTGTCGAATTTTTTTCGACTTTCGATCTTTTGACCGTTTTGCCCTTGCACGTTTTTGAGAATTCCATTTCAATCCTTTTGGATTTTTAAATTTTGTGTTTTAACTAAAATCGGGTCTTACAAAGTGTGTTGGTAGTATTACACTCCGAAAAAAGTCACATGAGAATTAAAGAGCATGATGCGATAGACGTACCCGGAGTTGTTTATGGACTCATTTGACTTGGTTCTAATTTGGAGGACCAAATTTCTTAAGTAGGGGAGATTGTAAGACCCGATTTATTTTATAAATACGAAATGAGAAAAAAATCAAATGAAGGATTGAAATGGTATTCCTGAACATGTGCAAGGGTAAAACGATCAAAAGACCGAAAATCAATATAAATTCTACAAAAAAATTTAATTAAAAATATGGAATTGAGAAATCTTGATCAATAACGAAGAAATAATTAAATTTCGGGTTAAATTGATCAAGATATGAATTTATTGGAATAAACTGAAATTTTCACCTCGAGAAATAATCCCAAAAATAATCGAAAATTATACCAAAAAGCTAAAATAATACCGATAAATTTATTTATTGGTTAAATGAATTAAATATAATTTTTTTAAATATTTTGGCAAAATAATAATATAATATTGATTAAAATAATAACAAAAATAAATTATAAATAAATAAATAAAACGAAAATCGCAAAACGCGATTTTCAGAAACAGAAAATGAAGCAGAAAGCCGAGCTTCCCTCTGCCTCACTGACGACCACCGGGAAGAGGCGACCAGTGGCAACCCAGGTGAAGGAAGCCCAGCCGAGCCACCAGGCACCCTAACGAACCCACGAACGGCGGCGAACAGCGGCAAAGGGAGAGAAAAAGAGAACCAAAAGGGAGAAAGGGATTTCTCGATGACTGGCACCGATTCGAGCCCGACCTCCACCAGCGGAGTGTTCCCCAGGCGCAGGCGATGCGATTGGTGGCAGCCTTGGCCGGTAGAACGGCAGCCAGCGTCGGCAACGGTAAGAAATAGAAACGGTACCGACGGCGAGGATAGAATAGGCCAGGTCGACCACTTTTCGACGACCTTGGACAAAATCGAGACTAGATCTGAGCTTCGGACGACCCTGCGGAGCTGCTGGTGACGAAAACTGGTGGAGAATCGATCGGTGAGGCCCTGAACCGGTCGAACCGTACTGAATCGACGGTTTGAACTGGGTTGAATCGGACTGAACCGGTTCAGCTAAAAAAGAAAAAGAAAAAGAAGGAAAAAAAGGAAGGAAAAAAGAGGAAAAATTGGAAAAATTCCAGTGATGCAATTGAGCTACGGGTAAGTCGGTAAGTGGTCAAATTGACCGATTTAAATTTCAGAATATTTAATTTAATTAATATTCGACTGAAAGTTTACCCGAAAAAATATTTAATTGTGTAGCTGGACAATTGGCATCAACCGAGAGCTCGAGTCAGCCTCTATTTACGTACTATCATGAAATCTCAAGTAAGTAACCCTTATTTACGATAATTTGCATCGTTATACGTGTTAGATAAATTACGAATTTAATTTTCGCATAAAATGAATTAAATTCTGGAATTTGAGATAAATTGTCGTAAATAGTTCATTAAGCTATTCGAAAGTTTAGAACGAGACTCAATAAATACTGATGGGCCCAATGAGCCCAATAGGCCTCGATAATGTGAATAGTAAGTGGAAAAAAGGGCTTAAGGCCGATTAAGGCCCATTATGGTGCAATCGGGCCCAATATGGGTAAACGGGCCCAATGATTTAAATTAAGCCCAGAAAATATGAAATACAATTAATTATATTGTATTTGACCAAATGAAAATTTATTCGCAGTTCCGGAGATTGGATTCGGAGCAAATCAGACTGCGTGACGAGACATTAGTGGAAAGGTCAGACTATACAGAAAAATGAGGTAAGGGAATTGTGTGAGTAGCTAGAGGTAGCTACGCATATTTTAATAGCTTTTCTCTACACTGAATATGTATGTATACCCTGATTATGTACAAAGGTCCTAAAAATGATTTAAAGATTTTAAGGACTCGAAATAGGAAAAGACTATTTTACCCCTATTGAGGGAAGTTCACCTAAGGATGGTGAAAGCATGACATGCATGAAATGCATGATTTAATGAATTTTTCGATTAATGAATTTTCTTGGTTTTTAAGCAAAGCAAATCGATAGATTGGCCAGTAATTGCATAAATTTCACAATATAACACTACGCAAGTGTTATTAAGATTTAAATGAAATTTCTTTGGAAAATGGGCAAACTATCAAGTTTATATGGAAACAGATAGTGTCGGCACATAGCTCACACTATATCTACGTTTGTGAGTGTGCATAAATGTGCTTGAGTGGTTGCTCGCACCGACTTGTGTGACATCATATGCATGAAATGTGCTAGAGCTGTTACTCGCAGTGATTTTACTATTGTGAAATGCATGAGAAGTGTTGGAGCCTAGCTCACACTATGTTTTGACATGTTTTGACTTGTTTTGACATGATATGCATAAAAAGGTGCTGAAGCGATTGCTCGCACTAGTTTTTATGATTTGACATGCATGAGAGGTGCTGGAGCTTAGCTCGCATCCTATTTTGATATGATAATTGCATAAAGGTCGTGCTGGAGTGTAACTCGCACAAGATTTGATTTATTTATGCATAAAGCCGTGTTGGAGTGTAACTCGCATGAGATTTGATTTATTGATGTATAACACCGTGTTGGAGCTTGCTCGCACGAAGTTTTATATGGTTTTATAACTCATTTTAAAGCCGTACTGGAGTTTTTCTCATACGAGGTTTTCACTGAGTTTTTATACATATCCGTACTAGAGCATTGCTCGTACGTGGATTTTACTTGAATTTATAATTATTTTAAGTCGTACTGGAGCGCTGTTCGTACGTAGTTTTCATTAATTTCTGAAATTACATGAGAAATGCAGTGTTATGCATAAAATGCTGAGGTTGTTAAACTAGCATATTTTCAGTTTTATAACTGATGTTTTATATCTATATATATTGCATAAAAGCTTTAGGCAAGATGCATGCTTAAGATACGAATGGATAAGGAAATGATTTCAAGGCATGAGCATACTATTTTGTAGATAGTGTGGTTATCTACTTGCTTGCCTGATTTCCTTTTTATTTCCCTCTTTACAGAGCATCCACAGTAGGTGGACACAACTGAGAACTAGTAGACTTTGATCCGCTGCCTATCCATCTTACGAGAAGTATACACACTTGACATTTTGTACTGAACTTTGTAAAAGCACAGTTATGTAAATGATTGTACAGTCGGGGATTGTATATGTACAAATATTTGTATTAATGTATAAGAGTTTACATTATATAAAAGAATCATAAATTGTATGCATATTATGAATGAATGTGATTGGGTGACTAATATCGAATCACAGCCCAACGTTTGATTTGAGTAATGACATAGGGAAAGGTAAGTAAAATGCGAAAAAAAAATTATGGTTATTTTGGTAGGTCACGTGTGAGAGAAGGGCCTGACAGAATGGTATGAGAGCTGTGTTGGTCTGTTGTGAATCGATATTAGTAGTTAGGAAAGTGTGCATCCCTATAGTACTGTGCTTTGTTCAGTTACAATTGTGTATACGAGATGGAAATCAGACTAATTAATGATTATAAATGCAGGGATTTAGCTATTATGGCTAATACTCGTCGCGATAGAGGGGCTAGAGGAAGGGCTCGAGGCCATAGAGGTAAACCACAGACCCGAGATCAGACCACAAGTCCCACTGAGGTACTAGAGAGTACTAAGACACATTTCGCGATATTAGAACATCGCATGGAGACCATAGTGGAGTTACTAACATAGACTATGCTAGGAGGACAGGGGCAGGATGCAGAGACTGCGCCTGGAGAGGCAACTGTACCTGGTACACCTGCATAGCTAGCTCATGTGCCACAGCCTACAAATACACCTACACCCTCACAAGTTCAGGATACGCCATCTCATGTTGCTCCATGACAATGCGGTAATGTTTTGGGGTATGGTTGTGATCTTGACAGACTTCGACAATTCTAGAAGTTTGGACCTATAACTTTTCGTGGGATTAAGGACCTAGTTTTGGCGGAGGAGTGGATAGGAGAGAGGGAAAAGTTGTACGGGTTCTTTGAGTGTACGACTTAAGAGATGGTCGCATTTGCTACATTCCTACTAAAGGGGACTGTAGAGCATTGGTGGAAGTCCACCCGACCCATATTGAGAGCTCAAAAAATAAAGATTAGTTGGGACATATTTTTGGACGCCTTCAGGAGGCAATTTGTTCTAGATACAGTCCAGCGGAGGCTGCAGGCCGAGTTCTTAGGATTGAGTTAGGGGAGTCATTCAATAGATGTGTATGAGACTAGATTTCTATCCTTGGAAATGTGAGATCTGAGAATTTCAGACATATTTTATTGATGTAATAATAAATTGAGTATAATTTATTGAGCTAAGTGAATTGTGGGAATTATAATTGGAGATTTATGTGTTAAGTGTGTAAAATAAGCATGATCCATGAGGACAGATCGATCTGGGAGAAGGAGAGATCGATCTGGTGAGTTAAAAATGACGAGGAAGGGGAAATTTGAGAAGCAGATCGATCTCCAATGGAAGAGATCGATCTCCTTATGAATCTGTTTGAGAAGGGATCGATCTCATGAGGAAGAGATCGATCTCCAAATGAATCTGTTTGAAGGCAGATCGATCTCATGAGGAAGAGATCGATCTCCAAATGCTTCTGTTTGGGAGAAGATCGATCTCCTCAAGGCACAGATCGATCTCATAAAGCCATAAAGAGATCGATCTCACCCTTCGACAGATCGATCTCCTAGGCATAAAATTGCCCAGATCGTCCCCAAAATTCAAACGCAGATCGATCTCCCCATGAGACAGATCGATCTCCTACCTCCAGTCTATATAAGGAACCCGTGTCTTCTCCTGGAATCTTACTTTCTCTCTCTTTCAAACCTCCATTTTTCCGAAAACCTAGTTTCTCACTCCTCCAAATCCCCCATTTCCGACCGAATCAGCTATTGTGGTAAGAAGGAAAGTTGTTCCTCATCAAAGGGAGAACAACATACTTGGAAATCGAAGGACGAATCGGATCAAGGCGAGAGTTGTGCGTCTCACAAGCTTTGGGTAATTTCTAAACCTTGATCTTGATATTTGAGTTGATTTCGATGTTATTGGTGGTTGAATGGGTATTGAAATGGTTGAAAGATGACTAGGGAGTGATTAAATTTCAATGTGGTAGGAGTGATATGTATATTGAGAGTTTTGGTGAATTTAGGAAATTGTGAGTTATAAATGGAAATTGGACAATGTAGAGAATTGCCTAGATAATTGGCATGAGGAATATTGAACATTGAGATATTGAGAATGAGGTTGTAGTTTAGGGTGGAGTTGCGAGAACCAAAAGAATTGAGGTGTTATGAGCAATTATGCTCGATTTTGAGAATTGAGGCTTATGTGATGTGGAGTATTGATGTTTTAACATCGTTTGGACAGCTCGGGAGTTCCAGAGTGGAATGCGAGACTAGTCCGTGATACGGGGGAACGATTGCACTATACGAGGTGCAAAGAGGTAAGGGAAATCTAAACCATTTGTGTATGTGATTTGTAAACTGTTATAGCATGATTTATGATTTATAAACAAGCATGTTGAGATTTGAACTGCACACGATTTTATAGCCGGTTGGAGCCCAATGTTTTATGAGTTTATAACTGGGCTCTACGTTAAGGCAATATTGTGATTTGAGAAATGTGTGCGTGTGCTTTGCCGGTTGGAACTCGGTTTTACTACGTTTTGTGTTGAGTACAAAACGATTTTAAATGAGTTTTATGAGAGAAAACCATTACGAGTTCTACGTGAAGGCAAACCTGTCTTATGTGATAAGACTTGGGTGTGTAGTTGTGAGTACACACCGGGCATTGCCCTGGTAGCATGTAAGCCCGATTTCTTCTCCGTTCTGGTAACGTGAGAATAACCTATTCTGTGGCTGTGCCACGTTGAGATACCCCCTTGGTGGCTGTGCCACGTATACCCCATTGGTGGCTGTGCCACGTTGAGAAAACCCATTGGTGGCTGTGCCACGTATACCCCATTGGTGGCTGTGCCACGTTGAGAAACCCCATTGGTGGCAGTGCCACGTTGAGAAAACCCATTGGTGGCTGTGCCACGTATACCCCATTGGTGGCTGTGCCACGTTGAGAAACCCCATTGGTGGCAGTGCCACGTTGAGAAACCCTATTCTGTGGCTATGCCACGCGAGAAATCAATTCAGTGGCTTTGCCACGTGTGTTTTGTGGCCATGCCACGTGAGAAATTAAATCAGTGGCTTTGCCACGTGTGTTTTGTGGCTATGCCACGCGAGAAAATAATTCAGTGGCTTTGCCATGTGTGTTTTGTGGCTATGCCACGAGTGATTTTAAATCAGTGGCTATGCCACGTTATTTGAGAAAGCGTTTATCGCGTTGTTTTCACATGCTTTGTTAATGCTCTAGAGTGAGCCTTTTTACTTCGTGTTTTTACATGACTTGACACATGAGAGTGTCGTTTTGAGTATTTTCATGCTATGGTTTTCAAATGAGTTTCACATACAAATAAATGTTTTGTGATGTGCATTTTGGTTTATGAAATGAGTCCCCTACCCCCCTTACTGAGCGATTTAGAAGCTCACCCTGTTTTTCTTTCCCCCCAGAGTTCTTCAAGTGAATAAGGACTTCCCTGCGACGTACGGAGTAGTGGCTAGTGGAGGATTCAAGCTCCAGGCCATATATATTGTATCTTAAGGTATATTTATCTTTTCATGTACCCAGACTATTAATGTATTTGCAGACACTTGATGTATGACATTATATGGGATGTATTAGGATTAATTGACTTGTAATCGAGTAATGGGTATAATACAATATTCATTATATCATGATGAGATCCTGAGGCATGATAATTATGATGATGTATGACACTGCACAGGAATACACTCTTTATTTGTGAATTAACGAGTAAAAAGTTTTAAATTAGCCCTATTTTCCGCATTTTCGGGGCGTGACAGAGGTTTCTTGGTATCAGAGCTTAGGGTGTCTAGTACTGTCAGTGTCGGTTAAGTGGAATAGAATACATCCCAAGTGTCTGTAATAGTTTGGTCATGAACTGAAATTGAGGATTGAGATTTCAATCGATTGTGATATGTGCGCGCAGGAGACGAGTTGAGATTGAGAATGAGTAAACGACGAGGTCGTTCAAGGAGGCAGGCAGAGTCCCCTCCGCCACCTGTCCCACAACCAGAGAGTCCTAACTCTCGATTTAATCGGATTGAGACCGATGTGAGGCAAGGTTTTGAGCAGATGGCAGCGTTATTCGCGCAACACTTTGGAGTTAATGCCTCGGATACTACCCCTACACCACCACAAGGACCTCCCATACCCCCAGTGCCTCCCGTCGCCCAGCCTGAGGATAGAAGTATGGTCCGACTAAGGCATTTTCTGAAGATGAATCCACCCGCATTTAAGGGAAAGAAGGATCCTACGGAGGCTGAGGAGTGGTTGACGGAGTTAAGGATTATATTTGATATCCTGGGGTGCACCGATGCTGAGAGGGTCAGTATGAGTGCCTATATGCTGAAGGGGAGAGCTCGAGATTGGTGGGGTACTACCCAGGGTATTTTGATGTCCCACCATGGTGTGATTGGTTGGGAAGAGTTTCAGACAGCTTTTAGGACCCAATATGTACCACGGGCCGCTCAGAGAAAGAAACAGGCCGAGTTTTTGAGTTTGGTACAGGGTGACATGTCTGTGGATGACTATGAGAGCCAATTCACAGCGCTATTGAGATATGACCCAGAGACCTTCAAGAGTGAAGAGCTCTGCACAGAGAAGTTCGTGTATGGGTTGAAGCCCGTCATCAGAGATAGATTGATAGGGCTGTGCATCACTGAGTTTGGAGATGCTCTGAGACGAGCACAAGAGATTGAAAGAGGGATTGAGATGGTACAATCCCAGAATGAGCTCAGAGCGGTGAATAGAGATAAGGGCAAGAGGCCAGCACTTTTCCAGACAGAGGCTCGGAGAGGTTCCTTCAGGAGAGGAAGGATTGAGGTACAGAAGGACAGATTGGAGAGACCCAGAGCCTATCCTATTATCAAGGAGACCCCTCGATATGTCAGGCCGGAGATGAGGATTTGTAGAGACTGTGTCCGATCGCATGAGGCAAGTTGTACTGGGTCGATCCATGGATGTTTTAGATGTGGTGACATGGGTCACAGAGTGAAGGACTGTCCCCAACCTCAGATACCACATGCTCCGGAGCCCACTAGACAACAGCCTCAGAGAGTGGATCCCCGGAGACGGGCCACTGCGGCAGAGAAAGGGAAGAAACCTGTGGCACAGGGACGTGTGTTCGCCCTGGATAAGGAGACCGCAGACACTTCGGCAGAAACTATAAGAGGTACACTCTCTGTCTGTAATTATGAGGCTCATGTGTTGATTGATTCAGGATCCACGCATTCGTTTATTTCTGAGCATTTTGCATGTAGATTAAACTTGAAGTTTGAACCTCTAGAATATATACTACATGTAAATACCCCTATGCGTGAATCCCAGAGAACTGAGTTAATCTGTAGAGGGTGTGAAATAAAGGTGGGAGATAGAGTGATGTTAGCAGATCTAATCATGTTGAATGTACATGGGTTTGATGTAATTCTGGGGATGGATTGGTTGGCGACCAATCGAGTGAGTTTAGACTGCTACACTAAGATTGTAACTTTCTCCCTACCTGAACCTTACAGTGTACGATTGAGATATTGAGAAAATGAATATGTGGAATTCTAGTAGTAATTTGAGAATTTTGATATTATTTTGGAGAATATTAAATATGATTATTCATGTGAAGGTTATGAGACACTCATCTCAGACGATGAGCGGGAACATCCGAGGATTGAGGATATACCTGTGCTGTGTGAATTTCTGGATGTTTTCCCAGATGAATTGCCAGGTTTACCACCAGAGAGAGAGCTGGAGTTTACCATTGATTTGGTACCAGATACTCAGCCGATCTCTAAACCTCCTTACAGGATGGCATTAGTGGAACTTGAGGAATTGAAGAGACAACTACAGGAGTTATTGGATCAAGGGTTTATTAGACCCAGTGTTTCGCCGTGGGGAGCGACAGTACTATTTGTTAAGAAGAAGGATGGTAGTCTCAGATTATGCGTAGACTACCAGCTGTTGAATAAAGTCACGGTGAAGAATAAATACCCACTGCCCAGGATTGATGATCTACTTGATCAGCTGAGAGGTGCATCAGTCTTTTCTAAGATTGATTTGAGATCGGGCTATCACCAATTGAGGATCAAGGAAGAAGATATTCCAAAGACGGCCTTCAGGACAAGGTATGGCCATTACGAATTTCTGGTGATGTCCTTTGGATTGACGAACGCCCCTGCAGCATTTATGAGATTGATGAACGAGATGTTCAGAGACTATCTGGATAAGTTTGTGATAGTCTTTATTGATGATATCCTGGTGTACTCTCAGTCGTATGAGGAGCATGCACAGCATTTGTGGTTAGTACTTCAGATACTCCGAGATAAGCAATTGTACGAAAAGCTTAGTAAGTGTGAGTTTTGGCTGAACCAGATAGCTTTCCTTGCTCATATAGTCTCAGAGGAAGGAGTATCAGTGGATCCAAGTAAAATAGCAGCTGTGCTTAATTGGGAGAGGCCGAGGACAGTTACTGAGGTACGAAGCTTCCTTGGTTTGGCAGGGTATTACAGGAGATTTGTGGAAGGATTTTCCAGGATTGCCGCCCCTTTGACTAAGCTCACGCGCAAAGAGACTCCATTTGTATGGGCTGATCAATGTGAGCTCAGTTTTCAAGAGTTAAAGAGGAGATTAACAGCGGCACCTGTGTTAACTATCCCTGAGGGATCAGGAGGATTTTCGGTATATAGCGATGCATCTCACCAAGGATTGGGGTGTGTGCTGATGCAGCACGGAAGAGTGGTCGCATATAGATCGCGACAGCTGAAAGACCATGAGCGGAATTACCCCACGCATGATTTGGAGTTAGCCGCTGTGGTATTTGCTTTGAAGATCTGGCGACACTACTTGTATGGGGAAAGATTCCAGATCTTCACTGATCACAAGAGTTTGAGATATCTCTTTGATCAGAAAGAGTTAAACATGAGACAAAGGAGATGGATGGAACTCCTTAAGGATTATGACTGCGAGATTCTTTATCATCCGGGTAAGGCGAATGTGGTTGCTGATGCCCTGAGCAGGAAGAGTATGATATCTGCTATGATGATCAGGGAATGGGATTTGTTAGAGCAGTTCGCCGAACTTCGGATCAGAGTTAAAGAGGTAGAGACTGGATTTTTGGCTAGCCTGCGGATAGAGCCCAGGATCATGGATCAGATTAGAACTGGGCAGCGCAGTGATCAGAGATTGATAGATATGGTTAGCCAAGCTGAGCAGAGTTCGCAGTCGGATCTTACCATCAGTGAGGATGGATTGTTGAGATTCAGAGGACGGATTTGTGTACCGGACGATGATACCCTGAAGAGACAGATACTGAGAGAATCCCACTGCTCGCGATATACCATGCACCCAGGAAGTACTAAGATGTACCGAGACTTGAGAAAGGTGTATTGGTGGAGTGGTATGAAGCGAGATGTGGCAGAGTATGTGGCCAGGTGTTTAGTATGCCAGCAAGTGAAAGCTGAGCATCGGAAGCCCGGAGGACTACTACAGCCCTTACCTGTACCTACATGGAAATGGGAGCATGTCACTATGGACTTTATTATGGGCTTACCGAGGACCCGAAGAGGTCGTGACGCGATATGGGTCATTGTGGATAGATTGACCAAGAGTGCCCACTTCCTTGCCATCAAGAGCACAGATACTGTGGATGCCTTAGCTGAGCTATATGTCAGCTAGATAGCTAGATTACATGGGGCTCCAGTGAGTATTACTTCTGATAGAGATTCCCGATTTACTTCCAGATTCTGGACCCAGTTTCAGGAGTCCATGGGATCTCGATTGAGTTTTAGTACCGCCTATCATCCTCAGACAGAGGGTCAGTCAGAGAGGACTATTCAGACCCTGGAGGATATGTTGAGGGCGTGTACGATGGATTTTAAGGGATCATGGGATGATCACCTGCCCCTAGCAGAGTTTGCGTACAATAACAGCTATCATGCGAGTATTGGAATGGCACCTTTTGAGGCTCTCTATGGTAGGAGGTGTAGATCCCCTGTAGCTTGGGAAGAAGTCGGTGACAGAAAGATAAATGCTCCCGAGCTTGTTGAGCAAGCCGTACAGAGTGTGAAACTCATATGTGAGAGGTTACGGGCTGCACAGAGTAGGCAGAAAAGCTACGCGGATGTGCGTAGACGGCCACTCGAGTTTGATGTTGGTGATGCAGTATTTCTGAGAGTATCACCGAGCAAGGGTATCATGCGATTTGGGAAGAAAGGAAAATTGAGTCCTCGATACATAGGACCATTCGAGATTCTTGAGAGAGTGGGAGAGGTAGCCTACAGATTGGCATCCCCCCTCACAGATGTCCGGGATACACAACGTTTTTCATGTATCTATGTTGAGGAAGTACCACCCGGACCCTTCTCATGTCATAGAGTATGAAGAGATGGACATACAGGAGGACATGAGCTACAGTGAGGAACCCGTCCGGATTCTCGATAGAAAAGAGAAGGTACTGAGAACCAAGAGCATCCCATTAGTGAAAGTCTTGTGGAAGCATCACTCAAGGGAAGAGGCAACGTGGGAACTAGAGAGTCTCATGAAGGAGAGATACCCCCATCTATTTTGACTAGTTGAGTTGAATTTGGAGGACCAAATTCTTTTAAGGTGGGGAGGATGTGAGATCTGAGAATTTCAGACATATTTTATTGATGTAATAATAAATTGAGTATAATTTATTGAGCTAAGTGAATTGTGGGAATTATAATTGGAGATTTATGTGTTAAGTGTGTAAAATAAGCATGATCCATGAGGACAGATCGATCTGGGAGAAGGAGAGATCGATCTGGTGAGTTAAAAATGACGAGGAAGGGGAAATTTGAGAAGCAGATCGATCTCCAATGGAAGAGATCGATCTCCTTATGAATCTGTTTGAGAAGGGATCGATCTCATGAGGAAGAGATCGATCTCCAAATGAATCTGTTTGAAGGCAGATCGATCTCATGAGGAAGAGATCGATCTCCAAATGCTTCTGTTTGGGAGAAGATCGATCTCCTCAAGGCACAGATCGATCTCATAAAGCCATAAAGAGATCGATCTCACCCTTCGACAGATCGATCTCCTAGGCATAAAATTGCCCAGATCGTCCCCAAAATTCAAACGCAGATCGATCTCCCCATGAGACAGATCGATCTCCTACCTCCAGTCTATATAAGGAACCCGTGTCTTCTCCTGGAATCTTACTTTCTCTCTCTTTCAAACCTCCATTTTTCCGAAAACCTAGTTTCTCACTCCTCCAAATCCCCCATTTCCGACCGAATCAGCTATTGTGGTAAGAAGAAAAGTTGTTCCTCATCAAAGGGAGAACAACATACTTGGAAATCGAAGGACGAATCGGATCGAGGCGAGAGTTGTGCGTCTCACAAGCTTTGGGTAATTTCTAAACCTTGATCTTGATATTTGAGTTGATTTCGATGTTATTGGTGGTTGAATGGGTATTGAAATGGTTGAAAGATGACTAGGGAGTGATTAAATTTCAATGTGGTAGGAGTGATATGTATATTGAGAGTTTTGGTGAATTTAGGAAATTGTGAGTTATAAATGGAAATTGGACAATGTAGAGAATTGCCTAGATAATTGGCATGAGGAATATTGAACATTGAGATATTGAGAATGAGGTTGTAGTTTAGGGTGGAGTTGCGAGAACCAAAAGAATTGAGGTGTTATGAGCAATTATGCTCGATTTTGAGAATTGAGGCTTATGTGATGTGGAGTATTGATGTTTTAACATCGTTTGGACAGCTCGGGAGTTCCAGAGTGGAATGCGAGACTAGTCCGTGATACGGGGGAACGATTGCACTATACGAGGTGCAAAGAGGTAAGGGAAATCTAAACCATTTGTGTATGTGATTTGTAAACTGTTATAGCATGATTTATGATTTATAAACAAGCATGTTGAGATTTGAACTGCACACGATTTTATAGCCGGTTGGAGCCCAATGTTTTATGAGTTTATAACTGGGCTCTACGTTAAGGCAATATTGTGATTTGAGAAATGTGTGCGTGTGCTTTGCCGGTTGGAACTCGGTTTTACTACGTTTTGTGTTGAGTACAAAACGATTTTAAATGAGTTTTATGAGAGAAAACCATTACGAGTTCTACGTGAAGGCAAACCTGTCTTATGTGAGAAGACTTGGGTGCGTAGTTGTGAGTACACACCGGGCATTGCCCTGGTAGCATGTAAGCCCGATTTCTTCTCCGTTCTGGTAACGTGAGAATAACCTATTCTGTGGCTGTGCCACATTGAGATACCCCCTTGGTGGCTGTGCCACGTATACCCCATTGGTGGCTGTGCCACGTTGAGAAAACCCATTGGTGGCTGTGCCACGTATACCCCATTGGTGGCTGTGCCACGTTGAGAAACCCCATTGGTGGCAGTGCCACGTTGAGAAAACCCATTGGTGGCTGTGCCACGTATACCCCATTGGTGGCTGTGCCACGTTGAGAAACCCCATTGGTGGCAGTGCCACGTTGAGAAACCCTATTCTGTGGCTATGCCACGCGAGAAATCAATTCAGTGGCTTTGCCACGTGTGTTTTGTGGCCATGCCACGTGAGAAATTAAATCAGTGGCTTTGCCACGTGTGTTTTGTGGCTATGCCACGCGAAAAAATAATTCAGTGGCTTTGCCATGTGTGTTTTGTGGCTATGCCACGAGTGATTTTAAATCAGTGGCTATGCCACGTTATTTGAGAAAGCGTTTATCGCGTTGTTTTCACATGCTTTGTTAATGCTCTAGAGTGAGCCTTTTTACTTCGTGTTTTTACATGACTTGACACATGAGAGTGTCGTTTTGAGTATTTTCATGCTATGGTTTTCAAATGAGTTTCACATACAAATAAATGTTTTGTGATGTGCATTTTGGTTTATGAAATGAGTCCCCTACCCCCCTTACTGAGCGATTTAGAAGCTCACCCTGTTTTTCTTTCCCCCCAGAGTTCTTCAAGTGAATAAGGACTTCCCTGCGACGTACGGAGTAGTGGCTAGTGGAGGATTCAAGCTCCAGGCCATATATATTGTATCTTAAGGTATATTTATCTTTTCATGTACCCAGACTATTAATGTATTTGCAGACACTTGATGTATGACATTATATGGGATGTATTAGGATTAATTGACTTGTAATCGAGTAATGGGTATAATACAATATTCATTATATCATGATGAGATCCTGAGGCATGATAATTATGATGATGTATGACACTGCACAGGAATGCACTCTTTATTTGTGAATTAACGAGTAAAAAGTTTTAAATTAGCCCTATTTTCCGCATTTTCGGGGCGTGACAGGAAAGGTATGACCCTGACACCATGAGTAGCAAGACGAAGAAGGTCTACAGATTCATAGATGGATTGAGACTAGTATTATGGTCTAAACTGGTTCCGTTCGACATCTCTACCTACAATGAGGCAGTGCATAGGGCATAACTCTGTGAGTAAGACTATGAGAGGAATGTCTCAGAGTCCATGACAATTAGCAAGGGTAGAGATAGAGACAAGAAGAGGCCGGTGAGTGACAGTGCTCGAGGTTTCGAATATCGAGGAGGGAGGAGACTCTTAGATAAGAGAACAAAGATCGAGGAAGTGCAAGAGAGAACTGTTAGATCTCCTGCATACTTGGCCATAGCTCTAGCTAGAGGAGTGGTGATTGGAGGACCGAGGCCTACCATTAAGTAGTGCAATCGATGTGGTAGATTCTATGGAGGTAGACCTTATCCTGTTTCTAGTGGTTTGTGCTTCAGATGTGGGAAGCCAGGATACATGGCAACAATTTGCTAAGAGGTTATAGATATTACCCCACAGAAGGGTATGGAGCTAGAGAGAGCTCCAGCTGATGTATCTGTGTCGAGTAGGAGAGCGACAGCACAAGAGAAAGGGAAACGGGTCATTGGATGAGGGCGAGTACATGCCTTGGACCAGGGGATAGCTGATGCTTTGTTGGATGTGATTAACGGTAACATCCTGATATATGATTTAGCAGCACATGTTTTAATTGATTTTGGTGTCACGCATTCATTTGTATCGTCTTCCTTTGCATGTAAGTTAGCGAAGTATGTGGACCATACACCTTTAAGTAGGATAATGTTGATAAGTACGCCTATGGATAATAGTCAGCTAGTGGAGTATGTGTTAAATGATTGTAAGTTAAGAGTATGGGAAAAGGGTGTGAGACCCCATATAGGTTTAACCTTGAACATATGTAAATGAATTCATAAGTATGATGATGTACTAGTAATGCAAAGCATATGTGATATAAAGTCCATAAGATTAATATACACACTTGTAATAAGAGTTTTGATGTACGTACAAGTTGCATTAAATATGAATATGAAGAAATGGACTTTGATATATGATGAATGTGAGTGGAATGGGAAATGAGTAGTGTAGTAAATGGAATGAAGATTTGCATAAGTTATGCACTTCCATTTAGTTATATATTGTAAATATTTGGTTATACAAAGATTTCCCACAAGTTTTAATATGTACTAAGTGTGATTGGATGCCATTTTCAAGTCTCAAGGAGGGATGAATGAGGAAATGACTATGGCAGCAAATTAAGGAGGTTTTGAATGAAGTTGCTGCAAAAAACTGCAGTAAAATCTGGAAATATGAATTACAGATTGATCTCATGGGATGAGAGATCGATCTGGAAGAGCCAAAATAAACTTATTTTGAGCTATAAAGCAGGACAGATCGATCTCCAATGGAGCTAGATCGATCTCCAATGGAGCCAGATCGATCTCCTAAGCATTCTGTAATGAGAGGATCGATTTTAAGGTAAACAGATCGATCCCTTTAACTCTCTATTTGAGAATAGATCGATCTCAAAACTAGACAAATCGATCTCCTTAAGGGTTCTGTAAGGAGCAAATCGATCTCCTACAAGAGGCAGATCGATCTCCAAGAGGAAAAAGTTCCCTTCGACAGATCGATCTCATCAAGGGAGAAGATCGATCTGGGAGTGGTTGCGTTAGGTGAAAAGGATTACCAAACGTGTTGGGATCGATCTCTATAAGGACCAGATTGATCTCACAAGCCTGCATCTATAAAAAGGAGCTCGAGATTGGATTGAAAACTCAGAACTCTTCCTCACCAAACCTCACCTGCCATTTTCTCTCAAAACCCAAGCTTTCTCACTATAAATATCACTACATTACGGTCGAAATCTGAAGGAGCTCAAGAAGGGAAAGTTGTTCATTGAAGAAAGGAGAACAACATATCTAAAAATCATACATTGGTGTGATCAAGAGAATGAGTTGTGCCTACTGGTACTATCTAAACGTATTATCTGCAAGTGCACGGGTTGTACAAGTAATAATGGGATTTGAGTCTCGAGTTATCGTCCCACAGAGAAGTTGACTAGCCTAATTAACTACCGGTTAATCTTACCCTAAGTGTATCCTAGCAAATTATAAAGTTTAAGTGGGTGATCTACAAGGCTAAAAATACTGTAAATAATAAAAACTATAAACTCAAACAAAAATAAAATCGAGCTAAAAACTACTTGCAATGCTCCACGAAAGCAAATACCTACAAAAGATAATTAAAACAGTTAAAATTAATTAACACAATTAAACTAAAATGAAATATGAAAATAAGGAAACAAAATTAATTAAACTAAAATTAAACTATCCAAGAAATAAAATATGCATCTAATTAAACAAATGAAAATTGCAAATTTATCTAACCTAAAATCTAATGAAATAAAATCCCAGAAAAATTAAGAAATAACTACAAGTCTAAATGTCTAAAATATTAATTCTAAACTAACCCTAATTAAATCTAAATACTAACTTAACAATAGAATCTACTAATGCATGTAAGAAATTTAATCTAAATTAATTATAAATGTAACCCTTAAAATACTAAACTAAATTTAAATCCTAAAACATAAAATATAAACTTAACTAATAACTAAAATTAAGATTAAAAATTAAATTAACAAACTAAAACACTAAAAGTAATCAATATTTAACAACTAATAAAATGAGCAATAAAAGTACAATAAACATCAACTAGCAAAGAGGACATAGCCAAGCGTGGCCTTAGACAACATAAAAAACCAAGTGGTCTCGATACTGTCACTGTACATGTCTTCATTACTTCATTTTCATTTTGCACCAGGAGATCTCCAGGTGCTCCAGCTGCACACGTCCTCTTCACTCAGCTCTCGGTTCTGTCCAACCCTCTGCTCCTGCCGTGCTGCTGCCCGCTTACTACTGTTGTTGCTCTGTGTTGCATGCCCAGCTTACTCACGGTTCAGTCCTCCAGCAGCACTGTCCCAAACAGAATCAGTTATCACTACTGTTGCTGCTCTGTGTTTCATGCCCAGCTCACTCACGGTTTGTCCAGGCTTGCTATCTGCTACACATACTCGATCTGCTTCAGCTACACTTTGGCACCTCCTCAACAACCTGAAAATGACATAATACAATCACAACTTAAATTGAACCAATCATGATAAAAGAACTCAGTAATAAATATTGTAGAATTTTGAAGATGTTATTAAACCGAAAGTCTAGGATTCTTGAAATACTTTAAACCTTTCTGCCTAACATCAATCGGCATAACTAACTAAACTATAAAGAACATTAACATGCACCTGAAACATAAGCAACAAATAAATTAAACCATAAGATAAAATCTACAATGAGCAGTAATGAAAACCAAAAACAGAGCACAATAGAGGCTGAAAAAGAAGTTAGATTTGCTACCAAGAATGAAACCATTGCCCCTCTTGAAACTCTACACCGAACAGTCTACCATATCCTTGTCACTAACCATCAGCAACCAACGAATGGGCTAACAACACTCATGCTGAAATAACTATGTAGTAAATGAAATGGATTAAAGAATAAAAGACAATGCATTAAACAAAAATTGGAAGCTACTACTCTAAATGCAGTCAAGAATCGAGACATAAAATGCATGTAAGTAAGAATGAAATAAAGAAAAGAAAGAACAAGAAAGCATAGCAAACCATGAGATTAAAACCGAGAGGAATTATGTGAAAACTACAACTAAAAACATCAACGTGAATCCAGCAGCTCGGGTTACTTCATACCTTTCTCCAACCGTGGTTCCACATTGCCATTGATGTGGATAAATGCTAAGCATCAACCCACATCAAAGCATCAAAACCAAAAGGCATAAACAAAGGAAGAGGTGGCTACCAGAACGCATCATGACCGTAAAGCGAGAGTAAGGAAATAAAAATAAAGGTTAATCAAAACAGAAACATAAGCATTCTAGGAAAACCGAGAGATAGAAAAAGAGAGGCAAATGCTTTCCATTAACTTTCATTCAATCAATTTCAAAGGAAATAATCTTTGATAATGTGAACTACAAATAACTGAGCAAGAAAATGAAAAACTTCATAAAAACATTAAGAAAGTTGCCATGAATAGTGAAATAAGAAATTGCTTGCTAAAAAAAAACTATGCGGAATTTTTTAAAACAAGGAAAGCTTTTAAAATTTACCTAAAAGCTACTCTACCCTAAATTACATGCCTTTTCCAATTGCCATCATTTTCTATTTATATACACACTTAGGGGTACAATGGTAATTTTCTATCCTAGATGAGTTGGCATTGTTTGGCCACTTGTCTTTATTTGATTTGTTGCAGAACAGATATTTCCACGTCACTTGTCTGTTTGTCTAGTTGGCTGTGTAATGTGGCCCGGCGTGTGCCTTCCAGATTGTTCGCACTATGTCTGTCGATCTTATCGTTTCGGAGCAAATAAAATACAGACACCTGGTATCACACGTGTCCAGATGACTGGTGACTCGATCTGCAAATTGAAAGTAGTCCAGTCTCCTTTAGTCCGTTTTTAGACCAATTTCGAATGAAACGACTGAGTTTCATCAGGATTTAATTTATCCTCACATTAAAGAATTTTAATTAAATAAAGGGATAATTAATAAAATAAATTAGGGATTTAAATAATTAATTAGGAAATTAAGCACAAATAATTCTATTAAAAATAGAATTATCACACTCCCAAACTTGAGCTTTGCTTGTCCTCAAGCAAAACAAAATAGATGTAGGAATGATAAGTACAAAACATAATAATTTCCCTAATATTATCCTCAACGATAAAGTACAGACTATGATCTCAAAGACTCACAATTACAAGTCAAACACTCAGAATCATTCAATCATAAGTCTTAACCCAAATTAGACCCCTCGTGTGTGTGTGAAAATGTCAAAGTCACTTCACAATCTTTATCCAGATCAGATTATGCAAACATAGTGAATGCAAAGTCAATGACAAATGATCATTCCCATAAGTCTGCTTTTCACTTCTTTCTCCACTAATGTAGTCACACTTAATCAAAGCTCAATAGGACTTCATTAAGCTTGTAATGTAAGGCCGGGGTTAAGGTATGATAAAGTTGATTTAGGTTTAATTACCCCTTAACATGCATTACTTTCTAGGATATTTAATGTAAGAGCTCAAATTTATTTCCCCCAAACTTATTTATTTCACTAAATATTTTATTCTATTTTTATATTTTTCTTCTTTTTTTTTTCTTCTTGAACTTTCACTATCACCAGATACCCATATGTACAAAGCTCAAAATATATCCAATGACTTCCCATGCTTTCAGGGTAAGGGATAGGAAAAGAGTGTTTAAGCTAAGGAAAATTAAGCAGGTGTATTTACACAGAAAAGCTTATTTGGCTCAAATAGGTGACTAGGGGTAAAGTATGTACAGGGATGGCTCGAAAGGCTCAAATGATCCAAAGATGGCCTAAATCATCTCCCTAATTAAATGTGATCTAATATTTCACCTCGAGACAAGATCAAATAAATTCTAGAATATAATGCACAAAATCAATTGAACAAATGCAATCATATATCCACATAAGCTTTCTCTAAATAAATATACAGATTCATGACATGACATGTGCGTAAGATGAGGAAATCACAATCAGAATTAAGACAATTTCAAGAATCCAACTTCATGCTTTTCCTATAATCATGTTTCTCAGTCAATCAAAATCTGACTTAATCATGGGGGTCATATCATCGAAATATGGGAAAACTACATGCTAAACACTAAATTATCCCAAAATCTAACAATTTAAGCTCATTTTTTTGAAAACATTTTATAATTATTTTCAATTTTGTCCAAATTTTTGAAAAATGCTCAAGTGATATCACCTCCCCCAAACTTAAAGTGTACAGTGTCCTCAGTGTGCAGATAATATAAGAATTAAAGTTCAAGAACAGAGTACTACCCTTTCTGATGATGATGAACAATTGAAGCTTGAATGAAAAGGTAATTTTAAAAAAAAAATCTATAAAATAAACAAAGAAAGAAACAACAGAAAAGAAAAGAACTGTACAAAAAGTGAAAAAGAAAAATGAAGCTAAGTAGCAGGATCAGAAGTAGGAGGGTCAGCTAAAGTGGTCACAGAATGCTGACGATCAAACCCTCCCCCAAAATAGTGTTTCAGTCTGCCCCCATTAACCTTAAAGGGTTGATTTAGGGTCTCATCCATAATTTTAATGGCTCCATGAGGGAATACTTGTGTAATGGTATAGGGACCTGACCACCTAGACTTAAGCTTTTCTGGAAACAACTTCAAGTGTGAATTAAACAACATAACTTGCTGGCCTGGCTCGAAGTGTCTATCCTTAATTTTCTTATCATGCAATCGCTTAGTCTTTTCCTTGTAGAGCTTGGCATTCTCATATGCCTGCAACCTGAACTCATCTAACTGATTGAGCTATAGCAACCTCTTCTCCCCTGCTGCCTCTAAGTTGAAATTCAGGTTCTTAAGGGCCCAGTAGGCCTTGTGCTCAAGCTCTACTGGTAGATGACAGGCTTTACCATAAACAAGCTGATAAGGGGACATTCCTAAAGGTGTTTTGAAGGCTATCCTATAGGCCCAAAGTGCATCATCTAACCTAATGGACCAGTCCTTCCTACTTGGGTTCACTATTTTCTCCAATATCCCCTTAATTTCCCTATTGGACAACTCTACTTAGCCACTCGTCTGTGGGTGATAAGCAGTGGCTACCTTATGTTTGACCCCATATTTCTTTAACAGCCCATCAAAACTTTGATTGCAAAAGTGGGATCCTCCATCACTAATGATAGCCCTAGGTGTGCTAAATCGTGTAAAAATATTCTTCTTTAAAAACCTTACCACTACCTTGGCATCATTAGTCGGTAAAGCTATCGCTTCAACCCATTTCGACATATAGTCCATAGCCACTAGAATATAGAGATTGCCATATGAAGGAACAAATGGTCTCATGAAATCAATACCCCAAACATCAAAGAGTTCTACTTCTAAAATATTAGTCAGAGGCATCTCATTTCTTTTGGAAATATTACCTACCCTCTGACATCTATCACAGTTTAGCACAAAGTAGTGGGCATCCTTAAATAATGTAGGCCAGTAATATCCAGATTGCAAAACCTTGGCCGCTGCCCTCTCTCCTCCAAAGTGCCCTCCATAATCAGAAGAATGGCAATGTTTAAGTATATCCTCTACTTCTTCTATGGGAACACACCTTCTCAAAATCTGATATTTACATTGCTTGTACAGGAAGGGTTCATCCCAAACATAATACTTGACATCACTCAAAAACTTTTTCCTTTGTTGGGCAGTCAAATCAGGTGGCATCACGTTGCTCACCAGATAATTCACATAGTCAGCGTACCAAGGTAATCTGGAGTGCCCAAAAGTAAATAGCTGCTCATCTGGAAAGGACTCATTAATAGTTATACCATCTTCTTTAAGTCCACTCTCTAATCTAGATAGATGGTCAACAACCCAATTCTCTGTACCTTTCCTGTCCCTAATCTCTAAGTCAAATTCCTGTAGTAGGAAGTCCATCGAATCAGCCTCAGCTTTGCATCCTTCTTGGAGACTAAGTACTTAATGGCAGCATGATCAGTATATACTACTACCTTAGTACCAATGAGATAGGAGCGAAACTTATCAAAGGCAAAGACCATAGCTAACAGCGCTTTCTCGGTAGTAGCATAGTTCATCTGGGCCTCATTCAGTGTTTTGCTTGCGTAGTAGATAGCATAAAAGACTCTTCCTTTTCTTTATCCTAGTACAGCTCCGACAGCATAATCACTTGCATCACACATAAGCTCAAAAGGTAAACTCCAATTCCGAGCTATGATTACAGGGGCTGTAACTAATTTTTCCTTCAAAGTCTTAAATGCTTCTAAGCATCTCTCAGCAAAGCAAAACACAGTGTCCTTCTCAAGGAGATTACATAAAGGCTTAGATATCTGAGAAAAATCCTTAATGAACTTTCTGTAAAATCCCGCATGGCCCAGGAAAATTCGAATTCCTTTTACAGTGGTAGGGGGAGGTAACTTCTCAATAATTTCCACCTTAGCCTTATCCACTTCTATCCCCCTAGCAGAGATTTTGTGCCCTAGCACTATACCTTCTTTCACCATAAAGTGACATTTCTCCCAATTAAGCACTAAGTTAGTTTCTTCACATCTCCTTAGTACTAGTGCCAAATTATGCAAACATAAATCAAAGCTATGGCCAAATACTAAGAAATCATCCATGAAAACCTGAAGAAAAGCCTCCACCATATCATGAAATATGGCCATCATGCAACGCTGGAACGTAGTGGGTGCATTGCATGGGCGAAAAGGCATTCTTCTAAAAGCAAAGGTCCTATAAGGACAGGTGAAGGTAGTTTTCTCTTGGTCTTCTAGGGCTATAGCTATCTGATTGTACCCAGAGCATCCATCCAGTAAGCAGTAGAATTCGTGACCAGCTAATCGATCTAACATTTGGTCAATGAAGGGTAAAGGGAAATGGTCTTTCCTGATGGCCTTGTTGAGTTTCCTATAGTCCATACATACTCACCAACCAGTGACAGTCCTAGTGGGGATGAGCTCATTATTTTCATTCTTGATCACTGTCATCCCTCCCTTTTTAAGGACACATTGTATTGGGCTCACCCAAGCACTGTCAGAAATAGGATAGATGATCCCTGCATCTAACCACTTAATGATCTCCTTCTTAACAACTTCTTTCCTTACAAGGTTCAATCAACGCTAGTGCTCTATGGATGACCTATACCCCTCCTCCAATAGTATCTTATGCATACAGATAGAGGGACTAATACCATTAAGATCAGAGATCGACCAGCATATGGCCTTCTGATGCTATCTTAAAACTTGTAGTAATTTTGCTTCCTGATCACTGGAGAAAGCAGCTGATACTATTACTGGTCGTGTGGAGGATTCACCTAAGTAAGCATACCTAATGTGTTAGGGTAAAGCTTTGAGTTCTAATGTTGGAGGATCACTGGTGGATGGAAAGATATTTGAAGTTGTAATAGATGAAGGGCCTAGTGTCTCAAATTGGGCAATTTCCTCAAAAGGACTGACCTCTAATAATTATAAAGTCTCGTAGACCTCATCATCATCTTCACTGTATTCTCTAAGATCAACAGATTTCACTAAGGAAGCTTCTAAATGGTTTAAAGGACATGTCTTGGAAAACTCCTCGGTGATGTCTTTATCCACTAAATCCATCCTAAAATAATCGTGAGTCATCAGGGAACCTTAGAGATTTGAAAACATTAAACTTGACTTCTTGATCTTGAACTCTCATTGTTAACTCCCCCTTTTGTACATCTATTAAAGTTCTACCAGTTGCTAGGAATGGTCTGCCAAGTATAATAAGGACTTCCCTGTCTTCCTCTATGTCCAATACGATAAAATCTGCAGGGAAAATAAACTTGTCCACCTTTACTAAGACATCCTCAATGACCCCCTTCGAATATTTAATTAATCGATCAGCCAACTAGAGGGTTACTGTGGTGGGCTTGGCATCCCCTATTCCTAATTTCTGATAGATAGATAAAGGCATCAAATTTATACTAGCTCCTAAATCGCACCGGGCTCTACCAAAGAATAAATTTCCAATAGTGCATGGTATGGTAAAACTCCTGGGATCCTTGAGCTTGGGGGGTAATCTCCTCTGGATAATTGCACTGCATTCCTCAGTTACGACTACCGTCTCATAATCTTCCAATCTACTTTTTCTAGAGAGGATGTCCTTCATAAACTTCACATAGCTTGGCATTTGCTCTAAGGCATCTGCAAAGGGAATGTTGATGTGAAGTTTCTTAAAAACCTCAAGGAATTTGGCAAATTGTTGGTCCAGTTTTTGATTTTGAAATCTCTGAGGAAAAAGGACTGGTGGTCTAACAGGAGGAGATGTAGTGGAAACTTTTGTAACATCGAAGGACAAAGAAGGTTGTGACACAAAAATAAGTAAAAGTGAAGAAATGCCTGGCTTTGTTTCCTTTGTAGCTTGATCTTTTGATTCCTGCTCCTTTTGAGCTGCTTCATTAGAACCTATGGGTTTTTCAACTATGGGATTGTCAGGTCTAGACTTAAATGGTGGATTTACTAGCTTTCTTCCACTCCTAAGGGTGATAGCTTTCACATGTTCCTTACCCTCCCTTTGCCTAACAGGATTGGCTTCAGTGTTACTCGGAAGGGTCCCTTGAGGACGTCGACTAAGAGCGTTAGCTATTTGTCCCGCCTGAACCTCTAGGTTCTCAATTGAAGCTGCTTGATTTTGTAGGATCGTTGTGAACATTTCCTCAAGTGAGGGCTTCTTATCAACTGTTGGTAAGTGTTGGGGTTGTGGTGGTGGTGGTGGTGGTTGATGGAAGTGGGATGGATGGGAGTGATTAGGTGGATGATGTGGATATTGAGGTGGTGGGTGGTGAAGAAATTGATGCTGTGGTGGTACCTGATCCTGTGGAGCTTGAAAACTTAGGGGTCCTACTAGTCTAGAATTAGAAGTTTGCCCTTGGTTTTGGTGCAAGAAAAGTTAGGATGGTTCTTCCACCCTGGATTATAGGTGTTTGAAAAAGGGTTGTTCTGTTGCTTAGGGGGCAACGTACTGAACCGATTCTAAGTTAAGTGGACGCCTATCTAGAGAGTGGGTACCACTACACAAATCATAAGAGATAAAAGGACTTTGGACAAAAAACACAGAGTTAGGATTGGTGGAAGGATTATGTTGGGTATTGAGCGACTCTACCTTCTTTGTAAGATTGGCGATTTGAGAGGTCAAGGTAGATAGCGTGTCGAGCTCATAAATACCCGCCGACTTCTTTGGCAATTGCCTTTTCGAGGACCATTGATAGTTGTTAGCAACCATCTTATCTAATAGCTCATAAGCTTCCTCCTCTGTTTTACACATCAAGGCTCCACCCGCAGCAGCGTCCACTATGGTCCTATTTTGGCTTGTAAGTCCGTTGTAGAAGGTCTGGACTTGCAGCCATAAAGGTAGGCCATGGTGATGACACTTCCTAAGAAGCTCCTTATATCGTTCCCATGCTTCGTAAAGAGATTCAGAGTCGTACTGGGCAAAGGAGGATATACCACTACGGAGTCTGGCCATTTTAGAGGGAAGGAAAAATTTGGCTAGAAATTGGTGGGCTAACTCGTCCCATGTAGAAATGGATCCTAGAGGCAGGGAGGTTAACCAGTGTCTCACCCTATCCCTAAGTGAGATGGGGAATAATCTAAGCCTAAGCGCATCATCAGATAATCCATTGTATTTGAACATGTTGCATAAGTCCAGGAATTGCCCAAGGTGAGCTTGTGGGTCGTCGTGTGAAAGCCCACCGAATAGCAAAGAGGTCTGGATCATCTGGAAGATGGAAGGCTTAATTTCAAAATTGTTAGCAGGGACAGTTGGTGGCCTAATGCCGGTATAATATCCTCCAATTGTCGGCACCGCATAATCTCCAACGGTTCTGATTTCCTTATTTTCTGTCATCGTGTTTTGCAGCAGAGCTAGAATCCTTTCGAATTTTCCTAAGAGTTCTTCAATTTCAGGATCTAGAGGAAAGCAATCAAAACTCCTGGCTCTACGCTTGCAAACATCCGAAAGTCTTTAGAAATTTTTTTTTAAGTTTTTTAATTTTTCAAAATTTTTTTAATTAATTATAAGAAAATTTAACTAACCTAAGTAAGGCTCTAAAGATTTACAACCTAAATATGTAAAAGCGAGAATTACACTTAAGCATAATTTCATCGATATTAATTATAGCTAATTAAAACTTCCCCGGCAACGACGCCAAAAACTTGGTACGATCTAAACGTATTGTCCGCAAGTGCACAGGTTGAACAAGTAATAATGGGATTTGAGTCCCGAGTTATCGTCCCACTGAGAAGTTGACTAGCCTAATTAACTAGCTGTTAATCTTACCCTAAGTATATCCTAGCAAATTATGAAGTTTAAGTGGGTGATCTACAAGGCTAAAAATACTGTAAATAATAAAACTATAAACTCAAACAAAAATAAAACCGAGCTAAAAACTAGTTACAATGCTCCACGCAAGAAAATACCTACAAAAGATAATCAAAACAGTTAAAATTAATTAACGCAATTAAACTAAAATGAAAATATGAAAATAAGGAAATAAAATTAATTAAACTAAAATTAAACTATCTTAGAAATAAAATATGCATGTAATTAAACAAATGAAAATTGCAAATTAAACTAACCTAAAATCTAATGAAATAAAATCCTAGAAAAATTAAGAAATAACTATAAGTCTAAATGTTTAAAATATTAATTCTAAATTAATCCTAATTAAATCTAAATACTAACTTAACAATAGAATCTACTAATGCATGTAACAAATTTAATCTAAATTAATTATAAATGTAATCCTTAAAATACTAAACTAAATTTAAATCCTAAAACATAAAATATAAACTTAACTACTAACTAAAATTAAGAATAAAAATTAAATTAACAAACTAAAACACTAAAACGAATCTAAATTTAACAACTAATAAAAGGAGCAATAAAAGTGCAATAAACATCAACTTCCAAAGAGGACATAGCCCAACATGGCCTTAGACAACATCAAAAACCAAGTGGTCCCGATACTGGCACTGTACACGTCTTCATTTCTTCATTTTCATTTTGCACCAGGAGATGTCCAGGTGCTCCAGCTGCACACGTCCTCTGCACTCATCTCTCGGTTCTGTCTAACTCTTTGCTCCTGCCGTGCTATTGCTCCCAGTTGCTGTCCACTTACTGCTGTTGCTGCTCTGCGTTGCATGCCCAGCTTACTCACAGTTCAATCCTCCAGCAGCACTGTCCCGAACAGAATCAGTTACCACTGCTGTTACTGCTCTGTGTTGCATACCCAGCTCACTCATGGTTTGTTCAGGCTTGCTATCTGCTGTACATACTCGGTTTGCTTCAGCTACACTTTGGCACCTCCTCAACAACTTGAAAATGACATAATACAATCATAACTTAAATTAAATCAATCATGACAGAAGAACTCAGCAATAAATATTGCATAATTTTGAAGATGCTGTTAAACCGAAAGTCTAGGATTCTTGAAATACTTCAAACCCTGCTACCTAACATCAATCGGCATAACTAACTAAACTACAAAGAACATTAACATGCACCTGAAACATAAGCAACAAATAAATTAAACCATAAGATAAAATCTACAATGAGCAGTAATGAAAACCGAAAACAGAGCACAACAGAGGCTGAAAATGAAGTTAGATTTGCTGCCAAGAATGAAACCATGCCCCTCTTGAAACTCTACACCAAACAGTCTACCATATCCTTGTCACTAACCATCAGCAAACAATGAATGGGTTAACAACACTCATGCTGAAATAACTATGTAGTAAATGAAATGGATTAAAGAATAAAAGACGATGCATTAAACAAAAATTGGAAGCTACTACTCTAAATGGAGTCAAGAACTGAGACATAAAATGCATGTAAGTAAGAATGAAATAAAGAAAAGAAAGAAGAAGAAAGCATAGCAAACCATGAGATTAAAACTGAGAGGAACTATGTGAAAACTACAACTAAAAACATCAACGTGAATCCAGCAACTCGGGTTACGTCATTCCTTTCTCCAACCGTGGTTCCACATTACCATTGATGTGGATAAATGCTAAGCATCAACCCACATCAAAGCATCAAAACCAAAAGGCATAAACAAAGGAAGAGGTGGCTACCCGAATGCATCATGACAGTAAAGCAAGAGCAAGGAAATAAAAATAAAGGTTAATCAAAACAGAAACATAAGCATTCTAGGAAAATCGAGAGTTAGAAAAAGAAAGGCAAATGCTTTCAATTAACTTTCGTTCAATCAATTTCAAAGGAAATAATCTTTGATAATGTGAACTACAAATAACCGAGCAAGAAAATGAAAAACTTCATAAAAACATTAAGAAAGTTACCATGAATAATGAAATAAGAAATTGCTTGCTAAAAAAAACTATGCGAAAATTTTTAAAACAAGGAAAGCTTTTAAAATTAACCTAAAAGCTACTCTACCCTAAATTACATGCCTTTTCCAATTGCCATCATTTTCTATTTATATACACACTTAGGGTTACAATGGTAATTTCTATTCTAGATGAGTTGGCATTGTTTGGTCACTTGTCTTCATTTGATTTACTGTAGAACAGATATTTCCACGTCACTTGTCGGTTTGTCTAATTGGCTGTGTCATGTGGCCCGACGTGTGCCTTCCAGAATGTTTGCACTGTGTTTGTCGATCTTATCATTTCGGAGCAAATAAAATACGGACACCTGACATCACGCGTGTCCAGACGACTGGTGACTCGGTCTGCAAATTGGAAGTGATCTAGTCTCCTTTAGTCTATTTTCAACCCAATTTCGACTGAAACGACTGAGTTTCATAAAGATTTAATTTATCTGCACATTAAAGAATTTTAATTAAATAAGGGGATCAAGAATAGGTATCCCCTTTCACGTATTAATGACTTATTGGATCAGCTCCGGGGAGCTCAAGTCTTTTCTAAGATTGATTTGAGGTATGGTATCATCATATGAGAGTTCGGAGTGGATATGTGTCCACAACAGTATTTAGGACCCGATATGGCCACTATGAGTTTTTGGTTATGCCATTCGATTTTACGAATGTTTTCGCAACTTTCATGGCTTTGATGAATGATGTGTTCAAGCCATATTTGGATCAGTTTGTTATCGTCTTTGTAAGACCTGATATTTTCGAGTGCATTTAAAAATGAAAAAGGATTTAAATGATATTCTCGAAAACATGCAAGGGCAAAACGGTCAAAAGCCCAAAATTCGGTATTAATCGGGACAAGAAAATTTAATTAAAAATATGGGATTGAGAAATCTTGATCAATAATGATGAAATAATTAAATTTCGGATTAAATCGATCAAGATATGAATTTATTGGAATAAACCAAAATTTTCGCATCGAAAAATAAGCCCGAAAATAATAGAAAAATATATCGGAAAGGTAAAATCGGACTAAGAAATTTATTTACGGAGTAAATGAATTAAATATATATATTTTTAGATATTTTTGGATTTTAATAATATTTTAATTGATTAAAATATTATTCAAAATAAAATAATATTTAAAATAAAAAAGAGTTTGAAAAAAAATGAAAAAAAAATGAAATTCGAAATTCTGGAAATTGCAAAACAGAGAATAAACGAAACAGAAAGGAAAAGGGTGAAACGCGAAGCAGGAAACCGAGGGAACCAAATCTTGAATGTCGCGAGGGTATCACACTCAAGAAATGTCACGAGGGTCTGAGATTGTCACGAGGGTGTCGCACAGATCAGGTATATGCCACAAGGGTCTCGCGCATTTTAAGTATATGCTATGAGGGTTTCGCGCTCAATGTATGCCACGAGTGTTTAATTGTCGTTAGAGTCTGATACGTATATCGTGAGTATGTACTGTGAGTGTATGCCGTGAGGGTGTGCCGTGAGGGTATAATCTCTGGAATATGCAAATAAGGTGAGCGAGCCAACAACCCCATGATATATATATGCAGCGGAAAGACGCTCAACTCAAAATGATAAAAACATATTCTTCCGCCTAGAGATAACTAGGGAAAGAGTGAGGAGCAATTGTTATGAATAAAATAAAATAAGAAAAAGAGAAAAGTTATACATCAAGTGGCTTTATCACAATGCGCCACGTGTCCCGCCTATGCTGCAGACGTCCCATGTGGCACCACCACAATGCGTACAGATGGGAAGAGTTTTTGCATTGAAATTAATTTTGACAATTTTACCCTTAAATTTTTTTCATTCTACAGGACCCGTAAAATAGTAAAACTACTTAATTAATGGATAAATAAGTAATTAAAGATGGAATTAATCCCTATAAATAGGGACCAGGTATGATTAATGAGACTAATTCTCTATTTCCCTTACTAAAACTTTGTAAAACTCTCGTTCTGACTTAAGCATCGGAGTACTTACGGAGGGAACAACCCTTGCGTCCCTCTGATTATTCTTTTTCTTGCTGAGCTTTCGGTAACACGTGGAAAAAAGATCAAAACAAAGACTTCAAAAATACATCACTGTTGTATTTGGTAACAACAGTTACTACAAATGAAAGCAACTCCCTTTCCCACCGATTCAACTTATTGTAACAGAAACTAACTACTATTAACAGAAACTAATCGATTCTACAGCTGTCTTAGACCCTTTCAAAGCTAATCATCATATCTTTTAGGCTCCCTGATCACTCTTCTACCTCTTAATTGTGCCAAACTCTGCTGGTCCACGCTAGCTTCATTTATCTTGTTTTTCATCATAGGCATTTTTATCACGTTCCTCTACTATATTCATTTCAATACCCCCTTCATCAACCAAACCTTGTCCTCAAGGTTGAAATCAGGGTAGCAAGCCTTCAATCATAGCTTATCTTCCCACGTCTCTTATGACTCATCCAAACCCTGCCACTGTATCAGACATTGACAAATTATTTCACTCCCTTGTGATGTCACTCTTTTTTACAACACTCTCTTAGGCTGTAAGACCCGATTTTAGTTAAAATACGAAATTAAAAAATGCAAAAGGACTGAAATGGAATTTTTGAACACGTTGAAGGGTAAAATGGTCAAAAGACCGAAAGTCGGTGTAAATTCGATAAGGAAATTTAATTAAAAATATGGGATTGAGAAATCTTGATCAATAACGAAGAAATAAATTTATTTAGGGTTAAATCGATCAAGATATGAATTTACTGAAAATTAATCAAAATTTTTGCTCGGGAGAATATCCCGAAAATACAGAGAAAATATACCGAGAATGGTTAAAATAAACTAAATAAATTAAATAAAATTAAATAAATGAATTTAGAATTAAATAATAATTTTTAGGATATTTTAAGAGATATTTGGGTATTTTAATGTATTTTATTAATTAAAATAATAATAAAAATAAATTAATAAAAAAAAGAAGGAGAATTGAAAAAAAGAAAAAAAGAAAAAAAGAAAAAAAGATCGAAAACGCGAAAAGGACAAAATGGAAGCCGAAAACGAGGATTGCCGGCGAGCCTCCACTGGCGACCCCCGTCCAAAGCCACCTACCGGAAAAGGAAGCCGCTCACCCCACGATCCTTCAGCCACCGGTGACGCGCGTCGAAGAAGCCCGAATCCGATGAATCGGGGAGAGAAAGATCGACGGGAGAGAAGGGCTCGGTCCCGGCGATCCATGGCAGCTGGGCGTGAGCGGGGGCCACCGACGTGATCGGGAGGAGGAGCCGGTCATTTTGAGACCCATAGCTACCGGCGAAACGGTCGAAATCATCGGCGACGGCCAAGCCCAGGAATGGGTACCGACGGTGGAGAGAACAGGCCAGACCGACGACTTTCCAGCGGCCTTGGATGAAACCGGGGGCAAATTCGTGCTGTGGACGACCCCGCGGAGCCACTGGAGGCGGAAGCTGGCGGAGAACCGGCCGGTAAGGCCCTGAACCGATCGAACCGGAGTGAACCGGGGTGAACCGGTGGGTCCAAACCGGGTCTGAACTGGACCGAACCGGTTCAACTAATGAGGAAAGGAAAAAAAGAGAAAAATGGGAAAAGAAAAAAAATTGGAGAAAAATCCCGACGATGTAATCGAGCTGCGGGTAAGTCAGTAGCGGTCGAAATTGACCGATTTGAATTTTGGAATATTTTATTTAATTAATTTTCGACTGGAAATTTACCCGAAAATTATGAAATTGTGTAGCTCGACAATCGACATGAAACGAGAGCTCGAGACAGCCTCGATTTGCATACTAGCATGGAATCTCGGGTAAGTAACCCTTATTTACGACAATTTACATCGTTATGCGTGCTTCGGATTTAATTATCGCATAAAATAAATTAAATTTTGGAAAGTCGGATAAATTGTCGTAAATAATAAATTGAACTATTCGAGAGTTAGAACGAGGCCCAATAAATTGTTGGTGGGCCCAATGAGCCCAATAGGCCTCGATAATGTGAAAATTAAGTGGAAAATGGGCTTAAGGCCGATTAAGGCCTATTAAGGTGCAATCGGGCCCAATAGGGGTAAATGGGCCCAATGATTTAAATTAAGCCCAGAAAATAGGAAATACAATTAAATTGTATAATATCTGACCTGAGGAATAATTATACGCAGTTTCGGACATTGGATTGGGAGCAGATCGGACTCCGTGACGAGACAGCAGTGAAAAAGGAAAGGTTAGACTCTACAGAAAAATAAGGTAAGGGAATTCTACGGACTGCTAGAGGTAACTTTACAAAATTTCAAAGTCATATGCAGTCTTTTAAATTATCTGTAGGGTCTAGAAGTAAATAAATAATTTTAGTGCCCCGAATGGGCAAATTTACCAAAATACCCTTGTTAAGGGTAAAATTTACAATTTTAGGAAAAATTGGGAGGAGCAAGAAAAAGGGGTTCCTGCTCGTTCTGGAGGTGTTTTGATGCATGCATGAGTAGGCTGGCTAACCTGGAAAGAAAAATGCATAACATTGCTTATTTTCAATGATGAAATTGTTGTGAAAACTGTTTTAAGGAAACAGAGTCGCCTACGTGTTTTTATTGACATGTGACGTGCTAGAGCTCAGCTCGCACGATGTTTTGATTTGTGTGATGCATGCATTAGTGCTGGAGTGAGAGGTCACATTAGAGTTTTACATGCACGGTGCTAGAGTCTAACTCGCACCAGATTTTACATGATTTTCGTGACTGGGTGCTAGAGTCTAACTCGCACCAGACTCTTTATATATATATATATATATATGATTTTCGTGACACGGTGCTAGAGCCTAACTCGCACCATATTTTACATGATTTTCGTGACAGGGTGCTAGAGTCTAACTCTTACCAGATTTTCCACATGTTTTGATGAGAGTGCTAGAGCTTAGCTCGCATTGATTTTATGAGAACATGCGATGAGACGCGCTTGGAGCATTGGGTAGACTGTGTGTCACCGATTGAATAGGCTCACACATGCGTTTGGAGACATGGCATGAGTATGCAGATATGATATGGGTCCACAGAGTACGTTGTACCGTGCAAGTAGCATGGAGTACGCTGTACCGTGTGGCATCTTCGGATGCGTGGTATCTTCGGATACGTGTGGCATCTTCGGATGGGTGGTATCTTCGGATACGTGTGGCATCTTCGGATGCGTGGTATCTTCGGATACGTGTGGCATCTTCGGATGCGTGGTATCTTCGGATACATGTGGCATCTTCGAATGCGTGGTATCTTCGGATACGTGTAGCATCTTCGGATGCGTAGGGTCGGATAAGACCGACGGGATGGAGTGACCCACCTCTCGAGCGGTTCCCGATTAGGGTGAGACCCCACACACTAGGATCCATGTAGCAGAGGGGCTCACGAGGACACACGGCCATAGTCCTGGTTATTATCGATATACAGATGTTGCCTAGTCTCGCATGTTGATGATCTTGACGATGATTGAAACTGGGTTTTAAATCAGATTTGCATGATGTTATTTCCATGCTTTTTAAACCCATCTGTGATGTAAATTGATTTTCATGGTTTTGTGTGAGTCAGGATCACCCGAAGGAGGGGTTGAGTCCTGACTTTATTGTGAAATTTTTAAATGAGAAAGAAATGATTTAAAAAGAGTTGCATGTTGAATTTTCCATGTGAACGTGTTTTACATGACATCATGAATCATTGCATCAATTTTGAAATGTGTGGAGAAAGGGTGGTTTATGCATGGCACCACGTTCATGTAGGTAGTATGGTTACCTACTTGTTCGTAAGATTGCCTTACTGAGATTGATGTGCTCACCCCTTTCATTTTCTCACACAGATAATCTCTAGTAGATGTTGAGGTGACTGAGTACTGCATTCCGGATATCCGCTGCTGCCCATCATTTAAGGTATATACACTTGTACATATTGTATCTAAATAAGTATAGCACAGTAACATGTTTGTAAGTAACTTTAGGGGATGTATAAATATTGTAAACATTTATAAATGACTGAGAAAGAATTAATTTGGTGGGACTGGCATTGACGCACAGCCCAATTGTTAGTAGAGTGTGGTCACGATCAGAGAACAGGTAAGCATGAAAGAGAATAATAAAACGCGAAAAATTTACTCTGATTTTTGGGTAGTTTTGGGTCGTGACATATAAAGGTGGTATCAAAGCGGAAATTGGTCTGATGTGTGTCAATGTCAGTAATTAGGAAATTTCATCCCCGTGTTACTGTGCTTGGTTAGATTCAATAGTGTATATCGAGATGGGTTTTAACTAAGAAATGGTTGAGAATGCAGGAATGCCTAATATTAGTCGCAATAGAGAAGGTAGAGCACGAGGCAAAAGTCGTAGAGGTAGACCTGAGCCTGCTAATCATGCTGAGTTGACCTATGAGAATCAGGATGAGACTGAAATAGAGGCTAATGTTGAGCATGCCTCACAGAGTCCGACAGAGTGATCGGACAATATTAAGACACGCTTCGCGAGGTTAGAGCGGAGTGTGGAGAATATTTTGGGAGCTAATTGCTCAGAGTATGCAAGGGATGTGAGGGCGAGACGGAGCATTGATGGAAGTCCACTCGACCCAACTTAAGAGTTAGACATCCAGAGCTGACATGCGAAATATTTTTGGATGTATTCCGCTGATAGAATATCTCGGACACTGTTTAAAAGGAATTGATTTATTGATGAGTATGAATTATGAGTATGAAACTCGGTTATATTCTTGGGCAGATATTACCTCGACACTATGAACAGTGACAGTCGAGATGTCTAAAAGTTTATGGAAGGGCTCAGATTGTCGATTAGAGTCCGATTGGCCCATGAGATATTACCTATGTCGAGGCAGTGCATAAACTACAGTGATGTGAATAAGATTGTGAGTTGCACGCCTCTGAGATTGGAAAAGATAGTAAGGGCCGAAATAGAGACAGAAAGAGAATCTAGAATGATAGAGATGGCAGAACGAGAAAAAAAGGGTGGTTTGGTAGAATATTTGATTTGATGAAATATAGGCTAAGATGATTGGTAAGGCCACAGTTATCCGGTTGTAGCACTTTTGAGGGGTATTGTGATTAGAGAACCCCGATCTGCTACGGATCACTGTAGAATGTGTGGTAAATACCACGAAAATTAGGCTTACACTTACATATTATTGGTGAAAATGGCCGTTAAGTGTGGTAAGACGGACCATTTTTTATGATTGCTCGGAGTTGGGCGAGATTGCCCCACAGAAAGGTAAAGAGATAGAGAAAACCCTGTTGAGATAGCTGCATCGAAAAGGGAGGCCGCAGCCTAAGGGAAAAGGAAAGTAGGCTGTTAGACGAAGGTGAGTGTATGTCTTGGACCAGGACACTATTGATGTTTCACAGGATGTGGTGAAAGATACCACACTGCTTATGAATAAAGAAGTAATTGTGTTAATTAATCCCGGTACCACGTATTTCTTCATACCGCCTTCATTCGCATGTAAGTGAGTAAAAGACATGAATGCCTACACTCTTGGGCACGATACTGATAAATGAGTACCCCAATAGAGGAAGGTTAACTAACGAAATAATTATGAAGAAATTTTAAGTTGAAAACGGGAGAAGAAGTATAAGTCAGCCAATTTTGTTCAATGGACTATGAATAATTTAAAGTAATATTTGAGAATAAAGTAGTCGGCTGCATATTATGATGTTCGGATTTCTATCCTAAGATAGTGATATGGTTACCCCTGAAAAGTATACTGTAAGTTTTGATAAGTAATAAAAAGGGGTGCAACGGTTGAAATTAAATGAGCAAATGATGGTACTCACGAAATGAATATTGACAGAGTTTCGTTATAACTGATACACTTAGGAGATAATCTTTGAGATATGCTTGATTCTAAATACAAGATGTATTAGAATAAGAGGAGTATGTAAGGTAAGAATATCTATGATACGTGAAGTAATTAGGATTAAAGCAATTAGTAGCGAATATGAATTGTGGCCACAGGGACTGATATGTAAAGTAATAGTGGTTAAGTCTAAGGGTTAATAAAGGTATTTCAAAATACCTCCCCGCCTGAAGACTTGACAGTGTCTAGAAATATATATATATAACCTATAACTTGAAATCGACCGTGGTAAGATATAAATTTAAAATTTGGATACTTTTACTAGTACGATAAAGAACTATAAAATTCGATTAATTATGAAGGTTAAATTATTAAAATTTAATAAAAACCGTTAATATAAAAAAAAAGGAAATGAGGCGGGTTAGTACCTTGAACGGGAGCAATTTTGAAGTGATATTATATGCTTATGCGTACATAGGTCAAGGATATGGGCGATTGAAATATGTAGTGGAGCACAACTACAATGAGTTATTTAAACTTTACCTGGACCGATTTGTCATCATTCTTATTGATGATATGCTGGGTGTATTTAAAGTCCAAGAAAAATTATAAGCAACAATTAGAAATTGCTTTTACAGATGGTTGTTGCGAGTTCTAAAAAGGGAATACTTTGTTGGCACGTTTAACTATGAAAATGTGGTATTTGAATGAGACGATAATTAAGATGATAGATGTGACATGGAATTTCGGTGTAGTGAAGTATGAACTGACCACCGTGATTTTTTCACCATACCCAAGAGCTCAAGAGGTTCTCCGTGTGTATGAATAACTCAAAATCATGAATGAGCTGTGTATTGATGCAAAAAGGAAAGATAGTCGATTGTGGACCCAGACAACTCAAGGATCATAAAATAAACTATCTGACCCATGATCTAAAGTTGACAGCGGTAGTACTTATACTGAGGATATGGTACTATTATATACATTGTGAGAAATTTTGGGTATGCACTGATCATAAAGCCCCAAGTATCTGTTTTCACAGAAAGATGCGAATATGAGAATACATAGTGGGTTAGAGCTTCTGAGAGATTTTGATTGTGGAAAATTGTACCACTCAAGAAAGGCTAATGTGACGGTTGATGCCTTGAGCAGAAAGAGCCTCGGGATGGTATTACATATGATGGTCAGGGAGCGTGAGCTGCTAGAGCAGTTGTGAGCCTCAATAGTGATGTGATCCCTTCTGATGATGACAGTGATTGTGTGACAGCTAGCCTGAGACTAGAACCGGATGAGAGTGCCCGGATTTGATAGGCTTAGCGTGATGATCGGCATGGTGTCGATGGTTGGGTCAGATTCAGAAGGGTACAGTGACAAAGTTCACAGAGTGTTGATGATTTACAGAGGTTCAGAGACAGTATAAGTGCTCCCCAGGACCACATTTGATGAGATAGTGATATTATCAGAAGCTCACTCTTCGGGATATACAGTGCATACGGAAAGTAACAAATATATATATGAAATCTCTGAAAAGGGTATTGGTGGTCAGATGTGAAAAGAGATATGGTAGAGATTGTGGAAAAATGCCTAGTATGTCAGCAGAATAAGGTAGAGTATTAAAAGTATGCAGAGTTATTGCAGCCTCTACCTATATCGACACAGCACCAAAATGAGAGCAAGTCTCCATGAATTTCGTGATGGGTTATAGAAGACTCAGATGAATCATGAGGCTATTTAGATGATAGTTGCTAAGTTGACTAAGTCTACCCACCTTCTGGTTATGAAATCCCCAGATACTCAAAGTGTGTATGAGGATTCAGGTATAAGGAAGATTGTGGAACATTATGTAGCGTTCCAGTGAGCATGGTTTCATATAGGGATTCCCGCTTTACTTCCCACCTCTGAGAATATTTTTCAGGAAGCTACGGGAAACCGATTTAGTATTTGCACAGCTTTCCATCCTCAGACAGATGGTCAGTTAGAGAGGACTGTACAGGTTCTGAAGGATACGATGAAAGCGTGTGCCATTGATTTTGTAAGCTCCTGAGATGATCAGTTATTACAAATTGGATCCGTCAATAACGACATGTGTCACTTGAGTATCGGGATAACAATTATGAGGCAGTGTATGGCTGTAGGGGTTGTTCCCCGACTCAGACAAGAAAAAGTGGGTGACAGATAGAAATTTCTTCCGAATTAGTATAATAAGTTTCTGAGGATGTTTAGTTGAGTGAGAGATTAAGAACACCTCAGAGCAGACAAAGAGCATTGAATTCACCAAGGGTGAATCAGTATGGTTGAACTTATTTGTCCTAAGGGAATAAGGACATAACGAGACTCGGGAAGAGGACAAATTAAGTTTTGCTGAATGGAATTTTTTAAAGATTGGACAAGTGGGAGATAATACTTGTAGGTTGGCGTTATTACCTGAATAAACAGGCATCCACAATGTGTCCCATCTTTTGATACTTCGGCAATACTATCCAGATCCAGCATAGGTGATCGGATATAAACTCCAACAGATTCAGCTCAGTGCAAATATAAGTATATTGAAAAAGTTGATTCGGGCATTAAACAGGAAAGAGAAAGTATTGAGGTTTAAGACAATCTCCCTAGTTAAAGTTCTTGAGAAGAAATACACTCCGGAAAGGTCACATGAGAATTAAAAAGTATGATACGATTGATGTACCCAGAGTAGTCTATGGACTCATATGACTTGATTCTAATTTGGAGGACCAAATTCCTTAAGTGGGGGAGATTATGTAAGACCCGATTTTAGTTAAAATATGAAATTAAAAAATGCAAAAGGATTGAAATGGAATTTTTGAACACGTTGAAGGGTAAAATGGTCAAAAGACCGAAAGCCGGTGTAAATTCGATAAGGAAATTTAATTAAAAATATGAGATTGAGAAATCTTGATGAATAACAAAGAAATAAATTTATTTCGGGTTAAATCGACCAAGATATGAATTTACAGGAAATTAATCGAAATTTTCGCTCGGGACAATATCCCGAAAATACAGAGAAAATATACCGAGAATGGTTAAAATAAGCTAAATAAATTAAATAATAATTTTTAGGATATTTTAAGAGATATTTGGGTATTTTAATGTATTTTATTAATTAAAATAATAATAAAAATAAATTAATAAAAAAAAGAAGGAGAATTGAAAAAAAAAAAGATCGAAAACGCGAAAAGGACAAAACGGAAGCCGAAAAAGAGGATTGCCGGCGAGCCTCCACAGGTGACCCCCGTCCAAAGCCACCTACCGGAAAAGGAAGCCACTCACCCCGCGATCCTTCAGCCACCGGTGACGCGCGTCGGAGAAGCCCGAATCCGGCGAATCGGGGAGAGAAAGATCAACGGGAGAGAAGGGCTCGGTCCCAGCGATCCACGGTAGCTGGGAGTGAACGGGGGTCACCAACGTGATCGGGAGGAGGAGCCGGTCATTTTGAGACCCGTAGCTGCCGGCGAAACGGTCGGAATCGCCGGCGACAACCAAGCCCAGGAATGGGTACCGATGGTAGAGAGAACAGGCCGGACCGGCGACTTTTCGGCGGCCTTGGATGAAACCGAGGGCAGATTCGTGCTGCGGACAACCCAGCAGAGCCACTGGCGGTGGAAGCCGATGGAGAACCGACCGGCAAGGCCCTGAACCGGTCGAACCAGAGTGAACCGAGGTGAACCGGCGGGTCCGAACCGGGTCTGAACCGGACCGAACCGGTTCAACCAATGAGGAAAGGAAAAAACGAGAAAAAGGGGAAGAGAAAAAGAAAAAATTGGGGAAAAATCTCGACGATGTAATCGAGCTGCGGGTAAGTCAGTAGCGGTCGAAATTGACCGATTTGAATTTTGGAATATTTTATTTAATTAATTTTCGACTGGAAATTTACCCGAAAATTATGAAATTGTGTAGCTCAACAATCGATGTCAAATGAGAGCTCGAGACAGCCTCGATTTGCATACTAGCATGGAATCTCGGGTAACTAACCCTTATTTACCACAATTTACATCGTTATGCGTGCTTCAGATTTAATTATCACATAAAATAAATTAAATTTTGGAAAGTCGGATAAATTGTCGTAAATAATAAATTGAACTATTCGAGAGTTAGAACGAGGCCCAATAAATTGTTGGTGGGTCCAATGAGCCCAATAGGCCTCGATAATGTGAAAATTAAGTGGAAAACGGGCTTAAGGCCGATTAAGGCCCATTAAGGTGTAATCGGGCCCAATAGGGGTAAATGGGCCCAATGATTTAAATTAAGCCCAGAAAATAGGAAATACAATTAAATTGTATAATATCTTACCTGAGGAATAATTATACGCAGTTTCGAACATTGGATTGGGAGCAGATCGGACTGCGTGACGAGACAGCACTGAAAAAGGAAAGGTCAGACTCTACAGAAAAATAAGGTAAGGGAATTCTACGGACTGCTAGAGGTAACTTTACAAAATTTCAAAGTCATATGCAGTCTTTTAAATTATCGGTAGGGTCTAGAAGTAAATAGATAATTTTAGTGCCCCGAATGGGCAAATTTACCAAAATACCCTTGTTAAGGGTAAAATTTACAATTTTAGAAAAAATTAGGAAGAGCAAGAACAAGAGGTTCCTGCTCGTTCTGGAGGTGTTTTGATGCATGCATGAGTAGGCTGGCTAACCTTGAAAGAAAAATGCAGAGCATTGCATATTTTCAATGATGAAATTGTTGTGAAAACTGTTTTAAGGAAACAGAGCTCGCATTAGAGTTTTACATGCACGGTGCTAGAGTCTAACTCGCACCAGATTCTTTTTATATATATATATGATTTTTGTGACACAGTGCTAGAGTCTAACTCGCACCAGATTTTACATGATTTTCATGACAGGGTGCTAGAGTCTAACTCGCACCAGATTTTCCACATGATTTGATGAGAGTGCTAGAGCTTAGCTCGCACTGATTTTATGAGAACATGCGATGAGCCGTGCTTGGAGCATCGGGTAGACTTTGTGTCACCGATTGAATAGGCTGGCACGTGCGTTTGGAGACATGGCATGAGTATGCAGATATGATATGGGTCCACGGAGTACGTTGTACCATGCAAGTAGCATGGAGTACGCTGTACCATGTGGCATCTCCGGATGCGTGGTATCTTCGGATACGTGTGGCAGCTTCAGATGCGTGGTATCTTCGGATAGGTGTGGCATCTTCGGATGCGTGGTATCTTCGGATACGTGTGGCATCTTCGGATGCGTGGTATCTTCGGATACGTGTGGCATCTTCAGATGCGTGGTATCTTTGGATACGTGTGGCATCTTCGGATGCATGGTATCTTCGGATACATGTGGCATCTTCGGATGCGTGGTATCTTCGGATACGTGTGGCATCTTCAGATGCGTGGTATCTTCGGATACGTGTGGCATTTTCGGATGGGTGGTATCTTCGGATACGTGTGGCATCTTCGGATGCGTAGGGTCGAATAAGACCGACGGGATGGAGTGACCTACCTCCCGGGCGGTTTCCGATTAGGGTGAGACCCCGCACACTAAGATCCGTGTAGCAGAGGGGCTCACAAGGACACACAGCCATAGTCCTAGTTATTACCGATATACAGATGTTGCCTAGTCTCGCATGTTGATGATCTTGACGATGATTGAAACTGGGTTTTAAATCAGATTTGCATGATGTTATTTCCATGTTTTTTAAACCCATGTGTGATGTAAACTGATTTTCCTGGTTTTGTGTGAGTCAGGATCACCCGAAGGAGGGGTTGAGTCCTGACTTTATTGTGAAATTTTTAAATGAGAAAGAAATGATTTAAAAAGAGTTGCATGTTGAATTTTCCATGCGAACGTGTTTTACATGACATCATGAATCATTGCATCAGTTTTGAAATGTGTGGAGAAAGGGTGGTTTATGCATGGCACCACGTTCATGTAGGTAGTATGGTTACCTACTTGTTCGTAAGATTGCCTTACTGAGCTTGATGTGCTCACCCCTTTCATTTTCTCACATAGATAATCTCTAGTAGATGTTGAGGCGACTGAGTACTGCATTCCGGATATCCGTTGCTGCCCATCATTTAAGGTATATACACTTGTACATATTGTATCTAAATAAGTATAGCACAGTAACATGATTGTAAGTAACTTTAGGGGATGTATAAATATTGTAGACATTTATAAATGACTGAGAAAGAATTAATTTGGTGGGACTGGCATTGACGCACAGCCCAATTGTTAGTGGAGTGTGGTCACGATCAGAGAACAGGTAAGCATGAAAGAGAATAATAAAACGCAAAAAATTTACTCTGATTTTTGGGTAGTTTTGGGTCGTGACACCAAAATAGGGTGACAATTAAGAATACCCACAAGTAACTACAAATAAGGTGGCACATCACTTCCTTTAAATTTTTTAAAAATTAAGATATGAAAAACATCATGAATTATAGCTTCAGCAAGTAATTCTACTTTATAAGCAACTTGGCGAATCTTCTTTAATATTTGAAATGGTCCAAAATACTGTCAAGAAAATTTGTCATTTGCCCTTCTTGCTATTGTCACTTGTCTATACGGTTGGAGTTTGATTAAAACCATATCACCTTCTTAAAAAATGACCTCTCTGTGATGCGCATTAGCACTGGTTTCCATAACCCTTTGAGCCTTCTGTAAATTCTTCTTTAAAACTTGTAAAATCTCCTGTCGATCGACTAACTCAATCTCCACCGCCTCTATTTTTGCTGAAAGAGGAATATAATCCAATATAGAAGGTGGAACTCTTCTAAACATAGCCTAAAATGGTGACATGCCAATGGATCTATGGAAGGATGTATTATACTAGAGTTTTGCCCAATGTAATATGCTGTTCCATCGCTTCAGATATTCACTAACAAAAGTTCACAAATATTGCTCGAAAACATGATTAACAACCTATGTTTGACCATCTGTTTGAGGATGGTAAGAAGAACCTCTTTTTAGTATGGTACCCCTTTAGGTGAACAACTCTGTCCAAAATTTACTCATGAACACAACATCTCTATCAGACACAATGGACCGAGGTAATCCATGCAGCTTACAAACCATCTTGGAAAAGAGATCTACCACTTTGGAAGCTGTATAATGTGTAGCTAAAGCACTAAAATGTGGTTGTTTAAACAGCCAATCCACCACTACAAAAAATAGTAGTAAAACCATTATATTATGACAAAGTAGTGATAAAATCAAAACTATGTCTTCCCAAATCCTTTCAGGAATAGGCAACAGTTGCAAGAGTTTTGCCTTCTTCGAAGTCTCATATTTTGTTTGCTAACAAACAACACAATTTCTAACAAATTGCTGAACGTCCTTCTCGAATCCTGGCCAAGTAAAAGAACCCGCCACCTTAGCTATTATCTTTTGTATTCCTGCATGACCAACCAACAACATGGACTAGCACTCTTGTAAAACTTGTTCCTTCAATGAAGAACATGGGTTTAACAACAATGTGCCCTCATACAACAAAAGTCCATCTTGTATTTCATAATCTGGAAATGCATTTTGTCGTCTGTCAAGACACTCGTGCCACTGTCGAAAGAAATGAGAATGCTTATTTTCTAATTTCAATTGATCCAATAGCTGACAATACACTACTGAATTAGCCATGAAGTGGCTCACAGCTTCTTCTAGCCTTCTCGACAACGTATCTACCACACAATTATCTTTCCCATCTTTGTACACAATTATATATTGAAGCCTAAGTAACTTGGCTAAATAATGTTGATGTTTTGGAGTTTGCACAATTTGATCCAACAGACATTGCAAACTTTTTTGATCTCTGCAAATTTTAAATTTCTTTCCCAACAAGTATTGTCTCCATTTCCTTACAGCTTCTGTTATAGCATAGAGTTCCCTAACATACATCGAAGCCCGTTGTAGCCGATACGATAGCTTTTTGCTAAAATAAGCTATAGGATGTTTGTCTTGTAACAACACAACTCCAACTCCATAGTTTGATGCATCCGTTTCTATCATAAAATCCTTTGAAAATTTGGAAGAGAGAGTACTGGAGCAGTCGTCATAGCTACTTTCAAACTATCAAAAGCTTGTTGTGCTCTATCGTCTCATGCAAAAGAATCTTTCTTCAACAAATCAGTTAAGGCTACTGCAATAGATGCATATGACTTCACAAAGTGACGATAATAACCTATTAACCGAAGAAACCCACACAACTCCTTGAAATTCTTAGGAATGGGCCACTCGATCATAGGTTGTACTTTTTAAGAATCCATGCAAACTGCTTGTCTTGATACAGTATGCCCCAAATATTCCACAAATTGTTGAGTAAAGGCACATTTCCTTTGCTTAACAAAAAATTGATTCTTCTTAGGCAGATGCAACATATTTCTTAAATGCCTAATATGATCCTGTAATGTTGCATTGTAGACTAATAAATCATCAAAAAAATACCGCTACAAACTTCTTGAGGAATGGTTTAAATATTAGATTCATCATTGCCCGAAATGTAGAAGGAGCATTTTTTAAACCATAAGGCATAATAACAAACTCATAATGAACTTCATGGGTACGAAAGGCTATTTTATAGATGTCAGTAGGCTTGACTCTGATTTGATGATATCTAGCTGTTAAATCAAACTTAGAAAAAAGTAGCAGCTCCTCCCAGCTCATCCATCGACTCTTCTACTGCAGGAATCGAAAAATGATCATGCACTGTTATACTGTTTAGAGCTCAATATAGTCTACACAAAATCTCTAAGTGTCATCATTCCTTTTTACTAATAATACTGGTGAAGAGAAGGGGCTGGCCATCGTGTTTTTATAGAGCAGGGATGATAAGATCGATCTGCTAGGGTGAAGATCAATCTTTCCTTGGTTTTAGCTATCAAATTTTCAGGTTTGTAATAGGAGAGATCGATCTGCTCATTGGGGATCGATTTCCTCTTGGCTTGAACCATTGAAATACTTAGTTTTGAAAGGAAGAGATCGATCTACTCATTGGGGAGAGATCGGTCTTTGCTAGGCAGAGGCAACAGGAGATCGATATGCTCATCGGGAGAGATCAAACAGTTGTTGACAAGATTAAATGGAGATCGATTTGCTCAATGGGGGGATCGATCTGGCTTTAGCAGATTCACTTGAAATTGTTTTGCTTGTACAAGGGATCAATCTGCCTTGAATAGGAGATCGATCTGGCCTTCATCTGGAGCATTCCTGCTGCTTTTTCCTAGATTTTTCAAAGGTAAACTCCTATTTCATTACTCCAATACTCATTTTACATTCTAATCCCACTTGGAGCATGGAAAGGCCCATTTCTTATGAGTTTTCTGGTATGGAAGTTATGTATACTGCTTGGAATCAGAAAGGATACATAGAATTCACAGTCCATGTATTATCATTTTGTGCTTTAAATCCTTATCTTTAGCCTAAAGGGTTTTAATTCCATTTATTTAATGAATGGCTACTTCAACCCTTATTTAGCCTTTACATGCATCCATGATACTCGTTCATTCTCATTTGTAATCCATTCGCATTTATATGATCCAAAAATCATCTATCTTATAATTCCATTAACATCTAATGAAGTCATACATACATGGGGTCTCACATAGATGGTGTTCTTATGTTCTGTTTGAGATGAATAGGATAACTAGAGCTGGCATGATGTTGTCCTCCTTACTCAATATTTGCATATGTAGCAGAGAGTTCAAAAGCAAAGTGTAAAGTTGTGAAGGAATATTGGCAATATTCAACCCCATAGATTCCATATTCGTGCATACTTGTGAGATAACATTATAAGAACATTAGACATTTCTTATTGGAATTGTGTCAGCATTTGTTCTTGCTTATCAACTCTGTCATCTAAAGATCTACTTCTTGTGGACACCATTGTTAGAGCACGAGAGCACTAAATGATAAAACTAACAAGGTTTTATACTAGTTGTCAAGAAAAAAAAAAGAAACAAAGAAGTGAGGTGAGAAAAAGAAGATATGAAGAAGAGGAAGAAGAATTCAATGAATTACTGATTACCTACATCATACATTCTTCCTTCTTTTATTTATATCTACTATAAATGTTGATGAATTCATCAGTTACAAATAATGAAACTAATTTCCTTTCCTTCTCATACAACTTATTGTAATAGAAACTAACTACTATTAGCAAAAAGTAACTAACTACTAACAACCCCATCTAAGAACAGATTCTACAGTTTTCATGAACCTTTTCACTCCTAATCTTCATATCTTGCAGGCCTCTTGATCACTCTTCTACCTCTCGATTGTGCCAAACTTTGCTGGTCCATGCTAGCTTCATTTATCTCTTCTTCATCATAGGCATCTTTATCACATTTCTCTACTATATTCATATAAATTACCATTTCCATGTGAAAGTAATTACTTTACATCATATGCTATAAAAAGATGAGTTTGGATTTTAGAAATGTCAAAATAACTATTTTTTTCTCCTTTTGACGAGACTTGCATGTGAAAATAGGGCCTTTTTTATTTATTATTTTATATTGGAAAACTTCTATAATAAATTTATAAAATTTAACTTTATTTTTTAGTTTATAAGAGCTACAAAAGAAGAATAGAGAAATTAAACTATAGGCATAATCCCTCCCAATGAGAGATAATAACTGCTAGGTCAAGCTTTTATTATTAAAGTTTGACTTGATTGTAAAGAAAACAAAGTCAATGAATTATAACTTTTAGATTAAGAACAATTAAGCCAAGCTATTTATTAAATTTTAAAAGTAAAAAGTAGCTTTTATTTAGTAACCATTTCAACTAGTTATAATAATTATCATTAAATACTAAGTGTTGAGTTAATGTATTTTGAAATGACAAAACAAGTGAATTCAATAATGTAAAGATGATATAAAACCATGTTTAGAGGTTATTAGTACCAGAACTTAAAGTTCTGTTGATGAGAGATCGATCTGGGTTATGAGAGATCGATCTCCTGGGTTTGTCTTGGATGAGAGATCGATCTCAGGAAGACATGAGATCGATCTGCCAAGCCTTGAACCTATACAAAGGTATTGAGGAAGAGTGAGATCGATCTATAAGGGTTATGAGATCGATCTGCCTAATACTAGAGTTGAGGAGATCGATCTGATCTAGAAAGAGATCGATCTCCCTTAAAGCAAAGATAGTAGATCGATCTGTAAGATCGATCTACACTCAAACAGAGAGTTTATGAGATCGATCTGGTAATGAAGAGATCGATCTTCTCAAAGTCAGAAAGCTAAGGAGATCGATCTGGGTTATTGAGAGATCGATCTCCTCACTACGAGACTGCATCACAGATCGATCTGTAGATCGATCTTGCCTCAAACAGAGAGATTGGAAGATCGATCTGCCTATTCGATAGATCGATCTCCCCTAACATTTTCAAATTAAGAGATCGATATGCTCATATATGAGATCGATCTCCTTGTGTTATTTTGCTTTGATCTTGCAGGATTTATAACTAAGAGATCGATCTGGCCAAGCTGGCAGATCGATCTGGCATTCTACTGGAGGTACCCAACGGCTAGTTCTGCAAAAATCTCAACGGGAAAAATAGCATTTAATGCTCCAACTACCAATCCTTCAGTATTTAACCAAGCATTGAAGACAATGAGAAGTGAGACACCATTGCTGCACATTTCTTACACTCTCAAGAGTTTAATACTTTCATTCCTTGTGTCTTCATTCCTCATTTATTGAGTTCGTTGTATAAGCTTAAGTGCAAAAGCTGTAATTGTCCTACCCACATTAAAAGCTTGATTTTGTATTCATCCTTACCTTAAGAGAGAAGAGGATTGTTCCTCAGTGAGATAAAAAATTGTAAAAGGGTGAATACATCTTTGTATTGCAAAGGGTAGAGAGGTTATTCCTTAACCTGAAAAAGGAACATTGTAACTTCAGTTGAAGAAGAGAAAGAAAGCACTTGACAAGAAGGTCAAGGAGAGAGGACGTAGGCAAGAGTTTAGCCGAACCTCTATAAACGATTGTGTTTGTTTCTCTCTTCCCTATCTTGCATTATCTTGTTTAATTTCATTATTGCTCACTTTTATTTGCTGATTAAATTAGGATTAATTTAAAATTTCCCATTAACGCTAGAAAACCGATTCACCCCCCTCTCGGTAGAGCCAACAATTGGTATCAGAGCTAGGACTCTTTAATCACATAGGAACAACTTCCTAAGAGTTAGAAACGATCAAATGGCTCACAACAATGTAGCAACTAGTTTGGTAGGAGATGGGCACTCTACGGTTAGACCTCCTATGTTCAATGGAGAACATTATGCCTATTGGAAGACTAGGATGATGTTATTCATTCAAGCAAATGATTATGAGGTGTGGAGGATTATAATTAAAGGACCTCAAATCCCTACAAAGAGAATAGAGGGAAGAGATATCCCTAAAGAAGAAGATGAATGGGATTCAAATGACATTAAATGTGCTCAGCTAAATGCTAGGCTATGCACACATTATTTTGTGCTTTAGGTCCAAATGAATACAATAGGGTCTCTGGATGTGACAATGCCAAACAAATTTGGGACAAATTGGTAATAACTCATGAGGGTACAACCCAAGTAAAGGAGACCAAGGTAGGAATGCTCACACATGACTATGAGCTTTTTAGGATGAAGGAAGGAGAATCAATTAGTGATATGTTCACTATATTCACGAATGTAATTAATGGATTAAAGTCCTTAGGAAAAATTTACTCTAATATTGAAATGGTCAAGAAAATATTAAATAGCTTACCTAAATCATGGGAAGCTAAAGTGACTGCAATTGAGGAATCTAAGGATCCTCACACATTGTCTTTAGATGAATTAATAGGATCACTACTGACTTATGAGATGAAATTAAGAAGAAATGAAGAGCCACTCAAGAAAGTGGGAGTTGCTCTAAAATCCACTGCTCAAGAGGAGATTAAGAATGAGAGTGGTAGTGAAGAGGACCTTGAGATGGCAATGTTTGCCAAAATATTTAACAAGTTCATGAGAATGAGAGCTAGTGGTAGTAATAGGAGAAACAATAAGAGAGATCAAGAAGAAGTAGGTAAAAAAGATTCAATTGTGTGTTATGAATGTAAAAAACCAGGACACATAAAATTTAACTGCCCTCTTCTTAAAAGGTCCAATGATTGGTTCCACAAAAAGAAGGCAATGGTGGTAACATGGAGCGATAGTGACTGCTCTGATGATGACTCAAATGAGGACATTGCCAACTTGTGCTTCATGGCTATTGAGGATGAAAAGGTAACTTCAAACCTCAATGAATATTCGTTTGATGAATTGCAAGATGCCTTTGATGATCTTGCATTAGAGTATGAACGCATGAGTATGAAATATAAAAAGATAATATCCAAATTGAGAAAAGAAAATGAGTTGATGCTAAGGGACAAATTAGAATGTGAAAAGAAACTAGAAATTTCAAATCTTGAAATTTGTGACCTTAAAGAGAAAAATGGCAACCTACATAATTCCTTTAATAGGTTCCACATGGGTCAACAAAAGTTAGATAGCATGCTAGAGACCCAAAGGGCATTCTTTGACAAAAATGGGTTAGGATATAATGCAAAAAGTAGAAAGACTCATCTTAAAAGCTTTATTGCTAGAAATAGTATAAATAAACTCTCAACTTCTTGTTCATATTATAATAGAAAGGGACATGCATCACATAATTGCAACATAAATATGAGCTCTCTTAAAGGAAAAATAGTAAAAAGGATATGGATTCCAAAAGAAGTAATTCACTCAAAGGATGTTAATGCATTAGCAAAATGGATCCCAAAGGGATCAAGAATTGCATTCACTAACCTCAAAGGACCCAAGAGAATTTGGGTACCTAAGACTTGAGTTTGGATCTTTTTGTAGGTAATTGAGCATGGCCACAAAGCTAAAACAAAGGAAGCATGGTACTTGGATAGTGGATGCTCAATGCACATGACGGGAGATAGAAGCCACTTCAACTCTTTTAAATCAAAAGTTAGTGGAGAAGTCACATTTGGGGACAACTCCAAAGGTCAAGTTGAAGGAAGTGGCCAATAGGTAATGACTACTTTTCATTAGAAAAGGTATTACTTGTTAGGGGTCTAAAGCATAACTTACTAAGCATAAGTCAACTTTGTGACAAAGGTTACAAAGTAATTTTTGATTGCATGAAATGTCATGTTGTAGATCCTAAGTCAAACAAAGTTCTTTTTCTAGGTCATAGGCAAGGTAATATATATATTGTCTATCTTAATGAACTCAAAAATGAAAATATATGCTTAATGGTAGACAATAAAAAGGAATCTTGGTTATGGCATAGAAGACTAGGTCATGCTAGCATGCATGTACTATCTAAGTTAGCCAGAAAGGATCTAGTCATAGGCTTACCCAAGCTATCCTTTGATCATGAAGAAATATGTGAAGCTTGTGTTAAAGGAAAGCATAAAAGGACAACATTTAAGCCTAAGAATATTGTATCCACCACTAGGCCTCTTCAATTACTTCACATAGATTTATTTGGACTAACTAGAACAACTAGCCTAGGTGGGAAACACTATGGATTTGTAATAGTTGATGATTACACTAGGTTCACTTGGGTGTTCTTTTTAAGAGTAAAAAATGAAGCCTTAGAAAAATTCATAGCCTATACAAAATTACTCAAAATGAAAAAGGGTATACAATAACTAGCATTAGAAGTGATCATGGAAAGGAATTCGAAAACATAGGATTTGATGAGTATTGCAATGATCAAGGAATTAGTCATAATTTTTCAGCCCCTAGGACACCACAACAAAATGGAGTAGTTGAGAGAAGAAATAGAACCTTGGAAGAAATGGCTAGAACCATGTTGTGTGAGAATAATTTACCAAAGTATTTTTGGGCTGAAGCTATAAACACATCTTGCTATATAATTAATAGAGATATGATTAGACCCATGCTAAAGAAAACTCCTTATGAGCTTTACAAGGGTAAGAAGCCTAATATTAGTTACTTCCATCCTTTTGGCTGTAAATGTTTTGTCTTAAATAATGGTAACGATAATCTAGGAAAATTTGATGCCAAGAGTGATGAGGGAATCTTTCTAGGGTACTCATTGAATTCAAAGGCTTATAGAGTATATAACAAAAGAACATTAATGGTTGAAGAATCTATTCATGTTATATTTGATGAGTCAAATGATGTATCTAAAGATTCAACTAATGATGAGGATGTAGGAATATTTGATGAAAACTTGGAGGAAATTCCAAACTTAGAAGATGATTTATTAGAAAAACTTGACTTGAATAAAGAAGATGAAGAAGAAATAGAGATATTAGAGAGAGTCTAGAGCACCAAGAGAGTTAGGATATATAAAAGATTGTGAAATAGTAGGAGATCCAACTCTTAGAGTTAGAACTAGATCATCTCTAAGAAATATGTGTCAATATATAGCCTTTGTATCTCAAATAGAGCCTAGGAATGTCAATGAAGCCTTAGATGACAATAATTGGTTCCTAGCAATGCAAGAAGAATTAAATCAATTTGAGAGAAGCAAAGTATGGAAACTAGTTCCTAGGCCTAGTGATCACTCTATAATTGGAACTAAATGGATATTCAAGAACAAGATGGATGAAAATAGTGTGATCATAAGGAACAAGGCTAGGTTAGTTGCACAAGGCTATAGACAAGAGGAAGGTATAGACTATGATGAAACCTATGCACCGGTAGCTAGACTAGAGGCAATAAGAATGTTACTTGCCTTTGCATGTTATAAGAACTTCAAATTATATCAAATGGATGTAAAGAGTGCATTCTTAAATGGTTTCATTAATGAAGAAGTCTATGTTTAACAACCTCCCAGCTTTGAAAATCATGAATTTCCTGAACATGTTTTCAAATTATCTAAGGCACTCTATGGGTTGAAACAAGCTCCTAGAGCTTGGTATGAAAGGTTGTCAAAATTCTTAATAGAAAAGGGATTTTCAAGAGGAAAAGTGGATACCACCTTATTCATCAAAAATAAAAAGAAAGATTTACTAGTTGTACAAGTGTATGTGGATGATATTATTTTTGGTTCAACTAATGAGTCTTTATGTCAAGAGTTTGCTAAGATCATGCAAGGAGAATTTGAAATGAGCATGATGGGAGAACTCACCTTCTTCTTGGGACTTCAAGTAAAGCAAACAAAAGATGGAACCTTCATCAATCAAGCAAAGTATACTAAGGATTTGCTCAAGCAATTTGGAATGGACAATTGCAAACCTCAAAAAACTCCAATGGGCACCAACATCAAGCTTGATAAAGATGAAAGTGGTAAGTGTGTAGACACTAAACTCTATAGGTCTATGATTGGTTCATTGCTCTATTTAACTGCAAGTAGACCAGATATTTTGTTTAGTGTATGCCTTTATGCTAGATTTCAATCCTCTCCTAGGGAATCACACTTATTAGCAACTAAAAGGATCTTTAGATACCTTAAGGACACTCCCTCTCTAGGACTTTGGTACCCCAAGGACTCTACCTTTACACTTCATGCATTTTCAGATGCAAATTTTGGGGGATGCAAAATAGATAGGAAAAGTACTTCAAGTACCTGCCAATTCTTAGAAAATAGATTAATCTCTTGGTTCTCTAAGAAACAAAACAGTGTGGCTTAGTCCACAACTGAAGCTGAATACATAGTAGCAGGTAGTTGTAGTGCTCAAGTGTTGTGGATTAAACAACAAATGAAAGATTATGGTATTGACATGAAACAAGTTTCTATTAAATGTGACAATACCAGTGCTATTAACCTATCTAAAAATCCTATTCAACACTCTAGAACCAAGCACATTGAGATTAGGCATCATTTCCTAAGAGACCATGTGCAAAAGGGGGATATAATTCTAGAGTATATTGACACTTTACATCAAATAGCTGATATATTCACCAAACCCCTTGATAGAGATAGGTTTTGTATCCTTAGAGGTGAATTAGGACTCATGAATATCCCTTAAGATATTTATGCTTCAAAATCTTAGTTTTATGTTGGTTTTAAATGAGTTTTACAAAGATTTTTCTGGGCAACAAGTATGAGAGATCGATCTCCTATCAATATAGATCGATCTCCATACTTCCAATAAGCCTAAAGTATTAAGGTTAAGCTAAGCAGATCGATCCTCTATCCATAAGATCAATCTCCTTAAGCCTCTGTTAAACAGCAGATCGATCTGTGCATATGACAGATCGATCTCTTCAAGCTTCTGTATTCTGAAGATCGATCTATGCATTTGGCAGATCGATCTCCCTAAGCCTCTGTCAAACAGCAGATCGATCTGTGTATACGACAGATCGATCTCCTTAAGTTTCTGTATTATACAGATCGATCTTATGGACCACAGATCGATCTCCTTGAGCTTCTGGAAATGACAGATCTATCTGTTGTCTCGACAGATCGATCTGTTGTCTCGATAGATCGATCTCATGTGCCCTGGACTATAAAAACTGGCGAAAAATCCCCAAATTTCAAACCCTCAAACTTCAAAATCCCTAACTTCCTTCGCATCTCCTCTCTCGATTCCTCCTCAGATCGATCTCGGTACGGTCTTCGTGGCTTCTCTCCTTCGTTTACTGGTATAGTAACCCACATTCCTTATTATTTTCTCAAAAATTTCTTAAGATTTGTGTTCAATTTCACTCTAGGGCAAATCTAGTCACTGTTTCATTGATTTTTTGTTGTGAACCGGTCTTAGAGTAATTCTCATGTCTAGAATCATGCCCAGACTTAAGAGAGTAGGCCAAAAACCTCCTCGACCTAGTGTCGATCAAGGGTCTTCTTCCCAAACCAATCCACCCCCTTCAGTCACTACCTTTAACAGGTGTTTTAAAACACCTGCGAAAAGGAAGCGATATGAAGAATATTTTTCTAACATGCCAATTAAACATTGGCGAACAATCGATTTCTCCTTCCTAAACCACATCGATTTTCTCTATCTATCCAAATTTGAAGAATTTGGTTGGATGTCGTTCCTAAAAATCAATACTCCCGTACCTCCAAATATCGTTCGAGCATTCTTTTCCAATGCCGAACTCACCTATGATCCTAACGACACCTGTAATATTCTCGGGTTTACAACGTATGTCATGGGAAAATCCATTGTCGTAGACACTGAAATCCTAGCCAACGCTTTCAACATATGCGATGAAGGGCTGACAAACGAAGATGAGGAAGTCCCTTTGGAGTTTGATATTCCCAGGGATAAGGCGAGTGACCTCCCAATGCACCCCCGGCTACTCCACCTCATCATATCGTGGAACCTTCGTCCATTCAGTACCTGTCACTCCACCGTTAGGCGATTAGATAGGTTCTGGATTCACCACATTCACTCCACCAGTCAAAAACCCAATCTCATCCACTTTATCTATCAAGACTGGTTGAAGATCGTACGCGGCCAAGCCACAACGATAGTGTTTCCGCAACCATTGGCGTACTTTCTCCAACGACTCGGAGTGGACAGCAGCTGCGAAATGTGTGAAATGCCCTCTCCAAAGAGCGTCCTCAACATCGGGTCACTCCACCACATGGGCTACTACAAGGACTTCCGGGGCGACTAGAAGAAGAAGAGGGAACAGTAGTCTGCTGCAACTATGGAGGAAGATCCCTCCGATGAGCCTATGGATCCACCTGCTGCACCGATTGCGGGTCCATTGTCCTCGATTCCTCAGCCCACTGCACCTGCTACCTCAACCGCTGAAATGGAGTCCATTGTGACAATGTTGAGTGCACTGAATAGGAAGATCGATGAAGGCTTTGCAAACCTTCATGCGACCCAGCAGCGGATGTTCGAGGAGCTGAACCGTAAAGTGGATGAAGGTTTTGCAAATCTTCATGAGGCTCAGGAGGCGATGTTTGATGAGATTCAAGACACTCGCACTCACGTTGAGGATCTCATGGATCGATTTCCTCCTCCACCATAGGGCTGATTTACTAGATCTAGTTTTGTTATATGTTTTCATTACTCGTTGTTGTTTGAACTAAATTTGCTTGAATAAGCTGCCCTCTGTGTTATTGAATGAGTTTTTTAAAGAAATGTTAATTTGAAATGACAGGAGTACTGTTTAGATTTCTTTCTTGCCATTGATATGACAAAAAGGGGGAGAAGAAATAATGCTAAGAACACATACGTGTGTTAAAACATGTTTAAATGACTTTAAGAATCATATCTAATGGTTTAAAAGGAATGATTAAAATAAGGGGGAGTTAAGAAAGTTTAGAGATCAAAAGCTAAAAGTAAGGGGGAGTTTACAAAAATGGGGAGTTTGTGCAAAATGAAAATAGGGAACTAAACATGTTGATTGAATAGGTTTGTCATATCAAAAAGGGGGAGATTGTTGAGTTAATGTATTTTGAAATGACAAAACAAGTGAATTCAATAATGTAAAGATGATATAAAACCATGTTTAAAGGTTATCAGTACCAGAACTTAAAGTTCTGTTGATGAGAGATCGATTTGGGTTATGAGAGATCGATCTCCTGGGTTTGTCTTGGATGAGAGATCGATCTCAGGAAGACATGAGATCGATCTGCCAAGCCTTGAACCTATACAAAGGTATTGAGGAAGAGTGAGATCGATCTATAAGGGTTATGAGATCGATCTGCCTAATACTAGAGTTGAGGAGATCGATCTAATCTAGTAAGAGATCGATCTCCCTTAAAGCAAAGATAGTAGATTGATCTGTAAGATCGATCTACACTCAAACAGAGAATTTATGAGATCGATCTGGTAATGAAGAGATCGATCTTCTCAAAGTCAGAAAGCTAAGCAGATCGATCTGGGTTATTGAGAGATCGATCTCCCCACTACGAGACTGCATCACAGATCTATCTGTAGATCGATCTTGCCTCAAACAGAGAGATTGGAAGATCGATCTGCCTATTCGACAGATCGATCTCCCCTAACATTTTCAAATTAAGAGATCGATCTGCTCATATATGAGATCGATCTCCTTGTGTTATTTTGCTTTGATCTTGCAGGATTTATAACTAAGAGATCGATCTGGCCAAGATGGCAGATCGATCTGGCATTCTACTGGAGGTACCCAACGGCTAGTTCTGCAAAAATCTCAACGGGAAAAACAGCATTTAATGCTCCAACTACCAATCCTTCAGTATTTAACCAAGCATTGAAGACAATGAGAAGTGAGACACCATTGCTGCACATTTCTTACACTCTCAAGAGTTTAATACTTTCATTCCTTGTGTCTTCATTCCTCATTTATTGAGTTCGTTGTATAAGCTTAAGTGCAAAAGCTGTAATTGTCCTACCCACTTTAAAAGCTTGATTCTGTATTCATCCTTACCTTAAGAGAGAAGAGGATTATTCCTCAGTGAGATAAAAAATTGTAAAAGGGTGAATACATCTTTGTATTGCAAAGGGTAGAGAGGTTATTCCTTAACCTGAAAAAGGAACATTGTAACTTCAGTTGAAGAAGAGAAAGAAAGCACTTGACAAGAAGGTCAAGGAGAGAGGACGTAGGCAAGAGTTTGGCCGAACCTCTATAAACGATTGTGTTTGTTTCTCTCTTCCCTATCTTGCATTATCTTGTTTAATTTCATTATTGCTCACTTTCATTTGCTGATTAAATTAGGATTAATTTAAAATTTCCCATTAACGCTAGAAAACCGATTCACCCCCCCTCTCGATAGAGCCAATACTAAGTATATCACCAATTTAACATTTTTTTAATTCCCACAGTTATTTAACACATTTTTAATATATATATATATACAAATAAAAATTAAAAAAATTATTTGATGAATTAACTGAGAACTGCACTTGTGTACTTTTTCATTTTGGTAAAAGAAATATGTTTACTTTTGGGATGACAGGAAGAAATGTAGTGTTTTTGCTACTTCTTCTTTGCCGATAACAAATTAAATAGGTCAACTCAAGGAGTTTTAAAGTGATGATTTTTTTATTTCTTGTCATTTTTTCACCAAAGATAAAGACAATTTCAATAAGAACGAAAGGAAATTTTAACACAATAATGTCTACAAGTGACTACCTCAAATCTATAAACACATGCTAAATAAACATCTTTTAAAGTCAAGGGTGGACCTTTGTTCTTGCATCCTCAAATATACATTGGGGCCACACCTACACTCTTGTCCTGCTACACCATCAGGTTTGGTGGCAGGACCTTCCTTCTTTCCCGATCTCAAAGGCACTAGTAATTTGTTATAAGCTCCAACAACTAGATTTTTGCATTTACTAATGAGAAGTTCATTAGGAATTTAACCACAATAGCCAAGGACTTGAAGAATCTATATATAGATGAAGCTAACAACAAAACAAAGAGAAAACCAAAATTCTATATTCAAAGTTATACTCATTTTTAAAGCTTCACAAAAGAAAAACCAAGAGAAGAGACAAGAGATCCATCTCCACATTCATTGTCTCGAGTTATTTCCTTCATAAGAGCTAAAGAGAGTGATTCAGCCTTAGTAGAGACATTTGTAACCATTTTGTTAGCCCACAACTATACTTGTAAAAAGGGGAGAGTTCTTTTGAGTGAGAAATTTGTAAAGTGAAGTTGGGTAGATTAAGATTTACTTTTTGAACCATAAAAAGAAGTAATTTTAAGGTTTGATCTTTCAATCAAGAAAAAAAAGCAATTGTAAAGATTACTTCCCTTAGTCTACAAAAGGGAGGGTGTAAGTTTCCTTCTTAAGCCTGTGAAAGGGAGTGGAAGTTTATCCTTGATTCTTGGAAAAAAGGAAAAGTTTCTCTCATTGAGCTTGCAAAAGGGAGAAGTTGTAAACCATTTCTGATAATGGACTTGGTGGAAATCCTTATGAGGAACTCAAAGTAAAGGTCGTAAGCTGGGAGCCAAACCTCTGTAAATCATTATGTATAGTTTCTTTACATTACTTATTGTTTATTATTTTATCTATTGCTTGTTCATAGAAAGTGTAGGTAGAACTTGAGTTAGAAAGGCCTTAAGTTAGAAAAAGATTTAGGAACCAATTCTCCCCTCTTCTCAACTAGTTGTGTGTCATGACCTCCTTTACCTAAAATTACTACAAAATTTTTGCTTTTTCTTTACCTTTTCCTTCGTGACAATTTCTAACATCCATTGGACTGTGATTCAGTATTAGTCACATTTTCCTTACTTATCTCATCATCCATTCTATATCATACATACATGTCAATATGAACTATTGATTAACTGTAAATATTATAATCTCATAAGTGAGCTCGCATTAGTTTACATATATTTACATCCCTAATATTACATCCGTATACAATACTATGCCATACATGTTCAGATACAAAATCATATGAATGTGTATACCTTTCGCTCGATAGGGAATAACAGATAGTAGGAATGCAACCCCTCAACCGTACTCTAGCTATTGCGAATGCTTTGTAGAGAAGGGGAAAATGAAAGTGGTGAGCTCACTAGCTCAGCAAGGCAATCAGGCAAGTAAGTAGATAACCACACTATATACATGAACATAATGCCATGCCTTAAAATATTCTTTCTCATTTCACATCTGAAGCATGAATCTTTTTGTATAAAACTTATGCAGTGCAAATATATTCACTCATATATATGAAAATCATGCTTTATTTACAAACACAAGTAATCAAAGCAAAACATTGCATTTTCATATAAAGCATATAAATCATATCATGCCATTTCATTTCAATCATAAAAATATGGCATTTCATCATGTGGAAACATGTAAATCGGGGCTCAACCCATCCCTCGAGTTCACCTGGGTTATTAAAATACTTGCATTTATATAAAACCACAAGGTTATTTATCGAGGCTTGATTCATCCCTCAGGTCAACCTTAGTCCTCATAAAATCATATGACATAATCAAGTGAGATTGGCGACTATTGTGATAATTTTGAGGACTATGATCATATCCCATATTAGTGATCCTAGTCTACACGGATCCTAGTGTTCGGGATATCAATACTACAATGGGAGGTGGGTTAAATCCTACCCACCAGCTAACAAGTCCATAACTCCACATGTCTACTCAACACCAAATACTCACAATACAGCATATTACATGTCCGTACACGGTACAACGTACTCTGTGGACCCTATTTCAAGTCGATAGTCATTGCCATATCTCAAAATGCACTTGCGAGCATCTCATACGTGTGACACACAGTCTACACGAGACTACCAGCATGACTCTTTATGTCATTCATTTCAAAGCTAATACGTGCGAGTAAACTCTAACACGATTTCATGCACAATCACTTAAAATCTAGTGCGAGCAAGGCTCCAGCATGCTTAACATGTAAAATCTAGTGCGAATAACACTCTAGCACTAATTTAAGTAGAAAGCATATAAAATCCAGTGCGAGCAGTGCTCCAGCACAATTTTTTTTTACACAACTCGACAGATGGCTCGTTTCAAAGAGATTAACTCTATTAAATCAAATCGACAACATATTGTGTTGTTTTTTGTGTAAATCTTGAAAATATCGGCCAAATTATCTATGCATCTACTAAACAGCAGTAAAAACTCTCAAAAACATGTTTTCCATGATTTTTAGAACTTTTCCTAACTTTTAACATTTTACCCTTAACAGGGGTAAAATCGTAATTTACCCATATCAGGTCTCTACAAATTTATTCTCTTTCTTTGACCTTAAGACTTTATCAGTGTATATAAATATGCTCGAAACTATGTGTAGATATCTCTAACTACCCATAAAATTCCCTTACCTAGAATCACACAGAGCGCGTCCACTTTTCTAACGCAGTTTGATTTGCTTCCGATAAAATCTCCAGAACTGCATATAACCAATTATCACATCAATTACACTTTTTAAACTATATTTCACATTTAATACGGTCTATTTCACTTAATGGGCTTGTTTACTCTTATTGGGCCTAATTGCATCTTAATGGGCCTAACATTTTCTTAGGCTCATTCCCACTTTACTATTCATTTCATCTGGACCTATTGGGCTTATGGGGCACACTAACTCTTATTGGGCTTGTTCGAGGCCCACCATCCCTTATTGGGTCGAAACAATTCAGCTTGGCCCATTTTGCCTCTCTGCCATGGCATGTGGCCGAGAGCCATGCATGCCACCCATGGCCGACGGTCACCCATTATCACGCCAACCTTGGCCAATTTTCTAGCCATTCACTTAGGCATTTTATCAAACACAACTTATGCATGCCTTAAGCCTTTAACTTTTTGTTCATTAAGGCATTTTATCAAACACCTTATATGTCATCATCAATTACTCAACCAACTGACCAACTTGATTAAAATTAATGATGCCATAATCATGTATACATATTTATTAACCTATCCATGTCTTAAAATCACATGGGTATTCATCAAAACCTAAAAACCCATTTTCGACCAACATGCATTCTTAGTGATTTTGTGTTTTTTTTTTTTATCCATAAAGTATACACCAATCATCTTAGAATAATTCCTAGATTAACATACTAGAAGTTGGAAGCTTGAAAACTCACCCTACTTGGTGTTCTCACTTTGGCTGAAACTTTGCTTGATTTTCGCCCCCTTCAATATGGCTTATTGATAGCTAAATCCAAGGTATGTTAATCCTTTCTCAATTTGGAACAACTTTCATGAAGATCACTTGTTCCAAATATGTCTCTAGGCTAGTGATTTCTAGTGAGATAAAGCTTCAATATCTAGGTTTCCATGGAGTTTCCTTGTTGCTGAGAGCTTATGGAGAAGAAGACTAATGTTTGGCTGGTTTTTAACTTAGGAAATTAATCTATTTAATGTTAATTTTCAGCCCATCATTTGGGCTTGATCATGATATTAGGCTTTGGAAATTTAGGCTTAAGTTTTGGGCCTAAACTATTAACTAATGAACCTAGCTTTTTAGGCTTTCCAATTTGTGCTTAATATTGGGCCCACCAAATGGCACAACAATTTGGCCCATTGGGCCTACAAAATTCGACCCATGTTGAGTCCACCTTAATGGGCTTTAAATTTTCCACTAGTTGGCCCATCGATTTCTACCCATTTAATTTAATCCGGATTTTGATTAAATTAATTTTCCATACCTAAGGAATTAAAGATCGAGTGTTTTAGCTAAAAATATTCCTTCCCCAATTTTTAACTTTGGTTGGGTTAAATTTTAGCCATGGTTAGTTAACTATGGTCAAAGTGAACATTTCTTAACTAACCTTGATTTTTCTTGACCATTGACCATGTTTGACTTTTTCTTAAAAATCAAAAAGTGTCATTCTCATGGTTAACATGCTCATCTCTGCGTTTTGGTCATTTCTGGGAAGTGAAATAGGTAAAAACACCTCGAACGGTTCATTTTGAGTTCGTTTAGCCCATTTTTGCTTTTCCTCCACTTCGATATATCCGGGATCAAACTTAACCAACTTTCCTTCATGAACCCTCTATATTTTGACATTTTAAGTTTTTCTCTTCGGTCAGAAGGATTTGAATCCCTTTGTCTTAGCCTGTGGCCATCTTCGCCCTTATTTTCCCGTTACTTGACTTATATGCATCTAATCATTTCACTTGTATTTTCATCTCAGTAAATACTCTTCTTATGATTCAATTAACAAAACCAAATGTTTACACATAGGAATCATAAGGTACATAGTAAAAATATGGGTCTTACAATCCTCTCCAATTTAAGAAATTTGGTCCTTCAAATGAGAACCGAGTCAATCCTCGAATAGTTGGGGGTGTTTCTCGCGCATGAGGCTCTCTAACTCCCGCGTAGCTTCCTTCTAAGTATGGTGTTACCAGAGAACCTTAACTAACCCGATCGTCTTCGATCTCAATACCTTCTCCTTCCTATCCAGTATCCGAATCGGTTTCTCCACATATGACATGTCCTCCCTGAGCTCTAATGGCTCATACTGAATCACATGTGTCGAATCAAGGTGATACTTCCGAAGCATCAAAATGTGGAAGACGTTATGGACATCTGATAAGTCCTGTGGCAACACCAACCTACAAGCCTTATCTCCCACTCGATACAATATCTCAAAGGGTCCAATGTAGCGAGGACTCAGTTTACCTCTCTTCTCGAATCTCGCTATACCCTTGGAAGGAGAAACTTTCAAAAATACTGACTCACCAAGTGTATACTCTAGTGGCCTCTGTCTCTTGTCAGCGTAGCTCTTCTGTCTGCTCTGAGCTGTTCTCAATCTCTCACATTTCAACCAAACATCATCATAGGCTTACATGACCAAATCAGGAGACAATATCTTTCGATCACCCACTTCTTCCCATCCGATAGGGGAACCAGATCTACGACCATATAAAGCATCATAGAGTGCAATCCCGATATTCGAATGATAACTGTTGTTGTAGGCGAATTGGGCTAGTGGTAAATGATAATCCTAGGAGCCTCTAAAATCCAGCACACATGCTCTCAACATATCCTCCAAAGTCTGTATAGTCCTCTCTGACTGACCATATGTCTGAGGATGGAAAGATGTGCTTAAACTCTACTGGGTTCCCATGGTTTCCTGGAAATGTTCCCAAAAGTAGGAAGTGAAACGAGAATCCCTATCTGAAACAATGCTCACTGGAACACCATGTAACCTCACTACCTCGCGTACATACAACTCAGCCAATGAACTCATAGTATCAGTAGCTCTTATAGCTAGGAAGTGGACTGACTTAATCAGTCTATCTACGATTACCCAAATAGCGTCGTGATTCCTGTGGGTCCTTGGCAAACCCATCACAAAATGCATGGTGATATGCTCCCATTTCCATGTCGATATAGGTAGAGGCTGCAATAACCCTGCAGGCTTTTGATGCTCTACCTTCAACTACTGATAAACGAGACATCTCGCCACATACTTTGCCATATCCTTATTCATACCTGACCACCAATACGCCTTTCGGAGACTCTGATACATCTTATTACTCCCCGGATGTCACGTGTACCTCGAAGAATGAGCTTCTAACAAAATCAATCTCCTGAGATCTAGATCCTTGGGAATACACAACCTACCTCTGAACCTCAGTAGTCCATCAAACCCAACTTATAATCCGTCATTGTGCCCATCTGCATCTGACTAACCATATCAATGCAATACGGATCACTCTACTGAACCTGTCTGATCCTGTCCAACAGATCGAGTTTCAGCCTCAAGCTAGTTATCACACAGTCTGTATCCATATCAGAAAACACAACACCCAAACTGAGGCTAACAAACTACTCTAGTAACTCGTGTTCTCGGACCATCATCTACGATACCATCCCAAGGCTCTTCCTGCTCAAAGCATCAGCTACAATGTTAGACTTACCTGGATGATAAAGTATCTCACAATCGTAATCCTTCAGAAGCTCTAGCCATCTTCTCTGTCTCACAGTCAGCTCCTTCTGCGAGAACAAATACCTAATGCTCTCGTGGTCAGTAAAAATGTAAAACTTCTTACCATATAAGTAGTGGCACCATATTTTCAATGCAAACACTACTACCACCAACTCCAAATCTGGATTGGATAGTTCTTCTCATGCTCCTTCAACTGTCTAGATCCATACGAAACTACCTTCCCATCCTGCATCAATACACAACCCAGTCCCTGGTGTGAAGCATCTGTATATACAAAAAACCTCCTGAGCTGGTAGGAATAGTGAGAATCAGAGCGGTGGTTAATCGACGCTTCAACTCATGAAAACTCTTCTCACAATCCTCTTCCAACACGAATGTAACATTCTAACGAGTGAGATGTGTCAACAGAGCAACCAACTTAAAAAATCCCCCAACAAACCTTCAGTAATAACAAGCTAAACCCAGAAAACTCCTTGTCACGCCCCAAAAATTGCGGAAAATAGGGCAATTTAAAACTTTTTACTCATTAATTCACAGTTAAAGGTGCATTCCTGTGCAGTGTCATACATCATCATAAGTATCATTCCTCAGGATCTCATCATGGTATAATAAATATTGTATTATACCCATTACTCGATTACAAGTTAATTAATCCTAATACATCCCATACAATGATATACATCAAGTGTCTGCAATTACAATAATAGTCTGGGTACATGAAAAGATAAAATATACCTCAAGATACAATATATATGGCCTGGAGCTCGAATCCTCCACTAGCCACTACTCCGTACGTCGCAGGGAGATCCTTTTTCACTTGAAGAACTCTGGGGGGAAAGAAAACAGGGTGAGCTTCTAAATCGCTCAGTAAGGGGGGGGTAAGGAACTCATTTCATAAACCAAAATGCACATCACAAAATATTTATTTGTATGTGAAACTCATTTGAAAACCATAACATGAAAGTACTCAAAATGACATTCTCATGTCTCAAGTCATGTGAAAACATGAAGTAAAAAGGCTCACTCTAGAGCAATAACAAAGCATGTGAAAATATGCGATAAACGCTTTCTCAAATACGTGATAAAATCAATGAAATAGTAATGCACGTGGCGCAGCCACTAAACACACGTGGCATAGCCACTGATTTAATTTCACACGTGGCATAGCCACTGGATAGGGTTTCACGTGGCAACGGCCACTAATTAGGGGTTCTCACGTGGCAACGGCCACCAATAGGGTTTCTCACGTGCCAACGGCCACCAAATGGGGTATCACGTGGCAACGGCCACCAATGGGGTATCACATGGCAACGGCCACCAATGGGGTTTCTCACGTGGCAACAGCCACCAATGGGGTTTCTCACGTGGCAATGGCCACTAATGGGGTTTCTCACGTGGCAACGGCCACCAATGGGGTTTCTCACATGGCAACGGCCACTAAGTATACGTGGCACAGCCATAGAATGGGTTATTCTCAGTTACCAGAACGGAGAAGAATCGGGCTTACATGCTACCAGAGCAATGCCCGGTGTGTACTCAAAATTACACACCTAAGTCTTATCACACAAGACTGGTTTGCCTTCACGTAGAACTCATAATGGTTTTCCTCTCATAAATCTCATTTGAAAATCATTTTGTACTCAACACAAAACATAATAAAATCGAGTTCCAACCGGCAAAGCACGCACACATTTCTCAAATCTCGATATTGCCTTAACGTAGAGCCCAGTTATAAACTCATAAAAACATTGGGCTCCAACCGGCTATAAAAATCGTGTGCAGTTGTATCTCAACACAACACTCAACACGCTTGTTTTATAAACCACAAATCATGCTAAAATAGTTTACAAATCACATACACAAATGGTTTAGATTTCCCTTACCTCTTTGCACCTCGTATAGTGCAATCGTTTCCCCCGTATCACGGACTAGCCTCGCATTCCACTCTGGAACTCCCGAGCTGTCCAAACGATGTTAAAACATCAATACTCAATTATCTCATAAACCTCAATTCTCAAAATCGAGCATAATTGCTCATAACACCTCAAATCTCTTGATTCTCGTAACTATACCCCGAACTACACTCTCATTCTCAACATCTCGACGTTCTACGTTTCTCATGCCAATCATCTACGTTAATTCACCACATTGTCTAAATTTCCATTTATAGCACAAATTCTCAAAATTACCAAAATCGCTAAATATCATTATCACTCCAACCACATTGCAAATTCATCAATCCCTAATCATTTCTCAGCTATTTCAACGCAATGACAACCACCAATATCATCAAAATCATCTCAAATATCAAGATCGAGGTTTAGAAATTACCCAAAGCTTGTGAGACGCACAACCCACGCCTCGATCCGATTCGTCCTTCGATTTCCAAGTATGTTGTTCTCCCTTTGATGAGGAACAACTTTCCTTCTTGCCACAACTCTTGATTCGGCCGGAAATGGGTGCTTTGGATGAGTGAGAAAGTTAGGTTTTGGTAAAAATGGGGGTTGGAAGAGAGAGAAAGTGAAATTGCAGGAGAAAAACAGGGGTTCCTTATATAGACTGGGGGTAGGAGATCGATCTGCCTCTTGATGAGATCGATCTGCATTTGAATTTTGGGGACGATTTGAGGCAATTTATGCCAAGGAGATCGATCTGTCGAGGGGTGAGATCGATCTCTTTATGGCTTTATGAGATCGTTCTGCTCCTTGAGGAGATCGATCTTCTCCCAAACAGAATCATTTGGAGATCGATCTCTTCCTCATGAGATCGATCTTCTCTCAAACAGAATCATAAGGAGATCGATCCTCTTCCATTGGAGATCGATCTGCTCCTCAAATTCTTCCTTCCTTCTCATTTTTAACTCACCAGATCGATCTCTCCTTCTCCCAGATCGATCTGCTCCTTAAATTCCTCCTTCCTTGTCATTTTTAACTCACCAGATCGATCTCTCCTTCTCCCAGATCGATCTGTCCTCATAGTTTCACATTTATTTTAACACTTAACATATAAATCTCCAATTATCATTCCCCAATTCACTTAGCTCAATAAATTACACTTCAAATTATTATTACATCAATAAAATATGTCTGAAATTCTCAGATCTCACATCCTCTCCACCTTAAAAGAATTTGGTCCTCTAAATTCAACTCAACTAGTTAAAGAGATGGGGGTATTTCTCCTTCATGAGACTCTCTAGTTCCCACGTTGCCTCTTCCCTTGAGTGATATTTCCATAAAACTTTCACTAATGGGATGCTCTTAGTTCTCAATACATTCTCTCTTCTATCGAGAATCTGGACGGGTTCCTCAGTGTAGCTCATATCCTCTTGAATGTCCATCTCGTCATACTCTATGACATGAGAAGGGTCCGGGTGGTACTTCCTCAACATAGACACATGAAAAACATTGTGTATTCTAGATATCTGTGGGGGTAATGCTAATCTGTAAGCTACCTCTCCCACTCTCTCAAGAATCTCGAATGGTCCTATGTATCGAGGACTCAATTTTCCTTTCTTCCCAAATCGCACGATACCCTTGCTCGGTGATACTCTCAGAAATACTGCATCACCAACGTCAAACTCGAGTGGCCGTCTACACACATCCGCGTAGCTTTTCTGTCTACTTTGTGCAGCCCGTAACCTCTCACATATGAGTTTCACACTCTGTACGGCTTGCTCAACAAGCTCAGGAGCATTTATCTTTCTGTCACCGACTTCTTCCCAAGCTACAGTGGATCTACACCTCCTACCATATAGAGCCTCAAAGGGTGCCATTTCAATACTTGCATGATAGCTGTTATTGTATGCAAACTCTGCTAGGGGCAGGTGATCATCCCATGATCCCTTAAAATCTATCATACACGCCCTCAACATATCCTCCAGGGTCTGAATAGTCCTCTATGACTGACCATCTGTCTGAGGATGATAGGCGGTACTAAAACTCAATCGAGATCCCATGGACTCCTGAAACTGGGTCCAAAATCTAGAAGTAAATCGGGAATCTCTATCAGAAGTAATACTCACTAGAGCCCCATGTAATCTAGCTATCTCGCTGACATATAGCTCAGCTAAGGCATCTACAGTATCTGTGCTCTTGATGGCAAGGAAGTGGGCACTTTTGGTCAATCTATCCACTATAACCCATATATCGTCATGACCTCTTCGGGTCCTCGGCAAACCCATAATAAAGTCCATAGTGACATGCTCCCATTTCCATGTAGGTACAGGTAAGGGCTGTAGTAGTCCTCCGGGCTTCCGATGCTCAGCTTTCACTTGCTGGCATACTAAACACCTGGCCACGTACTCTTCCACGTCTCCCTTCATACCACTCCACCAATACACCTTTTTTAAGTCTCGGTATATCTTAGTACTCCCTGGGTGCATGGTGTATCACGAGCAGTGGGATTCTCTCAGTATCTGTCTCTTCAGGGTATCCTCGTCCGGTACACAAATCAGTCCTCTGAATCTCAACAATCCATCCTCACTGATGGTGAGATCCGACTGCGAACTCTGCTCAGCTTGGCTAACCATATCTATCAATCTCGGATCACTGCGCTGCCCAGTTCTAATCTGATCCATGATCTTGGGCTCTATCCGCAGGCTAGCCAAAAATCCAGTCTCTACCTCTTTAACTCTGATCCGAAGTTCGGTGAACTGCTCTAACAAATCCCATTCCCTGATCATCATAGCAGATATCATACTCTTCCTGCTCAGGGCATCAACAACTACATTCGCCTTACCCGGATGATAAAGAATCTCACAGTCATAATCCTTAAGGAGTTCCATCCATCTCCTTTGTCTCATGTTCAACTCTTTCTGATCAAAGAGATATCTCAAACTCTTGTGATCAGTGAAGATCTGGAATCTTTCCCCATATAAGTAGTGTCGCCAGATCTTCAAAGCATATACCACAGCGGCTAACTCCAAATCATGCGTGGGGTAATTCCGCTCATGGTCTTTCAGCTGTCGCGATCCATATGCGACCACTCTTCCGTGCTGCATAAGTACACACCCCAATCCTTGATGAGATGCATCACTATACACCGAAAATCCTCCTGATCCCTCAGGAATGGTTAACACAGGTGCCGCTGTCAACCTCCTCTTTAATTCCTGAAAACTGAGCTCACATTGATCAGTCCATATAAATGGAGTCTCTTTGAGCGTGAGCTTAGTCAAAGGGGCGACAATCCTGGAAAATCCTTCCACAAATCTTCTGTAATACCCTGCCAAACCAAGGAAGCTTCGTACCTCAGTAACTGTCCTCGGTCTCTCCCAATTAAGCAAAGCCTCCACCTTGCTTGGGTCCACTGATACTCCTTCCTCTGAGACTATATGACCAAGGAAAGCTATCTGGTTCAGCCAAAACTCACACTTACTAAGCTTGCCTTATAATTGCTTATCTCAGAGTATCTGAAGTACTAACCACAAATGCTGTGCATGCTCCTCATATGACCGAGAGTACACCAGGATATCATCAATAAAGACTATCACAAATTTATCCAGATAGTCTCTGAACACCTTGTTCATCAATCTCATAAATGCTGCAGGGGCGTTCGTCAATCCAAAGGACATCACCAGAAATTCGTAATGGCCATACCTTGTCCTGAAGGCCGTCTTTGGAATATCTTCTTCCTTGATCCTCAATTGGTGATAGCCCGATCTCAAATCAATCTTAGAAAAGACTGATGCCCCTCTCAGCTGATCAAGTAGATTATCAATCCTGGGTAGTGGGTATTTGTTCTTCACCGTGGCTTTATTCAACAATCGATAGTCTACGCATAATCTGAGACTACCATCCTTCTTCTTGACAAATAGTACTGGCGCTCCCCACGGCGAAACACTGGGTCTAATAAACCATTGATCCAACAACTCCTGTAGTTGTTTCTTCAATTCCTCAAGTTCCACTAATGCCATCCTGTAAGGAGGTTTAGAGATCGGCTGAGTATCTGGTACCAAATCAATGGTAAACTCCAGCTCTCTCTCTGGTGGTAAACTTGGCAATTCATCTGGGAAAACATCCAGAAATTCACATACCACAGGTATATCTTCAATCCTCGGATGTTCCCGCTCATCGTCTGAGATGAGTGTCTCATAACCTTCACATGAATAATCATATTTAATATTTTCCAAAATAATATCAAAATTCTCAAATTACTTACTAGAAATCCACATAATCATTTCCTCAATATCTCAATCGTACACTGTAAGGTTCAGGTAGGGAGAAAGTTACAATCTTAGTGTAGCAGTCTAAACTCACTTGATTGGTCGCCAACCAATCCATTCCCAGAATTACATCAAACCCATGAATATTCAACAGGATTAGATCTGCTAACATCACTCTATCTCCCACCTTTATTTCACATCCTTTACAGATTAACTCAGTTCTCTGGGATTCACGCATAGGGGTATTCACATGTAGTATGTATTCTAGAGGTTCAAACTTCAAGTTTAATCTACATGCAAAATGCTCAGAAATAAACGAATGCGTGGATCCTGAATCAATCAACACATGAGCCTTATGATTACAGACAGAGAGTGTACCTCTTATAGTTTCTGCCAAAGTGTCTGCGGTCTCCTTATCCAGGGCAAACACACGTCCCTGTGCCACAGGTTTCTTCCCTTTCTCTGCCGCAGTGGCCCGTCTCCGAGGGTCCACTCTCTGAGGCTGCTGTCTAGTGGGCTCCAAGACATGTGGTTTCTGAGGTTGAGGGCAATCCTTCACCATGTGACCCATGTCTCCACATCTAAAACATCCATGGATCGACCCAGTACAACTTCCCTCATGCATTCGACCACAATCTCTGTAAAACCTTGTCTCAGGCCTGACATCTCGAGGGGTCTCTCTAATATTAGGGTAACCTCTGGGTCTCTCTAATTTTCCCTTCTGTACCTCAATCCTTCCTCTTCTGAAGGAACCTCTCCGAGCCTCTGTTTGGAAAATCGCTGGCCTCTTGCCCTTATCTCTATTCACCGCTCTGAGCTCATTCTGGGATTGTACCATCTCAATTCCTCTTTCAATCTCTTGTGCTCGTCTCAGAGCATCTCCAAACTCAGTAATACATAGCCCTATCAATCTATCTCTGATGACGGGCTTCAACCCATACACAAACTTCTCTCTGCGGAGCTCTTCACTCTTGAAGGTCTCTGGGTCATATCTCAATAGTGCGGTGAATTGGCTCTCATAGTCATCCACAGACATGTCACCCTGTACCAAACTCAAAAACTCGGCCTGTTTCTTTCTCTGAGCGGCTCGTGGTACATATTGGGTCCTAAAAGCTGTCTGAAACTCTTCCCAACCAATCACATCATGGTGGGACATCAAAATACCCTGGGTAGTACCCCACCAATCTCGAGCTCTCCCCTTCAGTATATAGGTACTCATACTGACCCTCTCAGCATCGGTGCACCCCAAAAAATCAAATATAATTCTCAATTCCGTCAACCACTCCTCAGCCTCTGTAGGATCCTTCATTCCCTTAAATGCGGGTGGATTCATCTTCAGAAAATCCCTTAGTCGGACCATACTTCTATCCTCAGGCTGAGTGACGGGAGGCACTGGGGGTATGGGAGGTCCTTGTGGTGGTGTAGGGGTAGTATCTGAGGCATTAACTCCAAAGTGTTGCGCGAATAACGCTGCCATCTGCTCAAAACCTTGCCTCACATCGGTCTCAATCCGATTAAATCGAGAGTTAGGACTCTCTGGTTGTGGGACAGGCGGCGGAGGGGACTCTGCCTGCCTCCTCGAACAACCTCGTCGTTTACTCATTCTCTATCTCAACTCGTCTCCTGCGCGTACATATCACCATCGATTGAAATCTCAATCCTCAATTTCAGTTCATGACCAGACTATTACAGACACTTGGGATGTCCTCTATTTCACTTAACCGACACTGACAGTACTAGACACCCTAAGCTCTGATACCAAGAAAACTCTGTCACGCCCCGAAAATTGTGGAAAATAGGGCAATTTAAAACTTTTTACTCATTAATTCACAGTTAAAGGTGCATTCCTGTGCAGTGTCATACATCATCATAAGTATCATTCCTCAGGATCTCATCATGGTATAATAAATATTGTATTATACCCATTACTCGATTACAAGTTAATTAATCCTAATACATCCCATACAATGATATACATCAAGTGTCTGCAATTACAATAATAGTCTGGGTACATGAAAAGATAAAATATACCTCAAGATACAATATATATGGCCTGGAGCTCGAATCCTCCACTAGCCACTACTTCGTACGTCGCAGGGAGATCCTTTTTCACTTGAATAACTCTGGGGGGAAAGAAAACAGGGTGAGCTTCTAAATCGCTTAGTAAGGGGGGGTAAGGAACTCATTTCATAAACCAAAATGCACATCACAAAATATTTATTTGTATGTGAAACTCATTTGAAAACCATAGCATGAAAGTACTCAAAACGACAGTCTCATGTCTCAAGTCATGTGAAAACATGAAGTAAAAAGGCTCACTCTAGAGCAATAACAAAGCATGTGAAAATATGCGATAAACGCTTTCTCAAATATGTGATAAAATCACTGAAATAGTAATGCACGTGGCGCAGCCACTAAACACACGTGGCATAGCCACTGATTTAATTTCACACGTGGCATAGCCACTGGATAGGGTTTCACGTGGCAACGGCCACTAATTAGGGGTTCTCACGTGGCAACGGCCACCAATAGGGTTTCTCACGTGGCAACGGCCACCAATGGGGTATCACGTGGCAACGGCCACCAATGGGGTATCACGTGGCTACGGCCGCCAATGGGGTTTCTCAGATGGCAACGGCCACCAATGGGGTTTCTCACGTGGCAACGGCCACCAATGGGGTTTCTCACGTGGCAACGGCCACTAAGTATACGTGGCACAGCCACAGAATGGGTTATTCTCACGTTACCAGAACGGAGAAGAATCGGGCTTACATGCTACCAGAGCAATGCCCGGTGTGTACTCAAAATTACACACCTAAGTCTTATCACACAAGACTGGTTTGCCTTCACGTAGAACTCATAATGGTTTTCCTCTCATAAATCTCATTTGAAAATCGTTTTGTACTCAACACAAAACATAATAAAACCGAGTTCCAACCGGCAAAGCACGCACACATTTCTCAAATCTCGATATTGCCTTAACGTAGAGCCCAGTTATAAACTCATAAAAACATTGGGCTCCAACCGGCTATAAAAATCGTGTGCAGTTGTATCTCAACACAGCACTCAACATGCTTGTTTTATAAACCACAAATCATGCTAAAATAGTTTACAAATCACATACACAAATGGTTTAGATTTCCCTTACCTCTTTGCACCTCGTATAGTGCAATCGTTTCCCCCGTATCACGGACTAGCCTCGAATTCCACTCTGGAACTCCCGAGCTGTCCAAACGATGTTAAAACATCAATACTCAATTATCTCATAAACCTCAATTCTCAAAATCGAGCATAATTGCTCATAACACCTCAAATCTCTTGATTCTCGTAACTATACCCCGAACTACACTCTCATTCTCAACATCTCGACGTTCTACGTTTCTCATGCCAATCATCTACGTTAATTCACCACATTGTCTAAATTTCCATTTATAGCACAAATTCTCAAAATTACCAAAATCGCTAAATATCATTATCACTCCAACCACATTGCAAATTCATCAATCCCTAATCATTTCTCAGCTATTTCAACGCAATGACAACCACCAATATCATCAAAATCATCTCAAATATCAAGATTGAGGTTTAGAAATTACCCAAAGCTTGTGAGCCGCACAACCCACGCCTCGATCCGATTCGTCCTTCAATTTCCAAGTATGTTGTTCTCCCTTTGATGAGGAACAACTTTCCTTCTTGCCACAACTCTTGATTCGGCCGGAAATGGGTGCTTTGGATGAGTGAGAAAGTTAGGTTTCGGTAAAAATGGGGGTTGGAAGAGAGAGAAAGTGAAATTACAGGAGAAAAATAGGGGTTCCTTATATAGACTGGGGGTAGGAGATCGATCTGCCTCTTGATGAGATCGATCTGCATTTGAATTTTGGGGACGATTTGGGGTAATTTATGCCTAGGAGATCGATCTGTCGAGGGGTGAGATCGATCTCTTTATGGCTTTATGAGATCGATCTGCACCTTGAGGAGATCGATCTTCTCCCAAACATAATCATTTGGAGATCGATCTCTTCCTCATGAGATCGATCTTCTCTTAAACAGAATCATAAGGAGATCGATCCTCTTCCATTGGAGATCGATCTGCTCCTCAAATTCTTCCTTCCTTCTCATTTTTAACTCACCAGATCGATCTCTCCTTCTCCCAGATCGATCTGCTCCTTAAATTCCTCCTTCCTTGTCATTTTTAACTTACCAGATCTATCTCTCCTTCTCCCAGATCGATCTGTCCTCATAGTTTCACATTTATTTTAACACTTAACATATAAATCTCCAATTATCATTCCCCAATTCACTTAGCTCAATAAATTACACTTCAAATTATTATTACATCAATAAAATATGTCTGAAATTCTCAGATCTCACATCCTCCCCACCTTAAAAGAATTTGGTCCTCCAAATTCAACTCAACTAGTTAAAGAGATGGGGGTATTTCTCCTTTATGAGACTCTCTAGTTCCCACGTTGCCTCTTCCCTTGAGTGATGTTTCCACAAAACTTTCACTAATGGGATGCTCTTAGTTCTCAGTACCTTCTCTCTTCTATCGAGAATCTAGACGGGTTCCTCAGTGTAGCTCATATCCTCTTGAATGTCCATCTCATCATACTCTATGACATGAGAAGGGTCCGGGTGGTACTTCCTCAACATAGACACATGAAAAACATTGTGTATTCCAGACATCTGTGGGGGTAATGCTAATCTGTAAGCTACCTCTCCCACTCTCTCAAGAATCTCGAATGGTCCTATGTATCGAGGACTCAATTTTCCTTTCTTCCCAAATTGCACGATACCCTTGCTCGGTGATACTCTCAGAAATACTGCATCACCAACGTCAAACTCGAGTGGCCGTCTACGCACATCCGCGTAGCTTTTCTGTCTACTTTGTGGAGCCCGTAACCTCTCACATATGAGTTTCACACTCTGTACGGCTTGCTCAACAAGCTCGGGAGCATTTATCTTTCTGTCACCGACTTCTTCCCAAGCTACAGGGGATCTACACCTCCTACCATATAGAGCCTCAAAGGGTGCCATTTCAATACTCGCATGATAGCTGTTATTGTATGCAAACTCTGCTAGGGGCAGGTGATCATCCCATGATCCCTTAAAATCTATCGTACACGCCCTCAACATATCCTCCAAGGTCTGAATAGTCCTCTCTGACTGACCATCTGTCTGAGGATGATAGGCGGCACTAAAACTCAATCGAGATCCCATGGACTCTTGAAACTGGGTCCAAAATCTAGAAGTAAATCGGGAATCTCTATCAGAAGTAATACTCACTGGAGCCCCATGTAATCTAGCTATCTCGCTGGCATATAGCTCAGCTAAGGCATCCACAGTATCTGTGCTCTTGATGGCAAGGAAGTGGGCACTTTTGGTCAATCTATCCACTATAACCCATATAGCGTCATGACCTCTTCGGGTCCTCGGTAAACCCATAATAAAGTCCATAGTGACATGCTCCCATTTCCATGTAGGTACAGGTAAGCGCTGTAGTAGTCCTCCGGGCTTCTGGTGCTCAGCTTTCACTTGCTGGCATACTAAACACCTGGCCACGTACTCTGCCACATCTCGCTTCATACCACTCCACCAATACACCTTTTTCAAGTCTCGGTACATCTTAGTACTCCCTGGGTGCATGGTGTATCGCGAGCAGTGGGATTCTCTCAGTATCTGTCTCATCAGGGTATCCTCGTCCAGTACACAAATCCGTCCTCTGAATCTCAACAATCCATCCTCACTGATGGTGAGATCCGACTGCGAACTCTGCTCAGCTTGGCTAACCATATCTATCAATCTCGGATCACTGCGCTGCCCAGTTCTAATCTGATCCATGATCCTGGGCTCTATCCGCAGGCTAGCCAAAAATCCAGTCTCTACCTCTTTAACTTTGATCCGAAGTTCGGTGAACTGCTCTAACAAATCCCATTCCCTGATCATCATAGCAGATATCATACTCTTCCTGCTCAGGGCATCAGCAACTACATTCGCCTTACCCGGATGATAAAGAATCTCACAGTCATAATCCTTAAGGAGTTCCATCCATCTCCTTTGTCTCATGTTCAACTCTTTCTGATCAAAGAGATATCTCAAACTCTTGTGATCAGTGAAGATCTGGAATCTTTCCCCATATAAGTAGTGTCGCCAGATCTTCAAAGCAAATACCACAGCGGCTACCAGAGCAATGCCCGGTGTGTACTCAAAATTACACACCTAAGTCTTATCACACAAGACTGGTTTGCCTTCACGTAGAACTCATAATGGTTTTCCTCTCATAAATCTCATTTGAAAATCGTTTTGTACTCAACACAAAACATAATAAAACCGAGTTCCAACCGGCAAAGCACGCACACATTTCTCAAATCTCGATATTGCCTTAACGTAGAGCCCAGTTATAAACTCATAAAAATATTGGGCTCCAACCGGCTATAAAAATCGTGTGCAGTTGTATCTCAACACAGCACTCAACATGCTTGTTTTATAAACCACAAATCATGCTAAAATAGTTTACAAATCACATACACAAATGGTTTAGATTTCCCTTACCTCTTTGCACCTCGTATAGTGCAATCGTTTCCCCCGTATCACGGACTAGCCTCGCATTCCACTCTGGAACTCCCGAGCTGTCCAAACGATGTTAAAACATCAATACTCAATTATCTCATAAACCTCAATTCTCAAAATCGAGCATAATTGCTCATAACACCTCAAATCTCTTGATTCTCATAACTATACCCCGAACTACACTCTCATTCTCAACATCTCGACGTTCTACGTTTCTCATGCTAATCATCTACGTTAATTCACCACATTGTCTAAATTTCCATTTATAGCACAAATTCTCAAAATTACCAAAATCGCTAAATATCATTATCACTCCAACCACATTGCAAATTCATCAATCCCTAATCATTTCTCAGCTATTTCAACGCAATGACAACCACCAATATCATCAAAATCATCTCAAATATCAAGATCGAGGTTTAGAAATTACCCAAAGCTTGTGAGACGCACAACCCACGCCTCGATCCGATTCGTCCTTCGATTTCCAAGTATGTTGTTCTCCCTTTGATGAGGAACAACTTTCCTTCTTGCCATAACTCTTGATTCGGCCGGAAATGGGTGCTTTGGATGAGTGAGAAAGTTAGGTTTCGGTAAAAATGGGGGTTGGAAGAGAGAGAAAGTGAAATTGCAGGAGAAAAATAGGGGTTCCTTATATAGACTGGGGGTAGGAGATCGACCTGCCTCTTGATGAGATCGATCTGCATTTGAATTTTGGGGACGATTTGGGGCAATTTATGCCTAGGAGATCAATCTGTCGAGGGGTGAGATCGATCTCTTTATGGCTTTATGAGATCGATCTGCTCCTTGAGGAGATCGATCTTCTCCCAAACAGAATCATTTGGAGATCGATCTCTTCCTCATGAGATCGATCTTCTCTCAAACAGAATCATAAGGAGATCGATCCTCTTCCATTGGAGATCGATCTGCTCCTCAAATTCTTCCTTCCTTCTCATTTTTAACTCACCAGATCGATCTCTCCTTCTCCCAGATCGATCTGCTCCTTAAATTCCTCCTTCCTTGTCATTTTTAACTCACCAGATCGATCTCTCCTTCTCCCAGATCGATCTGTCCTCATAGTTTCACATTTATTTTAACACTTAACATATAAATCTCCAATTATCATTCCCCAATTTACTTAGCTCAATAAATTACACTTCAAATTATTATTACATCAATAAAATATGTCTGAAATTCTCAGATCTCACACTCCTAGTCTCAGTGACTGTCCTAGGCTATTCCTACTAAACTACAACCTTAATCTTGGATGGATCTACTGGCACTCCATCCTTCGATACAACATGGCCTAGAAATGAAATCTGCTCTAGCCAAAAGTCACACTTACTGAGTTTAGCATAAAACTCCTTCTCCCGGAGGGTCTATAAAAAAATCCTCAGGTGTTGTTCATGTTCTTCCTTGGATTTTGAATATACTAAGATATCATCGATAAAGACGATAACAAATCGATCCAAATATGGCTTGAACATATCATTCACTAAAGCCATAAAAGCTGCGAGAGCATTAGTCAATCCAAATGGCATAACCAAGAACTCATAATGGCCATATCATGTAGGGAAGGTTGTCTTGGGTACATCTCCACTCTAAACTCTCAACTGATGGTACCCCTACCTCAAATCAATCTTAAAATAGACATGTGCTCCCCAAAGCTGATCCAAAAAATCATCTATACGCGGAAGGAGATACTTATTCTTTATAGTAGCCTTATTCAACCATCGGTAATCAATACATAATTAAAGGCTTCCATCGTTCTTCTTCATAAACAAAACTGGTTTTCCTCCAAGGTGAAACACTCGATCTTATGAAACCCTTATCCAACAGTTCCTGCAACTGCTTCTTGAGCTCTTCAAACTCAACTAAAGCCCTTCGGTATGGTGGTTTTGTCACGACCCTCTTCCCATGACTTAACTTATTACTAACAGTTGGGCTGTGAGTCAACATCCATATCTACATCTCATCCACTTTATAATTTCAATTCATTTAATGAAATAGAAACTGTACTTTTATAAATGTGCAGAAGCGTTTACATCAGTTTCTATTATATACATCACTTTCGTACAAAAGATAACTTTACTGTGCTCTAATTTACAGGATACAAAATTTTTCTAATAAGTGTGTACCTCTGGACTACTGGAGAACTGGAGAACACCATAGCAGGAACAACTGCAGTAACTCACTACTGCGTAGAATCTGTGGAGGAGGAAAATAAGAGGGTGAGCTAACACGCTCAGTAAGGAAAATATGAAAGCAGGCAGATAACTACACTATCTACATGCTTAAAATATAAACATTTATTTTCCTTATAAAACATATGTATTCTTTGAAAATAGCTTCCATCGATTCAAAACCATTAATTTGCTAGATGGGTATATGCATATAAATCATCAATTCACACAGAATCACATAGCATACTCTTTAAAATCACATAGTTTCTTTTTCTATTCACACAATACACACTTAGAAATTTCTTTGCATTTAGCAAATCACTTAGTAAATCGATAAACATGAGACATAGTATAGGGTATCTTATCACACTATATCACACAGTAGGGAGGACATATGTCACCTCACACAATAGCGACAAAATCTCATATCACACAGATAGAAGACTTATGGCCATAGTCCGGATTCCAAGCATCACTGATAAGGTGTGCGAGAATCCCATGCTTGGGGAGGCGGATCAACCATCCCTTCAGCCCACACAGAATCACTAAGATATCACAGCACATCGTACTTCATGGCTAACGCTCACAGTACAGCGTGCTCCTATGGATCCTTTACCACCTAATTCCATTGTCTCAAAATCACGTGCGAGCAAGTCTCTACAAGATCACTCACCAATACATGATGGCTCCAGCACGGTTTTACTCATCACGCAGCAAGTTTATAACACCACGCACAAGCAACTCAGCATAAGATCACATAGCATACCTGAGGCATCGAGCACGATTTTATCCCATCACACAAAAAGCTTATAAAACCACATGCGAGCAACTCAGCGTAAGATCACACAACATACCTGAGGCCTTTAGCACAGTTTTGCCTCATCATACAGAAAGCTTATAAAACCATACGTGAGCAACTCAACGTAAGATCACACAGCATACTTGAGGCATTGAGTACGGTTTTGTCTCATCACACAGAAAGCTTATAAAACCATGTACGAGCAACTCAGCGTAAGATCACACAGCTTACCTGAGGCATCGAGCATGATTTTGTCTCATCACTTTAAATCGAGGGAGTCACATGCGAGCATAGTCAGAGTAAGATCACTTAGCAGTACTCGATGGCTCTAGCATGATTCCCAAAATCTAGTGTCAGCTCTCGAGTGGATCATACAGCTTCACTCGATGGCTCTAGCATGATTCCCAAAATCTAGTGTCAGCTTTCGAGTGGATCATACAGCTTCACTCAGCTCTAGCACCTTTTGCTTTTCTCAAAATCCTCACCTTCCTCATCTCACTACTCATCTTATCTGGGTCGTACCTGACACGCCCTAAGGGTATTACCGTAAGTGCCGGGTCGTACAAGTAATAATGGGATTTGAGTCCCGAGTTATCGTCCCACAGAGAAGTTGACTAGCCTAATTAACTACCGGTTTATCTTACCCTAAGTATATCCTAACAAATTATGAAATTAAGGTGGGTGATCTACTAAGTCTAGAATTAAAAATACTAAAAATAATAAAAGCTATAAACTAAAGAAAATAAAATCAAGCTAAGATTTACTTACCGATCTCCACGCAATTAAAAGCAAATACCTACGAAAATAATTAAACAGTTAAGATTAATTAACGCAATTAAAATAAAAAGCAAAAATGAAAATAAAGAGACAAGATTAGTTAAACTAAAATTAAAGAAGCCTAAAATAAAAAGTGCATGTAAATAAACTAATAAAAATTGCAAATTAAACTAACCTAAAATCTAATAAAAATGAAAACTAAATTAAAAATCATAAAATGAGTTTAATCTAAATTAATTCTAATTGGAAAACCTATTACTAAAATAAAAATAAAAATTAACTAATGGCATAATTAAATCTAAATTCTAGACTAATCAATCAATTGAACTATAACTAATCATGCAAATAAAATTAAAATCATAACTTCCAATGCTAACAAATTAAATTGGAATTAACTAATCTAAAAAATGCATGTAGATAAATTGTACAATTAAAATGCATTGGCCAATCATGGCCTTAACCAAAACAATCCAGCAAGTGGTCCCGATACTGCACTGTTCATTATCTTTCTAATTTTTTTCTGCCTCTAGGTGTTCATGGTTCTAGCTACTGGCATTGTCCTGCACTGCTGCGTTTTGTGCCTCTGCTCCTGTCGTGCTCCAGGCTCCAGACGTTGCCGCTGCTCTCGTCTGCTGTCCGCTCCAGGTAGTACCATCTGCTGCAGGTGCTGCTCAAGTGTTTCTGTTCAACTTCTGCAATTCTGTCTCCTGCTTCTTTTTGCTTTGTCCAGGCATGTAAACTACTGCTGTACTGGCTCTTGGTTTAGACCAGGTACTGCTCCAGGCGAGGTTTGCTTCTGCCGTTGCTGCTCATCCTTGCTCTGCCCAGTGCTTGCTCTCAGTTCATGCTCTTGTCGAAATTGCTCAGCAATAGATCACTTGCTGCAAGCCTCCAGTACACCTATACTGCTACTATCAATCTTGTAATTATCTGGCCTACTCGTGCACAACAGCAGGACACTCGGGAACTGCTACAACAGCAGCAACTGCCTCCAGTAATCCAGCAACCTATGCCCGAGCAGAGTGTTCCTCAAAGTTTACAGCTGCTAAGATTAATCCAGCTACTCCTCTTGCACCTGCCTTGCTCATCTCAGAATCCCATAAGTGCTGTAGACGCTAAGCATTAAATACAAGCTAAGATGATTATTCACAAGTATCAGCATCCACTGGTATCACAGTTAAGGAAGTAAAATGAAGAAAACTGCAGCAGAACACGATGAGGAACATGCAAGGTTGCTGTTGTTAATACTATCTCACCATTCCAGCAAAATAACCAACTAAACAGTACACTACTACCATAAACAGAGTCGAATAGAGCAACACCAAAAATGCCTCTCAATGCACTTGTTAAAATCAACTTTTATCAAACATACATTAGCTAACAAATCTAGTGGGATTAATGAAAACTTTCTAACATTAACTGCAGCAATTGCTTTCAACAACAGAACTCAACAACATACTGTAAAAACAATGCAAGCTAAGGTGAAATGCATTAAACAAAACAACCCGATTCAGGAAAGGTATACCAATAAAAGTGAAATAAGGAAAGGAAAGAACAAGAAAGCATAGCCAAACAGAAGATTAAAACCAGGAGGAAATATATAAAACAGAAAAGAAAACAACTGTTGAAATTACACACTCGAACTGGTAGCTTCATCAACGTGAAAAACCATCATCATCGGATTGCTCTAAATCCAGCTCATAATGCCATGGTTCCACATTGCCTTTGATTTTGAACAATGCCTAGCATTTACCCACATCAAAGCACCAAAACCAAACAACATAGATGAATAAAGAGTCAAGGTACCAAATGCACATGAAAGCAACCCGAGAGCTAAAAATGAAAAATAAAAAATTACTTTAACAAAAACAATAACAGTTTAGGAAAATCGAGAATGAGAAAAAGAGAGGCAACAATTTCCATTAACTTTCATTGAATCAAATGCAAAGGAGATACTTTTGATAAAATGAACTACAAGTAACCGAGCAAAGAAAATGAAAAACTTCATAAAAACATTAAGAAAATGCCATGAACAGTAAAATTTTTTGATTGAAGAAAAACTATTTGAAAATTTGAAGAAAGGTTTAAAATTAACCTAAAAACTATTCTACCCTAATTTACCTCTATTCTAACCTAGGCTACCCCCTTTTTCAATTGCCATCATATTCTATTTATACACACACTTAGGGGTACAATGGTAATTTTTTCATCCTAGATGAGTTAGCATTGTTTGGCCACTTGTCTTCACACCATTGGCTCCTTGAAATAAATATTTCCATGTCATTTGTCTTTTTGTCCAATTGGATGTGCTAGGCTCGTGTTGTTTGAATGGTCCAATCTCGATTTTAGCCCAATTTCGATCTATTTTCTATCAAAATATTCAAAATTCATCCGAATTTAATTTATCTGCAAACATAAGAATTTTAATTAAATAAAGGGGATAATTAACAAAATAAATTGGGGATTTAAATAATTAATTAGGAAATTAAGCACAAATAATTCTAAAAATATAGAATTATCAGTACCTTCCATGGGATATAAAGCACGCCTCATACTCGTCTACACATCTGTTCTCCTGAGCCAACCCTATAAACTCCATATGTAACTTCCTCTGAGCAGTGTTTGAAACATACTACCTCCAGAAGGCCTCTAAAAATTCCTCCTAAGTGATCTCTGTGTGTCGAGCTCTCAAAATCGGTCTGGTGGACTTCCACCAATGCTCTGCCACTCCTTTAAGCATGAACATGACAAAAGTGACCATCTCTATAGTTATGCACTCAAAGAACCCGTAAAACTTCTGGATTTCACTCACCCAGTCCTTAGTAACTACTGGGTCCTTCACCCCACTAAATGATGGTGGCCTAAACTTCTAAAATTACAATAATCTTTCCAAATCACAACCATAACCGCAAACTCTGCTACTCTGCTGTAGAGCAACAGATGATGCTATATCCTGAACTGGTGGGGGTGTATCTACCGTCTGTGGCATCTGTGCTGGCTGTGTAGGCATATCAGACGCAACTACCTATCCAACATCAGCAGCCTGGGTAGTTGGGCCCTATCTCTCCCCAGCTCTCTGCATAGACTGAGCGACTAGCTCCATAATAGTATCCAAACTCTGCTCCAACCTAGCGAAGCGTGCCTCAATATCCCCTGGCCTCTCAGCAGGCTCCTGCGGGATCTATCCAGTCTGTGGTTCTGCACGACTCTCAGGCCTTCCTCTACGACCCCTAGCACGTGCCCTCGCCCCTCTACCATTGCGTGTGACAGGCATAATGCCCAAATTCCTACATCCATATTTATTCATTAGTCTAACCCATAAGATATACATATTTATATCTAAACAAAGCACAACAATATAGGGATGTAAATTTTCTTATTACTAACTCCGACTCATATCAGGTCAACTCAGCTCTGATACCACCTCTGTCACGACCCTCTTTCATCTAAAATCTCTATAAATTTTTTGCTTTATTCGTTAACTTTCCCTATCGTGAACGGTTTCTAACTCCAATTAGTTGAGCTATGATTTGGAGTTAGTTATCTCTTACCATAAATCGTATCACTTAACATTTATATACAATAACTGTAACACCTAAATTTCTTATATTGAACTTCATTAATTTGTACATGTCTACAAATATTTACATCCCCCAAATTTACATTTCAAAAAGATATTAATGTGTATACCTCTCAGTAATGGCAACAGCGAACATTGGGAGTGTAAGTTTCTGCTCGCTCTCAACCACTATGGCTGCTCTGTGGTGATAAAAAGTGAAAGGATAAGCATAACTTGCTCAGGAAGGAAATAATGCAAGCAGGTAGACAGCTACACTATCTACGCACTGATAATGACATGATATAAAATTATTTACATTTTGAGCATGAGGTGAAATAAAACTATGCCGCATGGATGTGTATAGAATATATATGAACACTCGTAAAATCAGGCATGATAACACATGGAAAATCATCATGTAAAAACATCTCATGCTCATCATAACAAAACTCATCATAAATCATTTAAATTAAGCTAATCCCACCCATCGGGAATATCCTGTGCAAAAACCACATTTCTTATAAAAACATAATCACGGGTGTCACCCCTCTTTCGGGTCTACCCGAGTCTATCACTAGATTATGATATCACATAAGGCATGTATGTTACATCTTAAAAACAAATTGGGAACAATGACCATGTTTAAATCCCTGTGATCCCAGGATATGCGGATCCTGGAGTGCGGGGCATCATAACTGCAACGAGAGGTGAGGTCAACCCTACTTGTGCAATAACTCAACCAACTAGTTATCAAGGCTACACGATAAAACGTCTCCATGTGACATACATGATACAACGTACTCCGTAGACCGACACGATCTAAGGGTGCCTACCATAGGTCTTAGCCCACATCATTGTCTAGGGTGCCTACCATAGGACTTAGCTCACATAACTGTTTAGGGTGTCTGCCATAGGACTTAGCCCATTTCATGGTTCAGGGGTGCCTACCATAGGTCTTAGCCGTCCTATACCATGCCGGTAACCATCTCATGTCTCAAAATACACGTGCAATATATCATCTCACTGTGACACATAGTTTACAGGAGGTATCAGCACAGTTTATGCATGCCATGATATCCAACATCTCGTGCGAGCAAAGTATCAGCACGATTTTCTATAAAACATGTAAAATCCTCGTACTGACAACGCTCCAATACGACTTTCATGCATAGTAGATCAATATCAAATCACGTACGAGCAACACTCCTGTACTGCTTTCATGCATAGAAAATCAGTAAAAACTAGTCCAAGCAGGGCTCCAGCACTATTAGCATGAGTCAAGACATCGAAATCTAGTGTGAACTAAGCTCTAGCACAATTTGTACTCCCACAGATATGATAGGTGGCTCCAGTTTAAAATCAAGTATTTTCAAAGATACAACTTACCACACAATCTGTGCTATTTCATGCAACCACATAAAGCAATAGTTGACCTATCCTCATTTCATTCATATCAAAGCATATTCATCATAAAAACATCAGAGTCATGAAAATCCATGCATTTTAGGATCCTTACTACCCCCTTCATAAAATTCCTACTAAGGTGAACTCATCTTTTCTTTCCTTATTTTTGGAACCTTTCTCAAAAATTCTTAATGCATTATTAGATCGCTAGAGAAATTCATGCCCTTTAATTCCCTTCAAAATACGTATAGCTACCTCTAGGCACTTACAAAATCCCCTTACCTCGAATCGCTTTGAGCGTAGTACAAGTTCCACCGCTAGAAGCTCGTCTAATCCAATTTACTCCTAATCCAGTCTCTAGAGCTGCAAACATTCATCAATCACTTCATTATAATCGATATATCTTATTGGACCTTATTGTATTAAGCTTGGCCCCTATGATTACATTCGACCATGGCATGGTGGCCGAACTCCCATCATGCCATTCCTAGCCAATTTGGCTATCAAATTCACTTAGTTATACTACCTAGCACTTGGCATGCAATGCTTTAATCTTAGTTTTCCATTCATTCAAGCATTTTCACAAGCACCATATATGCACATTTCATCACTTTGACCAATCCCAAAAATTGATTTCACATAACCATCTCAAAATCATGCATATAACATTAGTAACACCTTGGTATAGCCCATTTATCATTAAGTCCACCATATCTCACTTTCTCACACTAAACCCATTTCTAGGTCATGGTTGATTTAACAAGCTCTAGGTAATTTTCAACCCATAATATATACACCAATCAACTCATAACAACATCTAGATAAACATAATTAGAGTAGGTGTATTGGAAACTCACCTAGCTTGACATTTCTCTTGTCCAAAATTGGAAGACCCTTTGCTCCAATCTAACAATTTGAATGTTGATTCCAAACTATGTTGTTCTCCTCATCACAAGGAACAACTTTGCTCAAATAGTTTTTTCTCAATTATGGTGGGAAGGTAAGGGTATTTTAGAGTGAGAAAGCTTGCTCTATTGGGTAAAAATGAAGGGGTTTTGGGATTTCTTGTCACGACCCATTTTTCCTAAAAACCCCAACAAATTTTTCGCTTCCTCATTTCCTTACCTGTCGTGAACAGTTTCACTACTAACAGTTGGGCTATGAGTCGATGTTAGTCCCTCCTGTCATGTTACTTACCTTAACATCTAGTTTTCATATTTCATTTACATATCAATTTATTTTAACTAAATACATCCCCAATATTACATCCGTGTACAGTACTGTGCCTTTATATGTTCAGATACAAAATTATACGAATGTGTATACCTGGTCTTGATTGGAAGTAGTGGATAACCGAAATGCAAGACTAGTGTCACTCTCCTCTACTGAATGTACTTGTAGGGTGGAAAATGAAAGGGTGAGCGCAACTTGCTCAGTAAGGCAATAATGCAAGTAGGTAGATAACTACACTATCTACATGCTGGTAAAGGCATGACATGTAAAACATTTATATCTCGAGTATGAGGTAATTAAAAGCATGCCATGTATGAGTATATCATATATCATAAAACATGAATCGACATGTAAAACATGAAAAACATCTCATGTAAAACCTCTCATGCTCGGTACAGTAAAACTCTTTAAAACAATCCCAAAGGGATTCATCACATCTTTAAAATCATTAATATCCTCATAAAAAAAACCCATCAATTTCTCATTTAATACCACATTTCATGAAAATTGTCACAAATCGGGGCTCGAGCCCTCCTTCGGGTCTACCCTGGTTTAATAAGACCAATCAAATATATATCATGTGAGACATGCAGGTTATTGTATGGAAACAATCGAGGACTATGTCCATGTGATCCCAGGCTACACGGATCCCGGTGTACGAGGTATCACAATTGCAACGAGAGGTGGGTCAAATCTTACTTACCAGAATATCAAGCAACGTGAATACAATAGTCATGACTACATAGTACAACGTACTCCGTGTGACGTACACGGTACAATGTACTCCATGAACCCAATATCACAGTCTGGGGATGCTTGCCATAGGTCTTATCCCACTCCAAACCATGTTGATAACCAACCCATGTCTCAATCTACACGTGCGAGCATATCTTCTCACTGTGACATACAGTCTACAAGAGGCTCCAGCACAGTCATATGCATGTCATAAAATTCTTATGCGAGCGAAGCTCCAGCACGGCTCCATGCATATTCATGATATTAGAAAAAACCTCGTGCGAGCGAAGCTCCAACACGGTTTCATAAAAATCAATGAAACCTACGTACGAGCAGCGCTCCAATACGACTTAAAAATAATTATAAATCCAATTTAAATTCACGTACGAGCAATGCTCTAGTACAGATGCATAAAACCAAGTAAAATCCATGTATGATTTAAAAATCGTAAAAACATGATAGGCTACTCAATCTCACTAAAACCAATCAAAAATCACAACTGGCACCTAATTCGTGCCCTTCCATATAAAAACATGAAATAAACAGCCAGCCTATCCATATTTCACTTAAATTAAAGCAATATAATCATAGAAATATAAAAAACATGGAAATCACGTAATTTCATAGCCTAACTACCCTTTTTGAAATTTTCCTAACTAGGGGCAAAATCATAATTTTTCACATATACCTCGATTTTTCGTAAAAATTATTATTCTATTTCTAGATACCTTATGAAATTCTACGTAATGTAAATAATCCCAAAAATGCGCGCAGGTATCTCTAAGCGCTTACAAAATTCCCTTACCTCATTTTTCTGTACGGTCTGACTTTCCTAATGTAGAGAATTTCGCTCAGTCTGATTTACTCCCAATTAAATCTCCGGAGCTGCATATAACCACTATCGGGTTAAATACAATACATTTATCCATATTTAACCTTTATTGAGCTTAAATTTAAAATGTTGGGCCCGTTTACTCTTATTGGGCCCGATTACACCTTAATGGGCCTTACTCCGGTTTTACACGCCATTTCCACTTATTAAATCCCTTCTACGGGTCTATTGGGCTCTCAATACCCATTGGGCTTCGTTCCAAACTCTTTGGATAGCCCGTATATCATTTATGACAATTAATTCAAAAATCCCAATATAATTCACTAATTACGGAATTAAATCTGAAATTCGTAAAATAAATCTTTAATGCACGAATAATTTCATAAATTGTCGTAAATGTCCTTTACATACTCGAGATTATGCGATGGTGTGGAAATTGAAGTTCGATCGTCTCATGTATACGATTTATCATTGAACTGCATAATTTTATATTTAATTCCAGGTTAATTTTCGATCAAATATAATTTAAATAAATTTTCTGAAAATCAAATCGATCACTTTTGACCTCTTACTGACTTACTCAAAGTCTGGTGTATCCCCAATATTCTTCCCCTTTTTCCTTTTTCTCTTTTTCTTCCTTTTTCTCCCTTTTTCCTCTCTTTCTTGGCTGAACCGGTTCGGTCCGGTTCAACCCGATTCAGACCCGTTCGGTCCAGTCGGTTCAGTCTGGTTCGATCAGTTCAAGGCCTTGCCGATCGGTTCTCCGCAGGCTTCCACCGCCAAAAACTCTGCGGGGTCATTCGATGCACGGATCTGGGGTTGGTTTGGTCCGAGCTGAAAACTGGCCGGTCCGGCCTGTTCTCTCCTCACCGTCGGTGCCCTTCCTTTTCTTCCTCCGTTTTCGACGCTGGCCGCCATTCTACCAGTTGATTCAGCCGGTGATCGGCCGATTTTCTCATGGTATACCTTCGGCTGGCGGTGTCCGGGCCAAAATTGGTGCCGGTCACCGAATTTCACATTTTTTCCTCTCAGTTCTCTCTCTCTCGCCTTTCCTCATCGCTGGCCGTCATTTCTCCTCAGCTACTGGTGCCGGCGGGCTCGACTGGCTTGCCTGGTCGGCTTTTCGGTGGTGTCGGGTGGATCCGTTCGGGAAGCAGAAGGCTCGGGTTCGTCTTCCTCATTTGCCTTCTGTTTCGTGCGATTCTGCAATTTCATTTCTTATTTATTTATTTATTTATTTATTTTATTATTATTTTAATTGATTTTATTATTATTTTATTCATTATTATATTATAAAAATCCCAAAAATATCTAAAAAAATTTATATTTTATTCTTTTAATCAATAATTGAATTTCTCGGTATTATTTCAGTTTTTCGATATATTTTTTGATTATTTTTGGGATTATTTTTCAAAGTGAAAATTCTGATTTATTCTAATAAATTCATATCTTGATCAATTGGACTCGAAATTTAATTATTTCTTCGTTATTGATCAAGATTTCTCAATCCCATTTTTTTAATTAAATGTTTTTTTCTCGAATTTATACCAGCTTTTGGTCTTTTGACCATTTTACCCTTCAACGTGTTTGAAAATTCCATTTCAATCCTTTACTTCTTTTTTTTAAAATTCATTCGAAAATTTTTATTCATTTCCTTTGCTCTTATGATAAAAATCGGGTCTTACATAATCTCCCCCACTTAAGAAATTTGGTCCTCTAAATTAGAACCACGTCAAATGGATCCATAAACAACTTCGTTTATGTCTATTGTATCATATACTGTCATTTTCAAGTGACTTTTCCCGGAGTGTAATACTACCAACATACTTGACTAGGGAGACCATCTTAAACCTCAACACTTTCTCCTTCCTGTTTAATACCCGAATCGATTTTCCAACATACGTTTTACTTTCATTGAGCTAAGCTGTTGGAGCTCATATCCGATCACATATGCTGGGTCCAGATAGTATTTTCGAAGCATCAAAAGGTGGGACACATTGTAGATGCCTGCTAATTTAGGTGGTAACACCAACCTACAGGCCTTGTCTCCTACTTTGTCCAATCTCTTTTCGAATCTCGTTACGTCCTTATGCTATGTCCTAAGGGCATGTAACTTCCAACAATACTAATTCACCCTTGGTGAATTTCAATGGTTTTCTGTCTCTTGTCAGCATAGCTTTTCTGTATGCTCTGAGGTGTTCTTAATCTCTCACAAATCAACTGAACATCCTCAGAGGTTTGTCTTACCAATTCGGGAACAATTTTCTATCTATCACCCACTTCTTCATATCCAAATCGGGAACAACCCCTACGCCCATACAATGCCTCATAAATAAAGTCATCCTGATACTCAAGTGACAACTGTTATTATTGGCAAATTCGATTAGTAACAACTGATCATCCCAGGAGCTTATAAAATCAATGGCACATGCTCTCATCATATCCTCCAGAACCTGTACAGTCCTCTCTGACTGACCATCTGTCTGAGGATGAAAAGTTGTGCTAACACTCAGTCGGGTTCCCATAGCTTCCTGAAAATATTCCCAAAAATTGGAAGTGAAACGGGAATCCCTATCTGATATCATGCTCCCTGGAACGCTACATAATGTTCCACAATTTTCCTTACACATAAATCCGCCTACACACTCAGAGTATCTGGAGATTTCATAACCAAAAGGTAAGTAGACTTAATCAATCTATTGACTATCACCCAGATAGCCTCATGATTCATCTGTGTCCTTTGTAACCCATCATGAAATTCATGGTAACTTGCTCCCATTTTCGTGTCGATATAGGTAGAGGCTACAATAATCCTGCAGACTTCTCGTACTCTACCTTACTCTACTGACATACGAGACACTTTTCCATAATCTCTCCAATGTCTCTTTTCATATCTGACCACCAATAGCCGTTTCTAAGATTTTGATATATTTATTACTTCTCGGATGCACTGTATATCCCGAAGAGTGAGCTTCTGACAATAATTATCTCATCACTGTGGTCCTGGGGAGCACTTATACTGTCTCTGAACCTCAGTAAGCCATCATCACTCTCTGTGAACTCTGTCACTGTACCCATCTAATTCTGACTAACACTATCGGTACCATGCCGATCATCATGTTAAGCCTGTCAAATCCGGTCACTCAAATCTGGTTCTAATCTCAGGCTAGCTGTCACACAATCACTGTCATCATCAGAGGAAATCACATCACTACTGAGGCTTAAAACTGCTCTAACAGCTCACGCTCCCTGACCATCATATGTAATACCATCCCGATACTCTTTCTGCTCAAAGCATCAGCCATTACATTAGCCTTTCCTGGGTGGTACAATTTCCACAATCATAATCCCTCAGAAGCTCTAACCCTCTTTGTTCTCGTATCCGACTCTTTCTATGAAAACAGATACTTGAGACTCTTATGATCAGTGCATACCTGAAATTTCTCACTGTAAAAGTAGTGGCGCCATACCCTCAGTGCATTATTATGGCTACCAACTTTAAATCATGGGCCTGATAGTCCTTTCATGGTCCTTGAACTGTCTGGATCCATACGTGACTATCATCTCATTTTGCTTCAATACACAGCCCATTCATTATTTTGAGGTATCCATAGACTCATGAGAAACCTCTTGAGCTATTGGCTATGGTGAAAATAAATGCGGTGGTAAGTTCATACTTCAATACACCAAAACTCCTGTCACGTCTATCATCCTATTCAAATAAAACTTTTTCTAAGTTAAACGTGTCAACAAAGTAGTCCATTTTGAGAAACTCTCAACAACTCTTCTGTAAAAATAATTTCCAATTATTGCTTATGATTTTCCTTGGACTTTAAATACACCTAAAATATCATCAATAAGGATGATAACAAATCGGTCTAGGTAAAGTTTAAATACCTCATCGTAGTTGAGTTCCACTAAATATTTCAATCACCCATATCCTTGACCTATGTACGCATAAACGTATAATGTCATTTCGAAATCGCTTCCGTTCAAGATACTAACTCGCGTCATTTCCTTTTTTATTAACGACTTTTATAAAATTTTAATTTTTAAACCTTCATGATTAATCGAATTTTATATTTCTTTATCGTACAAGTAAAGGTACCCTAATTTTAAACGTATATATTACGACTGTCGATTTCAATTTATAGGTTATCTGTACTTCTAGACGATGTCAAGTCTTCAGGCGGAGAGGTATTTTGAAATACCTTTATTAACCCTCAGACTTAACCACATGAACTGGTTATGGATATATCCACCCCTTATCCTTGGTCGCAATCCATAGTCACTACATATCGCTTAATCCAATTTACTTCACATATCAGAGATATTCTTACCTTGCATACGCCTCTAATTCCAATAGATCTTTTATTCAGGATCTATCACATCTCAATGCTTATCTCCTTTCGTATATCACTTATAACAAACTCTGTCATTACTCATTCCGTGAGTACAATCATTTACTCCTTTAATTTCAATCGCTACACCCATTTTTATTACTTGTCAAAACTTCGAGTATACTTTTCAGGGGTGAAAACATCACTATCTTAAGATAGCAATCTAAATAGTATAGTTTACAGCAAAATCAATCTATCCTCAAATATTACTTCAAATTAATCATATTCCATTGAATAAAATCGGCTGACTTATACTTCTTCCCCCGTTTTCAACTTATAATCTCTTAATAATTATTCTGTTAGTTAACCCTCCTTCATTGGGGTACTAACTATCAGTCTTGTACCCAAGGGTGTAGGCATTCATGTCTTTCACTAGCTTATAAGCAACCGAAGGCGGTATACATAAATGCGTGGCACCAGGATCAATTAACATAATTATGTCTTTATTCATAACCAGTGTGGTATCTTTCACCACATCATATGAAACATCAGCAATGTCCTGGTCCAAGGCATACACTCGCCCTCGTCCAACAACCTACTTTTCCTTTCTCTTCGGCTGTGGCCTCTCTTTTTCGGTGTAGAGATACCAACAGGGTTTTCTCTGTCTTTTTGCCCTTTTATGGGGCAGTCTCACCCAACTCTGAGCAATCATTAAATAATTGGCCCGTCTTACCACACTTAAAGCCTATTTTAGTCAATAAAGTGTAGGTGTAGGCCCTACTTCCATGGTATCTACCAAACATCCTACACTACTTACACTGCTACGGAGCAGGTCGGGGTCCTCCAATCACAATACCCCTCAAAATTGCTGAAATTGGATACACTGGGGCCTTACTAATCATCTTACCTCGTGACTCATGAACTCTAATATCTTACCAACTAGTCTCTTTCCCGCTCAGACATCTCTGTCATTCTTTATTTTCTTCTGTCTCTATTTTGGCCCTTACTACCTTTCCCAATCTTAGAGGCGTGCAACACATGATCTTATTCACATAACTGTATTTTACGCACTACCTCAACATAGGTAGTGAGCCAATCGGACTCTAATCGACAATTTGAGCCCTTTCATGAACTTTTGGGCTTTCCAACTCTCACTGCCCATAGTATCGGGGTAATACCTGCCCAGGGATATAAATTGAGTTTCATACTCGTCAATCAACTTGTGCCTCTGGGTCAGTGTAAGAAACTTTACCTGTAAATTCCTTTAAGCAGTGTCTGGGATATTCTGTTACTGGAATACATCTAGAATTATTTCTCATGTCTGCTTTGGACGTCTAACTCTTCAGATGGGTCGAGCAGACTTCTATCAATGCTCCGCCTCGCCCTCCAACATAAACATATTTAAAAGTCACTTCCTCAGTCAACATACGCCGAAAGAATCCATAGAACTTCGCTATCTCATTCACCCAGTCCTCAGTAACTATTGGTTTCTTTACTTCGCTAAATACCGGAGGGGTGTGGGAATCTCTATAGTCTAAGGCATCTGTTTAGGCTTTGCGCTGCCTATCCTCAACTACCCGCATAGATTGAGTAAACAACTCCAAAATATTTTCTACACTCCACTCCATCCTCTTGGAGCGTGTCTCAATACTGTTTGGTCTCTTTATACGACCTTGTGGAGTATGCTCAACATCAGCCTCCACCTCACTCTCATCTTGAGTCTCATGTGACGACTCATTCGACTCTCAGGCCTATCTCTACGGCCTCGAGCATGTATACTCACCCCTCTAACATAGCAGCTATCAATTATAAAAACTATATTCTTGCATTCGAAATTAAATTCTTAGCTGCAGTTCTATCTTGATATACACAATTGTATATAAATAATGCACAATACATGGGGATGTAAATTTACTTAACCACTAACACTGACTCGTATCAGGCTAACACAGCTCTGCTACCACCTCTGTCACGACCCATTTTTCCTAAAAACCCCTACAAATTTTTCGCTTTCTCATTTCCTTACCTGTCGTGAACAGTTTCACTACTAACAGTTGGGCTATGAGTCGATGTTAGTCCCTCCTGTCATGTTACTTACGTTAACATCTATTTTTCATATTTCATTTACATATCAATTTATTTTAACTAAATACATCCCCAATATTACATCCGTGTACAGTACTGTGCCTTTATATGTTCAAATACAAAATTATACGAATGTGTATACCTGGTCTTGATAGGAAGTAGTGGATAACCGAAATGCAAGACTAGTGTCACTCACCTCTACTGAATGTACCTGTAGGGTGGAAAATGAAAGGGTGAGCGCAACTGGCTTAGTAAGGCAATAATGCAAGCAGATAGATAACTACACCATCTACATGCTGGTAAAGGCATGACATGTAAAACATTTATATCTCGAGCATGATGCAATTAAAACCATGCCATGTATGAGTATATCATATATCGTAAAATATGAATCGGCATGTAAAACATGAAAAATATCTCATGTAAAACCTCTCATGCTCGGTACAGTAAAACTCTTCAAAACAATCCCAGAGGGATTCATCACATCTTTAAAATCATTAATATCCTCATAAAAAAAACCCATCAATTTCTCATTTAATACCACATTTCATGAAAATCGTCATAAATCGGGGCTCGACCCCTCCTTCTGTCACGACCCAAACTACCCAAAAATCAGAGTTAATTTTTCGCGTTTTATTATTTTCTTTCATTGCTTACCTGTCCTCTGATCGTGACCACACTCCACTAACAAATTGGGCTGTGCGTCAATGCCAGTCCCACCATACATTTACCATAGTACTTATTTCTTCTCCAGTCATTTATAAATGTTTACAATATTTATACATCCCCTAGAGTCACTTACAAACATGTTACTATGCTATGCTTATTTAGATACAATTTGTACAAATGTATATACCTTGAATGATGGGTAGCAGCAGATATCCGGAATGCAGTACTGAGTCACCTCAACTTCAACTGGAGATTATCTGTGGGAGAAAATGAAAGGGGTGAGCACATCAAGCTCAGTAAGGCAATCCTACGAAAAAGTAGGTAACCATACTACCTACATGAACATGGTGCCATGCATAAACCACCCTTTTCCCCACACATTTTAAAACAAATGATATGAATTATGATGTTATGTAAAACACATTTGCACGGAAAATTCCACATGCAATTATATTCAAAATCATATCTTTCTCATTTAAAAATTTCACAATAAAGTCAGGACTCGACCCCTCCTTCGGGTGATCCTGACTCACACAAAACCATGAAAATCGGTTTACATTCACACATGGGTTTGAAAGGCATGGAAATACCATCATGCAAATTTAGTTTAAAACCCAATTTGATTTCATCAAAATCGACGACATGCGAGACTAGGCAACGTCTGTATATCGGCAAATAATCAGGACTATGGCCATATGTGTCCTCGAGAGTTCCTCAGCTACACGGATCCTAGTGTGCGGGTTCTCCTATGATCGGGAACCGCCCGAGTGGTGGGTCAATCCATCCCGTCAGTCTTATCCGATCCCATGCATCCGAAGATGCTAACGTATCACAAAGACACCAACGTATCACACAGATACCACACGGTACATCGCACTCCATGCTACTTGCACGGTACATCGTACTCCGTGGACCTCCAGCCTTATCCCTCGTTCGGGCTCATCAGGTTGTTTCTCTAACCCTTATCCCTCGTTCGGGCTCATCAGGTTATTTCTCTAACCCTTATCCCTCGTTCGGGCTCATCAGGTTATTTTAACATGCCATGTCTCAAAACGCACGTGCGGGCCTATTTAATCGGTGACACACAGTCTACCCGATGCTCCAAGCACGGTTCGTCACATGTTCTCATAAAATCGGTGCGAGCAATGCTCAGCACTCTCATCAAATCAAGTAAAACTAGTGCGAGCTAAGCTCTAGCACTCTGTATGCAAACCGTATAAAAATCTGGTGCGAGCGAAGCTCTAACACCCTGTCTCAAAATCATATAAAATATGGTGCGAGTTAGACTCTAGCACCCTGTCACAAAAATCATATATATATATATATATAAAAAAGTCTGGTGCGAGTTGGACTCCAGCACCTATGCATGTAAAACTCTAGTGCGAGCTCTCGCTCCAGCACTAATGCGTGCATCACACAAATCGAAAATATCGTGCGAGCTGAGCTCTAGCACGTCACATGTCAATAAAACACGTAGGCGGCTCTGTTTCCTCAAAACAGTGTTCAAAACAATTTCACGTTGAAAGTATGCAATGCTGTGCATTTTCTTTCAAGGTTAGCCAGCCTACTAATGCAGCATCAAAACACCTCCAGAATGAGCAAGAACCTCTCGTTCTTGCTCCTCCCAACTTTTCCTAAATTTGTAAATTTTACCCTTAACAAGGGTATTTTGGTAATTTGCCCATTCGAGGCACTAAAATTATTAATTGACCTCTAGACCCTTCAGGTAATTTTTAAAGACTGTAAATGAACTTAAATTTGCGTAAAGTTACCTCTAGCAGTCCGCAGAATTCCCTTACCTTATTTTCCTGTCGAGTCTGACCTTTTCTTTTCCACTGTTGTCTCGTCGCGCAGTTCGATATGCTCCCAATCAAATACCCGAAACTGCGTATTAATATTCCTCAGGTCAGATATTATACAATTTAATTGTATTTAATATTTTCTGGGCTTAATTTAAATCATTGGGCCCGTTTACCCCTATTGGGCCCGATTGCACCTTAATGGGCCTTAATCGGCCTTAAGCCCGTTTTCCACTTAATTTTCAGTTTATCGAGGCCTATTGGTCTCATTGGGCCCTCCAACAATTTATTGGGCCTCATTCTAACTCTCGAATAGCTAAATTTAATATTTACGACAATTTATCTAAATTTCCATAATTTAATTCAATTTATGCGGAATTTAAATTCATATCACGCATAACGATGTAAATTATCGTAAATAAGGGTCACTTACCCGAGATTCCATGCTAGTCCGTAAATCGAGGCTGTCTCGAGCTCTTGGTGGATGCCAATTATCGAGCTACACAATTCCATAATTTTTCGGGTAAGTTTTAAGCCCAAAATTAATTAAATTAAATACTCCGAAATTTAAATAGGGTCACTTTCGACCACTACTGACTTACCCGAAGCTCGATTGCATCATAGGAATTTTCCCCAACTTTTTTCTCTTTTTCTTTTTCCCTTTTTCTTCTTTTTTTCCTCTCTTTTTGGCTGAACCTGTTCAGTCCGGTTCGGACCAGTTCAGACCGTCGGTTCTCTCCGGTTCGACCGGTTCACCGTCGGTTCACCGCCTTGCTGGCCGGTTCTCCGTCGGCTTCCACTGCCAGCACCTCCGCAAGGTCGTCCGCAACACGAATCTACCCTCGGTTTCGGTCGAGGTCACCGGAACGCCGCCGGTTCGGCTCTTCTCCCTAGGCCGTCGGAAACCCATTTCTTCCCTTGGTCATCGCCGGCGATTTCGGCTGTTTCGCCGGCTGCTACCAGTCTCAAAATGACCGGCTCCTCCTCCTGAACTCATCGGTGGCCTCCGTTGATGCCCAGCCGCCGTGGATCATCGAAAATCGGACCGTTTCTCCTCGGTGCTTTCCCTCCTCCGATCGGCTTCCTCCGGCCACTGCACGGTGCGATTCCGGTGCCCACGTGCTCGCCGGTCTCTCCTCTACCTCCTCGTGGCCTCGTTGGAGCCTGTCGATCGCCGGTGCGTCCTCGGGCTCGTCGGGTTCCCTCGGGTCTTCTTCGGGTTTTCTGTTTCAATCTTCTTCTCTCTCCCCGATTTCTGATTCCCTTTTTTTTTGTTTTCAGATTCACTTTTTTATTATTATTATTATTATTATTATTATTTTAATCATTAAAATACATTAAAAATACCCAAATATCCCTTAAAATATCCTTAAAATTATTATTTAATTCTAAATTCATTTATTTAATTTTATTTAATTTATTTAGTTTATTTTAACCCTTTTCTGGGTATAATTTCTCCGTATTTTTTGGATATTGTCCCGAATGACTTTTCGGTATATTTTTCGATTATTTTCGGGATTATTTTTTTCGAACAAAAAATCCCGATTAATTTCGATTAATTCTCATAAATTAATATCTTGATCAATTTAACCCAAAATAAATTTATTTCATCCTTATTGACCAAAATTTCTCAAATCCATATTTTTAATTAAATTTCCTTATCGAATTTACACCGGCTTTCGGTCTTTTGACCATTTTGCCCTTACACATGTTCGGGATTAATTTAACCCGACTTCCCTTCACGAATACTCATTCATTTCATATTTTAATTAAATTCGGGTCTTACACCTTCGGGTCTACCCTGGTCTAAAAAGATCAATCAAATATATTTCATGTGAGACATGCAGGTTACTGTATGGAAACAATCGAGGACTATGTACCTATGATCATAAGCTACACGTATCCCGGTGTGCGGGGTGTCACAACTACAACGGGAGGTGGGTAAAATCCAACTCGCCAGAATATCAAGTAACGTGAATACAATAGTCATGACTACATGGTACAGCGTACTTCGTGTGACATACACGGTACAACATACTCCATGAACCCAATATCACAGTCTAGGGATGCCTGCTATAGGTCTTATCCTACTCCAAACCATGTCGATAACCAACCCATGTCTCAATCTACACGTGCGAGCATATTTTCCACTGTGACATACAGTCTACAAGAAGCTCCAACACAGTCATATGCATGTCATAAAATTCCTGTGCGACTGAAGCTCCAGCATGACTCCATGCATATTCATGGTATCAGAAAAAACCTCGTGCGAGCGAAGCTCTAGCACGGTTTCATAAAAATCAATGAAATCTACGTATGAGCAACGCTCCAGTACGACTTAAAAATAATTCTAAATCCAATTTAAATTCACGTACGCGCAATGCTCTAGTACGGATGCATAAAACCAAGTAAAATCTACGTACGATTTAAAACTCATAAAAATATGATAGGCTGCTCAATCTCACTGAAACCAATCAAAAATCACAACTGGCACCTATTCGTGCCCTTCCATGTAAAAACATGAAATAAACAGCCAGCCTATCCATAATTCACTTAAATGAAAGCAATATAATCATAGAAATACCAAAAACATGAAAATCATGCAATTTCATATCCTTAATACCCTTTTTGAAATTTTCCTAACTAGGGGCAAAATCGTAATTTTTCACATATACCTCGATTTTCGTAAAAATTATTATTATATTTTCGTAGATACCTTATGAAATTCTACGTAATGTAAATAACCCCAAAAATACACACAGGTATCTCTAAACGCTTACAAAATTCCCTTACCTCATTTTTCTGTACGGTCTGACTTTCCCAATGTAGAGAATTTCGCTCAGTCCAATTTGCTCCTAATTAAATCTTCGGAGCTGTATATAACCATTATCGGGTTAAATACAATACACTTATCTATATTTAACCTTTATTGAGCTTAAATTTAAAATTTTGGGCCCGTTTACTCTTATTAGGCTTGATTACACCTTAATGGGCCTTACTCCGATTTTACGTCCATTTCCACTTATTAAATCCCTTCTTCGGGACTATTAGGCTCTCAATACCCATTGGGCTTCGTTCCAAACTCTTTGGATAGCCCGTATATCATTTACAATAATTAATTCAAAAATCCCAATATAATTCACTAATTGCGAAATTAAATGTGAAATTCATTAAATAAATCTTTAATACGCAAATAATTACATAAATTATCATAAATATGCTTTACTTACCCGAGATTATGCGATGGTCCACAAATCGAAGTTCGATCGTCTCACGTATACAATTTATCATCGAACTGCACAATTTTATATTTAATTCCGGGTTAATTTTCAATCAAATATAATTTAAATAAATATCTCAAAAATCAAATCGGTCACTTTTGACCTCTTACCGACTTACCCGAAATTCGGTGTATCCCCAACAATCTTCCCCTTTTTCCTTTTTCTCTTTTTCTTCTTTTTTCTCCCTTTTTCCTCTCTTTCTTGGCTGAACCGATTCGGTCCGGTTCAACCCAGTTCAGATCGGTTCGGTCCAACCTGTTCAGTCCGGTTCGGCCTGTTCAGGGCCTCGCCGATCGGTTCTCCGCTGACTTTCACCGCCAAAAGCTCCGCGGGGTCGTCCGATGAACGGATATGGGGTCGATTTCGTCCGAGGTCGCCGAAAAGTGGTCGGTCTCACCTGTTCTCTCCTCGTCGTCGGTGCCCTTCATTTTCTTCCTCCGTTTCGGCGCTGGCCGTCGTTCTACCGGTCGATTCAGTCGATGATCGGCCAGTTTTCGCGTGGCGCACCTTCCGCTGGTGGTGGTCGGGCCCAGATCGGCGTCGGTCGTCGGATTTCGCGTTTTTTCCTCTTGGTTCTCTCTTTCGCCTTTCCTTATCACCGGCCGCCGTTTCTCCTCAGCTGCCGGTACCGACGGGCTCAGCTGGCTCGCCTGGTCGACTTTCCAATGGCGTCGGGTGGCTCCGTTCAAGAAGCAGAAGGCTCGAGTTCGTCTTCCTCATTTGCCTTCTGTTTCGCGCGATTCTGCAATTTCGTTTCTTTTTTTTTATTATTTATTTATTTATTTATTATTATTTTAATTGATTTTATTATTATTATTTTATTCATTATTATATTCTAAAAATCCCAAAAATATCTAAAAAAATTTATATTTTATTCTTTTAATCAATAATTAAATTTCTCGGTATTATTTCGACTTTCTGGTATATTTTTTGATTATTTTCGGGATTATTTTTCGAAGTGAAAATTTCGATTTATTCCAATAAATTCATATCTTGATCAATTGGACTTGAAATTTAATTATTTCTTCGTCATTGATCAAGATTTCTCAATCCTATATTTTTAATTAAATTTTTTTCTCGAATTTATACTGGCTTTTGGTCTTTTGACCATTTTACCCTTTAACGTGTTCAAAAATTTCATTTCAATCCTTTGCATTTTTTTTAAAATGCATTCGAAAATTTTTATTCATTTCCTTTGCTCTTACGATAAAAATCGAGTCTTACATTTTTGGAGGAGAAGACTCGACTGACGCCCTTTTATATAGAAACCGCATTATGAGATCGATCTCCAAGGTAAGAGATCGATCTTCCCTTGCTTTGAACTCTCTCGACAGTCAGTTTACAGGCTGTAGGATTAATCTGCTCATGGGTTGGGATCGATCCTTGCCTGGAAGAAGGCTTTAGAGATCGATCTGGTTAAATGAGGGATCAATCTCCCTTTTTACTGAATGCTTAATACAATAAGGTCCAATAAGATATATCTCAACTATTATTCTGATATCTCAACTATTATTCTCATATTTGTGCATACTTCTAAATAAGTCCATGTAAAATCCACAACTAACATTAATTAAAACATATAACATAAGTATGTAAATTACCATTTCTATTATTACAAGCATCGATAATAAATCAAGAATTATTTATTTTTCTTTTACTTTTACCTTTGAGGTTATTCATGGATTCTCTAAGTACTAGCTTGTATAATAAGTCAGTTTTCGTATTTAGAGTGCTTTCCATATTCATATCTCAAATCACTTTAATTTCTAAGTAACTCAAAACATAGGAGTAGAATAAACTTTTAACCTTTTTTCCTTTTCATTCTTTTCTTTACTTTTTTTTCTTTCTTTCTCTTTATTTTTCTTTTTCTTTCAAGACATCCTTGTTTACTTCAACCTAGCTTAGGACTGATTTAAATAGGTAAAATCACAAAACAAATATCACATGTTAAATCATATTATATCATGCAATTGCATAAAGCACTTTAAAAAGTACTCACTTCAATAACTATAACATTCAAAATACTTTCAACTCTTTTATAACACTTTGTTTAAGTTAAAACTAGTCATAAAAGAGAAAAATATCATGAGCTTTTTGACTCAACACTTAACTTTTCTGATATAAAAGTACCTAAAACCGTATATAAAAATATCAACTCCTTTATATTATATGAAGTAAAAACGACAAGCAATTTTTTTATTTTTTATTTTTGACAAACAATAATTAATTTTAAAACTGAAACTAAAAAAAAAAATCCCACAATATTAAGTAAGACCAACAAATATTTAAAATAAATTCTTTCAAAATTTTATTTTCAAATCCTAAGAATTCCCCCCACACTTAATTCTTACTTTGTCCCCAAAGTAAGTCTATCATGTAAATAATAAATAAATTGACTCAAAAATTAAAAGAAAAATTAGTAATACTTCCTCATTTTTCAAACCTTAGGTTGTCTTCCAAGTAACACATTTGTTTAAGGTCGTTTGCTCAACCCCATCACCTTACTCATCCAACTCCAACCTTCAATTTTGTTTTTAGGTCCTTGAGTTCTTCCTTTTCAAACCTTGGGTTGCCTCCCAAGAAGCACATTTGTTTAATGTCGTTTGCTCGACTCCATCATCTTACTCATTCAACTTCAACTTTCAATTTTGTTTTGGGTCATTAAGGTCTTCCTTATCAAGATTCTTGCTCATGGATGGTTCTAACTTATCTTTACCATGGAGTTTAAAATCTTGGTTTTTATTGGGTTTTAATTTCTTCTTGGAAGTATAAAGTTATTTTAAGAACGTGGCATAACAAGGTACTTGCTTAATGGCATCAAGAAGAGGAATATTAACTTTCACCTTTCGAAAGAGTCTCCAAAATTTCCTTATCTGTTTCTTCCTTATTAAATCTTGCAAACCTATTAGGAAAATAAAAAGGGTAAAGAGAAGTATTAAAAGAACATGTTTTTCATTTACCTTGGGCGGAGGTTCTTTAATAGTTTCCTTTCTCTTTTCTTCATGATCATTTTCGGTTGCTGCCATTGGAGGTTCTTTTGCTTCCAATTTCTTACCACCTTGCAAGATTATAGCATTATCATTCTCCCTTGCGTTTAACCATGGTATTGGAAGATAAATTTCTAATTCTTGTTATATTAATCTATTCACTCTAATTGCCAATTGAATAACTTGATTCTCTAAATTCCTAATGCTCATTCTTGTCTCTTACAAGTTCATCCTTGTTTCCATATTTAAATTTCAAATTACTATCAATAAGAGATCTAATTATATTTTTAATAGACATATCTTGATTTTGATGAGGATGGTTATCTAGGAATGACGCATTGTAATCTTCTTGGTAATTCCCATAATTGAAATTGGCATGATCCCACCATCGTTGACTTTAAGTGTTGGAATAAGGGTTATACTCATATTGTGGTTGTCCCAGAAATCCTAAGCTTGCTCCATGGAAACCTCTCATTTTACTTCTTAGGTGGGGGTGATGGCGGAAGAAGCAAACCTGAAAAAAAAAATATTAGAACTAAAATTAAGCAATTAATTCAATTAAACTTACAATCCTCGACAACAGCGCCAAAATTTGATTTGTTTCGAAGGTACCAAAAATAAATTACTCTAAAACTCTAACTTATAGATACGGGAGTAGAAGCCAAACCTGTCACGACCCTCACTCTCTATCTGTGGCCTTTACCTTACCACTTACAGTTGGGCTGTGAGTCAACATCCGATCCTTTTGTCATCCATTTATAGTTTAATCAATTCAATTAAAAGAAGTAAAATAGAAACTGGACTTTTATATATATGTGCAGAAGTGTTTACATCAGTTTCTATTATATGCATCCCCCAAAATACTAAATACAGACTGTACTGTGCACTAATTTACAAGATACAAAATTTTTCTCATCTCAAGTGTATACCTCTCTATACTGTTGGATGATTGGATGTAACATGATAACAGGGACGACTGCAGCATGCTCACTACTGCGTAGAATCTATGGATAAGAAATAAAGGGGTGAGCTAACACGTTCAGTAAGGAAAATATGAAAACAGGTAGATAACTACACTATCTACATGCTTAAAATACATATATATATATATATTCATTTTCCTTATAAAACATATGCATTATTTTCAAAAAATCTTCCATCAATGCGAAACCATTAATTCGCTAGATGGGTATATATATATTCACACAGAACCACACAGTTTTGAACAGCATAATCTATTCACACAGTTCATGCATAGAAAATGATTTACATTTAGTAAATTAATATATATTGTGACATAAATCATGAGTTATCATATCCCCAGACACACAGCAAGGGAAATTTATCACACAGATAAATATAAGACTTATGGCCATAGTCGGATTCCAGGCTACACTGATCAGGTGTGTGGGAACCCTATGCTTGGGGAGGCGGATCAACATCCCTTCATCTCATACTCAACTCATGACACATCGTACTCCATGACTAATGCTCACGGTACATCATGCCTCCGTGGATCCTTATCACCAATTTTCGTTGTCTCAAAATCTCATGTGAACAGTGTCAATGCAAGACACACAGCAGTACACGACGGCTCCAATACAGTTTTGTACTCATTACATCGTATTCATAAACCATGTGTGAGCAGGTCAATGCAAGACACACAGCAATGCAAGACACACAGCAATGCATGATGGCTCTGACACGATTTTACTCAACACACAACACAATTATAAAAACCTCGTGCGAGCAACTCAGCGTAAGACACACAGCATACATTAGGCATCGAGCACGGTATTGCTAGGAAATTACATGCGAGCATAGTCAGAGCAAGACACACAGCAATACTCGAAGGCTCTATATGATTCCTAAAATCTAGTGCGAGCATCATGAATGGAACACTTAACATCACCCGAGGCATCAAGCACTCTTTTATTTTCTCAAAAATCCTTTAAAATAATGTGTGAGCAGGGCTGGTCAATCTACCATTGCCACTAGGCTCTAGTACGATTTCACACAGAAAAGAAATACAAAGGGCTCCAGGTACTGTCATGAGTGAGAGGGAAAATCTCCCTTCAAGCACTCGCTAAAAACATTTCATGCACTTGGTTAAATCAGGAGCCCGTCTATTATCATTCTTTCTCAAAACATTTGCAAAACCTCTTTTCACAACAATCATAGAAGTCATGCAACTCATACGGTTAGGCTTATTCTCATACGTAGTTTTCTACTTAGATATACCAGTATCTATATACTTTTCAGATACATTCACACACAGCAAGTAAGAAAACATATGTATCACTATCTCTAATAGCTCGCATAAGTCCCTTACCTCGAATCACGCTTGAATCGCTTCCCTTACATTTCTACACACATCAGTATACTTCGTTTCACTTGCATGATATTAAAATCAATGCATTGGGCTATTTATATCTCATATGGCCTTGTTATGTGAGACCCCGTATATGTATAGTTGTATATATGTACATAGAAATGTAAATGGAGTTATACTATGAATTCATAAGTGAAGTATATGTGATGTAAGTCCATAAGTTAATGTACACACTTGTAATAAGAGTTGTCATTGTACGTACAAGTTACATTATATATGAGTATGAAGAAATGGACTTAAACATGTGAAGAATATGAGTGGAATAGAATATGAGTAGTGTGGTAAAAATAGATGAAGTTGCATAAGAGGTGTGAATCGTTATGCTTCCATTTGGTTTGTTTTGTAAACCTTTGGTTATATAACGAATACACACAAGTTTTAATGTGTATAAGGTAGGAATGGATGCTATTTTTAAGTCTTAAAGGTAATTGGATGAGAAAATGACTATGGCAGCAAATTAAAGATGTTTTGGTGTAAGTTTCTGCAGGAAACTGCCACAAAATCTAGAAATTAGGCAAGATAGATCGATCTCATGGGATAAGAGATTGATTTGAAAGAGCCAGAAAGCTCTTATTTGAGCAATGGAATAGAGCAGATCGATCTCCAAGGGAGCCATATCGATCTCCTAACACATTCTATAAAATGCAGATCGATCCTTAATGGAACAGATCGATCTCCTTAGCTCTCAGGTTGGAAGCAGATCGATCTCCCCTAAGACTAAATCGATCTCCTTAACATTCTGTTTGAAGCATATCAATCTTCCCTACTCGATAGATTGATCTCCTACTTCAAAAAGTCATGGAAAAGAGGGATTTTAAGAGTACCATATCGATCTCCACCCAAGGTAAATCGATCTCATCAAGCTGAATCATAAATATAGAGCAATTGGATCTGTATTTTTTGAGACAAAACCAATCTTTTCCATTTCAAACCCAAAACTTAGCTTTCTCACTCCTAAATCCACACATATTCTTAGTAAGATTTAAGGGAAAGCTATTAGAGATAAAGTTGTTCACATCAAAGAGAAGAACAACATAGCTTGGAGGCATTTCCCCATTTGTTGGATTGAAGGACAAAAGGTGCATTTCCATTTGGAGCAAAAAGGAAGTCAAGCTAGGTGAGTTTCTAATGAAACAACTCAAGTACATTGTTTGGATATTGATTTTAGAGTTGTTTAATGTACATATGAATGATAGAAACAACCTAGAAAATAAAGAATACACCTTGACCTAGAAATGGTCCAATGTGAGAAAGTACAATGTGGAAGTGCTAATGATGAATGAGTTATCTTGGGATAATGATTATGTTGTGGGTATGATTTGGAGGTGTTGATTTTGGGATAAATGGTGAGATTTACCAAAATGGGGTAAAATGTAGATTAAGGCATTGGTAAATGCATATGTGAATTATATTGACTAGTGAAGTCAAAATGCAAGTTAATAGTGTTAACTCAAGTATTTGATGAATGAATCGTAGCTCCCGAGGATACCCCAGAGCAAGGAGAGCCAAGAGCGCAAGAGGCTAAGAGGAAAAGAGTCACACTCAAGTAAATTGAGTTAAGGGAATTCTATGGACTCTTAGAGATATCTGTGCGTAATTTGGGCGCTTAAATGCTTCGCTAGAATGCATGAGATGTTAGGAAATGAAATTAGGTGATTGAAGGGTAAAAAGTTGGGTGCTTGAGAAATGTGGATGAAAATAAAAGCAAAATGCTTTGGAAAATCATGTTTTATTGCTTTTAGCAAGTGATTGGTAGGTTGGCTAACATTTGAAAATGAATTGCAAAAGAAATGAGTTGTTTTGGTTTGATAACCATATTTTGCAAAGAATTGAGCCACCTACATGGTTTTCGTGAGAATGAAAGCATGCTAGAGTATGACTCGCACGAGCTTTGATGTATTTTATACGCATGAGTGCTGGAGCTTAGCTCGCACCATTTTTCACATGGATTTCATACTGGTTTTGGCATGGTGCTTGGAGCTTAACTCGTATTAGATGCCGACCTTATTTGTTACCGTGCTTGGAGCTTCGGGCAGACTGGGTGTCACACCGATTAAATAGGCTCACACGTACAATTGTGATATTTTAACATGTTGATAGCCGTGTTAGGAGCTTTGTGTAGACAAGAGGTCATATCGATTAAATAGGCTCACGCGTGCGTTTGAGATGTGGTGTGATATGATGTGTTGAATGTGGGTCCATAGAGTACGTTGTGCCGTACAGGTAGCATGGAGTACGTTGTACCGTATTGAGATGTGATATGCCATCTTCAGACGAGATCTGCTATGGATCGACGGGCAGGATTTGACCCACCTCTCGTGTGGAAGTAGATAATGGTGATATCCCGCACACTTGATCCGTGTAGCTGATATCACAAGATATGGCCATAGTCCTTGTGGAGATTTCCCTTGTTGTACTGCCTATCTCACATGTCTATTACTTTGAGAATAAATCCATATTTGAAATGTTTTGTGGGTCAGAATAGTCCGAGGGAGGGACCGAATCCTGACTAGAGTTGAATTGTTTTGAGATGAAAGTATGTTAATGGTTTTTAAAGTGCACTGGTGCATGATTTTTAATGCCATGCTTACTTGTGAAATATGCATGATGATTGATGCCATGCTTTACTTATAAATTATGCATGATGGTTAAAGCCATGCTTTGAATGGGTTTTGTACACTAAATTTAATAGCATGAATTGCTTTACATACCATTAACACAATCATACACTCATGTTTTGAGATAAAATGATGAATTAAATGCTTTTGAGCATGGCATCATGATTACGTAGATAGTGCAGTATCTACCTGTTCGCATGATTGCCTTACTGAGCGTGTGGTTTGCTCACCCCCTTATTTTCCCCCTCTCTATAGAGCTTTGAGTATAGATTGTGGATGACTGGAGGCTTATCCTTTTTGGTATCTGCTGCATCCCATCGCTAAAGGTATACTCACATGAATTATTTTGTATCTAAACTAGAAATAGCACAGTAGCATTTTGTATGTAAACATTAGGGATGTAAAGGAATGTAAACACTTGTAAACAGTAACTCTGATGTACTTATAAAAGTGTTTACTCTTGAAATTAAATTGTTATGGATGGATAAGGTAGACATTGCCACACAACCCAACTATTGAGTGTGTAGCTGATTGCGATCGAGGTAAGGATGATTAATAAACAACGCATGAAAATGTAAAAAATTTGTACGTAATTTTAGTAAGTTGAGGGTTGTGACAAAAGTTGGTATCAGAGCCTAAGTTGGTTTAATGTGTGTCGTGTCTAAAATACTTAATAAGTTGGAAAATTACATCCAAATGTTACTGTGCTTGTTTAGATACAAATTGTGTGTGTGTCGATGGGTTGACTAAGAATTTGATGTGAATGTAAGATTTTAAGCAATTCTGCCTAATACCAGTCGCGGTAGAGGGGCGAGGGCACAAGTTAGAAGTTGTAGAGGTAGACCTGGGGGTCGTGTTGATTCAGAAACACACGAGGCTCAGGAAGAGATTAAGGTGGAGGCTGAGGTTGAGCATGCTCCACAGGGTCCAGAGGAGAGACCAGAGAGTACTGAGGCTCGCTTGGCGAGGATTGAGCAGAGCATTGAGATGATATTGGAGTTGGTCACCCAATCTTTACCTGGAGTTGGCGGTAGATAGAGTCCCACTACACAGGGTGATGCCGAGCAGGCGACAGCTCTAGAGGCACGGGCACGGCCAGCCCAGAGACCTCAAACGACAAAGACACATATACCCCCACCTGCACAGGATATGCCTAAACCTGTTGCTACACCACAGGCTAGTAGAGGCTGGGGCTACAGTTGTGACTTGGATAGACTGCAGCAGTTCCAGAAGTTTGGACCGTCGTCTTTCAGTGGAGCTAAGAACCCAGTAGCTGCTGAGGATTGGATAAATGAGATCGAGAAGCTGTATGGGTTCTTTGAGTGCACTACAACCGAGATGGTAGCGTTTGTCGCATTTATGCTGAAGGGATTAGCAGAACATTGGTGGAAGTCCACCAGGCCTATTTTGAGAGCCCAACATATTGAGATCAACTGGGAAATATTTTTGGAGGCATTCTGGAGACAGTATGTTTTGGATACTGCACAGTGGAAGATGAAAATGACATTTTTAGGACTGACCCAAGGGAGGAGGACTGTGGATGAGTACAATATGACTTTTATCTCCCTGGGCAGATATGATCCTAACACCATGAGTAATGAGGTCAAGAAAATCCAGAAGTTTGTGGATGGATTGAGACCGACCATCAGGTCTAGACTAGTTCCCCTGGATATACCGACCTATGAGGAGGCAGTGCGCATGGCGCAATTATGTGAGTAAGATGTTGATAGGATTGCCTCAGAGTTTAGGAAAGTCGGTAAAGTGAGGGTCAAAGATAAGAAAAGACTAGTGCTGGATAGAGGCTTCAGTTATAAGGGAAGCAAGAGATTCTCTAGAAAGAGGCCGAGGATTGAAGAGATCCGGGAGAGGACAATTAATCCTCTCATGTATCTGGCTCTAGGTCCAGTGAAAGGAGTTGTGATTGGAGGGCCACAGCCTACTACGGAGTAGTGTGGCAAGTGTGGCAAGTACCATAGAACTCGACCATGCTATGGACCTCAGGTAGTATGCTTCAGATGTGGGAAACTAGGGTATATAATCAGAGATTGCCCAGAGATGACAGAGAGAGCCCCATAGAAGGGCAAGGAGCCAAAAAGAGCTCCAGTTGGGATAGCTGCTTCGAGGAGGAGGGCTATAGCTGAGGAAAATGGGAAGTAGGCAGTGGGTGTGAGCAAAAGACGAGTACATGCACTGGACCAGGACACTGCAGATCAGTCTTCGGATGTGGTAAAAGGTACCATCCAAATCTTTGATTTAAAAGCATTTTTACTGTTTGATCCTGGTGCCACGCATTCCTTTATATCGCCATCCTTTGCATGTAAATTGTTGAAGTATGTAAAACCCACACTGCTAGATAAAATGTTGATGATATCTACCCCTATGAATGATAGCCAATTGACTGAGCATGTATATAGGAATTGTCAGATGAGGATAGGAGGTAAGGAAATGGCAGCCGATTTGATTTTATTAAATATGAGTGATTTTGATGTAATCCTAGGTATGGATTGGTTGGCTGCCAATCATGTTGTTATGGATTGTCATGCAAAAACTTTGATGTTTCCAAAGATGGACAACCTTATTGTAAATTTGGTGAAATGAAATGAAGGAATATGTTATTGCAATTGAGAAGAGTATAATCCAGTTACATGATAATTTAGAGATGAATTTAATTTAAAATCTATATATGTTGATGTGATGATTTATGATTTCTAATAGTGGAAAGAATAATGTGAAGGGTTCATCGCTTATGTGACTGAGACGGATAAGGCACATCTGAAATTGGGAGACATACCAGTGGTTAGAGAATTTCTAGATGTCTTTTCGGATGAGTTACCAGGGTTACCTCCAGATAGAGAGATGGAATTTGGTATAGATTTGGCACCTGGTACCGAGCCGATATGTAAGCCACCATACAGAATGGCTCAAATGGAGTTGGAAGAATAAAGGAAGCAGTTACAAGAGTTGCTGGAGAAGGGGTTCATTAGGTCGAGCGTCTCACCTTGGGGAGCATCGGTTCTGTTTATAAGGAAGAAGGATGGAAGCCTCCGACTGTGTATAGATTACCGGTTGTTGAATAAGGTCACCATTAAGAATAAGTATCCCCTTCCACGCATCGATGATTTATTGGATCCGCTTAAGGGAGCGCAGGTCTTTCCAAGATAGATATGAGATCTAGGTACCATTAGTTGAAGAGACAGAGTGGAGATGTACCCAAGACAGCTTTTCGTACCCGGTATGGACATTATGAATTTATGGTTATGCCATTCGGGTTGACGAATGCTCCCGCAACTTTTATGCCATTGATGAATGAGGTATTTCACCAGTATTTGGATCGATTTGTTATTGTGTTTATTGATGACATACTGGTGTACTCAAGATCTAGAGAAGAGCATGAGAGGCATCTAAGGATAGTACTACAGACCCTCAGAGAGAAGAAGTTGTATGCTAAACTCAGTAAGTACAACTTTTGGTTGCAACAAATCTCTTTTTTAGGTCACATAGTATGGAAGGATAGAGTATCAGTGGATCCATCAAAGATTGAGGCAGTGACACAGTTGCAGAGACCCCAAACAGTGACAGAGATCAGAAGTTTCTTAGGTTTATCTAGGTATTACCGAAGGTTTGAAGAGGGATTTTAGAGGTTAGCTGCTCTTTTGACACGTCTTACGAGAAAGAATGTTGAATTTGTGTGGAACGATTAGTGTGAGGAAAGTTTTAAGGAGTTGAAGAGGAGGTTAACTACAGCTCAGATACTCACCATTCCTACCAGCTCATGAGGTTGCTCGGTGTATACAGATTCTTCACACCAAGGACTGGGCTGTGTATTTATGCAGGATGGGAAGGTAGTAGCCTATAGATCAAGGCAGTTAAAGGATCATGAGAGGAACTACCCAACCCACGATTTGGAGTTGGCAGCTATAGTGTTTGCGTTGAAAATATGGCGCCACTACCTCTATGGTGAGAGATTTTAGATTTACACAGATCATAAGAGCCTTAAGTACATGTTATCGCAGAAAGAGTTGGATATGAGACAGAGGAGATGGCTGGAGCTCTTAAGGGATTATGATTGTGAGATCTTGTACCACCCGGGTGAAACAAATGTGGTTGCTGATGCATTGAGTAGGAAGCATCTCGGGATGGCATCATTTATAATGGTTAGGGAACACGAACTGTTGGAATAGTTCACGACCTCAGTTTTGATGTGACCCTACCCAGTGCTGATGGTGGTGTTATTGTAGCTAGCCTACAGTTAGAACCGGATCTGGTAGATCGAATCCGACAGGCTCAGCGGATTGATCAACAGTACAGTGATATTGTCGGGCAGATACAGAGCGGTACAGAGATGGACTTTGAGTTGAGTTCAGATGGATTGTTAAGGTTCAGAAGTAGGGTATGTATTCCTGATGATGCAGAGATCAGAAGGTTGATCTTGATAGAGGCTCACTCAACGAGGTATACGATACATCCAGGAAGTACCAAGATGTATCAAAACCTTCGAAATGTTTTTTGGTGGTCTGGGATGAAAAAACACATTGCTGAATATGTTGCTAAGTGTCTTATTTGTCAGAAGGTGAAGGTAGAGCATCAGAAGCCTGTAGGGTTATTACAGCCTCTACCGATACCAACATGGAAGTGGGAGTACGTCACCTTGGATTTTGTGATGGGATTGCCGAGGACCCGAAGAGGTCATGATGCCATATGGGTGATTATGGATTGGTTGACGAAGTCAGCTTATTTTCTAGCTGTGAGAGCTACCGATACTCTGAGCCAGTTAGCGAATCTATATGTGGGCCAGATGGTGAGGCTACATGGAATTCCAGTGAGCGTTGTTTCTGATAGGGATGCCTGCTTCACTTCCCACTTCTGGGAACATTTTCAGGAAGCGATGGGGACCCAGTTGAATTTTAGCACCGCGTTTCATCCTCAAACAGATGGTCAGTCAGAGTGGACTATACAGACCCTGGAGGATATGTTGAGAGCGTGTACATTGGATTTTGGAGGCTCCTGGGATGACCATTTGCCACTCGTAGAGTTCGCCTATAATGATAATTTTCATATGAGTATCAAGATGGCACCGTTTGAGGCATCGTATGGGCGTAGATGTCGTTCCCCTATTAGATGGGAAGAGGTTGGTGACAGACAGATCTTTACTCCCGACTTGGTTAGACAAGCCTCTGAGGATGTCCAGTTGATTTGGGAGAGGTTACGGACAGCTCAGCGTAGACAAAATAGTTATGCTGACAGGAGACGAAGACCACTAAAGTTTGATGTGGGTGAGTCGGTGTTCTTAAAAGTTTCTCCTTCGAAGGGAATTATGTGTCACGACCCAAATTACCTAAAAATCAGAGTAAATTTTTCACTTTTTCATTTATTATTTAATTCTTATCTTTCTCTCATCGTGACCATCCTACAACACAGTTGGGCTATGATTCGGTGTTAGTCACCTCTCACTATTTACCAACCATTTCCATATTCACATTCATATATCAGAGTTTACTATCTTTTGATTTTAAATAAATACATACACATTTGTATTTATAACCCTACATCCCCGACATCATATCCATTTACAGTACTGTGCATTACATATTTAGATACAAAATTATACAAATGTGTATACCTGTCTCTCGATGGGAAGCAGCGGATACCAAGCATGCAAGTCCTCAACCGCTTACTAATTATTGCGAGTGCTCTGAAAAGATGGGAAAATAAGGGGGTGAGCAAACCACACGCTCAGTAAGGCAATTATGCAAGTAAGTAGATAGCTCCACTATCTACATGCTCATAATGCCATGCCCTTAAATCCATTTCTTTTCATTTAAAATTTCACGCACAAAATCAATCATACTTCAATGCCATAATTTATCAAAACTATTTGTGCATATAGAAATCATATAATTCATGCATCAAAGGCATTTTATGTGACATCATGAAATCATAATGAGCATGAAGCAAATCCAGATCATGCATTCTTTCATGTCATGTAAGATAAATCATGAATTTGAATAAAAGCATGGAAAACATCATCATGCTTCTGCATTTAAATCAATTCATTAAAACTGCAGTATAAACTAACCCTTCCGGGTTAATAATCTCATAAAACAATTCATTAAAATTCATTATAAAACTCGGTTATAAAACCACCCTTCTTTCAGGGTCACATATCATAAAATCATAAAATCGGGGGCCTGACCCCTCCCTCAAGTCTACCCTAGTCTATCGACCAATAATTATATCATGTGAGACATGTAATTGATTATATCAGTAACATCGAGGACTATGGCCATATCCTAGTGATCCCTGGCAACACGGTACCTAGTGTGTGGGGTATCACACCTGAAACGGGAGGTGGGTCATCCTAGCCGCCAGAACAGCATAACACCAGGATTGCGAGGGCAAGGCTTACTGCCTCGTGGCTAATGCCACTCCACTCCAACAATCCCCACGGTACAGCGTACTCCGCGTGATATACACGGTACAACGTACTCCATGAACCCAAGCTCAATCAAGGGCGCCTGCAATAGGTCTTATCCACCCAAATCATCTCTGTCTCAGTATGCACGTGTGAGCATATCATCTCACTTTGACACATAGTCTACAGGAGGCTCGAACACGGCTATATGCATGTAATATAAATCCCTGTGCGAGGGAAGCTCAAGCACGGCTCCATGCATATTCATGATATCAGAAAACCTTGTGCGAGCGAAGCTCTAGCACGGTTTCATAAAAATCAGTAAAATCTGCGTACGAGCAGCGCTCCAGTACGACTTAAACTGATTATAAATTCAAGTAAAATCCACGTATGAGCAATACTCTAGTACGGATATGTATAAAAACTCAGTGAAAACCTCGTACCAGAAAAAACTCCAGTACGACATTCAAATGAATTATAAAACCATATAAAACTTTGTGCGAGCAACGCTCCAGCACAACTGAATGCTCAAATAAATCAAATCTCGTACGAGTTACACTCCAGCACAGCTTTATGCGTAATTAAATCAAATCTCGTGCGAGTTACACTCAAACACGGCTTTTATGCAATTATCATATCAAAACTGGATGCGAGCTAAGCTCCAGCACCTATCATGCATATCAAATCAGTAAAACTAGTGCGAGCAATCGCTCCAGCACCTTTTTATGCATATTCAGTCAAAACAAATCAGAACAGTCAAAACATGTCAAAACAGAGTGCGAGCTAGGCTCCAGCACTTCTCATGCATTTCACAAGAATAAAAATCAGTGCGAGCAACCGTTCTAGCACATTTCATGCATATGATGTCACACAAGTCAGTGCGAGCAACCGCTCTAGCACATTTATTCACATTCACAAACGCAGATATAGTGCGAACTACGTGTCAGCACTATCTGTTTCCATATAAACTTGATAGTTGGCCTATTTTCCAAGAAATTTCCATTTAAATACCAATAACACTTACGTAGTGTTATTTTGGGAAACTTATGCAATTATTAGCCAAACTACCATTTTGCTTTGCTTAAAACCACGAAAATCCCTTAAATCAGAAAATTCATAAATCATGCATTTCATGCATGTCATGCTTTCACCATCCTTAGGTGAACTTCCCTCAATAGGGGTAAAATAGTCTTTTCACCTATTTCGATCCTTAAAATCATTTACATCACTTTTAGGATTATTATAAATAATCAGGGTATACATATATTTTCAGTGTATAGAAAAGCTATTAAAATACACGTAGCTAGCTCTAGCTACTCACATAATTCCCTTACCTCATTTTTCTATACAGTCTGACCTTTCCACTGATGACTCGTCACGCAGTCCGATTTGCTTCCAATCCAATCTCCAGAACTACGAATACATATACATCAGGTCAATTACAATACAATTTAATGTATTTCATAATTTTCTGGGCTTAATTTAAATCATTGGGTCCGTTTACCTATATTAGGCCTGATTGTATCATAATGGGCCTTAATTGGCCTTAAGCCCGTTTACCACGCTTTATCGAGGCCTATTAGGCTCATTGGGCCCATCAGTATTTATTTAGCCTCGTTCTAAATACTCAGATATCTCAATTTAGTATTTACGACAATTTATCCAATTTTCCAAAATTTAATTCATTTATGCGAAAATTAAATCCGTAATTCATCAACACGCATAACGATGCAAAATTATCGTAAATAAGGGTTACTTACTCGAGATTCCATGATAGTACGTAAATCGAGGCTATCTTGAGCTCTCGTTTGGCGTCAATCGTCGAGCTACACAATTTAATATAATTTTTCGGGTAAATTTCCAGTCGGATATTAATCAAATTAAATATTTTGAAATTTAAATCGGTCAATTCGACTGCTTACCGACTTACCCGAAGCTCGATTGCATCACTGGAATTTTTTCCAATTTTTTTCTCTTTTTCTTTTTCCCTTTTTCTTCCTTTTTTCCTTCTCTTTTTGGCTGAACCGGTTCGGTCTGGTTTAACCCGGTTCAGACCGTCGGTTCAGCTCGGTTCGGTTCGACCGATTCAGTCCGATTCGGCCGGTTCAGGCAACATTTGGTCGTTCCGGCGTCGTTCCGGTGCGATTCCAACACCAATCGGCGCGTCACGGCCTGGGCTTCCATAATCGAGCCTCGGTTTGTCTCGAATCGGCGTCGATGGCCGCCAATCGGGGCTTCTCTTCCGCGGGCTCTCTTTCCGTTTTCGGCGTGCTCCGGCGATCTCCACGGCGCGTCACGGCCTCTGGTGGTTCGCCTGGTGTGGGGCTACCTTCGTCGGCCCTCGTCGGCCCCTCAACACCGCTGGTGGTTCGCCGGTGAACCTCTTCCTCGGTCTCGGCTTCCTCGCTTCTCTATTTCGTTTCTGTTTCTTTTCCTCTTTCGTTTTCTGTTTCAGAAATCGCATTTTGCAATTTTTTTTTTCAATTGTTTTATTATTTTATTTATTATTTATTTTTAATAATATTTTAATCAATTAAAATATTATTAAAAATCCAAAATATCTAAAAAAATACTATTTTATTCATTTAATCTGTAAATGAATTTCTCAGTCCGATTTTACCTTTTCGGTATATTTTTCGATACGAAAATTTTTATTTATTCCAATAAATTCATATCTTGATCAATTAAATCCGAAATTTAATTATTTCTTCGTTATTGATCAAGATTTCTCAATCTCATATTTTTAATTAAATTTTCTTGTCCCGATAAATACCGAATTTTGGTCTTTTGACCGTTTTACCCTTGCACATTTTCAGGAATACCATTTCAGTCCTTTTGCATTTTTAAATGCACTCGAAAACTTCTATTCATACCCTTTTTGCTCTTACGATAAAATCGGGTCTTACATTATGAGATTTGGTAAGAAGGATAAGCTGAGCCCTAGATACATCGGACCCTTCAAGATTTTAGAGAGAGTGGGAGACAAGGCTTATAGGTTGGCATTGTGACACGCCCAAAGGGTATTACTGCAAGTACACGGGTTGTATAAGTAATAATGGGATTTGAGTCCCAAGTTATCGCCCCTTAGAGAAGTTGGTTAGCCTAATTAACTACCGGTTAATTTTACCCTAAGTATATTCTAACAAATTATGAGATTAAAGTGGGTAATCTACTAAGTCTAAAGTTAAAAATACTGGAAAGCAATAAAATAAAAAGAACTAAATAAAACCGAGCAAAATTACTTACAGTGCTCCAGGCAATTAAAATAAAAAACCTACAAAAATAATTAAAACAGTTAAAACTAATTAACGCAATTAAAATAAAATGCAATTATGAAAATAACAAAACAATATTCATTAAACTAAAATTAAACTAACCTAAAATGCAATTAAACTACATAATCAAAATGCAATTTAAACTAAGTGAAGATTTAATGAAATAAATTTACCCCTAATCTAATTCTAAATGGACAATTAATTATCAACCTAATTAAAACTAAGTTCTAAACCATTAAGCAAAAATACTAATCACGCAATTCAATTAAAGACTCTAAACTAAGCTAACAAATTAAATTGAAATTAAACTAAACTAACAATGCATGAAAATGAATTAATTAACTATTATGCACTAGCCAAACAAGCCTTAACCAATTTTAAATCATCCAAAGGTCCCTCCAAACACTGTTCACGTCTTCAATTTCATTTCCAGGCAATGCTCTCGGTTATGTCCCCTGCTCAGGTCCTTCATACATGCTCTTGGTCTGCTTGCTGAAGCGCACGTCCAAGTCTGCTGTCTGCTGCATCCGGTCTGTCCACACCTCTCGGCTTTGCCCAGCTCACTGCACGTGCTCCTCGCTCCTCCAGGAGATAAGTTCACATACTGCTAGCTTGTTTCGTACTGTAAGCTTAGTCTCTACTCTTGCTGCCAAGTCCTGCTTCTGCTGTTGCTAATCCAGCTCCCGGTTTTGTCCTATGTTGCTACAGGCATTGTCGATCTTCTTCTTTTTACTACTGCCTCCAGATGCATCCTGCATACTCTTGGTACCATGTGTCACGCCCCGGAAGCGCAAAAAAATGGGGCTAATTTAAACTTTTTATCCATTAACTATGTTGTTTTCCTGTCCATGTCTAGATTTAAAACCTCTTTTATTTTAAAAATTTCGGCAGCATAACGGCTGCGTTATGACTTAACCCAACCTGCAGAGTTTGAAACGCAGTTTATATTATTCAACCCACATCCTCAATACTTTTCATTCATATCTTAGAATCATATAACAACTAAATATATTCATTCATTTATACTACGTAACTAAGACTCTGTATACAATCATTTACATCTATTACATCCCAAAAGTTATATACAATAGTGTCCATGCATTACATCATGTCTGGAATATGAGTAAAGTTGTACCTCAAGGTTACGAAAGTATCCATAAAAGGTCGGACTACCTTGTCAACGACCATAGTCTCGTAGGTGCAGTAGACTCGCTATAGATAATCTGAGAGATGGAGAGGAGGGGGTGAGTTTTTCAGACTCAGTAAGAGACACATTTAAAATAGCTTTAAATACTCAAAACATGGTAAAACTCTTGGGTTTACAAATCAGCATAAACATGTATTGGAGTAGAGATGCTTACATTTCATAAAAGCAGTAAAAGCATGCTTAAATCATAAGTTTACACATCATGCATATTTTTGGTAAAACTCATATATAATATGCAGATCACGTCATGTAAACAAGTAAAAAGCATCTCAAAACTTAATCATGCATATCATAACATGCTTATCACTTTGAAAATGAAATCGCATTGTCATATGCACATTTCGTAAAACATACTCATGGCTACCTTTAAAATCTCATCATAAAAAAATATGTGCTCAATAGCAAATCATAAAATAGGTAGCATGAAATGTGTGAAAACATATATATATCATTCCGTCAATTCATCGTGTAGGGTCAGGCAATCGTCTCATATACTAGTCCCGAAGGACATCATACATCTGGTCCCGTAGGACAAAATCATAGGTACTCATGGCCACAGTACAGGGAGCCGTAAGACTTGATCAGGGTCGTATGCTACCCTATCTCTCATGTACCACTAAATGAGGACTATACGCACGAACTCACGTGCATCCCAAGTGTGGACTATGCGCACGTTTCTCATATCAAGTGAGAGCCTGCCCGTTCTCTGGCCGTTGGCTAGGTAGATCCTCGATCGTCTCCATACGAGATCGACCACAGATCCTCTGACTATCGTCATATCATGCCTTTTTACCCCACAAAATCATTTTGGGCCTCTTACCCAATTTATTAAAATCATTTCGGGCCTCATACCCGTGTATTAAAATCGTTACGGGACTCTAACCCGTTTTTCATAGAAAACATGATTTTCATAAATTATTACGGGACTCTAGCCCGTGTAAATATGGAAAGCATAGTTATCAAAGTCAATTCTTGGGACTCATACCCGTACCGTGAAAATATAGCTTAAAAGTTGTTTCGGGACTTTAACCCGTATCATGAAGACATGGTTTCGTAAAACATATCGGGACTTTAACCCGTAATCTCACATGAAAATACTATGCTTTCGTTTCAGAAGTGAAAATCACTTTTATAAACATGTATGCTATAAAATGTATCTCATATATATATATAACATGCTGAAAACTCGAGAAATAGTATTTGGCTTCGGTTTGAATACAGTTGGAAATCCATTTCGTAAAATCTCATTCAATTCTCATACATAAACAGTTGGTAAGGACGTAGGAGTAATAACGCTACTCTAAATCATATCCCTTACCTCTTAGCGACTGATGTAAAGTACTTTCCTCGATGCTCGAATTTACCTCGTAAAACATGTCGATAGACCGAGCTACTGCAAAACAAGTTTAACTTATCACATATGGCTTAAATTCATTTCAACATATCCAAATATGTGATTATATCAAAGCTTTGACCAAAAGTTGACTTTTATCGATTTTACTCCTTTTGCTCGGTTTTATCGGTTTAAACCTCGATTTAAGCTTACTTAACATATTTGACACCTTTAAATTCATTTTCAATACCTCTATATGGTGTCTTACATTCAGCAACTCATTCCACTTCATACAAGACCTTAAAGTATCGATTCTTGCATTATTTCGATAATTCACCTAGTTAAACACTAAACCGAACCTTTACAGTATAATTTTAACTGTAAATTCATTTTAATTACATCCATCTTCATCATTCCAGCAGCTAAATCATGATGGCAGCAATTTAATTCAATCATTTAATTCAATTCATCAACTTTCTTTCAACAAAAATTCATCAAAATTCACAAATTAACAACTTACCACATCATCATCACCATACCTCAACTTCTTCACTCCTTTGACAAAGTTTGACTTCGGTTTTAGGTCTCCAAATTGTCACTAAGCTGTAATACAACATGTATAGAGCTTATAAGTGTTCAGAATTATCCAAGAACCTCATCAAATTCATCCAAAAATTGAATTTTTGCTTACCTCGAAACAGGGCAATTTTCTGTCCTGTTCGTCTCTCTAACGTTTCAGGGGGTAAATGACTTCAGTTAGGTCTGAATGTTTTATGTGTGGTAGAGGGGAGGAAGAGGAATATTTCATATTAAGGGACAGTTGCCTGAAAATGGCCGGAATGTGGCCGGAAAATTTAGGAAAGTCAGGAACAGGGGTAACATCTGTGGCAGAATGGGTGAGGGATAACTCTCGGGTTTTGCAACAGTTTGGGATGGTTCTTACCTTTTTATGAAGCTTATCCAGTTGAATTTCAATCTGGAAAATATCAGAGGCAAAGAAAATCGGGAAGGTCATCAAATGGGATTGTTTTCATTGGCTGACAATTTAGTAAGTGCAGGGGAAATGACTGTTCTGTTTATAAAATTTACCAAAATTAATCCTGATCAGATTTCTTCACAATTCCACTTCTCAATTGTTATAATATGCCTATAGTATGTCCCATAAAAATTTTGGGGTCACTTGTTTAAGAAAAATTTCACGAACGAGCTCATTTTGCGCGATTTGGCCAATACCGAGCAAAATGAAAATAAGCTTTTGGTTAGCTTTAAAATTTATTTGAACCCCTAAATCTCCATATTTCTTCATGATTTTTATTTCCCATGTCAATTTCACCTTATAATAATTTTCTATGGCCTCAGAATAATTTTCACAAATTTCTAAAATTTTATTCGGATTTATTTCCCTTATTAGGTCCGTTTTCTCGATTTAATTTAAAACTCGAGTTTAACTAACTTTTGCATTTCCAATCACTTAGTTTTCCCTTCTACAGATCATTCCATCCATGAACATGACATTTTAAAGAAATTCTCAGGTCTAGGACCTTACCTCGATTTACGTGCCATTGGGTCCCACACTACAACCGAGTGCTTTAATCGTCTACGGGCTTGTAAAACGTTACATTGAGCTATAATTTACTTCTCATAAGCATCATAATATGAAAAAAAATATCGGGTTTCACACCATGAGTGTTGCATGTCACAGCATTCGGCATCATCGTTGCATATTTTTGCAAATGCAAATCTGGAAATAGATAAAACACAAACATTAAATTGTAGTATGTAAGTTCAAGGCAGTGAATAAACTATGGTAAACTTAACATGACTGAAATGAAAAGCTAGAATAGGAACAGGAAAGTAAATAGAAATCAAACAGAAAATAGAGGAGAACAGAGAAAAAACAAGCAACCATTCACTGCAATATTCACGGTTTAAGAGATGCCCATACTAAACATGAAGCAAAGCCAAATTGATGGTAATGTAACTTAGAAGAGAGGCTACTAATAAGTGAAGAAAATGAAAGAAAAAAAATAAACCAATAGAACAATTGATCCGAACTGAAGAACTAAATCTAAAAAAAATGTTAACAGTAAGAAATGATGAACTTTTTGAAGTTGAGGTATTTCTTCTTTCGCAAACAGTGGATCACATTGAAGAAGATTAATCAAACATCAACCGGTTTCTTTCCAGTAGCCACTATTTCTTTCCAGTAACCACAGTTTCTTTCCAGTAGCCACGGTTTCATTCATTCCTTAACCAAACCGATATTATTCCACCCTTCCAATATTACCAGTCAATACACAGAATTATCCCAACATATTAGCTCGACAATAATGAATCAGAACATCATGATCGACATTGATGATTAAAGTTTTGCAAATGATGTGGACTACAACAAAAAAAATATATTAAACTTTTAGTAATAAAATGATCTGAACGTGTAAAGTAAATTGGATTGGTAAAGAATAATTCTAAGCAACCGAGATATTTAAATTTAAAAAGAAGAGATTTCCATCATCAATTCAATTGAATAGAACAGTAGCTAAAATATGGAAGCTTGAAGAAGAAAAGAAAAAAAAAACTAATCGGCAGAATAATCAAAAAACAAAGAAAGTAAGACTTTTTTAAAGTTAACCTAAAAAAAAAAAAACTATTCTACCCTAATTTTCCACCCTTTACAATTGTCATCATTTTCTATTTATATACACACTTAGGGGTACAATTGTAATTTTTTTATCCTAGATGAGTTGGCATTGTTTGGCCACTTGTCTTCACACCATTGGCTCCTTGAAAAATAATATTTCCATATCATCTGTCTTTTTGTCTAATTGGATGTGCTAGGCTCGTGTTGTCCGCGTGGTCCAATCTCGATTTTAGCTCAATTTTGGTCCATTTTTTTACCGAAATATTCAAAATTCATTCGGATTTAATTTATCTGCAAACATGAGAATTTTAATTAAATAAAGGGGATAATTAACAAAATAAATTAGGGATTTAAATAATTAATTAGGAAATTAAGCACTAATAATTCTAAAAATATAGAATTATCACACCCCCAAACTTGAGCTTTTTCTTGTCCTCAAGCAAAACAAAATAATTGTAGGAATGACACGTACAAAACACAATAATTTCTCCAATATTATCCTCAAAGAAAAAGTACAGACTACGATCTCAAAGACTCACAATTACAAGTCCAACATTCAAAATCATTCAATCATAAGTTCTAACCCAAATTGGACTCCTCGTGCGTGTGTGCAAAATGTCAAAGTCACTTCACAGTACATTATCCGGATTAGATTATGCAAACACAGTGAATGCAAATTCAATGACATGTGATCATTTTCATAAGTTTGCTTTTCACTTCTCTCTCCACTAATGTAGTCACACTTAATCAAAGATCAATAGGACTTCAATAAGCTTGTAATGTAAGGCTAGGGCTAAGGTATGATAAAGTCGATTTAGTTTTAATTACCCCTTAACATGCATTACTTTCAGGATCTTAATGTAAGAGCTTAAATTTATTCCCCCAAACTTATTTATTTCACTAAACATTTTATTCTATTTTTGTATTTTTCTTCTTTCTTCTTTTCCTTTTTCTTTTTCTTTCATTTTCTTTTCATTTTTTTTTTTGGAACATTCACTATCACCAGATACCCATATGTACAAAGCTCAAAATATATCCCTATGACTTTCATGCTTTTTGGGTAGGGGATAGGAACAAAGTGTAAGACCCGATTTTAGTTAAAACATGAAAATTAAAAATACAAAAGGACTGAAATGGAATCTTCGAACACGTGTAAGGGAAAAACGGTCAAAAGACCGAAAGTCAGAATAAATTCGATAAGAAAATTTTAATTAAAAATAAGGATTTAGAATATCTTGATCAATAATGAGGAAATTACATAATTTTGAGTCCAATTGATCAAGATTCGGAATTTTTAGAAATACCGAAAAATTACCCGGAGCAATACCTCAAAAATACGAAGGAATAATATCAAAAATTGGAGAAAAATGTATTTAATAAATTAAATTAAATTAAATTAGAATAAAATAATATAAGTTGTAGATATTTTGGATTATTATAGATTATTTTAATGAATAGTGTAATAATTAAATAAATTATAATAATAATAATAATAAATAAAAAAAAAGAGAAAGAAGATTGAAATGTCGGGGAGAGAGAAAGAGAAGCAGAGAACGGAAAAATGAAGCAAATCGAGGATCACCGGTGAGCCACCACCGGGGCCGGATGAGAGGTCACGACCACCGAAAAAGGGAGAGGAAAGGCCGACGACCTCCCTGGTACCTACGATGTGCCACACCGACGCCGGAGGAGGCCGAAAATGGAAGGAGAAAGCCACGGGGAGGAACGCTTTGATCGGCGACCATCGGGGTTGATTCGAGCCCCACCAAGGCTCGATTCTGGAAGCCCAGACGACGGTGCGCCGAATGGCAACGAAAACAACCGCCGAAATCGACGAACGGCGTCGAAAAATGGCGAAAAGAGGAATGGGTACCGACGGTGAGGAGAACAGCCGGACCGGCGACTTTCCGGCGGCCTCGGACGAAGCCGAGGCCAGATTTGAGCTGCGGACGACCCAACGGAGCTACTGGCGGTGAAAGCCGACGGAGAACCGGTCGGCAAGGCCCTGAATCGGAGTGAACCAGAGTGAACCGGGGTGAACCGACGGTCTGAACCGAGTTGAACCGGACCAAACCGATTCAGCCAAAAAGAGAAGGAAAAAAAAGGAGAAAAAGGGAAAAAGAAAAAGAGAAAAAAAATTGAGGAAAATTCCAGTGATGCAATCGAGCTTCGGGTAAGTCGATAAGCGGTCGAAATTGATCGATTTGAATTTTGGAATATTTTATTTAATTATTATTCGACTGAAAATTTACCCGAAAAATTATGAAATTGTGTAGCTCGACAATTGGCATCCAACGAGAGCTTGAGACAGCCTCGATTTGGGTGCTAGAATGGAATCTCGGGTAAGTAACCCTTATTTACGATAATTTACATCGTTATGCATGATATGAATTTAAATTCCGCATAAATTGAATTAAATTTTGGAAATTTAGATAAATTGTCGTAAATAATAAATTTAGCTATTCGAGAGTTAGAATGAGGCCCAAAGAATTGTTAGTGGGCCCAATGAGCCCAATAGGCCTCGATAATGTGAAAAATTAAGTGGAAAACGGGCTTAAGGTCGATTAAGGCCCATTAAGGTGGAATCAGGCTCAATAAGGGTAAATGGGCCCAATGATTTAAATTAAGCCCAGAAAATAGAAAATACAATTAAATTGTATGATATCTGACCTGAGGAATAATTATACGCAGTTCTGGACATTGGATTGGGAGCAGATTGGACTGCGCGACGTGACATCAGAGGAAATGTCAGATTCGACAGGAAAATAAGGTAAGGGAATCCTGCGGACTGCTAGAGGTAACTTTACGAAATTTTAAGTTCATTTGCAGTCCTTTAAAAAATTATCTGAAGGGTCTAGAGGTCAAATAATAATTTTAGTGCCCCGAATGGGTAAATTACCAAAATACCCTTGTTAAGGGTAAAATTTACAAATTTAGGAAAAATTGGGAGGAGCAAGAACAAGAGGTTTCTGCTCGTTCTGGAGACATTTTAATGCATGCATGATTAGGCTGGCTAACCTTGAAAGAAAATGCACAGCATTGCATACTTTCAACGATATAATTGTTTTGAAAATCGTTTTGAGGAACCAGGGCCGCCTACGTGTTTTTATTGACATGTGACGTGCTAGAGCTCAGCTCGTACGATGTTTTTGATTTGTGTGATGCACGCATTAGTGCTGGAGCGAGAGCTCGCACTAAAGTTTTACATGCATTGGTGCTGGAGTTCAACTCGCACCAGATTTTATATATATATATATATATATGATTTTCGTGAAATGGTGCTAGAGTCTAACTCGCACCATATTTTTATATGATTTTCGAGACAGGGTGCTGGAGTTTAACTCGCACTAGATTTTATAAGATTTTCATGTGATTCATATATAGAGTGCTAGAGCCTAGCTCGCACTAGTTTTACTTTATTTGATGAGAGTGCTGAGCATCGCTCGCACTGATTTTATGAGAACATGCGATGAGCCATGCTTGGAGCATCGGGTAGACTGTGTGTCACCGATTAAATAGGCTCGCACGTGCGTTTTGAGACATGGCATGAGTATTGAGATATGATATAAGAAATAAAATCTCTCTGTGGGAAGCAGGCCATTTGGGCTGGAGTACCTAGAGCGATATGGGTCCATGGAGTACGATGTACCGTGCAAGTAGCATGGAGTACGATGTACCGTGTGGCATCTTCGAATACGGCATCTTCGGATGCATGGGATCGGATAAGACCGACGAGATGGAGTGACCCACCTCCCGGGCGATTCTCGATCATGGTGAGAACCCGCACACTAGGATCCGTGTAGCAGAGGAACTCCCGAGGACACATGGCCATAGTCCTGGTTATTACCGATATACAAATGTTGCCTAGTCTCGCATGTTGACAATTTTGATAAGATCAAAACCGGGTTTTAAACTATATTTGCATGATGTTATTTCCATGCTTTTCAAACCCATGTGTGAATGTAAATCGATTTTCATGGTTTTATGTGAGTCAGGACCACCCGAGGGATGGGTTGAGTCCTGGCCTTGTTGTGACATTTTAAACGAGAAAGAAATGATTTGAAATAATTGCATGTTGAATTTTGCCATGCGAATGGATTTACATAACATCATAACTCATATAATATGTTTTAAAATGTGTGGAGAAAGGGTGGTTTATGCATGGCACCACGTTTATGTAGGTAGTATGGTTACCTACTTGTTCGTAGGATTGCCTTACTGAGCTTGATGTGCTCACCCCTTTCATTTTCTCCCACAGATAATCTCCAGTAGACGTTGAGGCGACTGAGTACTGCATTCCAGATATCCGCTGCTGCCCATCATTTAAGGTATATACACTTGTACAAATTGTATCTAAATAAGCATAGCACAGTAACATGTTTGTAAGTAACTTTAGAGGATGTATAAATATTGTAAATACTTATAAATGACTAAGAAAGAATTAATTTGGTGGGACTGGCATTGACGCACAGCCCAATTTGTTAGTAGAGTGTGGTCACGATCAGAGGACAGGTAAGCATGAAAGAAAATAACAAAAAGTGAAAAATTAACTCTGATTTTTGGGTACTTTGGGTCGTGACATATAAAGGTGGTATCAGAGCACAATTGGTCTAATGTGTGTCAGTGTCAGTAATTAGGAAATTACATCCCCGTGTTACTGTGCTTGGTTAGATACAATAGTGTATATCGAGATGGGTTTTGACTAAGAAATGGTTGAGAATGCAGGAATGCCTAATATGAGTCGCGTTAGATGAGATAGTGCACAAGGCAGAGGTCGTAGAGGTAGACCTGAGTTTACTAGTTGTGCTGAGTTGACCTGTGAGAATCAAGATGAAATTGAAATGAAGGCTAATGTTGAGCATGCCCTACTGAGTCCGACAGAGAGATCGGACAGTATTGAGACACGCTTCGCGAGGTTGGAGCGGAGTGTGGAGAATATTTTAGGAGCTAATTGCTCAGAGTATGCAAGGGATTTGAGGGCGAGACGGAGCATTGGTGGAAACCCGCTTGACCCATCTTAAGTGTTAAACATCCAGAACTAAGATGAGAAATGTTTATGGATGTATTCCGGTGATAGAATATCCCGGACACTGTTTAAAGGGAATGATAGATAAAATCCTTACTCTGACCCAGAGAAATTGATTTATTGATGAGTATGATTTATCAGTATGAAACTCGATTATATTCTTGGGCAGATATTACCTCGACACTATGAACAAGTGACAGTCGAGATGTCTAAAAGTTCATGAAATGGCTCAACTTTTCAATTAGAGTCCGATTGGCCCGTGAGATATTACTTATACTGAGGCAGTGCGCAGATTTACAGTTTGGTAAATAAGAACATGAATTGCACGCCTCTGAGATTGGAAAAGGTAGTGAGGGCTGAAACAGAGATAAAAAGAGAATCGAGAAATGACAGAGATGTTAAAATGGAAAAAAATGGTAATTGGTAAAAGATTTAATTTAATGAGTCATGGAGTAAGATAATTGGTAAGGCCCCAGTGCATCCAATTTTGGCACTCTTGAGGGGCATTGTAACTGGAGGACCCCGACCTGCTACGAAGCAGTGTAGCAGTGTAAGCACTGTAAGCAATGTGGGATGTGTGGTAGATACCACGGAAGGAGGGTCTATACCTATACTGTATTGATGAAAATGGCAGTTAAGTGTGGTAAGACGGACCATTGATTTTGATTGCACAGGGTTGGGCGAGATTGCCCCACAGAAAAGTAAAGAGATAGAGAAAAACTTCGTTAGTATAGCTGCAACGAAAAGGGAGGTCATAGCCGAAGAGAAAAGGAAAGTAGGCTGTTGGACGAAGGCGAGAGGATGTTTTGGACCAGGACACTATTGATGTTTCATGGATGTGGTGTAAGATACCACACTTGTTATGAATAATGAAGTACATATGTTCATTGATCCTGGTACCACACATTTATTCATACCGCCTTCATTCGCATATAAGTGAGTAAAAGGCATGAATGCCTACATCATTGGGCACAATACTGATAAATGAGTACCCCAATAGAGGAGGATTAATTAACGAAATATGGATATAGAGATTTTAAGTTGAAAACAGGAGTGAGAACATCACTGAAAAGTATACTGTAAGTGTTGACAAGTGATAAAAAGGGGTGCAAAAGTTGAAATTAAAGGAGTAAAGGATTGTACTCACGGAATGAATAATGAAAGAGTTTCTTCATGAGGGATATACGAAAGGAGATAATCTTTAAGATAAGATAGATCCTAAATACAAGATCTATTGGAGTAAGAGACATATTCTAGGTAAGGAATACCCTTAATATGTGAAATAATTGGGATTAAGTGATAAGTAGGGAATATAAATTATAACCAAGGATAAAGATGGATATAACCATAACCAGTCTATGTGGTTAAGTCTGAAGGTTAATAAAGGTATTTCAAAATACCTCCCCGCCTGAAGACTTGACAGCGTCTAAAAGTATATATATATAACCTATAACGTGAAATCGATCGTCGTAATAAATACCTTTAGCATTAGGATACCTTTACTAAGACGATAAGAATAATAAAATTCGACAAATCATAAAGGTTAACATAGTAAAATTTAATAAGAGCCGTTAAAATAAGAAAAGGATATGACGCAGGTTAGTACCTGAAAACGTAAGCGATTTTGAAGGATCTTATACGCTTATGCGTAAATAAGTCAAGGATATGGACGATTGAAATAAGTAGTGGAGCTCGACTACGATGAAGTATTTAAACTTTACCTGGACCGATTTGTAATCATCATTATTGATGATATGATGGGTGTAGTTAAAGCCTGGGGCAAAAATGTAAGCAATAATTGAAAATGGCTTTTACAAATGGGTTGTTGCGAGTTCTTAATATGGTCTACTTGGTTGACACGTTTAACTAAGAAAACGTGGTCTTTGAATGAGATGATAAATAAGATGATAGATGTGACATGAATTTCGGTGTAGTGAAGTATGAACTGACCACCGTGATTAATTTCACCATACCTAACAGCTCAAGAGGTTCTCAGTGAGTATGGATTCCTCAAAATAATGAAGGAGCTGTGTATTGATGTATAATGGGAAGATAGTCAATTATGGAGTCAGACAACTCCTTAATCATGAAATAAACTATCTGACTCATGATTTTAAGTTGGCAACGGTAGTATTTGTACCGAGGATATGGTACTATTATGTACAGGGTGAGAAATTTTGGATATGCACTGATCATAAAGCCTCGAGTATCTGTTTTCACAGAAAGAGGCGAATATGAGAATACATAGTGGGTGAGAGCTTCTGAGAGATTTTGATTGTGAAAATTGTACCACCCAGGAAAAGCTAATGTAATGGCTGATACCTCGAGCAGAAAGAGCCTCGGGATGGTATTACATATGATGGTCAGGGAGCGTGAGCTACTAGAGCAATTGTGAACCTCAATAATGATGTGATCCCTTCTGATGATGACAGTGATTGTGTGACAGCTAGCCTGAGACTAGAACAGGATGAGAGTGCCCGGATTTGACAGGCTTAGCGTGATGATCGGCATGGTGTCGATAGTTTGGGTCAGATTCAGAAGCGTACAGTGACAGAGTTCACAGAAAGTGTCGATGATTTACTGACAGGTTCAGAGACAGTATAAGTGCTCCCCAGGACCACAGTTGATGGGATAGTAATATTGTCAGAAGCTCACTTTTCGGGATATACAGTGCATACGGAAAGTAACGAATATATATATATATATGAAATCTCTGAGAAGGGTATTGGTGGTCAGATATGAAAAGAGACATGGTAGAGATTGTGGAAAAGTGCCTAGTATGTTAGCAGAATAAGGTAGAGTATTAAAAATCTGCAGGGTTATTACAGCCTCTACCTATATCGACACGGCACGGAAAATGGGAGCAAGTCTCCATGAATGTCGTGATGGGTTACAGAGAACCCAAGTGAATTACGAGGCTATTTGGATGATAGTCGATAGAGTGACTAAGTCTACCCACCTTCTGGTTATGAAATCCCCAAATACTCAGAGTGTATATGAGGATTTATGTGTAAGGAAGATTGTGGAACATTAAGTAACGTTCCAGTGAGCATGGTATCATATAGGGATTCCCACTTCACTTCCCACTTCGAGGAATATTTTTCAGGAAGCTATGGGAACCCGACTGAGTATTAGCACAGCTTTGCATCCTCAGACAGATGGTCAGTCAGAGAGGACTGTACAGGTTCTGGAGGATACAATGAAAGCGTGTGCTATTGATTTTATAAGCTCCTGGAACGATCAGTTATTACAAATCGAATTCGCCAATAGTGACAGTTGCCACTTGAGTATCGGGATAACAAGATATAAGGCATAGTATGGCCGTAGGGGTTGTTTCCCCGACTTGGATAAGAAAAGTGGGTGACAGATAGAATTATTTTCGACTTTGGATAATAAGTCTCTGAGGATGTTTAGTTAAGGATGAGAGATTAAGAACACCTCAGAGCAGATAGAAAAGTATTGGAATGCACCGAGGGTGAATTAGTATGGTTGAAATGTTTCTGTCCTAAGAGAATAAGGACATAGCGAACTTTTGGAAGAAGGTAAATTGAGTTTCGCTGGATTGAATCTTTTGAGAGATTGGACAAGTGGAAGATAAGACCTGTAGGTGGCATTTCCACTTGAATAAGCAGGCACCCACAATGTGTCCCATCTTTTGATGCTTCGAAAATACTATCCAGATCCAGCATAGGTGATAGGATATGAGATCCAACAGTTCAGCTTAATGCAAATATAAGTATATTGAAGAAGTTGATTCGGGCATTAAACGGGAAAGAGAAAGTATTGAGGTTTAAGACGATCTCCCTATTTAAAGTCCTTTGGTAGTATTACACTCCGGAAAAAGTTCACATGAGAATTAAAGAAGTATAATACGATTAATGTACCCGGAGTAGTCCATGGACTCATATGAATTGGTTCTAATTTGGAGGACTAAATTCCTTAAGTGGGGGAGAGTTGTAAGACCCGATTTTAGTTAAAACACGAAAATTAAAAATACAAAAGGACTGAAATGGAATCTTCGAACACGTGTAAGGGCAAAACGGTCAAAAGATCGAAAGTCGGAATAAATTCGATAAGAAAATTTTAATTAAAAATAAGGATTTAGAATATCTTGATCAATAATGAGGAAATTACATAATTTTGAGTCCAATTGATCAAGATCTGGAATTTTTAGAAATACCGAAAAATTACCCGGAGCAATACCTCGAAAATACGAAGGAATAATATCGAAAATTGGAGAAAAATGTATTTAATAAATTAAATTAAATTAATTAAATTAAATTAGAATAAAATAATATAAGTTGTAAATATTTTGGATTATTGTAGATTATTTTAATGAATAGTGTAATAATTAAATAAATTATAATAATAATAATAATAATAATAAAGAGAAAGAAGATTGAAATGTCGGGGAGAGAGAGAGAGAAGCAGAGAACAGAAAAACAAAGCAAACCGAGGATCACCGGTGAGCCACCACCGGCGCCGAATGAGAGGTCACGACCACCGAAAAAGGGAGAGGAGAGGCCGACGACCTCCCTGGTACCGACGATGTGCCACACCGACGCCGGAGGAGGCCGAAAACAGAAGGAGAAAGCCGCGAGGAGGTACGCTCCGATCGGCGGCCATCGGGGTTGATTCGAGCCCCACCAAGGCTCGATTCTGGAAGCCCAGACGACGGTGAGCCGAATGGCACCTGAAACAACCGCCGGAATCGACGAACAGCGCCGAAAAACGGTGAAAAGAGGAATGGCTACCGACGGTGAGGAGAACAGCCGGACCGATGACTTTTCGGTGGCCTTGGACGAAGCCGAGGCCAGATTCGAGTTGCGGACGACCCAACGGAGCCACTGCCGGTGAAAGCCGACGGAGAACCGGCCGGTAAGGCCCTGAATCGGAGTGAACCAGAGTGAACCGGGGTGAACCGGCGGTCCGAACCGGGTTGAACCGGTTCAGCCAAAAAGAGAAGGAAAAAAAAAGAGAAAAAGGTAAAAAGAAAAAGAGGAAAAAAATTGGGGAAAATTCCAGTGATGCAATCGAGCTTCGGGTAAGTCGATAAGCGGTCGAAATTGACCGATTTGAATTTTGGAATATTTTATTTAATTATTATTCGACTGAAAATTTACCCGAAAAATTATGAAATTGTGTAGCTTGACAATTGGCATCCAACGAGAGCTCGAGACAGCCTCGATTTGCATGCTAGCATGGAATCTCGGGTAAGTAACCCTTATTTACGACAATTTACATCGTTATACGTGATATGAATTTAAATTCCGCATAAATTGAATTAAATTTTGGAAATTTAGATAAATTGTCGTAAATAATAAATTTAGCTATTCGAGAGTTAGAATGAGGCCCAAGGAATTGTTAGTGGGCCCAATGAGCCCAATAGGCCTCGATAATGTGAAAAATTAAGTGGAAAACGGGCTTAAGGCTGATTAAGGCCCATTAAGGTGCAATCGGGCCCAATAGGGGTAAATGGGCCCAATGATTTAAATTAAGCCCAGAAAATAGGAAATACAATTAAATTGTATGATATCTGACCTGAGGAATAATTATACGCAGTTTCAGACATTGGATTGGGAGCAGATCAGACTGCGCGACGTGACATCAGAGGAAAGGTCAGACTCGACAGGAAAATAAGGTAAGGGAATTCTGCGGACTGCTAGAGGTAACTTTACGAAATTTTAAGTTCATTTGCAGTCCTTTAAAAAATTATCTGAAGAGTCTAGAGGTCAAATAATAATTTTAGTGCCCCGAATGGGCAAATTACCAAAATACCCTTGTTAAGGGTAAAATTTACAAATTTAAGAAAAATTGGGAGGAGCAAGAACAAGAGGTTTCTGCTCGTTCTGGAGACATTTTAATGCATGCATGAGTAGGCTGGCTAACCTTGAAAGAAAATGCACAGCATTGCATACTTTCAACGATATAATTGTTTTGAAAACTGTTTTGAGGAAACAGAGCCGCCTACGTGTTTTTATTGACATGTGACGTGCTAGAGCTCAGCTCGCACGATGTTTTTGATTTGTGTGATGCAAGCATTAGTGCTGGAGCGAGAGCTCGCACTAGAGTTTTACATGCATTGGTGCTGGAGTTCAACTCGCACCAGATTTTATATATATATATGATTTTCGTGACAGGGTGCTAGAGTCTAACTCGCACCATATTTTTATATGATTTTCGAGACAGGGTGCTGGAGTTTAACTCGCACCAGATTTTATAAGATTTTCATGTGATTCATATATAGAGTGCTAGAGCCTAGCTCGCACTAGTTTTACTTTATTTGATGAGAGTGCTGAGCATCTTTCGCACTGATTTTATGAGAACATGCGATGAGCCGTGCTTGGAGCATCGGGTAGACTGTGTGTCACCGATTAAATAGGCTCGCACGTGCGTTTTGAGACATGGCATGAGTATTGAGATATGATATAAGAAACAAAATCTCTCTGTGGGGAGCATGCCATTTGGGCTAGAGTACCTAAAGCGATATGGGTCCACGGAGTACGATGTACCGTGCAAGTAGCATGGAGTACGATGTACTGTGTGGTATCTTCGGATACGGCATCTTCGGATGCGGCATCTTCGGATGCGGCATCTTCGGATGCATGGGTTCGGATAAGACCACCGAGATGGAGTGACCCACCTCCCGGGCGGTTCCCGATCATGGTGAGAACCCGCACACTAGGATCCGTGTAGCAGAGGAACTCCCGAGGACACATGGTGATAGTCCTGGTTATTACCGATATACAGATGTTGCCTAGTCTCGCATGTTGACGATTTTGATGAGATCAAAACCGGGTTTTAAACTATATTTGCATGATGTTATTTCCATGCTTTTCAAACCCATGTGTGAATGTAAATCGATTTTCATGGTTTTATGTGAGTCAGGACCACCCGAGGGATGGGTTGAGTCTTGGCCTTGTTGTGACATTTTAAACGAGAAAGAAATGATTTGAAATAATTGCATGTTGAATTTTTCCATGCGAATGGATTTACATAACATCATAACTCATATCATCTGTTTTAAAATGTGTAGAGAAAGGGTGGTTTATGCATGGCACCACGTTCATGTAGGTAGTATGGTTACCTACTTGTTCGTAGGATTGCCTTACTGAGCTTGATGTGCTCACCCCTTTCATTTTCTCCCACAGATAATCTCCAGAAGACGTTGAGGCGACTGAGTACTGCATTCCGGATATCCACTGCTACCCATAATTTAAGGTATATACACTTGTACAAATTGTATCTAAATAAGCATAGCACAGTAACATGTTTGTAAGTAACTTTAGGGGATGTATAAATATTGTAACTACTTATAAATGACTGAGAAAGAATTAATTTGGTGAGACTGGCATTGACGCACAGCCCAATTTGTTAGTGGAGTGTGGTCACGATCAAAGGACAGGTAAGCATGAAAGAAAATAACAAAAAGCGAAAAATTAACTCTGATTTTTGGGTAGTTTAGGTCGTGACACAAAGTATTTAAGCTAAGGAAAATTATAAGCAGGTGTATTTACAGAGAAAGGCTTATTTGGCGTAGATGGGTGACTAGGGATAAAGTATGTATAGGGATGGCTCGAAAGGCTCAAATGATCCAAAGATGGCCTAAATCATCTCCCTAATTAAGTGTGATCTAATATTTCACCTCGAGATTAGATCAAACAAATTCTAGAATATGATATACAAAATCAACTAAACAAATGCAATCCTAAGTCCACATAAGCTTTCTCTAAATAAATATACAGATTCATGACATGACATGTGTGTAAGATGAAGAAATCACAATCAGAATCAAGACAAATTCAAGAATTCAACTTCATGCTTTTCCTATAATCATGCTTCTTAGTCAATCAAAACCAGACTTAATCATGGGGTCATATCATTGGAATATGGAAAAACGACATGCTAAGTACTAAATCATCCCAAAATCAAACAGTTTAAACTCAGATTTTCGAAAAAAATTTGAAAAAAAACTTTCGATTTTGCCCAAATTTTCAAAAAATGCTCAAGTGATATCCCCTCCCCTAAACTTAAAGTGCACAGTGTCCTTAGTGTGCAGATAATATAAGAATTAAAGTTCATAAACAAAGTACTCCCCTTTCTGATGATGATGAACAATTGAAGCTTGATTGAAAAGGTAATTCTAGAAAAGACATCTGCAAAATAAACAAAGAAAGAAACAACAGAAAAGAAAAGAACTGTACAAAAAGTGAAAAAGAAAAATGAACCTAAATAGCAGGATCAGAAGTAGGAGGGTCAACTAAAGTGGTCACAAAATGCTGACGATCAAACCCTCCCCCAAAATAGTGTTTTAGTCTACCCCTATTAACCTTAAAGGGTTGATTCAGGGTCTCATCCATAATTTCAATGGCTCCATGGGGGAATACTTGTGTAATGGTAAAGGGACCTGACCACCTAGACTTAAGCTTTCCTAGAAACAACTTCAAGCGTGAATTAAACAACAGAACCTACTGGTCTGGCTCGAAGTGTCTCTCCTTAATTTTCTTATCATAACATCGCTTAGTCTTTTCCTTGTAGAGCTTGGCATTCTCATATGCCTGCAACCTGAACTCATCTATCTGATTAAGCTGTAGCAACCTCTTCTCCCCTGCTGCCTCTAAATTGAAATTCGGGTTCTTAAGGGCCCAATAGGCCTTGTGTTCTAGCTCTACTGGTAGATGACAGGCTTTACCATAAACAAGCTGATAAGGGGACATTCCTAAAGGTGTTTTGAAGGCTGTCCTATAAGCCCAAAGTGCATCCTCTAACCTAATGGACAACTCTACTTGTGTTCACTGTTTTCTCTAATATCCCCTTAATTTCCCTATTGGACAACTCTACTTGGCCACTCATCTGTTGGTGATAAGCAGTGGCTACCTTATGTTTGACCCTATATTTCTTTAACAGCCCATCAAAACTTTGATTGCAAAAGTGGGATCCTCCATCACTAATGATAGCCCTAGGTGTGCCAAATCGTGTGAAAATATTATTCTTAAAAAACCTTACTACCACATTGGCATCATTAGTCGGTAAAGCCATCGCTTCAACCCATTTCGATACATAGTCCATAGCCACTAAAATATAGAGATTGCCATATGAAGGAACAAATGGTCCCATGAAATCAATGCCACAGACATCAAAGAGTTCTACTTCTAAAATATTAGTTAGAGGCATCTCATTTCTTTTGGAAATATTTCCTACCCTCTGACATCTATCATATTTCAGCACAAAGTAGTGGGCATCCTTATATAACGTGGGCCAAAAATATCCAGATTGTAAAACCTTGGCTGCTGTCCTCTCTCCTCCAAAATGCCCTCCACAATCAGAAGAATGGCAATGTCTAAGTATATCCTCTACTTCTTCCATGGGAACACACCTTCTCAAAATCTGATCTCTTGTATAGGAAGGGTTCATCCCAAATATAATACTTGACATCACTCAAAAACTTTTTCCTTTGCTGGGCAGTCAAATCAGGTGGCATCACATTGCTCACCAAATAATTTACAAAATCAAAGTACCAAGGCAATCTGGAGTGCCCGAAAGTAAATAGCTGCTCATCAGGAAAGGATTCATTAATAGTTGTACCATCTTCTTTATGTCCACTCTTTAATCTAGATAAATGGTCAGCAACTTGATTCTCCGTACCTTTCCTGTCCCTAATCTCCAAGTCAAACTCCTGTAGTAGGAGGATCCATAGAATCAGCCTCGGCTTTGTATCCTTCTTGGAGACTAAGTACTTAATGGTAGCATAATCAGTATATACTACTACCTTAGTACCAATGAGATAGGATCGAAACTTATCAAAGGTAAATACCACAGCTAACAGCTCCTTCTCGGTAGTAGCATAGTTCATCTGGGCCTCATTAAGTGTTTTGCTTGCGTAGTAAATAGCATAAAAGACTCTTCCTTTTCTTTGTCCTAGTACAGCCCCGACAACATAATCACTTGCATCACACATAAGCTCAAAAGGTAAACTCCAATCTGGAGCTATGATTACAAGGGCTGTAACTAATTTTTCCTTCAAAGTCTTAAATGCTTCTAAGCATCTCTCATCAAAGCAAAACACAGTGTCCTTCTCAAGGAGATTACATAAAGGCTTAGATATCTGAGAAAAATCCTTAATGAACCTTCCGTAAACTCCTGCATGGCCTAGGAAACTTCGAATTCCTTTTACAGTGGTAGGGGGAGGTAACTTCTCAATAATTTCCATCTTAGCCTTATCCACTTCTATCCCCCTAGCAGAGATTTTATGCCCTAGCACTATACCTTCTTTCACCATAAAGTGGCATTTCTCCCAATTAAGTACTAAGTTTGTTTCTTCACACCTCCTCAGCACTAGTGCTAAATTCTATAAACATAAATCAAAGCTATCCCCAAATACTGAGAAATCATCCATGAAAACCTTAAGAAAATCCTCCACCATATCATGGAATATGTCCATCATGCAACGCTGGAATGTATCAGGTGCATTGCATAGGCCAAAAGGCATTCTTCTAAAAGCAAAGGTCCCATAGGGACATGTGAAGGTAGTTTTTTCTTAGTCTTCTAGGGCTATAGCTATCTGATTGTACCCATAGTATCCGTCTAGTAAACAGTAGAATTCATGACCAGCTAATCGATCTAACATTTGGTCAATGAAGGGAAAAGGGAAGTGGTCTTTCCTGGTGGCCTTGTTGAGTTTCCTATAATTCATACATACTCGCCAACCAGTGACAGTTCTAGTGGGGATGAGCTCATTATTTTCATTGTCGATCACTGTCATCGCTCCATTCTTAAGGACACATTGTACTGGGCTCACCTAGGTACTGTCAGAAATGGGATAGATAATCCCTGCATCTAACCACTTAATGATCTCCTTCTTGACGACTTCTTTCATTACAGGGTTCAATCGACGCTGGTGCTCTATGGATGACCTATACCCCTCCTCTAATAGTATCTTATGCATACAGATAGATGGACTAATACCCTTAAGGTCAGAGATAGACCAGCCTATGGCCTTCTGATGCTCTCTTAACACTTGTAGTAATTTTTCTTCCTGATCACTGGAGAGAGCAGTAGATATTACTAGTCGTGTGGAGGATTCACCTAAGTAAGCATACCTAAGGTGTAAGGGTAAAGGTTTGAGTTCTAATGCTGGAGGATCACTGGTGGATGGAAAGATATTTGAAACTGGAATAGATGAAGAGTCTAGTGTCTCAAATTGGGCAATTTCCTCAAAATGAGTGACCTCTAATAACTATAAAGTCTCATAGACCTCATCATCATCTTCACTGTATTCTCTAAGATCAACAGATTTCACTAAGGAGGCTTCTAAAGGGTTTAAAGGATGTGTCTTGGAAAACTCCTCAGTGATGTCCTTATCCACTAAATCCATCCTAAGACAATCGTGAGAGTCATCGGGAACCTTAGAGATTTGAACACATTAAACTTGACTTCCTGATCTTGAACTCTCATTGTTAACTTTCCTTTTTGTACATCTATTAAAGTTCTACCAGTTGCTAGGAATGGCCTTCCTAGTATAATTGGGACTTCCCTATCTTCCTCAATGTCCAACACAATAAAATCCGCATGAAAAATAAACTTGTCCACTTTTACTAAGACATCCTCAATGACCCCTTTCGAATATTTAATTGATCGATCAGCCAATTGGAGGGTCATGTGGTGGGCTTGGCATCCCATATTCCTAACTTACGATAGATAGACAATGGCATCAAATTTATACTAGCTCCTAAATCACACAGGGCTCTACCAAAGAATAAATTTCTAATAGTGCATGGTATGGTAAAACTCCCGGGATCCTCGAGCTTGGGGGGTAACCTTCTTTGGATAATAGCACTACATTCCTCAGTTAAGGCCACCGTCTCGTAATCTTCCAATCTTCTTTTCCTAGAGAGGATGTCCTTTATAAACTTCACATAGCTTGGCATTTGCTCTAAGGCATCTGCGAATGGAATGTTGATGTGAAGTTTCTTAAAAACCTCAAGGAATTTTGTAGTGGAAACTTTTGTAGCATCAGAGGATAAAGAAGGTTGTGACAAAGAAACAGGTAAAGGTGAAGAATTGTCTGGCTTTGTTTCCTTTGCAACTTGATCTTTTGATTCTTGCTCCTTTCGAGCTGCTTCACTAAAAGCTATGGGTTTTTCAACTATGGGCTGGTCAGGTCTGGACTTAACAGGGGGAGTTACTAGCTCTCTGCCACTCCTAAGGGTGATGGCTTTCACATGTTCCTTCCCTTCCATTTGCCTAACAGGATTAGCTTCAGTGTTACTAGGAAGGGTCCCCTGAGGATGTTGACTAAGAGCATTTGCTATTTGTCCCACCTGGACCTCTAGGTTCTTAATTGAAGCTGCTTGATTTTGCAAGATTGTTGTGAACATTTCCTTAAGCGAGGGTTTCTTATCAGCTGCTGGTAAGTGCTGGGGTTGTGGTGGTGGTTGATGGACGTGGGATGGATGGGAATGGTTAGGTGGATGATGTGGATACTGTGGTGGTGGATGGTGAGGAAATTGATGCGTGGTGGTACCTGAACCTGTGGAGCTTGAAAACCTGGGGGTCCTACTGGTCTAGAATTAGAAGTTTGCCCTTGGTTTTGGCTCCATGAAAAGTTAGGATGGTTCCTCCACCCTGGATTATAGGTGTTTGAAAAAGGGTTGCTCTGTTGCTTAGGGGCAACGTACTGAACCGATTCTAAGTTAAGTGGACACCTATCTACAGCATGGGTACCACTACATAGATCACAAAAGAGAAAAGGACTTTGGACAGAAAACACAGGGTTAGGATTGTTGGAAGGATTAGATTGGGTACTGAGCGACTCCACCTTCTTTGTAAGATTGGCGATTTGAGAGGTCAATGTGGACAGAGTGTCGAGCTCATATATACCCGCCAATTTCTTTGGCAATTGCCTTTCCAAGGACCATTGATAGTTGTTAGCCGCCATCTTATCTAGCAGCTCATAAGCCTCCTCCTCTGGTTTGCACATCAAGGCTCCACCCAAAGCAGCGTCCACTATGGTCCTATTTTGGCATGTAAGTCCATTGTAGAAGGTCTGGACTTGCAGCCATAGAGGTAGGCCATGGTGAGGGCACATCCTAAGAAGCTCCTTATATCGTTCCCATGCCTCGTAAAGGGATTCAGAGTCGTACTGGGCAAAGGAGGATATATCGCTACGGAGTCTGGCCATTTTAGAGGGAGGGAAAAATTTGGCTAGAAATTGGTGGGCTAACTAATCCCATGTAGAAATTGATCCTGGAGGCAAGGAGGTCAACCAGTGTCTCACCCTATCCTTAAGTGAGAAGGGGAATAGTCTGAGTCTAAACGCATCATCAGATAATCCATTGTGTTTGAACGTGTTGCACAAGTCTAAGAATTGCCCAAGGTGAGCATGTAGGTCATTGTGTGGAAGCCCACTGAACTGTAAAGAAGTCTGGATCATCTGTAGGATGGAAGGCTTAATTTCAAAATTATTAGCAGGGACAGCTGGTGGCCTAATGCCAGTATAATATCCTTCAATTGTTGGCATCGCATAATCTCCAACGGTCTTAGTTTCCCTATTTCCTGCCATCGTGTTTTGCTGCGAGCTATAAATTTCCTAGAATCCATTCGAATTTTCCTAAGAGTTCGTTCAATTTCAGTATCTAGAGGAAAGCAATCAAAACTCCTGGTTCTACGCATGCAAACATCAGAAAGTCCTTAAAATTTAAATTTTTTTTAAGTTTTTTTTAATTAATTATAAAAAAATTAACTAAACTAAACTAAGGATCTAAATATTTACAATCTAGATTTACACCTAAGCATAATTTTACCGATATCAATTAACGACTAATTAAAACTTCCCCGTAACAGCGCCAAAAACTTGACACGCCCAAAGGGTATTACCGCAAATGCACGAGTCGTACAAGTAATAATGGGATTTGAGTCCCGAGTTATCGTCCCTCAGAGAAGTTGGTTAGCCTAATTAACTACCGGTTAATTTTACCCTAAGTATATTCTAACAAATTATGAGATTAAGGTGGGTAATATACTAAGTCTAAAGTTAAAAATACTGGAAAGCAATAAAATAAAAAGAACTAAATAAAACCGAGCAAAATTACTTACAGTGCTCCACGTAATTAAAATAAAAAACCTACAAAAATAATTAAAATAGTTAAAATAATTAACGCAATTAAAATAAAATTCAATTATGAAAATAACAAAGCAAGATTAATTAAACTAAAATTAAACTAACCTAAAAATGCAATTAAACTACTTAATCAAAATGAAATTTAAACTAAGTGAAGATCTAATAAAATAAATTTACCCCTAATCTAATTCTAAATGGACACTTAATTAACTATCAACCTAATTAAAACTAAGTTCTAAACCATTAAGCAAGAATACTAATCATGCAATTTAATTAAAGACTCTAAACGAAGCTAACAAATTAAATTGAAATTAAACTAAACTAACAATGCATGAAAATGAATTAATTAACTATTATGCACTAGCCAAACAAGCCTTAACCAATTTTAAATCATCCAAAGGTCCCTCCAAACACTGTTCACGTCTTCAATTTCATTTCCAGGCAATGCTCTCGGTTATGTCCTCTGCTCAGGTCCTTCATACATGCTCTTGGTCTGCTTACTGAAGCGCACATCTAGGTCTGCTGTCTGCTGCATCCGGTCTGTCCACACCTCTCGACTTTACCCAGCTCACTGCACGTACTCCTCACTGCTCCAGGAGATAAGTTCACGTACTGCTAGCTTGTCTCACATTGTAAGCTTAGTCTCTGCTCTTGCTGCCAAGTCCTGCTTCTGCTGTTGCTAATCCAACTCCCGGTTTTGTCCTATATTGCTACAGGCGTTGCTGATCTGCTTCTTTTTACTGCTGCCTCCAGATGCATCCTGCACACTCTCGGTACCGTGAGTGTTGCATGTCACAGCATTCGGCATCATCGTTGCATATTTTTGCAATTCTCAGTGATGCAAATCTGGAAATAGGTAAAACACAAGCATTAAATTGTAGTATGTAAGTTCAAGGCAGTGAATAAACTATGGTAAACTTAACATGACTAAAATGAAAAGCTAGAATAGGAAAAGGAAAGTAAACAGTAAATCAATCATAAAACAGAGGAGAACAGAGAAAAAACAAGCAACTATTCACTGCAATATTCACGGTTTAAGAGATGCCCATACTAAACATGAAGCAAAGCCAAATTGATGGTAATGTAACTTAGAAGAGAAGTTACTAATAAGTGAAGAAAATGATATAAAAAAAATTAAACCAATAGAACAATTGATCCGAACTAAAGAACTAAATATAAAAAAAACGTTAACAGTAAGAAATGATGAACTTTTTGATGTTGAGGTATTTCTTCATTCACAAACAGTGGATCACGGTGAAGAAGATTAATCAAACATCAACTAGTTTCTTTCCAGTAGTCACGGTTTCTTTCCAGTAACCACGGTTTCTTTCCAATAGTCACTATTTCATTCATTCATCAACCAAACCGATATTGTTCCACCCTTCCAATATTACCAGTCGATTCACAGAATTATCCCAACATATTAGATCGACAATAATGAATCAGAACATCATGATCAGCATTGATGATTAAAGCTTTGCAAATGATGTGGACTACAACAAAAAAAATAGATTAAACTTCTACCAAGAAAATGATCTGAACATGTAAAGTAAACTGGATTGGTAAAGAATAAGTCTAAGCAACCGAGATATTTAAATTTAAAAAGAAGAGATTTCCATCATCAATTCAATTGAATAGAACAGTAGCTAAAATATGGAATCTTGAAGAAGAAAAAAAAAACTAATCGGCAGAATAATAAAAAAACAAAGAAAGTAAGACTTTTTTAAAGTTAACCTAAAAAAAACTATTCTACCCTAATTTTCCACCCTTTACAATTGCTATCATTTTCGATTTATATACATACTTAGGGGTACAATTGTAATTTTTTCATCCTAGATGAGTTGGCATTGTTTGGCCACTTGTCTTCACACCATTGGCTCATTGAAAAATAATATTTCCATGTCATCTGTCTTTTTGTCCAATTGGATGTGCTAGGCTCGTGTTGTCTGCGTGGTTCAATCTCGATTTTAGCTCAATTTCGATCCATTTTCTATCGAAATATTCAAAATTCATCCCGATTTAATTTATCTGCAAACATGAGAATTTTAATTAAATAAAGGGGATAATTAACAAAATAAATTGGGGATTTAAATAATTAATTAGGAAATTAAGCACAAATAATTCTAAAAATATAGAATTATCACATTGCCACCAGAGTTGGCAAGTGTGCATAACGTCTTCCACATATCCATGTTAAGGAAGTATAATCCGGACCCGATGCATGTGATAAGATATGAGCCATTGGAGCTCAATGTAGGTATGACATACGTTGAAAAGCCAGTTCGATACTGGATAGAAAAGATAAAGTTTTGAGGACAAAGACAATTCCCTTAGTGAAAGTTCTTTGGCAACATCACACTGTGGAAGAAGCCACATGATTGGTATCCCGAGTTATTCACAGAATGATTGGTTCCAATTTGGAGGACCAATTTTTTTAAGTGGGGGAGAATGTGAGACCCCGTATATGTATAGTTGTATATATGTACATAGAAATGTAAATGGAGTTATACTATGAATTCATAAGTGAAGTATATGTGATGTAAGTCCATGATACGAACTACGCCTACTCTAAGTGACCTAGACGTTCTATCCGCAAATGCACGGGTCGTACAAGTAATAATGGCATTTGAGTCTCAAACTATCGTCCCACAGAGAAGTTGATCAGCCTAATTAACTACCGATTAATCTTACCTTAAGTATATCCTAGCAAATTATGAATTGATGATGGGGTTAACTACTAAGTTTGAAATTAAAAGTATTGAAAATAATAAAAACTATAAACTAAAGAAAATAAAACCGAGCTAAAATTACTTACAATAATCCATGCAAGCAAATACCTACAAAAAATAATTAAAACAGTTAAAATTAATTAATGCAATTAAACTAAAATTCAAAAATAAAGTAACAAAATTAATTAAACTAAAATTAAACAAACCTAAAATAAAATATGCATGTAATTAAACTAATTAATAAAAATGCAAATTAAACTAACTTAAAATGTAATAAAATAAAAATTCTATTAATCCTAAAGAAATTCCTAACTATAAAAATAACCCTAAATTAATTATAACTCTAACTAATCACTAACTTGTCTAAATAAGTGAATATTGCATGAAAATAATATATTTGGATTTTTCAATTTAAAAACTAAATTATGTACTACTTCTATCTCTAAAATTAATTCTAAATGCAACTCATGAGTTTCTTAAAAAATAAATAAAATTACCAACCTAATGTATCAACTATTAACCTAATTAAGACTAATCACTAAATTAACAATTAATGAAAATCTATTTTACCTATCTTATCCAATAATGTAAAAAAAAAAAAAAAATTCAAAAACATGCTTAACCCAATTTCAATAACAACCACTATGGCCAAACATGGCCTTAACAACAATTTCCAGGTGGCTATCTCGGTCCCAACTTATGCACTGTACTGTTCATCTTCTCCAATTCCATATTTGCTCTCGATCCTGCCCTCTGCTCCTAGTACCATCCTTTGCATATTCCTTGACATGCCCAGCTCAGCTCCGGTTCAATCCTACACTGTCGTACCAGTGACAACGTCTTGCTCAGTACCACGTCCTGCTGCTTCGGCCTACAGCCCATCCATGCACTGGATTACCAACCCGAATGCTCATGCTTCATTTCCAGGTGCTGCTCATGTTCGGTCATCTACTGCTGCATCCAGTTCTGATGTCTTGCACATTCGTTGGCCTATCGAGCTAGCATCTATTTTAGCATGCTCTCTTCTGGTTTTTGTATCGCTCAGCATTGCTACATGCACCGCCTTTGCCTGCTGTAACATGCATATCAGCACAAGTAACTTAGTCACAACTCCAACAACGAAGGATAAACCGAGTAGTAAAGCTGGATTTTAAAAGAGTAATAAGAGAACACCAGTAGAACTTGTAAAATTATCAACTTAACATAGCAACTCAAAACAGAAAACATAAATCGCAATGAAAGCCAGGATTGGAAGAAAATGCAGCAAATGTACAGTAAAAAGTTTGGAAAACAAGGGATAATAGAGGAGCAAATCTAATCTTTTCCCAAGTCACGTACAATCCCAATTCAATTAGAACTTAGCACCGATCAACATTTAGCACACCAACCAACAAGTGAAGTGAAACCAACAAAGAGCAATTAAAAACACAATCTGAATAATAGCAAAACCAGTAATAAAAAAGAACAAATTAAAAGCTGAATGCAACACTTCATGATTACTCTAAATACCGAAAAGAGAAGATTTAATAACATGCATCAAGTAAACAACTATCAAGCAGAATAAATGAAGATGCAACATTATGAAAAAGTATGATTTGAATTAAATGATAAAGATGAAAAATAAACAAAAGAAACCCGTAGCACATTAACATGAAAAAAATAGCATCCTCGGTTTGCTTCAAATCCTACTCCTACTACCGTGATTCCACATTACCATTGATGTGGAAATAATGCTAGGCATCAAGACCACATCAAAGCACCAGAATCAAGAAGGACAGTGATGGAGGAAAATGATTTACTCATGTGAACAATGAAGAACACAGACAGTGAATCCTAAGGATGAACAAACCGATAGCTAACAACTAGGAAATATAAGCTATGTATTAAAACTGAAAAATAAAAGAAATGACTTTAACAAAACCGAGAAGCATGAAATGAAATTGATTTCCATAAAATAAAATTATCAAAGACTAGAAAATGAAGAACTTTCTATAAAATAAAAATGGGATGAACAGTAAAAATAAAGAAGGTGGCTAACAAAAAAGAAAAACTTCAAAACCAAGAAAATGAATCCTAAATATACTCTAAAACTATTCTACCCTAGATTACTTTACCCTAAACTGCACTACTCCTAAATTCTACTCTACTTACCCTACTTCATTTTTTTCAATTGCCATCATGTTCTATTTATACAAACACTTAGGGGTAAAATGGTAATTGTTTTCTCCTAGATGAGTTGGCATTGTTTTGCCACTTGTCTTCATTCCATTCGCTGCAGTGTAGATATTTTCACGTCACTTGTTTGTTTGTCCAACCGGTTGTGCGATGTGGCCCGACGTGTGTCTTCTAGAAGGTTGGCACGATGTCCGTCGATCTTATCGTTTCAGAGCAAATAAAATAGGGACACTGGCATCACGCGTGTCCAGATGACTGGTGACTCGGTCTGTAAATTGTAAGTGGTCTAGTCTCCGTTAGCCCATTTTCAACCCATTTTTTACTGAAACAACTGAGTTTCATCCGGATTTAATTTATCTGTACATTAAAGAATTATAATTAAATAAAGGGGATAATTAATAAAAAAATTGAAAATTTAAATAATTAATTAGGAAATTAAGCACAAATAATTCTATTAAAAATAGAATTATCACACCCCCAAACTTGAGCTTTTGTTTGTCCTCAAGCAAAACAAAATTCATGAAGGAATGACAAGTACCTGACATAATAATCTCCCCAATATTATCCTCAAAGATAAAGTACAAACTATGATCTTAAAGACTCACAATTACAAGTCCAACCTTCAGAATCATTCAATCATAAGTCCTAACTCAAATTGGATTCCTCGTGTATGTGTGAAAATGTCAAAGTCACTTCACAGTACATTACTCAGAGCAGATTATGCAAACACAGTGAATGCAAAGTCAATGACATGTGATCATTCCCATAAGTTTGCTTTTCATTTATCTCTCCACTAATGTAGTCACACTTAATCAAAGATTAAGAGGACTTCTTTAAGCTTGTAATGTAAGGCTGGGGCTAAGGTATGATAAAGTCGATTTAGGTGTAATTACCCCTTAACATGCATTACTTCTAGGATCTTAATGTAAGAGCTCAAATTATTTTCCCAAAACTTATTTCTTTTGCTAAACATTTTATTCTATTTTTGTATTTTTCTTCTTCTTCTTTTTCATTTTTTTAATCATTTTTTTTTACTCCTTCACTATCATTTGATACCCATATGTACATAGCTCACAATATATCCTAATGACTTTTCATGCTTTCGGGGTAAGGGATAGGAACAGAGTATTTAAGCTAAGGAACATTATGCAAGTGTATTTACAGAGAAAAGCTTATTTGGCCCAGATAGGTGACTAGGGGTAAAATATGTACAGGGTTGGCTAGAAAGGCTCAAACGATCCAAAGATGGCCTAAATCATTTCCCTAATTAAGTGTGATCTAATATTTCACCTCGAGATCAAATCAAACAAATTCTAGAATATGATGCATAAAATCAAATGAGCAAATGCAATCCTATGTCCACATAAGCTTTCTCTAAATAAATATACAGATTCATGACATGACATGTGCATAAAATGAGGAAATCACAATCAGAATCAAGACAAATTCATGAACTCAACTTCATGTTTTTCCTATAATCATGCTTCTCATTTAATCAAAGTCAAACTTAATCACGGGGTCATATCATCGAAATATGAGAAAACTACATGCTAATGACTAACTCATCGTAAATCAAACAATTTAAGCTCATATTTTCGAAAAAAATTTCAATTTTGCTCAAAAATGCTCAAGTGGTATCCCCTCCCCCAAACTTAAAGTGCACAGTGTCCTCAGTGTAGAGATAATGTAAGAATTAAAGCTCATGAATAGAGTACTCCCCTTCTGATGATGATGATGAATAATTAAAGCTTGATTGAAAATGTAAAACTAGAAAAGAAATCTGTAAAATAAACAAAGAAAGAAACAGCAAAAAAGAAAAGAACTATACAAAAAGTGAAAAAGAAAAATAAATCCACTTCAGATGCAGCTAAAGAACACGACACTCAGTAGCAGAGCGAAGAGTAGGAGGATCAGCTAGAGTGTTGACAAAATATTGACAATTAAATTCTCCTTAACTCTATATACTTCCCTCCTTCTTTCAGATTTCTTATGCTCAAGCCTTATATCCTCCTCAATCTCCATCTTAAAACACTCTTGAGAGTCATCAGGGAGCTTTAAAGGTTTTGAAAACATTAAACTTTACTTCCTGATCTTGGACTCTCATCGTTAACTCCCCCTTCTGTACATCAATTAAAGTTCTACCAGTCGCTAGGAAAGGTCTACCTAGTATAATGGGGACTTCCCTGTCTTCCTCTATGTCCAATACAATAAAATCCACAAGTAAAATAAGATTGTCCACCTTTACTAACACATCCTCAATGACCCCCTTCGGATATTTAATGGATCGATCAACTAGCTGAAGGGTTACTGTGGTAGGCTTGACATCCCCTATTCCTAACTTTTGGTAGATAGACAAAGGCATCAGATTGATACTGGCTCCTAAATCACATAGGGCTCTACTAAAGAACTGATTTCCAATCGTGCTGGGTATGGTAAAATGCCCGAGATCTTTGAGCTTGGGGGGTAATTTTCTCTGAATAATTGTACTACATTCCCCAGTTAAGGTCACCGTCTCATAGTCTCCCAATCTTCTTTTTCTAGAGAGGATATCTTTCAAAAATTTTACATAACTTGGCATTTTCTCTAAAGCATCTGCGAAAGGAATGTTGATGTGAAGTTTCTTAAAAACCTAAATAAATTTAGTGAATGGTTGATCCAGTTTTTAATTTTGGAACCTCTGAGGAAAAGGTACTGGTGGTCTAACTGGAAGAGATGTAGTGGAAACATTTGCAGTGTCAGAGGACGAGGAAGGCTATGAAGTAAAAGAAGGTATAGATGAAGAAGCGCCTAGCTTTGTTTCCTTTGCAGCCCGATCCTGATGTTCCTGCTCTTTCTGAGCTACCTCTTTAGAACCTATGGGTTTTTCAACTATGCGCTGTTCAGGTCCAGACTTAACTTGTGGCTCATCTAGCTCTCTGTCGCTTCTAAGGGTGATGAATTACACATGTTCTTTACCCTCCCTTTGCCTAACAGGATTAGCTTCAGTGTTACTAGGAAGGGTCCCTTGAGAACGTTGGCTAAGAGCATTTGCTATTTGTCCCACATGAACCTCTAAGTTCTTAAGTAAAGTAGCTTGATTTTGCAGGATCGTTGAGAATATCTCTAGTGTAGGCTTCTTCTCAACTGTTGGTGCATGTAAATGTTGTGGCTGCATAGGTTGTGGTGGTGGTGGTGGTTGATGGAAGTGAGGTGGACGATGCTGAAATTGAGGTGGGGATGGATGATATGGAAATTAATGATGTGGTGGTACATGAACCGACGGAGCTTGAAAATCAGGGGGTCTTACAGATATGGAGTTAGAAGATTGCCCTTGATTTTGGCTTTAGGAAAAATTAGGATGGTTCCTCCACCCTGTGTTGTAGATGTTTGAAAAATGGTTGTTTTGTTGCTTCTAAGAGGGGGCAACGTACTAATCGATTCTAAGTTAAGCGAACACCTATCTACAATGTGTGTACCACCACACAGATCACACGAAAGAAAAGGACGTTGGACAGAATAAACAGGATTAGGACTGGTAGAAGGATTATGCTGGGTACTGAGCGACTCTACCTTCTTCGTAAGGTTAGCGATTTGAGAGGTCAAGGTAGACAGCGCGTCAAGCTCATAGATACCCATCGACTTCTTAGGCAGTTGCCTCTCCGAGGATCATAGATAATTATTAGCAGCCATCTTGTCTAACAATTCATAAGCTTCCTCCTCTGTTTTGCACATTAAAGCTCCACCCACAGCAGCGTCAACGATGGTCCTATTTTGGCTTCTAAGTCCGTTGTAGAAGGTTTGGACTTACAGCCTGTAAGACCCGATTTTATTCAAAACACGAAATCAAAAATATAAACGGATTGAAATGGTATTCCCGAACACGTGAAGGGTAAAACGATCAAAAGATCGAAAACCGATATAAATTCGATAAGAAAATTTAATTAAAAATAAGGGATTGAGAAATCTTGATCAATAACGAAGAAATAATTAAATTTCGAGTTAAATTGATCAAGATATGAATTTATTAGAATTAATCAAAATTTTCACCTCGAGAAATTATCCCGAAAATAATCAAAAAATATACCGAAAATACGAAATAATACTGATAAATTCATTTATTGAATAAATGAATAAAATAATATTTTTTAAAGATATTTTGGATTTATAATAATATTAAATTATTAAAATAATAATAAAAATAAATAATAAATAAAAAAATTAAAAATGAAAGAATCGCGAGTTACGATTTTGAAGAGGAAACGGAAGCCGGGCCCTTTGCTCACCGGACAGAGCGACCGGCGGCAACCCAGGAAAGGTAACGAGGTAGCCCAGCCGAGAGGCAGCCACCACCGGCCTAACGGACCGACTAACGGCGACGAACGATGAGAGGGAGAGAAGCCAAGAGAGGAAAGAAGAATTTCCCAACGATCGGCGTCGATTCAGGCCCGACCACCACCAATCGAGCATTCCCCAGGCGCAGGAGACGCAATTGGTGGTAGCACCAGCCTGTAGAATGGCCAGCAATGTTGAAAACAGTGGCCAAACAGAAACGGTATCGACGGCGAAAAGGAGAAGAGCCGAACCGACCACTTTTCGGCTACCTCGGACGAAAGCGACCCCAGATCCGTGCATCGGACGATCCAGTGGAGCTACTGGCGACGAAAGCCAGCGGAGAACTGGTCGGTGAAGCCCTGAACTGGCCGAAGCGGAATGAACTGGCTAGACCGAACCGGTCTGAATCGGGTTGAATCGAACCGAACCGGTTCAGCTAAAAAGAAAAGGAAAAGAAGAAAATAAAGGAAAAAAAGAGAGGAAAAATCGGGGAAAAATTCCAGTGATGTAATCGAGCTACAGGTAAGTCAATAAGTGGTCAAAATTGATCGATTTAAATTTCAAAATATTTAATTTGATTAATATCCGACTGAAAATTGACCCGAAAAAATATATAATTGTGTAGCTCGACAATTGATGTCAAACGAGAGCTCGAGACAGCCTCGATTTGCATACTATCATGGAATCTTAGGTAAGTAACCCTTATTTAAGACAATATTACATCGTTATGCGTGTTAGAAATTTACTGCATAAATTACAGATTTAAATTTCACATAAAATGGATTATATTCTGGAATTAGAGATAAATTGTCGTAAATAATTAATTAAGCTATCTGAGAGCCTAGAACGAGGTCCAATAAATACTGATGGGAGCAATGAGCCCAATAGGCCTCGATAATGTGAATAGTAAGTGAAAAACGGGCTTAAGGCCGATTAAGGCCCATTATGGTACAATCGGGCTTAATATGGGTAAACGGGCCCAATAATTTAAATTAAGCCTAAAAAATATGAAATACAATTAATTGTATTGTATTTGACCTAATGAATATTTATCCACAGTTCCGGAGATTGGATTCGGAGCAAATCGAACAGCGTGACGAGACATCAGTGGAAAGGTCAAACTGTACAGAAAAATGAGGTAAGAGAATTGTGTGAGTAGCTAGAGATAGCTACGCATATTTTAATAGCTTTTGAATACACTCAATGTGTATAAAGGTCTAGAAATAAATTAATGATTTAAGGACTCGAAATAGGTAAAAATGCTATTTTGCCCCTATTGAGGGAATTCACCTAAGGATGGTTAAAGCATGACATGCACCAAATGCATGATTTAAGGAATTTTCTGATTTAAGGAATTTTCGTGGTTTTTAAATAAAGTAAATCAATAGATTGGCCAATAATTACATAAATTTCACAAGATAACACTACGTAAGTGTTATTTAGATTTAAATGAAATTTCTTGGGAAAATGGGCCAACTATTAAGTTTATATGGAAACAGATAGTGCTGGCGCATAACTCGCACTAATTTTGAGTTTGTGAGTGTGCATAAAATGTGCTTGAGCGGTTGGTCGCACCGACTTGTGTGACATCATATGCATGAAATGTGCTAGAGCAGTTGCTCGCACTGATTTTTTATTATTGTGAAATGCATGAGAGGTGCTGAGCCTAGCTTGCACTCTGTTTTGACTGTTTTGACTTGATATGCATAAAAAGGTACTAGAGCGGATGCTCACACTAGTTTTTATGATTGACATGCATGAGAGATGTTGGAGCTTAACTCGCATCTAGTTTTGATATGATAATTGCATAAAAGTCGTGTTGGAGTGTAACTCGCACAAGATTTGATTTAATTATGCATAAAGCCGTGCTGGAGTGTAACTCGCACGAGATTTGATTTACTTGAGCATTCATTCGTGCTTGAGCATTGCTCGTACATGATTTTATATGGATTTATAACTCATTTTAAAGTCGTACTGCAGTGTTACTCGTACGTAGATTTTACTGATTTTTATGACACCGTGCTAGAGCTTCGCTCACACAGGGATTTATATGACATGCATATAGCCGTGCTAGAGCTTTGCTCGCACAGGGATTTATATGACATGCATAAAGCTGTGTTGGAGCCTCCTGTAGACTATGTGTCACAGTGAGATGATATGCCCACATGTGCATACTGAGACAGAGATGGTATGGATGGATAATACCTATTGTAGGCACCCCTGACTGAGCTTGGGTTCATGGAGTACTTGTACCGTGTATGTCACGCGGAGTACATTGTACTGTGGGAATTGTTGGAGTGGAGTGGCACTAGCCACGAGACAGCAAGCCTAACCCTCGCAATCCGAATGTTATGTTGTTCTCGCGGCAGGATTGACCCACCTCCGTTTCAGGTGTGATACCCTGCACACTAGGTACCGTGTAGCCAGGGATCACTAGGTTATGGCCATAGTCCTCGTTGTTAATGATATAGTCACCTACTTGTCTCACATGATATAACTTGTGGTCTCGATAGACCAGGGTAGACCCGAGGAAGGGGTCAGGCCCCCGATTTAATGATTTTTTTACTATGCTAATATATGTTTTAGAGGATTTTATGATTTGTGGCCCTGAAAGAAGGGTGGTTTTATAATGAATTTTAATGAATTGTTTTATGAGATGATTGACCTGGAAGGGTTAGTTTATACTACAGTTTTAATGAAATGATTTGAATGCAATAGCATGATGATGTTTTCCATGCTTTCATTTCAAATTCATGATTTGTCTTACATGACATGAAAGAATGCATGATCTTGATTTACTTCATGCTAATTATGATTTAAGGATGTCACACAAAATGCTATTGATGCATGAATTCCATGCTTTCTATATGCACAAATAGTTTTGATAAACTATGTCATGGATATATGCATGATTTTGTGTTGGAGATTTTAATGAAAAGAAATGGATTTTAAGGGCATGGCATTATGAGCATGTATATAGTGGAGCTATCTACTTACTTGCATAATTGCATTAGTGAGCGTGTGGTTTTCTCACCCCCTTATTTTCTCATCTTTTCAGAGCACTCGCAATAGTTATTGAGCGGCTGAGGACTTGCATTCTTGGTATCCGCTGCTTCCCATAGAGAAACAGGTATACACATTTGTATGGTTTTGTATCTAAATATGTAAATGCACAGTACTGTAAATGTATATGATGTAGAGGATGTAAGGTTATGTAAATACCATTGTGTATGTATTTAGTTAAAGTCAAAAGATAGTAAACTCTGATATGTGAATGTGATTATAGAAATGAAATGGTAATTAGTGTAAGGGAACTAATACTGAATCATAGCCCAACTGTTTGTAGGATAGTCACGATGAGAGAAATGTAAGAATTAAATAATAAATGAAAAGCGAAAAATTTACTCTGATTTTTAGGTAATTTGGGTCGTGACAGTTTTATGGTATCAGAGCCGAGTTGACCTGATATGAGTCGGTGTTAGTGGTTAAGAAAGTTTACATCCCCATATACTGTGCATTGTTTAGATACAATTATGTATATCGAGATGAAATTGCAGCTAAGAATTTGGTTTCAAATGCGAGAATATAGACTCATTAACTGATAGCCGTTATGGTAGAAGGGCAAGTACACAAGCTCGAGGCCATAAAGGTAGGCCTGAGAGTCGTACTGAGTAGCCACATGAGACTGAATATGAGATTGACGTGGAGTCTGGTATTGAGTATGCCCCACAGAGTCTGACAGAAAGATCGGACAGAGTTCGACAGAAAGATCGAACAGTATTGAGACATGCTTCGCGAGGTTGGAGCGGACTGTGGAGAATATTTTACGAGCTAATTGCTCAGAGTATGCATTGGATTTAAGAGCAAGTCAGAACATTGGTGGAAGTTTGCTCGACCCACCTTAAGAGTTAGACATCCAGATTGGACTTGAGAACATAATTCTAGATGTATTCCGGTGACAAAATATCCCGGACACTACTTAAAGAAAATTACAAATAAAATTCTTTACGCTGACCTACAGGAACTGGTTGATTTATAAGTATGAATCTTAGTTTATATACCTGCCGAGAAATGACCCCGACACTATGAACAGTGAGAGTCAGAATGTCTAAAAATTCATGGAAGGGCTCATATTGTCAATTAGAGTCTGATTGGGTCGTTAGATATTACTACCTATGCCGAGCCAATGCGCAGACTATAGTTGTGTGAATAAGATGATGAGTTGCACGCTTCTGAGATTGGGAAAGGTAGTAAGGGCCGAAATAGAGATAAAAAGAGAATAGTGGATGACAGAGATGTCAGAACGGGAAAAATGTAGTTTGGTAAAAGATTAGAGTTGATGAATCACGGGGTAAGATGATTGATAAACCCCAATGTATCTAATTTTAGCACTTTTGAGGGGTATTGTGATTTGATGACCCCGACCTACTACGGAACAGTGTAGGATGTGTGGTAGATATCACGAAAATAAGATGTTGGACGAGGGCGAGTGTATGCCTTGGACCAGGACACTACTGATGTTTCATCTGATGTGGTGGAAGATACCACACTGGTTGTGAATAATAAAGTAATTATTTTAATGGATCCTAGTGCCATGTATATATTCATACCGCCTTCAATTGCTTATAAGCTAGTGAAAGATGTGAAGCCTGTACCCTTAAGCAAGATGATGATGGTTAGATGATTATCACTAACTAAATATGGGTATAGGGATTATAGTTGAAAACGGGGGGAAAGAGGATATGTCAGCCAATTTTATTCAATTGAATATGATTAATTTTGAAGTAATATTTAAGAATAGATTGATTCGGCTACAAACTATGATGTTTAGATTGCTATCCTAAGATAGTGATGTTTTCACCCCTGAAAAGTGGATAGTAAGTTTGACAAGTTATAAAAAGGGGTGTAGCAATCGTAATTAAAGGAGTGCATGGTTATACGGACGAGATGTGATAGATCCTGAATACGAGATATATTGGAATAAAAGGCGTATACAAGGTAAGAATATCTTTGATATGTGAAGAAAATTTGGATTAAGCGATATGTAGGGAATATGAATTGCGGCCAAGGATAAGAGGAGGATATATCCATAACCAATCTATGAGGTCAAGTCTGAGGGTTAATAAAGGTATTTCAAAATACTTCCTCACCTGAAGACTTGACAGCGTCTAGAAGCACACACATAACCTATAAGTTGGAATTGACAGTCTTAATATATACATTTAAAATTTGGGTACCTTTACTGGTACGATAAAGAAATATAGAATTCAATTAATCATGAAGGTTTAAAAAAATTAAAATTTAATAAAAGTCGTTAATATAAGAAAAAGGAAATGACGTGGGTTAGTATCTTGAACAAAAGCGATTTCGAAATGACATTATACGTTTATGCGTACATAGGTGTTGTGAGTTTCTTGAAATGGGCTGCTCAGTTGATACGTCTCATTTGGAAAAAGATTGCATACGAGTGGGATGATAATTATGAAAGTAGCTTTCGTGAGTTTTGGTGGATTGAAGTAATAAACTGACTATCGTAATTATTCCTACCATAACCAACAGCTCAAGAGGTTTCAGTGTGTATGGATACCTCAAAATAAGGATTGGGCTATGTATTGATGTAAAATGGGAAGATAATCATTTATGGATCCAGATAGTTCAAGGACCATGAGAGAAACTATCGACCCATGATTTAGTGTTGGCAGCCATAGCGTTTACACTAAAAGTATGGCGCCACCACTTAAATGGTAAGAAATTTCGGGTATGCACTGATCGTAAAAGCTCCGAGTATCTGTTTTCACAGAAAGAGTATAATATGAGATAATCAAGAGGGTTAGAGCTTCTAAGGATTATGATTGTGAAAATTGTACCACTCAAGAAAGGCTAATGTAATGGTTGATGCCTTGAGCAAAAAGAGCCTCGGGATGGTATCACATATGATGGTTAGGGAGCGTGAGCTGCTAGAGCAGTTGTGAGCCTCAGTAGTGATGTGATCCCTTCTGATGATGACACTGATTGTGTGACAGCTAGCCTGAGGTTAGAACCGAATTTGTGTGACCAGATTTGCCAGGCTTAGCGTGATGATCAGCATGTGTCGATAGTGAGGGTCAGATTCAGAAGGGTATAGTGACAAAGTTCACAGTGAGTGATGATGACTTACAGAGGTTCAGAGATAGTATAAGTGCTCCCTAGGACCACAGTTGCTGAGATAGTGTTATTGACAAAAGCTCACTCTTCAGGATATACAGTGCACCGGGAAGTAATAAATATATCGAAATCTCTGAAAATGGTATTGGTGGTCAGATATGAAAAAAGACATTGTAGAGATTGTGGAAAAGTGTCTCGTATGGCAACAGATTAAGGTAGAGCAAAAGAAGTTGCAGGGTTATTGCAGCATCTACCTATATTGACACGGAAATGAGAACAAACCATGAATTTTGTGATGGGTTACAGAGGACCCGGATAAATCACGAGGCTATCTGGGAGATAGTCAATAGATTGATTTAGTTTACTGACCTTCTGGCTATGGAAATCCCCAGATACTCTAAGTGTGTAGGCAGAATTATGTGTAAGAAAAAATTGTGGAACCTTATGTAGCGTTCCAGTGAGCATGGTACCAGATAGGGATTCCCGCTTCACTTCCCACTTCTGGGAATAATTTTTTAAAGCTATGGAAACCCGACTGAGTGTTAACACAGCTTTCCGTCCTCAGACAGATGGTCAGTCAGAGAGGACTGTACAGGTTATGTAGGATATGATGAGAGCGTGTGCCATTGATTTGATAAGCTCCTGGGATGATCATTTGTTACTAATCGAATTCGCCAATAATGACAGTTGTTACTTGAGTATCGGGATGACTTTATATGAGGCATTGTATGGCCGTAGGGGTTGTTTCCTGACTTTGATAAGAAGAAGTGGGTGACAGATAAAGAATTGTTCCCGAATTGGTAAGACAAATATCTGAGAATGTTCAGTTGATTGTGAGTGATGGAGAACACCTTAGAGTAAACAGAAAAGTTATGCTGACAAGAGACAGAAACCATTGGAATTCACTGAGGGTGAATCAGTATTGTCGGAATTTATTTATCCTAAAGGCATAAGGACATAACGAGATTTGGAAAGAAGGCAAATCGAGTTTCGTTAGATTGAATTCTTTGAGAGATTGGACATAGTGGGAGATAAGGCCTGTAGGTTGGCGTTACCACTTGAATTAGCAGGCATCCACAATGTGTCACATCTTTTGATGCTTCGAAAATACTATCCGGACCCAGCATATGTGATCGGATATGAGCTCCAATAGCTTAGCTCAATAAAAGTATAACGTATGTTGAAAAATCGATTCGGGTATTAGACGGAAGGAGAAAGTGTTGATGTTTAAGATGATCTCCCTAGTCAAAGTCCTTTGGTAGTAGTACACTTTGGAAAAAGTTACATGAGAATTAAAGAGTATGATGTGATAGACATACTCGGAGTTGTGTATGGACCCATTTGACTTGGTTCTAATTTGGAGGACCAAATTTCTTAAATGGGGGAGATTGTAAGACCCGATTTTATTCAAAACACGAAATGAGAAATGCAAAAGGATTGAAATGGTATTCCCGAACACGCGAAGGGTAAAACGGTCAAAAGATCGAAATCAGATATAAATTCGATAAGAAAATAAAATTAAAACTATGGGATTGAGAAATCTTGATCAATAACGAAGAAATAATTAAATTTCGAGTTAAATTGATCAAGATATGAATTTATTGGAATTAATCGAAATTTTCAGCTCAGGAAATAATCCTGAAAATAATCGAAAAATATACCGAAAATACGAAATAATACCGATAAATTCATTTATTGAATAAATGAATAAAATAATATTTTTTTAATATATTTTGGATTTATAATAATATTTAATTGATTAAAATAATAATAACAATAAATAATAAATAAATAAATGAAAAATGAAAGAATCGCGAGTTTCGATTCTAAAGAGGAAACTGAAGTCGAGCTCTCTGCTCACCGGACGGAGCGACCGACGGCAGACCAGGCGAGGCAACGAGGTAGCCCAGCTGAGAGGTGACCACAACTAGCCTAATGGACCGACAAACGGCGACGAACAGCGAGAGGAAGAGAAGCCGAGAGAGGAAAGGATAATTTCCCGACGACCGGCACCGATTCAGGCTCTGCCACCACCAGTCTAGCATACCCTAGGCACAGGGGACGCGATTTGTGGCAGTACCGGCCAGTAGAACGGCTGGCAACGCTGAAAACTGTAGCCAAACAGAAACGGTACCAACGTCGAAAAGGAGAAGAGTCGAATCGACCACTTTCTTGCCACCTCGAACCAAACCGACCCCAGATCCATGCATCGGACGATCCTGCGGAGCCACTGGCAGTGGAAACCGACAGAGAACCGACTGGTGAAGCCCTGAATCGATCGAACCAGACTGAACCGGCTAGACCAAACCGGTCTGAACGGGGTTGAACCGGACCGAATTGGTTCAGCCAAAAGGAAAAGAAGAAAAAAATGAAAGAAAAAGAGGAAAAATTGAGGAAAAATCCCAGTGATGTAATCGAGCTACTAGTAAGTTGATAAGTGGTTGAAATTGATCGATTTAAATTTTGAAATATTTAATTTGATTAATATCCAACTGAAAATTGACCTGGAAAAATATATAATTGTGTAGCTCGACAATTGACGTCAAACGAGAGCTCGAGACAACCTTGATTTGCATACTATCATGGAATATCGGGTAAGTAACCCTTATTTACGATAATATTGCATCGTTATGCGTGTTAAAAATTTAACGCATAAATTACGAATTTAAATTCCGCATAAAATGGATTATGTTCTGGAATTAAAGATAAATTGTAGTAAATAATTAATTGAGCTATCTGAGAGCTTAGAAAGAGGTCCAATAAATACTTATGGGCCCAATGAACCCAATAGGCCTCGAAAATGTGAATAGTAAGTGAAAAAGGGGCTTATGGCCGATTAAGGCCCATTATGGTACAATCGGGCACAATATGGGTAAACAGCCCAATGATTTAAATTAATCCCAAAAAATATGAAATATAATTAATTGTATTGTATTTGACCTCATGAATATTTATCCGCAGTTCTGGAGATTGGATTCGGAGTAAATCGGACTGCATGACGAGACATCAGTGGAAAGGTCAGACTGTACAGAAAAAAAAGGTAAGGGAATTGTGTGAGTAGCTAGAGGTAGCTACGCATATTTTAATAGCTTTTGTATACACTGAACATGTATGTATAAACTGAATATTTATAAAGGTCCTAGAAATAAACTAATGATTTTAAGGACTCGAAATAGGTAAAAATGCTATTTTACTCCTATTGAGGGAATTCACCTAAGGATCGTGAAAGCATAACATGCACAAAATGCATGATTTAAGGAATTTTCTGATTTAAAGAATTTTTGTGATTTTTAAACAAAGTAAATCGATAGATTGGTCAATAATTGCATAAATTTCACAAGATAACACTACGTAAGTGTTATTTAGATTTAAATTAAATTTCTTGGGAAAATGGGCTAACTATCAAGTTTATATGGAAACAGATAGTGCTGGCGCATAGCTCGCACTATATTTAAGTTTGTGAGTGTGCATAAAATGTGCTTGAGCGGTTGCTCGCACCGACTTGTGTGATATCATATGCATTTAATGTGCTAGAGTGGTTGCTCGCACTGATTTTTTATTATTGTGAAATGCATGAGAGGTGTTGGAGCCTAGCTCGCACTCTGTTTTGACTGTTTTGACTTAATATGCATAAAAAGGTTCTAGAGCGGATGCTCGCACTAGTTTTTATGATTAACATGCATGAGAGATGATGGAGCTTAGCTCGCATCCAGTTTTGATATGATAATTGCATAAAAGTCGTGCTGGAGTGTAATGCGCACGAGATTTGATTTAATTATGCATAAAGCCGTGTCGGAGTGTAACTCGCACGAGATTTGATTTACTTGAGCATTCATTCGTGCTGGAACATTGCTCGCACATGATTTTATATGGATTTGTAACTCATTTTAAAGTCGTACTAGAGTGTTACTCGTACGCAGATTTTACTAATTTTTATGACACTGTGCTAGAGCTTCACTCGCACTAGATTTTTTGATATCATGAATATGCATGGAGCCGTGCTAGAGCTTCGCTCACACAGGGATTTATATGAAATGCATATAGCTGTGCTAGAGCTTCGCTCACACAGGGATTTATATGACATGCATATAGCTGTGTTGGAGCCTCATGTAGACTGTGTGTCACAGTGAGATGATATGCCCACACGTGCATACTGAGACAGAGATGGTATGGGTGGATAAGACCTATTGCAGGCACTCCTGACTGAGCTTGGGTTCACGGAGTACGTTGTACCGTGTATGTGCTGTACCGTGGGGATTGTTGGAGTGGAGTGGCATTAGCCACGAGGAAGCAAGCCTTGCCCTCGCAATCTTGACGTTATGTTGTTCTGGTGGCAGGATTGACCCACCTCCGTTTCAGGTGTGATACCCCGTACACTAGTTACCGTGTAGCCAGGGATCACTAGGTTATGGTCGTAGTCCTCGTTGTTACTGATATAGTCACCTACTTGTCTCACATGATATAACTTGTGGTCTCAATAGACCAGGGTAGACCTGAGGGATGGGTTAGGCCCCCGATTTTATGTTTTTTTACTATGCTAATATACGTTTTAGATGATTTTATGATATGTGACCCTGAAAGAATGGTGGTTTTATAACCGAAGTTTTATAATGAATTTTAATGAATTGTTTTATGAGATGATTGACCTGGAAGGGTTAGTTTATACTGCAGTTTTAATGAAATGATTTGAATGCAGTAGCATGATGATGTTTTCCATGCTTTCATTTCAAATTCATGATTTGTCTTACATGACATGAAAGAATGCATGATCTTGATTTACTTCATTCTAATTATGATTTAAGGATGTCACATAAAATGCTATTGATGCATGAATTACATGCTTTCTATATGCACAAATAGTTTTGATAAACTATGTCATGGATATATGCATGATTTTATGTTGGAGATTTTAATGAAAAGAAATGGATTTTAAGGGCATGGTATTATGAGCATGTAGATAGTGGAGCGATCTAGTTACTTGCATAATTGCCTTACAGAGCGTGTGGTTTTCTCACCCCCTTATTTTCCCATCTTTTCAGAGCACTCCCAATAGTTATTGAGCAGCTGAGGACTTGCATTCTTGTTATCCACTGCTTCCCATCGAGAAACACGTATACACATTTGTATGGTTTTGTATCTAAATATGTAAATGCACAGTACTGTAAACGTATATGATGTCAGGGATGTAAGGTTATGTAAATACCATTGTGTATGTATTTAGTTAAAGTCAAAAGATAGCAAACTCTGATATGTGAATTTGATTATGGAAATGGAATGGTAATTAGTGTAAGGGAACTAACACCGAATCATAGCCCAACTGTTTGTAGGATGGTCACGATAAGAGAAAGGTAAGAATTAAATAATAAATGAAAAGTGAAAAATTTACTTTGATTTTTAGATAATTTGGGTCGTGACACAGCCATAATGGTATGCCATGATGAGGGCACTTCCTAAGAAGCTCCTTATATCTTTCTCATGCTTCGTAAAGAGATTTCGAATAGAATTGGGCAAAGGAAGATATGTCACTACGGAGTTTGGCCATTTTAGAGGGAGGGAAAAACTTAGCTAAAAATTGATGGGCTAACTCGTCCTATGTAGAAATGGATCTTGGAGGCAAGGAGGTTAACCAGTGTCGTGCCCTATCCCTAAGTGAGAAGGGGAATAATCTAAGCCTAAACACATCATCCGATAATCCTTTGTGCTTGAAGGTGTTGCACAGGTCTAAGAATTGCCCGAGGTGAGCATGTGGGTTGTCATGAGGGAGCCCACTGAACTGTAGCGAGGTTTAGATCATCTGAAGGATTGAAGACTTGATTTCGAAATTGTTTACAGGGACAGCTGGTGGCCTAATGCCGATATAATAACCTCCAATAGTCGACATTGCATAATCTCCAAAGGTCCTAAATTCCCTATTTTCTACCATGATGTTTTGCAGCGGAGCCAATAATTTCCTAGAATCCTTTCGAATTTTCCTAAGTGTTCGTTCAATTTCAGGATTTAGAAGAAAGCAATCATAACTCCTGGCTTTACGCATGCAAACATCAAAAAGTCTGTAAAAAAAATTTTTAAAGTTTTTTTTATTTTTTTTTAAATTTTTCTTTTTTTTTTTTTGTATAAGAGAAAATTAACTAATCTAGATTAAAGCTCTAAATATTTACAACCTAAGTATTTACAAGCTAGAATTACACCTAAGCATAATTTCACCAATATTAATTACTGGCTAATTATCCTTCCCGGCAGCGGCACAAAAAACTTGATACGAACTACGCTCACTCTAAGTGACCTAAACGTTCTATCCGCAAGTGCACAGGTCGTACAAGTAATAATGAGATTTGAGTCCCGAATTATCGTCCCACAGAGAAGTTGATCAGCCTAATTAACTACCGGTTAATCTTACCTTAAGTATATCCTAGCAAATTATGAATTGATGATGGGTGATCTACTAAGTCTAGAATTAAAAGTATTGCTAATAATAAAAACTATAAATTAAAGAAAATAAAACCGAGCTAAAATTACTTACAATAATCCACGCAAGCAAATACCTACAAATGATAATTAAAACAATTAAAATTAATTAACGCAATTAAACTAAAATTAAAAAATAAAGTAACAAAATTAATTGAACTAAAATAAAACAAACCAAAAATAAAATATGCATGTAATTAATCTAATTAATAAAAATGCAAATTAAACTAACTTAAAATCTAATAAAATAAAAATTCTATTAATCCTAAAGAAATTCCTAACTATAAAAATAACCCTAAATTAATTATAACTCTAACTAATCACTAACTTGTCTAAATAAGTGAATATTGCATGAAAATAATATTTTTGGATTTTTCAATTTAAAAACTAAATTATGTACTACTTCTATCTCTAAAATTAATTCTAAATGCAACTAATGAGTTTCTTAAAAAAAAATTACCAACCTAATGTATCAACTATTAACCTAAGTAAGACTAATCTCTAAATTAACAATTAATGAAAATCTATTTTACCTATCTTAACCAATAATGTAAAAAAATAAATCAAAAACATGCTTAACCCAATTTCAATAATAACTACTATGGCCAAACATGGCCTTAGCAACAATTTTCAGCTGGCTGTGTCGGTCCCAACTTATGCATTGTACTGTTCATCTTCTCCAATTCCATATTTGCTCTCAGCCCTATCCCTGCTCCTGGTACTGTCCTTTGCATATTCCTTGACATGCCCAGCTCAGCTCCGGTTCAATCCTACACTGCTGTACCAGTGACCACGTCTTGCTCAGTACCACGTCCTGCTGCTTCAGCCTACAGCCCGTCCATGCACTGGATTACCAACCCGAATGCTCATGTTTCATTTCCAGGTGCTGCTCCATGTTCGGTCATCTACTGCTGCATCCAGTTCTGATGTCTTGCCCATTCGTTGGCCTGTCCAGTAGCATGCTCTCTTTTGGTTTCTGCATCGCTCAGCATTGCTACATGCACCGCCTCTGCCTGCTGTAACATGCATATCGATACAAGTAACTTAGTCACAACTCCAACAACGAAGGACAAACCGAGTAGTAAAGCTGGATTTTAAAAGAGTAATAAGAGAACACCAGTAGAACTTGTAAAATTATCAACTTAACATAGCAACTGAAAACAGAAAACATAAATTGCAATGAAAGCCAAGATTGGAAGAAAATGCAGCAAATGTACAGTAAAAAGTTTGGAAAACAGGGGATAACAGAGGAGCAAATCTAATCTTTTCCCAAGTCACGTACAATCCCGATTCAGTTAGAACTTAGCATAGATTAACATTTAGCGCACCAACCGACAAGTGAAATGAAAGCAACCAAGAGCAATTAAAAACACAATCTGAATAATAGCAAAACCAGTAATAAAAAGAACAAATTAGAAGCTGAATGCAACACTTCACGACTACTCTAAATACCAAAAAGAGAATATTTAATAACATGCATCAAGTAAACAACTATCATGCAGAATAAATGAAGATGCAACATTATAAAAAAGTATGATTTGAATTATATGATAAAGATGAAAAATAAACAAAAGAGACCCGTAGCACATTAACATGAAAAAAATTGCATCCTCGGTTTGCTTCAAATCCTACTCCTACTGTCGTGATTCCACATTACCATTGATATGAAAATAATGCTAGGCATCAAGACCACATCAAAGCACCAAAATCAAGAAGGACAGTGATAGAGGAAAATGATTTACTCAGATGAACAATGAAGAACATAGACAGTGAATCCTAAGGATGAACAAACCGAGAGCTAATGTAAACCCGCAAATTTTTTTGTACTCGATTTTAATCATGAATAGTAAGATTTGTTGATTTGAAATTTATCAAATACAAATATATATATATATATATATATACATGTTAACATGTGTAATAATTCCTTCAAATTATATATGTATGTAAATATATATATATATATATATATATATATATATATATATAAATATACGTACATATACTAATATATCTGCAAGTATGTACAATATATATATAATCTATACCATAAACTAGTACATAGGTTTACTGGCAGCAGTGGGAGCCCGAAGGATAAAAATATATTTACACATGTATAGGAAAATGAAGCTGTGAGAGGGAAGAAACAAATAAGCTGCAACAGAAGAGATGGAAGGCTGGAACGGAGTTGATAATGAACTGACAAAGGACAAAATAATACTAAAAACAAGTAAAAATAAATGTTGAGACAGGCGAAAAAAAAAAAAACCTGCGAAAAAGGGAAGTTAGGAAATAATTTAGAGAGTTGTTGTGGGGTATGAGAAACCGAAATGATGGGTAGCTATAGCAAGATGTGATGGTATTGCTACTGAAACACGAAAACAGATCGAGAGAGGAGTCTGCAACAGTATGCGTGTGAAAGGTGGGGAATGACAGAAAATAAATGAAGGAAAAATGACGAAGCGACAGGAGACAGAGGAAACGAAACTAAGGTAGGAGGCAACGATAGAGAGAGAGAGCTCCTGGTTAACGAGGGAAATTTGTGTGACAGTGAGGCTCTGGAAAATAAAGGTCTCCGAAGCATAAAGGTAGCAGTGTGGAGCTCTGAACTAAAGGAAGACGAATGTTGATCATGGCTGCTAGGTGAAATGACAGCAAGAAAGGGAAGTCCACGGAACTATCTGGGGTCCAAGCAGCTTCGGCCGATAGCAGTAGGCCAATGCCCTGTTTCTGCTTGAGGTTGCCGTTCTCTGAAGAAAATACGTGACAGCAGGGAGCTATTCGTGGGGCCAATCTTGGCTGTAAAGGGGGGACATAACCACGGTCCGTTAAGGGCTGGTTTCTTAGCTGAGAACAGGGTGCGTGCAGTAAGGCGATTTCTATGTTTGTTTCTTTCTCTGGGTACTGAAACAGAATGGGAAAGTTTAAAGCAGAGATGTGATCAGGGGGCGAAAGTGAGCTGGAACAGGGCGTGGTTGAGGGAAAAGCAGGAGATATCGGGGTCGTCCAGGTACCAAGGAGACAGAAGAGGAACGAGAGCATGGAAGCGAGAAAAGGAAACAGGAAAGGCCGAAGACCCATTGAAACAGAGGTCCAAAATTGAAACCGAAGCAAAAGAGATGTGGAAGGAATCCGAGAGCGGGAGCTGGAGCAGAGAGGGAGCCAAGAGAAAAGAGTTGGGAGTTGAAGTAAGATTCAGTAGGAAGAAGTGGAAGGCAGAAGTAGTGAACACCGTGAGGAAGCTGTGGCTGACATAGGGGAGGAGATGCGACTGGTATGAGAGGTAGCTGCACTGGGGGAAAGGTGTTATTGATGCTGGCAGCTGAATGTGTAAAAGCTGAGTGGCGACGTCTCCTTGCTTCCGTGTCTAGGAGGTAGATGGTGGTTGGAAGATGGTGAGCTGAGAAACCGAGAGAGGTGGTGGTGAAAATGATGATGGCGATGGTGATTATGTTGGGACTGAGTCTGGAGATGGTGGAGTCCGAAAGATGGACATGGTGAAGTTACAAAGGAAGTGAGGGAGAAACCGAGAAGAAGAAGAGAAGAGAGATGAACAGTGGCTGGACAATGAAGAAATGAAGAGGAAAAGAGTAGGCGGGAAAAATTCAAAGGAAAGAAAAAAAAAAAAGGAGAAAAGAAAAGGATGAATAGTAAAAAAAAAGTCAAAGAAGAAGGGGATGTTTATTTATTTATATATATTATTATTGTGAAAAAATATATATAAATAATAAAATTTCAAATAGATTAGAGTACGCAAGGAAACTTAGAAATTCGAGGGATATATTGTTCGAAAATATTATTACAATTACTGGTACGAAATTTTGGTGAAATTAACACGAGTGGACCGGATTCGTCGACTCGCTACGTTGAGGCAATCGAGAAACCGCGAACAGACACTGAGGTAAGAAAAATTCTCGTCGCTGCTAGAGATAAATATGCGTAATTTTCGTATATTTGTAGATATAAAATTTAGGTTAAATTTCACAGTACCGAAATGATCGAAAAGACTAGGTTGAGTTTTATGATTAAAAATTAGAGATTTTAGCTTAGTTGAACAATCAAATTTTACGGATTAAATTTAAATGATTTGCATAAATTACGGTATGACTTGAATTTGGTTTTAATTATTGAAAATCTTAAATTTTGAATTTTCATAGACCGTTTTCTGAGATTTTTCGAAAAAGGCTAGTTAGCCTGTTTTGAACGATTTCATAAAACAAATGAATTTATATGTGATTTAAGGAAAAACGATCTGTTATAAAATTATTCTGATGAAATGTGCTTAAGCGCGTACTGACTGTGTGTCGTACGGTCCGTCTCGCACTGATTTTGAGACAAAGGCGTTGGTGAGATCATGTTGCACTTCTGTTCTGTATCTGTATCTGTATCTATGGTCCACGTGTACGATGTACCATGTTTTTGATTCTGTTTCTGGTCTTCGGACATTCTGATCTGTGAGCCGTTTGGGTAGCTGACCACTCCCACGGCGATTGACATCCCGGCACACCTGGCCCGTGATTTGCCCGGAGTCATTGACATTGGCCAATAGTCATTTCTGATATCTGATAGCATGCATGCCTTGTCTCGTCTATTTGAAAATATTTATTGAATTTGTCTGCTTGAACTGAAATATCTGGAAATCTGTTTTGCTACTGAAAAACTCTGAACCTTCTGGATTTATAACAATAGTTAAATGTATTACTGATACATATTCTGTTTCTGAAAAATCTGTTTCGGGTATTTGTGCTTTTGCCGATACTAAATCTGTTTTCTGAATTCTAAAATCTGGTATCTGAGGAATTACCAAATCATCTGTATACTTTGTGAAAATATTTCGGATTTGGTAAATATAAAAATATATATTTTTCCTAGGTAGTGTATTTATCTACCTACTATGGGATTTTTCTTACTGAGCATGTTGAGCTCACCCCCCTTACTTTCATCCACAAGTTCCTTTGTAACTGGGATCGCTTCCGTTAGTAAGGCATTCTGCATAGTTAAGATTTCACGGAGCGTATTTCTGCATCGAACGTATACCCAGTTGTAAGAAATTCTTTTGTATCTAAAATTATGTAAGTACAGTAATGCAATACAAGATGTGTTTGGGGAATGTGAACATATTCTATTTAAATTTGTTACTGAGAAAAAAATTTAATCACACTGAACACTGTTCTGATCTAATATCGACTTGTAGCCCAACTGAAATATCAGTAAATTCGGGCCGTTACAGCTAACAACTAGGAAATATAAGCTATGTATTAAAATTGAACAATAAAAGTGATGTTGCCTAACTGACAGCAACAAGAATATACCCTTTTTGTAGTCTGATTGCACTAACGACAAAAGGGTGACGTCGATGAAATTTGTTCCACGTGTTCTTCGTATATCCTGCAAAAACAACAGGAATCAGAGGGGGCAAGGATTTGTCCCTGCACGCGCACTCCGATGATTAAGTAAGTAATCGGAGTTGTGAATGTATCAAGAAGAGAATGTATTGCTTAAATTAGAGAGTTTAAGGCTTTTCCCTTCTTTTTGGTTCTTTTTTCTCGGATCCCTTTTTCAGAGAACTCACTTGGTATTTATAGGTTTCTTCAAGTCGGTTCGAGCTGAGGCCCAGGCGCGTGTCTGGGCCGCGACAGAGTCATAGAGCACTCTGTCGCGCTTCGGGTCAAGCAGCTTGCAGGAGACCTCTACCGCGGGCTGTGCAGGAGAACTATGCCGCAGGCTGTGCGGGAGACCTCTACCGCAGACTGTGCGGGAGACCTCTACCACAGACTGTGCGGGAGACTATGCCGCAGACTGTGCGGGAGACCTCTATCGCGGGCTGTGTAGGAGACCTAGGCCGCAGGCTGTGCGGGAGACCTCTACAGCGGGCTGTGCGGGAGACCTTTGCCGCGAGGGCAATGCGGGAGACCTATGTCGCCATAGAGGCGATGGAGTCTGTCGCGACTACTGTGCGGCACAGACCTGTGCGGTAGAGTATCTGTCGCCATATTGTGTCGCCTATCACGCTACTCTGTCGCGTGAGGCTCTGGCGCGGTAGGAGCTACGTGGCTTCTCCTGTGTTTGTCACGTGGCGATCTCTGATTCGTTGATCCTGGCACACGTGGACGGCGATAGTAGGACCACCATCAATTGCTCCCCACTCTTTGGTAGGAATATTTCCTGCGAAAGAGGATTCTTAATAGAATGATATATTTTCGGAAAGAATTTTACATACCTTTCTCAGGCCTGACTATCACGACGCGAGCGCGTCTTTAGTTCTTCCGGCCTTTATGTTTCCATTGCCTGGCCACAGTGACGCATAGCGCCTCAGGCTCTTATGGCTCGTCTGATCTTTCACGCCTGGCCACAGCGACGCATAGCGCCTCAGGCTCTTATGGCTCGTCTGAATTTCACGTCTGGCCACAGTGACGCTATTGCGCCTCAGGCTCTTACGGCTCGTCTGGTTGTGACGTATTCCCCACTCAACCGTATTGTCCGCTATGGAGTTGTTCAAACCATGGCAGCCTGCGTTCGCAGGGCCCGAGCTCAAAGGTAACAGTCCTCACGGTTTTCTTTCGTGTCCCCAAGGGAACGAACTCAGGACATAGTCCGCTTTGGGTACAGCCCACTGGCAGCCTGCGTTCGCAGGGCCCGAACCAAGGGTTCCCCTCACGGTTTTCTTTCGCGTCCCCAGGGGATCGAACTCAGGACATAGTCCGCTTTGGGTACAGCCCACTGGCAGCCTGCGTTCGCAGGGCCCGAACCAAGGGTTCCCCTCACGGTTTTCTTTCGCGTCCCCAGGGGATCGAACTCAGGACATAGTCCGCTTTGGGTACAGCCCACTGGCAGCCTGCGTTCGCAGGGCCCGAACCAAGGGTTTCCCTCACTCTTTTCTTTCGCGTCCCCGGGGGATCGAACTCATCACCTCTTCTTGGGCCACATACTTATTGGCCCTAGCAAAGAGATCGGAGATTGTCATCGGTTGATCAAGAGAGAGGGATTCTTGCAGCCTTTCGGAGCTTGTCCCTTGTAGCATTGCAGCCATGGCTACCCCTACCGGCAGATCTTCCACTTCCAAGGTTACATCTTGGAAGCGGTCTACAAAGCTCTTCAAGGATTCTTTATTCCCTTGCTTAAGCGTGAGTAGGTAAGTAGCGTCTTTCTTTCTCTGGCTGTGGATCATGAAGAATTTCAAGAATTCATTTCTCAGCTGGTCGAATGAGAAGATCGAGCCTTCGCTTAACCCGTTGAACCACTTCAGAGCATGCCCGGACAATGTGAGAGAAAAAGCTCTGCACATAATTTCGTCCTCCCATCCATGCAACAGCATGAGGGATTCATAACTCTGTATGTGATCGTAGGGGTCCGCTTTGCCGGTGTAAGTAGCCATAGAAGGCATTTTGAACTTCTTCGGCAAAGGCTTGTTCATAATCTCCGGACTGAACGGAATCCTCCTTTTTTGACGATCATCCGGAGACACTAGTTTTCTTTTTTCCAAAATCCTTTCGACGACTTTCTCCACGTTTTCCGACCCTTGGACTGAATATGCTCCCCTCCCTTCGGGTCTAGAAGAGTCCGACTGGTAAGCACCCCTTCTAGCGCCTCCCATTCCGTGACTCGACCTTTCGCGACAGTTTCGGGGGTTAGAACTCCTCTGTCTTCGTCGCTCCCCGGACCTATGTTCTCCAAACTCCCGCTCCAACTCCACGGAAGAAGAGCCGCGCCATGAGGGAGAACTCTGCCGCCTATAGACCGCGCGAAGACTCTGTCGCATACGTGGTGCGGGAGATCTCTGCCGCGTGATGACTGCGGGTGAGCTCTGCCGCCTCTCTGTTGCGGGTGAGTTCTGCCGCACAAGTGCTGCGGGCGAACTCTGCCTCCCTCGGTCCGCGGGTGAGCTCTACGGTATGCCTGTTGCGGGAGATCTCTGATGTCTACGGACCACGGGTGAGTACTGCCGTCGATCTGCTGCGGGAGATCTCTGAGGTCTACGGACCACAGGCGAGTACTGCCGCCGATCTGCTGCGGGTGAGCTCTACGGTCTGCCAGCTGCGGGAGACCTTTGCCGCATGCGGTCCGCGGGTGAGCCCCGCCGCATGACTGCTACTGGTGGACTCTGCCGCGTCAGGTCTGCGGTAGCGTTCACCTCTCGTAGCCCTGCCGCAGGGTAATTTCTTTGAAATGCGGTAGAGTTTGGACTCAGTCCAGTGGCAGTATTTTGCGCTCCTTCCCCTTGTCCAGCATTCACCATGGTAGAGGGTTCACCTCTCTCGCAGGTCTACCTCGGGGTGTTCTCATCCACCATTTGCTGCACTTCTGGGGGTAAGCTAAACTGCAGGAGAGTGTTCTTGAAGAAGTTCACCACAGCTCTCAACGCTGTCGTCGTCTCCTCATTCTGACTCTTCAGAGCCTCAAATTCCTCTATCGAAACTGAGGCCCCTTTGCCACCCTCTTCATTCTGTCTTTGTCCTTGGTCTGATCTGACAGGGGGACTCACAGAATTCTTTCCCCTTGCATCCTCTGCCGTAGAACGTGTCCTCACCATTTTGATAGGGAATCTGACTTTTTGTTCTGATTCCCATAGACGGCGCCAATTGATGTTGCCTAACTGACAACAACAAGAATATACCCTTTTTGTCTGATTGCACTAACGACAAAAGGGTGACGTCGATGCAATTTGTTCCACGTGTTCTTCGTATATCCTGCAAAAACAACAGGAATCAGAGGGGGCAGGGATTTGTCCCTGCACGCGCACTCCGATGATTAAGTAAGTAATCGGAGTTGTGAATGTATCAAGAAGAGAATGTATTGCTTAAATTAGAGAGTTTAAGGCTTTTCCCTTCTTTTTGGTTCTTTTTTCTCGGATCCCTTTTTTAGAGAGCTCACCTGGTATTTATAGGTTTCTTCAAGTCGGTTCGAGCTGAGGCCCAGGCGCGTGTTTGGGCCGTGACAGAGTCATAGAGCACTCTGTCACGCTTCGGGTCAAGCAGCTTGCGGGAGACCTCTACCGCGGGCTGTGTAGGAGAACTATGCCGCAGGCTGTGCGGGAGACCTCTACCGCAGACTGTGCGGGAGACCTCTACCGCAGTCTGTGCGGGAGACTATGACGCAGACTGTGCGGGAGACCTCTATTGCGGGCTGTGCAGGAGACCTAGGCCGTAGGCTGTGCGGGAGACCTCTACCGCGGGCTGTGCGGGAGACCTTTGCCGCGAGGGCAATGCGGGAGACTTATGTCGCCATAGAGGCGATGGAGTCTGTCGCGACTACTGTGCGGCACAGACCTGTGCGGTAGAGTATCTGTCGCCATATTGTGTCGCCTATCACGCTACTCTGTCGCGTGAGGCTCTGGCACGGTAGGAGCTACGTGGCTTCTCCTGTGTTTGTCACGTGGCGATCTCTGATTCGTTGATCCTGGCACACGTGGACGGCGATAGTAGGACCACCATAAAAAACAAATGAGTTTAACAAAATCGAGAAGCATGAAATGAAATTGATTGCCATAAAATAAAATTATCAAAGACTAGAAAATGAAGAACTTTCTATAAAATAAAAGTGGAATGAACAGCAAAAATAAAGAAGGTGGCTAATGGAAAAGAAAAACTTGAAAACCAGGAAAATGAATCCTAAATATACTCTAAAACTATTCTACCATAGATTACTTTACCCTAAACTACACTACTCCTAAATTCTACTCTACTTACCATATTTCATTTTTTTCAATTGCCATCATGTTCCATTTATACACATACTTAGGGGTACAATGGTAATTTTTTCATCCTAGATGAGTTGGCATTGTTTGGCCACTTGTCTTCATTTTATTTGCTATAGAGTAGACATTTCCACGTCACTCATCTATTTGTCCAACTGGTTGTGCGATGTGACCCGACATGTGTCTTCTAGAAGGTTGGCACGGTGTCCGTCGATCTTATCGTTTCGGAGCAAATAAAATACGGACACTTGGCATCACACATGTCCAGACGACTGGTGACTCGGTCTACAAATTGGAAGTGGTCCAGTTTCCTTTAGCCCATTTTTGGCCCATTTTTGACTGAAACGCCTGAGTTTCATCCGGATTTAATTTATCTGCACATTAAAGATTTTTAATTAAATAAAGGGGATAATTAATAAAATAAATTGAGGATTTAAATAATTAATTAGAAAATTAAGCACAAATAATTCTATTAAAAATAGAATTATCAGTCCATAAGTTAATGTACGCACTTGTAATAAGAGTTGTGATTGTACGTACAAGTTACATTATATATGAGTATGGAGAAATGGACTTAAACATGTGAAGAATATGAGTGGAATGAAATATGAGTAGTGTGGTAAAAATGGATGAAGTTGCATAAGAGGTGTGAATCTTTATGCTTCCATTTGGTTTGTATTGTGTACCTTTCGTTATACAATGAATACACATAAGTTTTATTGTGTATAAGGTAGGAATGGATGCTATTTTTAAGTCTTAAAGGTAATTGGATGAGAAAATGACTATGGCAGCAAATTAAGGATGTTTTGGTGTAAGTTTCTGCAGAAAACTGCAGTAAAATCTAGAAATTAGGCAAGACAGATCGATCTTATGGGATGAGAGATCGATCTAGAAGAGCCAGAAAGCTCTTATTTGAGCAATGGAATATAGCAGATCGATCTTCATGGGAGTTAGATCGATCTCCTAACACATTCTGTAAAATGCAGATCGATCCTTAATGGAACGGATCGATCTCCTTAGCTCTCGAGTTGAAAGCAGATCGATCTCCCCTAAGACCAGGTCGATCTCCTTAACCCTCTGTTTGAAGCAGATCGATCTTCCCTACTCAACAGATCGATCTCCTACTTCAAAATGTCGTGGAAAAGAGGGATTTTAAGAGGACCATATCGATCTCCACCCAAGGCAGATTGATCTCATCAAGCTGAATCTCTAAATATGGAGCAGTTAGATCTGCATTTTTTGAGACAAAACCAATCTTTTCCATTTCAAACCCAAAACCTAGCTTTCTCATTCCTAAATCCACACATTCTTAGTAAGAGTTGAGGGAAAGCTATTAAAGACAAAGTTGTTCACATCAAAGAGAACAACAACATAGCTTAGAGGCAATTCCCCATTTGTTGGATTGAAGGACAAAAGGTGCATTTCCATTTGGAGCAAAGAGGAAGTCAAGCTAGGTGAGTTTCTAATGAAACAACTCAAGTAAATTGTTTGGATATTGATTTTAGAGTTGTTTAATGTACATATGAATGATAGGAACAACCTAGAAAGTAAAGAATCCACCATGACCTAAAAATGGTGTAGTGTGAGAAAGTGAAATGTCGAAGTGTTAATGATGAATGAGTTATCTTAGGATAATGATTATGTTGTGGGTATGATTTGGAGGTGTTGATTTTAGGGTAAATGGTGAGATTTACCAAAATGGGGTAAAATGTAGATTAAGGCATTGGTAAATGCATAGGTGAATTATATTGACTAGTGAAGTCAAAATGTGAGTTAAGAGTGTTAACTCAAGTGTTTGATGAATGAATCGCAGCTCCCAAGGATACCCCGGAGCAAAGAGAGCCAAGAGCTCAAGAGGCTAAGAGGAAAAGAGTCACACATAAGTAAATTAAGGTAAGGGAATTCTGTGGACTCTTAGAGATATCTGTGCTTTGCTAGAATGCATGAGATGTTAGGAAATGAAATTGAGTGATTGAAGGGTAAAAAGTTGGGTGTTTGAGAAATGTGCAAGAAAATAAAAGCAAAATGCTTTGGAAAATCATGTTTTATTGCTTTTAGCAAGTGATTGGCAGGTTGGCTAACATTTGAAAATGAATTGCAAAAGAAATGAGTTGTTTTGGTTTGTTAACCATACTTTGCAAAGAATTGAGCCACCTACATGATTTTCGTGAGAATGAAAACGTGCTAGACTATAACTCACATGAGATTTGATTTGTTTTATACGCATGAGTGTTGGTGCTTAGCTCACACCACATTTTCACCTGGATTTCATACTGGTTTTGGCATGGTGCTTGGAGCTTAGATCGCACTAGATGCCCACCTTATTTGTTGTCGTGCTTGGAGCTTCAGGCAGACTGGGTGTCACACCGATTAAATAGGCTTGTACGTACATTTGTGATTGTTTGACATGTTGATAGCCGTGTTAGGAGCTTTGGGTAGACAAGAGATCATACTGATTAAATAGGCTCACACGTGCGTTTGAGATGTGGCGTGATATGATGTGTTGAATGTGGGTCCACGGAGTACGTTGTACCATGCAGGTAGCATGAAGTACGTTATACCATGTTGAGATGTGATATGTCATCTTCGGACGAGATCTGCTATGGACCGACGGGCAGGATTTGACCCACCTCCCGTGCAGAAGTAGATAGTGGTGATATCCCACACACTTGATCCGTGTAGCCGGTATCACAGGATATGGCCATAGTCCTTGAGGAGATTTCCTTTGTTGTATTGCCTATCTCACATGTCTATTGCTTAGAGAATAAATCCATGTTTGAAATGTTTTGTGGGTCAGGATAGTCCGAGGGAGGGACCGAATCCTAACTAGAGTTGAATTGTTTTGAGATGAAAGTATGTTAATGGTTTTTAAAGTGCACTAATGCATGATGTTTAATGCCATGCTTACTTGTGAAATATGCATGATGATTAATGCCATGCTTTACTTATAAATTATACATGATGGTTAATGCCATGCTTTGAATGGGTTTTGTGCACTAAATTTAATAACATGAACTGCTTTACATACCATTAACACAATCATAAACTCATGTTTTGAGATAAAATGATAAATTAAATGCTTTTGAGCATGGCATCACGATCACGTAGATAGTGAAGTATCTACTTGTTCGCATGATTGCCTTACTGAGCGTGTGGTTTGTTTACCCCCTTATTTTCCCCCTCTCTACAGAGTTTTGAGTATAGAATGTGGACGACTGGAGGCTTATCCCTTTTGATAACCGTTGCATCCCATCGCTAAAGTTATACACACTTGAATTATTTTGTATCTAAACTAGAAATAGCACAGTAGCATTTTGTATGTAAACATTGGGGATGTAAAGTAATGTAAACACTTGTAAATAGTAACTCTGATGTATTTATAAAAGTGTTTACTCTTGAAATTAAATTGTTATGGATGGATGAGGTAGACATTGTGTGAGACCCCGTATAGGTTTAACCTTGAACATATGAAAATGAATTCGTAAGTATGATGATGTACTAGTAATGTGAAGCATATGTGATATAAAGTCCATAAGTTAAATGTACACCCTTGTAATGAGAGATGGTGATTGTACGTATAAGTTACATTATGTATGAATATGAAGAAATGGACTTAAACATGTGATGAACGTGAGTGGAATGGGAAATGAGTAGTGTAGTAAATGGAATGAAGATTTGCATAAGTTATGCATTTCCATTTAGTTATATATTGTATATATTTGGTCATGCAAGAATTACACATAAGTTTTAATGTGTACAAAGTGTGATTGGATGCCATTTTCAAGTCTCGAGGATGGATGAATGAGGAAATGACTATGGAAACAAATTTAAGATGTTTTGAGTGAAGTTACTACAGAAAAACTGCAGAATATCTGGAAAATATGAAGGTCAGATCGATCTCATGGGATGAGAGATCGATCTGGAAGAGCCAAAATGAATTTATTTTAAGCTATGGAGCAGGACAGATCGATCTCTAATGGAGCCAAATCGATCTCTAATGGAGCCAGATCGATATGCTAAGCATTCTGTAATGAGAAGATCGATTTTAAGGTAAGAGGATCGATCTCCTTAACTCTCTGTTTGAGACAGATTGATCTCAAGACTAGACAGATCGATCTCCTTAAGGGTTCTGTAAAGAGCAGATCGATCTCCTACAAGAGGCAGATCGATCTCCAAGAGGAAAATTTACCTTCGACAGATCGATCTCATCGTGGAAGAAGATCAATCTTGTAGTGGTTGTGTTTGGTAAAAAAGGACTACCAAACCTTACAGAGATCGATCTCCACAAGGTTCAAATCGATCTCATGTCTCTACATCTATAAAAAGGGGCATGGGATTGGACTAAAAACTTAGATTTTCTCTCCCACCAAACCTCACTTGTCATTTTCTCTCAAAACCCAAGCTTTCTTACTCTAAAAATCACTACATTCCAGCCAGTTTTAGAAGAAGCTCAAGAAAGGGAAGTTGTTCCTTGAAGCAAGGAAAACAACATACCCCAAAAATCACCCATTGATGTGATCAAGAGAAGGAGTTGTGGCTACCACAAGTTTGGCTAAGAAAAATGGGTAAGTTCTTCAACCCTCAAGCTTTAAATAAGGATTCTAGACATTGTATGGGCTGAATGGTATGCAAAATGTTGATAAGAGTGATATGTAGTGATGAGTGAGTAATGTTAAGAGAAATTTAAGAAGAGGGAAATTTATGGAAAGCTTAAGAAATAGTTTAATGAGATAAGTGATACAATGGAAAAGTGATATATGATCTAATGGCTTGAAAGGTATAAATGGGAGAATAATTGACAATGAGGATATTTGGGAGAAAGAAAAGAAATGACTTAATGGTTATGTATGTAGATTGGAAAAAACGTGGAACACGGATAGCCCAGATCGCGAACTGAGCATATGTGACAAAGGGAATACACGTACGATTCGTGGTAAGGGACTATGTGTTAGTTATAGAGATGTTCGTATGTATTTTACGACAATTTCATAGATATATTGCTAGAATTAGTATGATACTACGATTCTATGAAATGATATGGAGCATGAAATGTACTATGATATATATGTATTGAGAAAGGGGATGGGGTAAGGAAATACCATGATATGCATGTTTTCAATGTTGTTCTCAATTTTGTATTGATATTGGTGATTGAGAAATGATGATCATAGGTTTGCTAATTTTACATGTTTTAGCATGAAGAGGCATGCTGTATAAATAAACATGTTTTGAGTTTTAAAAAGAGAAAATAGCCATCTATCAGATTTGAGATGAGATTGGTGTTAGAGTTCTAGCTCACACTCATTTTAATGACTTGACTATGTGCTGGAGTGTTAGCTCGCACATGTTTTTATGCTTTTGATGTGTCGTGCTGGAGTTTAACTCGCACGATGGTCTTGAGAAAAGTGCTGGAGCATTGCTCCCACCTGCTTTTACTGAGTTGAGGTAAACCTGGGGGTTTGGGACCCAAGGGGATGCTAGCCGACGGCCTAGGAACGGGCTAGGCCTTAATGATAAATCGTATCGCGCTGGAGCCTTGCGATGACTGTGTGTCACGCTGATTGCTCGCCTGGTATATGAGACATGGTTTAGGATGAAAAGTCCATTGAGATGGAGTATGGACCTGGGTCCACGGTCATACGTAGTACTTTGTAGTTGTTCGTTGGTATACTATGTACCGTATTGGATGCATGTGAGTACGAGTATCGCCTAGATGACACATGGCGTACCTTATACCATGAGTATATGAGGAGATGAGGTTGATTGAGATGAGTCAAAGGGTAGGACTGACCCATTCCCCTTCAGGCGAAGTGATGCCCTATGCACACCTGATCAGTAAGGCCTGGGATCACTGACTATGGCCATATGTCGTGGATATCAGATTGCCGAAAATTCCATGTCTGTCTCAAAGATTCGAGAAAACAGAGAAAACTCAGAAAAGAAAAAGAGACGTGAGGAAAATAAATGATTGAGAAAGTAAAGAGATTTTGTGTTTTGATAAATCTCTGATTTAAAAACTTGTGCCGGAGGGCATTGCTTTATGAATCATGTTTTAAAATGGAAGCATGACATATATGATTTACATGAAAGTGCAAATGAGAAATGTATGTTTAAATTCATTTTCGTATGATATTTCCATTTATATCGAAAACATGGTTTCTGGTTTATACATGCATGGGTTATGTAGGTAGTACGATATCTACCTGCTAGCATTCATTTTCTTACTGATCTGTGGTTTGTTCATCCCACTATTTTCCCCCTCCAGATACTAAGAAGTAGGAAAGTGGTGGTCTCTGGATCTCTTTTTTCTTTGGACAGCTCCCATCAATTGAAAAGTTATAAGAACAGTATACACAAGAGCATTTTGTATCTATTATCTTGTATCACACAGTTATACCTAAGGAAATGTAACAGTTTTATGGTGATGATATGTAAAGATATTATTATACAATTAATTTTGTATATTTACACATCTAGGAGTGTGAATTAAATTTTAAATATTTTCACTGTAAATTCAAGGAACTTTAGTAATTGCATCGCTTCATAGCTCAACCGTAGTAGCGTAAGTATGGATAAAGGACACCCAGAAGTGGGGTGTGACACATTGACACATAGCCCAACTGTTGAGTGTGTAGCTGATCGCAACCGAGGTAATGATGATTAATAAACAATGCATGAAAATGCAAAAAATTTGTACGTAATTTTGGTAAGTTGAAGGTCGTGACAAGTTACACCATTATCGGACTTTATCCTTCATAAGTCCATTTCGAGCGTATAACTTATTCTCGAGAATCTCTTAGACTCCTTAAGTCTATTGATTCATATTAAATTGGTATTAAGCCTACAATACCTCAAATTCATGATTTCATTTCATTGCAGCATTTCATCGAACACCTCATATACTCATTTTGAGCCATTATTGTTTCTTGTACATGAACTTCATCAAACTGCTATACAAGCATATATACATGCTCAATAACATCAATACATGATTAGTTCATCATTTAATCCTTACCTAGTAATCCTTTTACTCATTTTGACACATTACCCATTTGTAGGTCTTAAAAGGCTAGGCATGAACTAGGATGTTCCAACCATAAATTTACATATCAATCAATTCATACCAGTATATAGATTAACATATATGAGATTGATGCATTGAAATCTTACCAATCTCAGCTTTTCTCCTTCTTTCACAACTTGGAGGAAAAGTCTCTTTCTTCTTTTATTTAGTGATTCAGCCTCTCGTTCCCAGCTATGTTATTCTTCTCCACTCTATGAACAATTTTGATGAAATAAACTTTTCTCCAATCTCAATGGAAAGTGTTGATAGTCTAGAGAGTAAGAACTAGGTTACTTGCTTCAAAATGGAAAGGTTTAATTATTTTCTCCTGTGAATTGTAGTTCAATAACCCTATTTCATAGAAATTGCTTGATGAGATCGATCTCCATAAGTGAGGGATCGATTTGCTGTTGTTTTTAGCCTTCCTGCATTCAGTTTTCAAGCTTAGGAGATCGATCTGTTGAAGAGCATGAGATTAATCTCATCCAGGTAGAATGCTTCATAGATTGATCTGGCAGGGAAATGAGATCGATCTGCTTCAGGCCGAGGCTTAAAAAGATCGGTCTGCTTGAGGTTGAATCGATCTGTTCTTCATAGGGGATCGATCTGGCTTGGATTGAGGGTCGATCTCCTCTTTGCAGAAGGCTCTGGTTAGGCATTTTGAGCACAATGAGATCGATCTGCTTACTTCTAAGATCGATCTCCCCTTGCTCTGTGGCCATACTTAGCCAATTTCATCCCAAATTCTCAAAGCTAACTTCATATCAATTTACTCCACTACTCATTTTGCATTTAATACACATTTATCACTTCAAGAGGTCCATTTCTTATTATTCATACTTAATGAAACTTGCCTGTACATCACGAATGCACATAACAAGTATGTACATCGGATTTACAGACCTTACATCACTTATGATTCATATTACATAAACGAATGTACACTTAGGGAATCATAAGGGTTACATGTGAAAATTCGAGCCTTACAAAACCCATAGGGATTGAAGCAATTGAACCAAAGAAAATTAAAGTTTTAGATAATTATAAAAAGAAAACAAAGAGAATTTTATATTATAACTAATGCAAATAAAAATAAGAAAGTAAATTAGAAACAAATTTAAAGAATTAGTTTTCAACAAATTAAAAGACTTTGGTTAGCATGTTTCCTAATTTTCTTGGTTTTAGGATATTGGTAATTGAATTTTAAAGATAGTTATTGAATTAAGCAATCAACCGTAGTGCAACAACAAGCTCTGTCACACCATCTTCCATTACTTCTCAGTTAGTCACAACAAGCTCTGCAACGAATCCCTAACTAATTCAATTACCTAGAACAAGTTATCTAGATAAAATTCAGAGTAGAATTAGAGTCAGTGGAAGATATGAGTTGAAATTAGGCAACAAATGTATAAGCTCAGTTTATATAGCCTAAACTTAGATTTTTATTTATCTTTAATTGATTTCAAACGTTAAGCAATTACGGACTTAAGTTTTTAATCTAGCAATAGATTATTAAATTTAACTTAATAGTCGGCCACCTATTTAATTAAACTAACAATCATGGTAAGATGCCATGGAAAATCATAGATACTTAACTAATAATATATTATTAGATTATACTTTTCACAACATTATATAACCAATATATAATCAAGAAAACATACCTACCAAATTAAAAGAACTACTCACTACTCGTATTTAAAGAAAACATCAACAAATATGGAAAAGAACTATCTAACAAATGACAAGTATATAAAAAAATAAATAACAATCGGCCTTGATAGTTTAAAATATAAAAAGAGACTTTCATAAAATAAAAAAGAGGTTAAAAACCTTATACAATAAAAACTAGGCCAGTTGATATCTTAATTAGCCCCCCAAAGTCCCTTTATATAGTGAGGGAACAACCTAATCCTACTTGAAATAAAAGTCTAGTTAGAATGGTATTAGGATTCCTAGTATTTATCTAAGAATATTTCTTCATATTTATCTTGAGTAGATGACTTGGTTGCGAGCTCATCCTTTCCAACTCATCAAGGATCTTCTCTCTATCAATTATCTTCCAAAAAGGCTTTAATTAATTTGTTCAGTTATCCTTGTAGCAATTCCACTTTGAATAGGAGTTTGATTTTCCTAATTTTAGTGCTGACTTCAAAATGACTTTTAACCCATCCAACGAACCCCGCTTTGGATGATCATGGACATTCCAAAAACCTTGAGAAGTCCTCTGCAACTTTGAAGAAGGTAACGTTTTTCCTAGGAATTTGGACAGGAGCAAAACCACCAAAATACTCATGCTGTCAAATTTTGCAAAATGTATCCTTTTAGCTTTAATTTCTCTCATAAGCCTTTTTTTAATGCCTATAACATCAAAAGAACATTACATAGCACTTTTAAAAATAAAATAAAGCTAAAAGAATATTATTAGATAATGTTAATACGCCAAATTAAGCACTTATCAAGAATTACTCTTATTGGAATACTAGAATAATGCTATTCATAAAGGCTAATGATTATGAAGTTTAGAGACTAATCACTGAAAGTCCTCACATCCCAAAGAAAATAGAATGAAATAAAGAGATGATTAAAACTAAATAAGAATGGGATGAAAATTACATTAAGTTGGCACAACTAAATGCAAAGGCTGTGCTTATTTAGTTTTGTGCATTAGGGCTGAATGCATACAAAAGAGTTTCCTTATGTGATAGTGATAAAGAGATTAAGGACAAACTAGAGGTAAAACATGATGTGAAACCCAAAATTTTTTGTTTCATAATTTTTTTGAATCTAGAAAGCAATTAAGATACTCGAAATAATATTATGTTGGCCTGGAACAACCGAAGCACTCTGGTTAGTGGCACGAATCTCGAGGCATAAAAATCGAGGTAAGGCTTTAAACTTAAGTACCTCTAAAATATTTTAAATATAAGTATGTTTTGGTGGTTAGGAGTTGAAACAAAGGTATTAGAAGTGAAAAAGTTAGTAGGAACTCAAGTTAGCACTAAACCAAGCAATTGGGCCGAGTAAGTGAAATAAATTCGAAATAAACTCTATAAGGTTGTAAAAATTATTCTGAGGCCATAAGAAATTAAAGTAAGGTATATTTTACTTGGGGAATGAAGATTTAGTGGAATAAGGAGGTTTCGGAGACCAAATAAATTTTAAAATTAAATTGAAAACCTTAAGCCAATTAAATCGGTAATGACCAAATCGTGTAAAATGGGCTCAATCGGGGAATGTTTCTTAAACAAGTGGACCCTAATTTTTTATGAGACATACTAGAGACCTTGTAGAACACCTGAAAAGTTGAAATTGGGGAAGAAATGGGCTGGAAATAATTTTTATGGATTTTACAAAAGCAAGGTTGCTGGCAGGCCTAGGCCCAACATCTGCTAGCCTAACAAAATAGCCCAATTTGAAGCCCATCCAAAATGCTTTTAAGCCCAGCATTCTCCAAAATAAAAGAGCACTTCTTTTTCTTTTTGAAATGGTAGAGAACTTCCCAAAATCAGCTGGAACCAGAGAGAACCAACCCTCCCAAGTTATCACTGTCATCATCCCTAAGCCAGACTTGTGTGAATTTTCGACAACTTTTAGACTTTGGTCAAAAGGAACTAATCTTTCTTCCTCGGTTCTCTACAACATATAAAAAATCCAGCATTAAACAAGCTCGTTTGCTAGGTGAAAATCTTGAGAGAAGAGTAGGGGCAAAATCTACCCTATTTTTGGGTAAGAGGAAAACTTGAATTTATGAGTTTTTGATTGGTTTTTAAGCTTGTTTTTGATGATTTTGAAAAATATACATGCTTATCTATAGCTGAGAATCATTTTTGGATGAAGAATCTTGAGTCAAACTTGGTCAAACTCGAGGTAAATTTGTTGGAAGATGATGAGTTTGATATATGTTTTATGTTTGATGGATTTGCTTAATTTTGGCTAAAGTATAAATTGATGAAATAATTTCTTGTTATAAGAATAGGTTTGGCCAGCCATGGAATGTGAAGGAAATGTTGAAATTTGGTTGAATTCGATGTTGCAGAATGATTGTTTAATATCCAAAAGTTCAATTTATAGCTCAGTTTAGTAGAGAACTGTAAAAGTATGAAAGTTTGATAATTTGACAAGTTGTGGTGTGTTGATTTTAGACTTGGATAAGTGTTTAGGTTGTTTAGTTTATAAATTTGAAGTTAAGAGAAAAGAAACTATCGAAATTGCCTAAACCGACCCTTTAATCGATAAAACTGAGAAAGTAGGAAAAGTGGATAAAACAGTCAAATTTAGTGAAGGTTACGAAACTGGATGTATGTTTAAGCATATTGAGATGTAATTTCACATCATTTGATGATTTTGGAACTATTTTGGACAATTTGAGGTATCGACACGTAAAACGAGGTAAACCCGACACCCGACGATTTTGTGTTATTTCAAGATTCGTTAGGTAAGGGATGCAATTTAAAGTGGTATTACTATTCTCATTGCCTCATTTTTAATATATAAACATGTTTGAAATGTGTTTGAATTTATGAAATGTATTTTCGCTATTTGAAAAAGCATTATTCATATTTAAACCGAAATACCGAAGGAAAAGCTACCTTCCAAGCTCTTTGAGCGTATTTTCTTACATATGTGCAATGTTTTGGAAAATGTAAATTGTAATATGGAAATGGATTTTATGATTTAGTTTTATGTATATGAAATTTGACTATAAGCTCGGTTTTGTTTTTATGCGGGCTAATAAGCCCAAAAAAAAATTAAAAAAATTCATAAGTATTATTTTGAGACTAAGGTAATATGTAGACCATGATATCTATCTTGCATGGCCCATGTGGGATTTCGACCTTCGTGGTACATGCCGTATGCCACATTGCGCACGCTTAGTCCTTTGTTGTGTATGTTTAACCGCGTCGGGTATGTGTAGCCATTCGGTGCCTTATCGTCCGCCACTTCATGCATTGTTTGTTTTAATCCTTAGTTGCGTAGGGTGCTCTATGACCCTGATCCAATCTACAGTCCCCTTACCATGGCCATCAATACTCTCTTTGTTTGTCTCCCTCTTCAAAGGTTGAGTTTATATGAACATGACTTTTGTTTGCTATGTGTAATTGCCTAGTCTCCAGTGTATGTTCTGTATGATTTCGAAAGAAAAGTAATAAACTTTGTGACAAGTAAATTATGTCATCCAAAATGTGTTCGATTTACTTGTTTTAAGATAAGTCTGTTATATATATATATATATATATATATATATATATATATATATATATATATATATATATGCTTACCAGTGTTTGTATGAAAGCATCTTATTTTTGTACGCTTTGATATTAACATTATCTTAAACGCATGTCTTACTGGGCTTGAAGAGCTCACCCCTTTCTCTACTCTTACAGACTATTTGAAGTGATCACTATCTACGTCTACTGTGTAATTGAAGTAGGCTGGTGGACTCGATACTTTCCCCAAGCTACCTACAGTACATGATAAGGTATACTTTGCTTTTATTGCCAAACATCCTATATAGCATAGGTATATAGACAATTGATGTAAAGAATATTTCGAGATGTAATCTAGGCAAGTAGGTATGTAAAGTTATAAACGTAAAGTTTATAGAATAAATTTACTTTCAGGGGTATTACAGAAGTCACTATTAATTATGAAATAAGATTTAGCAACTGCTGCGGGATATAAACTTTGTTTTAAACTTTATAAGGAGGTAAGTTCATAAATAAGTCGTTATGTCTACGAAATTTTGTAAAATGAAAAGGTTAAGAATCGACACTGTTAGGAATGCAACTTAATTAAGAAAAAGAAAAATTAGCCCATATTTCCACGTTTCTGGAGTGTGACATTTGACGTGGTATCAGAGCAAAAGTTATTTAGTATTGTCAGTGTCGACTAGTTGAAGTTAGATTACATCCCATTTGTCTACGATTTTCTGGTTATAAAGTCAGTATACCTGTTAAAGTTATGACTAAAACCTTGGTTTACATGCAAGTAATTGATCACTAAACGATGAGCTGGAGACGTGGTCATTCGCGGGAGGCCCCTCCACCATCTCCTTCTCAGCCTGAGAACCTTAATAATAAAATGATAAGGCTCGAGCAGGGTATGCAAAGTATGAGAGAGGGACTGAGTGCACTTACCGCTATGTTTAAACAGTAGTTTGAGGCAAATACTTTTGGTACCGGTGTTACTACACCCGCAGCTACTCTTCCACCACAGGCTCCTCCGCCAGCCCCAATTCCTCTACCTGTAGTCTTATAGCCCAGAAATGATAGGGAAACTCAAAGACTTTGAGACTTTCTTCGGAAGTGCCCCCTAGAGTTTACAGGGGTTAAAGATCTGATTAAGGCTGACGGATGGTTTGGATATCGAGACAACCTTGCAGTATTTAGGGTGTACAGACAGAGAGATGGTGGCTATGGCTAGTTATATGTTGAGGGGACAGGCCAAGTTTTGGTGGATGGCCACACAGACCGTTTTAGCAGACAGTCTGTCGGATATTTCCTAGGGTGGTTTTCTTGATGCCTTTAGGACCTAGTATATTCCACGCACTGCTTTGAAAAAGATGCAAAAGGAATTTTTAAATCTGGTTTAGGGTAGTATGACAGTGGATGAGTATGAGAACCAGTTCACTATCCTGATGAGGTACGACCTAAGGATAGTTAGGGACCCCAAGCGTCGTGCCGAGAGATTCTTAACGGGCTTAAGATCGAAGATCGTGATAGATTACTTAGACTCTGAGTCACATATTTCAAGGTTGCACTTCGACGAGATCAGGAAATTGAGAGAGGCCTGGATGTGACTTAAGCAGAGTATGAGTTCAGAAGTAAGGGCAATGATAAAGGAAAAAGAGTAGAGGCAGCCCGATTTGAACTAAAACCGGGTCAGTCCAAGAGATAGTGGATTGACGAGTCTCAAGCGAGGGCTGGTAAGGCCAAGACCTTTATTATTAGTGCAGACAACACTCAAGGCCCCGAGATTAGATTTCAACGGTGCATGAACTGTGGCAGACTGCATGGTGGGCTTTGCCACTGAGTCACGGGTGCCTACTTTAAATACGAATTAATGGGTCAGCGGATTAAGGATTGTCCCTAGATAAGACCCACCGAGCCTCGAGAGCAGCCAAGGCAAATCGAGAGACAAGCATAAGCTTCTCAGAAATAGGCCCTACATAAGAGGGTAACAGCCAAGGATAAGGGCAATAAGCCTGTCTCGCAGAGACATGTGCTTGCCATTAAGAAGGAGATAGCTAAAACCTCCACCGAAACTATTAGAGGTATACTCATTATCTGTAATCATGAGGTACATGTTTTGCTTGACCCATGATCCACACACTCCTTTATTTCCCCACAATTTATACATAAATTGCATCTAGAACCTGAGCCTCTAGATCACATATTGCGCATAAACACACATATGCATGAATCACAGGTGACTGATATCGTGTAAAAATTATGAAATTAACGTAGGAGATAGGATAATGTTAGCAGATCTAGTTCTATTAATATATCTGGTTTTGATGTGATTTTGGGCATTGATTGGCTAGCTGCCAATCGTGTAAGTCTAGACTACTACACTAAGACAGTAACCTTCTCTTTACATGAAAAATTTGATGTATGCTTTGTTAATAAGAAATGAAGTGTGTGGTATTAAATTCTACGAAGTTATAAGATGTTAATATGTTGAAAATTTATGATGACATAAATGTTTGTGAAGGTTATATTCTATTTATTTTCGGTAATAGTCGGGAATCGCCAACTATTCAGGACATTTCGATAGTTTACAAGTTCCCCGATGTTTTTTCGTATGAATTGTCGGGGTTACCACTAGAGAGGAAAATGGAGTTTACCATTGATTTGGTACTCAACACTCAGCCTATCTCTAAGCTAGCTTATCGAATGACACTGGTCGAACTAGAGGAACTAAAGAAGTAGTTGCAACAGTTACTCTATAAGTGGTTCATTATATTGAGTGTGTCTTCATAGGGTGCTCTGTTGCTATTTGTTAGAAAGAAGGATGAGAGTCTCCATCTGCATATAGACTATCGACTTCTGAATAAGGCGACAATAAAGATTAAGTATCCCCTGCCAAGGATAGATGATCTATTTGATAAGTTGATAGGGGCTTAAGTGTTTTCTAAGATAGATTTGAGATCGAGCTATCCCCAGTTGAGGATTAAGGAGGCTGATGTACCGAAGACAGCTTTAAGGACCCGATACGGGCACTTTGAGTTGTTGGTGGTGCCCTTTGGACTGAGTAATGGCCCTGTTGCTTTTATGAGTATGATAAATGATATCTTATGGGAATATTTAGACAGATTGGTTATTGTCTTTATTGATGACATCTTAATCTATTCTAAGTCCCAGGAGGAGCACAAGCAGCATTTGAGTATTGTACTCCAGATCCTCCGTGAGAAGAAATTGTACGAGAAATTTAATAACTGTGAATTTTAGTTGGATCAGATTGTTTTCCTTAGGCACATTGAAACTAAGGACAGGGTGTCTGTTGATCCATCTAAGGTCGATGCATGCTGAAGTGGGAGAGACCCAGGACAATGACGGAGATTCGGAGCTTCCTAAGATTGGCAGGGTACTACCGAATATTTGTTGAGGGGTTTTCTTGGATTGCAGCTCTATTGAACTGATTGACATGTAAGGATGTTCCATTTGAATGGTCTAATCGATGTAAGCAAAACATCCAAGAGCTCAAGCATCGGTTGACTACTACACCAGTCTTGACCATTCCGAATGGATTGAGAGGGTTAGCAGTGTATGCCTCTCACTAAGGTTTGGATTGTATGCTAATGCAGAATGATAGAGTGGTTGCTTATAGTTCCCACCTTAAAGAACATGAGCGAAATTATCCAACAGATGATCTGGAATTAGCTGCAGTGGTTTTTTGCCCTTAAGATATGACGGCACTACCTATACGGTGAGAAGTTTTAGGTCTTCACTAACCATAAGAGTCTTAAGTATATTTTTGATCAGAAGGAGCTCAATATGAGATAGAGAAGATGGATAGAGCTCCTAAAAGATTATGACTCTGAGATTTTGTACCATTTGCGTAAGGTGAAAGTGGTAGCAGATGCCCTTAGTAGAAAGGGTATGGTGTCTCATATGATGATTAGAGAATGGGGTTTATTGGCATAGTTCGCAAAGCTCAATATCAGTGTTGATAAAGTCGATGATGGATTTATGGCTAGCCTACAGATTGAGCTTAGTATCTTGGACCAGATCAGGTCAGGGCAGAGAAATGATTAGAAGTTGTTAGATATGGTTAGCTAGGTTGAAGAGAGATCGTAGTCAGACTTCACGGTCAGTAATGATGGACTGCCAAGGTTTTGAGGTCGTATTTGTGTGCCATATAATAACACCTTGAGATAGAGAATTTTGAGAGTGTCCCACTGTTCTTGATTCATCATGCACCCAGGAAGTACTAAGATGTACCATGACCTACGTAAGGTGTATTAGTGGATTGGAATGAAGAGAGATATGGTAGACTTTGTGGCTAGATGTTTAGTCTGCCAGCAGATTAAGGTTGAGCATGTCACGCCCCGGAAGCGCGGAAAAATGGGGCTAATTTAAACTTTTTTATCCATTAACTATGTTGTTTTCCTGTCCATGTCTAGATTGAAAATCTTTCTCATTTTCCAGGATCTCATTACATCACATACATTCTGTATATATATAATCATTTACAACTATTACATCCCGACTATTATATACAATAGTGTCTATTCTGTATCACATGTCTGGAATATAAGTAAGACTGTACCTCAAGGTTACGAAAGTATCCGTGAAAGGTCAGACTACCTTGTCAACGACCACAGTCTCGTATGTGCAGTAGACTCGCTATAGATAATCTGGGAGATGGAGAGGAGGGGGTGAGTTTTTCAGACTCAGTAAGAGATACATTTAAAATAGCTTTGAATACTCAAAACATAGAAAAACTCTTGGGTTTACAAATCAGCATAAACATGTACTAGAGTAGAGATGCTTACATTTCGTAAAAGCAGTAAAAGTATGCTTAAATCATAAGTTTACACATCATGCATCTTTTTGGTAAAACTCATATATAGTATGCATATCACGTCGTGTAAACAAGTAAAAGCATCTCAAAACTTAATCATGCATATCATAACATGCTTATCACTTTAAAATGAAATCGTATTGTCATATACACATTTCGTAAAACATACTTATGGCTACCTTTAAAATCTCATCATAAAAATATGTGCTCAATAAAATCATGAAACAGGTAGCATGAAATGTACGAAAACATATATATATATATATCATTCCGTCAATTCATCGTGTAGGGTCAGGCAATCGTCTCATATACTAGTCCCGAAGGACATCATACATTTGGTCCCGTAGGACAAAATCATGGGTACTCATGGCCATAGTATAGGGGAGCCGTAGAACTGGATCAGGGTCGTACGCTGCCCTATCTCTCGTGCACCACTAAATGGGGACTATACGCACGAACTCACGTGCATCTCCAAGTGTGGACTATACGCATGTTTCTCATATCAAGTAGAGCCTGCCCGTTCTCTGGCCGTCGGCTAGGTAGATCCTCGATCGTCTCCATACGAGATCGACCCCAGATCCTCTGACTATCGTCATGTCATGCCTTTTTACCCCACAAAAATAATTTTGGGCCTCTTACCCAATTTATCAAAATCATTTTGGGCCTCATACCCGTGTATTAAAATCGTTACGGGACTCTAACCCGTTTTTCATAGAAAACATGATTTTCATAAATCATTGCGGGACTCTAGCCCTTGTAAATATGAAAAGCATAGTTATAATAGCTATTTCTTGGGACTCATACCCGTACTGTGAAAATATAGCTTAAAAGCTGTCTCGGGACTTTAACCTGTATCATGAAGACCTGGTTTCGTAAAACATATCAGGACTTTAACCCGTAATCTCACATGAAAATACTATGCTTTCGTTTCAAAAGTGAAAAAAACACTTTTATAAACATGTATGCTGCAAAATGTATCTCATATATATAAAACATGCTGAAAACTCGGGAAATGGTTTTGGCTTCGGTTTAAATACAGTTAGAAATCCATTTCTTAAAATCTGATCCAATTCTCATAGATAAACAGTTGGTAAGGATAAAGGAGTACTAATGCTACTCTAAATTATATCCCTTACCTCTTAGCGACTGATGTAGAGCACTTTCCTCGATGCTCGAATTTACCTCGTAAAATGTGTCGATAGACCGAGCTGCTACAAAACAAGTTCAATTTATCACATATGGCTTAAATTCATTTCAACATATCCAAATATGTGATTATATCGAAGCTTTGACCAAAAGTTGACTTTTAATCGATTTTACTCTTTTTGCTCGGTTTTATCGGTAGAAACCTCGATTTAATCGTATTTAACTCAATAAGTATTTTCCTCATATTTACTACTGTCGAGTTAGCTAATTGGGCCAATTTCTCTCTTATTGGGCCAAATTGCACCTTAATGGGCCTTAATCCGTTTTAAGCTCGTTTCCACTTATTAATTCTTTCATCGAGGCCTATTGGGCTCACTGGGCCCATTAGTACTTATTGGGCCTTTTTCTAGACTCTTTGAATAGCCGTATATCATTTACGACAATTTAATTAAAAATTTTGATTTAATCCACTAAATGCGCAATTTAATCCGTAACTCGTAAAATAAACTTTTAATGCGCAATAATCACATAGATTGTCGTAAATGAGCTTTACTTACCCGAGATTTTGCTATAGTGCGCAAATCGAAATTTGATCGGGCTCACGTACGCGATTTATCATCGAACTGCACAATTTATATATTTAATTTCGGGTGAATTTTTGATCAAATATAATGTAAATAAATTTCCCAAAAATTAAATCGGTCACTTTTGACCTCTTACCGACTTACTCGAAGTCCGGTGTATCCCTGAAAATTTTTTCCTTTTTCCTTTTCCTCTTTTTTCTTCCCTTTTTCTCTTTTTTCCCTCTCTTTTTCGGCTGAACCGGTTCGGTCCGGTTCAGATCGGTCCGGTTCAGTTCCGGTCCAACTTCTCCCTCGCCGTTCGGGGCTTTTTCGATCGGTTCTCCGTCGGCTTCCGCCTCCAGCTTGTTCGCGGGGTAGTCCGATGCATGGATCTGGGGTCGGCTTCGCTAAAGCTCGCCGGAAAGTGGCCGGTCCGACCTCTTCTCTCCTCCGACGGCAGCACCCAATTTTTCTTCTTCCGATCGGCGTCGTTTGGCGGCGTTTCAGGCCGATCTGCGCCTAGATCGGCATCGTTTGGCGACGTTTCAGGCCGATCTGCGCCTGGATCAGCGTCGCAGAGGTCCCCTCTGGCCGGTGGTGGGTCGCTCCTCCCCTCCTCGGCCACCGATCTCTCTCTCTCCTCTCTTTTCTCTCGGTTTCACTCTTTCTCTCTCTTTCTCTCTCCTTCTCCCGCCGGTCACCATTTCTCCCTCAGTTGTCGGTGCTGGCGAGCTCGGCTCTCTCGCCTGTTCGATTCTCCGGTGGTGGCTTGCGGTGATCGGGGCAGACGGGGCTAGGTTCGGGTCCCTGACTTCGTCTTCTGTTTCTTCTCTGTCACGCGAACTTTCGAGCGACAAAGTTTCTATTTTTTTTTTAACTTTATTATTATTTTATTATATTTTATTATATTATATTTTAATCAAATAAAATATAATAAATTGTACAAAATATCTCAAAAATCATATTATATTTTATTAATTAATTTATTTAATTAATTTAATTTATTTTAATTATTTCGGTGTATTTCTCGCATATTTTCGGGATAATGTCCCGGGCGAAAATTACGAAAATTCGTAATATCTTCGTATCTTGATCAATTGAACTCGGAATTCCATAATTTCTCCTTTATTGATCAAGATTTCTTAAATCCATATTTTTTAATGAAATTTTTTCGTCGAATTTACACCGAAATTAGGATTTTTTGACCATTTTACCCTTTTACACGTTTGGGATTAATTTAGACCGATTTCCTTCTCGGAAAATTTCGTATTTTTTGTCCAACAATTTAAATCCCTTTAAAAAAATCCGGGTTTCACAGAGCACCAAAAGCTAGTAGGGCTACATAAGCCATTATCGGTACCTACATGAAAATGAGAGCATATTGCTATGGATTTTTTTATAGGATTACCGAGGACCTAAAGGGGCCATGACGCATTCTGGGTGATTGTGGACAAACTAACTAAGAGTGCCCACTTTCTCGCCATCAAGAGCACAGATACCCTTAATGCTTTGACAAACTTGTATGTTTGAGAGATTGCACAATTGCATAGGGCTCTCGTGAGTATTACATCTAATAGGATTCTAGGTTCATGTCCAAATTTTGGACTCATTTTCAGGAAGCTATAGGATGCCAGTTACGTTTGAGCACTGCCTACCATCCTCAGACCGACGGTCAATCCGAGAAGACTAGTCAGACCCTAGAGGACATTTTAAGGGCATGTGCATTAGAATTTAAAGGCTCATAGGATGATTAATTTCCTTTTGTAGAGTTTCCCTACAATAATAATTACCATGCCAGTATTGGAATGGCACCATATAAAACTCTATATGGCAGAAGGTGTAAATCCCCAATAGCACGGGAAGAAGTGGGTGGCAGGAAAATACTTGCTCCCGATCTTGTTTAACAAGCAACTAAAGGTATTCATCTAATTTGTGATAGATTGAGGATAATAAAAAGTAGATAGAAGAGTTATACTAATGTATGAAGACGTCCTCTAGAATTTAAGGTTAGGGACTTTGTATTTGTGAAAGTGTCTCCGGTGAAAGGTGTTACGCACTTTGAAAAAAAAAAAAGGAAGCTGAGTCCTCGTTTTATTAGTCCTTTCGAAATATTAGAAAAAGTGGGAAACGTTACCTACAAACTTACTTTATCCCCAAAACTGTCTTGGGTACATGATGTTTTACGCGTTTCTATGTTGAGGAAGTATCATCGAACCCTTTTCATGTTATAGAGTATGAACCGTTGGACATACAAGAAGATATGAGCTATGCTGAGTAATAGGTCTAGATTCTCAATAGAAAAGAGAAGTGACACGACCCTTAACTTACCAAAAATCGTCACAATTTTTTTGCTTTTTATACCTTATTTATTATTCATTCTTACCTTACCTCGATCGTGATCAGCTACACTCTCAACAGTTGGGCTGTGTGTCGATGTTTACCACATCCAGCCATAACAATTTGTTTTGTATTATATTTAGAAGTAAACACTTGTATAAATAAATCAGATTTACTGTTTAAATGTGCTTACATTACTTTACATCCCCAAATATTACATTCAAAATGATATTGTGCTATGGAAAGTTTAGATAGAAAATTATATCAGTATGTATACCTTACGTGATGGGATGTAGCGGATACCAAAAAGAAACCTCCAGTCGCTCTCAGTCTATACTCAGTGCTCTGTAGAGAGGGGAAAAATAAGGGGGTAACCAAACAACACACTTAGTAAGGCAATCATGCGAACAAGTAGATACTGCATTATCTACATGATCATGATGCCATGCTCAAAACTATACAATTTCTCATTCACGCCTCAAAAGCATTAGTTCATGATTGTGTTAATGGCATGTAAAGCAAATCATGCTATTTAATACAGTGCACAAATCAAATTCAAAGCATGGAAAACCATCATGCGTGTTTCACCAGTAGAGCATGGAAAATCATCATGCATCAGTGCACTTTAAAGCGATTATCATGCTTTCTCATCTCAATAAAATCAACACTTGTCAGGATTCAGCCCCCCCTCAGACTGTCCTGACCCACAAAAATAATTAAAAACATGGATTCATTTATAAAGCAAGAGACATGTGAGATAGGTATTATAACAGGGAAATATCCTCTAGGACTATGGATATCCTCTGTGATCCCAGACTACACGGATCAGGTGTGCGGGGTATCACCTCTATCTACTTCCGTACAGGAGGTTGGTCACATCCAACCCACCAGTCCATAGAAGAACTAAACATCGTCCGAAGATGGTATATCACAATCTCAACACGGTACAACGTACTCCATGCAACATGCACAGTACAACGTACTCCGTGGACCCATATCATCACATCATATCACGCCAAATCTCAATATGCACGTGCGAGCCTATTTAATCGGTGTGAACCCAGTCTACCCGAAGCTCCTAGCATGACCATCAATCATGTCATAAAACCACGTGCGAGTAATCTCAACCACGGCAACAAGTATGGTGGACATCTAATGCGAGCTATGCTCCAGCACCATGTCAAAACCAGTATAAAATCTGAGTGAGCTAAACTCCAGCACGACATCACAGAAATCCATGTGAAAACTAGTGCCAGCTAAGCTCCTGTACTAATGCATATAAAACACATCAAATCTCGTGAGAGTCATAGTCTAGCATGCTTTCATTATCACGAAATCCATGTAGGTGGCTCAATTCTTTGCAAAGCATGGTTATAAACCAAATCAAGTCATTTCTTATGGAAATTATTTCAAAATGTTAGCAAGCCTACCAATCACTTGCTAAAGAGCAATAAACAGGATTTTCAAATCATCATGCTTTTGTTTTCATGCACATTTCTCAAAACCCAACTCTTTGCCCTTCAATCACCCATTTCATTTCCTATTACCACATGCATTCTAGAAAAACATAATGCGCCCAAAATGCGCAGAATGCGCAGAAGATATCTCTAAGAGTCCACACAATTCCCTTACCTCGATTTACTCGGGGTGCGACTCTCTTCCTCTTAGCTTATCGCGCTTTGGCTTAACTTGCTCCGAGTGTATCCTCAGAAGCTGTAAATGATTCACCAATCACTTGAATTAATGTTGCTAACTCACATTTTAACTTTAACTGGTCAATATATTTCATTGAGCCTATTTCATTAAGTTTGGCCCATTTTTTGCATTTGGCTATTATCAAGCCTTTCTAACCAAACTTATCTAGTAACTCACTTAGTTACTTGTTTAGGACTTGATGTGAAATACTCTACCCTTACTCTTTCATTCATTTATGCATTTTACCCAATGCCTTAAATACATATTTTACCCTTTTTGGGTAAGTCTCACAATTCATTCCATAACACCATCTTAAAATCATACTCACAACACCATTATCACCTTAACATATCCCATTCATCATTAATTCCAATACATTTCACTTTCTCATACTAGACTCATTCTAGGTTATAATTGTTCCATTGCATTCTAGGTAGTCCTACCACTAATATGCTCACCAATCAACTCATTGGTGCATTAGAAACTCACCTATATTGATTTCCTTCTTGCTCCAAATGGAAATGCACATTTGGTCCTTCAATCCAACAAATGGGGTATTGACTCCAAGCTATGTTGTTCTTCTCTTTGATGTGAATAACTTTGTATCTAATAGCTCTCCCTCAAATCTTTATGAAAATGGGTGGATTTAGAAGTGAGAAAACTAGGTTATGGATTGAAAATGGAAAGGAATGGTTTTGTTCCATGAAATGCAGATCCAACTGCTCCATATTTATAGAATTGGCTTAATGAGATCGATTTGTATAGAAGGGAGATCGATGTGCCTTGCTTAAATTCCTCATTTTCATGACATTTTGAATGCATGAGATCGATTTGTTTTTATAATGAGATCGATATGCTCAATGAGACAGGATCGATTTGCTTCGGGTAGAGAGCTAAGGAGATCAATCTGGTCTTAAAGGGAGATCGATTTGCTCCAACCTGAGAGTTAAGGAGATCGATCTGCTTAAGTGGGGGATCGATCTGCCTTAGCAAATTCATTTGGGATTGCTCTATTTTGCAAAAGAGATCAAACTACTTTAAATAAGAGATCGATCTGGCCTTCATTTTTTGCATTTCCACTGCAGTTTTCCCAGAATTTGCAAAAGTTAACTTACCTTTGATTGCTTGACTAGTCATTTTGAAATCCATTCATATTTGGGGCATGGTAAGGCTAATTTCTTATGACTTCCATATTATGAAACTTGTGCGTATCACTCGAAAATCAGAAGGGTTCGTATAATTTTTCGTCTTACATTCATTTATACTTTTTGCATCCTTATACCCATTCCGGATGCTTGAGGTTTTCATTTACTTAGTTTGTGGCTACTTCAGCCATTATTTAACCTTCACATGCATCCATAATACTCATTCATTCTCATTAGAACTTCATTCACATTCACTTGATCCAAAATGATCCATATTATAATTCCATTTACATATATACAAGGTTATACATATATGGGGTCACACTGTCACGACCCAAACTACCCAAAAATCAGAGTTAATTTTTCACGTTTTATTATTTTCTTTCATTGCTTACCTGTCCTCTGGTCGTGACCACACTCCACTAACAAATTGGGCTGTGCGTCAATGCCAGTCCCACCATACATTTACCATCTAACTTATTTCTTCTCCAGTCATTTATAATTGTTTACATTAATTATACATCCCCTAAAGTTACTTACAAACATGTTACTGTGCTATGCTTATGTAGATACAATATGTAAAAGTGTATATACCTTAAATGATGGGCAGCAGCGGATATCCAGAATGCAGGACTGAGTCGCCTCAACATCTACTGGAGATTATCTGTGGGAGAAAATGAAAGGGGTGAGCACATCAAGCTCAGTAAGGCAATCCTACGAACAAGTAGGTAACCATACTACCTACATGAACGTGGTGCCATGCATAAACCACCCTTTCTCCACACATTTTAAAACAAATGATATGAGTTATGATGTTATGTAAAACACATTTGCATGGAAAATTCAACATGCAATTATATTCCAAAATCATATCTTTCTCATTTAAAAATTTCACAATAAAGTCAGGACTCGACCCCTCCTTCGGGTGATCCTGACTCACACAAAACCATAAAAATCGATTTACATTCACACATGGGTTTGAAAAGCATGAAAATATCATCATGCAAATTTAATTTAAAACCCAGTTTAAATCATCGTCAAGATCATCAACATGCGAGACTACGCAACGTCTGTATATCGACAATAACCAGGACTATGGCCATATGTGTCCTCGGGAGTTCCTCAGCTACACGGATCCTAGTGTGCGGGTTCTCACCATGATCGGGAACCGCCCAGGAGGTGGGTCAATCCATCCCGTCAGTCTTATCCGATCCCAGGCATCCGAAGATGCTGCATCCGGAGATGCCGTATCCGAAGATACCACACGGTACATTGTACTCCATGCTACTTGCACGGTACATCGTACTCCGTGAACCCATATAATATCTCTATACTCATGCCATGTCTCAAAACGCACGTGCGGGCCTATTTAATCGGTGACACACAGTCTACCCGATGCTCCAAGCACGGCTCATCGCATGTTCTCATAAAATCAGTGCGAGCGATGCTCAGCACTCTCATCAATCAAGTAAAACTGGTAGAGCCCGCTTTACATCCCCACAAGGCCGTCAACCTCATCCCTCACTCTCACCCCACCTAAGAGGTCTTTTGAGCCTGTTGGGCCTTTTGGCTGACTCCAAGGGCAGACAGCGCTACTCTACAAATCCAGTAAATCTAGTGCGAGCTAAGCTCAACACTTTGTATATAAATCACATGAAAATCTTATAAAATCTGGTGCGAGTTAGACTCTAGCACCGTGTCACGAAAAAGCATGTGAAATCTAGTGCGAGTTATACTCTAGCACCTATGCATGTAAAACTCTAGTGCGAGCTCTCGCTCCAGCACCAATGCATGCATCACCCAAATCAAAACATCGTGCGAGCTGAGCTCTAGCACGTCACATGTAAATAAAAACACGTAGGCGGCTCTGTTTTCTCAAAACAGTTTCCAAAACAGTTATATCGTTGAAAGTATGCAATGCTGTGCATTTTCTTTCAAGGTTAGCCAGCCTACTCATGCATGCATTAAAATGTCTCCAGAACGAGCAGAACCCTCTTGTTCTTGCTCCTTCCAATTTTTTCTAAATTTGTAAATTTTACCCTTAACAAGGGTATTTTAGTAATTTGCCCATTCGGGGCACTAAAATTATTATTCGACCTCTAGACCCTTCAGATAATTTTTAAAGACTGCATATGAACTTGAAATTGCGTAAAGTTTACCTCTAGCAGTCCGTAGAATTCCCTTACCTTATTTTTCTGTCGAGTCTGACCTTTTCTTTTCCACTGTTGTCTCGTCGCGCAGTCCGATATGCTCTCAATCAAATGCCCGAAACTGCGTATCAATATTCCTCAGGTCAGATATCATACAATTTAATTGTATTTCCTATTTTCTGGGCTTAATTTAAATCATTGGGCCCATTTACCCCTATTGGGCCCGATTGCACCTTAATAGGCCTTAATCGGCCTCAAGCCCGTTTTCCACTTAATTTTTACTTTATCGAGGCCTATTGGGCTCACTGGGCCCACCAACAATTTATTGGGTCTCGTTCTAACTCTCGAATAGCTAAATTTATTATTTACGACAATTTATCTAAATTTTCATAATTTAATTCAATTTATGCGGAATTTAAATTCATATCACGCATAGCGATGTAAATTGTCGTAAATAAGGGTCACTTACCCGAGATTCCATGCTAATCAGTAAATCGAGGCTGTCTCGAGCTCTTGGTGGATGCCAATTATCGAGCTACACAATTCCATAATTTTTCGGGTAAGTTTTCAGCCCAAAATTAATTAAATTAAATACTCCGAAATTTAAATCGGGTCAATTTCGACCACTATTGACTTACCCGTAGCTCGATTGCATCGTCGGGATTTTCTCCAAATTTTTTCTCTTTTTATTTTTCCCTTTTTCTTCCTTTTTTCCCTCTTTTTGGCTGAACCGGTTCAGTCCGGTTCGGACCGGTTCAGACCGCCGGTTCTCTCCTGTTCGACCGGTTCACCTCCTTGCCGATCGGTTCTCCGCTGGCTTCTACCGCCAGCAGCTCCGTGCGGTTGTCTGCAACTCGAATCTGGCCTTGGCTTCGTCCAAGGCCGCAGAAAAGTAGCCGGTCCGGCTGTTCTCCTCTTCGCCGTCGGTACCCATTTCTTCTTCCGCTGTTTTCGGCGTTTGCCGGCAGTTTCGCCGGTCGGGGCCGCCACCAACAAGCTCGCCTGCGCCTGGGGAAGCTTTGGCTGGGGTTGGTCGGGCCTGAATCGCGTCGATCGCCGGTGATTCTCTCTCTCCCTCACGATTTCGATTTTCGCTCCGTTCCTCGCCATTTCGTCGCCGGTGCCGACGGGCTCGACTTCTTCTCCTGGTCGGCTTTCCGGTGGTGTCCGGGGCTGGGTCCTCGGGTTCGGCTCCGTTTCCGTTCTCCCTCTCTCCCCGATCCGTTTTCTCTCTTTTCTCTTTTTTTTTTTCAGATTCTTTATTATTATTATTATTATTATTATTATTATTATTATTATTTATTTAATTATTTCACTATTCATTAAAATACTCCATAAAATCCAAAATATCTACACTTATATTATTTTTATTTTATTTTAATTTATTTAATTTAAATTTAATTTATTAAATATATTTTTCTCCAAATTTTCGATATTATTCCTTCGCGTTTTTCGAGATATTATTTCGGTAATTTTTCGATATTTTTAAAATTTCTGAATCTTGATCAATTGACCCGAAATAAATTTATTTCACCTTTATTGACCAAGATTTCTCAATCCATTATTTTTAATAAATTCTTCTCATTGAATTTATACCGACTTTCGGTCTTTTGACCATTTGCCCTTACACGTGTTCGGGATTAATTTAACCCGACTTCCCTTTACGAATACTCATTCATTTCGTATTTTAAAAAAATTCGGGTCTTACAACTCTCCCCCACTTAAGGAATTTGGTCCTCCAAATTAGAACCAATTCATATGAGTCCATAGACTACTCCGGGTACATTAATCGTATCATACTTTTTAATTCTCATGTGACTTTCTCTGGAGTGTATTACTACCAAAGGACTTTAATTAGGGATACCGTCTTAAACCTCAATACTTTCTCTTTCCTGTTTAATGCCCGAATCAACTTCTTCAATATACTTATATTGCACTGAGCTGAACTGTTGGATCTCATATCCTATCACCTATGCTGGATCTGGATAGTATTGCCAAAGCATCAAAAGCTGAGACACATTGTGGGTGCCAGTTAATTCAGGTGATAACACCAACCTACAGGTCTTATCTCCCACTTATCCAATCTCTCAAAAGATTCAATCCAGCGAAACTCAATTTACCTTCTTCCAAAAGTTCGCTATGTCCTTATTCTCTTAGGACAAGAAACATTTCAACCATACTAATTCACCAAGGGTGAATTCCAATACTTTTCTACCTGCTCTGAGGTGTTCTTAATCTCTCATCCTTAACTAAACATCCTCAGAGACTTATTATCTAAAGTCAAAAAATAATTCTATCTGTCACCCACTTTTTCTTATCCAATTTAGGGAACAACCCCTACAACCATACACTGCCTCATATCTTGTTATCCCGATACTCAAGTGACAACTGTCACTATTGACGAATTCGATTTGTAATAATTGATCATCCCAGGAGCATAAAAAAAATCAAGGGCACACGCTTTCATCGGATCCTCCAGAACTTGTACAGTCCTCTCTGACTGACCATCTGTTTGAGGACGGAAAGCTGTGCTAATACTCAGTCGGGTTCCCATAGCTTCCTGAAAAATATTCCCTGAAGTAAGAAGTGAAGCGGGAATCCCTATATGATACCATGCTCACTGGAACGCTACTTAATGTTCCACAATTTACACATAAATCCTCATATACACTCTGAGTATTTGGGGATTTCATAACCAGAAGGTGGGTAGACTTAGTCACTCTATCGACTATCATCTAAATAGCCTCGTAATTCACATGGGTTCTCTGTAACCCATCACGACATTCATGGAGACTTGCTCTCATTTTTCGTGCCGTGTCTATATAGGTAGAGGCTGCAATAACTCTGCAGACTTTTAATACTCTACCGTATTTCTTTTCACATCTGACCACCAATACCCTTTTCGAGATTTCAATATATTCTTTACTTCCGTATGCACTGTATATCCCGAAGTGTGAGCTTCTGACAATATTACTATCTCATCAACTGTGGTCCTGGGGAGCACTCATACTGTCTCAGAATCCTCAGTAACTCATCATCACACTCTGTGAACTCTATCACTGTACCCTTCTGAATCTAACCCCAACTATCGACATCATGCCGATCATCACGCTAAGCCTGGCCAATCCGGGCACTCTCATCCGGTTCTAATCATCAGGCTAGCTATCACACAATCACTGTCATCATCAGAAGGGATCACATCAATACTGAGGCTCATAACTGCTCTAGCAGCTCACGCTCCCTGACCATCATATGTAGTACCATCCCGAGGCTCTTTATACTCAAGGCATTAGCCATCACATTAGCCTTTCCTGGGTGGTACAATTTTTTTTTTTTTTACAAATCAAAACCTCTCAGAAGCTCTAACCCACTATGTATTCTCATATTCGCCTCTTTCTGTGAAAACAGATACTTGGGCTTTATGATCAGTGCATATCCACAATTTCTCACCATGTACATAATAGTATCATATCCTTGGTACAAATACTGTTGCCAACTTTAAATCATGGGTCAGATAGTTTATTTCGTGATCAAGGAGTTGTCTGACTCCAAAATTGACTATCTTCCCATTATACATCAATACACAGCTCCTTCATAATTTTGAGGTATCCATACTCACTGAGAACCTCTTGAGCTGTTGGGTATGGTGAAATTAATCACGGTGGTCAGTTCATACTTCACTACACCAAGATTCATGTTACATCTATCATCTTATTTGTCATCTCATTCAAAGACCACGTTTTCTCAGTTAAACGTGTCAACCAAGTGGACCATATTAAGAACTCACCACAACCCATTTGTAAAAGTCATTTTTCAATTATTGCTTACAATTTGCCCTAGACTTTAACTACACCCAACATATCGTCAATAATGATGATTACAAATCGGTCCGATCCTTGACTTATTTACGCATAAGCATATAAGATCCTTCAAAATCGCTTACGTTTTCAGGTACTAACCTGCGTCATTTCCTTTTCTTATCTTAACAGCTCTTATTAAATTTTTACTATGTTAACCTTCATGATTTGTCGAATTTTAATATTCTTATCGTCTTAGTAAAGGTATCCTAATGCTAAAGGTATTTATTACGACGATTGATTTCACGTTATAGGATATATATATATATACTTTTAGACGCTGTCAAGTCTTCAGGCGGGGAGGTATTTTAAAGTACCTTTATTAACCTTCAGACTTAACCACAATTACTTTATATACCAGTCCATGTGGTTACAATTTATATTCGCTACTAATTGCTTTAATCCTAATGACTTCATATCGTAAGGATGTTCTTACCTAGCATACGCCTCTTACTCCAGTACATCTGGTATTTAGGATCAACATATCTCAAAGATCATCTCCTTAGTGTATCAATTATAACGAAACTCTTTCATTATTCATTCCGTGAGTACAATTCTTTACTCCTTTAATTTCAATTGTTGCACCCCTTTTTATCACTTAAAATCTCTATATCCATATTCCGTTAATTAATCCTCCTCTATTGGGGTTCTCATTTATCAGTATTGTGTCCAATGATGTAGGCATTCATGCCTTTTTCTTACTTATATGCGAATGAAGGCTGTACGAATAAATGTGTGGCATCAGGATTAATGAACATATGTACTTCATTATTCATAACAAGTGTGGTATCTTACACCACATCCATGAAACATCAATAGTGTCTTGGTCCAAGACATCCTCTCACCTTCGTCCAACAACTTACTTTCCTTTTTCTCTTCGGCTGTGGCCTCCCTTTTCGCTGCAGCTATACCAACGAAGTTTTTCTCTGTCTCTTTACTTTCCTGTGGGGCAATCTCGCTCAACTCTGAGCAATCAAGATCAATGGTCCGTCTTACCACACTTAACGACCATTTTCATCAATACAGTGTAGGTATAGACCCTCCTTCCGTGGTATCCACCACACATCTCACACTGCTTATACTGCTACACTGCTTCGTAGCAGGTCGGGGTCCTCAAATCACAATGCCCCTCAAGAGTGTCAAAATTGGATGCACTGGGGCCTTACCAATTATCTTACTCCATGACTCGTCAAATTAAATCTTTTACCAATTGCCATTTTCCCATTTTTAACATCTCTGTCATTTCTCGATTCTCTTTTCTGTCTCTATTTCAGCCCTCACTACCTTTCCCAATCTCAGAGGTGTGCAATTCATGTTCTTATTTACCCAATTGTAAATCTGTGCACTGCCTCGGTATAGGTAATATCTCACGGGCCAATCAGACTCTAACTGAAAAGTCGAACCATTTCGTGGACTTTTAGACATCTCGACTGTCACTGTTCATAGTGTCGAGGTAATATCTGTCCAAGAATATAACTGAGTTTCATACTCATAAATCATACTCATCAATAAATCAAATCCTCTGGGTCAGAGTAAGGACTTTTATCCATAATTTCCTTTAAATCATGTCCGAGATATCCTGTCACCGAAATATATCCAAGATATTTCCCATATCAGCTCTTAAGATGGGTCGAGCGGAATTCCACCAATGCATCCGCTACGCCCTCTTATCCTATTCATAATCTGAGCAATTAGCTCCTTAAAATAATCTCCACACTCCGCTCCAATCTCGCGAAGCGTCTCTCAATACTGTCCGATCTCTCTGTTGGACTTTGTGAGGCATTCTCAACATTCGCCTCTATTCCAATTTCATTCTGATTCTCATAGTCAAACTCAGCACGACTTAGCAGACTCAGGTCTACCTCTACGACCTCTGCCTCGTGCACTTTCTCATCTAACGCGACTCATATTAGGCATTCCTGCATTCTCAACCATTTCTTAGTCAAAGCCCATCTCGATATACACTATTGTATCTAACTAAGCACAGTAACACGGGGATGTAATTTCCTAATTACTGATACTGACACACATCAGACTAATTTCTGCTCTGATACCACCTTTCTATGTCACGACCCAAACTACCCAAAAATCAGAGTTAATTTTTCACGTTTTATTATTTTCTTTCATTGCTTACATGTCCTCTGATCGTGACCACACTCCACTAACAAATTGGGCTGTGCGTCAATGCCAGTCCCACCATACATTTACCATCTAACTTATTTCTTCTCCAGTCATTTATAATTGTTTACATTAATTATACATCCCCTAAAGTTACTTACAAACATGTTACTGTGCTATGCTTATGTAGATACAATATGTACAAGTGTATATACCTTAAATGATGGGCAGCAGCGGATATCCAGAATGCAGTACTGAGTCGCCTCAACATCTACTGGAGATTATCTGTGGGAGAAAATGAAAGGGGTGAGCACATCAAGCTCAGTAAGGCAATCCTACGAACAAGTAGGTAACCATACTACCTACATGAACGTGGTGCCATGCATAAACCACCCTTTCTCCAAACATTTTAAAATAAATGATATGAGTTATGATGTTATGTAAAACACATTTGCATGGAAAATTCAACATGCAATTATATTCCAAAATCATATCTTTCTCATTTAAAAATTTCACAATAAAGTCAGGACTCGACCCCTCCTTCGGGTGATCCTGACTCACACAAAACCATAAAAATTGATTTACATTCACACATGGGTTTGAAAAGCATGAAAATATCATCATGTAAATTTAATTTAAAACCCAGTTTAAATCATCGTCAAGATCATCAACATGCGAGACTAGGCAACGTCTGTATATCGGCAATAACCAGGACTATGGCCATATGTGTCCTCGGGAGTTCCTCAGCTACACGGATCCTAGTGTGCGGGTTCTCACCATGATCGGGAACCGCCCAGGAGGTGGGTCAATCCATCCCGTCAGTCTTATCCGATCCCAGGCATCCGAAGATGCTGCATCCGGAGATACCGTATCCGAAGATACCACACGGTACATCGTACTCCATGCTACTTGCATGGTACATCGTACTCCGTGAACCCATATAATATCTCTATACTCATGCCATGTCTCAAAACGCACGTGCGGGCCTATTTAATCGGTGACACACAGTCTACCCGATGCTCCAAGCACGGCTCATCGCATGTTCTCATAAAATCAGTGCGAGCGATGCTCAGCACTCTCATCAATCAAGTAAAACTAGTAGAGCCCGCTTTACATCCCCACAAGGCCGCCAACCTCATCCCTCACTCTCACCCCACCTAAGAGGTCTTTTGAGCCTGTTGGGCCTTTTGGCTGACTCCAAGGGCAGACAGCGCTACTCCACAAATCCAGTAAATCTAGTGCGAGCTAAGCTCAACACTTTGTATATAAATCACATGAAAATCTTATAAAATCTGGTGCGAGTTAGACTCTAGCATCGTGTCACGAAAAAGCATGTGAAATCTGGTGCGAGTTATACTCTAGCACCTATGCATGTAAAACTCTAGTGCGAGCTCTTGCTCCAGCACCAATGCATGCATCACCCAAATCAAAACATCGTGCGAGCTGAGCTCTAGCACGTCACATGTAAATAAAAACACGTAGGCGGCTCTGTTTTCTCAAAACAGTTTCCAAAACAGTTATATCGTTGAAAGTATGCAATGCTGTGCATTTTCTTTCAAGGTTAGCCAGCCTACTCATGCATGCATTAAAATGTCTCCAGAACGAGCAGAACCCTCTTGTTCTTGCTCCTCCCAATTTTTTCTAAATTTGTAAATTTTACCCTTAACAAGGGTATTTTAGTAATTTGCCCATTCGGGGCACTAAAATTATTATTCGACCTCTAGACCCTTCAGATAATTTTTAAAGACTGCATATGAACTTGAAATTGCGTAAAGTTTACCTCTAGCAGTCCGTAGAATTCCCTTACCTTATTTTTCTGTCGAGTCTGACCTTTACTTTTCCACTGTTATCTCGTCGCGTAGTCCGATATGCTCTCAATCAAATGCCCGAAACTACGTATCAATATTCCTCAGGTCAGATATCATACAATTTAATTGTATTTCCTATTTTCTGGGCTTAATTTAAATCATTGGGCCCATTTACCCCTATTGGGCCCGATTGCACCTTAATAGGCCTTAATAGGCCTTAAGCCCGTTTTCCACTTAATTTTCACTTTATCGAGGCCTATTGGGCACACTGGGCCCACCAACAATTTATTAGGCCTCGTTCTAACTCTCGAATAGCTAAATTTATTATTTACGACAATTTATCTAAATTTTCATAATTTAATTCAATTTATGCGGAATTTAAATTCATATCACGCATAGCGATGTAAATTGTCGTAAATAAGGGTCACTTACCCGAGATTCCATGCTAATCCGTAAATCGAGGCTGTCTCGAGCTCTTGGTGGATGCCAATTATCGAGCTACACAATTCCATAATTTTTCGGGTAAGTTTTCAGCCAAAAATTAATTAAATTAAATACTCCGAAATTTAAATCGGGTCAATTTCGACCACTATTGACTTACCCGTAGTTCGATTGCATCGTCGAGATTTTCTCTAAATTTTTTCTCTTTTTCTTTTTCCCTTTTTTCTTCCTTTTTTCCATTTTTTGGCTGAACCGGTTCAGTCCGGTTCGGACCGGTTCAGACCGCCGGTTCTCTCCGGTTCGACCGGTTCACCGTCGGTTCACCGCCTTGCCGGTCGGTTCTCTGCCGGCTTCCACCGCCAGCAGCTCCGTGAGGTTGTCCGCAACTCGAATCTGGCCTCGGCTTCGTCCAAGGCCGCCGGAAAGTCGCCGGTCCGGCTGTTCTGCTCTTCGCCGTCGGTACCCATTTCTTCTTCCGCCGTTTTCGGCGTTTGTCGGCAGTTTCGCCTGTCGGGGCCGCCACCAACAAGCTCGCCTGCGCCTGGGGAAGCTTTGGCTGGGGTTGGTCGGGCCTGAATCGCGTCGATCGCCGGCGATTCTCTCTCTCCCTCTCGATTTCGGTTTTCGCTCTGTTCCTCGCCATTTCGCCGCCGTTTCCCTCAGCTGTCGGTGCCGACGGGGTCGACTTCTTCTCCTGGTCGGCTTTCCGGTGGTGTCCGGTGCTGAGGCCGACGGGGCTGGGTCCTCGGGTTCGGCTCCGTTTCCGTTCTCCCTCTCTCCCCGATCCGTTTTCTCTCTTTTCTCTTTTTTTTTTCAGATTCTTTTTTATTATTATTATTATTATTATTATTATTTATTTAATTATTTCACTATTCATTAAAATACTCCATAAAATCCAAAATATCTACACTTATATTATTTTTATTTTTATTTAATTTATTTAATTTAAATTTAATTTATTAAATATATTTTTCTCCAAATTTTTGATATTATTCCTTCGCGCTTTTCGAGATATTATTCCGGTAATTTTTTGATATTTTTAAAATTTCTGAATCTTGATCAATTGACCCGAAATAAATTTATTTCACCTTTATTGACCAAGATTTCTCAATCCATTATTTTTAATAAATTCTTCTCATCGAATTTATACCGACTTTCGGTCTTTTAACCATTTGCCCTTACACGTGTTCGGGATTAATTTAACCCGACTTCCCTTCACGAATACTCATTCATTTCGTATTTTAAATAAATTCGGGTCTTACACACACATTCTCCCCCACTTAGAAAATTTGGTCTTCCAAATTGGAACCAATCAATCTGTGAATAACTCGGGATACTTCTCCCGCATCAGATTCTCCAAATCCCATGTGGCTTCTTCCACAGTGTGATGTTGCCAAAGAACTTTCACTAAGGGAATTGTCTTTCTCCTCAACACTTTCTCTTTTCTATCCAATATCCAAACCGACTTCTTAATGTATGTCATGCTTTCATTGAGCTCTAAAGGCTTGTGCCTTATCACATGTGCCGGGTCCAGGTGGTACTTCAATAACATGGATATGTGGAAGACGTTATGTACATTCGCTAGTTCAGGTGGTAATGCTAGCCTGTATGCCTTATCTCCCACTTTATCAAGTATCTCAAATGGCCTCATATATCGAGGGCTCAACTTCCCCTTCTTCTCGAATCTCATAATCCCCTTCGAGGGAGAAACCTTCAAAAACACTGACTCACCCACCATAAACTCTAGTGGCCTCCTTCTCCTGTTAGCATAACACTTTTGTCTGCTCTGCGCTATCTGTAACCTATCACAAATCAACTGGACATCCTTAGAGGCTTGTCTAACCAAGTCAGGAGCAAAGATCTCTCTGTCACCAACCTCTTCCCATCCAATAGGGGAACAACATCTATGCCCATACAATGCCTCATATTGTGCCATCCCGATACTCGCATGAAAACTGTTATTATAGGCGAACTCTGCAAGGGGCAAATGGTCATCCCAGGAGCCTCCAAAATCCAACGCACATGCTCTCAACATATCCTCCAGGGTCTGTATAGTCCTCTTTGACTTACCATCTGTCTGAGGATGAAACGCTGTGCTAAAACTCAACCAGGTCCCTATCGCTTCCTGAAAATGTTCATAGAATTGGGAAGTGAAGTGGGCATCCCAATCAGAAACAACACTCATGGGAATCTTATGTAGCCTCACTATCTCGCGCACATATAAGTTAGCTAACTGGCTCAGAGTATCGGTAGCTCTCATAGCTAAGAAATGGGCTGATTTCGTCAACCGATCCACAATCACCCATATGGCATCATGATCTCTGTGGGTCCTTGATAATCCTATCACAAAATCCATTGTGACGTGCTTCCACTTCCAAGTCGGTATCGGTAGAGGCTGCAATAACCCTGCAGGCTTCTGATGCTCTACCTTCACTCGCTGATAGATGAGACATCTAGCGACATATTCAACAATGTCTTTCTTCATCCCAGACCACTAATAAACCTTTTGAAGATTCTGATACATCTTAGTACTCCTTAGATGTATCGTATACCTCAATGAGTGAGCCTCTATCAAGATCAACTTTCTGATCTCTGGATCATCGAGACATATATCCTACCTCTGAACCTCAACAATCCATCGGAACACAACTCAAAATCAATATTTGTGACCCTCTATATCTGCCTGAAAATATCACTGCACTGCTGATCAATTCGCTGAGCCTGCCGGATTCGATCTACCAGATCCGATTCCAACTACAGGCTAGATATCATAAAGCCACTATCAGCGTCTGGCGGGGTCATATCCAAACTGAGGTTCGTGAACTGTTCCAACAGCTCGTGTTCCCTAATCATCATAAATGATACCAACCTGAGATGCTTCCTACTCAGTGCATCAGCAACTACATTCGCTTTACCCGGGTGGTACAGGATCTCACAATCATAATCCTTTAAAAGTTTGAGCGATCTCCTATGTCTCATATTTAACTCTTTCTGCGAGAACAAGTACTTAAGGCTCTTCTGATCTGTAAATACTTGAAATTTCTCTCCGTAAAGGTAGTGGAGCTATATTCTTAATGGAAACACTACGGTTGCCAACTCTAAATCCTGGGTCAGGTAGTTTCTATCATTATCCTTCAACTGTCTAGACCCATATGCAACTACCCTTCCATCCTGCATGAGTACACAGCCCAGTCCTTGGTGTGATGCATCTGTATACATCGAGAAACCTCCTGAGCTGGTAGGAATAGTGAGAATTAGAGCTGTGGTTAATCTCCTTTTCAACTCCTGAAAGCTCTCCTCACATCTATTGTCCCACACAAACTTCGCATTCTTTCTTATGAGACTTGTCAATGGAGTGGTTAATCTCGAGAATCCCTCCACAAACCTTCGATAATGTCCAGATAAACCCAAGAAACTTCTGATCTTTATTACTGTCTGGGGTCTCTACCACTATATCACTGCCTCAATATTTGATGGGTCCACTGACACACCATCTTTCGATACTATATGACCCAAAAAAGAGATTTGTTCTAACCAAAAGTCGTACTTACTCAGTTTAGCGTACAACTTTTTCTCTTAGAGGGTTTGTAGCACTATCCTTAGATGCTATTCATGCTGCTCTCTAGATCTTAAGTACACCAGTATATCATCAATAAACACAATAACAAATCGATCCAAATACTGGTGAAACACCTCATTCATCAACAACATAAAAGCTACAAGAGCATTTGTCAACCCGAATGGCGTAACCATAAACTCATAATGACCATAGCGGGTGTGAAAAGCTGTCTTGGGTACATCTCTATCCTAAATTTTCAACTGATGATACCCAGATCTTAGATCTATCTTGGAGAAAACCTGCGGTCCTCTAAGCTGATCCAACAAGTCATCGATGCGTGGAAGGAGGTACTTATTCTTTATGGTGGCCTTATTCAACAAACAGTAATCTATACACAGTTGGAGGCTTCCATCCTTCTTCCTTACAAACAGAACCGGTACTCCCCAAGGTGAGACGCTCGGCTTGATGAACCCCTTCTCCAGCAACTCCTGTAACTGCTTCCTTAATTCTTCTAACTCAACTCGAGCCATTCTGTACGGTGGCTTGGATATCGACTCTATACCAGGTGCCAAATTTATACAAAATTCCATCTCTCTATTTGGAGGTAACCCAGGTAATTCATCTAAAAAGAAATCTGGAAATTCTCTGACCACTGGGATGTCTATCAACTCCAGATGTGCCTTATCCGTCTCAATCACATAACCAATGAACCCATCATATTATCCTTTCCACCGTTAGTAACACAAATCATCACATTAACATATATAGTTGATAAACAAATTCATCTCTCAAATATCATGTATTAAGATCATACTCTTTTATTTATAGTGAACATGTTCTTTCACTTTATTTCATAGAGTTTACAACAAGATTTTCTATCTCGGGAAACATCATTGTTTTAGCACGACAATCCATAATAGCATGGCTTACAGCCAGCCAATCCATTCCTAGGATTACATCAAAATCACTCATATTTAATAAAATTAAATCGACAGCCATTTCTTTACATCCTATCCTCATCTTACAATTTCTATATACATGCTCAGTCAATTGACTATCATTCATAGTGGTAAATATCATCAACATCTTATCTAGCAGTGTGGGTTTTACATGCTTCAACAATTTTTGTGCAAAGGATGGCGATATAAAGGAATGTGTGGCACCAGGATCAAATAATACAAATGCTTCTAATTCAAAGATTTGGATGGTACCTTTAACCACATCCGAAGACTAATCTGCAGTGTCCCGGTCCAGTGCGTGCACTCGTCCTCTGCTCACACCCACTACCTACTTCCCCTTTTCCTAAGTTGTAGCCCTCCTCTTCGGAGCAGCTGTCTCAACTGGAGCTCTCTTTGGCTCCTTGCCCTTTTGTAGGCCTCTCTCTGTCATATCTGGATAATCCAAAATTATGTGTCCTGGTTTCCCACATCTGAAGCATGCTACAGGAGGTCCATAGCATGGTCGAATACCATGGTACCTACCACACGTGCTACATTATTCTGTAGTAGGTCGTGGCCCTCGAATCATAATTCCCTTAGCTGGAGCCATGGCAAGATACATGGGAGGATTAACTGTCCTCTCCTGGATCTCCTCAGTCCTCAGCCTCTTTCCAAAACATCTCTTGCTTCCCTTATAACTGAAGCCTCTATCCAGCACTGGTCTCTTCTTATCTCTATCCTCCACTTTACTAACCTTTCCAAACTCTATGGCAATCCTCTCAACATCTTGTTCACATAATTGTGCCCTGCGCACTGCCTCCTCGTAGGTCGGTATATCCAAGGGAACCAATCTGGACTTGATGGTTGGTCTCAGTCCATCCACAAACTTTTGGACCTTCTCGACCTCATTACCCATCGTATTAGGATCATATCTACCCAGGGAGATAAAGGTCGTCTCATACTCATCCACCGTCCTACTCCCTTAGTTTAGTCCCAAAAATGTCATCTTTAGCTTCCGTTGTGTGGTATCTGAAACACATTATCTTCGGAAAGCCTCCAAAAATACATCCCGGTTGATCTTTGTATGTCAGGCTTTCAATATAGGCCTGGTGGATTTCCCCCAATGTTCTATTGATCCCTTCAGCATGAATACGATAAAAGATACCATCTCGATAGTAGTGCACTCAAAGAACCCATATAACTTCTCAATTTCATTTATCCAATCCTCTGCAGCTACTGGGTCCTTAACTCCACTGAAAGACGGTGGTCTAAACTTTTGGAACTGTTGCAGTTTATCCAAATCACAACCGTAACCCCAGGCTCTACTACCCTATGGTGTAGCAACATGTGTAGGCATATCCTGTGCGGGTGGGGGTGTAAGTGTATCTATCGGTTGAGGTCTCTGGGCTGGTCGTGCCCGTGCCTCAGGAGCTGCCGCCTGCTCGACATCACCCTATGTAGCAGGACCTTGTCTACCCCCAACTCCAAGTAACGACTGAGTGACCAACTCCAAGATCATCTCTATACAATGCTCAATCCTCGTGAAGCATGCCTCAATACTCTCGGGTCTCTCTTTAGGACCCTGTAGAGCATGCTCAACCTCAGCCTCCATCTTAATCTCTTCCTGAGTCTCGTGTGGTTCTGGCTCAATACTACCCTCAGGCCTTACCTATACGGCCTCTAGCTTCAGCTCTTGGCCCTCTACCGCGACTAGTATTAGGCATAATGCTCAATTCCCTACCTTCACACTAATTTCTTAATCAACCTATCAACACACACACAATTGTATCTAAATAGGCACAGTAACATGGGGATGTAATTTTCAACATATTAAGTATCTTAGACACCGACACACGTCAGGCCAACTCAGCTCTAATACCAACTTCTATCATGACCCTTAACTTACCAAAAATCGTCACAAATTTTTAACTTTTTATACCTTATTTATTATTCATTTTTACCTTACCTCGATCGTGATCAGCTACACTCTCAACAGTTGGGCTATGTGTCGATGTTTACCTCATCCAACCATAACAAATTGTTTTGTATTATAATTAGAAGTAAACACTTGTATAAATAAATCAGAGTTGTTGTTTACATGTTTTTACATTACTTTACATCCCCAATGATTACATTTAAAATGCTACTGTGCTATGGAAAGTTTAGATACAAAATTATATCAGTGTGTATACATTACACGATGGGATGCAGCGGATACCAAAAACAAACCTCTAGTCACTCTCAACCTATACTTAGTGCTCTGTAGAGAGGGTGAAAATAAGGGGCGTGAGCAAACAACACGCTCAGTAAGGCAATCATGCGAATAGGTAGATACTGCACTATCTACATGATCGTGATGCCATGCTCAAAACCATACAATTTCTCATTCACACCTCAAAAGCATTAGTTCATGCTTGTGTTAATGGCATGTAAAACAAATCATGCTATTTAATTCAGTGCACAAATCAAATTCAAAGCATGGAAAATCATCATGCATCAGTGCACTTTAAAGCCATTATCATGCTTTCTCATCTCAATAAAATTAACACTTGTCAGGACTTAGCCCCTCCCTCAGACTGTCCTGACCCACAAAAATAATTCAAAACATGGATTCATTCAGAAAGCAAGAGACATGTGAGATAGGCAATATAACAGAGAAATATCATCTAGGACTATGGCCATATCCTCTGTGATCCCAAGCTACACGGATCAGGTGTGCGGGGTATCACCTCTTTCTGCTTTCATATGGGAGGTGGGTCACGTCTAACCCGTCAATCCATAGCAGAACTGAACATCGTCCGAAGACGGTATATCATAATCTCAACACGGTACAACGTACTCCCTAGACCCATACCATCACATCATATCACGCCATATCTCAATATGCACGTGCGAGCCTATTTAATTGGTGCGACACCCAGTCTACCCAAAGCTCTTAGCACGGCCATTAAATGTGTCATAAAACCACGTGCGAGTAATCTCAAGCACGATAACAAGTATGATGGACATCTAATGCGAGCTATGCTCCAGCACCATGTCAAAACCAGTATAAAATCTGTGCAAGCTAAACTCTAGCACAACACTGCAGAAATCCATGTGAAAACTAGTGCGAGCTAAGCTCCACTCATGCATATAAAAACACATCAAATCTCGTGCGAGTCATACTCTAGCACGCTTTCATTCTCATGAAATCCATGTAGGTGGCTTAATTCATTGCAAAGCATGATTATAAAGCAAATCAAGTCATTTCTTATGCAAATTATTTCAAAATGTTAGCCAGCCTACCAATCACTTGCTAAAAAGCAATAAAACAGAAATTTCAAAGCATCATGCTTTTGTTTTCATGTACATTTCTCAAAACCCAACCCATTTCATTTCCTATTACCATATGCATTCTAGAAAACATTATGCGCCCAAAATGCGCACAGATATCTCTAAGAGTCCACAAAATTCCCTTACCTCGATTTACTCGAGGTACGACTCTCATCTTCTTAGCTTCTCGAGGTTTTGGATCAACTTGCTCCGGGTGTATCCTCAAAAACTGTAAATCATTCACCAATCACTTGAGTTAATGCTGCTAACTCACATTTTGACTTCAACTAGTCAATATATTTTATTGAGCCTATTTCGTTAAGTTTGGCCCATTTTTGCATTTGGCCATCATCAAGCCTTTCTAACCAAACTTATCTAGTAACTCACTTAGTTACTTTTTTAGGACTTGATGTGAAATACTCTACTCTTACTCTCTCATTCATTTATGCATTTTACCCAATGCCTTAAATACACCTTTTACCCTTTTTGGGTAATTCTCACAATTCATTCTATAACACCATCTTAAAATCATGCTCACAACACCATTATCACCTTGAGATATCCCATTCATCATTAATTCCAATACATTTCACTTTCTCACACTAGACTCAATCTAGGTTATAATTGTTCCATTGCATTCTAGGTAGTTCTACCATTAATATGCATACCAATCAACTCCAAAATCAATAACTAAACAAATAAACTTGGATTGGTGCATTAGAAACTCATCTAGATTGATTTCCTCCTTGCTCCAAATGGAAATGTACCTTTGGTCCTTCAATCCAACAAATGGGGTAATGACTCCAAGCTATGTTGTTCTTCTCTTTGATGTGAACAACTTTGTATCTAATAGATTTTCCTTAAATCTTTATGAAAATGGGTGGATTTAGGAGTGAGAAAGCTAGGTTTTGGATCGAAAATGGAAAGGAATGGTTTTGTTTCGTGAAAATGCAGATCCAACTACTCCATATTTATAGAATGGGCTTGATGAGATCTATTTACATAGAGGGGAGATCGATCTGCCTTGCTTAAATTCCTCATTTTCACGACATTTTGAATGTATGAGATCGATCTGTCGAATGTATGAGATCGATCTATTCTTTATAATGAGATCGATCTGCTCAATGAGATAAGATCGATTTGCTTTAGGCATAGAGCTAAGGAGATTGCTCTGGTCTTAAGGGGAGATCGATCTGCTCCAACCCGAGAGTTAAGGAGATAGATCTGCTTGAGTAGGGGATCGATTTGCCTTAGCAAATTCATTTAGGATTGCTCTGTTTTGCACAAGAGATCGATCTGCCTTGAATAGGAGATCAATCTGGTATTCATTTTTTGCATTTCCACTGCAGTTTTCCCAGAATTTCCAAAGGCTAACTTGCCTTTGATTGCTTGACTAGTCATTTTGAAATCCATTCATACTTGGGGCATGGTAAGGCTCATTTCCTATGACTTCCATATTACGAAACTTGTGCGTATCGCTCGAAAATCAAAAGGGTTCGTATAATTCTTCGTCTTACACTTATTTATACTTTTTGCATCCTTATACCCATTCTAGATGCTTGAGGTTTTCATTTACTTAGTTTGTGGCTACTTCAGCCTTTATTTAACCTTCACATGCATCCACAACACTCATTCATTCTCATTTGAACTTCATTCACATTCACTTGATCCAAAATCATCCATATTATAATTCCATTTACATATATACAAGGTTATACATATATAGGGTCTCAGAAGAAGCTACTTCGATTTAAGAAAATCCCCTTAGTGAAGGTTCTCTGGCAACACCACTCAACGAAAGAAACTACGTGGGAGTTAAAGAGCCACATGAGAGAGAAGTACCCTCAATTATTCGATGAAACTGACTGAATTTGGATGACCAAATTCCTAAAAGGTTAGGAGAAATGTGAAACCCAAAATTTTTCATTTCACTATTTATTTGGAATCTAGAAAGCAATTAAGATACTCAGAATAATATTATGCAGGCCCGAAACAACCGAAGCACCCGGGTTAATGGCACGGAGCTCAAGGCACGAAAACAAAGGTAATGCTTTAAGTTTAAGTACCTCTTAAATATTTTAAATATAAGTATGCTTTGGTGGTTAGGAGTTGAAACTAAGGTATTAGAAGTGACAAAGTTTGTAGGAACTCGAATAAGCACTAAACCGAGCAATTGGGCCTAGTAAGTGAAATAAATTCGGTCTAAATTCTATAAGGTTGTAAAAATTATTCTGAGGCCATAAAAAATTAAAGTACGGTATATTTGATTTTGGGGAATGAATGTTTAGTGGAAATACAGAGGTTTCAGTGATCAAATGAATTTTTAAAGTAAACCGAAAACCTTAAGCCAATTTAATCCGTAATGACCAAATCGCGCAAAATGGGCTCAATCTGGGAATGTTTCTTAAACAAGTGGGCCTCAAAATTTTATTAGAAATACTAGAGACCTTGTAGAACATCTAAAAAGTGGAAATTTGGGAAGAAATAGGCTGGAAATAATTTTTATTGATTTTACAAAAACAGGGCTGCTAGCAAGCCCAAGCCCAACATCTACTGGCCTAAAAAAATGGCCCAATTTGAAGCTCATCCAGAAGGCTTTTAAGCCTAGCCTTTGCCAAAATAAAAGAGAACTTCATGCTTTTTTTCTGGAATGGTAGAGAACTTCCCAAAATCAGCTGGAACCAGAGAGAACCAACCCTTCCAAGTTGTCACTGATGTCATCCCTAGGCTAGACTTGTGCGAATATTTCGGGCACTTTTAGACTTCAGTCAAGAAGGATCAAATATTTCTTTCTATGTCCTCTACAACATATAAAAAAATTTAGCCTTAAACAAGCTTGTTTCCTAGGTGAAAAGCTAGAGAGGAGAACAGGGGCAGAATCTGCCTTGTTTCTATGTAAGAAGGAAACTTGAATTTATGAGTTTTTGATTGGTTTTGAGCTTGTTTTTTATGATTATAAGTAGTATACATATTTATCTATAGTTAATAATCATTTTTGGCAGAAGACTCTCAGGTCAAACTTGGTCAAACTCGAGGTAAAGTTGTTGAAAGATGATGAATTTGATATATGTTTATGTTTGATGGATTTGCTTAGTTTTGGCTAAAGTAGATATTGATGAAATAATTTCTAGTTATAACCATAGGTTCGGTCAGCCATGGAATGTTAAGTAAATGTTGAAATTCTTTTGAATTCGATGTTGCAAAATGATTGTTTAACACCGAAAAGTTCAATTTATAGCTCAGTTTAGTAGAGAACTGTAAAAGTATGAAAGTTTGATAATTTGATAAGTTGTGGTGTCACAACCTTTTCATCCATTTCATCTAAAAATCACTATAAATCATTCGCTCAATTCGTTAACTTACCCGATCGTGAACATCCCTCACAAACACAATTGGGCTGTGAGTCAGTATTAATCATCATTTCCATACATCTTTCAATTAATCAAAAGCATACATTTGAAAGTTTAAGTCACATACTTATACATGACATGTTTTCTAACATTTACATCCCCCATATTACAATTCAAAATGATTACTGTGCTATTACATGTTTAGATACAAAAAAAATCCCTGTGTGTATACCTTTTAGCGATGGAGAACAACGGATATCCAAATACAATGCCTCAGTCCTTCACTAGGCTATTGTGTGCGCTCTGTAGAGGGGGAAAGTGAATGGGATGAGCAACCACACGCTCAGTAAGGCAATAATGCAAGCAAGATAGATAACTACACTATCTACATGCTTATAGTGTCATGCATAAAATCATTAATATCCCGAGAATGAGGAAATATTAAAACTATGCCACATGTATATACGTATACCATGCCCTAAAAACATGGAAATAAGCATGTAAAACATGAAAAAATCAAAAACCTCTCATGCTCATTATCATTAAAACTCATCATAAAAGGGGAAACTCAGCATAAAACATCCCTCAAGATTTATCACTTTCTCAAAACACGTTAAAATTCATCACAAATAGCAATACCATCTCTTTAAACACAATCCCACAAGGCTCGACCCCTCCCTCGGGTCTACCCTGGAAAAACATATCATACTCAGTATACAAAACCATGTGATATCATGTGAGATAGGTGGTCACTATATATATTAAGGACTATGTTGGCCAACTATGTCATTATCATCCCAGACCACACGGATCCCGGTGTGTAGGGTATCATACTAGAACGAAGGTGGGTTAGTCATACGCCAGACTTTTAAATAATCATCACAACCATGCGGTAAAATGTACTCCATGTGACCTACATGGTACAACGTACTCCGCAGACCCATATCATGGCTGGGGGTGCCTGCCGTAGGTCTTATACCCTATACCATGCATAACCTACTCAGTCTCAAGTGCACGTGCGTGAATCTTATCTGTGTGACTAACAGTCTACACGAGGCATCCAGCATGGCTCGTGCGAGCATCTCATCCGTGTGACACACAGTCTACACGAGGCATCCAGCACAACGCATTACATATCATAGTGTGAAAACTAGTGCGAGCTAAGCTCCAGCACGATTCATGCATCATCAATAAATCCCCTCGTACGAGCAACGCTCTAGTACAACTTTATGCATAAAATCATGAGGAAATCACGTACGAGCATAACTCCAGTACGGTTATATGCATAAGAAAGTCAATCGAAATCCATGTACGAGCAGAAGCTCCAATACAATTTATAAAACATCATAATTCAAATCAAGGTGCGAGCTAAGCTCCATCACATTTCATACATATCAAAACTTCAAAATCCAGGGCGAACGAAGCTCCAGCACGATTTAACCCATGTAAATCCGATAGGTGAATCTATTTCAACACAACGTATTACAATCAAAGTCAGCACCTGACTTGTGTTTTTTCATTAAATCATGAAAATCAAATAGCCAGCCTATCCATCGATTTGCTTAAACCAAAGCAATATGTTTTTCAAAAAAATGTCAAAACATGATATTTATGCAATTATTAGCCTTACTATCCCTTTTTGTAAGATTCACTTCAAACCAAATCATCCATGTTTGTAGTCGTTCACACAAACCATTTATTCATTTATAGAAAACCAAGCATTTGCAAAGCCCTATATACACCCACAAAATACGTACAGCTATCTCTAACTACTTACAAAATTCCTTTACCTGGAATCGCGTCAAGTGATTCCATTTCCTTAGAGCTGCATGATTGTGCAGTTCGATTCGCCTCCAATGAAATATCTGGGACTGCACGAAATTACGTATCACATCAATTAAATCCAATGGAATAAGATTCTTACGCTTACTATAGTCGATTGAACTTATAGTTTTCATTAACATTTATAAGCCCTCATTTGGTTGCTCTACTTATTTCTTGAGTTATAGTGCCTCTAGTTCATCATTTTCTTTCTCTATGACATTTCATCAAACACCTCATATTCTTATCTTCATAACTTGGCCAATCTCATAATGTAGCTTCATTCAATCATCCTAAAATCATGCATTTCACCTCACTAACACCTTAATATAAGCCATTTATCATCAACTCAACCATATCACATTTTCTCACACTAACTCATTCTAGGTTATGCTTGTTCCGTTACATTCTAGGTAGTTTTAATCATCAATACATACACCAATATACTCACAACAACAACTAGATAGATGCATTTTCAGTTGGTGCATTGGAAACTCACCTAGCTTGACTTCCCTCTTTTCCAATGTTTGAAGACTCCTTTGCTCCTTTAATCCAACAAATGGAGTGTTTATTCCAAGCTATGTTATTCTTCTCTTCATAATGAACAATGTTGCTTTAATAGCTTTTTCTCAAATCTTTATGGAAGGGGGTGAAATCTAGAGTGAGAAAACTAGGTTGTTGTTGGAAATGGAAGAAATGAAGTTTATTCCTATCACGACCCAAATTACCTAAAAATCAAAATAAATTTTTCGCTTTTTTCGTTTATTATTTAATTCTTACCTTTCTCTTATCGTGACCATCCTACAAACAGTTGGGCTATGATTCGGTGTTAGTCACCTCTCACCTATTTACCATTCTGTAACGACCCTTGACCCTCGAAAATCGGGGAAATTATTTTTTTTTTAATTTACCCACTTATTCCCTTATTTACTTAGGTTGTATTCCTGTGCAGTGTCAAAACATTTCCCTAATTCTTTACTCGTAATTATAATTAGCTTCCATACTTTAACTTATATGGCCGATAGAAATTTCGACATCATAACGGCTTACATATGAGCCTACCCACCTACATTTCAGTTGTTTTCGACAATCCTAGATATCCACAACTACCATGCATACTTTTCCAATTCACTTTTACAACTCAATATATCGATTTCGATTTAATACTAGCCATCTCAAAATATAAGCCTAAAATAATATTATTTACATCGTTTTCCTCACAAATTACATCCCAACAAAATATTCTCAATATATGTATGTGCGTACAAATATGTCTGGTAAAGGAATGTAATTGTATACCTTGACTGCGTGTACCAAAAGTAGCCTAGGGTAGCTCTTTCCCACCAGCCTACGTCGTGTACGCGACAAATAACGTTTATAGATCACTGCAAATAATCTGAAAGGTAGAGGGGTGAGCTTTCGGGAAAAAGCCCAGTAAGAAACGCATTTAAAATGATCATGGTAGTTAAATCACATTTAATGTATGATAAAACTAACATATGACGTTTCTTTACAAATAGCACATAACTTCCAAAAAGCGTATATATAAAACATAATCGAGAGAAATATAATTTCAAAGAACAAATCTATTCAGTTACATCACAAACTATCGCAACACACAGAACTCCAAATTATTTCAAAACCGATAGAACTTCAAAAGCATAATTGATGCATAAACATATATCGAAGGATCAAAATCATATAGCATAGTTCATATCGAATGGAGAATAGGCTAACTTATAGACTTATAGAATTGTCATGCGACAATAACAAAATCATCCTCTGTTGAGGGAATTCAGAACCTATGCAGGCGAAGTTCAGATGCCACAAAGGCGAGCATGACAAAAATACATTGATCCTATGGCACTTTGCATTGGTAGGACTCAAGAGGTGGCCCCCACAGTCACACAGACTGTGTGGCACTTTGCTCCTACAGAACTTAAGAGGTGGCCCCCACAATCGTATGTCTTTGTGAACCGCGTGGCACTTTGCTCCTGTTGGACTCAAGAGGTGGCCCCCACAGTCACACAGACTGTGTGGCACTTTGCTCCCACAGAACCCAAGAGGTGGCCCCCACGATCGTATGTCTTTGTGAACCACGTGGCACTTTGCTCCCATCAGACTCAAGAGGTGGCCTCCACGTTCGTTTGTTTTTGTGATCCATGTGGCACTTTGCTCCCGTCGAACTCAAGAGGTGGCCCCCACGTTCGTTTGTTTTTTTGAGATCCGTGTGGCACTTTGCTCCTGTCGGACTCAAGAGGTGGCCCCCACGTTCACATGTCATTGTAGAAATTGCGTGGCACTTTGCTCCCGTAGGACTTAAGAGGTGGCCCCCATAATTCCACTATACGTTGCCCTTTCGTCTCAAAACAGAATTTCATTTCTCAAGCATAAGTTCACATACCAACTTTCATTTCATTCAAAAACATGAAATCAATCATACATAAGTCAAAACCATGACAATTATTCAGAAAATCATGCTTGAAATTATGCATTTAATTTCATATAGCATTTCCTTATCTCGAAAACATGATCAAATAAATCTTGGGCTCATTAGGTGTCAGGTTTTATTTTAAAATCAAGGGTTGCACGAGAAGGCATAAGAACACATAGATAAATCGGAGTCTAAAGGTAGGGATACCATTACCATCTTAAATTACACCCTTTACCTCAATCTATCGAAATCCCTGTGCTCAAGTGGTGACACCTCTTATCACCTCCAGTAATTCCTTCTACGATCACCTACACCAAAATCGTATATTTAGCACCCTATTCGTGGAATTACCCGAATTGCGTTAAAATCGTAACCTATTCATTACTACTGCGTGTGTACGTATTATTGTACGTACCTAAGTCAACACGCACGTTTATATATTTTCCCTTACCACATATTATTTTGTATGTACAATTATTGACATACACCTTATTATATACTTCTACATGTATGTACACATAATATATATATACCCTCCCATGTATATATATATATATATTTATTTATTTATTTATTTGTTTTAATTCTTTTCCTATCTCATAAATACATTCTTTGCATGTACATAAACTAGCACACATTCATCTTATATACACCCATATGCATATACACCTAAATATATATATATATATATATATATATATATATACACTCCAATACATATATATATATATATATATATATTTTTATTGTTTTCCATTTTCCTTATCACATACACACACATATTCTTGTATGTACATATACTTAACATATCCATTCATTATATACACCTATATGTATATACCCAAATATATTTATATATATATATTCACTTAAATACACATTTATCTAATTCAAACTATACTAGCATGCTTATATCTACAACCCATTTATCTACATGTACATTGAACATACATACATGTATATACATGTATACACTTTACCTTATCATACTTATACGCAATCACATATATTTATATACATGTACAATTAAATATACATATATACATTTTTATATTTCTCATTTCTCCCATTTTTCTATTTTTATTTCACATCTAATTTAATTTACCTTATCATACGTATACATAATCACTTATATATACATGTACAATTAAATATACATATATACATAAATACTTTACCTTTTCTTTTCTTTCTCTCTCTTTTTTTTACTTTTCTTTCTTCCATTTCCTTTCTTTCACCCATCCCTGCTCATCATCTTCTTCCACCTTCACCGAGAGGCTTTACGCCTCACTCCACTCCCTTCTTCCTTGACTCTCGATTTGGGTCGCTTCCTCCCCTACCTTTCTCGATTTCCAGTCGCCTCTCACGGAAGGAGGCCCTCCTTTTATAGCCACGCGACCCCTATTTTTAGCTTTCACATACAGGTCTCCGCTTCAGCTCTTCATTGTCTGCTCCATTTTCTTCTCTTCCACCACCTCAGCTATTCCAGCTCTCGCTCACGTTTCTCTTTCTCTTTTTTTTTGGTTCTCGATTTGCAATCTTCACTGTTCCCCACCAATCCCTTCAACTCTCGGGTCTCCTTCCACCATCGTCCCCTGCTGTAACCGGTTGATTCAATTTCCAACTGCCTCAATTCGACTATGCTTCGGCCCAATTCTGCATCAGCTCCAAACCTCAGTCTCCTTCTTCGGTTGTTCTCAATTTTTAGCCTTCACTGCTTCACTGATCACTTCTCTCTTTCACCGGACCCTGTTTCCCCTTCAGCCCTCGGGTCCTGCTCCTTTCACTCTGCCTCCCCTGCCTCGATCTACTTCCTTCAGTCTTGGCTCTGTCCTGTTTTCCTGGCTGAGAGTTCCCACTGCTCTTGGTTGCTTCAGCTCCTGATTTCCCTATCCTTCACTATCTCTTTGCTCACCCTTCTCCCTCCTTTCCAATCTCCTCTCTCGGTCAGCCTCCAGTAGCAACTTTCTCTTCTCCCTCTATTCTCTCCTTTCCTCCCTCGACTGGACAACTTCTCTTTTTCTTTCTCCCCTTTCTCTTCCGGCCGACAGCCTCCTTTCTTCCCCCTTTCCCTCTTCATCCCTTTTCCCCTCGTCTGGCCACCCTTCCTTCTCTTCTTTCTCTTCTCTTTGTTTTGCTTCCCGCCCAACAGAGCTAATCTGCCTCTTTCGAAATGAAGAAACGAAATTGGCTTTCTTTGAATGCCAATTCCGTACCATACATATTTATATTATATTAATATATATGTTATATTTAATATATAATATGTTAATATATATATATATGTTATTTTAATATATAGATAGATATATTTGTATTATTATTATTTTTTGTTTAGTGTTAGTGTTATTTTTTTTGTTTATTTGTTTTGTTTCCACTTTATTTTAAATGTCTTATACATTATACTTTACAATATATATATATATATATATATATTTGTCATATATATATATATCATCATTTATCCATTTTAAATTTGTCTAGTATATATATATATATATATATATATATATATATATATATATATATATATATATATATATATATATATATAGATTTTCTTTCCTTCTTTTTTTGTTATAAAATCACATAATGACAATATTCATGCCTTCCACGAAATTTTTATTATTTTGGAAATGAAATATTATTGGGATCTCATCACTCCTTATAATTCCCGATATAAGTTTTCTCATCAAGATTATTTTCGATCCCTCCATGCTTGCATTTGCTTCATCACATCTTGTATCTTCGGGTTTCCGATCATTCGCGGGTTTCTCAGTTCCTATAGTCCTCGAGCCCTACAATGAATATTCACACTTCCTTAATATATATTATTTTCCATTTTTTTTATATAATCTAACTAAACATAGGAAATTTGTGGGGTTTACATTCTCCCCACCTTAAAAGAATTTGGTCCTCCAAATTCATTTGGGTCCATCTATCTACGATCACCCAGATTGTATCACGCCTCCTTTCGGGTTCTTGGTAATCCTACTTACACCCATTCTTAATACACTGTGACCCAAGAGACTCTGAGTCTCCATAAAATTTAACACCAGTACACTCCAAAGTGGGTCACTCGATCCGAAAATCTCCCCTTCATATAGTTCTTATAATTGCCCTCTCAACATTCCTAATCCAAGCAAGGTCACTCAGTACAGTGGCTTGTATAATTAATTCGATACCACTTGCTAAATCAATTCTAGAACTTTTCCTTTTAGTTTAGGGGTAACTTTGATAAATCATTTGATCACGTGTCAGAAAACTTTCCCTGTTTACAGGGATGTTTCTATACTCCGAACACGCCCTATCTTTACCAATCATATAAGCAGTGTGATCTTTAGAGTCTCATTTATACCGTCAGTTCCCTAATTCATTCTCCCAGCATAGTGACTGTGCTCTTTCATTGTCACTATTTCCCTTATAGATTTCTTTTCCGTCATTCTCTTTACCCTTTCCTTTCTTAGTGACTTTAGAAATATGCTATTCATATCATCATAATAGCGCATTGGGCACTGCTTCATCAAAATAATTTCAAATGGAGTCCTCTTAGCTTGACTAAACATCCCAATATTTCATATCTCGATTTCACAATTCCTATACACCATATTAGTCCTTTGGGATTTATACAGGGGTGTGGTAACATGTAACATGAAATCTAGAGGCTCAGGTTTCACAGGCAGTTTACATGCCAAATGGGGTGATATATATATATATATATATATACTAAAATAAAAATGCCTAGAACTTGAATCCAATAATACATGTGCCTCATGATTACAAATTAAAAGCTTACCCTGAATGGTCTCAGTGGAAGCATCAGTAGTCTCTGTATCCAAATCAAAGACCCTCCCATGAGTGACAGGCTTCTTGCCCTTCTCTGCTGCGGTAGCCCATCTCTATGGGACTTGTCTCTGGGGAGTTTGCCTCTCAGATTGTCGTGGTAGCTGTGGAAGCTATGGAAACTTATTCAATGGGCAATCTTTAATCAGGTGTCCCCTCTGTCCACACCTAAAACAGCTCCTTGTAGCCCGATAACAAATACCTTCATGGGGTTTACCGCATTCCCTACTTAACGTCCCCTATTGCTGCGGACCTCTGGTAGTCTGTGGAGCAGGTACAGGAATGACGGGCCAATCATCCCTAGTCCTAGGCTCATCTGTCCTCTGCCTTTTAGGCTGGCCCCTTCGAAAATCCTGTCTCACCAACTCCATCTGCATACTCTCATCTTTGTTCTTTCCTTTAAGGCCATACTCCGCCTGTGTAACATTCAGGCCCCTGTCAACCATCTGTGCTCTTCCCAGGGCATCTTGAAATTCAGTAATCCATAACCCCAAAAGTCGATCTCGGATAGTTGGCCTTAACCCTGCTAGAAACCTCTCAGTTCGACGTTCTTCATTCTGGAACGTCTCCAGATCATACTCATCAGCATAGTGAACTTACTTTCGTACTCATCCATAGTCATACTACCCTGTACCAAATTCAAAAAGTCCATCCTCAACTTCTGCTGGGCAGCTAGTGGAACATGCTGCTTCCTAAAAGCTGTGGAGAATGCATCCCAACTAATCACCGGATGCTGAGCAGTCAGAAGGACCTTGGTGAATCCCCACCAATATTCAACTTGGCACTGCAGCATGTAGGTGGCCATAAAAACATTCTCAACATCAGAACACCCCAAAAAATCGAAAATCTTCCCAAGGCTCACCAGCCACTCTACAACCTCTATTGGATTCTTAATTCCTTTAAATGCTTGAGGCCTCATCTTCAGGAAATCTCTCATCCTACCGATATTCCTCTCCTCCCTCCGGGCCTGTACAGGAGGTTGAGGGGCCACAGGTACTGGAGGAACTGGTGGAGGAGGAGGTGGCGGTGCTTGCGCAGGAGTCTGCACCGGAGTAAGAACTGGTACCGTGCCAGCAGAATCAGAAACATTTGCCCCTAGATGTTGGGCAACCATGGCAGTTATCGACTCCAAACCTCGCTCGAGGCACTGCTCCAATCATTGCTCAAACTGAGCCATATGAGTACGATGACTCTCTGGCTCTGGTGGAGGAGGTTGAGGTGGCTGAGCCTGCCTCCGAGTACGTCCGCGCCTCCCACTGCAGTGATCTAATACCTACGCGTAATTCCAAAGATCGAATCTTAAAGTTATTAGGAATACATTACCTACAACCAGACAAGCACATACATTGGGATGTAATTTAATCCTTATTTTTGACACTAACAGTACTAGACAACCTTCGCTCTGATACCACTTAAACTGTAACGATCCTTGACCCTCGAAAATCGAGGAAATTATTTTTTTTAATTTACCCACTTATTCCCTTATTCACTTAGGTTGTATTCCTGTGCAGTTTCAAAACATTTCCCTAATTCTTTACTCGTAATTATAATTAGCTTCCATACTTTAACTTATATGGTCGATAGAAATTTCGGCATCATAACGACTTACATATGAGCCTACCCACTTGCATTTCAGTTGTTTTAGACAATCCTAGATATCCATAACTACCATGCATACTTTCCCAATTCACTTTTACAACTCAATATATCGATTTCGATTTAATACTAGCCATCTCAAAATATAAACCCAAAATAATATTGTTTACATCGTTTTCCTTACAAATTACATCCCAACAAAATATTCTCAATATATGCCTGTGCGTACAAATATGTCTGGTAAAGGAATGTAATTGTATACCTTGACTGCGTGTACAAAAAGTAGCCTAGGGTAGCTCTTTCCCACCAGCCTACGTCGTGTACGCGGCAAATAACGTCTATAGATCACTACAAATAATCTGAAAGGTAGAGGGGTGAGCTTTCGGGGAAAAGCCCAGTAAGAAACGCATTTAAAATGATCATGGTAGTTAAATCACATTTAATGTATGATAAAACTAAGAGATGACATTTCTTTACAAATAGCACATAACTTCCAAAAAGCGTATATATAAAACATAATCGAGAGAAATATAATTTCAAAGAACAAATCTATTCAGTTACATCACAAACTATCGAAACGCACAGAACTCCAAATTATTTCAAAATCGATAGAACTTCAAAAGCATAATTGATGCATAAACATATATCGAAGGATCAAAATCATATAGCATAATTCATATCAAATGGAGAATAGGCTAACTTATAGACTTATAGAATTGTCATGCGGCAATAACAAAATCATCCTCCGTTGAGGGAATTCAGAACCTATGCAGGCGAAGTTCAGACGCCACAAAGGCGAGCATGACAAAAATACATTGATCGTATGGTACTTTGCATTGGTAGGACACAAGAGGTGGCCCCCATAGTCACACAGACTGTGTGGTACTTTGCTCCTACAGAACTCAAGAGGTGGCCCCCACGATCGTATGTCTTTGTGAACCGCGTGGCACTTTGCTCCTGTCGGACTCAAGAGGTGGCCCCCACAGTCACACAGACTGTGTGGCACTTTGCTCCCATAGAACCCAAGAGGTGGCCCCCACGATCGTATGTCTTTGTGAACCGCGTGGCACTTTGCTCCCATCGGACTCAAGAGGTGGCCCCCACGTTCATTTGTTTTTGTGGTCCGTGTGGCACTTTGCTCCCGTCGGACTCAAGAGGTGGCCCCCACGTTCGTTTGTTTTTGTGATCCGTGTGGCACTTTGCTCCCATCGGACTCAAGAGGTGGCCCGCACGTTCGTTTGCTTTTTTGAGATCCGTGTGGCACTTTGCTCCCGTCGGACTCAAGAGGTGGCCCCCACAATTCCACTATACGTTATCCATTCGTCTCAAAACAGAATTTCATTTCTCAAGCATAAGTTCACATACCAACTTTCATTTCATTCAAAAACATGAAATCAATCATACATAAGTCAAAACCATGACATTTATTCAGAAAATCATGCTTGAAATTATGCATTTAATTTCATATAGCATTTCCTTATCTCGAAAACATGATCAAATAAATCTTGGGCTCATTAGGTGTCAGGTTTTATTTTAAAATCAAGGGTTGCACGAGAAGGCATAAAAACACATAGATAAATCAGAGTCTAAAGGTAGGGATACCATTACCATCTTAAATTACACCCCTTACCTCGATCTATCGAAATCTCCGTGCTCAAGTGGTGACGCCTCTTAGTACCTCCCTTAATTCCTTCTACGATCACCTACACCGAAATCGTATATTTAGCACCCTATTCGTGCGAATTGCCCGAATTGCGTTAAAATTGTAACATATTCGTTACTACTGCGTGTGTACGTATTATTGTACGTACCTAAGTCAACACGCACGTTTATATATTTTCCCTTACCACATTATTTTGTATGTACAATTATTGACATACACCTTATTAAATACTTCTACATGTATGTACACATAATATATATATATATACCCTCCCATGTATATATATATATATATATATATATATATATTTGTTTTAATTCTTTTTCTATCTCATATATACATTCTTTGCATGTACATAAACTAGCACACATTTATCTTATATACACCCATATGCATATACACCTAAATATATATATATATATATACACTCCTTTACATATATATATATATATTTTTATTGTTTTCCATTTTCCTTATCACATATACATACATATTCTTGTATGTACATATACTTAACATATCCATTCATTATATACCCCTATATGTATATACCCAAATATATATATATATATATATATTCACTTAAATACACATTTATCTAATTCAAACTATACTAGCATGCTTATATCTACAACCCATTTATCTACATGTACATTGAACATACATACATGTATAAACATATATACACTTTACCTTATCATACTTATACACAATCACATATATTTATAACCATGTCCAATTAAATATACATATATACATTTTTCTATTTCTCATTTCTCCCATTTTTCTTTTTTTATTTCACATCTAATTTAATTTACCTTATCATACTTATACACAATCACTTATATATACATGTACAATTAAATATACATATATACATAAATACTTTACCTTTTTTTTCTTTCTCTCTCTTTTTTTTTCTTTTCTTTCTTCCTTTTCCTTTCTTTCACCCGTCCCTGCTCATCATCTTCTTCCACCTTCACCGAGAGGCTTTACGCCTCACTCCACTCCCTTCTTCCTTGACTCTCGATTTAGGTCGCTTCCTCCGCTACCTTTCTCGGTTTCCAGTCGCCTCTCACGGAAGGAGGCCCTCCTTTTATAGCCACGCGACCCCTATTTTTAGCTTTCACATACAGGTCTCCGCTTCAGCTCTTCGTTGTCTACTCCATTTTCTTCTCTTCCACCACCTCAGCTATTCCAGCTCTCGTTCACATTTCTCTTTCTCTTTTTTTTTTGTTCTCGGTTTGCAATCTTCACTGTTCCCCACCAATCCCTTCAACTCTCGGGTCTCCTTCCACCATCGTCCCCTGCTGCAACCGGTTGCTTCAATTTCCAGCTGCCTCAATTCGGCTCTGCTTTGGCCCACTTCTGTATCAGCTCCAAACCTCAGTCTCCTTCTTCGGTTGTTCTCAATTTTCAGCCTTCACTGCTTCACTGATCACTTCTCTCTTTCACCGGACCCTGTTTCCCTTCAACCCTCTGGTCCTGCTCTTTTCACTCCGCCTCCCCTGCCTCGGTCTGCTTCCTTCAGTCTCGGCTCTGTCCTATTTTCCTGGTCCAGAGTTTCCACTACTCTTGGTTGCTTCAGCTCTCGATTTCCCTGTCCTTCACTCTCTCTTTGCTCACCCTTCTCCCTCCTTCCAATCTCCTCTCTCGGTCAGCCTCCAGCAGCAACTTTCTCTTCTCCCTCTCTTCTCTCCTTTCCTCCCTCGGCTGGACAACTTCTCTTTTTCTTTCTCCCCTTTCTCTTCTAGCCGACAGCCTCCTCTCTTTCCCTTTTCCTTCTTCTTCCCTTTTCCCCTCGGCTGGCCACCCTTCCTTCTCTTCTTTCTCTTCTCTTTGTTTTGCTTCCTGCCCAGCAGAGCTAATCTGCCTCTTTCGAAATCAAGAAACGAAATTGGCTTTCTTTGAAAGCCAATTTCGTACCATACATATATATATATATTATATTAATATATATATATGTTATATTTAATATATAATATATTAATATATATATATATGTTATTTTAATATATAGATAGATATATTTGTATTATTATTATTTTTTTGTTTAGTGTTAGTGTTATTTTTTTGTTTATTTGTTTTGTTTCCACTTTATTTTAAATGTCTTATACATTATACTTTACAATTATATATATATATATATATCATCATTTATCCATTTTAAATTTGTCTAGTATATATATATATATATATATATATATATATATATATATAAATATATCTTATACCTGTGTATATATATATATATATATATATATATATATATACATTATCTTTCCTTCTTTTTTTTTTATAAAATCACATATGACAATATTCATACCTTCCACGAAATTTTTGTTATTTCGAAAATGAAATATTATTGGGATCTCATCACTCCTTATAATTCCCGATATAAGTTTTCTCATTAAGATTATTTTTGATCCCTCCATGCTTGCATTTGCTTCATCACATCTTGTTTCTTTGGGTTCCCGGTCATTCGCGGGTTTCTCGGTTCCTATAGTCCTCGAGCCCTACAATGAATATTCACACTTCCTTAATATATATTATTTTCCATTTTTTTTATATAATCTAACTAAACATAGGAAATTTGTGGGGTTTACACATTCCATTTCCATAATCACATTCACATATCAGAGTTTACTATCTTTAACTTTAATTAAGTACATACACAATGGTATTTATAACTCTACATCCCCGACATCATATTCGTTTACAGTACTGTGCATTAGATATTTAGATACAAAACTATACAAATGTGTATACTGTCTCTCGATAGGAAGAAGTGGATACCAAGATTGCAAGTCTCTAGCCGCTCAATAACTATTGTGAGTGCTCTGAAAAGATGGAAAAATAAGGGGGTGAGCAAACCATACGCTCAATAAGGCAATTATGCAAGTAAGTAGATAGCTCCACTATCTACATGCTCATAATGCCATGCCCTTAAAATCCATTTCTTTTCATTAAAATCTCAAGCACAAAATCATGCATATATCCATGACATAGTTTATCAAAACTATTTGTGCATATAGAAATAATGTAATTCATGCATCAAAGGCACTTTATGTGACATCATTAAATCATAATAAGCATGAAGTAAATCAAGATCATGCATTCTTTCATGTCATGTAAGAAAAATCATGAATTTGAAATGAAAGCATGGAAAACATCGTCATGCTATTGCATTCAAATCATTTCATTAAAACTGCAGTATAAACTAACCCTTCCGGGTCAATCATCTCATAAAACAATTCATTAAAATTCATTATAAAACTTTGGTTATAAAACCACCTTTTTTTCAGTGTAACATATCTTAAAATCATAAAATCGGGGGCCTGACCCCTCCCTCGGGTCTACCCTGGTCTATCGACAAATAGTTATATCATGTGAGATAAGTAGGTGACTATCAATAACAACATAACACTATGGCCATAACCTCGTGATCCCTGGAAACACGGTACCTAGTGTGTGGGGTATCACACCTGAAATGGGAGGTGGGTCGTCCTACCCGCCAGAACAGTATAACACCAGGATTGTGAGGGCAAGGCTTACTACCTCGTGGCTAATGCCACTCCACTCCAACAATCCCCACGGTACAGCGTACTTCACGTGACATACACGGTACAATGTACTCTGTGAACCCAACCTCAATCAGGGTGCCTGCAATAGGTCTTATCCACCCATATCATCTCTGTCTCAATATGCACGTGTGAGCATATCATCTCACTATGACACACAATCTACAGGAGGCTCCAACACGGCTATATGCATGTAATATAAATCCCTGTGTGAGCGAAGCTCTAGTACGGCTCCATGCATATTCATGATATCTAAAAATCTCGTGCGAGCGAAGCTCTAGCCTGGTGTCATAAAAATCAATGAAATCTGCGTACGAGCAGCGCTCCAGTACAACTTAAAATAATTATAAATTCAAGTAAAATCCACGTACGAGCAATGTTCTAGTACAGATATGTATAAAAACTCAGTGAAAACTCGTACGAGAAAAACTCCAGTACGAGATTCAAATGAATTATAAAAACCATATAAAACTTTGTGCGAGCAACGCTCCAGCACAAATGAATGCTCAAGTAAATCAAATCTGGTGCGAGTTACACTCCAGCACGGCTTTATGCATAAATAAATCAAATCTCATGCGAGTTACACTCTAGCACGGCACACAGCAGCAGTGTACGCCACATTCTCAAAATACAACAGCTTAGCTCTCCATATCATGTCCTGCACTTCGTTCCCGCAAGTAATAATACAAAAGCAAAGGATGGAATGATGAAAGCAAAGTTGTGTCAATCGGCCCCTTCCACCATCCCGAATCCATGAAGCTACCACGACAGAGTTATGAAATAAAACAAACTGGAAATTGTAAAACAAAAATTGCAGGAAATAAAAATGGATAAGAAAACAGTAAAGGAAGTTTTCTGCTTTGAATAAAAGTTGGTAACAAAATCAAAACCACTTGAAAATATGAAGTACCATGCTTGAAAGTTTCTAACGTAAAACAGAGAAATAAAATGCTGAACAGGGATGAAGACTATGGCCACTGTCACCAACTTAACTTTCTTACTTCCTCTGCTCCAGCAATAAGTGAATCAAGAAAATAAACTAGTTAAAATGCAAAATCAAGAGCAAAAATTATGAATACTCTAGTGTGCCAAATCATCACAACAAAGAAAGAAACTTGAATAAAACCGAGAATAAAAAGCTTTTTATAACATATAACAAAAGAAAATTAACATGAACAGTAGCTATGGAAAATGGTGGCTGCGAAAAATCTAAAACTATTCTAAAAATTACCCTAGGCTACTCTAAACAAAATTACTCTACTCCTAAAATTACTCTACACTACTCCTAAATTCTACACTACTTGATTTTTTCAATTGCCATCATGTTCTATTTATACTCACACTTATGGGTACAATGGTAATTTTCCATCTTAGATGAGTTGGCATTGTTTGGCCACTTATCTTCATTTGATTTGCTGCAGAGTAGATATTTCCATGTCACTCGTCTTTTTATCCAATTGGCTGTGCGATGTGGCCCAGTGTGTGTCTTCCAGAAGGTTAGCACGGTGCTCGTCGATCTTATCCTTTCGGAGCAAATAAAATACGGACACCTGGCATCACGCGTGTCTAGACGACTAGTGACTCGGTCTGCAAATTGGAAGTGGTCCAGTCTCCTTTAGCCCGTTTTCAGCCCATTTTTTACTAAACGACTGAGTTTCATTTGGATTTAATCTATCTGCACATTAAAGAATTTTAATTAAATTGAGGGGATAATTAATAAAATAATATGGGGATTTAAATAATTAATTAAGAAATTAAGCACAAATAATTCTATTAAAAATAGAATTATCACATAGTTGTCAGGAATACATGATGTCATCAACGTTTCCATGTTGAGAAAGTATTATTCAGACCTTTTTCATGTCATTAAGTATGAACCGTTGAATATTCTCGAAGACATAAGTTATGTTGAACAATAAATCTGGATCCTCGACAGAAAAGAGAAGGAAGGTACTTCAATCTAAGAATATTTCATTGGTAAAGGTTCTCTGGTGACACCACTCAACAGAAGAAGCTACGTGTGAGCTAGAGAACCACATGAGAGAGAAGTACCCGCAATTATTTGATGGACCAGCCCGAATTTGGAGGATTGAATTCCTAAAAGGTAGGGAGAAATGTGAAACCCAAATTTTTTTCACTTTATTTCTTATTTGAAAAATAAACTAAGAAGTAATTGAGAAATTGAAATAATGTTATGCAGGACTGAAAACCACCGAAGCACTCGAGTTAGAAGCTTGAGGCTTGACCGCACGAAAATCGAAATAAGGCTCTAAGCCTGAGAATTACTTAAGAATTACATATATAAGTATGAAATGATGTGTAGAAGTGAATACGAAGGTATTGGAAGTGAAAATTTTAGTAAAACTCGGGTTTACGTTAAATTGAGAAAAAGAGCCTAGTAAGAGAAATAAATTCGAAATAAATTTTAGAAATTCTAAAAAATTATTTTGAGACCATAGGAAATTAGGATAAGGCATATTTAACATGTGGAATGAAAATCAAATGGAAATATGGAGGTTTTGAGGATCGAATTAATTTTTAAAGTCAACCAAAAAACTTAAGCCATTTTGCTCAGTAATCACCAAATTGAGCAAAATGAGCTTAATTGGGGAACTTTTCTTAAACAAATGACCCCCAAATTTTTAAGAGACATACTAGGGATATATTATAACACTTAGGAAGTGATAACTTGAAGGAAATTGGACTAGAAATAATTTTTATGAAATTTCCAAAATAGAACAGAAAATTTCCCTGCTTCAGGAAACTGACCAGTCAATAGAAATCTTTAAATTTTGAGACCTTCTGGAAATATTTTGACCCTGATATTTTCAAATCAAAATTTACCTTATTAAGCTTTCTGAAAAGGTAAAATTCATCCCTAACCGACCTTCAACCCAAGAGAACCACACCTCCCTTTCTACAGTATGTTTCTTCTCTAGTCCTTCATTGCAAGATTTTTCCAGTAGCCTTTCAGCCACTTTAAGATGATGATCAAAAAGGATGAAATCTTCCCCTTCAAGTCCTCTACAACATATAAAAAACGTAGCCACAAGGGAGTCCATTCGTTAGGTGAAAAACTAGAAAGAAAAATCGGGACAGAATCTACCCTATTTCGAAGTGAGAGAAAGTTCAATTTTTGGAAGTTTTTGGTTGGCTTTTTAGGTACTTTTTGATCATTTTAAGCTATATATATGTTTAATTATAGTTGAGGATCAATTTAGAGGATCAAAAACATGGATAACCTTGGTCAAAGTTGAGGTAAACTTGATGAATGATGATGAACATGAGATATGTTCTTATATGATGTTTTTTTAATGATTTTTGGTTAAGTAGAATTGAGAGAAATAATTTCTATGAGAGTCTATAGGTTTGGCTAGCCTAGGTTTCATGTCTTTGTGATGAAATTTAGATGAATTTAAGGTTTTTAATAGTTAAATTTATACCAAAAAAGTTCGATTTATAGTTTAGTTTAGTGAAAAACTAAAAGGTGTGAGAATTGGTAAAATTGGAATGATGACAAGTATGAATTATCAATGTGAATGAGTATTTAGGTCATTAAGATGGTGAATGTGAAGTTAGAATAATAAAAGTGGCTAAAATAGCTTAAACCGGCACTTAAATCGATAAAATTGAGAAAATAGGAAAAGTTGACATAAAAGTCAAAATTAATCAACCTTTAAGGAGATAAATACATATTTAGATATGTTAAGATGAAATTGAATGATATTTGATAAATTGACATTGTTTTGGGCAACTATCCAACACGTAAATCGAGGTAATCTCGAGACCCGATGATTTTACGTAGCCCCAAGGTCTACGAGGTAAGGGATGCGTTTTAAGTAGTATTGGTACTTCAAATATCTTGTTTGATTTATGAAATCATATAGTATGCTCGAAGTTTTTGAAAAGGTATTTCAGAACCTGAAAGGTTACTATTCCCGTTAAACCAAAAACCTTATTTTTCGAGCTCTTCAACTGTTCTTTTTGGTACCCGTGAAGCGTTTTTAAAGTGTGATTTGCTATGAGAAAATGATGCCTTATAAATTAATGTTTATGTATATGAGCTGAGAATAAAGTATTGAATTCTATGAGTTATGAGCTGATAGGCCCGAGAAAGAATGAAAAGTTTTGTTTTGAGACTAAGGCCGCATGTAGTTTATACGACCGTTATGGTGCATGCCTCATACCACCTGGTGTACGTTCAATCCCTTGTGGTGCATGCTAAATCGCGTCAGGTATTTGTGCCACTCGGTGCATTGTTTTTGTCACTCCCTATTCGGTTTATAATTGTTTAGTTGTGCAGGGTACTGTATGACCCTAATCCAATCTACAGTCGCTTACCATGGCCATAGGTACCTATCTACGTGAACATAACCCATGTTGCTATGTGTCTCTGCCTAGCCTCCACAAATTGTTCAGTATGATTTTAAAGTAAAGTTATAAGCAATGAGATTGATATGCTACGTGATCCATAAGTTACACGAGTTGCAGATTTCATATACTAGTCATGATATCTCATGTGATTTGACTCAAACTTTGAAACTAAACATGTTCTGATTTTTGGACACGTATGCAATATTTCATACAGCTTGATTTACAATGTTTGTTTATACATGTTTTACTACTAAAACTGCTTTAAATGCATGTCTTACTGGGCTTGAAGAGTTCACCCCTTTCTTTTACCTTACAAAGTATTTGCAGTGATCAGTCTCCTACACCTGCCGTGTAGTCGTGGGCGAGTAGAACCGACCCCCCTTTTTTTGAGATACTTTTGTACAAGTAAGGTATACTTTTACTTTACTGCCAGAATTTCTGTAAAGCATAGACAAACGTTGTAAAGAACGCTTTGGGATGTAAGTTAAGTAAGAATGAATGTAAATAAAGTTGTAAATACGCAGTTTGCATAATATGGTATATTCCATAATGTTAAAGTATGGAAATGAGAATGGGTGTACTGTTAAGTAAGAAAAGGAAATTAAAATCAACTAGTTGCGATTATAAACTGTGTTTTGTACCTTGTAGGAGGGTTAGGATAAAAATACGTCGTTATGTTGGTGAAATTTTCACGAAATAAAAGGGTTAGGAAATCGGCACTGATAGGAATACAACTTAAGTAAAGGATTTAGAAAATTAAAATTAGCCCATATTTCCACGTTTGCGGGGCATCACACTTGAAATTGTTTGAGTGGTGGAAAAAACTTATGAAAATGGCTAGGCATAATCTAAAGCATTTCTGAAGCAGTTAAGTGGTGTGATTTTTAGAAAAAAAAATAGAAAAATAATTTGGTTCAGGTTTCTTCATACAAAAGATCCTCTGCTTCTTGGATACATCATATAATTTTTTTGGATGACTTGGAGAATTTTTAAGGCTAAAATATGAGGCCAAACTGAATCTGACCTGGTGATAGGCATCCTTAAGTAGTTTGGGTTCAAGAATTTTTATAAAATTCTAAAGGTCGAACTAGCCTCAGCTAAAAAAAAAAGACTTTTTCCTCACCAGTCCCTCTATAATAGGCAGCTAAGGGTGTACAAATCTTTTTGTGACAAAATCAGGGCTGCTCAAAGTAGATAGAAGAGTTACGTCGATGTGCGTAGACGGCCACTTGAATTTCAAATAGGGAAGTCTGTGTTTTTGAAGGTATCTCCAAGTAAGGGCATCATGCATTTTGAAAAGAAGGGAAAGTTGAGTCATCGCTTCATTAGTCTGTTCAAGATATTAGAGAGAGTGGGAGATGTTGCTTGACGATTAGCTTTACCTCTACAGCTTTCTAGGATACATAATGTCTTCCACGACTCCCTGTTGAGGAAATTTAATCTGGATCCCTACCCTGTCATTGAATATGAAGCTTTAAACATTCAGGGAGATATGAGCTATAGGGAAGAACAGGTCTAGATCCTCGACAAGAAGGAAAAGGTATTTCAGACGAAGAAAATTTCACTAGTAAATGTTCTTTGGCAACACCCCTCGACAGAAGAAGTAACGTGGGAGTTGGAGAGCCTTATGAGGGAGAAGTACCCGCGATTGTTTGACAGACCTAGTTGAATTTTGAGGACCAAATTCTTAAAAGGTGGGGAGGAATGTGAAACCCAATTCTTCGTCCTATTGTTTATTTAAAAGCTATGTCGAGAAGTGTAAGACTTATCTAAATGTTCGTGTAGGGCTCTGAGTAGCAGAGATGCCCGAAATAGTGGCACGAGGCTCGAGGAAAGAACTTTGAGGTAAGGATCCAAGTTTAAGTATTCTTTAAGAAAGTATGTTTAGAAGTAAGTTTTGATGGTTAGAAAGTGAAACTAAGGTATTGGAAGGGAAAGAGTCAATAAAACTCTAGTTTACACTAAAACGAGCAAATGGGCCTAGTAAGCGAAATAAATTCAGAATAAATTCTATAAATTCACAAAAAAAATTATTTTGAGGCCATATAAAATTAGTAGAAGATATAATTGACATGGGGAATGAAGATTAAGTGGTATTATGGAGGTTTCGGTGATCAAATTAATTTTTAATGTGAACTGAAAACCTTAAGCGATTTCAAATGGTAATGGCCAAATCACGTAAAATGGGCTCAATCGGGGAACTTTTCTTAACCAATTGGGCCCCAAAATTTTATGTGAGACACTAGGGACATAGTAGAACACTTCAGAAGTGTCAATTTGGAAGAAATAGGATGGAAAATACTTTTCATGGATTTTCTAAAACAGGGCAGTGGCCTACCCTGGCCCAGGAAATTGCTGACCCATCAGAAATTACTAAATTTGGAGACTTTCTAGAAGGCCAAAAATTTTCATATTTTCTATATTTAAATTATACCCCATGAACGTTTTGGAAAGGTATAGACCAACTCGAAAGCTTCTAAAACAAGAGAGAACCACTTCAGCAAAGTTGACGCAGGCGTCCCTGTCTAGTCAAGATTGCATAAATGTTTTTACCCCCTTCCGGCCATTTTTAGACTTTGTTCAAGAAGGATAAAATCTTCCATCCTAATCCCTATATAAGATATAAAAAATCCAACAAAAAAGAATGTTGTTTTCTAGGTGAATAGCAAGAAAGAAGAACAGGGGCAGAATCTGTCCTATTCCAAGGTTAGAGAAGAACTCAAATTTGAACATTTTTTGTTGGTTTTTAATGTTGTTCTTGATGTTTCTAAGATGTATACATGTTGATTTACTACTTAGAAGCTTTACTGGATCAAAAAGAATTGGTCAAAGTTGGTCAAACTTGAGGTAAATTTGATAGAAGATGATGATGTTGAGATATGTTAATGCTTTATGTTGTTGGATGATTTTTAGTTAATTAGAAAGTTGAGAAATAATTGCTATGGACTTGTGTAGCTTCGGCCTACATGTAGATGTTAGGGTAGAGATGAAATTTGATTGAGTTTGAGGTTATCGACAGTTAAATTTATACCAAAAAATCTGGTTTATAGCCCAACTCAATGAAAAACTGAAAAGTATGAGAATGGGCAATTTGACATGTTGACAAGTATGAATTAGAGACTTAATAAGTAATTAGGTTGACAAGTTTATGAATTTGAAGTTAGAAGAACAAAATTGTCGAAATTAGTTTAAACTGCCACTTTAATCGGTAAAACCGAAAAAGTAAAAAAATGGCCGAAAAAGGGTCTGATTGTGAGAACTATGAATTTTGTATACCCATTTATGAGAATTGTAATTTTGTGTATGTAATTATGATATGTTCATGTACACACAAGTTTTAAATATGATGAAGTATGAGAAGATGAGGTTTTTAAGTCTTGAATGTGTATGGATTGAAATATGGACTATGGGATAGATTTTGAGAAGTTTTACATTGAGTTTTCTGCAAATTGATGCAGAAGCAGTACAATCTGTGAAGGCCAGATCGATCTCCAAGGATAAGAGATCAATCTCATGTCTCCAGAATGTAGAAAATATGCAAGAACTGATAGGCAGATCAATCTCATAGGCAAGCAGATCGATCTCATAGGCAAGCAGATCGATCTCATGAAGCATTCTGTAAACAGCAGATCGATCTCCTCAAGGAGAAGATCAAACTCATGAAGCATTCTGTAAACAGAAGATCGATCTCCACAAGGAATAGATCGATCTCATAAAGCCATTAAGAGATCGATCTCACCCCACGACAGATCGATCTCCTAGGCAGAAAATTTCCCTAAAACGTCCCCAAATTCAAATGCAGATTGATCTCATCCAGATTGATCTCCTACCCTCCGTCTATAAAAGGACCCCTGTGTTTTCCTGCATTTCATCTTTTCTCTCTCTTCCAAACCTCCATTTTAGTTGAGCCCTAGCTTTCTATCTCTTCCAAAGCCCCCATTTTCGTTTGAATTAAAGGTTGTAGCAAGAAGGAAAGTTGTTCCTCATCCAAAGGAGAACAACATACTTGGAAATCGTAGGACGAATCGAATCGAGGTGTGAATAGAGCACTCCACGAGTTTTGGATAAATTTTTAAACTTCGATCTTGGATTTTTAAGTGATTTTGGTGTGGCTGTAGGCATTGTGATGAAATAGCTAGGAAATGGTTAGGGATTGATGAAACTATGATTTTGTTGGAGTAAAGATAACATTATGCAATTGTGGTAATTTTGGGGATTTATGACTATAAGCTGGAATTGATGTAATAAGATGAATTATTGATGTTTTAACATTGTTTGGACAGCCCGAGTGTTCTAGAGAGGAATGCGAGGCTAGTCCGTCATTTGGGGGAACGATTGCACTATATGAGGTACAACGAGGTAAGGGAAAACTTAAACTCATTTGTGCGTGTTATTTGCGACAATATTGTAGCATGAAATTGTGATTTAAGGAAACAAGCATGTTTTATGAGTTGTGAATGAGTTATTGCACACGATTTTATAGCCGGTTGGGGCCCAATTGTTTTGAGTTGTAAACTAAACGTGAAATTGTTTTACAACCATTTTGAGAGTAAAAAGTGAAAAGTGATTTGGGCTCTACGTTAAGGCGTATTGAGATTTAAGAAATGTGTGCGTGGTTTTGCCGGTTTGAGCTCAGTTTTGACATGTTTTGTGTTGAGTACAAAACTGATTTGAGATGAGTTTTATGAGAAAAACCATATGAGCGCTACGTGAAGGCAAAACGTTTTAATTGATAATGGCTATTATTGAGACTTAGGTGTGTCATGTTGAATACACATCAGGCATTGGTTTGGTAGCATGTAAGGTCGATATTTTTCCTGACTTTGGTAGCACTGGGAGGCATTGCTTTGGTAGCATATAAGACCGATATTTTTTCCCGCTTTGGTAGCGCTAGATGTAAGACCCGATTTTAGTTAAAACACAAAATTAAAAATGCAAAAGGATTGAAATGGAATTCCCGAACACGTTGAAGGGCAAAATGGTCAAAAGACCGAAAGTCGGTATAAATTTGACAAGAAAATTTAATTAAAAATAAGGGATTGAGAAATCTTGATCAATAACGAAGAAATAATTAAATTTCAGGTTAAATTGATCAAGATCCAAAATTTTTAGAAATACCGAAAAGTCATTCGGGACAATATTTCGAAAATACGGAGAAATTATACCCAAAAAAGGTTAAAATAAATTAAATTAATTAAATTAAATTAATTAAATTAGAATAAAATAATATAAGTTGTAGATATTTTGGAATATTGTAGAGCATTTTAATGAATAGTATGATAATAAAATAAAAATAAATAAATTTAAAAAGTTAAAAAAAGGGAGGAAATCAAAAAATCGGGGAGAGAGAAGAAAGAACGAAAAACGGAAGCCGAAAATGAGGGTCACCGGCGAGCACCACCGGCGCCGGATGAGGGGCCACGACCATCGAAAAAGGAAGAGGAGAGGCCGGCGACCTCCCTGGTATCGGCGACGAGCCACACCGACGTTGGAGGAGGCCGAAAACGGAAGGAGAAGCCGCGGAGAGAGGAAGCAAAATCGGCGGCCACCAGCGCAGATTTAACCCCGACCACCGTCGATCGAAGCTTCCCCACTTAATGCCGAGCCAATTGATGCAAGAAACGACCGGCGAAACTGTCGGCAAACGCCGAAAACGGTGGAAAGAGAAAATGGGTTTCGACGGCAGGAGAGAACAGGCCGGACTGGTGACTTTTTGGCGGCCTTGGACAAAACCGACCCCAGATCTGAGATGCGGATGACCCAGCAGAGCCACTGGCGGTGGAAGCCGGCCGAGAATCGGCCGGCAAGGCCCTGAACGGGTCGAACCGGAGCGAATCGAAGTGAACCGATGGGTCCGAACCGGGTCTGAACCAGACCGAACCGGTTCAGCCAATGAGGAAAGGAAAAGAAAAGAGAAAAAGGGAAAAAGAAAAAGAGGAAAAATTGGAGAAAAATCCCAGCGATGTAATCGAGCTACGGGTAAGTCAGTAACGGTCGAAATTGACCGATTTAAATTTTGGAATATTTTATTTAATTAATTTTCGACTGAAAATTTACCCGAAAATTATGAAATTGTGTAGCTCGATAATTGGCATCCAACGAGAGCTTGAGACAGCCTCGATTTGCGTACTAGCATGGAATCTTGGGTAAGTAACCTTTATTTACGACAATTTACATCGTTATGCGTGCTACAGATTTAATTTCCGCATTAATTAAATTAAATTTTGAAAAGTCGGATAAATTGTCGTAAATAATAAATTAAACTATTCGAGAGTTAGAACGAGGCTCAATAAATTGTTGGTGGGCCTAATGAGCCCAATAGGCCTCGATAATGTGAAAATTAAGTGGAAAACGGGCTTAAGGTCGATTAAGGCCCATTAAGGTGCAATCGGGCCCAATAGGGGTAAATGGGCCCAATGATTTAAATTAAGCCCAGAAAATAGGAAATACAATTAAATTGTATAATATCTGACCTGAGGAATAATTATACGCAGTTTCGGACATTGGATTGGGAGTAAATCGGACGGCGTGACGAGATAGCAGTGGTAAAAGGAAAGGTCAGACTCTACAGAAAAATAAGGTAAGGGAATTCTACGGACTGCTAGAGGTAACTTTACAAAATTTCAAAGTCATATGCAGTCTTTCAAATTATCTGTAGGGTCTAGAAGTAAATAAATAATTTTAGTGCCCCGAATAGGCAAATTTACCAAAATATCCTTGTTAAGGGTAAAATTTACAATTTTAGGAAAAATTGGGAGGAGCAAGAACAAGAGGTTCCTGCTCGTTCTGGAGGTGTTTTGATGCATGCATGAGTAGGCTGGCTAACCTTGAAAGAAAAATGCACAACATTTCATAGTTTCAATGATGAAATTGTTTTGAAAACTGTTTTGAGGAAACAGAGCCGCCTACGTGTTTTTATTGACATGTGATGTGCTAAAGCTCAGCTCGCACGATATTTTGAGTTGTGTGATGCATGCATTAGTGCTGGAGCGAGAGCTCGCACTAGAGTTTTATATGCATTGGTGCTGGAGTCCAACTCGCACCAGATTTTATATATATATATATATATATATGATTTTCGTGACACGGTGCTAGAGTCTAACTCGCACCAGATTTTACATGATTTTCGTGACAGAGTGCTAGAGTCTAACTCGCACCAGATTTTCCACATGATTTGATGAGAGTGCTAGAGCTTAGCTCGCACTAGTTTTACTTGATTTGATGAGAGTGCTAGAGCTTAGCTCGCACTAGTTTTACTTGATTTGATAAGAGTACTGAGCATCGCTCGCACTGATTTTATGAGAACATGCGATGAGCCGTGCTTGGAGCATCGGGTAGACTGTGTGTCACCGATTAAATAGGCCCGCACGTGCATTTTGAGACATGGCATGAGTATAGAGATATGATATGGGTCCACTGAGTACGATGTACAGTGCAAGTAGCATGGAGTACGATGAACCGTGTGGCATCTTTGGATACGTGGTATCTTCGGATACGGCATTTTCGGATGCGTGGGATCGGATAACATTGACGAGATAGACTGACCCACCTCTCGGGCGGTTCCCGATCATGGTGAGAACCCGCACACTAGGATCCGAGTAGTAAAGGAACTCCCGAGGACACATGACCGTAGTCCTGGTTATTACCGATGTACAGATGTTGCCTAGTCTCGCATGTTGATGATCTTGATGATGATTGAAACTGGGTTTTAAATCAAATGTGCATGATGATTATTTCCATGCTTTCTAAACCCATGTGTGATGTAAACTGATTTTCATGGTTTTGTGTGAGTCAGGATCACTCGAAGGAGGGGTTGAGTCCTGACTTTATTGTGAAATTTCTAAATGAGAAAGAAATTATTTAAAAAGAGTTACATGTTGAATTTTTCGTACAAACGTGTTTTACATGACATCTTGAATCATAGCATCAGTTTTAAAATGTGTGGAGAAAGGGTGGTTTATGCATGGCACCACGTTCATGTAGGTAGTATGGTTACCTACTTGTTCGTTGGATTGCCTTACTGAGCTTGATGTGCTCACCCCTTTCATTTTCTCACACAGATAATCTCCAGTAGATGTTGAGGTGACTGAGTACTACATTCCGGATATTCGTTGCTGCCCATCATTTAAGGTATATACACTTGTACATATTGTATCTAAATAAGCATAGCACAGTAACATGTTTGTAAGTAACTTTAGGGGATGTATAAATGTTGTTAACACTTATAAATGACTGAGAAAGAATTAAGTTATATGGTAAATGAATGGTGGGACTGGCATTGATGCACAGCCCAATTGTTAGTGGAGTGTGGTCACGATCAGAGGACAGGTAAGCATGAAAGAGAATAATAAAACGCGAAAAATTTACTCTGATTTTTGGGTAGTTTTGGGTCGTGACATATAAAGGTGGTATCAGAGCAGAAATTGGTCTGATGTGTGTTAGTGTCAGTAATTAGGAAATTACATCCCTGTGTTACTGTGCGTGGTTAGATACAATAGTGTATATCGAGATGGGTTTTAACTAAGAAATGGTTGAGAATGCAGGAATGCCTAATATTAGTCGCGATAGAGAAGGTAGAACACGAGGCAGAGGTCGTAGAGGTAGCCCTGAGCCTGCTAATCATTCTGAGTTGACCTATGAGAATCAGGATGAGATTGAAATAGAGGCTAATGTTGAGCATGCCTCACAGAGTCCGACAGAGTGATCGGACAGTATTGAGACACGCTTCGCGAGGTTGTAGGAGTGTGGAGAATATTTTGGGAGCTAATTGCTCAGAGTGTGCATAAGATTTGAGGGCGAGTCAGAGCATTAATGGAAGTCCGCTCGATCCAACTTAAGAGTTAGATATCTAGAGTTGATAAGAGAAATATTTTGGATGTATTCCGGTGATAGAATATCCCAGACACTGTTTAAAAGGAATTGATTTATTGATGAGTATGAATTATGAGTATGAAACTCGATTATATTCTTGGGCAGATATTACCTCGACACTATGAACAGTGACAGTCGAGATGTCTAAAAGTTTATGGAAGGGCTCAGATTGTCGATTAGAGTCCGATTGGCCCATGAGATATTACCTATGTTGAGGCAAGGCATAAACTACAGTGGTGTGAATAAGATTGTGAGTTGCACGCCTCTGAGATTGGGAAAGGTAGTAAGGGCCAAAATAGAGACAAAAAGAGAATCTAGAATGATAGAGATGGTAGAACGAGAAAAAAGGGGTAGTTTGGTAAAAGATTTGATTTGATGAGTTATGGGCTAAGATGATTGGTAAGGTCACAGTTATCCGATTGTAGCACTTTTGAGGGGTATTGTGATTGGAGAACTCCGATCTGCTACGGATCACTGTAGAATGTGTGGTAAATACCACGGAAGTAGGACCTACACCTACATATTATTGATGAAAATGGCCGTTAAGTGTGGTAAGACGGACCATTTATTATGATTGCTCAGAGTTGGGCGAGATTACCCCACAGAAAGGTAAAGAGATAGAGAAAACCCTGTTAAGATAGCTGCATCGAAAAGGGAGGCCGCAGCCGAAGAGAAAAGGAAAGTAGGCTGTTGGACGAAGGCGAGTGTATGTTTTAGACCAGGACACTACTGATGTTTCACAGGATGTGGTGAAAGATACCACACTGCTTATGAATAAAGAAGTAATTGTGTTAATTGATTTTGGTACCACGTATTTCTTCATACCGCCTTCATTTGCATGTAAGTGAGTAAAAGACATGAATGCTTACTCTCTTGGGCACGATGCTGATCAATGAGTACCCCAATAGAGGAAGATTAACTAATAGAATAATTATGAAGAGATTTTAAGTTGAAAACGGGGGAAAAAGTATAAGTTAGCCAATTTTGTTCAATGGACTATGAATAATTTAAAGTAATATTTAAGAATAAAGTAGTCGGCTGCATATTATGATGTTCGGATTTCTATCCTAAGATAGTGATATGGTTACCCCTGAAAAGTATACTGTAAGTTTTGATAAGTACTAAAAAGGGGTGCAACGGTTGAAATTAAAGGAGCAAATGATGGTACTCACGGAATGAATAATAACAGAGTTTCGTTATAATTGATACGCTAAGGAGATAATCTTTGAGATATGCTTGATTCTAAATACAAGATGTACTGGAGTAAGAGGCGTATGCTAGGTAAGAATATCTATGATTCGTGAAGTAATTAAGATTAAAGCAATTAGTAGCGAATATGAATTGTGACCACAGGGACTGATATGTAAAGTAATTGTGGTTAAGTCTGAAGGTTAATAAAGGTATTTCAAAATACCTCCCCGCCTGAAGACTTGACAGCGTCTAGAAATATATATATATATATATATAATCTATAACTTGAAATCGATCGTGGTAAGATATAAATTTAAAATTGGATACTTTTACTAGTACGATAAAGAACTATAAAATTCGATTAATTATGAAGGTTAAAATATTAAAATTTAATAAAAGCCGTTAATATAAGAAAAAGGAAATGACGCGAGTTACTACCTTGAACGGGAGCAATTTTGAAGTGAAATCATACTCTTATGCGTACATAGGTCAAGGATATGGGCGATTAAAATATGTAATGGAGCTCAACTACAATGAGTTATTTAAACTTTACCTGGACAGATTGGTCATCATCCTTATTGACGATATGCTGGGTGCATTTAAAGTCCAGGGAAAATTATAAGCAACAATTGGAAAATTGCTTTTACAGATGGTTGTTGTGAATTCTGAAAAAGGGTATACTTTGTTGGCACGTTTGACTATGAAAACGTGATATTTGAATGAGATGATAAGTGAGATGATAGATGTGACGTGAATTTCGGTGTAGTGAAGTATGAACTGACCACCGTGATTATTTTCACCATACCCAACAGCTCAAGAGGTTCTCCGTGTGTATGAATAACTCAAAATAATGAATGAGCTGTGTATTGATGCAAAATGGGAAGATAGTCGATTGTGGATTCAGATGACTCAAGGATCATGAAATAAACTATCTGACCCATGATTTAAAGTCGGCAGCTATAGTATTTGTACTGAGGATATGGTACTATTATGTACATGGTGAGAAATTTTGGGTATGCACTGATCATAAAGCCCCAAGTATCTGTTTTCACAGAAAGAGTCGAATATGAAATAATAAAGTGGGTTAGAGCTTCTGAGAGATTTTGATTGTGGAAAATTGTACCACCCAGGAAAGGCTAATGTGATGGCTGATGCCTTGAGCAGAAAGAGCCTTGGGATGGTATTACATATGATGGTCAGGGAGCGTGAGCTGCTAGAGCAGTTGTGAGCCTCAGTATTGATGTGATCCCTTCTGATGATGACTGTGATTGTGTGACAGCTAGCCTGAGACTAGAATCGGATGAGAGTGCCCGGATTTGACAGGCTTAGCATGATGATCGGCATGGTGTCGATAGTTTGGGTCAGATTCAGAAGGGTACAGTGACGAAGTTCACAGAGAGTGTCGATGATTTACAGAGAGGTTCAGAGACAGTATAAGTGCTCCCCAGGACCACAATTGATGAGATAGTGATATTATCAAAAGCTCACTTTTCGGGATATACAGTGCATACGGAAAGTAATGAATATATATGAAATCTCTGAAAAGGGTATTGGTGGTCAGATGTGAAAAGAGATATGGTAGAGATTGTGGAAAAGTGCCTGGTATGTCAGTAGGATAAGGTAGAGTATTAAAAGTCTGCAGAGTTATTGCAGCCTCTACCTATATCGACACGGCACGAAAATGGGAGCAAGTCTCCATAAATTTCGTGATGGGTTATAGAGGACTCAGATGAATCACGAGGCTATTTAGATGATAGTCCTTAAATTGACTAAGTCTACCCACCTTCTGGTTATGAAATCCCCGATACTCAAAGTGTGTATGAGGATTCAGGTATAAGGAAGATTGTGGAACATTATGTAGCGTTCCAGTGAGCATGGTATCATATAGGGATTCCCGCTTCACTTCTTACTTCAGGGAATATTTTTCAGGAAGCTATGGGAACCCGACTGAGTATCAGCACAGCTTTCCGTCCTCAGACAGATGGTCAGTCAGAGAGGATTGTACAAGTTCTGAAGGATATGAGGAGAGTGTGTGCATTGATTTTATAAGCTCCTGGGATGATCAGTTGCTATAAATTGAAGTCGTCAATAACGACAGTTGGCACTTGAGTATCGGGATAACAAGATATGAGGCATAGTATGGCTGTAGGGGTTGTTTCCTCGACTTGGACAAGAAAAAGTGGGTGACAGATAGAAATTTCTTTCGAATTAGTATAATAAGTCTCTGAGGATGTTCAGTTGAGTGAGAGATTAAGAACACCTCAGAGCAGACAAAAAGCATTGGAATTCACCGAAAATGAATCAGTATTGTTGACGTTATTTGTCCTAAGGGAATAAGGACATAACGAGACTCGGGAAGAAGGCAAATTGAGTTTTGCTGAATGAAATTTTTGAGAGATTGGACAAGTGAGAGATAAGACCTGTAGGTTGGCATTATCACTTGAATAAACAGGCATCCATGATGTGTCCCATCTTTTGATACTTTGGCAATACTATCCAGATCCAGCATAGGTGATCGGATATGAACTCCAACAGTTCAGCTCAAGTGCAAATATAAGTATATTGAAAAAGTTGATTCGAGCATTAAACAAGAAAGAGAAAGCATTGAGGTTTAAGACGATCTCCCTAATTAAAGTCCTTTGGTAGTAATACACTCCGGAAAGGTCACAAAAGAATTAAAAAGTATGATACGATTGATGTACCCGGAGTAGTCTATGGACTCATATGACTTGGTTCTAATTTGGAGGACCAAATTCTTTAAGTGAGGGAGATTATGTAAGACCCGATTTTAGTTAAAACACGAAATTAAAAATGCAAAAGGATTGAACTGGAATTCCCGAACACGTTGAAGGGTAAAATGGTCAAAAGACCGAAAATCGGTATAAATTTGACAAGAAAAATTAATTAAAAATAAGGGATTGAGAAATCTTGATCAATAACGAAGAAATAATTAAATTTCAGGTTAAATTGATCAAGATCCAGAATTTTTAGAAATACCAAAAAGTCATTCGAGACAATATTTCGAAAATACGGAGAAATTATACCCGAAAAAGGTTAAAATAAATTAAATTAAATTAAACTAAATTAGAATAAAATAATATAAGTTGTAGATATTTTGGAATATTGTAGAGTATTTTAATGAATAGTATGATAATAAAATATAAATAAATAAATAAATAAATTTAAAAAGTTAAAAAAAATGAGGAATCAGAAAATCGGGGAGAGAGAAGAAAGAACGAAAAACGAAAGTCGAAAATGAGGGTCACCGGTGAGCCACCACCGGTGCCAGATGAGGGGCCACGACCACCGAAAAAGGAAGAGGAGAGGCCGGCGACTTCCCTGGTATCAGCGACGAGCCACACCGACTCCGAAGGAGGCCGAAAACTAAGGGAGAAGCTGTGGAGAGAGAAAGCAAAATCGACGACCATCGGCGCAGATTTGACACTGACCACCGCCGACCGAAGCTTCCCCACTTAGTACCGAGCTGATTGATGCCGGAAACGACCAGCGAAACTGCCAGCAAACGCTGAAAACGACGGAAAGAGAAAATGGGTTTCGACGGCAGGAGAGAACAGGTCGGACCGGTGACTTTTCGGTGGCCTTGGACGAAACCGACCCCAGATCTGAGATGCGGACGACCCAGTGGAGCCACAGGCAGCGGAAGCCAGCAGAGAACCGGCCGACAAGGCCCTGAACCAATCGAACCGGAGCGAACTGGAGTGAACCGATGGGTCTGAACCGGGTCTGAACCGGACCGAACCGGTTCAGCCAATGAGGAAAGGAAAAGAAAAGAGAAAAAGGGAAAAAGAAAAAGAGGAAAAATTGGAGAAAAATCTCAGTGATGTAGGGTAAGTCAGTAACGGTCGAAATTGACCGATTTAAATTTTGGAATATTTTATTTAATAATTTTCGACTAAAAATTTACCCGAAAATTATGAAATTGTGTAGCTTGACAATTGGCATCCAACGAGAGCTCGAGATAGCCTCGATTTACGTATTAGCATGGAATCTCAGGTAAGTAACCTTTATTTACGATAATTTACATCGTTATGCGTGCTACGAATTTAATTTCCGCATTAAGTAAATTAAATTTTGGAAAATCGGATAAATTGTCGTAAATAATAAATTGAACTATTCAAGAGTTAGAACGAGGCTCAATAAATTGTTGGTGGGCCCAATGAGCCCAATAGGCCTCGATAATATGAAAATTAAGTGGAAAACGGGCTTAAGGTCGATTAAGGCCCATTAAGGTGCAATCGGGCCCAATAGGGGTAAATGGGCCCAATGATTTAAATTAAGCCCAAAAAATAGGAAATACAATTAAATTGTATAATATCTGACCCGAGGAATAATTATACGCAGTTTCAGACATTGGATTAGGAGTAATCGGACGGCATGACGAGATAGCAGTGGAAAAAGGAAAGGTCAAACTCTACAGAAAAATAAGGTAAGGGAATTCTACGGACTGCTAGAGGTAACTTTACAAAATTTCAAAGTCATATGCAGTCTTTCAAATTATCTGTAGGGTCTATAAGTAAATAAATAATTTTAGTGCCCCGAATGGGTAAATTTACCAAAATACCCTTGTTATGGGTAAGATTTACAATTTTAGGAAAAATTGGGAGGAGCAAGAACAAGAGGTTCCTGCTCGTTCTGGAGGTGTTTTGATGCATGCATGAGTAGGCTGGCTAACCTTGAAAGAAAAATGCACAACATTTCATAGTTTCAACGATGAAATTGTTTTGAAAACTGTTTTGAGGAAACAGAGTTGCCTACGTGTTTTTATTGACATGTGACGTGCTAGAGCTCAGCTCGCACGATATTTTGAGTTGTGTGATGCATGCATTAGTGCTGGAGCGAGAGCTCGCACTAGCGTTTTACATGCATTGGTGCTGGAGTCCAACTCGCACCAGATTTTATATATATATATATATATGATTTTCGTGACACGGTGCTAGAGTCTAACTCACACCAAATTTTACATGATATTCGTGACAGGGTGTTAGAGTCTAACTCGCACCAGATTTTTCACATGATTTGATGAGAGTGCTAGAGCTTAGCTCGCACTAGTTTTACTTGATTTGATGAGAGTGCTAGAGCTTAGCTCGCACTAGTTTTACTTGATTTGATGAGAGTACTAGAGCTTAGCTCGCACTAGTTTTACTTGATTTGATGAGAGTGCTGAGCATCGCTCGCACTGATTTTATGAGAACATGCGATGAGCCGTGCTTGAAGCATCGGGTAGACTGTATGTCACGATTAAATAGGCCCGCACGTGCGTTTTGAGACATGGCATGAGTATAGAGATACGATATGGGTCCACGGAGTACGATGTACCGTGCAAGTAGCATGGAGTACGATGTACCGTGTGGCATCTTCGGATGTGTGGTATCTTCGGATACGTGGTATCTTTAGATACGGCATCTTCGGATGCGTGGGATCGGATAAGATTGACGAGATGGACTAACCCACCTCTCGGGCGGTTCTCGATCATGGTGAGAACCCGCACACTAGGATCCGTGTAGCAGAGGAACTCCCGAGGACACATGGCCATAGTCCTGGTTATTACCGATATACAGATGTTGCCTAGTCTCGCATGTTGATGATCTTGACGATGATTGAAACTGGGTTTTAAATCAAATGTGCATGATGATTATTTCCATGCTTTTTAAACCCATGTGTGATGTAAACTGATTTTCATGGTTTTGTGTGAGTCAGATCACCCGAAGGAGGGGTTGAGTCCTGACTTTATTGTGAAATTTCTAAATGAGAAAGAAATGATTTAAAAAGAGTTGCATGTTGAATTTTTCGTGCGAACGTGTTTTACATGACATCATGAATCATAGCATCAGTTTTAAAATGTGTGGAGAAAGGGTGGTTTATGCATGGCACCACGTTCATGTAGGTAGTATGGTTACCTACTTGTTCGTTAGATTGCCTTACTGAGCTTGATGTGCTCACCCCTTTCATTTTCTCACACAGATAATCTCCAGTAGATGTTGAGGCGATTGAGTACTGCATTCCGGATATCCGTTGTTGCCCATCATTTAAGGTATATACACTTGTACATATTGTATCTAAATAAGTATAGCACAGTAACATGTTTGTAAGTAACTTTAGGGGATGTATAAATATTGTTAACACTTATAAATGACTGAGAAAGAATTAAGTTATATGGTAAATGAATGGTGGGATTGGCATGGACGCACAGCCCAATTGTTAGTGGAGTGTGGTCACGATCAGAGGACAGGTAAGCATGAAAGAGAATAATAAAACGCGATAAATTTACTCTGATTTTTGGGTAGTTTTGGGTCGTGACACTAGGAGGCATTGCTTTGGTTGCATGTAAGACCGATATTTTTCCCTGCTTTGTTAGCGTTGAGAGGCCTTGCTTTTGTAGCATGTAAGACCGATAGTGTACATGAGGAGGCCTGATGAATTTTGAGCCTTCCAGACTAACTTTAGTACACGCTCAGGTATATTCCCTGATGTCTATTTCCAGACAGTGGTATTGTACAGAAACTGGATTGTATATGTATACTTTAGGGATGTAATCTAATGCTAGGAGTTGTAGATAAATATCTTGGGAAACAAATGAAATGTTGATCATGTTAAGTATGAATAAAGTTTATGTAGTGGTAATATATTTTAAATTGGGAGATGGTAAAGTTTAAGAAGTAAAAGCAACTGCATTGCAATTATAAATTGTATTTTATTGTAGGAAGGTAGGTCAAAATATAAGAGGTAATGCTACCGAAATTTCTAGCAAATCTTAAATGATTAAAGGATTAAGTAAAGAAGAATTAAGTAACATGTACTGTATATGAATGCAACCTAAGTAAGAAAATAGGATTAAAGGAAAAAGTTAGCCCCTATTTTCGTGCTTCCGGGGCGTCACAGTTAACGTGGTATCAATGCAAAGGTTGTCTAGTATTGTCAGTATCGGGTAGTTAAAGTGTGATTACATCCCAAGTATCTGTACTTGTCTGGTTATAAATTATATATACCTGTTATAGCTGTAATTGAAATCTCTTGGTATTGCCGCAGGTAATTTATTATTGACCATGAGCGGTAGACGAGGCCGCCCACTGAGGTAATATCAGCCACCTCCACCACCTCCCCCTCAACCAGAGAGTTCTGATACCCAGATGAGGAGGCTTAAGCAAGGGATGCAAAGCATAAGAGAGGGGCTCAGTTCCCTCACAGCTATGTTTGCCCAGTAGTTCGGGGCAAATGCTTCAGATAGCGGTGCTATTGTGCCCGTACATCCTCATCCTCTACAGGTTCCTCTGACACCTCTTCTCACTCAGTCACCGATACAATTTGGTATAGATGACTGAGATAAGAGCAGAATGTGGGACTTTATGAAGATGCACCCTTCAAAGTTTAAGGGGGTGAAGGACCCGATACAAGCAAAAGAGTGGCTGACAGTTAGAGATGATCATTGAGTACTTGGGGTGCAAAGATTCAGAGAGAATCTGAATGGCCACATATATGTTGACTGGACAAATCAGTGTATGGTGGAGAGCCACCAGAACGCATATGATTTTTCTGCATCCAAAGATTACCTGAGGGATTTTCCTATTTGCTTATAGGGGTCAGTATGTATCGTCTGCTGTTTAAAGGAAGATGCAAACAGAGTTCTTGGATTTAGCGCAAGGTAATATGATTGTAGATGAGTATGAGAACAGATTTTCTACCCTTATGCAATATAACCCCAAAACAGTTAGAGATGAACGATGTCGTACGCAGAGGTTTCTGCTCGGGTTGACACCCGTCATCCGGGATAGACTACTCAGACTCCGTATTACAGAGTTTAGTGATGCTCTAGAGCACGCGCGGGATGTAGAGAGGGGTCTTGACATTACATAGGCCCAGTATGGATCTAGTGGGAAATTTAAGAGTAAGGGTAAGAGAATGAAGTCCTCTAGGATAGAAATGAGAAAAAATCAGCCAAAGAGACTAAGGCTAGGTGAGTCTCTAGCGAGGGTTGATAGGCCAAGGACTCCTGTTACCACCCTTATGATCACTCGAAGCCACCAGAAGACTAGGAGGGGTTTCTTGGATTGTGGCAAGATGCACAATAGTCCTTGTCTGTGGCAAGCAGATGTTTGTTATAGATATGGAGAGAGAGGAGACTTGATGAAGGATTGTCCGCTATGGTTGACTCCATAGCCCTAGGATCGACCACAGCCACCATCTGATAGATCGACACAGATTTTGTAAAGGCAGACCCCCCAGAAACGGGCTAAAGTAGAGGAAATAGGTAAAAAGCTTGTCACCTGAAGGTGTGTCTTTACCATTGATTAGGACGTAGCAAATGCCTCATCTGATGTCATCATAGGTAATCTTCTTATCTGTAATCATAAAGCTAATGTTTTATTTACTCTAGGATCCACACACTCGTTCATTTCACCTTAGTTTGCAAAGTGTCTGCATTTAGAATCTGAATTCCTAAATTATGTAAGTCATATAAGTACGCCCATGCATGAGACACAATATAACAGATAGAGTGTGTATGAATTGTGAAATTAAGGTAGGAGATAAGGTAATGATAGCAGATCTAATCTTACTAGACATGTACGGCTTTGATGTAATTTTGGGTATGGATTGGTTAGCTGCCAATAGAATAAGTTTAGACTGCTACACCAAGACTGTAACCTTCTCCTTACCTGATAAATTCAAAGTATGTTTTGTAGTTAAAAAGTGAAATATACGATGTTTTAAAGTGTGAAATTCACAACTCTTGATGTTTTGTTCCATGAAGGTTATATAGCTTCTGTTATAGATATGAGCTAGGAACATTCGAGTATTCAAGATATACCTATTGTATGTGAATTCTTGGATGTGTTTCCTGATGAATTACTGGGGTTACCATCGGAGAGAGAGCTGCAGTTTACTATCGATTTAGTGTCATATACCCAACCAATCTCTAAAACTCCCTATAGGATGACACTAGTTGAATTAGAAGAGCTAAAGAATCAATTCTAAGAGTTACTTGACAAGGGTTTTATTAGACCTAGTGTTTCACCTTGGGTAGCTCCATATCTGTTTGTCAGGAAGAATGATGGTAGCCTCATGTTATGTATAGCATCACGACCCTCAATCCACCGAAAATTCACTACAAATTTTTTTCATTTTTCGTTTATTGTTTAATCCATTTCTTATTATTTGTTTTTTACCTTTACTTTACTTGATCGTGAACAGTTTCACCACCAACAGTTGGGCTGTGTATCGATGTCAATCTCATTCAATCAAATCATTTCAATTTATAATTCCTTTAAACGTAAACACTTGTATTTCTAAATCAGAGTTGTTGTTTATATGTGTTTACAATCCTTTACATGTAAGACCCGTATTTTTTGTATATAAACCTTATGAAATGCATAAGTATATACATGTACATGCTATGTGAAGCATAAATGATATAAGTCCATAAGTTAGTGTACTCACTTGTGATATAAGCTTGTGATGTACACACATGTTTCATTATGTATGAATGTGAAGAAATGGACTTTTTCTCAGTGATGAATGTGAATAGAACTCAAAATGAGTAGTCTGGTAAAATGGAAGGAAGTTGCATGAGTTGCATAAAGCTTATACTTCCATTTGATATATATTGTGTACCTTTCGTTATACAATGAATGCACACAAGTTTTAATATGCATAAAGGATAAATGGATGTCATTTTCAAGCCTTAAAGATGGTTGAATGAGAAAATGACTATGGCAGCAAAATCAAATATGTTTGGTGTGAGTTACTGTAGAAAAATGCAGTAATATCTGGAAAATATGAATGTCAGATCGATCTCATTGGAGGAAAGATCGATCTGGAAGAGCCAAAACTGCTTCTGTTCGAGCAATGGAACAGGGCAGATCGATCTCTAATGGAACCAGATCGGTCTCCTTAAGCTACTGACTTGCAATAGATCGATCTCATGCAAGAGAAGATCGATCTCCTTAAGGTTTTGTGTTGTGCAGATCAATCTCATGCTAGGAGCAGATCGATCTCATTAAGCCTGGAAGGTCGGTTTCAAGAGAAAAAATGCTTAGAAGATCGATCTCATCAAGGCAATTTCTATAAAACAGGACCTGCTGACTGCATTCACGGGAAAAACCAAAACCTTTCCATATTTTGACACCAAGTGACCTAAATCCCCCTCTAAACTATAAAGACTTTCCATAGAGGTTGGAGACAAGTTTGTTTCATCAAAGTTGTTCATAAAGTGGAGAAGAACAACATAGTTGGGAGCTAGAAGTTAAGGTGATCCATTTAAGGGAGAGGAGTTTTTCCCCCAAAGTGTGCTAAGTGGAGAAAAGCTGAGATTGGTAAGATTTCAATATCCCAATCTCATATATGTTAATTTATATACTTGTGTGAGTAGATTGGTATATAAATTAATAATTGAAACATCTTAGAAGTGCTAAACTATCCATGACCTAGAAAATGGCTAAATGAGCCAAAATGAAGAGCTATTGAGTAGGCATGGATTTGATGATGATTTAAGCATGCCTAGAGGTTATTAAGCATATATAGATGCTTATAAAATGATTTGATCAAGTTCATGTGCTAGAAACAAAAGTAGCTCAAATTGACTATAAGTGGTGTTTGATGAAATGCCACAATGAAGTGAAAATCATGAACTTGAGGTATTAAGAGTGTAATACCGATTTAAGATGAATCAATAGACTCAAGGAGTCTAAGGGATTCTTGGAAAATAGTTATAGACTCGAAATGGACTTGTAAGAGGATAAAGTCCATTAAGACATAAAAAAAGGGCAAATGAGATGTAAATGGCTAAATGCATTGATTTGAATACCATGCATGTGAAATAAAGTATATGACAGTATACTGATGTGTGTGATACATAATTTCAGCTATGGAAGATAAAAGTTGAGTTGATATGACCGGATCCCAAGCTAGTGGAATCAAAGAAAAAGATTCAAGCGTGATTCGAGGTAAGGGACTTATGTAAGCTATAGAGATAGATATACGTATGTTTTCTTATCTGTTGCGTGAATTGTATGTGATAATAGATAGATATCGATATCTCTAGAAGAAAACTACATATGAAAATAAGTCGATAAGCATGTGTTGCATGACTTCTGTGATTGTTGTGAAAAAGAGATTTTTCAAATGTTTTTAAAAAGAACAATAATAGATGGGTTTCGATTTTAACCAATTGTATGAAATATGTAGACAGAGTGATCGAAGGGAGTTTACCCTCTCACTCATAATTAGTGAAAGAGTCGTTCTATTTCTTTACTGTGTGGAGTCGTGCTGAGCATGAGAGGCAAAGGTAGATTGACCAGCCCTGCTCGTACATTGTTTTCAAAGGGATTTTGAGAAAGTAAATGAGTGCTTGATGCCTCGAGGATATTGTGTATTCCACTCGAGAGCTCACACATGATTTTAAGACAATAGAAATGGGTGATAAGGATCCATGGGAGTACAATGTACCGTGAGCGTTAGCCATGGGTACGATGTGTCATGACTATCTGTGTGAAACTGTGTCAGATCTGTGTGATAACTGTGTGATGATGAAGGGATGGTTGATCCGCCTCCCTAAGCATGGGGTTCCCGCACACCTGATCAGTGTAGCTTGGAATCATACTATGGCCATAAGTCTGCAAAAGTTTCATAAGTCTGTATATGTGTGATACGATATTGTCACTACTGTGTGAGGTGACGGACATCCTCCTTTGCTATGTGTCTGAGGATGGGATGACCCATGATTTACGTCTCAATGTGTAACTGATTTACAAAGTATAAAGTATTTTCTGTATGTGATCTGTGTGAATCGAGTATGTTGTGTAAACCTGTGTGGTATTGAAAGATGATCTGTGTGAAGCTATATGTTTACTGTGTGAAAAGTGATTTCAAGTGTGAATTGTGTGCAGTTTTAAACTCAGTGGTTTTGTATGATAAACTGTATGAATATGCACATACCTATCTGACAAATTAACGGTTTCACATTGTTGGAAATTGATTTAAAGAACATGCATATTAGTTTATAAGGAAATGTGAGTATGTATTTTAGCATGTAGATATTGTAGTTATCCACTTGCTTGCACATTTTCCTTACTGAGCTCATTATGCTCACCCCCTTATTTCCTCCTCCACAGATACTACTCAGTAGTGAGTATTGCAGTCGTCCTTGCTACGGTATTCTCTAGTCATCCAGCCGTACAGAGAGGTATACACTATATGATGATATAAAGTGAAATTTTGTATCTTGTAAATTAATGCACAGTCTAGTAATGTGTTGTACAAAAAGGGATGTATAGTTAACAAGAACTGATGTAAACGCTTCCGCATATGTTATAAAAGTCTAGTTTCTATTTCAGTTTGTTTAATTACATTAATGAAACTATAAATGAGTAAGATATGGATTGGATTTGACTCACAGCCCAACTGTAAGTGGTAAGTGTTAAGGTAAAAGGTCGCGGAAGAGGGTCGTGATATTACATCCCCAAAAATTACATACAAAGATATTATTGTGCTTTTACATCTCTAGATACAAAACTATACAAATGTGTATACCTTGTGTGATGGGATACAGTGGACACCAAATATCCAATCCTCAATCGCTCTCTATCTACTGAAAGTGCTCTATAGAGGGGGAAAATTAGGGCGTGGAGCAAACCACGCGCTCAGTAAGGCAATCATGCGAGCATGTAGATAACTGCACTATCTACGTGATCGTGATGCCATGCTTAAACCACACAGTTACTTGTCATACCCAAAATATAACAGTTCATGCTCGTGTTCATGATATGTAAACCAATTCATGCTATTTAAAGCAGTGCACAATTCTTAAACAAAGCAAGGAAAATCATCATGCTTAAATCAAAATCAAAGCATGGTAAGTCACCATGCAAGGTGTACTTCAAAGCATTTAAAAAACTCAACACAAATCGATACAAATCACCATTTGTCAGGACTCAGCCCCTCTCATGGACTGTCCTGACCCACAAAAACATTTCAAAACACGGATTCTTCATAGAACAATAGACATGTGAGATAGGCATATAATATCAATAAGGAAAATAACAAGGACTATGGTCATATCCTCTGTAATCGCAGGTTACACAGATCCTAGTGTGCGGGGTATCACCTCTATCTGCTTCTGCACGGGAGGTGGGTCACGTCCAACCTGTCGGACCATAGCAGAACATCCATCATCTGAAGATGGTATATTTATCATATCCATACACAGTATAGCATACGCCATGCTACTTGTACGGTATATTATACTCTGTGGACCCATATCATCACATCATATCATGCCAAATCTCAATACGTACGTGCGAGCCTATTTAATCGGCGTGGCACACAGCCTACCCGAAGCTCCTAGCACGACTCCCAACATGTCATAAACATGCGAGTAGTCTCAAGCACGGCAACAAGTATTATGGACATCTAGTGTGAGCAATCGCTCCAGCACATTGTCAAAACCAACATGAAAATCAGTGTGAGCTAGGCTCCAGCACAATGTCATAAAAATCCATGTAAAAACTAATGCGAGCTGGGCTCCAGCACTCATGCATGTAAAATTCTAGTGCGAGCTATGCTCCAGCACTACATTGTGAAATCCATGTAAAAACTAGTGCGAGCTAGGCTCCAGCACTAATGCACGTATAACCACATCAAATTACGCTTTAGCACGTTTCATTTCCAAAAAACTCATATAGGTAGCTCATTCTTTGCAAAGCATGGTTATGAAAACCAAATCAAGTTATTTTCGTGCAAATCATTTAAATGCTAGCCAACCTACCAATTTACATGCTCAAAGCAATGAAAGATTTAAGAACCTCATGTTCTTGCTTTTCATGAACTTTTCTTAAATCCCATTTTTATTGCCCTTCAGTCATTCATTTCATTCTAAGACCCTTAGACACTTTAAGAAATCACCCATGCGCTTGAAAGAGCATACAAATATCTCAAGGCTAACACAATTCCCTTACCTCAATTCACTTGGTAGCAACTCCTTCTTCCTTTCACACTTCTTGTGATTGAGCTTAATTTGCTTCAAATATATCCTTGGTAGCTACAAACACTCGTCAATCATATGAGTCAATCCGATAACTCATGTTCCGACTTCAACTAGTCAATATATCTTATCGAGCCTATTTCATCAAGTTCTGCCCATTATCACATTTGGCCATTATTATGCCATTTCTAGTTAATTTAGCTAGCAACTCACTTATTTGCTTATCAAACACTTGGCATAGATGTTTATCCATAATTTCTCATTCATTCATGCATTTCTACAACATCATTTATGCACATTCTATCACTTGACCAATCTCACAATGTGATTTCATCCAATCATCTCAAAATCATGCATATCACTTCACTAACAACTTGATATAATCCCTGTATCATCTAATCAACCACATTCTATTTTCTCACACTAAACTCATTCTAGGTCATGCTTGATTCATTACATTCTAGGTAGTTTCAACCATCAATACATACACCAATCTACTCACAACAACATCTAGATATATATATATATATTTAAAGTTGGTGTATTGGAAACTCACCTAGCTTGACTTTCCTCTTGTCCCAAATAAGGAGACTCCCTTGCTCCTTCAATCCAAAAAGTTGAGTTTTGATTCCAAGGTATGTTGTTCTCCTCCTCAAAATGAACAACTTTGCTCTAATAGCTTTTTCTCAAATCTTTTTGGAAAGGGTGGTATTCTAAAGAGAGAAAACTTGTTTTTTGGGTAAAAATAGAGGGGAAAGGTTTCATTTGCTGAAGAATGAGGTTTGGCCATTGGGTGTTTATAAAATAGGAGTAATGAGATTGATATGGTAGGGTGAAGATCGATCTGCCTTTGGTTTTTGAACTACCGAGACGTTCAGGCATGGAAGGTTTGATCGATCTGCTATTTGGGGAAGAGATCAATCCTTTCTTGGCAGAAGCTTGAGGTGATCGATCTACTCATGGGGAGAGATCGATCTTTGCTAGGCAGAGGCAACAGGAGATCGATCTGCACTTAGGAAGAGATCAATCTCTGCTAGGCAGAAGCAAATGTAGATCGATCTACACATTGGGCAGATCGATCTGCTCAATGGGGGATCGATCTGGCCTTGGTAGATTCTCTTGAAATTGTTCTGCTTGCACAAGGGATCGATCTACCTTGAATAAGAGATCAATCTGGCCTTCATCTGCAAGCTTCCTGCTGTAAATTTTCCAGTTTTTCAAGGAAAAATTTGTGTTTGATTGCTTCACTAGTCATTTTGCAATCTATTCACACTTTGAGCATGGAAAGGTTCATTCCTTATGATTTTCATGTTATGGAACTTGTGTGTACTGCTTGAAATCAGGAAGGACAAAATTCGCAGTCCATGCATTATCATTTTGTGTTTTAAATCCTTACATTCAGTCTAAAAGGTTTTAATTCCATTTGTTTAATGAGTGACCACTTCAGCCCTTATCCATGATACTCATTCATTCTCATTTTCAATCCATTCGCATTATATGATCCAAAAATCATCTGTCTTATAATTCCATTAACATCTAATAAGGTCATTCATACATGGGTCTCACAATCTCCCCCACTAAGAAAATTTAGTCCTCCAAATTGGAACCAACTCAGTCCGTGAACAACTCGGGGTACTTTCTTCGCATCAAACTCTCCAACTCCCATGTAGCTTCTTCTACAGTGTGATGCTGCCAAAGAACTTTCACTAGAGGAATCATCTTCGATCTCAACACCTTCTTATTCCTATCCAATATCCGAACCAACTTCTCAACATATGACATGCTCTCATTGAGCTCCAATGGCTCATATCTAATCACATGTACAGGGTTCGGGTGGTACTTTCGTAGCATAGAGATGTGGAAGACGTTGTGAACGCCCACTAGCTTAGGTGGCAATGCTAGCCTATAGGCCTTATCTCCCACTCTATCAAGAATCTCAAAGGGTCCAATCTAACGAGGACTTAATTTCCATTTCTTTCCGAACCTCGTTATACCCTTGGAAGGAGAAACTTGTAAAAATACCAATTCACCCATTGTAAATTCCAATGGTCTCCGTCTCCTATCAGCATAACTCTTTTGTCTGCTCTGAGCTGTCTGTAACCTCTTACAAATTAATTAGACATCTTCAGAGGATTGTCTCACTAAGTTGGGAGCAAATACCAATCGGTCACCCACATCTTCCTATCCAATAAGGGAACGGCATCTACGGCCATACAAAGCCTCATACGGTGCCATCTCGATACTCAAATGATAACTATTACTGTAACCGAACTCTGCGAGTGGCAAATAGTCATCCCACGAGCCTCCAAAATCCAATACACACGCTCTCAACATATCCGCCAGGGTCTGTAAAGTCCTCTCTGACTGACCATCTGTCTGAGGATGGAATGTTTTACTAAAACTCATCGCTTCCTAAAAGTGTTCCCAAAAGTGGGAAGTGAAGCAGGCATCCCTATCAGAAATAATGCTCATTGGAACACCATGCAACCTCACTATCTCTTGCACATATAGTTTCGTCAGCGTACTCAGAGTATCAGTGGCTCTTATAGCTAGGAAGTGTGCTGACTTCGTCAATCTGTCCACTATCACCTAAATCGCATCGTGATTCCTACGGGTCCTGGGTAAACCCATCACGAAGTCCATAGTGATATGATCCAATTTTTCAAGTCGATATAGGTAGAGGTTGTAATAGCCCTGCCGGCTTCTGATGCTCTACCTTCACCTACTGACAGATAAGACACTTAGCCATATATTCAACTAAATCTCTCTTCATTCTTAACCACCAATACACTCTCTGGAGGTTCTGATACATCTTGTTACTTCCCGAATGCAATGTGTACTTCATCAAATGAGCTGCACCCTCCTAACCTCTAGATCATTGGGAACACATATCCTACCCCTGAACCTCAGCAAGCCATCTGAACTCATCTCAAAATTAGTCTCTGTACCCCTCTATATCTGCCCGATAATATCACTGCACTGCTGATCATCTGTTGAGCCTTTCGGATATGATCTACCAGATCTGGTTCCAATAGCAGGCTAGTTACCATAAAGCCACTATCGGTATCAAGTGGGGTCGCAAACTGTTCCAATAGCTCGTGTTCCCTGATCATCATGTATGATACCAACCCGAGATGCTTCCTACTCAATGCATTAACTTCTACATTCGCCTTGCCCGGGTGGTACAGAATCTCGCAATCATAGTCCTTCAGAGGCTCAAGCCACCTTCTCTGTCTCATGTTTAACTCCTTCTATGAGAACAGATACTTAAGGCTCTTATGGTCATTAAATACTTGAACTTTCTCACCCTAAAGGTAATGGCGCCATATTTTTAAGGTAAATACTACGGTCGCCAACTCTAGATCGTGGGTCGGGTAGTTCCTCTCATGATATTTTTAGTTGTCTAGATCTATAAACGACTACCTTCTCATCCTGCATCAGTAAATAGCCCAGTCCTTGGTATGAAGCATCTGTACATATAGTAAAACCTCCTGAGCTGGTAGGAATGGTGAGAATCGAAGCTATAGTTAATCTCTTCTTCAACTCCTAAAAACTCTTCTCACATTTATCGTCCCACACAAATTTAACATTCTTCCTCGTGAGACGTGTCAATGGAACAGCTAATCTCGAGAATCCCTTCACAAACCGTCGATAATATCCAGCTAAACCCAGGACACTTTCAATCTCTGTAACTGTTCGGGGTCTTTGCCACTGAACCACTGCTTCAATCTTAGATGGATCCACTGACAGTCCATCCCTCAATGCAATATGACTTAGAAAAGAGATCTGCTCTAACCAAAAATCACACTTACTGAGTTTAGCATATAACTTCTTCTCTCGGAGGGTCTATAACACTATCCTTAAGTGTTACTCATGCTTCTCTCTAGATCTCAAATACACCAGAATATCATCTATGAATACGATAATGAACCGATCCAAATACTAGTGAAACACCTCATTTATCAACGACATAAAAGCTGCGGGAGCATTTTTCAACCCGAATGGCATAACTATAAACTCAAAATGACCATACCGGGTGCGAAAAGCTGTCTTGGGTACATCTCAATCCCGAATTCTCAATTGATGGTACCCAGATCTCATATCTATCTTAGAAAAGATCTGTGCTCCCCGAAGCTGATCCAACAAGTCATCGATGCACGGAAGGGGGTACTTATTCTTGATGGTCGCCTCATTCACAACAAGTAGTCAATAAACAATCGAAGGCTCCTATCTTTCTTCTTTACAAACAGTACAGGTGCTCCCCAAGGCGATACACTCGGTCTGATGAACCCCTTATCCAACAACTCCTGTAACTGCTTCTTTAGTTCCTCCAACTCAATCGGAGCCATTCTGTACAGTGGCTTAGATATTGGCTCTGTACCAGGTGCCAAATCTATACAAAACTCCATCTCTCTATCCGACAGTAACCCTGGTAAATCATCCAAAAAGACGTCTAGGAATTCCCTAACCACTGAGATGTCTCTCAATTTTGGACGTACCTTATGTCAGACCCAGATTTTTTGTAGCTTGTACCTTATGATTCCTATGTGTATGAACACTTTGTTATTATAGTTGAATCATAAGAAGAGTATTTACTAGACTTTAAGTGTTAGTGAAATGATTTAACACGCAAAAGCTACATAAAAAGCCTAAAGTGAACTATAAGAGTTACAGGCTAAACCGAGTGCATCTAAATCATTCTGACTAAAAATAAGAACTTAAAATGAGAAAACATAGAGAGCTTAGAAGGATTCAGCTTGATTTAGTCCCGAACACAGAAAATGAGAGTAAAAGCTAAAAAGTGTAAAATGGACCTTTTTGGCGAGATAAGGTGTTTCGGGTATAATTATCCACCGGGAATGGTTGAAACATAAAGACGAGAGTGTAAGACATAAGATATGACACTTTCAGAATTTTGAGAAAAAGTCAACTTGGTCAATGGTTAAGGAAAAAGTCAACTATAGCTAAGAAAGTGATCTTTTACCATAGTTGACTAATCATGGTTAAAAATTAACCTAAGTGTGGAGAAAAAATTGGGGAAAAATATTCTTGGCCAGAATACAAGATAATCATCCCCGAAAGTAAGGAAAATTTATTCGGAAGGATTCCGGATTTAATGGGCCTACGGTGAAAATTTTAAAGCCCATTAAGGTATACTAAACGTATATCGAAATTCTTAGGTCCTTTAGACCGAATTGTTGGACCAATTGATTGGCAAAATTTTGAGACAATTAAAGGCCAGAGACATAGTAAAAATTTTAGCCCAAAAGCCCATTAAGAAAGCCCAAACCGAGAAGCCCAAACGGAAAGCCCATGAGATAAATATCTAACCATTGTTAAAGCTAACCATGACTCATAAGGTGACTCATTAAGTGACTCATGGCTAAGGCTTGGAAAGTAAAGCTTAATGGCTGGAAAGTAAAGCTTAATGGCTAAGTAAGTGGCTTATAAATTCAGCCACACCATTGTCATCTTCATCACACCAAATTCGACTAGAAGAAGAAACCATTGAAACATATTATCCAAGCTTTCTCTCACTAGAAATCACTAGGAATTAGGCATAATTGGAACTTTCATCCTTCATGGAAGTTGTTCCAAATTGAAAGGAGAGTGACATATGTTGGAATTGGCTATCAAGAAGCCATAGAGTGCAAACCGTGGGCCTTCAAAGATTCGGCCAAAGGGTGAACACAACAATTGGTATATTTTCTAGTTTTCAATTTCATATATGTTAATGTATGAATGATTTTAAGTATGTTGGTATATGTTTTAAGCATTGAAACATATTAAATCACTATGATGTTGGTGAGGCCGAGAGTGAGTAGTGGGATATTGATTTATGTCCATATGATTTTAAGGCATAAATGGATTAATGTACATGTGTTAATGATTATGGTGTAATTAGAATTAATCAATTGGATTAATTAATACATGTAATTAGTTGGCAATCAAGGTGTTTGATAAAATGCCTAAATGAACTATATGATGTTTAGGAATGTTGCCAACCAAATGTTTGTGGAAATGCATAAGTGAAATGGGCTAAGAAAGAGACATGGCCTGCATGCCATGGTGTAACCGATGGCATAGGTAGCTCTCGGCCATGGCATGTGGCCGAGAGGCCCAATGGGCCAAGCCCAAATATTTTAGGCCCAATATGATGTAATGGGTCTAGGACAAGCCCAATAAGAGTTGGTGGACTCCACAAGCCCAATAGGCCCAACAAAAATGAATAGTAAAATGAAAATGGGCTTAAGGCATAATTAGACCCATTAAGGATTATTAAGGCCCATTAAGGGAAATAGACTGTATTTAATGTGAAATACAGTAGGAAAAGTGTAATTAACCTGATAAATGGTTATATGCAGCTCCAGAGAGTATTGGGGGAGCAAATCGGACTGCTGAAACGAACAGCGCAGAGAAAGTAAAATTTCTCGAGTGATTTCCAATAAGGGACTTTTGTGAGTAGTTAGAGACACCTGCATGTATTTTCGTCTGCTTTTACATTCACTTAAAAACTCTGAGGGTCAGAGAAAGTGAATAATAATTATTGCGACCCAATAGTGGCAAATTACGATTTTGCCCCTACTTAGTCAAAAAGTTAACTTTATGAAAAGTTGTAAAAAGTTGTAAAAAGCATGGAAACCATCATTTTGAGTGTTTAACTACTGTTTAGCAGGAGAATAAATAGATGGGCTAATGATTTTAAGGTTGATGTGAATTAAGCACACTTTATAGTGCTGATTTTGATGTTTTATAAATCATCCCTTTTTAAAGAGCCACCTATCATATTATGTGAGAATGAATCGTGCTGGAACACAGCTCGCACTGGGTTTTATATATTTTTCACATACATTAGTGTTGGATTTTGATTCGCACTAGATTTCCATGACATGCATGATAGAGTACTGGAGTTATTATTCGTACTCAGTTTTATATGATATATGTATGAGAGAGTGCTAGAGCGATTTGCTCGTACTCAAGTTTTACATGAGACACATGACAGAGTGCTGGAGCGTTGCTTGTACTCGATTCTTCATGATTTATACATGACATAGTACTGGAGCTATTGCTCGTACTTGATTTAATACATGAACTATGCATTGACCTAGTTGCTGGAGGTTTACTCGCACTAGAGTTGAGTTTGTGATGTGAAACAGTGTTTGAGCGGAGTGTCGACTATGAGTCGCACTCAAAGGCGCGCACTGTATGCGATATATAATACATGTTACAAACCCATGCCCGAGTCCTTATGTGACTGAGTGTCACATCTTGTGAGAGGATATCCGCATGATGGTAATAGAGACGTGGTATGATATTCCATGGTTTGAGGGCTAAGACCTATGGCAAGCACCCCGACTGTGATGCAGGGTCCACGGAGTACGTTGTACCGTGCGAGTGGCATGGAGTACCTTGTCATACCGTGCATGCGGCATGGGAGTACACTGTACCGTGTGGTGTTGTGGAGTTGAGGAGGATATAGCTGGCGGTTGTGATGGACTGATCCCCCTCCCGTTACAACAGTGATGCCCCGCACACTAGGATTCCGTGTAGCTTGGGATCACATGTCGGATATGATCATAGTCCAGGATACTATTTGCATTTCACCACAAAGTCTCACATGATATCTCACATTGATTGACTAATTTAAATTGTAGACAGACCTGAGGGATGGGTCGGACTCCGATTTTGTGATATGAATTATTTAATTCCATATTTATTGTGATTTAAATATACATGGCATGATTTATCTAAAGGCATGATTTATATAAAGATGCATTGTTTTGCACTACATGCCTACATTTGAGAAAGAAAGCATGATTTCTATACATGGGATTTAATCTGTACAAGTATACATATATATATATATATATATATATTTAAAGACATGCTTTTAAAGTGACTTAAGGAAATAATGTTTTCAAGGCATAGTATTATTTTGAGTAGATAGCGTAGATATCTACTTGCTTGCCTGATTTCCTTATTGAGCGCGTTGTATGCTCACCCCCTTTCCTTACATCTCTCTACAGAGCATCAGTAGTAGAGCGAGAGCTATTGAGGAATAGTATTCCTGAGTCCATTGCTAGTTCCTATCGACCGCCAAGTATACAGATTTTGTACGGTTATGTATCTAAATATAGAAACAGCACAGCGATGTATACGATATATATTATGGGGAATGTATTTGTGTTAGATTTTATATAATCTCACATGTATTATAAAAGCAGTTACAGTCAGTAATAGTATATTGACATGTATGTATGATAATGGAAAATGTGGTAAGCGAGGATTCTGACATCGAATCACAGCCCAACCATTGAAGAGAGGAAAGGTAAGTTAAAAATGCAAAAAATTTGTAGTGATTTTTGGTTAAGTCATGGATTGAGAACGGGTCCTGACACCTTATCCGCCTCTACCACGTGTGTAATATAACCTTTCAAAATATTAATCATTTAGTCAGCATAATAATGCAATTATTTCAATTACAACAATTACTGCTTTCATTACTTTTCAAGGGGATTTTACATTACATTGTTTGGGGAAACTTACGGTAATACTATCTATCCCTGAAAACGTTACCGTCTTAGAAAAACAATCAACTACAGCACAGTTTGTAACCAACCAATCCATTCCTAGGATTACATAAAAATCTCTCATATGCATCAAAATGAGGTCGGCTGACATTTCCTTTTCCCCTACTTTTAACTTACAATCCCTAAACACATGCTCAACTAGCTGACTATTGTTCATGGGAGTGCTTATCAGCATCCTCCGACTTAATGGGGTTAGCTTCACATACTTAAACAATTTATATGCAAATGCAAGCGATAGAAATGAATACATGGCACCAAGATCTATCAAAACATAAGCTTCAAGATCAAAGATCAAAATGGTACGTTTCACCACATCTGACGACTGATCTGCAGTATCCTGGTCCAAGGCGTGTACTCGCCCTCTGCCAACTATTTGCTTCCCCTTCTCTTCAGTTGTCGCCCTCCGTCTCGAAGTAGGAGCATCAGTAGGAGCTCTCTCCAGCTCCTTACCCTTCTGTGAGGCACTCTCAGTCATCTCTGGGCAATTTCGGATCACATGCCCTGGTTTCCCACATCGGAAACATACTGCAGGAGATCTATAACACAGTCGAGTACCATAGTACCTACCACACTTACTGCACTATTCTGTCATAGGCTGTGACCCTCTAATCACTATACCCTTTGCTGGAGCTATAGCTGGATACACGGGAGGCTTAACTGTCCTCTCTCGGATCTCCTCAATCTTCGACCTATTTCCAAAAAATCTTCTGCTTCCTCTATAATTGAAGCCTCTATCCATTGTCGATCTCTTTCTATCTCTATCCCTCACTCTACCAACCTTTCCAAACTCTGAGGTAACTTGCTCAATGTCTTGTTCACACAATTGTGCCCTGTGCACTGCCTCCTCAATGGTCGATATGTCAAAGGGAACCAATCGGGACCTGATGGCTGGTCTCAGTCCATCCATAAACTTTTGGACCTTCTTGACCTCAGTATCCATCATATCAGGATAATATCTGCCCAAGGAGATAAATTTCATCTCATACTCATCCATTAATCTACTCCCCTGGGTCAACTCCAAAATTCCATCTACAGTCTCCATTGCACAGTATCTGGAACATATTACCTCCGAAGGGCCTCTAAAAATACATCTCAGCTGATCTCTATATGTCGAGCTCTCAAAATAGGTCTGGTGGACTTCCACCAATGCTCTACCGATCCTTTCAGCATGAATGCGACAAATGCTACCATCTCGGTAGTAGTGCACTCGAAAAACCCATATAGTTTCTCAATCTCATTCACCCAGTCCTCCGTAGCTATTAGGTCCTTAACTCTACTGAAATATGGCGGCTTAAATTTCTGAAACTGTCGTAACCTATCCAGGTCACATCCATAACCCTAATCTCTATTACCCTGTGGTGGAGCAATAGTAGAAGGTGTATCTTGTACTGGTGGGGGTGTGGGAGTATTTGTAGTCTGTGGTTCTTGGGCTGGCTGTGCCGACATCTCAGGAGTAGCTGCTTGTTCAGCATCACCTCGTGTAGTTAGCCCCTGCCCGCCCCGAGCTCCAAGTATCGACTGGGAAATCAACTCCAAAATTGCCTCTAAGCTCTGCTCTATCCTCGCGAAGCGTGCCTCAGTATTCTCTAGTCTCTCTGTCGAACCCTGTGGAGCATGCTCAACATCAGTCTCCACCTCTATCTTCTCTTGAGTTGCATGTGGTATCGACTCAGCACGTTCTTTTGGCCTACCTCGATTGCCTCTAGCTCGTGCTCTCGTCCCTCTACCGCGACTAGTGTTGGCATTATGCTAAGATTCCTATATTCACAATCATTTCTTAGTCAAACCCATCTCGATATACACAGTTGTATATAGACAAGCATAGTAACATGGGGATGTAATTTTCTTAAATTTTTATACCGACACACATAAGACCAACTCAACTCTGATACCAAATAAATTGTCATGACCCTCAGTCCACCAAAAAATCACTATAATTATTTTCATTTTTCGTTTATTGTTTAATCTATTTCTTATTATTTGTTCTTTACCTTTACTTTACTTGATCGTGAACAACTTCACCACCAACAGTTGGGCTGTGTATTGGTGTCAATCTCATCCAATCAAATCATTTTAATTTACAATTCCTTTAAACGTAAACACTTGTATTTCTAAATCAGAGTTGTTGTTTACATGTGTTTACAATCCTTTACATCCCCAAAAATTACATACAAAGATATTACTGTGTTTTGACATGTCTAGGTACAAAACTATACAAATGTGTATACCTTGTGTGATGGCATGCAGCGGACACCAATAATCCAATCCTCAGTCGCTCTCTATTTATTGAAAGTGCTCTGTAGAGGGAGAAAATTAGGGGGGTGAGCAAACCACGCGCTCAGTAAGGCAATCATGCGAGCATGTAGATAACTGCACTATCTACGTGATCGTGATGCCATGCTTAAACCACACAGTTACTTGTCATACCCAAAATATAATAGTTCATGCTTGTGTTCATGATATGTAAAGCAGTTCATGCTATTTAAAGTAGTGCACAATTCTTAAACAAAGCAAGGAAAATCATCATGCGTAAATCAAAATCAAAGCATGGTAAGTCATCATGCAAGGTGCACTTCAAAGCATTTAAAAAACTCAACACAAATTGATATAAATCACCATTTGTCAGGACTCAGCCCCTCTTATGGACTGTCCTGACCCACAAACACATTTCAAAACATGGATTCTTCATAAAACAATAGACATGTGAGATAGGCATATAATATCAATAAGGAAAATAACTAGGACTATGGCCATATCCTCAATGATCTCAGGCTACACAGATCCTAGTGTACGGGGTATCACCTCTATCTACTTCCGCACGGGAGGTGGGTCTGTCTAACCTGTCGATCCATAGTAGAACATCCATAGTCTAAAGATGGTGTATATATATATATATCATATCCATACACAGTACAGCGTAGTCCATGCTACTTGCATGGTACAACGTACTCCATGGACCCATATCATCACATCATATCACACCACATCTTAATAAGCACGTGCAAGCCTATTTAATCGACGTGGCACACAGCCTACCCGAAGTTCCTAGCATGGTTCCTAACATGTCATTAAATCACATGCGAGTAGTCTCAAGCACGGTAACAAGTATTGTCGACATCTAGTGCGAGCAATCGCTCCAGCACAATGTCAAAACCAGTATGAAAATCTGTGCGAGCTAGGCTCCAGTACAATGTCATAAAAATCCATGTAAAAACTAGTGCGAGCAAGGCTCCAGCACTCATGCATGTAAAATTCTAGTGCGAGCCATGCTCCAGCACTATATCGTGAAATTCATGTAAAAACTAGTGCGAGCTAGGCTCCATCATTAATACACGTATAACCACATCAAATCTCATGCGAGCAACGCTCTAGCGCGTTTTATTTCCACAAAACTCATGTAGGTAGCTCATTCTTTGCAAAGCATGATTATAAAAACCAAATCAAGTTATTTTCGTGCAAATCTTTTAAATGCTAGCTAGCCTACCAATTTACATGCTAAAAACAGTAAAAGATTAAAGAACCTCATGCTCTTGCTTTTCATGAACTTTTCTTAAATCTTATTTTTATTGCCCTTCAGTCATTCATTTCATTCTAAGACCCTTAGACACTTTAAGAAATCACCCATGCACCTGAAAAAGCGTACAGATATCTTTAAGGCTAACACAATTCTCTTACCTCAATTCACTTGGAAGCAACTCCTTCTTCCTTTCTCGCTTCTTACGATTGAGCTTAATTTGCTCTGGATATATCCTTGGTAGCTACAAATATTCGTCAATCATATGAGTCAATCCAATACCTCATGTTCTGACTTCAACTAGTCAGTATATCTTATCGAGCCTATTTCATCAAGTTCGGCCCATTATCACATTTGGCCATTATTATGCCATTTCTAGTTAATTTAGCTAGCAACTCACTTATTTTCTTATCAAACACTTGGCATAGATGTTTATCCATAATCTCCCATTTATTCATGCATTTCTACAACATCATTTATGCACATTCTATGACTTGATCAATCTCACAATGTGATTTCATTCAATTATCTCAAAATCATGCATATCACCTCACTAACAACCCTTATCATCTAATCAACCACATTCTATTTTATGACACTAAACCCATTCTAGGTCATGCTTAATTCATTACATTTTAAGTAGTTTCAACCATCAATACATACACTAATCTACTCACAACAACATCTAGATATACATACTTAGAGTTAGTGTATTAGAAACTCACCTAGCTTGACTTTCCTCTTGTCCCAAATAAGAGGACTCCTTTGCTCCTTCAATCCAACAAGTTGAGTTTTGATTCCAAGGTATGTTGTTCTCCTCCTTAAAATGAACACCTTTTCTCTAACAGTTTGTTTCTCAAATCTTTTTGGAAAGGGTGGTATTCTAGAGAGAGAAAGCTTAATTTTTAGGTAAAAATGAAGGGGAAAGGTTTGATTTGATAAAGAATGAGGTTTGGCCGTCAGGTTTTTATAGAATAGGAGTGATGAGATCGATCTGCTAGGGTGAAGATCGATCTGCCTTTGGTTTTTGAACTACCGAGACGTTCAGGCATGTAGAGTGGGATCGATCTGCTCTTTGGGGAAAAGATCAATCATTTCTTGGCAAAAGCTTGAGGAGATCGATCTGTTCATGGGGAGAGATCGATCTTTGCTAGGTAGAGGTAATAGGAGATCGATCTGCACTTAGGAAGAGATCGATCTCTGCTAGGCAGAAGCAAATACAAATCAATCTGCTCATTGGGGAGATCGATTTGCTCAATAGGGGATCGATCTGGCCAGATCGATCTGCTCAATGGGGGATCGATCTGGCCTTAGTAGATTCACTTGAAATTGTTCTGCTTGCATAAGGGATCGATCTGCCTTAAATAGGAGATCGATCTAGCCTTCATTTGGAGGCTTCCTGCTGCAAATTTTCTAGTTTTTCAAGAGAAAAATTTACGTTTGATTGCTTCACTAGTAATTTTACACTCTATTCACACTTTGAGCATGGAAAGGTTCATTCCTTATGATTTTCATGTTATGGAACTTGTGTGTACTGCTTCAAATCAGGAAAGATACACAAAATTCACAGTCCATGCATTATCATTTCGTGTTTTAAATTCTTACATTCAGTCTAAAAGGTTTTAATTCCATTTGTTTAAAAAGTGGCCACTTCAGCCCTTATTTAGCCTTTACATGCATCCATGATACTCATTCATTCTCATTTGCAATCCATTCGCATTATATGATGCAAAAATCATCTGTCTTATAATTCCTTTAACTTATAATAAGGTCATACATACATGAGGTCTCACATATAGACTACAGATTACTGAACAAGGCTACCGTAAAAGACAAGTACCCTCTATCAAGAATAGATGACTTGCTTGATCAGCTGAGAAGGGCATCAATATTTTCTAAAATTGATCTGAGGTTCAGCTATCACCAATTGAAGATCAGAAAGGAAGATGCGCCTAAGACAACACTCAAGACCAGATATAACCACTATGAGTTCTTGGTGATGCCATTTGGCCTGACCAATGGCCCTTTGTTTTCATGAGTCTGGTGAACGAAGTATTTCAGGATTATTTATTTCGGTTTGTAATTATTTTTATCGATGATATCCTGTTTTACTCTAAGTCTCAGGAGGAGCGCGAGCAACATTTGAGGATTGTGCTTTAGACTCTTTGAAAGAAACAATTGTATGGAAAACTGAGTAAATGTGAATTTTGGCTGGAACAGATAGCCTTCCTCGATCACATTATATCCAAGGACAGGGCGTTAGTTGATCCGTCCAAGATTGAGGCAGTACTCAAGTGGGAGAGGCTGGGGATTGTAACTAAGATTCGGAGTTTCCTTGAATTGGCATGTCACGCCCCGAAAATGCGGAAAATAGGGCTAATTTAAAACTTTTTCTCATTAATTCACAATTAAAGGTGCATTCCTGTGCAGTGTCATACATCATCATAATTATCATGCCTCAGGATCTCATCACAACATAGTGTATATTGAATCATATACATTACTCAATTCCAAGTTAATTAATCCTAATACATCCCATATAATGATATACATCAAGTGTCTGTAATTACAATAATAGTCTGGGTACATGAAAAGATAAAAGGTACCTCAAAGTACAATATATATGTGGCCTGGAGCTTGAATCCTCCACTAGCCACTACTCCGTACGTCGCAGGGAAGTCCTTATTCACTTGAAGAACTCTGGGGGGAAAAGAAAACAGGGTGAGCTTCTAAATCGCTCAGTAAAGGGGGTAGGGGACTCATTTCATAAACCAAAATGCACAACACAAAGCATTTATTTGTATGTGAAACTCATTTGAAAACCATAGCATGAAAATACTCAAAACGACACTCTCATGTGTCAAGTCATGTGAAAACATGAAGTAAAAGGCTCACTCTAGAGCAAAACAAAGCATGGGAAAATAACGCGTTAAAACGCTTTCTCAAATAACGTGGCACAGCCACAAATCACACGTGGCAAAGCCACTGGTTTAATTTCTCACGTGGCACAGCCACAAATCACACGTGGCAAAGCCACTGAATTATTTTCTCAACGTGGCGCAGCCACCAATTGGGGTATAACGTGGCACAGCCACCAATGGGTTTTCTCAACGTGGCACTGCCACCAATGGGGTATACGTGGCACAGCCACCAATGGGGTTTTCTCAACGTGGCACTGCCACCAATGGGGTATACGTGGCACAGCCACCAATGGGTTTTCTCAACGTGGCACTGCCACCAATGGGGTATACGTGGCACAGCCACCAATGGGTTTTCTCAACATGGCACTGCCACCAATGGGGTATACGTGGCACAGCCACCAATGGGTTTTCTCAATGTGGCACTGCCACCAATGGGGTATACGTGGCACAGCCACCAATGGGGTTTTCTCAACGTGGCACTGCCACCAATGGGGTATACGTGGCACAGCCACCAATGGGTTTTCTCAACGTGGCACAGCCACAGAATAAATCATTCTCACGTTACCAGAACGGAGAAGAAATCGGGCTTACATGCTACCAGAGCAATGCCCGGTGTGTACTCACAACTACACACCTAAGTCTTATCACATAAGACGGGTTTGCCTTCACGTAGAACTCGTAATGGTTTTTCTCTCATAAAACTCATTTGAAAACCGTTTTGTACTCAACACAAAACGTAATAACAATCGAGTTCCAACCGGCAAAGCACACGCACATATTTCTCAAATCTCATATTGCCTTAACGTAGAGCCCAGTTATAAACTCATAAAACATTGGGCTCCAACCGGCTATAAAATCGTGTGCAATTTAATCTCAACACAAAACACTCAACATGCTTGTTTATAAATCATAAATCATGCTATAACAGTTTACAAATCACATACACAAATGGTTTAGATTTCCCTTACCTCTTTGCACCTCGTATAGTGCAATCGTTCCCCCGTATCACGGACTAGCCTCGCATTCCACTCTGGAACTCCCGAGCTGTCCAAACGATGTTAAAACATCAATACTCCACATCACATAAGCCTCAATTCTCAAAATCGAGCATAATTGCTCATAACACCTCAATTCTCTTGATTTCTCGCAACTCCACCCTAAACTACAACCTCATTTTCAATATCTCAATGTTCGATATTCCTCATGCCAATTATCTAGGCAATTCTCTACATTGTCCAATTTCCATTTATAACTCACAATTTCCTAAATTCACCAAAACTCTCAATATACATATCATTCCTACCACATTGAAATTTAATCACTCCCTAGTCATATTTCAACCATTTCAACACCCATTCAACCACCAATAACATCGAAATCAACTCAGATATCAAGATCGAGATTTAGAAATTACCCAAAGTTTGTGAGACGCACAACTCACGCCTCGATCCGATTCGTCCTTCGATTTCCAAGTATGTTGTTCTCCCTTTGATGAGGAACAACTTTCCTTCTTACCACAATAACTGATTCGGCCGAAAATGGGTGATTTTGAGGAGTGAGAAACTAGGTTTTCTGAAAAATGGAGATTTTGAAAGAGAGAGAAAGTGATTTTCAGGAGAAAACACGGGTTCCTTATATAGACTGGAGGTAGGAGATCGATCTGCCTCTTGATGAGATCGATCTGTGTTTGAATTTTGGGGACGATCTGGGCAATTTTATGCCTAGGAGATCGATCTGTCGAAGGGTGAGATCGATCTCTTTATGGCTTTATGAGATCGATCTGTGCCTTGAGGAGATCGATCTTCTCCCAAACAGAAGCATTTGGAGATCGATCTCTTCCTCATGAGATCGATCTGCTCTCAAACAGATTCATAAGGAGATCGATCTCTTCCATTGGAGATCGATCTGCTACTCAAAATTCCTTCTCCCTCGTCAATTATAACTCACCAGATCGATCTCTCATCCTCCCAGATCGATCTGTCCTCATAGTTCATGCTTATTTTACACATTTAACATATAAATCTCCAATTATAATTCCCATAATTCACTTAGCTCAATAAATTACACTCCAAATTATTATTACATCATTAAAATATGTCTGAAATTCTCAGATCTCACATCCTCCCCACCTTAAAAAGAATTTGGTCCTCCAAATTCAACTCAACTAGTCAAAGAGATGGGGGTATGTCTCCCTCATGAGACTCTCTAGTTCCCACGTTGCCTCTTCCCTTGAGTGATGTTTCCACAAAACTTTCACCAATGGGATGCTCTTGGTTCTCAGTACCTTCTCCTTCCTATCGAGAATCCGGACGGGTTCCTCAGTGTAGCTCATATCCTCTTGTATGTCCATCTCATCATACTCTATAACATGAGAAGGGTCCGGGTGGTACTTTCTCAACATAGATACATGAAAAACATTGTGTATTCCGGACATCTGTGGGGGTAATGCCAATCTGTAGGCTACCTCTCCCACTCTCTCAAGAATCTCGAATGGTCCTATGTATCGAGGACTCAATTTTCCTTTCTTCCCAAATCGCATGATACCCTTGCTCGGTGATACTCTCAGAAATACTGCATCACCAACATCAAACTCGAGTGGCCGTCTACGCACATCTGCGTAGCTTTTCTGTCTACTTTGTGCAGCCCGTAACCTTTCACATATGAGTCTCACACTCTGTACCGCTTGCTCAACAAGCTCGGGAGCATTTATCTTTCTGTCACCGACTTCTTCCCAAGCTACAGGGGATCTACACCTCCTACCATATAGAGCCTCGAAAGGTGCCATTCCAATACTCGCATGATAGCTGTTATTGTATGCAAACTCTGCTAGGGGCAGGTGATCATCCCATGATCCCTTAAAATCCATCGTACACGCCCTCAACATATCCTCCAGGGTCTGAATAGTCCTCTCTGGCTGACCATCTGTCTGAGGATGATAGGCGGTACTAAAACTCAATCGAGATCCCATGGACTCCTGAAACTGGGTCCAGAATCTAGAAGTAAATCGGGAATCTCTATCAGAAGTGATACTCACTGGAGCCCCATGTAATCTAGCTATCTCGCTGACATACAGTTCAGCTAAGGCATCCACAGTATCTGTGCTCTTGATGGCAAGGAAGTGGGCACTCTTGGTCAATCTATCCACAATGACCCATATCGCGTCACGACCTCTCCGGGTCCTCGGTAAACCCATAATAAAGTCCATAGTGACATGCTCCCATTTCCATGTAGGTACAGGTAAGGGCTGTAGTAGTCCTCCGGGTTTTCGATGCTCAGCTTTCACTTGCTGGCATACTAAACACCTGGCCACATACTCTGCCACATCTCGCTTCATACCACTCCACCAATACACCTTTCTCAAGTCTCGGTACATCTTAGTACTCCCTGGGTGCATGGTGTGTCGCGAGCAGTGGGATTCTCTCAATATCTGTCTCTTTAGGGTATCGTCGTCCGGTACACAAATCCGTCCTCTGAACCTCAACAATCCATCCTCACTGATGGTGAGATCCGACTGCGAACTCTGCTCAGCTTGGCTAACCATGTCTATCAATCTCTTATCACTGCGCTGCCCAGTTCTAATCTGATCCATGATCCTGGGCTCTATCCGCAGGCTAGCCAAAAATCCAGTCTCTACCTCTTTAACTCTGATCCGAAGTTCGGCGAACTGCTCTAACAAATCCCATTCCCTGATCATCATAGCAGATATCATACTCTTCCTGCTCAGGGCATCAGCAACCACATTCGCCTTACCCGGATGGTATAGAATCTCGCAGTCATAATCCTTAAGGAGTTCCATCCATCTCCTTTGTCTCATGTTTAACTCTTTCTGATCAAAGAGATATCTCAAACTCTTGTGATCAGTGAAGATCTGGAATCTTTCACCATATAAGTAATGTCGCCAGATCTTCAAAGCAAATACCACAGCGGCTAACTCCAAATCATGCGTGGGGTAGTTCCGCTCATGGTCTTTCAGCTGTCGCGATCCATATGCGACCACCCTTCCGTGCTGCATAAGCACACACCCCAATCCTTGGTGAGATGCATCACTATACACCGAGAATCCTCCTGATCCCTCAGGAATAGTTAACACAGGTGCCGCTGTCAATCTCCTCTTTAACTCTTGAAAACCGAGCTCACATTGATCAGTCCATATGAACGGAGTCTCCTTACGCGTGAGCTTAGTCAAAGGAGCGGCAATCCTTGAAAATCCTTCCACAAATCTCCTGTAATACCCTGCCAAACCAAGGAAGCTTCGTATCTCAGTCACTGTCCTCGGTCTCTCCCAATTAAGCACAGCTGCTATTTTACTCGGATCCACTGATACTCCTTCCTCTGAGACTACATGCCCAAGGAAAGCTATCCGGTTCAGCCAAAACTCACACTTACTAAGCTTTCCGTATAATTGCTTATCTCGGAGTATCTGAAGTACTAACCACAAATGCTGTGCATGCTCCTCATACGATCGAGAGTACACCAGGATATCATCGATAAAGACTATCACAAACTTATCCAGATAGTCTCTGAACACCTCGTTCATCAATCTCATAAACGCTGCAGGGGCGTTCGTCAATCCAAAGGACATCACCAGAAATTCGTAATGGCCATACCTTGTCCTGAAGGCCGTCTTTGGAATATCTTCTTCCTTAATCCTCAATTGGTGATAGCCCGATCTCAAATCAATCTTAGAAAAGACTGATGCCCCTCTTAGCTGATCAAGTAGATCGTCAATCCTGGGTAGTGGGTATTTATTCTTCACCGTGGCTTTATTCAATAGTCGGTAGTCCACACATAATCTGAGACTACCATCCTTCTTCTTAACAAACAGCACTGGCGCTCCCCACGGCGAAACACTGGGTCTAATAAACCCTTGATCCAATAACTCCTGTAGTTGTCTCTTCAATTCCCCAAGTTCCACTAATGCCATCCTGTAAGGAGGCTTAGAGATCGGCTGAGTATCTGGTACCAAATCAATGGTAAACTCCAGCTCTCTCTCTGGTGGTAAACCTGGCAATTCATCTGGAAAAACATCCAGAAATTCGCAAACCACAGGTATATCCTCAATCCTCGGGTGTTCCCGCTCATCGTCCGAGATGAGTGTCTCATAACCTTCACATGAATAATCATATTTAATATTCTCCAAAATAATATTAAAATTCTCAAATTACTCACTAGAAATCCACATAATCATTTCCTCAATATCTCAATTGTACACTATAAGGTTCAGGTAGGGAGAAAGTTACAATCTTAGTGTAGCAGTCTAAACTCACTCAATTGGTCGCCAACCAATCCATTCCCAGAATTACATCAAACCCATGTATATTCAACATGATTAGATCTGCTAACATCACTCTATCTCCCACCTTAATCTCACACCCTCTACAGATTAACTCAGTTCTCTGGGATTCACGCATAGGGGTATTTACATGTAGTATATATTCTAGAGGTTCAAACTTCAAGTTTAATCTACATGCAAAATGCTCAGAAATAAACGAATGCGTGGATCCTGAATCAATCAACACATGAGCCTCATAATTACAGACAGAGAGTGTACCTCTTATAGTTTCTGCCGAAGCGTCTGCGGTCTCCTTATCCAGGGCAAACACTCGTCCCTGTGCCACAGGTTTCTTCCCTTTCTCTGCCGCAGTGGCCCGTCTCCGGGGATCCACTCTCTGAGGCTGTTGTCTAGTGGGCTCCGAAGCATGTGGTATCTGAGGTTGGGGACAGTCCTTCACTCTGTGACCCATGTCACCACATCTGAAACATCCATGGATCGACCCAGTACAACTCCCCTCATGCGATCGGCCACAGTCTCTACAAATCCTCATCTCCGGCCTGACATATCGTGGGGTCTCCTTGATAATAGGATAGGCTCTGGGTCTCTCCAATCTGTCCCTCTGCACCTCAATCCTTCCTCTTCTGAAGGAACCTCTCCGAGCCTCTGACTGGAAAAGTGCTGGCCTCTTGCCCTTATCTCTATTCACCGCTCTGAGCTCATTCTGGGATTGTACCATCTCAATCCCTCTTTCAACCTCTTGTGCTCGTCTCAGAGCATCTCCAAACTCAGTAATACATAGCCCCATCAATCTATCTCTGATGACGGGCTTCAACCCATACACAAACTTCTCTGTGCGGAGCTCTTCACTCTTGAAGGTCTCTGGGTCATATCTCAATAGTGCGGTGAACTGGCTCTCATAGTCATCCACCGACATGTCACCCTGTACCAAACTCAAAAACTCGGCCTGTTTCCTTCTCTGGGCGGCTCGTGGTACATATTGGGTTCTAAAAGCTGTCTGGAACTCTTCCCAACCAATCACATCCTGGTGGGACATCAAGATACCCTGGGTAGTACCCCACCAATCTCGAGCTCTCCCCTTCAGCATATAGGCACTCATACTGACTCTCTCAGCATCGGTGCACCCCAGTAAATCAAATATAACTCTCAACTCCGTCAACCACTCCTCAGCCTCGGTAGGATCCTTCTTTCCCTTAAATGCGGGTGGATTCATCTTCAGAAATTCCTTTAATCGGACCTTACTTCTGTCCTCAGGCTGAGTGACGGGAGGCACTGGGGGTATGGGAGGTCCTGGTGGTGGTGTAGGGGTAGTATCCGAGGCATTAACTCCAAAGTGTTGCGCGAATAGCGCCGCCATCTGCTCAAAACCTTGCCTCACATCGGTCTCAATCCGATTAAATCGAGAGTTAGGACTCTCTGGTTGTGGGACAGGTGGTGGAGGGGACTCTGCCTGCCTCCTCGAACGACCTCGTCGTTTACTCATTCTCAATCTCAACTCGTCTCCTGCGCGTACATATCAAAATTGATTGAAATCTCAATCCTCAAATTCAGTTCATGACCAGACTATTACAGACACTTGGGATGTATTCTATTTCACTTAACCGACACTGACAGTACTAGACACCCTAAGCTCTGATACCAAGAAAACTCTGTCACGCCCCGAAAATGCGGAAAATAGGGCTAATTTAAAACTTTTTCTCATTAATTCACAATTAAAGGTGCATTCCTGTGCAGTGTCATACATCATCATAATTATCATGCCTCAGGATCTCATCACAACATAGTGTATATTGAATCATATACATTACTCAATTCCAAGTTAATTAATCCTAATACATCCCATATAATGATATACATCAAGTGTCTGTAATTACAATAATAGTCTGGGTACATGAAAAGATAAAAGGTACCTCAAAGTACAATATATATGTGGCCTGGAGCTTGAATCCTCCACTAGCCACTACTCCGTACGTCGCAGGGAAGTCCTTATTCACTTGAAGAACTCTGGGGGGAAAAGAAAACAGGGTGAGCTTCTAAATCGCTCAGTAAAGGGGGTAGGGGACTCATTTCATAAACCAAAATGCACAACACAAAGCATTTATTTGTATGTGAAACTCATTTGAAAACCATAGCATGAAAATACTCAAAACGACACTCTCATGTGTCAAGTCATGTGAAAACATGAAGTAAAAGGCTCACTCTAGAGCAAAACAAAGCATGGGAAAATAACGCGTTAAAACGCTTTCTCAAATAACGTGGCACAGCCACAAATCACACGTGGCAAAGCCACTGGTTTAATTTCTCACGTGGCACAGCCACAAATCACACGTGGCAAAGCCACTGAATTATTTTCTCAACGTGGCGCAGCCACCAATTGGGGTATAACGTGTCACAGCCACCAATGGGTTTTCTCAACGTGGCACTGCCACCAATGGGTATACGTGGCACAGCCACCAATGGGGTTTTCTCAACGTGGCACTGCCACCAATGGGGTATACGTGGCACAGCCACCAATGGGTTTTCTCAACGTGGCACTGCCACCAATGGGGTATACGTGGCACAGCCACCAATGGGTTTTCTCAACGTGGCACTGCCACCAATGGGGTATACGTGGCACAGCCACCAATGGGTTTTCTCAACGTGGCACTGCCACCAATGGGGTATACGTGGCACAGCCACCAATGGGGTTTTCTCAACGTGGCACTGCCACCAATGGGGTATACGTGGCACAGCCACCAATGGGTTTTCTCAACGTGGCACAGCCACAGAATAAATCATTCTCACGTTACCAGAACGGAGAAGAAATCGGGCTTACATGCTACCAGAGCAATGCCCGGTGTGTACTCACAACTACACACCTAAGTCTTATCACATAAGACGGGTTTGCCTTCACGTAGAACTCGTAATGGTTTTTCTCTCATAAAACTCATTTGAAAACCGTTTTGTACTCAACACAAAACGTAATAACAATCGAGTTCCAACCGGCAAAGCACACGCACATATTTCTCAAATCTCATATTGCCTTAACGTAGAGCCCAGTTATAAACTCATAAAACATTGGGCTCCAACCGGCTATAAAATCGTGTGCAATTTAATCTCAACACAAAACACTCAACATGCTTGTTTATAAATCATAAATCATGCTATAACAGTTTACAAATCACATACACAAATGGTTTAGATTTCCCTTACCTCTTTGCACCTCGTATAGTGCAATCGTTCCCCCGTATCACGGACTAGCCTCGCATTCCACTCTGGAACTCCCGAGCTGTCCAAACGATGTTAAAACATCAATACTCCACATCACATAAGCCTCAATTCTCAAAATCGAGCATAATTGCTCATAACACCTCAATTCTCTTGATTTCTCGCAACTCCACCCTAAACTACAACCTCATTTTCAATATCTCAATGTTCGATATTCCTCATGCCAATTATCTAGGCAATTCTCTACATTGTCCAATTTCCATTTATAACTCACAATTTCCTAAATTCACCAAAACTCTCAATATACATATCATTCCTACCACATTGAAATTTAATCACTCCCTAGTCATATTTCAACCATTTCAACACCCATTCAACCACCAATAACATCGAAATCAACTCAGATATCAAGATCGAGATTTAGAAATTACCCAAAGTTTGTGAGACGCACAACTCACGCCTCGATCCGATTCGTCCTTCGATTTCCAAGTATGTTGTTCTCCCTTTGATGAGGAACAACTTTCCTTCTTACCACAATAACTGATTCGGCCGGAAATGGGTGATTTTGAGGAGTGAGAAACTAGGTTTTCCGAAAAATGGAGATTTTGAAAGAGAGAGAAAGTGATTTTCAGGAGAAAACACGGGTTCCTTATATAGACTGGAGGTAGGAGATCGATCTGCCTCTTGATGAGATCGATCTGTGTTTGAATTTTGGGGACGATCTGGGCAATTTTATGCCTAGGAGATCGATCTGTCGAAGGGTGAGATCGATCTCTTTATGGCTTTATGAGATCGATCTGTGCCTTGAGGAGATCGATCTTCTCCCAAACAGAAGCATTTGGAGATCGATCTCTTCCTCATGAGATCGATCTGCTCTCAAACAGATTCATAAGGAGATCGATCTCTTCCATTGGAGATCGATCTGCTACTCAAAATTCCTTCTCCCTCGTCAATTATAACTCACCAGATCGATCTCTCATCCTCCCAGATCGATCTGTCCTCATAGTTCATGCTTATTTTACACATTTAACATATAAATCTCCAATTATAATTCCCATAATTCACTTAGCTCAATAAATTACACTCCAAATTATTATTACATCATTAAAATATGTCTGAAATTCTCAGATCTCACATGGCATGGCACTATCAAAGGTTTGTAGAGGATTTCTCTAAGTAGTAGCTCCGCTGACCAACTCACACATAAAGCGGTTCCTCTTGTATGGTCAGAAGCATGTGAGCAGAGTTTTCAGTAGCTCAAACGAAGGTTGACTACCACACCTGTCTTGACTATTCTGAATGGATTGAGAGGATTTTCAGTATACTGTGATGCCTCCCATCAGGATCTGGGATGTGTATTCATGCAGAATGGTCTAGTGATAGCTTACGATTCCAAGCAATTGAAGGACCATGAGCGAAATTATCCTACCCATGATTTGGAGTTAGCTACCGTGGTATTTGCTTTGAAGATTTGGCAGCATTATTTATACAGTGAGAGATTTTAGATCCTCACTGGCCATAAGAGTTTGAAATATATATTTGATAAGAAGGAGCTTAATATGAGGCAGAGACGATAGGTAGAGCTCCTTATGGATTATGACTATGAGATTTTGTATCATCCGAATAAGGCGAACGTGGTTGCAGATGCTCTCAGCAGGAAGAGTATGGTGTCGTATATGATGATCAAAGAATGAGAGTTATTGGAATAGTTCACCATACTCAGGATTAGTGTTGAGTAGGCATATGTTGGATTCATAGCTAGTCTATGGATTAAGCCCAGCATTTTAGATCAGATCAGAGCAGGGCAGAGAAATGATTAGAGATTATTAGACATGGTTAGCCAGGCAGAGCAAGCTTCGCAGTTAGATTTTACGATTAGTGATGATGGGCTGTTAAGGTTCAGGGGCTGTATTTGAGTCCCAAGCAATGATGCCCTGAGACAGCAGATTCTGAAAGAGTCTCACTGTTCCAGTTACACCATGTACCTAAGCAGTACCAAGATCTACGTAAGGTGTATTGGTGGAGTGAAATGAAACGAGATGTAGCAGAATTTGTGGCCAGATGTCTAGTATGTCAGCAGGTTAAGATTGAGCATCAAAAGCCCGTAGGATTACTTAAGTTGTTGCCAGTGCCTACGTGGAAATAAAAGTACATAACGATGGATTTTATTATGGGATTACTACGAACCCAAAGAGGTCATGATGCAATCTGTGTAATTGTAGAAAGATTGACTAAGAGTGCCCACTTCCTTGCCATTAAGAGTACAAATTCTTTAAGTGCCTTGGCAAAATTATATGTTAAAGAGGTAGCTCGATTGCATAGTGCTCCCGTGAGTATTACCTCTGATAAGGATTCCAGGTTTACCTCCAGATTTTGGACACACTTTCAGGAAGCCATGGGATTTCAGTTGAATTTCAGCACTGCCTATCATCTTTAAATTGATAGTCAGTCCAGGTGAACTATTCAGACCTTGGAGGATATGTTAAGGGCGTGTGTGTTGGATTTTAAGGGATCATGGGACGACCATTTACCCTTAGCAAAGTTTGCCTATAATAACAGCTACTATGCTAGTATTGGGATGGCACCTTATAAGGCTCTGTATGGCAAGAAATGTAGGTCCCCATTTGCTTAGGAAGAAGTGTGTGATCGAAAGATTATGGCTCTCGATCTTATGGAACATGCAGCTAAGGGCGTACAGATCATTTGTGACAAAATCAGGGCTGCTCAAAGTAGATAGAAAAGTTACGCCGATGTGCAAAAATGACCACTTGAATTTCAGGTTGGGGACTCCATGTTTTTGAAGGTACTCCAAGCACGGGCATCATGTGTTTTAGAAAGAATGGAAAGTTGAGACCTCGCTTGAATTTCAGGTTGGGGACTCCGTGTTTTTGAAGGTATCTCTAAGCAAGGGCATCATGTGTTTTAGAAAGAATGGAAAGTTGAGTCCTTACTTCATTGATCCGTTCGAGATATTAGAGAGAGTGAAAGATGTTGCTTACCGGTTAGCTTTACCTCAACAGCTTTCTGGGATACACAATGTCTTCCACATCTCCCTATTGAGGAGATATAATCCGGATCCCTCCCATGTCATTGAATATGAAGCTTTAGAAATTCAAGGAGATATAAGCTATAGGAAAGAACCGATCCGAATCCTCGATAAGGAGGAAAAGGTACTTCGAATGAAGAAAATTCCACTAGTAAAGGTTCTCTGGCAACACCACTCAATAGAAGAAGTAACGTGGGAGCTGGAGAGCCTTATGAAAGAGAAGTACCCACGATTGTTTGACGGACCTAACTGAATTTGGATGACCAAATTCTTAAAAGGTGGGGAGGAATATGAAACCTAATTTTTCGTACTAATGTTTATTTACAAGCTAAGTCGAGAAGTTTAAGAATTATCTAAATGTTCGTGTAGGGCCCAAAGTAGTAGAGATGCCTGAAATAGTGGCACGAGGCCTGAGGCATGAACTTCGAGGTAAGGATCGAAGTTTAAATATTCGTTAAGAAAGTATGTTTATAAGTAAGTTTTGATGGTTAGAAAGTGAAACTAAGCTATTGTGTCAAGCCCTTCTCTCTCACGCGACCTATCGAAATCACCACAAATTTTTTTTCGCATTTTTCTTACCCTTCCTTCCGTCATTACTCACCTCAAACGTTGGGCTGTGATTCGATATTAGTCACGCATTCACATTCATTCATAACATACATATAATTTAATATTCTTTTCTATAATATAAACTCTTGTACATAAATATAGTTATTTATACATATACATCTCGATCGTACGTTAGTTTACATAACTGTGCTTATACATTGTTCAGTACAAAATGTCAAGTGTGTATACCTCTTACAAGATGGATATGCAATGGATTAGGGAATATCAGTCCTCAGCCGTGTCCACCTACTGTGGATGCTCTGAAAAGAGGAAAATAATAAAGGGGTGAGCTCCCAGCTCAGTAAGAAAATCAAGCAAGCAAGTAGATAACCACACTATCTACAAAATACCATGCTTATGCCTCGAAATCTTTTCCTTACTCAATTGTATCTAAAGCACACATCTCTCTCAAAGCTTTATGCAATATATATATATATAGATACAAAACATCAGTTATAAAACTGGAAATATGCCGGTTTAACAAGCTCAGCATTTTATGCAAAACACTGCATTTCTCATGTAATTTCACACAAATCACATTTATTATGCCATTCATTTAAATCAAAATCATATGACATTCATCATGTTTCAAAACATGGAAATCTGGTCCTCACACATCCCTCGGGTTACCCTTTTCACAATTCACAAACTCACATGTTCATATCGTAAAACCATGTGATAATTCAATCAAGAAATATTGATTCACATAGCATGAAAAGAAAACCGAGATAGGTGAATAAATGTTCTGAGTGTATGATCATAACTCATATTTCGTGATCCCAGGCTACACAGTACTCGGTGTGCGGGGCCTCACAATTGCTGTAACGAGAGGTGGGTCAAATCTCTACCGTTAGCTCTCAAATCTGAGGACCTGATACTGGAGCACACCAGATCCCACTGGATCCCGCTCCCACTGTTAACAAGTGCTATCATAGTACATCAAGTACTCACAGTACAACATACTCCATGTGACATACACGGTACACCGTACTCCATGAACCCTATCTCAAGGTGGGATGCTCACCATGAGTCTTAGTCCTCATATCTTGGATATACATCATAGTCGGGATGCTCGCCATGAGTCCTAGTCCTCATACCATGGGTTATTTCGATAACCCTCGGCCTTATCTTAAAATATTGCACATGTGAGTATATATATCGGTGCGACATACAGTCAGCACAGGCTCCCAACACGACTGTTTCATGCTCTTTTCAAAACTGGTACGTGCGAGTAAAACTCCCAACACGACCATATCACAATAACATAACTCTAGTGTGAGCAATGCTCCTAACACTATGTTATGTAAGAACACGAGTATGAGCAAAGCTCCCAATACTCTATGATGTATAATATATGAAAACTGAGTACGAGTTAAGCTCCCAATACTCTACCATGTAAAACTGAGTATGAGCATAGCTCCCAATACTATAAAATGCATTAATCAAAATTCTAAGTACGAGTAATGCTCCCAGTACTCTAACATGCATAAATCGTATAAAAGTGTAGTACGAGTATATACTCCAGTACTACGTGATGCATATCTCAAAATATAGTGCGAGTAATCTCTAGCACTTATGGTTTTCACACAAAACCTGATAGATGTCTATTCAAATCACAATTCACCCAATTCAAATCAAATAAGCACTCAAATGTGCATGTTTTCATATATACATGAAAACATTAGTCATTCTATCATGCAAAATCATGAATCTTAGTCACAACATGCTTCTAAGGTATTTTCACCCTATTTTTTGATAAAACACACTTATCCTCATTTGTTCATATCACAAGAACATGCCTATTCATGGGAATTCATATAGCATATAATATCAAAATGCTATTCAAAATACGTGTAGCTACCTCTAGCTACTCATGAAATTCTCTTACCTCGGATCACGTCTAGTGACCTCTCTTCCTCGGTGCTGCTTACTCTCACAGTCCGATCAGCTTCCACTGTGATTTCTGAATCTGTTATACGTATTTATGTTAGTATACCGTATTATACTCTCATTCGCTAAATCTTTATTGAATACATCAATCACACAATTTTCCCCCATTTTGGTGTCATGCCATATTTTCCTTATAGCTATATTCATTACTTCCAATTTATGCATTTCATAAGATTAACTTAAAATCTTCCATACATGCATATTCCCTCACTAAATTCATGCCAACACCATTTCCTCATCATTTTCTCATTTTCACACCAATAGCTAGGTCATACTCATTTTTCATGATCCTTTCATTTCCAACAATTCATACATATACCAATAAACTCATCAATACACCTAGTTTAACATATGTCAACTTGGTGTATTAAATCTTACCTAGCTGAGATTTCCTCTTTTTTCACCAAAATTAGTAAAATCCTTCTTGCTCTTCAACCGTTTGATTCCAATCTCTTGTTTTCAAGTATGTTGCTCTCCTCTTTACCAAGACCAACTTTGCTCAACTATATCTCACTCAAAACTGGTTGCAAACTGAAGTTTCCTAAGGTAGAAATATTAGGTTTAGCTTTGGTTCTTGAATGGAATAGTAAATCTTGTGAAAATTGAACTGCATCACCCAGTATTTATAGAATTGTCTCTGTGAGATCGATCCGTTCTCCAATGAGATCGATCTGCCCTACATTTTTCCTCTCGAAACCGACCTTTAAGACTTAATGAGATCGATCTCCCCTAAGCATGAGATCGATCTGAACAACTCAAAACCTTAAGGAGATCGATCTGCTCCAAGGGTGAGATCGATCTCTCCAAGTCAGTAACATTTGGAGATCGATCTGGCCCTTCAGGGGATCGATTCCTTCTACACAAAATGCTTAGCAGATCGATCTAGCCCTATTGGAGATCGATCTGCCCTGTTCCAGTGCTCAAATAAGAGCATTTTTCGCTCTTCCAAATCGATCTTTTCTTTAATGAGATCGATCTAGCATTCATATTTTTCAGATTTTGCTGCAGTTTTCTACAGTAACTCACACAAACATCCTTAATTTTGCTGCCATAGTCATTTTATCATCCAACCACCTTTAAGGCTTAAAAATGACATCCATTCATACTTTATATACATTAAAACTTGTGTGCATTCATTGTATAACCAAAGGTATACAATACAAAACCAAATGGAAGTGCAAAGATTCATGCAACTCATGCAACTTCATTCCATTTTACCACAACACTCAAAACTCAATATATTCACATTCCACTCATGGAAATATTCTTCTTACACTCGCTATACACTTTAAAATTTGCGTGTGTTCATTTCACAATCCATATACACCTTACATAATTAAATGGGAGTTTACAAAAATTAAGGGTATTACATATGAATTTAAGGGTTTTACAATCCTCCCCACCTTAAGAAATTTGGTCCTCCAAATTAGAACCAAGTTACTCTACAAACAATTAAGGATATCTCTCTTGCATCAGATTCTCTAGCTCCCGAGTAGCTTCCTTTGAAGTGTGATGCTGCCAGAGAATCTTCACTAACCCGATAGTCTTATTCCTCAAGACTTTCTCTTTTCTATCCAGTATCCATATCAGTTTCTCTATATATGTCAAATCATCTTTGAGCTCCAATGGCTCATACCGAATCACATGAGTTAGATGTGGATGATACTTCCTCAACTTCAAAATGTGGAAGACATTGTGCACTCCCGATAATTTCGGTGGCAAAGCCAATCTGTATGCCTTATCTCCCACTCTGTCCAGTATTTCAAAGGGTCCAATATAGCGAGAACTCAACTTACCTCTTTTCCCAAATCTCATTATACCCTTGGATGGAGAAACCTTTAGAAATACTGATTCACCAACTGCAAATTCAAGTGGTCTCCGTCTCTTGTCAGCGTAGCTTTTTTGTCTACTCTGAGCTGTCCTCAATCTCTCAACAATCAACCGGATATCGTCAGAGGCTTGTGTAACCAAATCAGGAGCAAAAATCTTTATCACCCACTTCCTCCCAATCGATAGGGGAATGACATCTACAGCCATACAAAGCCTCATACGGTGCCATCCTGATACTCGCATGATAATTGTTGTTGTAGGCGAATTAGGCTAGTGGCAAATGATCATCCCAGGAACCTCTAAAATCTAGCACACACGCTCTCAACATATCCTTCAGAGTCTGTATAGTCCTCTCTGACTGCCCATCTGTCTGAGGATGATACGCGATGCTTAAACTCAATTAGGTTCCCATGGCTTCCTAAAAATGTTTCCAAAAGTGGGAAGTGAAGCGGGAATCCCTATCTAAAACAATGCTCACTGGAATACCATGTAACCTCACTAACTCGCATACATATAACTCTGCCAATGAACTTAGAGTATCGGTAGCTCTCATAGCTAGAAAGTGGGCTGACTTCGTCAATTTATCAACAATCACCCATATAGCATTGTGATTGCTCCAGGTCCTAGGTAAACCCATCACGAAATCCATAGTGATATGCTCTCATTTCCATGTCGATATAGGTAGAGGCTGCAAGAACCCTGCAAGTTTCTGATGCTCTACCTTCACTTGTTGACATATGAGACATCTCGCCACGAAATCCTCCATATCTCTCTTAATACCTAACCACCAGTACACCTTTCGAAGATTCCGATACATCTTGTTACTCCCTGGATGTAACGTGTACCTCGACGAATGAGCTTCCGTCAATATCAATCTCTTGAGCTCTGGGTCCTCGGGAACATACAATCTACCTCTAAACCTCATAAGTCCTTCGAAACTTAACTCAAAATCTACTGTTCCCTTCTATATCTAACTACTCACATCAATGATATACAGATCAGTCTACTGAGCCTGTCTGATCTTGTCCACAGATCCAGCTCCAAGCATAGACTAGCAATCACACAGTCTGTATCCATGTCAGAAGGCACAACTCCCAAATTGAGTCTAGCAAACTGCTCTAACAACTCATGTTCCCTGACTATCATATACGATACCATCTCAAGGCTCTTCCTGCTCAAAGCATCCACTACAACATTAGCCTTACCCGGATGATAAATATCTCACAATCATAGTCCTTTAGAAGCTCTAGCCATCTTCTCTATCTCATATTCAATTCTTTCAATGAGAATAGATACTTAAGGCTCTTGTGGTCGATAAATATCTAAAATTTATCTCCATACAAGTAGTGGCGCCATACCTTCAACGCAAACACTGCTACTGCTAACTCCAAATCGTGGGTCGGATAGTTCTTCTCATGGTCCTTCAACTGTCTGGATTCATAAGCAATTACCCTCCCATCCTACATCAATACACAGCCCAGTCCCTGATGCGAAGCATCGGTATACACTGAAAATCCTCTTGAGCCGGTAGGGATAGTGAGAATCGGAGCAGTAGTCAATCGACTCTCCAACTCCTGAAAACTCTTCTCATAATCCTCATCCCATACAAAAGCTACACCCTTTCGAGTGAGACATGTCAAAGGAGCAGCTAACTTCGAGAATCCTTCTACGAATCTTCGATAATATCTTACTAAACCCATGAAACTCCTGATCTCGGTGACTGTCGTCGGCTGTTCCCACTGAACTACAGCCTCAATCTTGGATGGATCCACTGATACACCATCCTTTGACACAATGTGTCCCAAAAACGAGATCTGTGACAACCAAAAATCACACTTGTTGAGTTTAGCATACAACTTCTGCTTTCGTAAAGTCTGTAATACAATACTAAGGTGCTTCTCATGCTCTTCGTCGGATTTCGAATATACCAATATATCATCTATGAATACGATAACAAATTGATCCAAATATAGCTTGAACACATCGTTCATCAAAGCCATGAAAGCTGCAGGAACATTCGTCAATTCGAATGGCATAACCAAGAACTCATAGTGGCCATATCGAGTCCTAAATGATGTCTTGGGCACATCTCCACTCCTTACTCTCAGCTGATGATACCCAGACCTCATATCAATCCTAGAAAAGACCTGCGCTCCCAAAGCTGATCCAATAAGTCATCAATACGTGGAAGGGGATATCTATTCTTGATGGTTGCCTTATTCAACAATCTGTAATCTATACATAATCGAAAGCTTCCATCCTTCTTCTTTACAAACAAAATTGGTGCTCCCCACGCTGAAACACTCGGTCTGATAAAACCCCTATCCAACAGCTCTTGTAACTGTTTCTTGAGCTCCTCTAGCTTAACTAAGGCCATAAGATACAGTGGTCTTGATATAGGTTCAGTAGTACCAGGCACCAAGTCTATACAGAACTCTATCTCTCTGTTTGGTGGTAACCCTGTCAATTCATCTGGAAAGACATCTAGGAATTCATTAACCATAGGAATATCTGCCACTCCGAATGTACCTTATCCGTATCAACCATGTACGCTATAAAACCTTCAACATATTCATTTCCTATTCAACATAGTCTATTATCAATAACAATCATAACGACTACTTCCATTTCATTTCCGTAAACTTTACAACATATTTCTCAAGGTTAGGAAACATAACTATCTTAGCGTAACAATCTAAAACAGCATGGTTTGACGATAACCAATCCATTCTTAGGATTACATCAAAATCACTCATACTTAACAGTATTAGATTGGCTATCATGTCTTTTTCCACTACTCTTAGCTTACAATCATTTAACACATACTCTACTAGCTGACTATTATCTATAGGCGTACTAATCAACATCATCCTACTCAAAGGTGTATGCTCTATATGCTTTTCTATTTTACTTCCAAATGAAGGCGATACAAATGAATACGTGGCACCAGGATCAATTAAAACATGTGCTTCTAAATCGTATATCAGGATGTTACCTCTTATCACATCCGAAGAAGCATCGACTATCCCCTGGTCCAAGGCATGTACTCGCCATCGTCCCATAACTTGTTTCCCTTTCTCTTCTACTGTCGCTCTCCTCCTCGGAGCAGACACATCAGCTGAAGCACTCTCAGGCTCCTTACCCTATTGTGGGGCAATATCCATCACCTCTTGGCACACTCTAGCCATATGGCATGGCTTCCCACATCTGTAGCACAAACCACTAGAAACAGGACAATGTCTACCTCCATGGAATCTACCACATCGACAGCACTACTCAGTGGTAGGCCTCGATCCTCCAATCACAACTCCTCTAGCTGGAGCCATAACTGGGTATGCAAGAGGTCTAACAGTCCTCTCCTGTACTTTCTCGATCTTTGGTCTCTTACTCAAAGTCTCCTCCCTCCTCGATATCTGAAACCTCGACCACTATCACTCATCGGCCTCTTTCTATCTGTCTCAACCTTTTCCAACTGTTCTGAACTCTAAGACAGTTCTCTCATAATCTTGTTCACAAAGTTGTGCCTTGCGCACTGCCTCATCGTATGTAGAGATTTTGAAGGGAACTAGTTTAGACTGCAATACTGGTCTCAATCCATCGATAAACCTGCGGACCTTCCTGGTCTCGCTACAATGGTGTCAGTGTCATACCTTCCCAGGGATAAAAATCTGGTCTCATACTCATCTACGGAATGACTCCCCTAGTTTAACCCAAAACATTCGACTTGCAGCCTCCGTTGAGCTGTATCTGGAACAAACTGCCTCCTGAAGGAATCCAAAAATATCTCCCAACTGATCTCTGTATGTCGGGCTCTCAATATGGGTCGGGTGGACTTCCATCAATGTTTTGTAGTCCCTTTTAGTAGGAACGCAGCAAATATGACCATCTCTAAAGTCGTACACTCAAAGAATCCGTACAACTCCTTCATCTCTCCTATCCATTCCTCCACCAAAACTGGATCCTTAATCCCATGAAAAGTTGGAGGTCTAAGTTTCTAGAATTGTCGGAGTCTGTCCAAATCACAATCATACCCCAAAACATTACCGCCCTATCATGCAGTGACCTATGACGGCATATCCTGAACTCGTGGGGGTGTAGGTGTATCAGGTACAGCTGCCTCTCCCAGCGCAGTCTCTGCATCCTATCCTTGTCCTCCTGGCATCGTCTGTGCCAGTATCTCCACTATGGTCTCTAGGTGACGTTCTAGGCTCTCGACACATGCCTTAGTACTCTCTGATACCTCAGTAGGACTAATAGTCTCATCTTGGGTCTCTGGCCTACCTCTACGGCCTCGAGCCCTATCTCTAACCCCTCTACCACGACGAGTATTAACCATAACGGCTAAATCATTGCATTTAGAATCATTAATTAGTCTGATTTCCATCTCACATACACAACTGCAACTGAACAAAGCATAGTACTATGAGGATGTATATTTTCCTAATTACTAATATCGATTCACATCATACCCATACTGCTCTGATACCATTCTGTCACGCCCTTCTCTCTCACGCGACCAACCAAAATCACAACAAATTTTTTTTCGCATTATTCTTACCCCTCCTTCTGTCATTACTCACCTCAAACATTGGGCTATGATTCGATATTAGTCACCCATTCACATTCATTCACAACATACATAGAATTTAATATTCTTTTCTATAATATAAACTCTTGTACATAAATACAATTATTTATACAAGTACATCACGACCATACGTTAGTTTACATAACTGTGCTTATACATTGTTCAATACAAAATGTCAAGTGTGTATACCTCTTACAAGATGGATATGCAACAGATCAGGGAATATCAGTCCTCAGTCGTGTCCACCTACTGTGGATGCTCTAAAAAGAGGGAAATAATAAGGGGGTGAGCTCACAGCTCAGTAAGGAAATCAGGCAAGCAAGTAGATAACCACACTATCTACAAAATACCATGCTTATGCCTCGAAATCGTTTCCTTGCTCAATTGTATCTAAAGCATGCATCTCTCTCAAAGCTTTATGTAATATAAATATATATATACAAAACATCAGTAATAAAACTGGAAATATGCTGATTTAACAACCTCAGCATTTTATGCAAAACACTGCATTTCTCATGTAATTTCACACAAATCACATTTATTATGCCATTCATTTAAATCAAAATCATATGGCATTCATCATGTTTCAAAAAATCTGGGCCTCACCCATCCCTCAGGTTACCCTTTTCATAATTCACAAACTCACATGTTCATATCGTAAAACCATGTGATAATTCAATCAAGATATATTGATTCACATAGCATGAAAAGAAAACTGAGATAGGCGACTACATGTTTTGAGTGTATGATCATAACTCATTTTTCATGATCCCAGGCTACACAGTACTCGGTGTGTAGGGTCTCACAATTGCTGTAATGGGAGGTGGGTCAAATCTCTACCGTCAGCTCTTAAATCTGAGGACATGATCCCGGAGCACACCAAATCCCACTGGATCCTGCTCCTACTACTAACCAGTCCTATCATAATACATCAAGTACTCACAGTACAACGAACTCCATGTGACATACGCGGTACACAGTACTCCATGATCCCTATCTCAAGGTGGGATGCTTGCCATGAATCTTAGTCCTTATACCTTGGATATACCTTATAGTCGGGATACTCGCCATGAGTCCTAGTCCTCATACCATGGGTTATTTCGATAGCCCTCAGTCTTATCTCAAAATATTGCACATGTGAGCATATATATATATATATATATCGGTGCGACACACAGTCAGCACAGGCTCCCAACACAACTGTTTCATGCTCTTTTCAAAATTGGTACGTACGAGTAAAACTCCCAACACGACCATATCACAATAATATAACTCTAGTGTGAGCAATGCTCCCAACACTATGTTATGTAAAAGCACGAGTATGAGTAAAGCTCTCAATACTCTATGATGTATAATGTATGAAAACTGAGTACGAGCTAAGCTCCCATTAGTCTACCATGTAAAACTGAGTATGAGCATAGCTCTCAATACTCTATAATGCATCAATCAAAATTCTAAGTATGAGCAATGCTCCCAATACTCTAATATGCATAAATCGCATAAAAGTGCCACACACACATTTCTCAAATCTCTGTACGCCTTAACGTAGAGCCCAAATCACTTTTCACTTTTTAAACTCAAAACGGTTGTAAAACAATTTCACATTTAGTTTACAACTCAAAACAATTGGGCCCTAACCGGCTATAAAATCGAGTGCAATAACTCATTCACAACTCATAAAACATGCTTGTTTTCTCAAATCACATTTCATGCCACAATATCATCACAAAATCTAACACACACAAATGAGTTTAAGTTTTCCCTTACCTCGTTGCACCTCGTATAGTGCAATCATTTCCCTCAAACGACAGACTAGCCTCACATTCATCTCTAGAACTCTCGGGCTGTCCAAACGATGTAAAAACATCAAAATTCACCTCAATCACATCATCGAGCACATATTTGCTCATATTCTCGTTAAATACTCAAATAACCTAATTCTCATAATTCTATCACAACCCACACTCTCATTCATTACATCTCAAATCTTACATTTTTCATGTACAATCTCCATGCCCAATTCACCTCATTGCTTCAATTCCAAACTTATAGTCATAAATCCTAAAATTACCACAATTGCATAATATCATCTTTACTCCCACAAAATTACAATTTCATCAATCTCTAATCCTTTCCTAGCTATTTCATCACAATGCCTACAGCCATAATCACTAAAATCACTTTAAAAATCCAAGATCGAAGTTTAGAAATTTACCCAAAACTAGTGGAGTGCTCTATTCACACCTCGATTCGATTCATCCTACAATTTCCAAGTATGTTGCTCTCATTTGGATGAGGAACAACTTTCCTTCTTGCCACAACCTTTGATTCGGATGAAAATGGGGGCTTTGGAAAAGAGAGAAAGCTAGGGCTTCGATTTTTTAAAGAGAGAAAAAAATGAAATGCAAGAAAATGCAGGGGTTCTTTTATAGACGGAGGGTAGGAGATCGATCTGGTCCTTGATGAGATCGATTTCTTTTTGAATATGGGAACGTTTTGGGGTAATTTTATGCCTAGGAGATCGATCTGTCCTGGGGTGAGATCAATCTCTTAATTGCTTCATGAGATCGATCTGCTCCAATTATGAGATCGATCTTCTGTTTACAGAACGCTTCATGAGATCGATCCGCTCCTTGAGGAGAATAATCTGTTGTTTACAGAATGCTTCATGAGATTGATCTGCTTGCCTATGAGATCGATCTACCTATCAGTTCTTGCATATTTTCTGCATTCTGGAGCCATGAGATCGATCTCTCATCCTTGGAGATCAATCTGGCCTTCACAGATTGTACTACTGCTGCATCAATTTGTAAAAAAACTCAATGTAAAACTTCTCAAAATCTATGCCATAGTCCATATTTTAATCCATACACATTGAAGACTTAAAGACCTCATCTTCTTATATTTCATCATATTTAAAACTCGTGTGTACATATACATATCATAATTACATACACAAAATTACAATTCTCATAAATAGGGTATACAGAAGTCACTGTTCTCACATCCTCCCCACTTTTATGGAATTTGGTCCTCCAAATTCAACTCGACTCATCAAACAAATGGGGGTATTTCTCCTTCATGAGATTTTCCAATTCCCAAGTTGCTTCTTCCATTGAGTGATGTTTCCATAAAACTTTCACTAATGGAATGCTTTTGGTCCTAAGTACCTTCTTTTTTCTATCGAGAATCTGGACGGGTTCCTCAGTGTAGCTCATGTCCTCTTGTATGTCCATCTCTTCATACTTTATGACATGAGAAGGGTCCGAGTGGTACTTCCCAAACATAGATACATGAAAGACGTTGTGTATTCTGGACATCTGTGGGGGTAGTGCCAACCTGTAGGCTACCTCTCCCACTCTCTTAAGAATCTTGAATGGTCCAACGTATCGAGGACTCAACTTCCCTTTATTTCCAAATCTCATGATACCCTTACTCGGTGATATCTTTAGAAATACTGCATCACCAATATCAAACTCGAGTGGCCGTCTATGCACATCTGCGTAGCTTTTTTGTCTACTTTGTGCAGCCCGTAATCTCTCACATATAAGTTTCACACTCTGTACAGCCTATTCAACAAGTTCAGGAGCATTTATCTTTCTGTCACCCACTTCTTCCAACGCTACAGGGGATCTACACCTCCTACCATATAGAGCCTCAAAAGGTGCCATTCCAATACTCGCATGATAGCTATTATTGTACGTAAACTCTGCTAGGGGCAGGTGATCATCCCATGATCCCTTAGAATCCATCGTACACACCCTCAACATATCCTCCACGGTCTGAATAGTCCTCTCTAACTGACCATCTGTCTGAGGATGATAGGCGGTACTAAAACTCAATCGAGATCCCATGGATTCCTGAAACTGGGTCAAAAATCTGGAAATAAATCAGGAATCTCTGTCATAAGTAATACTCAATAGAGCCCTATGTAATCTAGCTATCTCGCTGACATATAACTCAGCTAAGGTATCCACAGTATCGATTCTCTTGATGGCAAGGAAGTGAGCACTTTTTGTCAGTCTATCCACTATGACCCATATCGCATCACGACCCCTTTGGGTCCTCGGTAAACCCATAATAAAGTCCATGGTGACATACTCTCATTTCCATGTAGGCACAGGTAAAAGCTGTAATAATCCTCCGGGCTTTCGATGCTCAGCTTTCACTTGCTGGCACACTAAACATCTGGCCACAAAATTTACCATGTCTTGCTTCATACCACTCCACCAATATACCTTCCTCAAATCTCAGTACATTTTAGTACTCCCTGGGTGCATGGTGTATCACGAGCAGTGGGATTCTCTCAATATCTATCCCTTCAGGGTATTATCGTTCGGTACACAAATTCATCCTCTGAATCTCAATAATCCATCCTCACTGACTATGAGATCTGACTGCGAAGTCTGCTTGGCTAGGCTAACCATATCGATCAACTTCTGATCATCATGCTACCCAACTCTAATCCGATCCATGATCATGGGCTCTATTCGCAGGCTAGCTAAAAATCCAGTCTCTACCTCTTTATCTCTGATCAGGAGTTCGACGAATTGTTCCAATAAATCCCATTCCCTGATCATCATAGCAGATATCATACTCTTCCTGCTCAAGGCATCAGCAACCACGTTCGCCTTTCCCGGATGGTATAGAATCTCGCAGTCATAATCCTTAAGGAGTTCCATCCATCTCCTTTGTCTCATATTTAACTCTTTCTAATCAAATGATACCTCAAACTCTTATGGTCAGTGAAGATCTGGAATCTTTCCCCATTAAGTAGTGCCACCAGATCTTCAAGGCAAACACCATAGTGGCTAACTCCAAATCATGGGTGGGGTAACTCCACTCATGATCTTTCAACTGTCGTGATCCATAGGCGACCACTCTTCCATGCTGCATGAGCACACATCCCAATCCTTGATGGAAAGCATCACTATACACTGAAAACCCTCTTGATCCCTAAGGGATAGTCAATACATGTGCCACTGTTAATCTCCTCTTTAGTTCCTAAAAAATGAGCTCACATTGATCAGTCCATATGAACGGGGTCTCCTTGTGCGTGAGCTTAGTCAAAGGAGTGACAATCTTGGAAAATCCTTCCACAAATCTTCTGTAATACCTTGGCAATCCAAGGAAACTTTGTACCCCGGTAACTGTCTTCGGTCTTTCCCAATTAAGCATAACCTCTACTTTAATTGGATCAACTGATTCTCCTTCCGCTGAAACTATATGACCAAGGAAAGCTATTTGATCCTGCCAAAACTCACACTTACCAAGCTTTCCATATAATTGCTTATCTCGAAGTATCTGAAGTACTAACCACAAGTGTTGTGCGTCCTCTTCATAAGACTAAGAGTACACCAGGATATCATCAATAAAGACTATCACAAACTTATCTAGATAGTCTCTGAACACCTCGTTCATTAACCTCATAAAGGCTGCAGGGGCGTTCGTCAATCCAAAGGGCATCACTAGAAATTCATAATGGCCATACCTTATCCTGAAGGTCGTCTTCATAATATCTTCTTCATTAATCCTCAATTGGTGATAGCCCGATCTCAAATCAATCTTAGAGAAGACTGAAGCCTCTCTCAGTTGATCAAGTAAATCTTCAATCCTGGGCAATAGGTATTTATTCTTCACTGTGGCTTTATTCAACAGTCGGTAGTCTTTGCATAATCTGAGACTACCATCCTTCTTCCTAACGAACAACACTGGTGCTCCCTACAGTGAGACACTGGGTCTAATAAATCCTTGATCCAATAACTCATGTAGTTGTTTCTTCAATTCCTCAAGTTCCACTAACGTCATCCTATATGGAGGTCTAGAGATAGGCTGAGTATCTGGTACTAAATCAATGGTAAACTCTAGCTCTCTCTCTGGTGGTAAACCTGGCAACTCATCTGGGAAGACATCCAGAAATTCACACACCACAGGTATATCCTCAATCCTCAGATGTTCCCGCTTATCATCTAAGACGAGTGTTTCATAACCTTCACATGAATAGTTATATTTAGTATTTTCAAAAGAAACATCAAAATCTCAATTTGCTTACAAAAATTCCACACATTTACTTCCTCAATATTCAAACGTACACTGTAGGGTTCAGGTAGAGAGAAAGTTACAATCTTAATGTAGCAGTCTAATCTCACTCGATTGGTTATCAGCCAATCCATTCTCAAAATTACATCAAATCCATGTATATTTAGCATCATTAGATCTGCTAACATCACTCTAACTCCCACTATTATTTCACACCCTCTACAGATTAAATCAGTTCTCTAGGACTCACGTATAGGGGTATTTACATGTAGTACATACTCTAGGGGTTCAAACTTCAAATTTAATCTACATGCAAAATGCTCAAAAATAAACGAATGTGTGGACCCTGAATCAATCAACACATGAGCCTTATGATTACAAACAGAGAGTATACCTCTTATAGTTTCTGCTGAAGTGTCTGTTGTTTCCTTGTCCAGAGTAAACACACGTTCCCCTGTAATGGGTTTCTTCCATTTCTCTGCAGCAGTGGCCCATCTCGGGGGATTCACTCTCTGAAGTTGTTGTCCAGTAGGTTCTGAAGCATGTGGTCTCTGAGGTTAAGGGCAATCTTTTACTCTGTGACCCATGTCTCCACATCTAAAACATCCATGAATTAACCCAGTACAACTTCCCTCATGCGATCGGCCACAATTTTGACAAACTCTTATCTTAGGCCTGACATCTCGAGGGGTCTCCCTGATGATAGGATAAGCTCTGGGTCTCTCTAATCTATCCTTCTATACCTCAATCCTTCCTCTTTTGAAGAAACCTCTCCGAACATCTACTTGGGAAATTGCTAGCCTCTTGCCCTTATCCCGAGTTACTACACTAAACTCATTCTGGGATTGTACAATTTCGATTCCCCTCACAATCTCTTGTGCTCGTCTCAGAGCATCTCCAAACTCAGTAATACACAGCCCTATCAATCGATCTTTGATGATAGGCTTCAATCTATACATAAATCTCTTTGTGCAAAGCTCTTCATTTTTGAAGGTCTCTGGATCATATCTCAATAAAGTGGTAAATTGGCTCTTGTAATCATCCACAGACATCTCGCTCTGTACCACATTCAAAAACTCTATCTGCTTCCTTCTCTAAGCAGCTCGTGGTACATATTGGACTCTAAATGCCGTCTGAAACTCTTCCCAACCAATCACATCCTGGATGGACATCAAAATCCCCTGGGTAGTACCCCACCAATCTCGAGCTCTCCCTTTCAACATATACGCGCCCATACTGACCCTCTCAACATCAGTGCATCCCAAATAGTCAAATATGACTCCCAACTCAGTCAGCCACTCTTCAGCCTCTGCGGGATCCTTTTTTTAAATGTGGGCGGATTTATTTTCAAAAAGTCCTTCAATCGAACCATACTTCTGTCATCAGGCTGAGTGACGGGAGGCACTGGGTCCATATGTACTGGGGGTACGAGAGGTCCTTATGGTGGTGTAAGAGTAGTACCTGAGGTATTAACTCTAAAATGTTACGTGAATAGCCCTGCCATTTGCTCAAAACCTTGCCTCACAAAAAGCTCAATCATGTTAAATCGAGAGTTAGGACTCTCCGGTCGTGGGGCTGGTGGCGGAGAGGGCTCTGCCTACCTCCTTGAACGACCTCGTCGTCCACTCATTCTCAATCTCAATACGTTTCCTGCGCATACACATTAAACTTGGTTGAAATCTCAATCCTCAATTTCAGTACATGACCAGACTTATAGAGACACTTGGGATGTATTCCATTTCACTTGACTGACACTGACAGTACTAAACACCCTAAGTTCTGATACCAAGAAAACTCTGTGATGCCCCGAAAGTGCAGAAAACAGGGTAAATTTAAAACTTTTTATACATCAATTCACAATTAAGGGTGCATTCCTGTGCAGCGTCATGCATCATCATATATAATTTATAAAGTTACACTTTAGGATCTCATTATCTCATAGTTATATCGTACCATATACATTACTCAATTCAAGGTTAATTAATCCTAATACATACCATACATCATTGTACATCAAGTGTCTGTAAATACAGTATTAGTCTGGGTACATGAAATGATAAATTATACCTCAAAATACAATATATATGGCCGGGAGCTCAAGTCCTCCACTAGCCACTACTCCGTACGTCGTAGGGAAACTCTCTTCACTTGAAGAAATCTGGGGGGGGAGATAAAACAGAGTGAGCTTCTAAATCGCTCAGTAAAGGGGTAAGGGACTTATTGATAAAATAATGATTTGCACAGCACAATCATGTTGTTTTGTGGGTGGAAACCCAATAAACTTAGTAGAAAAATGTAGCATGAAAAATTAAAACATCATCTCAGCTCATTTCTCAAAGCTCGTGTATAAACATGATAATAAATGGCTCAAACCATGATTACAAATAGTTACAAGCATGTGGAACAAGCATGTATAAAACAGGATGCAATAATGGCATTTTCTCATAAAACGTGATAAAAATCACCGCATTAGTATTGTACGTGGCACAGCCACCAAACACAAACTCATGTGTAAAACGAGACTAGGCATATAAAACTCATATAAAACTCGTCATGGCACATCAAAACGATTGAACTTGTCCCCTAAGAGGACATCTCCAATCGAGGGATTTCGTCGACAATAGTACACCCATGATCATGGTTCGATGTAGACTTGATCAGAGTCGTACAGCAGTCGATCTTACATGCTATCAAAGCACGACTCGGCCTTACATGCAATCAGAACAATGCCACTCATTGCTGTCGCAGAGTGGGGTCATCTCACGTTACCAAAATGGAGGAGTCGATCTTACGTGCTGCTAGAGCACAGCCTGGTCTTACATGCTACAAGAGAAAAGCCCGATGTGTATTCAACATGACACGCCTAAGTCTCAGTAATAGCCATTATCAAATAAAACCGTTTTTCCTTCACGTAGCGCTCATAATGGTTTTTCTCATAAAACTCATCTCAAAAATCATTTTGTACTCAACACAAAACATGTCAAAACCGAGCTCAAACCAGTAAAACCACGCACACATTTCTAAAATCTCAGTACGCCTTAACGTAGAGCCCAAATCACTTTTCACTTTTTAAACTCAAAACGGTTGTAAAACAATTTCACATTTAGTTTATAACTCAAAACAATTGGGCCCCAACCGGCTATAAAATCGTGTGCAATAACTTATTCACAACTCATAAAACATGCTTGCTTTCTCAAATCACATTTCATGCTATAATATCATCACAAAATCTCACACACACAAATGAGTTTAAGTTTTCCCTTACCTCGTTGCACCTCGTATAGTGCAATTGTTTCCCCCAAATGACGGACTAGCCTTGCATTCCTCTCTAAAACTCCCGAGCTGTCCAAACAATGTAAAAACATCAAAATTCACCTCAATCACATCATTGAGCACATATTTGCTCACATTCTCATTAAATACTCAAATAATTCAATTCTCATAATTCTATCACAACCCACACTCTCATTCATTACATCTCAAATCTTACATTTTTCATGTACAATCTCCATGCCCAATTCACCTCATTGCTTCAATTCCAAACTTATAATCATAAATCCCAAAATTACCACTATTGCATAATATCATCTTTACTCCCACAAAATTACAATTTCATCAATCTCTACTCCTTTCCTAGTTATTTCATCACAATGCCTACAGCCATAATCACCAAAATCACTTTAAGAATCTAAGATCGAAGTTTAAAAATTTACCCAAAACTCGTGGAGTGCTCTATTCACACCTCGATTCGACTCGTCCTATGATTTCCAAGTATGTTGCTCTCCTTTGGATGAGGAACAACTTTCCCTCTTGCTACAACCTTTGATTCGGATGAAAATGGGGGCTTTGGAAGAGAGAGAAAGCTAGGGCTTCGATTTTTTAGAGAGAGAAAAAGATGAAATGCAGGAAAATACAGGAGTTCTTTTATAGACGGAAGGTAGGAGATCGATCTGGTCCTTAATGAGATCGATCTCTTTTTGAATTTGGGAACGTTTTGGGGTAATTTTATGCCTAGGAGATCGATCTGTCGTGGGGTGACATCGATCTCTTAATTGCTTCATGAGATCGATCTACTCCAATTATGAGATTGATCTTCTGTTTACAGAACGCTTCATGAGATTGATCCGCTCCTTGAGGAGATCGATCTACTGTTTACAGAATGCTTCATGAGATCGATCTGCTTGCCTATGAGATCGATCTGCCTATCAGTTCTTGCATATTTTCTACATTCTGGATCCATGAGATTGATCTCTCATCCTTGGAGATTGATCTGGCCTTCACAGATTGTACTGCTGCTGCATCAATTTGCAGATGTAAAACTTCTCAAAATCTACCCCATAGTCTATATTTTAATCCATACACATTGAAGACTTAAAGACCTCATCTTCTTATACTTCATCATATTTCAAACATGTGTGTACATATACATATCATAATTACATACACAAAATTACAATTCTCATAAATGGGGTATACAAAATTCACAGTTCTCACACACACTGTGAGATGTTTGCATGTGGATTTAGAGACGTGGTATTTATTTTCCATGGTATGAGGGCTAAGACCTATGGCAGGCACCCTGACTGTGATGTAGGGTCCATGAAGTACGTTGTACCGTGCGAGTGACATGGAGTACACTGTAGCGTGTGGTGTTGTGGAGTTGAGGAGTTGATAGCTGGCGGTTGTGATGGACTGACCCCCCTTCCGTTGCAGCAGTGATTGGCCCGCACACCGAGTACTGTGTAGCCTGGGATCACCATTTTAGGATATGGCCATAGTCTAGGATATTATTGCATTTCACCACAAAGTCTCACATGATATATCACCTAACTGATTGATTTTATGATACAGATAGACCTGAGGGATGGGTCAGAATCTGATTGTTGTGTTGTGAATGATTAAATGCCATATTTATTGTGATTTAAATATAAATGGCATGATTTATATAAAGGCATTGTGATATTATAAAGATACATTATTTTACACTACATGCCTACATTTGAGAACGAAAGCATGATTTCTGTACATGGGATTTAATCTGTACAAGTATATATATATATATATATATTTTAAAGACATGCTTTTAAAGTGAGTTAAGGAATGATATTTTTGAGGCATAACATTATTTTGAGTAGATAGTGTAGATGTCTACTTCCTTGCCTGATTTTCTTACTGAGCTATGAGCTCACCCCTTTTTTTTAAACCTCTCTACAGACCATCTGCAGTAGAGCGATTACGAGAGAGGGATAGTGTTTCCTATTGTCCACTGCCTTTTCCTATCGATCGACAGGTATACATATTTTGTACAGTTCTGTATCTAAACATATAAACAGCACAGTGATGTATACGATATATATTATAGGGAATGTAATTGTATTAGATTTATATGAGCTCACATACATTATAAAAGAAGTTACAGTCAGTAATAGTATATTGACATGTATGTATGATAATGGATGATCTGGTAAGCAAGGATGCTGACATCGAATCACAACCCAATCATTGATAAGGAGAAAGGTAAGTTAAAATACGAAAAATTTGTATTGGTTTGGTTAAGTCATGGAGGGTCATGACAAATACGAAGGTTTCTGTGATCAAATTAATTTTTAATGTGAACCAAAAACCTTAAGCGATTTCAATCGCTAATGATCGAATCACACAAAATAAGCTCAAATGGGGAACTTTTCTTAAACAAGTGGGCCCCAAAGTTGTATGGGAGACACTAGGAACATATTAGAACACTTGAGAAGTGGAAATTTGGAAGAAATAGGATGAAAAATATTTTTCATGGATTTTCAAAAACAGGGTAGTGGGCTGTCCTGGCCCAGGAAACTACTGACCCATCAAAAATTTCCAAATTTGGAGACCTTCCAAAAGGCCAAAAATTCTGATATTTTCTAAATTTAAACTATACCCCATGATCTTTTTGGAAAGGTATATATCAACCCGAAAGCTTCTGAAATAAGAGAGAACCACTTCAGCAAAGTTGACGCAAGCGTCCCTGTCCAGTTAAGATTGCATGAATTTTCCAAGCCCTTTCTGGCCATTTTCAGACTTTGACCAAGAAGGATAAAATCTTTCATCCTAATCCCTATATAACATATAAAAAATCCAGCCAAAAATAAGGTTGTTTTCTAGGTGAAACAATAGAAAGAAGACTAGGGGCAGAATCTGCTCAGTTCTGAGGTGAGAGAAGAACTTAAATTTGAAAGTTTTTGGTTGGTTTTTGATGGTGGTCGTGTCACCAGATCCACGTGTGCAACTATCCGCCCGCCACGTGTCGAACCAATAACAGGCCACATGGCAGATTGGCGATAGAACCGCTATGCGACACCGTTCCTGGAGGTGCGACAGAGTGTTTGATGCGAGAGGAGTCTCCCGCCTCACAGTCTGCCGCGCATCGTGAGCGGCAGACCTCCATCGCCCATGCACGGCACAGGACTCTCGCACAGACTGTGGTAGAGGTCCCCGCGCTGCAGGCGGCATAGTCTCCCGCACAGCATGCGGCATAGTCTCCCGCACAGACCGCGGTAGAAGTCTCCCGCTCAGCATGCGGCATACTCTCCCGCTCAGACCGCGGTAGAAGTCTCCCGCTCAGCATGCGGCATACTCTCCCGCTCAAACCGCGGTAGAAGTCTCCCGCTCAGCATGCGACATACTCTCCCGCTCAGACAGCGGTAGATGTCCCTCGCCCAGTGTAGTGGCAGAGCAGCTCCCGCTTAGACAGCGGTAGAGGTCCCTCGCCCAACGTACCGGCAGAGGTCTCCCGCACCAATAGCGGTAGAGGTTCCATGCATACTCTGCCGCCAGACTACTCCCCCGTAAGTTGCATGGCCCGAGGCACGACAGAGTGCTCTATAACTCTGTCGCGCCCAGACACGCGCCTGGGTCTCAGCCCCAACCAGCTCAGAAGCCTATAAATATGAGGTGAGCCCTCTGAGATGGGGGATCCAGAGATCGATCCAAAATCCAAGAAAAACAGGGAGAACACTTAAACACTCTGATTTAAGCCATAAACTCTCCTTTTCTTACATACATACACCAACTCCCGATCACTGACTTGATCGTCGGAGTGCGCGTGCAGGGAATAATCCCTGCCCCCTCTGATTCCTGTTGTTTTTGCAGGATATACAAAGAACACGTGGAGCAAATTGCATCGACGTCACCCTTTCGTCGTTAGTGTAATCAGACTACGCGAAAGGCATTAACAGACCACGTGGAAGGTAAAGCACTGTTGCTGTCAACTAGGCAACATCAATTGGCGCCATCTGTGGGAATCTCGACAAAAAGTCAGGTTCTCTATCGAAATGGTGAGAACACGCTCTACGGCGGAAGTGACAGGAGGGCGGAATTCTGTAAGTCCCCCTGCCAGATCGGAACGAAGGAAGAGACACAGTGAAAGGGCTCAAGCAGAACCCTTAGTCTCCCTGGAAGAATTCGACGCCCTGAAGCGCAAAAATGAAGAGGCTACGACAGCCCTGAGAGCCATGGTGAGCTTCTTCAGAGAGGCTCTCCCCCAATTCAGCTTACCCCATGAAGTACAGCAGTTAATGGGGGAAAGCACACCGAGGCAGACCTACGAGAGAGGTCAGCCCTCCACTTTGGCGAGTGCTGGACAAGGTGCAGGAACGCAAGATAATGCTACTGCCTACCCAGCAAGACAGAACTCACCCGCAGCTCAACAACGACAGAGGTCACCTCTGGCCCCGAGGCGGCAGAGCTCACCCGCACCCCCGCGGCAGAAATCACCCGCGGCTCAAATGCGGCGTAGCTCATCTCTGCCTGACAGGCGGCGGAGTTCGCCAAACGAGCGGCAGAGCTCTCCCTCGGCTCAAAGGCGACAGAGCTCCCCCGTCGACCACATGCGGCAGAGATATCCCAGGTCAGATGGGCGACAGCACTCTCCCGCCGTCGCTAGGAGGCAGAGTTCACCTTTGCCCGATGCGCGGCAGACTTCACCTCTGTCGGCCAGGCGACAGAGTTCCCCTGCAGCCCCTGTGCGGCAGACATTCTCTACACTCCGCAACTCTTCTCCTTTGGAGTTTGTACAGGAGTTAGGAGAATATAGGACTGGGGAGCAGCGAAGAGAAAGAGATTTTAACCCACAAGAAGGTCCCGAGATATCAAGTCCCGTAGTCAGAGGTACTGGAAGAGGTATTTACCAATCGGACTCTTCTAGACCGGAAGGGACAGGACCTTACTCAGCTCGAGGGTCGGAGGACGTGGAGAAGGTCGTCCAAAGGATCCTCGAGAAGAAAAGGCTAGTGTCTCCGGATGACGGACAAAAAAGGAGGATCCCATTCAGTCCGAAGATCATGAACAAATCCTTGCCGAAGAAGTTCAAAATGCCTTCTATGGCTACTTATACCGGCAAAGCGGATCCCTACGATCATATTCAGAGTTATGAGTCCCTCATGCTACTTCATGGGTGGGAGGACGAAATCATGTGCAGAGCTTTTTCTCTCACATTGTCCGGGCACGCTCTGAAATGGTTTAACGGGCTGAGCGAAGGTTCAATCTCCTCTTTCGACGAGTTGAGAAATGAGTTCCTCAAAGTGTTCATGATTCACAGCCAGAGGAAGAAAGACGCTACCTACCTACTCACGCTTAAACAAGGAAATAGAGAATCCTTGAAAAGCTATGTAGATCGCTTCCGAGATGCAACCTTGGAGGTGGAAGATCTACCAGTAGGGGTAGCCTTGGCCGCAATGCTACAAGGAACGAGCTCCGAGAAGCTACAAGAATCCATCTCTCTCGATCAACCGATGACGATTTCCGACCTCTTTGCCAGGGCTAACAAATATTAGCTCAAGAAGAAGTGATGAGAACGATACAGCCCAAGGAGGCAAAGGAAGGAAAGAAAAGAGAGAGAGACGCATCCGAGAGAAGCTTCCCAAGACCCGTGAGAACTGACAAAGCCCCTAAGCTCAGGTATGAAGGTTATACCAAATTAAACGAGCCTCGCACTGCAATACTGGCAGCCATCGAAGGGGCAGGATTACTGGAATTCCCCAAGAAGAAAATTGGAGACGTAGGCCGAAACACTGAAGCCTACTGTGAATTCCATTGTGCTCATGGACACCCAACAGAGAGGTGTAAAGACTTAATGGACCAGTTAGAAAGACTGGCCAGAGAGGGGAAGATCAACCGCTTCCTGTGGCGAAGCGAGAGACCCCGATATCCTCCGCGTGACCAAAGGAATAATCGTCCGCGGACGGGGGCAAATAATGATATCAGAAGGGATAGGCCTAGAAACGAAGCAGTCAGGCCCATCCCCCGTGCTAATCCGCCAAACAACGAACCTACAGCCCCTGCGATAAATGTCATTGCAGGCGGGGACTCAAGTGCAGGAAGCTCCTCTACTTCCCGCAAAAGTTACGCTAGGCAAGCGTATCAGGTTAACGTGGTAATGGAGGAGCGGGCAGATGAAGAGCCCATCATGTTCACTCCGGCTGACAGAGGCGATGTCGCCATGCCCCATGACGACCCCATGGTGATATCCACGGTGGTGGCCAAACACCCGGTGAGCAGGGTCCTGGTCGATAACGGGAGCTCAGTGAACCTGATCTATTGGAACTGCTTCGAAAAAATGAGCATATCCGAAGATAGGTTAAAGCCCGTTATGGCGCCACTATATGGATTCACGGGGGAGCGAGTGAAAGTTGCCGGGTCCATAGAGTTGCCTGTGACTCTCGGAGAGCACCCGAAGAATGTGACCCGACAAGTATTGTTCATGGTGGTCAGGTCAACCTCTGCTGCCTATAACATGATTTTGGGCAGACCTGTGCTGAATGACATGAGGGCGGTAATATCCTCTTGCTATCTGTTGATGAAGTTTCCCACTCCCAACGGAGTCGGGCAAGTACGAGGAAACCAAAAGAGCGCCCGTACTTGTTATCTCGCTTCCACTACCAACAAGGTAGCACAGAGGAAAGAAACCTTATGCATCGACGATCCGCCTAAACCCCAACCTGTAGAGGAAACAGAAGCCATCGCGCTAACTAAAGGGGATAGCGGAAAAAGGGCATTCATTGGGACTCAGTTGGGCGAGCAACAGAAAAAGGAGATAGTCGAGTGTCTGAGGAGAAACTCGGATATCTTCGCCTGGAGCCCAGCGGACATGCCCGGGATCAGTCCCGAAGTCATATGCCATGAACTTAACATCATACCCGGACATAGACCCGTCAAACAGAAGAAGAGGAGTTTCGCCCCGGAGCGACAAAAAGCAATCACTGAAGAAGTGACTAAACTCCTAGGCGCCGGATTCATCCGAGAAGTCTATTACCCTGAGTGGTTAGCCAATGTAGTGATGGTAAAGAAATCTAGCGGGAAATGGCGAATGTGTGTTGATTTCACAGACCTGAACAAAGCCTGCCCCAAAGATTCATACCCCCTACCTCGGATAGACAGACTCGTAGATGATACATCCGGCTACGAACTCCTCAGTTTCTTGGATGCATTCTCCGGGTATCACCAAATCATGCTTCACCCAGAAGACGAAGAAAAGACTTCCTTTATAACCGATGACGGAACCTATTGCTATCGGGTAATGCCGTTCGGTTTAAAGAACGCGGGTGCCACCTACCAACGAATGGTGAGCAAAGTGTTCAAGGATCTTCTGGGAAATACCATGGAAGCCTACGTGGACGACATGATAGTCAAGAGCCGCGTAGGAGAATCACATGCTGATCAAATGTCCAAGGTATTTGAAGTATTGAGGAGATTCAACATGAAGCTAAACCCCGAAAAGTGCTCTTTCGGGGTAAGATCAGGAAAATTCCTAGGCTTCATGATCACTAACAGGGGTATCGAGGCAAATCCTGAGAAGATACAGGCTGTCATTGACATGAAAAACCCAACCACCGTAAGAGAGGTCCAAAGATTGACAGGCAGAATAGCGGCTCTGAATCGCTTCTTGTCGAAATCAACCGAAAAGAGCTTGCCTTTCTTCAAAACTCTACGGGGGGGGAAGAACTTCGAGTGGACGAAAGATTGTCAAAAAGCCTTTGAAGACCTCAAGGAATACTTGAAGCGGTTGCCTCTATTAACAAGGCCCCTGGAAGCAGAACAGCTCTATATGTATTTGGGAGTCGGTGATTTCGCCGTCAGCGCGGTGCTACTGAAGAAAGACGAAATGGTACACCGTCCCATCTACTATGTGAGCAAAGTGTTATTAGATCCAGAGACCCGCTATCCACTGGCCGAAAAGCTAGCATTGGCCCTCTTGATGGCCTCGCGAAAGCTGCGTCCGTATTTCCAAGCACATCCCATCACTGTCTTAATAGACCAACCATTAAGACAGATCCTCCAGAAACCTGAACATTCAGGGAGGTTAGTGAAATGGGCGGTGGAGCTTGGGGGATACGACATCACATTCCAAGCGAGACAGGCTATCAAAGGTCAAGCTCTGGCTGACTTCATCGTGGAATGCACTATCCCGAACGACTGCAGTGAAGGGGAAGCTCACCCATGGTTACTGCATGTCGATGGGTCATCAAGTGCCAACGGAAGTGGAGCTGGTATAGTCCTGGTGTCGCCAGAGGGAAAATCCCTGGAATACTCCCTACGATTCGGATTCCCTAGTTCGAACAACATAGCAGAGTATGAAGCTTTGATAGCAGGGATGGCACTAGCGGAAAAACTGCAGGTTCACCACTTGGTAGCACACAGTGATTCTCAATTGGTGGTGAACCAATTCAGCGGAAAGTATGAGGTACGAGAACCGATGCTGGTTCCTTACTTAATGAAAGTCCAACTCCTGGCCAAGACTTTCAAAAGCTTTCAGCTGATGCAAATCAACCGGTCCGAAAACACACATGCTGATTCACTGTCCAAGCTAGCCTCCTCCACCGAAACACAAGGAAGGACAGTAAAGGTGGAGAGGCTCGAACGACCAAGTATTGAAGAGGTCGAAGTGTGTGACATTGAAGTTGGAGACGATTGGAGATCCCCATTTAAACAGTATCTCACTGAGGGTACACTCCCCCAAGATAAAGACGAGGTTCGTCGCTTGAAAATACAAGGGGCGAAGTTCACACTCATCAATGGACAACTGTACAAAAGGGGATACTCATCGTCGCTGCTAAAATGTCTGGGACCGGAACAAGCTAGATATGCCCTAGCGGAGGTGCATGAAGGAATCTGCGGCGAACACTTAGGTGCAAGAGCCCTCGCTGCTAAAATACTGCGATCGGGATTTTACTGGCCAACGCTGACAAAGGATGCAATGGACCAAACCCGCAGGTGTGACAAATGCCAGAGGTTTGCGCCTATCACCACAGCCCCAGTAACTCCCTCTCAAGGCACAGTACAACCAATTCCTTTTGCACAATGAGGGTTGGACATTCTTGGACCTTTCCCATTAGCCACGGGTCAAAGAAAGTTCCTGTTGGTGGCTACCGATTACTTCACAAAGTGGATCGAAGCAGAGCCTTTGGCCACAATCACGGAAAAGAAAGTGGAGGCAATGGTGTGGAAAGACATTATTTGTCGATTTGGAATTCCCCGCATCTTGAATGCCGACCATGGAAAGCAATTTGATTGCAACGCCTTCCGTGACTTTTGTAAAGACCTCAACATTCAGCTACGGATCTCTTCAGTGTCAAATCCTCAAGCTAATGGACAAGCCGAGGTCAGTAATCGGACCATCCTCCATGGGCTGAAGACCAGGCTCGACAAAGCAAAAGGGGCCTGGGTGGACGAATTGCCTAGCGTTTTATGGGCATATCGTACCACCAATCGTGTGTCGACTAAAGAAACGCCGTTCAGTCTTGTATACGGCGCAGAAGCATTGATCCCCGTGGAACTTGGAGCATTATCGCCAAGAGTTATACCCTTAGTAGAGGAAGAAAACTCACAAGCTCTAAGGGAAGGCTTGGACCTACTCGATGAACATAGAGAGACCGCGGCTATTCGATTGGCATCCTATCATCAGAGGGTGGCCAACTACTATAATAGTCGGGTGAGAGATAGGCCAATGTCTGAGGGAGATCTAGTGCTCAGAAAGTCGCAGATCACGAATGCCCTGAAGGAGGATGGGAAGTTCAGAGCCAACTGGGAAGGTCCCTACAGAATCAGATGCAAGATCGGACCTAATACTTGCACTCTGGAAACTCTACAAGGGAAGAAGATAGGGAAAACGTGGAATTCAAATCACTTAAAGCTGTATTTGAATTAACCACTACATCTTCCTCCCCAAGCACTATTGTTTTACTTACGCTGTCACCAGATGTCATTACCTAATCGATATATGAATTATCTTTTTGTTGTAAATCAAAATCTCGTGACAGGATTCAAAACCGTGAGGGCTGTCCTTGGTTCGGGCCCTGCGAACACAGGCTACCAACGGGCCAAACCCAAAGCGGACAACCGAGCCGTAAGAGCCTGAGGCGCTATGCGTCACTGTGGCCAGGTGTAGTTCAATCGAGCCGTAAGAGCCTGAGGCGCTATGCGTCACTGTGGCCAGGCGTAGTTCAACCGAGCCGTAAGAGCCTGAGGCGCTATGCGTCACTGTGGCCAGGCGTAGTTCAACTGAGCCGTAAGAGCCTGAGGCGCTATGCGTCACTGTGGCCAGGCGTAGTTCAACCGAGCCGTAAGAGCCTGAGGCGCTATGCGTCACTGTGGCCAGGCGTAGTTCAACCGAGCCGTAAGAGCCTGAGGCGCTATGCGTCACTGTGGCCAGGCGTAGTTCAACCGAGCCGTAAGAGCCTGAGGCGCTATGCGTCACTGTGGCCAGGTGTAGTTCAACCGAGCCGTAAGAGCCTGAGGCGCTATGCGTCACTGTGGCCAGGCGTAGTTCAACCGAGCCATAAGAGCCTGAGGCGCTATGCGTCACTGTGGCCAGGCGTAGTTCAACCGAGCCGTAAGAGCCTGAGGCGCTATGCGTCACTGTGGCCAGGCGTAGTTCAACCGAGCCGTAAGAGCCTGAGGCGCTATGCGTCACTGTGGCCAGGCGTAGTTCCACCGAGCCGTAAGAGCCTGAGGCGCTATGCGTCACTGTGGCCCGGCGTATACGTATCACTGTAAAACAGGTATATATACATCCACATAAAAGCCGTAAGAGCCTGAGACGCAACGCGTCACAGTGGCCAGGCGTATACTCAAAAGAGACATAAGAGCCTGAGACGCAATGCGTCACTAAGGCCAGGCATAAAGCATTCAATTAACCATAAAGGCCTAAGACGCTACGCGTCACCGTGGCCAGGTAATCAAAATACTAAGGCTATAAAAACTAAAGACGCCTTCACGTCACAGTGCTCAAGCCTTAAACAACTGCGCGTTTGCACAAAAAATTCTTCCTGAAAGTATACCTTTCTATCAAGAATTGGGGAGCATACACGAATATAAATACAAAGCTATATACAAGCAAGGTATATACAAGCAAAGCAAAAGAAACAATCAGACAAAGAATGACAAATGACAATTAGAGAAGTAGTGCAATACAAAGCATGAACAAAAATCTCAATTTCATTTCATTCAAGTGTCGGTACAAACAGATCTTTAACAGATCTTTACAATTGCATTTCGACAAAAGTACAAAGTTAAAGCACAAAACAAAGTACTTGAAATGAAATACAAAAAACAAAAAAGCAAAAATCCCTATCTACTCTCCGGGAGGAAGCTGGGGATCAGCTGCAAAACCTTCACTTCCAAGGGACTGCTCGCCCTCCTCGCCGTCTAAATCAATGAGGGCTTCTATAGGCTCAGGAGCACCGTCCAGATCTGCGGGCTCCCAAGGACCAGCAAGGTTGACGAGATCGTCCTGAGCAGTCCTCTTAAACAGCTCGTCCGCAGGCTCAGCCTCGGGCTCGTACTTGGTCCAATCAGGGGCCTCAAAGAGCATCGCATCAGGGGTATATTGGAGCTCAGGAAATTCCTCTCCCTCCCTGTGTGCTTCTAGCCAAGATCGGGCCAGGTAGAACCCATACTTAACATAAGGGTTGGAGAAGTCTTCCTTCCGCCTCAAGCAGTCTTTGGAGAGACGATACTCCTTTACGGCCTCGGCCCGTATGCTGTCAATTTCGGCCTGGGATAGTACAGGAGCAGTTTGGCCTTCCAACTCACCAACACGCTGCTCGAGCTCTTGATTCCGAGTGAGCATAGACATGTAGTTGGATTGCATACGGTCTAACTCAGAATGAGCCTCCTGCAGGTCCTCTTGGAGTTTACAAGATCGGGCCGTCTCCACTGTAAGATCCCCCTTTGCAAGACCGAGGTCTTGATGAGCCTTAGTAAGCTGCTCCTCTAGGCTCCGAACTAAATCCGGAAGAGGGGACAAGTTGTTGACCGTGTTCTGTAACTCCATGACTTTGTCCCTCAACTCCCGGATCTCTCTGTCGGCTCGCTCCCGATAAGCCCGATGTTGGGCATTATTTGCCGCGGTTCGTTGAGCCAGCTGCGAAAAAATGCAAAAATGTTAGATTCAAAACATGCTGCAAAAAAGCAATCAAAGAGAAGAAATCAGAAACTTACCCTCAACGCCTCGATATCGGCTAAGTCTTCCCCCTCGGGGTAGTTTCTGAATATCCTTGCCTCATCTCGAGGAAGGATAGTGGACCAACTCAACCGGGAGGCCACCCCGGGAGTGTCCAAAATGTCGTTGTCACGAACTCCGGGGTAAACCCAAAACTCGTGGCCCCTCATAATATTCCCCCCATCCACAGAATAGGGCCTCTCGTCGGCAGGACCTATCCTCGGCAATATCGGCCTGCTTCCCATCGAACCCTCGATGTACAGGCGCTTTCTATTCTTCCGCTGAGACGAAATGATATTGCATTCCGCGCGCTCCTCGGAGCGTGATCGCTCGGATGACCTGGAAGCCCCCCGTGAAGACGAGGCAACTCTCCCCCTATCCCGAAAGAAATCTCTCTGCTCTGAAGGAGGGGGAGGCATCGCTTACCTAGAAACTGGAGGGGTCCGAGCACGAGATGGATGAGAGGGGACCGGTGCCTCACTTGGGACATCGTCAGCCAAACGATGCCTCTTCCTGGCAGGAGCGCTGGAAGGACCAGCCTCAGAAGCCTGGCGACCCAATGATTGCCGAAAATGACTCATATCTGCAAAAAAGAAAAAGAAGATCAATAGTTAATAAATTGATCAAAAATGATAAGTAGAGGGAAAAAATAAAAGTTACCGTCAGGAGAGTCTAAGTGCTCCTGAAAGGACTCGATATTTATCCCCTCGTCGTCTGGAAGCACCATGAAAGTGGAGCCGAACCCTTCCCAACCAGTGAGATCGGCTAAGGGTTCGCTACCAGAGCTGGAATCCAGATTGGTGCCCCCTATATCCTCTTGTGGCCTAGGAGCTTCAGGATTCAACTCGGGAGAAGTCGAAGGCAGAGGATCTGACGACGGAACAGAGGGTCCGGCAACAGGGACCGGACCCACACCCCAGCCTGCTAATATCAAATTTTCATTTGATACAAGGGTGTCCAGGCTAAGGGGATGAGGGACTAGCAGTTTGTCGATGTCAGAAGACAACTGCTCCCTAAGTGTGGCGACCCGGGACCCTTGGGGATTTCGTGCCTATTCTCCCAACGAGTAGGGATATCCAGGCCCTCGGGCACTTCCACAACCAGTCATTCTGTCTCGAAACCATGAAGCTTGTTAGCAGGTTTCTCGAATAATCGATTCTCAAAACCGGGCTGGTACACCCGTTGAAGCGAGTAAGGCACTAAGCCGGGACTCCCTCGAAGCCTGAAGAATACTTCAAAAAGAGGAAGAGACGGAGGGACGCCCCTTAAATGGCAGTGCACGGTGAATGCTACCAATTGCATCCATGCATGAGGATGCAGTTGCCCCGGGGATACCCTGTGCGTCCTGAGGAAGGAAGCCCCAAAGTCGGACAATGGGAAGCGGAGTCCTAACTCCAAAGCTGCCCTAAAAACGACAGCCCCGTTAGACACACGACGTATGTCGCTCTCCTGAGGGGTTGGGAGTCTATAAGTGTATCCCTCGGATAAAGGAAATCGAGATTCTAGGTCTTGGACGTCGGCTTCCTTTAAAGTCGACTTAACGCCTAGATCGATTTGCTTTCCTATACCATGTCCAGCCATCTTAGAAGCTCGTAGATCAAAGAAGTGGGATTACGGGCTACGAAAAATTACCTAAGGTAATGGAAACAGAACTCGCGGCAGAGTGTGAAAATCCGCGGCAGACTAGCGACACAGTGAGCAGTCTCGCGGCAGAGTTGCGACAGTGTGGCGAAGGACTTGCGACAGAGTGTCTGAGAGTCGCGACAGAGTGTCCTTGCGAGAGAATTCAGTAGCGACAAGGACGTCAGGGGCCCAGTATTTATAGCGGCTCGCCTGGGTACACACACACACGCGGAGGTCCGACCCGGCCCGAGAAATGCCGGACCCAGATACTCTTTCGCGGGAAAAATTCCCGCCAAAGAGTGGGGAGCCATTGATGGTGGTCGTGTCACCAGATCCACGTGTGCAACTATCCGCCTGCCACGTGTCAAACCAATAACAGGCCACGTGGCAGATTGGCGATAGAACAGCTATGCGACACCGTTCCTGGAGGTGCGACAGAGTGTTTGGTGCGAGAGGAGTCTCCCGCCTCACAGTCTGCCGCGCATCGTGAGCGGTAGACCTCCATCGCCCATGCACGGCACAGGACTCTCGCACAGACTGTGGTAGAGGTCCCCGCGCTGCAGGCGGCATAGTCTCCCGCACAGCATGCGGCATAGTCTCCCGCACAGACCGCTGTAGAAGTCTCCCGCTCAGCATGCGGCATACTCTCCCGCTCAGACCGCGGTAGAAGTCTCCCGCTCAGCATGCGGCATACTCTCCCGCTCAGACCATGGTAGAAGTCTCCCGCTCAGCATGCGGCATACTCTCCCGCTCAGACAGCGGTAGATGTCCCTCGCCCAGCGTAGTGGCAGAGCAGCTTCCGCTTAGACAGCGATAGAGGTCCCTCGCCCAACGTACCGGCAGAGGTCTCCCGCACCAATAGCGGTAGAGGTTCCATGCATACTCTGCCGCCAGACTACTCCCCCGCAAGTTGCATGGCCCGAGGCGCGACAGAGTGCTCTATAACTCTGTCGCGGCCCAGACACGCGCCTGGGTCTCAGCCCGAACCGGCTCAGAAGCCTATAAATATGAGGTGAGCCCTCTGAGATGGGGGATCCAGAGATCGATCCAAAATCCAAGAAAAACAGGGAGAACACTTAAACACTCTGATTTAAGCCATAAACTCTCCTTTTCTTACATACATACACCAACTCCCGATCACTGACTTGATCGTCGGAGTGCGCGTGCAGGGAATAATCCCTGCCCCCTCTGATTCCTGTTGTTTTTGCAGGATATACAAAGAACACGTGGAGCAAATTGCATCGACGTCACCCTTTCGTCGTTAGTGTAATCAGACTACGCGAAAGGCATTAACAGACCACGTGGAAGGTAAAGCACTGTTGCTGTCAACTAGGCAACATCAGTTTTTAATGTTGTTCTTGATGTTTCTAAGACGTATACAAGTTTATTTACTACTTAGAAGCTTTTCTGGATCAAAAAGAATTGGTCAAAGTTGGTCAAACTTAAGGTAAAGTTAATGGAAGATGATGATGTTGAGATATGTTAATGCTTGATGTTGTTGGATAATTTTTAGTTATGAAGAAAGTTGAGAAATAATTTTTGTGGACTTGTGTAGGTTCGGCCAACATGTAGATGTTAGGGTAGAGATGAAATTTGATTGAGTTTGAGGTCATCGACAATTAAATTTATATTGCAAAAGTCTGATTTATAGCCCAGCTCAGTGAAAAATTGCGAAGTATGAGAATGGAAAATTTGACATGTTGACAAGTATGAATTAGAGACTTGAATAAGTAATTAGGTTTATAAGTTTATGAATTCGAAGTTAGAGAACAAAATTGTCAAAATTTTCTTAAACTGACACTTTAATCGGTAAAACTGAAAAAGTAAGAAAAATGGTCGAAAAAGGGTCTGATTGACCCCTTTTAAGTTGTAAATGAATAAAAATATGAAATAAGGGTGATTTGAATACTAATTGGGTTGTTTGTGGCAGCTTGAGGTACCTGTACGCAAAAAGAGGCAAACCCGAGACCCTACGATTTAGCACTGCCCTAGCCCTGTTGAGGTAAGGGATGTAATTTAAAGTTGTAATGGCATGATGTACCTATTTATATTGCATGAAATGATTTAATGGGTGTGTAAAGAGTTTTTGAGGAAAAATCAAGCCTTTTCGTTAGGAATTCCCGAAAGGAATAGAAACCCGATTAAATTCCTGAACCCAACCGTTTTTGGTATACCAAGCATGAGTTTTAATATACTAATATTTTATGTTAGAAACTTTATGGTTTTAAGATTTCAATTTCAAATGATTTTACGTATGTATGAAAGCAAGTAAAGAAGTATGGTTTTTCTAAGACTAGAGGGTTACTCCATAGCATATGCTGTGTGCATATCATGCCTACTACTTGTGGTGCTCCGACTTTGCCACTTGTGGTACTTGTTACGTTTCGTCCGTGTAGTACTTGTCTCCACCTTTGTGGTGTTTGAGTTCGCTACGCGTGGAGCATGTTTCGTAGTATCTCGTGCTCGCGCAGTACGCATGTATGTTTCCCGCACGGTGAGTGCCACTGGTACCCATGCCCTAGCTATGTACTAGTATAATGTTCATTTAGATACTACGTTTATTTGTTGTACGACCCTGATCCCATCTACAGCCCCTACTATGGCCATCGGTACAAAATTCCCTCTACGGAGGAAGACATATGTTTGCATGATAGCTATTCAGACATAGCTAGTCTCTATGTTTTAATGTATGAACGTTTTAACTATGAAAGAAAGTAAGTAAGAAGTATGTGAATTGTAAGTATGTATGTATGCTTGTTATATTTCAAAGCAAATAAGTACATAAGTTTGCTAAAGTAAGCATGTATGTAAGTATACTTTATTTCAAAGTAAGTAAGTATACTTTATTTCAAAGAATGTAAGTATGCATGTGAATCAAATTTCATAAGTATATATGCACGAATGTTTTATTTCAAAGTAAGTATAATTTATTTCAAAAAAAGTAAGTATGCATGTAAATCGAATTTCATAAGTATATATGTACGAATGTTTTATTTCAAAGTAAGCATGTAAGTTTATGCAAATGGATTTAAGTAAGTATGAAAGCATGTTAACCCTGATTTCCACATGTTTTTGGGATTTGTCAGGATTTCTTTAAATGATTTCCTTACTGAGCTTTATCAAAAGCTCATCCCTTTTTTACTCCATTTCAGATTACCTGCAATAGAATCTGCTCAGATATTGCTAAGTACTCGAGTAGTCTGGTAAATTTTGAGTCTTCCAAACTAACTTTAGTACAAGCTCAGGTATATTCCCTGATGTTTATTTCCAGACAATGGTATTGTACAGATACTGGATTGTATGTGTATACTTTTGGGATGTAATCTAATGTTACAAAGTTGTAGATAAATGTCTTGGGAAACAAATGAAATGTTTATGATGTTAAGTACGAATATAGTTGATGTAGTGGTAATATATTTTGAATTAGGAGATGGTAAAGTTTAAGAAGTAAAAGCAATTGTAATGCGATTATAAATTATATTTCATTGTAGGAAGGTAGGTCAAAATACAAGAGGTTATGCTGCCGAAATTTCTATTAAATCTTAAATGATAAAAGGATTAAGTAAAGAAGAATAAAGTAACTTGTACTGCACAAGAATGCAACTTAAGTAAGAAAATAAGATTAAAGGAAAAAGTTAACCCCTATTTTCGCGCTTTCGAGGCGTCACATTCTCAACACTGATCTAGTCTACAACTTACCATGGCCATTGGTACTATTCCCTTCATTAAGGATGACTTATTATGTGTACTGCATTATAGTTGTAGGGTCCATTATGAGATCTGAGAATTTCAGACATATTTTATTGATGTAATAATAATTTGAAGTGTAATTATTGAGCTAAGTGAATTGTGGGAATGATAATTGGAGATTTATATGTTAAGTGTTAAAATAAATGTGAAACTATGAGGACAGATCGATCTGGGAGAAGGAGAGATCGATCTGGTGAGTTAAAAATGACAAGGAAGGAGGAATTTCAGGAGCAGATCGATCTGGAAGAAGGAGAGATTGATCTGGTGAGTTAAAAATGAGAAGGAAGGAAGAATTTGAGGAGCAGATCGATCTCCAATGGAAGAGGATCGATCTCCTTATGATTCTGTTTGAGAGAATATCGATCTCATGAGGAAGAGATCGATCTCCAAATGATTCTGTTTGGGAGAATATCGATCTCCTCAAGGAGCAGATCGATCTCATAAAGCCATAAAGAGATCGATCTCACCCCTCGACAGATCGATCTCCTAGGCATAAATTGCCCCAAATCGTCCCAAAATTCAAATGCAAATCGATCTCATCAAGAGGCAGATCGATCTCCTACCCCCAGTCTATATAAGGAACCCCTGTTTTTCTCCTGCAATTTCACTTTCTCTCTCTTCCAACCCCCATTTTTACCGAAACCTAACTTTCTCACTCATCCAAAGCACCCATTTCCGGCCAAATCAGAAGTTGTGGCAGTAAGGAAAGTTGTTCCTCATCAAAAGGAGAACAACATACTTGGAAATCGAAAGACGGATCGAATCGAGGCAAGAGATAAGCTCTCCACAAGTTTTGGGTAATTTCTAAACTTCGATCCTTCTATTTGAGGTGATTTTGGTGATGTTAGTTGTTAGCATTTCGTTGAAATAGCTGAGAAATGATTAGGGATTGATGAAATTACAATGTAGTTGGAGTAATGTTGATATTTGGCAATTTTGGTAATTTTGAGAATTTGAGCTATAAATAGAAATTTAGACAATGTGGTGAGTTAGCGTAGATGATTGGCATGAGAAACGTAGAACGTCGAGATATTGTGAATGAGAGTGTAGTTTGGGGTAGAGCTACGAGAATCAAGAGATTTGAGGAGTTATGAGCAATTATGCTCGATTTTGAGAATTGAGGTTTATGAGATAATTGAGTATTGATGTTTTAACATCGTTTGGACAGCTCGGGAGTTCCAGAGTGGAATGCGAGGCTAGTCCGTGATACGGGGGAAACGATTGCACTATACGAGGTGCAAAGAGGTAAGGGAAATCTAAACCATTTGTGTATGTGATTTGTAAACTGTTATAGCATGATTTGTGGTTTATAAAACAAGCATGTTGAGTGTTGTGTTGAGTTATAATTGCACACGATTTTTATAGCCGGTTGGAGCCCATTGATTTATGCGTTTATAAGCTGAGTGTGAAATTGCTTTATAAACCGTCGAATTTGTGTGAGTAATGAATTGGGCTCTACGTTAAGGCAATATCGAGATTTGAGAAATGTGTGCGTGCTTTGCCGGTTGGAACTCGGTTTTATTATGTTTTGTGTTGAGTACAAAACGATTTTCAAATGAGTTTTATGAGAGAAAAACCATTATGAGTTCTACGTGAAGGCAAACCAGTCTTGTGTGATAAGACTTAGGTGTGTAATTTTGAGTACACACCGGGCATTGCTCTGGTAGCATGTAAGCCCGATTTCTTCTCCGTTCTGGTAACGTGAGAATAACCCATTCTGTGGCTGTGCCACGTATACTTAGTGGCCGTTGCCACGTGTGATACCCCCATTTGGTGGCCGTTGCCACGTGATACCCCATTTGGTGGCCGTTGCCACGTGAGAAACCCCATTTGGTGGCCGTTGCCACGTGAGAAACCCTATTTGGTGGCCGTTGCCACGTAAGAAACCCCATTTGGTGGCCGTTGCCACGTGAGAAACCCCATTGGTGGCCGTTGCCACGTGATACCCCATTTGGTGGCCGTTGCCACGTGAGAAACCCTATTGGTGGCCGTTGCCACGTGAGAACCCCTAATTAGTGGCCGTTGCCACGTGAAACCCTATCCAGTGGCTATGCCACGTGTGAAATTAAATCAGTGGCTATGCCACGTGTGAAATTAAATCAGTGGCTATGCCACGTGTGTTTAGTGGCTATGCCACGTGTAAATTTAAATCAGTGGCCATGCCACGTGTGTTTAGTGGCTGTGCCACGTGCATTACTATTTCAGTGATTTTATCACGTTTATTGAGAAAGCGTTTATCGCATTGTTTTCACATGCTTTGTTATTGCTCTAGACTGACCCTTTTTACTTCATGTTTTCACATGATTTGAGACATGAGAATGTCGTTTTGAGTACTTTCATGCTATGGTTTTCAAATGAGTTTCACATACAAATGAATATTTTGTGATGTGCATTTTGGTTTATGAAATGAGTTCCTTACCCCCCTTACTGAGCGATTTAGAAGCTCACCCTGTTTTCTTTCCCCCCAGAGTTCTTCAAGTGAAAAAGGATCTCCCTGCGACGTACGGAGTAGTGGCTAGTGGAGGACTTGAGCTCCAGGCCATATATTGTATTTTGAGGTATCTTTTATCTTTTCATGTACCCAGACAATTACTGTAATTGCAGACACTTGATGTATAACATTGTATGGGATGTATTAGGATTAATTAACTTGGAATTGAGTAATGTATATGATTCAATATACACTATATTATGATGAGATCCTGAGGCATGATGATTACGATGATGTATGACACTGCACAGGAATGCACCCTTAATTGTGAATTAATAAATAAAAAGTTTTAAATTTGCCCTATTTTCCGCACTTTCGGGGCGTGACATCCATGCCTAGTCTCAATATGAAATTATGTTTTTAAACTTTGTGAATTAATTTATGAATTTGATTTTGAGACTTTATGTGATTTAATTATAAGGAATATGAATTTTCATTATGCTTTTATTATTAAAATTTGTAATTCTCGACATTATACTTTTATTTTGAGAAATGCTTGGTGATTATTTGAAATACATATATAATTTTAAAAGCATCATTACTTTATAAACGTTTTGATGCTATTATTGTTTTAAATACATTTCTTACTGGGCTTTCATCAAAGCTCACCCATTACTTCTTCAGATTATTTGCAGTGAATTGTACATGCGGAGTACGTGATGTAGGCTGGTGAACTGACGTATCCCTAGGTTATATTTTGTACTTAGTGAGGTATGCATTGCACCTTTTGTATTTATTTCCAAACATCCTATAAGCACAAATATAAATATTTATTTTGATACTTCTGGGATGTAATTAAGTTTAGTATGTCAATTACGACTTATATGATTTAGTTATTTATGTGAAGCATGCTTAAGACAATACAAGTATGTTAAGGTTTATTTCAATTTTAATAACATCACGCTTAATATAAATGAGTTGCGAATTAACTAAAGTAATAATAAATTAAATGGTTAAGTAAGAAAATATGATAATTTACATTATACAGATGACAACGTTAAGTAAAGTGAAAAAAATTAGCTCGAATTTTCACGCTTTCGAGCGTTACATTATTAAAATTCTAAATTTTATGTATGAAATTATAATATAAATTATAAATTATAAATTATATTTAATAATATTATTTAAATTAATTGTAATGATATTGAATTATTAAACCATATATATTTAACTAATTAATTTATAATAAATTATATCATTATTAAAATATTTTATATTTAATATAAATAATATTATTTAAAGTTAAGTATTCACTTAATTAATAATATTAAATTTTTCAATAGTAGTGATATATTTTAAGTTTAATTGAAAAAATTAATGAATTAGATAATAGTTCTTAACAATAATATTAATTATCTTTTTAAACAAAAAATAAAAAAGTTAAAATTTTAAAAAAGACACATGACACATAATGAAACCTGCTTGTGAAGTTTTTCAACTCTACTGGTAGTGAATAAACTATTAATTTTTATTAAAATATAAATTAATATCTTATACACCGCCAATAAAGTTTTTTACTCTATAAAAGAGGTTATGATGATGACACATATCTTATTTTATTTATTTTTTATTTTCTTAATATATTTAAAAGACAAGTATTATCATCTTAACCCTTCTTGTGGAGTCAAAAAATTTTACTGAAGATGTGTAAAATAATTATCCTTAAAATATCAAATTTATAATTGGTAGAGGTAATTTACCCCCAGCCCAGTCACGTGCCTAGGTTTCAGAATACAAAAGAACCAAAATAATAAAATTTTGGGGCCCACACAAATATGAGTCTTGAGCTCATCAAAGCAACTCAAAGATATCTATAAATACCCTCAGGTATGATCAGAAAAACCCTAATCTCTATTTTGCTTACTAAAACCCTGCTTAAACAATTTTCTGACTTAAGCATCGGAATGCGCGTGCAGGGACAGATCCCTGCGCCTCTCTGACCTTTACTGTTTTTACAGAATCTTCAATACACGTGGAGAAGACAGCAAAGAAGATCACATCAGTATCATTTCATTGTTGTTGAGAGCAACAACAATTGGCGGCATCTGTGGGAATCAGAACAAAAAGTCAGATTCTTTATCAAAATGGTGAGAACACGTTCGACAGCAGCAGCAAATTTGGGAGAAGAGAACTCTGTGAGTCCTCCTGCCAGACTGGAGAGAGGATAAGAGCAGAATGGAGAATGCAGCAGAGTTGCCACTGTTTCCCTTGACGAATTTGAGGCTTTGAAGCGTCAGAATGAGCAGACCACTACAGCGCTGAGGGCTATGGTGAATTTCTTTAAAAATGCTCTGCCGCAGTTTAGCTTGCCTCCAAAAGTACAGCAGATGGTAGGAGAGAACATCCCAAGGCAGACTTACGAGAGAGGTCAACCCTCTACAATGGTGAATGCCGAACAAGGAGATTGGGGACAGAATACTGCCGCTGACCTGATGCAGAACTATACAGCTGAACTGGAGGATAACTCTGTCGCATCTCTGAGGGAGTATCTTGCCACGGAGATGCTAGAGATGAACCCTACTGTAGGTCTGAGGGCAAACCCTGCCGCAGCTTTGAGGACCAACTCTGTCGCAGGTCTGGAGGACAACCCTACCGCAGGTCTGAGGATGAACTCTACCGCAGGTCTGAGGATGAACCCTGCTGCAGGTCTGGAGGACAACCCTGTCGTAGGTCTGAGGGTGAACCTTGTCGCAGCTTTGAGGTTGAACTCTGTCGCAGGTCTGGAGGTCAACCCTGTCGCAGGTCTGAAGGTGAACCCTGCCACAGGTCTGAGGGTGAACTCTACCGCAGGTCTGGATGACAACCCTGTAGCAAATCTGAAGGTAAACACTACCGCAACCCTGAGAATGAACTCTGTTGCAGGTCTGGAGGATACCCCTATCGCGACTTTGAGGAGGCGCCCTGCCGCAGGGATGCGAGAGGTGAATCTTGTCGCAGGTCTGAGACGGATGAATACTGTCGCAGGTCTAACAGAGTCTAACCCTACCGCACGGATTCAGGAGCAATACCCTAGCGCGGAGTTAAGGAGGCAGAACTCTGCCATAGAATTGGAGCATGACTTCGAAGACCACAGATCTGGGGAGCGACAGAGACGGAATAGTCATGACCCCCAAGACTATTTTGAAGGTACAAGGTCGAATTACGGAATGGGAGGTGCAGGAAGAAAGGATACAGTGCAGGCTCCTAGAGGAAAGGAAACTGTGAACGAGGAGGAGATCTTTAGCCGGGAAGCGGACCGTGTGCAAAATCTCCAGAATAGAGGAAGAGGGGGTGCTTACTACTTAGACTCTTCTAGTGCCGAAGAGAGGGGAGCACACTCGACTCGAGGGTCGAAAAATGTTGAGAAAGTTATCGAGAGGATTCTAGAAAGGAATAAGTTAGTGTCTCCTGACGACAGTCAGAGAAGGAGAGTTCCTTTCAGTCCAGAGATTATAGACAAATCCTTGTCGAAGAAGTTTAAGATGCCTTTTATGGCTACTTACGCCTATAAAGTAAACCTATATGACCATATACAGAGTTATGAGTCCCTCATGTTGCTCCATGGATGGGAAGATGAAATCATGTATAGAGCCTTCTCGCTTACATTATCGGGGCATGCGCTAAAATGGTTTAATGGGTTAAACGAGGATTCTATCTCATCCTTCGACCAGTTACGAAGTGAATTTTTGAGAGCCTTCATGATCAACAGCCAAAGGAAGAAGGATGCTACTTATCTATTCACCCTTAAACAAGGGAACAAAGAATCATTGAAGAGCTATGTAGATCATTTCCGAGATGCAACCTTTTAGGTGAAAGATCTACCAGTAGGAGTAGTCATGGCTGCAATGCCGCAATGGACGAAATCTGAGAAACTGCAAGAATCCCTTTCCCTTGATCAGCCAGCGACACTTTCTGATTTGTTTGCTAGAGCTAATAAATACGTAGCTCAAGAGGAAGTAATGAAGATGGTACAGTCTCGAGAGGTAAGAAAAGGAAGAAAAAGAGAGAGAGATGTACCTGAAAAAAGCTCTTTGAGACCCGTCGAATCAGACAAGGCCCCTAGACTCAGATATGAAAACTATACCAGACTAAATGAGCCTCGCACAGCAATACTTGCCACTATTAAGGGGACTGGACTGTTGGAGTTCTCTAAAAAGAAGATGGGAGATATGGGTCAAAATCTTGATGCTTATTGTGAATTTCATGCCGCTCATGGTCATCCTACTGAAAGATGCAGAGATTTGATGGATCAGTTAAAGAAGCTGGCCAGAGAAGGGAAAATTAATCGCTTCCTCTGGAGAAGTGAAAGGCCTCGTTACCCTCTGCCAGGTCGAAGGGATGACCATTCGTGGAATAGATAGAATAATAATAGAAACAGGCCAAGAGATGAGCAAGAAGCTAGGCCAGACCCCCGAGACAACCAGCTGGATAATGAACCCATAGGTCTGACTATAAATGTTATTGTAGGGGGAGAATCGATGGCAGGGAGTTCCTCTGCTTCTCGTAAAAGTTACGTGAGACAAGCATATCAGATTCATGTTGTGATGGAGGAGAAGGTAGGTGAAGAACCCATTGTGTTCACTCCGACAGACAGGGGTGATATTATCATGCCTCATGATGATCCCATGGTGATATCAACAGTGGTGGCAAAACATCCTGTGAGCAGAATCTTGGTAGACAATGGAAGTTCGGTGAACTTATTCTATTGGAATTGCTTTGAGAAAATGAATGTATCCGAAGATAGATTAAGACCTGTTATGACACCATTGTACGGATTTACGGGTGAGAAGGTGAAGGTAGCCGGGTCTATAGAGTTGCCTGTGACTCTAGGGGAAAGCCCAAAGGATGTGACTCGACAGGTATTGTTCATGGTTGTAAGGTCAACCTCAGCTGCTTACAACATGATCCTTGGGAGGTCTGTATTAAATGATATGAGGGCGGTGATATCTTCTTGCTACTTATTAATGAAGTTCTCTACTCCCAATGGAGTTGGGCAAGTACGAGGAGATCAAAAGAGGGCTCGCACATGTTATATTGCTTCTACCGCTAGCAAAGGAGTACAGAGAAAGGAAACATTATATATAGATGACTCTCCTAAGTCTCAACCTGTGGAGAAAACGGAAGCCATTGAGCTAGTCAAGGGGGATGAAGAGAAGAAGGCGTTCATAGGGACTCAACTAAATGAACAAACCAGAAGGGAGATAGCTAAATGCCTACAGAGAAACTCAGATGTTTTCGCTTGGACCCCGGCTGATATGCCCGGGATTAATCCAGAAGTGATTTGCCATAAGCTTAATGTTTCACCCGGGCATAGGCTTGTCAAATAGAAGAAGAGAAATTTTACCCCGAAAAGACAGAAGGCAATCACCGAGGAAGTTAATAAACTTCTAGAAGCCGGGTTCATAGTTTACTACCCGGAGTGGTTGGCCAATGTAGTAATGGTGAAAAAATCTAATGGGAAATGGCGAATGTGTGTGGATTTCATAGATTTAAACAAAGCTTGTCCCAAAGATTTGTATCCTCTACCCCGAATCGATAAGCTTGTAGATGAAACATCAGGGTATGAACTCCTCAGTTTCCTAGATGTTTTCTCTGGGTATCATCAAATTATGCTTCATCCAGGAGATGAAGAGAAGACTTCTTTTATAACTGATGATGGAACATACTGTTACCGGGTAATGTCATTCAGTTTAAAGAACGCTAGAGCCATATATCAGTGAATGGTAAACAAAGTCTTCAAAGATCTCCTGGAAAACAATATGGAAGATTATGTGGATGACATGATCATCAAGAGCAAAGCAAGAGAATCTCACGCTCATCAGATGACTAAGGTGTTCGATGTGCTAAGGGAATTCAGTATGAGCTAAATCCCAACAAATGCTCATTTGGAGTTCGGTCTAAAAAATTTTTGGGATTTATGATCACCAACAGAGGGATTGAAGCAAACCCTGAAAAGGTTCAAGCGATTATAGACATGAAGCCACCAACCACAGTGAGAGATATCCAAAGGTTGACAGGCAGAATAACAGCTCTAAACTGTTTTTTATCAAAGTCTGCAGAAAGGAGCTTGCCATTCTTCAAAACTCTACGGGGCGAAAGAAATTTCGAGTGGACAGATGATTGTCAAAGAGTTTTTGAAGCCTTAAAGGAATATTTGAAGCAGTTACCTTTGTTAACAAGGCCTTTGGAAGGGGAACAGTTGTATATGTACTTGGGAGTCGGTGAATTCATCGTCAGTGCGGTACTAGTGAAGAAAGATGAAATAATGTACCGTCCCATCTACTATGTGAGTAAGGTACTACTAGACCCGGAGACCCGTTATCCGCTGGTCGAAAAGTTAGCACTGGCCCTTGTGATGGCTTCTCGTAAATTGCGCCCTTATTTTCAGGCACACTCCATTGCTGTCTTGACAAATCAACCGTTAAGGCAAATCTTTTAGAAGCCTGAACATTCAGGGAGACTGGTGAAATGGGCAATAGAACTTAGAGAGTATGATATCACATTTCAACCCAAGCAGGCTATCAAGGGCCAAGCTTTAGCAGATTTTATAATAGAATGTACTAGCCTGAGCGGCAACATTGAAAAGGAGACTCGATGATGGCTACTATATGTTGACGGAGCGTCGAGTGCAAATGGTAGTAGGGCAGGTATAGTCTTAGTGTCGCCAGAATGGAGATCTTTAGAATACTCTTTATGATTTAGGTTCCCTAGTTCAAACAATATAGTAGAGTATAAGACTCTGGTTGCTGGAATGAAGCTGGCAGAGAGGTTGCAAGTTCACCACCTAGTGGCGCATAGTGATTCTCAATTGGTGGTAAACCAGTTCAATGGACAGTATGAGATTCGAGAGCCAATACTGGTCCCTTATCTAAAGAAAGTCCAATCTCTGACTCAGACTTTCGAAAATTTCCAGTTGATACAAATTAATCGGTCTGAAAACACACATGCAAATTCATTGTCCAAATTAGCTTCCTCCAATGAGACCGAAGGAAGAATGGTGAAGGTGGAGAGACTCAAGCGACCTAGCATTGAAGAAGTCGAAGTGTGTGGCATTGAAGTGGGGGACGATTGGAGAACCCCATTCAAACAGTATCTCACTGAAGGTACGCTCCCGCAAGATAAGGAGGAGGCCCGACGCTTAAAGATACAAGGGGTAAAATTCACATTGATAAACGGGGAACTATACAAAAGGGGGTATTCATCGCCTTTGTTGAAATGCTTGGGGCCAGAACAAGCAAACTATGTCTTAGCTGAGGTACATGAAGGGATTTGTGGTGAGCACTTGGGAGATAGAGCCCTTGCCTCTAAGATATTACGATCGGGGTTCTACTGGCCGACGTTGAAGAAAGATGCGACGGATAAAACCCGCAAGTGTGATAAGTGCCAAAGGTTTGCACCAATAATTACGGCCCCAATGGCTCCGCTCCAAAGTACGGTACAACCAACTCCCTTTGCACAATGGGGGTTAGACATTCTAGGGCCCTTCCCATTAGCTATAGGTCAAAGAAAGTTTCTGTTGGTAGCTACCGATTACATTACAAAATGGATTGAGGCAGAACCTTTAGCCAAAATCACAGAGAAAAAAGTCGAGGCAATGGTGTGGAAAGATATTATCTGCCGGTTCGGGATCCCACGGGTCTTAAATGCTGACTACGGAAAAGCAGTTTGATTGTGATGCCTTTCGTGAGTTCTGCAGACGCCTTGACATCCAGCTAAGGATTTCTTCTGTATCATATCCTCAAGCTAACAGGCAAGTTGAAGTCAGCAATCGAACCATCTTTCATGGGTTGAAGACCAGACTGGATAAAGCCAAAGGAGCATGAGTGGACGTGCTGCCTAGTGTCTTATGGGCATATCGTACTACTAGTCGAGTATCAACTGGAGAAACGCCGTTTAGCCTTGTGTACGGCACTGAAACATTGATTCCTGTGGAAATTGGAGCACTATCATCCAGGGTAGTGCCTTTAGTGGAAGAAAAGAATTCACAAAGGCTAAGGGAAAACCTGGATCTGCTTAATGAGCATAGAGAGACTGCAGCTATCCGGCTGGCATCCTACCATCAGAGGGTGGCCAACTACTACAATAATCGAGTAAAGGATAGACCGATGTCTGAGGGAGATTTGGTGCTTAGGAAGCCACACATCACCAATGCCTTGAGAGAAGGCGAAAAGTTTAGAGCCAACTGGGAAGGTCCATATCGAATCAGACGGAGGATTGGGCCCAACACCTGCATCTTGGAAACTCTACAAGGGAAGAAAATAGGAAAGACATGGAATTTAAATCATTTGAAATTGTATTGGAATTAATTATTATGTCTTCTTTCCTAATTTTTATATTCACGCATTATTACTTGCTTGCATTGTCACAAGATATTATTATCTGATCATTATGCAAATTATTCCTCTATTTTTCTATTATATCTTCAACTTTTACGAATGTAAATCTTGTGACAGAAAACATATAAGCCGTAAGAGCCTGAGGCACAATAGCATCACTATGGTCAGGCGTAAAAAGACCGACGAGCCGTAAGAGCTTGAGGCGTAATAGTATCATTGTGGCCAGGCGTAAAAAAACAGACGAGCCGTAAGAGCCTGAGGCGCAATAGCGTCACTGTGGCCAGGCATAAACAAACAGATGAGCCGTAAGAGCCTGAGGCGCAATAGGGTCACTGTGGCTAGGCGTAAAAAGGCAGACGAGCCGTAAGAGCCTGAGGCACAATAGTGTCACTATGGCCAAGCCTAAACAAACAGACGAGCTGTAAGAGCCTGAGGCGCAATAGCGTCACTGTGGCCAGGCGTAAAAAGACCGAGCCATAAGAGCCTGAGGCGCAATAATGTCACTATGGCTAGACGTAAAAAGACCGAGCCATAAGAGCTTGAGGCGCAATAGCACCACTGTGGCCTGGCGTTGCAGACGAAGAAGCCGTAAGAGCCTGATGCACAATTGCATCATTGTGGCCAGGCATGAAGAAGCCGTAAGAGCCTGAGGTGCAATAGCGTCACTATGGCCAGGCAATGGAAATGTATTAGCCGTAAGAACCGAAGACGCACTTGCGTTACGATGGTCAGGCATCAAAAAAAAGGTATGTTTACACATGTAATTCTTACTAAAAGTATGTCTTTCTATCAAGAATTGGGGAGCATACACGGATGAATAAACATACGAGTAAAACAAGTATACAGATAAGTAATAATAGCAAAAGTTAAATAAACAACGTTTCATAAGCAATATGAAGCATGAACAGATAAACTTTATTTATAAATTTAAGAAAATATTTACAAGCGAGATATGAAGTATGAATAAGTTCAACAACAAAATATTCAAAAAGAAAAATAAATCAATCTACATGATCTGGTGGCTGGGGATCAAGCACCGTCAGATCCTCACATTCTAGGGGCTGGTGACCAGGAAGTGATAGATCTTCTCCATCCAGGTCATCAAGGGCACCAATGGGTTCAAGAACATTATCTGGGCTCACGGGCTCCCAAGGATCGGCCAGGTTCGCAAGATCATCCAATGCAGCCTTCTTCAGGACCTCGTCAGCAGGCTCAGCGTCAAGTTCATACTTGGTCCAATCAGGGGCTTCAAATAACATCGCTTCAAGTGTATAAAGAAGCTCAGGGAACTCCTCACCTTCCCTATGCTTCTCCAACCAAGATCAGGTAAGATAAAACCATACTTCACATATGGCACTGAGAAATCTTCCTTCTGCCTCAAACAGTCTTTGGAAAGTCTATAGTCCTTCACAGCTTCAGCCCAGATACTATCAATCTTGACCTGATTAAGGGAAGGAGTGGCTCGACTCTCCAATTCAGCAATGTACTGTTCCAGTTGTTAATTGCGATCTGCTAGGGAATCGAACTTAGACTGCATATTATCTAGCTCTGTTTGTTTCTGATGAAGATTGTCCTTAAGTTTGCTAGATCTAGCAGTCTCAACAGTAAGATCCCCCTTCGCGAGAGTCAAGTCCTGAAGCGCCTTTGAAAGTTGCTCCTCCAGATCTCGCAATACCCATGGCAGCCCAGATAATTGATTATTGGCATTCCTCAATTCCATGTTGCTATCCCTTAATGTCTGGATTTCCTTTTCAGTTCGATCACGGTAAGCTCGATGCCGAGCATTATTGACTATGGTCCTCTGAGCAAGCTGAAAAGAAACACAAAAATTCAGACTGAAAATAAAATAAAGAGAATAAAATAAAAGAAAGTCCACAAATTACCCTGATAGCTTCCACATCAGCAACATCCTCTCCTTTTGGAAAATTTTGAAATAATCAATTCTCCTCCCTAGGAAAGATGGTGGCCCAGCCTAATCAAGATGCTACCCCAGACGTCTCTAAAGTGTCATTATCTAGCACTCCCGAGTAGACTCGAAATTTCGCTCCCTTCATCTTATAGCCCCCATCCACTTGATATGACCCCGTATCAATAGGACCTATCTTAGGAAGGATAGGCCTGTTTGCCATAGTGGACTCTACATACAGGTGCCTTCGGTTCTTCCGATGAGGCGAGGTCACATTACATTCAGCTCGGTCTCCCGACTGAGGTCGATCCAAGGAGCCAAAAAATCTCCTGGAATGCGAAGAAGCCCTCCCTTTACCTCGGGAAAGGTCTCTTGATTCCCCTTCAGGTTGCTGAGTCGGAGCTGGAAGAGGGGTTGTTTACCTAAGAGGAGGAGTCCGAGCTCGAGATACCTCTCTAGAAACGACCACAATGGAACGAGGTCTCTTCTTAGCAGGTTCACTGGATAAACCTTCTTGCCCCCTTCGACGGACCAAAGCACGCCTAACACTGCTCATTTCTGCAAAACAAGAACCCACAAAGTTGTTAAAATTGTTACACAAACAAGTGATAATGTATTATAAAACATAAATGGGTACCTTCAGGAGAGTTAAGAAACTCCTGAAGGGAATCTATTTCTAATGCTTCATCGTCGAGGAGAACCATAAAAGTAGAACCAAATCCATCTCAATCACCCACATCCTCTAAATGGTCACCTTCGGGGCTAGACTCCCTATCTTTAGGATTCGGTTCAAGAGGAATAGAAGGATTGATGACATTAGCGCATCCTATGCCCCTACCAGCAGATGCCAAATTTTTAGATGATAAAAAGTCGTAGAGGTTGATTGGTCTATCAACTAATAGCTAGTTGATAGTTGAAGACAATTGTTTCCTCAAAGTAGTAATACGAGGGCCTTTGGGGACACTATGCTTAGCTCTCCATCTAGTAGGGAAGTTAAGACCTTCAGGGACTTCTACTACAAGGCATTCTGATTCGAACCTGTGAAGTTTGTTGGGGAGTTTATCAAATAACCCATTTTCAAAATCGGGTTCAAACACTCTTTGAAGAGAATACGGGATTAAGCCAGAACTACCTCGAAGCCTGAAGAAAGTATAGAACAAAGGTAGAGAAGGAAGAACATCCCTCATGTGACAATGCACGTCAAAGCCAATTAATTGCATCCAACTATGAGGATGTAACTGGCTAGGGGCGATCCCTTGTTCCCTCAAAAAAGAAATCCCAAAATTATAAATTGGAAAACTAAAACCTAACTCTATAGATATCCTAAAAATAGCTACTCCACTTGCTACGCTACGTATACTTCTCTTTTCCGGAGTAGGGAGCCTATAAAAATACCCTTAAGGTAATGGGTACCTATGCATAATATCTTGGAGATCAAACTCAGTCAAAGTCGATCTAGGTCCCAACTCCAAATGTTTTCCTACACCAGGACCAGCCATTCTAGGGTTAGAAATGAGAAAGAAACAAACCTAAAATCGGCGGGTAAAACTGGAAGAGGAAAGACTCAGGGTGGCGACAGAGTCTAGTGTGGCGACAGAGTCTTGTGTGGCGACAGAGTCTAGTGTGGCGACAGACTCTAGTATGGCGACAGAATCCAATGTGTGACAGACTCTAGTATGGCGACAGAGTCCAATGTGCGATAGAGTCCAATGTGCGACTGAGTCCAATGTAGCGACAGAGTCTAATGTGGCGACAGAGTTGTATGCTAATATAACGTGAGTGGCGACTGAGTATGTAAAGGGTTGCAACAGAGTTTACTAAGGTGCGACAGCGTTTTGCGAGAGAGTTGCGGTTGAGTGGCGACAGAGTATGCGAGAGAGTTGCGGTTAGTTTACGACAGAATGTAACAGCTTCTTAAGCTATCCGCGTGACACTTCACCTTTATATAGTCGCGACATAGATGGCTGAAACGTGACGTCTTTATCGGAGTTTAAAACTCTCTCGCAAATAAAACGTTTTCGTCCTTAACAACTATTCTAGAAAGACATAATCCTCCTATTACACTCTTACATAGGGAAATTCCCTATGAAAGAGTGGGGAGCAATTGATAGAGGTAATTTACCCTCAGCCCAGTCACACGCCTGAGCTTTAGAATACAAAAGACCCAAAATAATAAAATTTTGGGGTCCACACAAATATGAGTCTTGAGCTCATCAAAGCAGCTCAGAGATATCTATAAATACCCCCAGGTATGATCAGAAAAACCCTAATCTCTATTTTGTTTACTAAAATTATGCTTAAACAGTTTTCTGACTTAAGTATCGGAGTGCGCGTGCAGGGACAGATCCCTGCGTCTCTCTGACTTTTACTGTTTTTGCAGAATCTTCAATACACGTGGAGAAGACAGTAAAGAAGATCACATCAATATCATTTCATTGTTGTTGAGAGCAACAACAATAATAAATCATTATTTAAAATATATATTATATTCAATAAATTATTATTAAAATTTAAATTAAATAATATATAATATAATATAATTTATATTTACTTGCTTTTTACATTTTCAACTTCATCTATATCAAAATAAATATATTAATTTTAAACTATTCATTTTAATTAAATAATATTTTATATTAATTTTTTAATACTATTTTATTTTAAAAAATTAATTTAATTTATTTTATATTTTTATTATAAAAGTATATTAATATTATTTTAATATATAAATACTGTTTATTTACTTATGAACCGTACTAGAATAAAAACATATTTTCGAAAATAATGAAAACAAAAAATTTTTGCTTCCAATAAATTTGATAAATCTTGCTTTTATTTTCGTTGCTTGAAAAGAGATACACGTCTTAATGCATGTTTTTTTGCCTTTGTTTTCAAAAAAATAAAAAATAAAAATAAAAATAAGACCAAACGAGGCTTACATTTCATGTAATAATTATTTTCATTTCTTTTTTATTAATTTTAAAATTTTTTATTTTCTTTTAGTGATTAAAATACCCGTTAAAAACCAAATTTAAAAACTCCTATTTCACGTCTTAAAATTTTTCCAAGCAAAATTAAGAAGGCAACAAGGAGAACCCTAAAAAAACCCAAAAAAAAAAAAAAGCGAGATAAATTAAATTCGCAAGTGAATAGAGAGAGATAAATGAAACCTGTCTCGTGAAGCCGCAGGTGGAAGAAAAGAAACCCCTGTCCAGTCTCCCCCACAAAAAAAAGAAAAAAAGAAAAAGTGTTAAACAAAAAATAAAAACTATTTTTCTTCCATTTCTTTCTTTCTCTGTAAAACCTCGTCGCTCTAAATTCAAATTCATTCATTCTTTGCTTCTTCGTTCTATAGCACGAGAACCCCTCTCTTCCTTTCTTTCTTTTTCATTTCCTTCCCTCTCCCTCTTAGATGTCTACTTCAGAGTTTTTCCTTTCTTCTCAGAGCTCCGTCCTTTCTACATTCACATCAACCTCTTCCTTTGACTCGCATTACCAATAAAAAACCCAAAGAGCCAAAGAAGAATGAGAGAGTGAGAGGGGGAGGGGGTCGAGAATTGGAATAAACCCACCCATTTTTAGTGAAAGGAAAAGGAAGCGAAATGTCGCATCTTGGAAAGCCAGTAGTGGAGTTAGGGGGTTTAGAGAAATTCGCCGATCAACTCCGTGACTCACTCAGTTACGATGTTAACAAGCCCGATTTCCGAGAACTCGATCTGGGTTCACCCGTTTCGCCTCTCCAAACTCAGCAATCAGGACTCACGATGACAACGACCACGACTACAACAACGAGTTCGAGCTCCAGCTCATCCGGATCCGTTTCAGGTCGAAAAGGATCCCATACGATCGCTAAAAGATCCGATTCGGATCCGAAAAATCATTCCGGGGAACTTTCGGGTTCAAGCGAAAAAAGTCCAACAACTTTGACCCGTTATGTAAAACCGGGTCAGACAAGATCCGAATCCAACAGCACCACGACCCACCCATTGATCTATTCGGGGCAAAGCTCTGTCAACTCTCCGCCAGTGAACGTTCTTCCGACGGGAAACATATGCCCTTCAGGGAAAATCCTAAAATCCGGCATGGCAGTGAACCCGAGCTCCAGGTCGGACATTTTAGGTTCCGGGTCGGGTAACTACGGCCATGGAAGCATAATGCGGGGTGGTGTAGTGGGAATTGGATCCGTTACAGCCTCCAAACGCGGTGTCTTTGAACCCAATAACTCCCTGGGAAGCCGGGGAAGTGGAATTGATTTAATGAGGAAAGCAATGGAAAGCTTGGAACCTGAGGAAGTGAAGAGAGCTGGAAATGAGATGTATAAGAAAGGACATTTTTTAGAGGCCCTGAGTTTGTATGACAAGGCTATAGCTTTGTCTCCGGGGATTGCAGCTTACCGGAGCAACAGGGCGGCTTCTTTGACGGCGTTAGGGAGATTAGGAGAGGCAGTGAAGGAGTGTGAGGAAGCGGTTAGATTGGAACCTAATTATTGGAGGGCTCATCAGAGATTGGTTTCATTATTGTTAAGGTGAAGACTGTTTTGATACGTTTTTTTTTTTTTTTGTTAAATGGGGTTTTTTTATCTACATTGCTGAAGGGAAGTGACGGTGGAGTTTTCATTGGATAGTTTTGGTATTTTGGTGGGTTAGTGATATTTTTGTTGGTGTTTTAGATCTAGTTTTGCGAGGAAAAAAAAGTTGGTTTTTGATGTTGGTTGGTTAATGTTTGTGGAGAGGTTTTGGTGGGTTGTGGTTTTCTTGATCTACATTGATAACAAGGTCTCTGTCTTTCAGATGAGTGAATGGATTATTTTTGTTTGTCTATTTCCTTTCTTCTTCTATTGCTTTGTCTTGATGATGGTTGCAGAAGTTTTGATCCGGTGAATGAATACGAGTAATGCTATTGGTTTCATCTGCATTCATGAGAATAATTGCTGAGTTTTTGGATTGTTAGATCCATAATTTTTGATTATTTGTTCTGTTTGCTATATTTAATATTTATCATGACTATTGTTTGCTCTCTATCTTTTCCTTTCTGATTGGGATCTCTTCCATTCTTCACGCTGTCCCGACTACTGGCTTCTAATTATATGGTTCTTAATTTAATGGTTGTTTGTAGTTTTAGATCACCTTGTTTAGGTTCTCTTCTTCTTTTATAAATAATTCTTGAGTTCTTTGTTGATATTAGATGTCTGGTTTTCTCAGAGCAATCCAGTGAAATATTTTAGGATTTTGTGTTCAATAAGATCCTCCAAATGATCGGTATTGTAAGTTATTTTAGAAGGATTCATTCCCTATGAATATTGAGTGGATCATGAACTTGTCGGCTTTGTTTCTATCTTCTACAAAAATTAGATATCCGTCTGTTTCACTCTTTTGCATGTTTATGTATTTACTTTTGCTCGTTAAATGATTAAAGGCATTTTGAAATCACTTCTGTTCTCCTACAATAGTCAAACGGATACATGCTTAGGTTGCTCCCTTTGAATCCAATGTGTGTATAATTTTTGGGTTGCTCCATTTTAACTCCTCTCCACTTCAGGGTAGGGCAGGTTGAGAATGCTAGGAAGCACCTATGTTTTCCAGGGGAACCACAAGATATGACTGAGTTGCAGAAGTTGCAGGCAGTGGAAAAGCATCTTAGCAAGTGTACAGATGCCCGGAGAATTAGAGACTGGAAAAGGGCATTAAGGGAAACTGATGCTGCCATTGCTGCTGGAGCGGACTTTTCTCCTCAGGTAAAAAAACTCATCCAAAATTTTCCATCATTAAATTATGAAGAATTTGTGCAGTGAACAGACATTGAAAACGGCTGAATGGTTCAAATTGAATTTACAGCTTTTTATGTGTAGAGTGGAAGCCCTTTTGAAACTCCATCAACTTGATGATGCTGAATCAAGCCTTTTGGTTGTTCCTAAATTAGAACCATACACCAACACCTGCTCACAGACTAAGTTCCTTGGGATGCTTTCTGAAGCATATCTCTTTTTTGTCCGAGCACAAATTGAGATGGCACTTGGAAGGTTAGTAAAAAAAAAAAAAAATGCTAAGCTTAATCATATACAAGACTTTGGGAACAGAGTAAGAAATTGATGATCTCTTAAATGTTGAGAATGCAGGCTTGAGAATGCTGTTACAGCTGCTGAGAAGGCTGGACAGATTGATCCCCGAAATGTTGAAATTGCTAAACTGCTTAACAATGTGAGGTTTGTTGCAAGAGCACGAGCACGGGGAAATGATCTTTTCAAATCTGAAAGGTTCATTGAGGCCTGCTCGGCATATGGGGATGGTCTAAGGCTTGATCCATCAAACTCTATTCTTTATTGTAACAGAGCAGCTTGTTGGTTTAAGCTTGGGCAGTGGGAGCGCTCTGTTGAAGACTGCGACGAAGCTTTAAGTATCCAACCGAACTACATAAAAGCCCTTTTTCGAAGGGCAACATCTAATAGCAGGGTAAAGAATTCTTTAAAGCTTTCCTTGATCATAAAAATAGCCATCTTTCATGTATATATGTATAAGGATTTGGTTGCTTCATACTAATGACCGGTCATTGCGAACTATAGCTAGAGAGATGGGCTGATACTGTGCGAGATTATGAAATTTTGAGAAGGGAACTTCGGGATGATAATGAGGTTTCTGAATCTCTATTTCATGCACAAGTTGCATTGAAGAAATCTCGTGGTGAAGAAGTTTATAATATGAAGTTCGGTGGTGTAGTGGAGGAAGTATACAGTCTTGAGCAGTTCAGAGCTGCATTATCTCTGCCAGGTAAGTTGTTGCTCTTGCATTCCCAACATTTTAACTATTTTCAGTTGCACTCGCTCTCCCCATATTTTTACTGTCTTGAAACCCCCCGTTGAGAGTTAATTTGAACCACAGGCACCTCTGTAGTCCATTTTAAGATGGCCTCCAACATGCAATGCCAGCAGGTATCTCCATTTGTGGATGCACTACGTGACCGCTATCCCTCCATAAATTTTTGTAAGGTAAATAGCCCACTTTTCTTCCTCGGATTTTTTTTTTTTTGGTTGTTTTTTCCATGCTCGGTTTGATAAAGAAAGCTAAATGTAAAGCGGTAAAAGTAACGAAAGTGTTTCTTCTCTACTTTTTGTTGATTCTTTGGAGTCAAGGTGGACATCGATAAGAGTGCAGCTGTTGCAAATGCTGAAAATGTAAGGATTGTACCAACATTCAAGATATACAAAAATGGTAACCGAGTGAAGGAAATTGTGTGCCCAAGTCGAGAATTGCTGGAACACTCAGTGAAGCATTACAGCCTTTAGAACTCATGCTCAAGTAAGGATATGTTTTTACTTCTTGCTGCCCAAATGTTCATTCATAATAATCCCATTAGCAGCCAATGCCAGGGGAACCCCATGAAATTAGCTTTAGTTCCCTTTTGCAGTTTTTATTTATTCATTCATTACTCATTGCTCTAGGGTTCCCTGTTATTCCTCCCTTCACCTTTTTGTTAGTTTCTCCCCTTTCTAATTTTCAAGTAGGCAAGCCTGGTTCTTGTATCACTACTTTCATTCAGTTGAAAAAAAAAAAGAAAGAATTGAGAAAGATGTGTACCATTTACTTATAGTGGTGTACTTAGTTACATTTTAGAGATGGGACCGGCAGGCGGGCAGGCTGGGTGGTAGTAGAGGATCTGTACATGTATATATCTGTGATGATAAATACAAAACATTTTCCGTGAGGGAGTTGGATGTCAGTGAAAGAGGGATGAAATATGTTGTCGTTAGTATTGTTGTTTCCTTTTTATTTTCCTCAACCATTCCATCAATAAAGAAATTCCCAATTTTCTCCTCTTTCTCTCTGCAGCTCTATTATTATTATTATTATTATTAAACTTTGGAAGGGGCAGTTGTGTCATTTGCCTGATCTATTAGGAGAGGTGGCAAATGGACGAATTCAGTTTAGGTTTTCGGGTTCGAGTTGTTTCGGTTTCGGGTATTTTCAGGTTTGGGTATTTTCGAGTTTGAATTTTTTTGAAATTGAGTTTTTTGGGGTTTGGATAATTCGGGTTTAGGTTTTTCGGATCCGATTTATTTTAGGCTTGGTTATTTTTGTTTTTAGGCTTTTTGGGGTTCGGTGTCAATTCAAATTGGGCGGGTTTAACGTGTCGGTTTCAAATTATTTTAATTTTTTTTAAGTTATGAATTTTTTAAAATTTTGCATATGATAATTTAATTTTTATATAATTTTAAAATTTAATAAATATTTATTCTTTGACAAAAATTATTTACTTTTTTAATTTCTTACAATATTTGTTATAAAAATAGTAGATATAATTATATTAATCAATTTGTAAAATATATTATATATAGATATTATGAAAAGAAAAGTACTAATTATTATTTTTTTAAAAATACATAATATGAATAATTGATCAATTAATTAGTTTGATTTTATTTTTAGTTCGTTTTTTATTTGTACATAAATCATAATATCACTATGGTAATCATGAATGCTTTTTTGGAGAATTGAACTTTGGCCAAAAATATAAATAAATGTCTTACCAAATAAACCATTACTTTGTATTAATATAATATGCTATGAAAATTAATTTATATTTTTAACAAAATAATACTTTAATAATATATTCCAAGAAAAATATTTAATAGTATTAAATATAAAATTAAATTAGTTATTTATGGTTAAAATAATAAAATTTTTAAAATTGTGAAAACAAAGCATTGAAATTAAGAAAAAATTATTGAGGTTATTGGAGTTAAGATTATAGTTTTGAAATTTATAATAAAATATTTTTTTTCTAAATGATTTGTATAATAACAAATTATAAAATTAATTAAAATTAAAAAGTATATATGATTTGTTTTAAATCATATTATATACTTATAAAAAAATTATTTTAATTAGACATGAATTAATTTGAATAAACATAGCATAGATAATTTTATTAATTATTAATTGCTTAATAATGATTTACTTTATATGATGATATTGACAAATGAATTAATGATATAATAATAAGATTAAAAAACTTGGACTTGAAGTTAAGATTTTAGTCTTGAAATTTATATAAATCAATTTCTTAAATGATTTATATAATAACAATACGAATTTATAAAAAAATTTTAAATTAAAATATATCAATTTTTTAAAATCTTATATAAGCTTATAACTTATAAGATATTATTTTAAGTAGATATAAATTATTTTAAATAAACATAACATAGATGTGAGACCCCGTACATGTATAGCTGTATATAGGAACATGAGAATGTAAATAGAATCATAAGTAAGATGATGTATTGTAATGTGAAGTATATGCAATGTAAGTTTATAAGATTATGTACGCACTTGTAGTAAGAATTGTGATTATACGTACAAGTTGCATTATGAATGAGTAGGAAGAAATGAACTTAAAACGAGAGGAATGTGATCGAAATGGAATATGAGTAGTATAGTAAAATGGAAGGAAAGATTTACATAAGTGTATATTTCCATTCGAGTAATATCGTATATATGTGTGGTCATACAAAGATTCTACACAAGTTTTAATGTGTATGTAGTGAGGATGAATCCCATTTTCAAGTCTCAAAGATGAATGAATGAGGAAATGATCATGGTAGCAAATTAAGGGTGTTTGGTAAGGTCAATCCTAATTGGAGCAAGAGGAAATCCAATGAGGTAAGTTCTAATGCACAAATCCAAGTACATTGGTTTAGTTAATGATTATAAAGATATTTGGGTGTGCATATTGTGGATAGAACTACCTAAAATGGTATGAAATGAATATAACTTAGAAATGGTCAAGTGTGAGAAAGTGGAGTGTGGGAGTGTTTATGATGAATGAGATATCTTGAGTGGATGATTATGTTGTTGGAATGATTTGGAAATGTTGATATTGGGATAAATTGTGAGATTTACCATAAAGGGTAAAAATGTGTAATTAAGGTATTGGATAAATGCTTAGTTGAATAAGAGTTAGAAACATTAACTCAAATGTTGATGGATGAATTTCAGTTTCGGATGATACGCCGGAGCAAGTCGAGATGAGAACGCAAGAAGCATAAAGGCGGATAGTAGCACACAAGTAAAACGAGGTAAGGGACTGTGTGTTAGCTATAGAGATGTTTGTACGTATTTTACGACAATTTCGTAGATATATTGCTAGACTAGTACGATATGATAATTCTATGAAATGATATGGAAGTATGCAAAGTACTATGACGTATATATGTATTGAGAAATGGGATAGGGTAAGGAAATAGCATGATATGCATGTTTTCAATGATTTTCTCAATTTTACATTGTTATTTATGATTGAGAAATGTTGATGATAGGTTGGCTAATTTTACATGTTTTAGCATGAAGAGGCATGCTGTATGAATAAACGTGTTTTGAGTTTTAAAAAGAGAAAATAGCCATCTATCAGTTTTGAGATGAGATTTGGTGTTGAAGCGTTAGCTCACATCTGTTTTAAGGCCTTGATGTACCGTGCAGGAGTTTTAACTCGCACGAGGGTTTTGAGAAAGTGCGGGAACTTTGCTCGCACCTGTTTTATTGAGTTAAGGTAAACCTGGGGGTCTGGGACCCAAGGGGATACCAGCCGACGGCCAATTGAACGGGCTGAGCCTTAACGATAGATCGTACCGCGCTGGAGCTTTGCGTTGACTGTGTGTCACGCTGCTTGCTCGCCTGGTATATGAGACATGGTTTAAGGATAAAAAGTCCATCGGAGTTGGAGTATGGACTTGGGTCCACGGTTGTACGTAGAATAGTGTAGTCACCCGTTGGTATACTATGTACCGTGCTGGGTGCACGTGAGTACGAGTATCGCGTAGATGACACACGACGTATCTTCACCGTGAGTATACGAGGAGATGAGGTGGATTGAGATGAGCCGGAGGGTAGGACTGACCCATCCCCCTTCAGGCGAAGTGATACCCTGTGCACACCCGATCAGTGAGGCCTGGGATCACTGACTGTGGCCATAAGTCATGGATATTTGATTGCCGAAAATTCCATGCCTGTCTCAGAGAATCGAGAAACAGAGACAATCTCAGAAAAGAAAGAGATTTGCGAGAAAGAATGATTTGAGAAGTGAAAGAGATTTCGTGTTTTATTAAATCTTTGATTTCACATTCGTGCCATGAGGGCACTATTTATGAGCATGTTTTAAATGGAAGTTTGACATTTGATTTACACGAAAATGCTATTGAGAAATATATGTTTAAATGCATTGTTCGTATGATATTTTCATTTATAACGAAAACATGGTTTTGGTTTATGCATGCATGGGCTATGTAGGTAGTACGATATCTACCTGCTAGCATACATTTCCTTACTGAGCCGTGGTTTGCTCATCCCACTATTTTCCCCCTCCAGGTACTGAGAAGTAAGAGAGCGGTGATCTCTAGATCTTTTGTGCTAAACAGCTCCCACAATCTGTAAAGGTATAAGATTTGTATACACGAGTATTTTGTATCTAATATATTGTATCGCACAGTTATATCTTGGAATTGTAAACAGTATTATGGGGATGATATGTAAGCACATGGTATTTATACAATTAATTTTGTGTATTTACACACACACCTGGGAGTGTGAATTAAAGTTTTAAATATTCTGCTGTAAATGAATAAATTTTTAGTAATTGCATCTTCTCACAGCCCAACCGTAGTAGAGAATGTATGGATAGAAGGGTTCCCGAAAGCGGGGCATGACAATAGACAACTTTATTTAGGGTATTAATTATTAATATACTTATTAATTATTTATTTTATATACTTGATTTTAAATTATATGATGACAGATGAATTGATGATATGTAATAGAAATAAAGGACTTGAACTTAGAGTTAAGATTATGGTTTTGAAATTTATAACTAAACACTTTTTTTAAATCACTTGTATGATAATAATAATAATAATAATAATAATAATAATAATAATAATAATAATAATAATTTATAAAATTTATTTAAATTAAAATACAATATATTAAATCATATATTGGATTTGGTAAGATTTTAACACTCCAACTCTGGTACATTGTCTATTTAAATGATTTTGGAGTGGTTTGGCATGAGTATGGATGTTGGAAACACCTAGGTTTTGTTAGAAACTAATGTAACCTAGAAAATGGATTGAACCTAGTGTGAGAAAGTGACAGTCAAATGAGTTGATGAATTTTGGGTATGCTAAAGTAGCTATTGGAGTAATGTAAATGATATGAAATGGGTAAATGAAGCTATAAAGTGAGTTTAGTGAAGTTATGAGGATGAGTATAAGGCTTGATGAAAGGCCATAGTGGGGAAGTTTGTGAACCACGAACCTAATATCAATTTAGAATAAGTTAAGAGGCCTAAGAGAATCCATCTACTCGAGTTATAAGTGGAATAATAAAGCGAGGCCTCACAAGCGTTAATAGAGACTATAGGTCGAATCGACTATAGTAAACGCAAAAGTTAGATTATAATGGGCTAAAACGATTCGAAATTTCGTTTATGTGCAGTTTCGAAGAGTCTGTTGGAAATGAATCGAGCTGTACGAGTAAGCAGCTTTAAGGAAGTGGAATCACGCGTCATGATTCCAGGTAAGGGAATTTTGTGAGTATATAGAGATAGCTGCTCGTACTTTGAACTTGTGGGTGAATATTGGGTGTTTTATGAAATGCATGGTTGCTCAAGTAAATGATTGATGGTATTCATGAATGATGATAAGTATATGCGTGATTTTGGTTTTGAAGTGGATTCTATGAAATGGGATAGTAAGGCTAATAATTGCATAAATCTAATGTTTTGATGTTTTTCAAAACGAAATAGATTTATTTTAAGCAAGCTTGTAGATGGGCCGGCTAGTGTTTTATTGATGTTGTGGAAAAAACATTTGTGAAGTGCTAAACCCAGTTGTCGAGATTGTTTGATTGTGTATGAGTCGCCTATCGTATTTGTATGGCATAAATCGAGCTAGAGCCTCGCTCGCGCTGGATTTCGATATTTTCACTTGTGTGAAACGTGCTGGAGCTTAGCTCGCACTTTGTTTTGGAACTATGACGATGTTTTATAAATCGTATTGGAGCTTTTGCTCGTACGTAGATTTTGAGTGGTTTTCTTATGCATATAACCGTACTTGAGCTATGCTCGTACGTGGTTTCTTCATATGTTTATGCATAAATGCCGTACTAGAGCATTGCTCGTACGAAGTGATTTATTATGATGCATGAATTCGCGCTAGAGCGTAGCTCGCGCTGGTTTTCACACTGTGGTATGTATGAGGCCGTGGTGAGATACAGATTGGTGTTCAGGGAACCCAACAGGCCTAACAGACCTCTTGAGTGGGGTGAGGGTGAGGGGCTAGGACCTGACACAATCCATTCAGGGAACCCAACAGACCTAATAGACCTCTTGAGTGGGGTGAGGGTGAGGGGCTAGGACCTGAATCAAGGAACCCAACAGGGGCGAGCAAGGCTATAAGTATTGGTGGTCTAGAATGAAAAGAGACATTGCTGAATATGTCGCTAAGTGTCTCGTTTGTCAGCTAGTGAAGGTAGAGTATCATAAACCTATAGGATTATTGCAGCCTCTACCGATACCGACTTGGAAGTGGGAGCATGTCACCATGTTGTTAGCTCTAAGCTGTCCGTAATCTCTCACATATCAACTAGACATCCTCAGATGCCCACTGCACTGAGTTCGAAGTAAAAATCTGTCCATCACCAACCTATTCTCATCCAATGGGGGATCGACATCTGCACCCATACAGTACCTCATAGGGTGCCATCCCGATACTCGCATGATAACTATTATTATAGGTGAACTCGGCTAACTGTAGGTGATCACCCAGGAGCCTCTAAAATCCAGCACACACGCTCTCAACATATCCTCGAGGGTCTGTATAGTCCTCTCTAACTGCCCATCTGTCTGAGGATGAAAAGCGATGCTAAAACTCAGTCGGGTCCCCAGCGCTTCCTGAAAATGTTCCCAGAAATGGGAAGTGAAGCGGGCATCCCTATCAGAAATAACGCTCACTGGTACACCATGTAGCCGTACTATCTCTCGAATATACAGATTCGCCAACTGACTCAGTGTATCGGTAACTCTCATAGCCAAGAAATAGACGGACTTAGTCAATCGATCCACAATAACCCATATGGCATCATGACCTTTGCGGGTCCTCGGCAACCCCATCACAGACAAGAGACGAAGACCACTAGAGTTTGATGTTGGTGAATTGGTATTTCTGAGAGTTTCACCTTCGAAGGGTATTATGAGATTTGGTAAGAAGGGCAAGCTGAGACCTAGATATATTGGACCCTTTGAGATTTTGGAGAGAGTGGGAGATAAGACGTATTGGTTGGCGTTGCCACCAGACTTGGCAAACATTCATAACGTCTTCCACATCTCTATGCTTTGAAAGTATCACTCGAACTTGACATATGCGATAAGATATGAGCCGTTGGAGCTCAATGAGAGTATGACATATGTAGAGTAGCCGGTCCGGATATTGGACAGAAAAGAGAAAGTGTTAAGGATTAAGACAATTCCCTCGGTGAAAGTTCTTTGACAACATCACACGGTGGAAGAGGCCACATGGGAATTGGAGAACTTGATACGGGAGAAATACCCCTAAAACCTAACATTCTCTCTCTAAAATCAACCATTTTCAGTAAGATTTGAGGGGAGGCCATTAGGCACTAAGTTGTTCATCTTGAGGAAGAGAACAATATAGTTGGAACCCAAAATCCCATTGTTGGTATTGAAGGAGCTAAGGGCATTGACATTTGGAGCAAGAAGAGAAATTGGATTTGGTAAGATTCTAACACTCCAACTCTGGCACATTGTCTATTTAAATGATTTTGGAGTGGTTTGGCATGAGTATGGATGATTGGAAACACTTAGGTTTTGTTAGAAACTAATGTAACCTAGCAAATGGATTGAACCTAGTGTGAAAGTGAAAGTCAAATGAGTTGATGAATTTTGGGTATGGTAAAGTAGCAGCTATTGGAGTAATGTAATTGATATGAAATGGGTAAATGAAGCTATAAAGTGAAGTTATGAGGATGAGTATAAGTAAGGCTTGATGAAAGGCCATAGTGGGGAAGTTTGTGAACCACGAGCCTAATATCGATTTAGAATAAGTTAAGAGGCCTAAGAGAATCCATCTACTCGAGTTATAAGTGGAATAATAAAGCGAGGCCTCACAAGCGTTAATAGAGACTATAGGTCGAATCGACTATAGTAAACGCAAAGGTTAGATTATAATGGTCTAAAATGATTCGAAATTTCGTTTATGTGCAGTTTCGAAGAGTCTGTTGGAAACGAATCGAGCTGTACGAGTAAGCAGCTTTAAGGAAGTGGAATCACGCGTCGCGATTCCATTCCAGGTAAGAGAATTTTGTGAGTATATAGAGATAGCTGCTCGTACTTTGAACTTGTGGGTGAATATTGAGTGTTTTATGAAATGCATGATTGCTCAAGTAAATGATTGATGGTATTCATGAATGATGATAAATATATGTGTGATTTTGGTTTTGAAGTGCATTATATGAAATGGGATAGTAAGGCTAATAATTGCATAAATATAATGTTTTGATGTTTTTCAAAACAAAATGGCTTTATTTTAAGCAAGCTTGTAGATGGGTCGGCTAGTGTTTTATTGATGTTGTGGAAAAAGCATTTGTGAAGTGCTAAACCCGGTTGTCGGGATTGTTTGATTGTGTATGAGCCGCCTATCGTATTTGTATGACATAAATCGCGCTACAGCCTCGCTTGCACTGGATTTCGATATTTTCACTTGTGTGAAACGTGCTAGAGCTTAGCTCGCACTTTGTTTTGGAACTATGACGATGTTTTATAAACCGTGTTGGAGTTTTTGCTCGTACGTGGATTTTGAGTGGTTTTCTTATGCATATAACCGTACTTGAGCGATGCTCGTACGTGGTTTCTTCATATTTTTATGCAAAAATGCCGTACTAGAGCATTGCTCCTACGAAGTGATTTATTATGATGCATGAATTCGCGCTAGAGCGTAGCTCGCGTTGGTTTTCACACTGTGGTATGTATGAGGCCGTGGTGAGAGATACGGATTGGTGTTCAGGGAACCCAACAGGCCTAACAGACCTCTTGAGTGGGGTGAGGATGAGGGGCTAGGACCTGACACAATCCATTTAGGGAACCCAATAGGCCTAATAGACCTCTTGAGTGTGGTGAGGGTGAGGGGCTAGGACCTGAATCAGGGAACCCAACAGGGGCGAGTAAGGCCATGAGGGGCTAAGACTTGGTATTGAGAGTACTCCCACGTGCACTTGAGACTATAGAGGTTACACTTGGTATGGGGTAGATAAGACCTACGACAGGCACCCCCAACCATGTTATGGGTCTGCAGAGTACGATGTACCATGTATATCACAAGGAGTACGATGTACCGCGTGGTGGTTACTTGATTTGAGAAAGTCTGGCGGAGAACTAACCCACCTTTATGTCAGCATGATACCCGCACATCGAGATCCGTGTGGTCTGAGATGATGTGACGGTTGGCCAACATAGTCAATTGAGATATAGTGACCTGTCTCCTTGCTTGATTTACTTACTACTACATGATTTTAATCTATAAGTGTGATTGTGACTGTCCAGGGTAGACCCAAGGAAGGGGTCGAGCCTTGTTGACTTGATTTATGAAACGACGATGATGTTTGTGATTGAGAAAATGGTTTGTGATGGGATTGTATGTGTTTGAGAAAGAGTTTTATGATGTGGGTTTAAAAATGAGGTTTCTTAATGAATTGCCTTTTTTATGAATTTAAATGAGATTGAGCAAGAGATGATTTATACATGATGTTTTTACCATGTTTTATATGCCAATGTACATGATTTTGATACATGATATATATGTATACTCATATGGCATAGTTTTACTTCCTCATGCTTCTACTATAAACGATTTATGCATAACACTATCAGCATGTAGATAAAGTAATCTACCATGCTTGCATTATTGCCTTACTGAGCGAGTGGTTACTCATCCCTTTCTACATTCCCCCTCCTACAGAGCGAGCATAGTAGTCCAGTGAGGACTGAGGCGTGGTATTTTGAACATCCGCTGCATCTCCATCACTCAGAGGTATATACACAGTGATTTTTTTTTGTATCTAAACCATGTAAAAGCACAGTAGTCATTTGAAATGTAATTATGGGGATGTAGATGTCAGTAATCACATTTTGTATAAATAAACGATTAACTTCGAATGTATGACATTGTTTGATTAAATTGTGAATGAATGATAAGTGGCGGTTATTATTGACTCACAACCCAACTGTATGTGGTGAATTGTTGTCACGCTCCGGAAGCGCGAAAAATAGGGCTAATTTAAAACTTTTTACTCATTAATTCACAATTAAGGGTGCATTCCTGTGTAGTGTCATACATCGTCATAATTATCATGCCTCAGGATCTCATTATAATATAGTATATATTGTATCATATACATTACTTGATCTCAAGTTAATTAATCATAATACATCCCATACAATGTTATACATCAAGTGTTTGCAATTACAGTAATTGTCTGGGTACATGAAAAGATAAAAGATCCCTCAAAATACAGTATATGGCCTGGAGCTCAAGTCCTCCACTAGCCACTACTCCGTACGTCGCAGGAATACCCTTTTCACTTGAAGAGATCTGGGGGGAAAGAAAATAGGGTGAGCTTCTAAATCGCTCAGTAAAGGGGGTAAGGGACTCATTTCATAAATCAAAATGCACATCACAAAATATTTATTTGTATGTGAAACTCATTAATCTCATTTGAAAACCATAGCATGAAAGTACTCAAAACGACATTCTTATGTCTCAAATCACGTGAAAACATGAAGTAAAAAGACTCAGTCTAGAGCAATAACAAAGCATATGAAAATAATGCGATAAACGCTTTCTCAATTAACGTGATAAAATCACTGTAATAATAATGCACGTGGCACAGCCACTAAACACACGTGGCATAGCCACTGATTTAAATTCACACGTGGCACAGCCACTTAAGCACACGTGGCATAGCCACTGATTTAAATTCACATGTTGCACAGCCACAAGATAGGGTTTCACGTGGCAACGGCCACCAATTAGGGTTCTCACATGGCAACGGCCACCAAATGGGGTTCTCACGTGGCAACGGCCACCAAATGGGGTTTCTCACGTGGCAACGGCCACCAAATGAGGTTTCTCACGTGGCAACGACCACCAAATGGGGTTTCTCACGTGGCAACGACCACCAAATAGGGTTTCTCACGTGGCAACGGCCACCAAGTATACGTGGCATAGCCACAGAATGGGTTATTCTCACGTTACCAGAACGGAGAAGAATCGGGCTTACATGCGACCAGAGCAATGCCCGGTGTGTACTCAGAATTACACACCTAAGTTTTAATCACATAAGACTAGTTTGCCTTCAAGTAGAACTCATAATGGTTTTTCTCTCATAAAACTCATTTGAAAACCGTTTTGTACTCAACACAAAACATAATAAAACCGAGTTCCAACCGGCAAAGCACACACACATTTCTCAAATCTCGATATTGCCTTAACGTAGAGCCCAATTCATTACTCACACAAATTCGACGGTTTATAAAGCAATTTCACACTCAGCTTATAAACGCATAAAATAATGGGCTCCAACCGGCTATAAAAACCGTGTGTAATTATAACTCAACGCAACACTCAACATGCTTATTTTATAAACCACAAATCATGCTATAATAGTTTACAAATCACATACACAAATGGTTTAGATTTCCCTTACCTCTTTGCACCTCGTATAGTGCAATCATTTCCCCCGTATCACGGACTAGCCTCGCATTCCACTCTGGAACTCCCGAGCTATCCAAACGATGTTAAAACATCAATACTCAATTATCTCATCAACCTCAATTCTCAAAATCGAGCATAATTGCTCATAACACCTCAAATCTCTTGATTCTCGTAACTTTACCCCAAACTACACTCTCATTCACAACATCTCAACGTTCTACATTTCTCATGCCAATTATCTATGCTAATTCACCACATTGTCTAAATTTCTATTTATAGCTCAAATTTCCAAAATTGCTAAATATCATTATCAATCCAACCACATTGCAATTTCATCAATCCCTAATCATTTTTCAGCTATTTCAACACAATGCCAACAACCATTATCATCAAAATCATCTCAAATATCAAGATCGAAGTTTAGAAATTATCCAAAACTTGTGGAGAGCTTATCTCTTGCCTCGATTCGATCCGTCTTTCGATTTCCAAGTATGTTGTTCTCCCTTTGATGAGGAACAACTTTCCTTCTTGCCACAACTTCTGATTTGGCCGAAAATGGGTGCTTTGGATGAGTGAGAAAGCTAGGTTTCGGTAAAAATGGGGGTTGGAAGAGAGAGAAAGTGAGATTGCAGGAGAAAAACAGGGGTTCCTTATATAGGCTGAGGGTAGGAGATTGATCTGGCTCTTGATGAGATCGATCTGCATTTGAATTTTTGGGAGATTTGGGGCAATTTATGCCTAGGAGATCGATCTGTCGAGGGGTGAGATCGATCTCTTTATGGCTTTATGAGATCGATCTGCCCCTTGAGGAGATCGATCTTCTCCCAAACAGAATCATTTGGAGATCGATCTCTTCCTCATGAGATCGATCTTCTCTCAAACAGAATCATAAGGAGATCGATCCTCTTCCATTGGAGATCGATCTGCTCCTTAAATTCCTCATTTCTTGTCATTTTTAACTCACCAGATCGATCTCTCCTTCTCCTAGATCGATCTGTCCTCATAACTTCATACTTATTTTAAACACTTAACATATAAATCTCCAATTATCATTCCCCAATTCACTTAGCTCAATAAATTACACTTCAAGTTCATATTACATAATTCAAATATATCTAAAATTCTCAGATCTCACATCCTCCCCACCTTAAATAGAATTTGGTCCTCCAAATTTAACTCAACTAGTCGAATAGATGGGGGCATTTCTCCTTCATGAGACTCTTTAGTTCCCACGTTGCCTCTTCCTTTGAGTGATGTTTCCACAAAACTTTCACTAATGGGATGCTCTTGGTTCTCAGTACCTTCTCCTTTCTATCGAGAATCTGGACGGGTTCCTCAGTGTAGCTCATATCCTCTTGAATGTCCATCTCGTCATACTCTATGACATGAGAAGGGTCCGGGTGGTACTTCCTCAACATAGACACATGAAAAACATTGTGTATTCCGGACATCTGTGGGGGTAATGCTAATCTGTAAGCTACCTCTCCCACTCTCTCAAGAATCTCGAATGGTCCTACGTATCGAGGACTCAATTTCCCTTTCTTCCCAAATCGCATGATACCCTTACTCGGTGATATCTTCAGAAATACTGCATCACCAACCTCAAACTCGAGTGGCCGTCTACGCACATCCGCGTAGCTTTTCTGTCTACTTTGTGCAGCCCGTAACCTCTCACATATGAGTTTCACACTCTGTACGGCTTACTCAACAAGCTCAGGAGCATTTATCTTTCTGTCACCGACTTCTTCCCAAGCTACAGGGGATCTACACCTCCTACCATATAGAGCCTCAAAAGGTGCCATTCCAATACTCGCATGATAGCTGTTATTGTATGCAAACTCTGCTAGGGGCAGGTGATCATCCCATGATCCCTTAAAATCTATCGTACACGCCCTCAACATATCCTCCAAGGTCTGAATAGTCCTCTCTGACTGACCATCTGTCTGAGGATGATAGGCGGTACTAATACTCAATCGAGATCCCATGGACTCCTGAAACTGGGTCCAAAATCTAGAAGTAAATCGGGAATCTCTATCAGAAGTAATACTCACTGGAGCCCCATGTAATCTAGCTATCTCGCTGACATACAGCTCAGCTAAGGCATCCACAGTATCTGTGCTCTTGATGGCAAGGAAGTGGGCACTCTTGGTCAATCTATCCACTATAACCCATATAGCGTCACGACCTCTTCGGGTCCTCGGTAAACCCATAATAAAGTCCATAGTGACATGCTCCCATTTCCATGTAGGTACAGGTAAGGGCTGTAGTAGTCATCCGGGCTTCCGATGCTCAGCTTTCACTTGCTGGCATACTAAACACCTGGCCACATACTCTGCCACGTCTCGCTTCATACCACTCCACCAATACACCTTTCTCAAGTCTCGGTACATCTTAGTACTCCCTGGGTGCATGGTGTATCGCGAGCAGTGGGATTCTCTCAGTATCTGTCTCTTCAGGGTATCATCGTCCGGTACACAAATCCGTCCTCCGAATCTCAACAATATATCCTCACTGACTGTGAGATCCGACTGCGAACTCTGTTCAGCTTGGCTAACCATATCTATCAATCTCTGATCACTGCGTTGCCCAGTTCTAATCTGATCCATGATCCTGGGCTTTATCCACAAGCTAGCCAAAAATCCAGTCTCTACCTCTTTAACTCTGATCCGAAGTTCGGCAAACTGCTCCAGTAAATCCCATTCCCTGATCATCATAGCAGATATCATACTCTTCCTGCTCAGGGCATCAGCAACCACATTCGCCTTGCCCGGATGATATAGAATCTCGCAGTCATAATCCTTAAGGAGTTCCATCCATCTCCTTTGTCTCATGTTTAACTCTTTCTGATCAAAGAGATATCTCAAACTCTTGTGATCAGTGAAGATCTGGAATCTTTCCCCATATAAGTAGTGTCGCCAGATCTTCAAAGCAAATACCACAGCGACTAACTCCAAATCATGCGTGGGGTAATTTCGCTCATGGTTTTTCAGCTGTCGCGATCCATATGCGACCACTCTTCCGTGCTGCATAAGCACACACCCCAATCCTTGATGAGATGCATCACTATACACCGAGAATCCTCCTGATCCCTCAGGAATAGTTAACACAGGTGCCGCTGTCAACCTCCTCTTTAATTCCTGAAAACTGAGCTCACATTGATCAGTCCATATAAATGGAGTCTCTTTGCGCGTGAGCTTAGTCAAAGGGGCGGCAATCCGGGAAAATCCTTCCACAAATCTTCTGTAATACCCTGCCAAACCAAGGAAGCTTCGTACCTCAGTAACTGTCCTCGGTCTCTCCCAATTAAGCACAGCCTCCACCTTGCTTGGGTCCACTGATACTCCTTCCTCTGAGACTATGTGACCAAGGAAAGCTATCCGATCTAACCAAAACTCACACTTACTAAGCTTTCCATATAATTGCTTATCTCGGAGTATCTGTAGTACTAACCACAAATGCTGTGCATGCTCCTCATACGACTGAGAGTATACCAGGATATCATCAATAAAGACTATCACAAATTTATCCAGATAGTCTCTGAACACCTCGTTCATCAATCTCATAAATGCTGCAGGGGCGTTCGTCAATCCAAAAGACATCACCAGAAATTCGTAATGGCCATACCTCGTCCTGAAGGCCGTCTTTGGAATATCTTCTTCCTTGATCCTCAATTGGTGATAGCCCGATCTCAAATCAATCTTAAAAAAGACTGATGGCCCTCTCAGCTGATCAAGTAGATCATCAATCCTGGGTAATGGGTATTTATTCTTCACCGTGGCTTTATTCAACAACCGATAGTCTACGCATAATCTGAGACTACCACCCTTCTTCTTGACAAATAAAACCGGTGCTCCCCACGGTGAAACACTGGGCCTAATAAACCCTTGATCCAATAACTCCTGTAGTTGTTTTTTCAATTCCTCAAGTTCCACTAATGCCATCCTGTAGGGAGGTTTAGAGATCGGCTGAGTATCTGGTACCAAATCAATGGTAAACTCCAGCTCTCTCTCTGGTGGTAAACCTGGCAATTCATCTGGGAAAACATCCAGAAATTCGTAAACCACAGGTATATCCTCAATCCTCGGATGTTCCCGCTCATCGTCTGAGATGAGTGTCTCATAACCTTCACATGAACAATCATATTTAATATTCTCCAAAATAATATCAAAAATTTCAAATTACTTACATCAAATCCATGTATATTCAACATGATTAGATCTGCTAACATCCCTCTATCTCCCACCTTTATCTCACATCCTCTACAGATTAACTCAGTTCTCTGGGATTCACGCATAGGGGTATTTACATGTAGTATATATTCTAGAGGTTCAAACTTCAAATTTAATCTACATGCAAAATGCTCAGAAATAAACGAATGCGTGGATCCTGCATCAATCAACACATGAGCCTTATGATTACAGACAGAGAGTGTACCTCTTATAGTTTCTGCAGAAGTGTCAGCGGTCTCCTTATCTAGGGCAAACACACGTCCCTGGGTAACAGGTCTCTTTCCTTTCTCTGCAGCAGTGGCCCGTCTCGGGGGATTCACTCTCTGAGGCTGTTGTCTAGTGGGCTCCAAGACATGTGGTTTCTGAGGTTGAGGGCAATCCTTCACCATGTGACCCATGTCTCCACATCTAAAACATCCATGGATCGACCCAGTACAACTTCCCTCATGCATTCGGCCACAATTTCTGCAAAACCTTGTCTCTGGCCTGACATCTCGAGGGGTCTCTCTAATAGTAGGGTACTCTCTGGGTCTCTCTAATTTGCCCTTCTGTACCTCAATCCTTCCTCTTCTGAAGGAACCTCTCCGAGCCTCTGTTTTGAAAATCGCTGGCCTCTTGCCCTTATCTCTATTCACCGCTCTGAGCTCATTCTGGGCTTGTACCATTTCAATTCCTCTTTCAATCTCTTGTGCTCGTCTCAGAGCATCTCCAAACTCAGTAATACATAGCCATATCAATCTATCTCTGATGATGGGCTTCAACCCATACACAAATTTCTCTGTGCGGAGCTCTTCATTCTTAAAGGTCTCTGGGTCATATCTCAATAGCGCGGTGAATTGGCTCTCATAGTCATCCACAGACATGTCACCCTGTACCAAACTCAAAAACTCAGCTTGTTTCTTTCTCTGGGTGGCTCGTGGTACATATTGGGTCCTAAAGGCTGTCTGAAACTCTTCCCAACCAATCACATCCTGGCGGGACATTAGAATACCCTGGGTAGTACCCCACTAATCTCGAGCTCTCCCCTTCAACATATAGATACTCATACTGACCCTCTCAGCATCGGTGCACCCCAGATAATCAAATATAATTCTCAACTTCGTCAGCCACTCCTCAGCCTCTGTAGGATCCTTCCTTCCCCTAAACGCGGGTGGATTCATCTTCAGAAAATCCTTCAGTCGGACCATACTTCTATCATCAGGCTGAGTGACGAGAGGTATTGGGGGTATGGGAGGTCCTTGTGGTGGTGTAGGAGTAGTACCCGAGGCATTAACTCCAAAGTGTTGCGCGAATAACGTTGCCATCTGCTCAAAACCTTGCCTCACATCGGTTTCAATCCGATTAAATCGAGAGTTAGGACTTTCTGGTTGTGGGACAGGTGGCGGAGGGGACTCTGCCTGCCTCCTCGAACGACCTCGTCGTCCACTCATTCTCTATCTTAACTCGTCTCCTGCGCGTACATATCAGAATCGATTGAAATCTCAATCCTCAATTTCAGTTCATGACCAGACTATTACAGACACTTAGGATGTATTCTATTTCACTTAACCGACACTGACAGTACTAGACACCCTAAGCTCTGATACCAAGAAAACTCTGTCACGCCCCGGAAGCGCGGAAAATAGGGCTAATTTAAAACTTTTTACTCATTAATTCACAATTAAGGGTGCATTCCTGTGCAGTGTCATACATCGTCATAATTATCATGCCTCAGGATCTCATTATAATATAGTATATATTGTATCATATACATTACTTGATCTCAAGTTAATTAATCCTAATACATCCCATACAATGTTATACATCAAGTGTCTGCAATTACAATAATTGTCTGGGTACATGAAAAGATAAAAGATACCTCAAAATAAAATATATGGCCTGGAGCTCAAGTCCTCCACTAGCCACTACTCCGTACGTCGCAGGAATACCCTTTTCACTTGAAGAGATCTTGGGGGAAAGAAAACAAGGTGAGCTTCTAAATCGCTCAGTAAAGGGGGTAAGGGACTCATTTCATAAACCAAAATGCACATCACAAAATATTTATTTGTATGTGAAACTCATTAATCTCATTTGAAAACCATAGCATGAAAGTACTCAAAACGACATTCTCATGTCTCAAATCACGTGAAAACATGAAGTAAAAAGGCTCAGTCTAGAGCAATAACAAAGCATGTGAAAATAATGCGATAAACGCTTTCTCAATTAACGTGATAAAATCACTGTAATAATAATGCACGTGGCACAGCCACTAAACACACGTGGCATAGCCACTGATTTAAATTCACACGTGGCACAGCCTCTTAAGCACACGTGGCATAGCCACTGATTTAAATTCACACGTGGCACAGCCACAGGATAGGGTTTCACGTGGCAACGGCCACCAATTAGGGTTCTCACGTGGCAACGGCCACCAAATGGGGTTTCTTACGTGGCAACGACCACCAAATGGGGTTTCTCACGTGGCAACGGCCACCAAATAGGGTTTCTCACGTGGCAACGGCCACCAAATGGGGTTTCTCACATGGCAACGGCCACCAAATAGGGTTTCTCACGTGGCAATGGCCACCAAGTATACGTGGCATAGCCACAGAATGGGTTATTCTCACGTTACCAGAACGGAGAAGAATCGGGCTTACATGCTACCAGAGCAATGCCCGGTGTGTACTCAGAATTACACACCTAAGTCTTAATCACATAAGACTAGTTTGCCTTCACGTAGAACTCATAATGGTTTTTCTCTCATAAAACTCATTTGAAAACCGTTTTGTACTCAACACAAAACATAATAAAACCGAGTTCCAACCGGCAAAGCACACACACATTTCTCAAATCTCGATATTGCCTTAACGTAGAGCCCAATTCATTACTCACACAAATTCGACGGTTTATAAAGCAATTTCACACTCAGCTTATAAACGCATAAAATAATGGGCTCCAACCGGCTATAAAAACCGTGTGCAATTATAACTCAACGCAACACTCAACATGCTTGTTTTATAAACCACAAATCATGCTATAATAGTTTACAAATCACATACACAAATGGTTTAGATTTCCCTTACCTCTTTGTACCTCGTATAGTGCAATCGTTTCCCCCGTATCACGGACTAGCCTCGCATTCCACTCTGGAACTCCCGAGCTGTCCAAACGATGTTAAAACATTAATACTCAATTATCTCATCAACCTCAATTCTCAAAATCGAGCATAATTGCTCATAACACCTCAAATCTCTTTATTCTCGTAACTCTACCCCAAACTACACTCTCATTCACAACATCTCAATGTTCTACATTTCTCATGCCAATTATCTATGCTAATTCACCACATTGTCGAAATTTCTATTTATAGCTCAAATTCCCAAAATTGCTAAATATCATTATCAATCCAACCACATTGCAATTTCATCAATCCCTAATCATTTTTCAGCTATTTCAACACAATGCCAACAACCATTATCATCAAAATCATCTCAAATATCAAGATCGAAGTTTAAAAATTACCCAAAACTTGTGGAGAGCTTATCTCTTGCCTCGATTCGATCCGTCTTTCATTTTCCAAGTATGTTGTTCTCCCTTTGATGAGGAACAACTTTCCTTCTTGCCACAACTTCTGATTTGGCCGAAAATGGGTGCTTTGGATGAGTGAGAAAGCTAGGTTTCGGTAAAAATAGGGGTTGGAAGAGAGAGAAAGTGAGATTGCAGGAGAAAAACAGGGGTTCCTTATATAGGCTGAGGGTAGGAGATCGATCTGGCTCTTGATGAGATCGATCTGCATTTGAATTTTTGGGACGATTTGGGGCAATTTATGCCTAGGAGATCGATCTGGCGAGGGGTGAGATCGATCTCTTTATGGCTTTATGAGATCGATCTGCCCCTTGAGGAGATCGATCTTCTCCCAAACAGAATCATTTGGAGATCGATCTCTTCCTCATGAGATCGATCTTCTCTCAAACAGAATCATAAGGAGATCGATCCTCTTCCATTGGACATCGATCTGCTCCTTAAATTCCTCCTTCCTTGTCATTTTTATCTCACCAGATCGATCTCTCCTTCTCCCAGATCGATCTGTCCTCATAACTTCATACTTATTTTAAACATTTAACATATAAATCTCCAATTATCATTCCCCAATTCACTTAGCTCAATAAATTACACTTCAAGTTCATATTACATAATTCAAATATATCTAAAATTCTCAGATCTCACAATTGTTCACGATCGGGTAAGGTAACAGTAAAACGCGAAAAATTTATTGAGATTTTTGGTAAAAGGGAATGAAAACGGGTCTTGACATAGTGGGCTGATCTTAAGGTCCATTAGCACAATTAGGTCGATTGCACCATGTGCTTGGCCCATGAACCATCTCGGCCATGCATGGTGTGCCGAGCACCATCACGCCTAGCCATGGTCGATTGGCCATCACCATGGCTTGCCATGCTTGCCTAGCTCACTTAGGCATTTTGGCAAACACTTGGTGCACTTGCCTTAAACCTTTCATTTTGTTCATTAAGGCATTTCATCAAACACCTTATATGCTTAAGTCATATACCTATCCAATTCAACAAATTGGTTTCACTTAATCACACCATCATCACGTACTCATCATAAGCAAGCTTTACATGCCATTAAACATCATGTGTATTCATCAAAACCTAGAAACCCATTTTCGGCCAAACATGATTCACCATGTTCTAGGTTGTTTTACTACACAATTCATACACCAATCAAATCCATAAAATCTATAGATTAACATATATAAGATTGGTGCATAGAAAACATACCTAGCTTGTTGTTCTTGGTTTGGCCGAAACTTAAGGAGGAACTTGGCTTCTCCAAATCAGCTTCTTGATTTCTGGTTTTAAACTATGTTATCCTCCTCACTATGGGTAACAACTTTGTTGAAGACAACTTGTTCCAATTCGGTTTGCAAATGGGTGAAAACTAGAGAGAGAAAACTTGAAAGCTTATATTTCTATGGTGGCTAGTTGTGTGAAGATGAAGGTGACAGTTTGCACTTGGAAAATCTGATTTTTCTTCCTTTAATTTTCAGCTAACCTTTCATAAAAATCAGCCCTTGAAGTTGGGCTTGCACTTGGTTTGGGTTTGGCATAGTTTTGGGCTTAACTTTAATGAAATTGGGCTCTAGTTTTTTTAACTAGTCGGCTTTCGATTTGGACTTTCCTATTAATGTTATTGGGTTGGATTTTCAATATCAAATTGGCCTACGAATTGTCTTACTTTTCAGCCCATAAATGGGCCCAAGGTTCGGCCCAATCTCCCATACACATTCGGCCCACATAGTTTAAAGCTTAATGGACTTTTAATTTGTAACCAATTGGCCCAATAGTCTTTCTCCAATTTCAGTCCACTTTTCTTTAGCCCAATTGCATATTGTTTCATTTCTTAACGGGTTTTGCCGAATTCATGAAGTATTTTAGCCCAAAGTACTATTTCTCATGCATTAACCATGGGTTGGTTAAGTTTTAACCATGGTTAGTTAAATGATAAAAGTCAACATTTTCAATTTGACTTTTGTTGACTTTTAGCCTTTGACCACATTTGACTAAAGTCAACCAACCCAAATTTATGCTTTTAAATGGTTGGTTAGTTCATTTTAATGTTTTGGACACTTGTTGTAGGTGAATGTGTCAAAAACACCTTAAACGGTCCATTTTGCCGAATTCATGAAGTATTTTAGCCCAAAGTACTATTTCTCATGCATTAACCATGGGTTGGTTAAGTTTTAACCATGGTTAGTTAAATGATAAAAGTCAACATTTTCAATTTGACTTTTGTTGACTTTTAGCCTTTGACCACATTTGACTAAAGTCAACCAACCCAAATTTATGCTTTTAAATGGTTGGTTAGTTCATTTTAATGTTTTGGACACTTGTTGTAGGTGAATGTGTCAAAAACACCTTAAACGGTCCATTTTGAGCTCGTTTGAGCCCTTTTTGGCATTTTCACTACTTCACCCTTATCAGGACCAAATCAAACCAACTTTCCTACTTGAACTATCCTTATTTGGATGTTTTAAGTTCTTATATTCAGTCAGAATGGTTGACATCCCTTCGGTTTTGCCTGAGCTCACTTTAGCTCATAATTGACACTGTAATGCGTTTAAAGCATTTTTCTACTTTTACTTGGACTTGGAATTGTAATACCATCTTTCTTATGATTCCAATAACATATATCAATTTTTATAATGATGAATCATAAGTAATACAATGCAAAATTACGAGTCTTACACACCACCCCCATTGAGACTCAGCGTCCGCTGAGGTTTGGCTCACTACCAACTAAAATGTGGCATGGAGCTGCTTTGATACCAACTGTAGCAGCCTAGCCCTTTTTCGATCTTTTCGCTCTAATCCATGAACCTCATGGTTTTAAATAGCGCCACTAAGGGTAGGAGCATGCTAAGTTTTTTATACTCAGTATCTTTCCATGTGTTTTTGATCGAGGCCCTAAGGGTATCTTCTGTAAGTGCACGGGCCGTCCAAGTAATAATGGGATTTTGAGTCCCGAGATATCGTCCTACAGAGAAGTTGTTAGCCTAATTAACTACCGGTTACTATTACCCTAAGTATATCCTAGCAAATTATGAATTCAAGAGTGATCTACTAAGGCTAATTAAAAACAATGAAATAATAACTAAAAGAAATAAAAACAAAATTTTACTTACAGTATTTCGATCAATTAAAAGCAAATTACCTACAAAAGAAAAGTAAATAGTTAAAACAAATTAAATCAATTAAAATTAAATGCAAATATGGAAATAACAAAACATGATTAATTAAACTAAAATTAAACTAATCTAAAAATGCAATTGAACTACTTAATCAAATGCTATTTAAAATAACCTAAGACTTAATTAACTGAAATTACCCCTAATCTAAGTCTAAATGAACATTTCTATCATCCTAATTAAAACTAAGTTTTAATCTATTAAACTAAAATACTAATCATGCAATTTAATTAACAAATCTAAACTAAGCTAACTAATTAAATTGGAAATAAACTAAAATGCATAAAAATGAGCTAATTCTATAACCTACAACCAAACAAAGCCTTATCCATTTTAAACAAACAGTAACTTTTCCCTCTTTTTACTGTTTACTCAATCTGGCATTTTCATTCCCATTTCCAGGTCATGGCTCGGGTTGGCTGTCCAGCTGGTTTGCTACGGATTGTCCTGCTGTACTGCTCAGGTACTGCACCAGCTTGGTAACGGTTTTGCCTCCTTTCACCAGTACAAGCCATTGACACCTCCCGATTCCAGCATCATCCTCGGCTTCTGCTCCTGCTGCCTGGTGCGATGTACTGCTGCTCTGCTTCCTTCACCAGATGATGTCCATGACTGCTGCCCTGCTGCATCCGAATGCTGCTTGCTACTGCTCTCGGCCTGTCCTGTGTTTTGCTCCTGCGTAATGACTGCTTCCAGCTGCTGGATTGCTCAGCTTGCAAGATGAACAGAAATCACAACGTCAAACAGGGGAGAACAGAGCAGGAATTGTTATGTCACACCCGAGCACTCATGGAGCTATACTGCCTCAAATGGTAACTGCTCACCAACAACAAATGAAAAGAAGGAACTGAACATACAAAGGAAAGCAATTGCAGCAAACTGAGAAAAATGAAATGCAGTAGCTGAACTATCTATCGAAACATGAACAAATGCAGAAAATAGAAAACTGAATATCCACGGGCAGCTTCACTTCTCTCTCCAACCGGATTCCACTTTGCTAATGATGTAGAAAAATGCCTTGCATCCTCCCACATCATGGCAACAGAATGACAAAGGCTGTAGATTGCATGCAAATATAACCTGAATGCCCACTTGAAATATAACCGAGAACTACCTAAAGAAAGTTTACTGGTTTATCACTAAGAAGACAAAGAAATAATCATGTATGTGAGAAGAAACCGAGACCTGAATTTGAGACGAAGCTTTGAGATACAAAAATAAACTTAAAAAAGGAAATCGGGAAGATAAAACAAACAATGAAGAAATCGAGACCTAGAAAACTATAAAGCAACCGAGAGTAAGAAAACTATGGAGAAACTGATGAATAACAACAGTGATGAAACCGATACATGGAATGTAAGCTTGTAAAATAATGGATTACTGAACAAAAACCAAACAAAGGAATAAACCGAGAGATGGAAAAAGAAAAATGGATTACTCTTGAAAAATAAGATTAAACAACTTGTAAATGAAGAACATGGATGAACAGTAAAATAACACTTAAACAATGCGGAAATTAAAGGAAACTCTAAAAGCTATCTTACTCTAACCCTAGGCTACTCTAATTTTACCCTACCTACTCTACTTCTCAATTTCCAATAGCTATCATGTTCTATTTATACACAAAAATAGGGGTACAATGGTAAATTTTCATCATAGATGAGTTGGCAATATTTGGCCACTTGTCTTCAATTGATTCGCTGCAGATGGATATTTCCACGTCACTTATCGATTTATCCAGTTGGCTCTGTGCTGTGGCTCGGCGTGTGCCTTCCAGAATATTCGCTCGGTGTCTGTTGATCTTATCGTTTCAGAGCAAATAAAATATCGACACCTGGCATCACGCGTGTCTAGACGACTGGTGACTCGGTCTGCAAAATTTGAAGTGGCCTAATCTCTTTAAGCCCGTTTTCAGCCTAATTTCGTCTGAAACGACTGAGTTTCATCAGGATTTTAATTTATCTGCACAATAAGAAATTTTAATTAAATAAGGGGATTTTTAATGAATTAATAAGGGGATTTAAGCAAATAATTATGAATTTAAGCACAAATAATTCTATAAAAAATAGAATTATCAGTTTTGTCAATATAAGATTTGCCTAAGGTAAAACACATTGAAATCATTGAAGCATAACATAGTGCTAAGTGTCTTAATGAATGCAGATCATATCATTTATATGAATTTTGATCTAAAACTGATAAAAGCTTTCTTAAAAAGTGATCAGAAACATAAGTCATAACTTAGCAAAATACATAGCTTACTTAAATTTCTTACTTTCATAAAAATGTTTAAAACATAAACATAATAATTTCCAATCATAAGAGTTCTAATAAAAATATAATCATAAATCATAATCATAGCATAGTTGAGACGAGGCAAATATCCGAGTAGTGACATGTAATCATAACATAGGTCCCGATAAGGGAAGTGATCTAATGGTCATGATCAAGGTTCGCTGTCCCATTGGACAATTGAGTACCAGAAAAGCTGAAGATGTGTCCAAGTCTAGCATCCACTTAGCTTAACATAATCATAATGACAATACATATTCCTAGATAACATAAGTGTTGGTCGTGCACTACCAACGGTGCATGTACTAAAAAGCCTATAGTCTAAAAAATAATAGCTTAAAGTATAGTACTTTGGAATATGTCATCCCCTTATGACAAAACTTACTTAAAATCATAATTCTTAAAGTTGAGATTATTATTCCCTTAATGAAACATATACTTAATCATAATTCCTAAAACTTGAGATTTTTATCCCCTTAACAAAGCTTTCACTTAATCATAGCATAACACTTGGAAAATTGGAATCATCATCCCTTTAATTCAAAGCTTAAATCAGATTCTTATCCCGATAGTCCTACTAAGAAACAATGCTAAAACCCAGGAAAAGAAATGAAATAATAAATTAATTTATTTGAAATCGAATAAAAACTTAATTTATGTTTTTTTTTTAAAACTATGCAATTTATTAAAATATAAATATTTTAATGCACTTAGTGTGATTTTCGATGTTCTTATAAATCGAATACTTAATAACTTAGCTTAATTTAAGGCAAGTTTTATGCTTATGCATGGTTCATGCATGATGGATCATAACTTAAATCTTAAATCATAAGCTTAGAAAACATATTTATGATTTTAACGGAACTTTAACAAATTGCATTAAATTTAACTCGAAAACGCTTAATTGAAAATTGTGCATTTTTTACCAAATCGATTTCTTGATTTAGGTTTTGAGACAAGGATGTCTTGTGTACACGTCCCTTACCATAGTTTGTAGTGTAAAGAGTCGATTCGACCTCCAAGACTGCTATAGGCTACGCATATATATAGTCTACTTCATCACACCTCTCCGATCGACCTTATCTGCAGCACTATACCAATTTTAGAGTTAACTCCCTTATTCTTATTTTTCTCCTTAAACGTATCTTATAAATTCGATAATTGAATAATTAATTCTTTCTTTATCCTTAATTTATTTCCCAAATATATTATTCATCACTTATTTCCTTCCTTAAGCATAATACCAATTTAATTTAACTTACATGATTTATTTTCTTTAATTTCCTTAACTTGGGCGATTAGCCTATCATACATAACCTCCCTCATATTTCATCTTCAACATCATAAGTCATTTAAATAACAAAATTAAGTCCCAATATCCTTAAAATTTCATCAACATAGGCTAATTTTCCTTAAGCTCTTTACTTAAGTCTTCATTATGTCATTTTTCCACATAACATTCCTTTTTAGTCTTTAACCCCAAAATTAACCTTAACATAACCTTATTTAGCTTAGTACTTCATCATAACCCTAAATTTAACTCACTAACCCTAAAATCAATATAATGGTTGAAACCCTTATATGCAATTGTCCATGATTTCCTTTCAACCTAACCTCAAATCAACATCAACTTTACATGCATAAATCTTATGATTTAATCAACATATCAAACCCTTAAGTTGCCATACGCTAACCCTAAATCATTCTTCTTGGCTAAAACCCTAAAAGTATTGTCCCATTATGCCATTTTCAAACCATAAACTCAAACAACATTTAAGCATGCCAATCAAGCAAGTTAAAACACCAAAATGAATGATCAAAGCTCCTTACCCTTTACTTTTGGATCAACTCAAAACACCTCTTTTCTTCAAGATTTCAGTTGTAATTTAACACCCAAAATTAGTCTTAAAATATCCCAAATTGTCATGATTTGCAACTTTAGAAACAAAAACTCAAAACTCAACTCATCTAGAAGTAGGATAGTTTCTGTGTCCTGTTCTTCTAGTCAGAAATCACCTAACTCAGTAAAATCCCAAAAAATTATATGTTGTAGTACATTTCTAGTGGAAATATTTGTCTCAAAGGACCCTAAGAAACTAGGTTGTCCGATGCCTAAAAAAAAAAAAATTCAAGAAGGGAAATGCTAAAGGATGCGTGAGGCTGGGAGTTTCTAACTTTGGGGAGTTGTTTTCTCAGGTTTTAGCTGAAAAGAAGGGAAGAAATGGACCCTTAAATTAAGTATAAGTATGGTGTACAATATGGTTGAGGGCCATGGTCAACCTTTGATAGAAATTTAATAAAATTAATACTTTAATTTAAGGAGAAATGTTGGATAGGTTGCTACATGAAGTAGGTGAACTTGATACTGTTTTGGTCCAATTATTTCATGGTCTTCAAATCAAATTTTGGCCATGGTTTTTGTAAAATCCTTAAATTTCCTATAACTGTGATTTAAGTAATTAAACAAAATTACAAAGAATTGATTAAGTGTTCATACGAGTAGTTATATGCAGAATGTGACCTAAGGGTACAAGCTCCAAATGTAGCTTATTAACACATGATGGTGATATGAACGAATGAATAGAGTCAGAATCAAATAAGGTAAAACCTCAAGGTCAAAAAATTAATATCTTACCCTTAATTATATCTGACGATGTCTCTATAGTCTTCTGATCTAGGGCAAAAAAGCGCCCCTGAGTAATAGCCCTCTACATTTTCTTAGCCACTGTGTCTGACACGCCCTAAAGGTATATGTTCGCAAGTGCACGGGTCGTACAAGTAATAATGAGATTTGAGTCCCAAGTTATCGTCCCATAGAGAAGTTGACTAGCCTAATTAACTACCGGTTAATCTTACCCTAAGTATATCCTAACAAATTATGAAATTAAAGGGAGTGAACTACATAGCTAGAATTAAAAATACCGAAAGCAATAAAATAATAAAACTATAAAATAAAGAAATTAAAACTGAGCTGAAAATTACTTACCGAGCTCCACGCAATTAAAAGCAAATACCTACGAAAATAATTAAAACAGTAAAATTGATTAACGCAATTAAAATAAAATGCAATTATGAAAATAACAAAGCAAGATTAATTAAACTACAATTAAACTATCCTAAAATTGCAATTAAACTACTTAATTAAAATGCAATTTAAACTAAACTAAAGGTTAATGAAAATAAAATCCTAGGAAATTAAGAAAATAACTGTAAAACTACATGTCTAAAATATTAACTCTAAACTAATCCTAACTATATATACTTACTAATTTAACAATAAAATGTAACTAATGCATGTAACAAATTTAATCTAACTTAACTAATGCATGTTAAAAATAAAAATGAGCTAAGGACATAATTAAATCTATTTCATGAACTAATTAAGAAAAATGGATTATTGTGCATAAGGTAATTGCCAAACAAGCCTTAAGCATTTTTAAACCATTCCCTCCAAACACTATTCACATGTCATTTTTCTTTTCCATTTCCAGGTATGGCTTGCTTGTCCTCTGGTCCAGGCATGCTGCTGTTTGTCCTCTGGTCCGCTGCTTCCTGCTGTTTTTGCTTTTGCAGCATTGTGATGTCCGTGAGCTTCTATCCAGCTGCACTCATTCTGCTTCTCAGTTCTGCAAACTACTGCTGTTCTGGTTCTTGCTACACGGGGTGCTGCTCCAGTTACTGCTAGGTGCTTTAGGCTACTTGGTCTGCTACAATGGTGCTGCTCCAGGCTTTCTCGGTCTGCTGTCTCCAATTGGCATGCTGCACTCTGCAACCGGTTCCTTGCTTTGCACTTCAGAACACCACGCCAGTTGCACGCATGCCCGTATACCCGCTCCTGCACTGGTTCTGCAGAATCTGCTTCGTTCTTACCACTCACGGGTTACCGTTGCTGTCAAGCCTTCATGTACCGTGTCGGCCTTGCTTCAGCACAAACCATCTCCCTGCAACAGACACCAAGGAATGCCCAGTAGTTGGATCAGTAGCAGTCCGACCTCAATATTCATAAAGCAGAGCAGAACAGGGGAGAGCTCCCGGTTTCCAGGCGTGCTATTGTCCTCTCGGATTGCTTGCTGCCGTTACCCTCTCGGGGTTGCATGAACAAGGTATGAATAGCTAAGACACTAAACTCACCACAACTTTGAGTAACGATGGCAACTAATGAAAAGAAAGAAAAGAATAAAACTACATGGGAAGCAAACCGAGAATCAAAAACAAAACAAAAACAAAACCTGAAAATGAAGGAAAAACTGAGAACTACCACTATGAAGAATTATGCAAAACAAAACTTGAAAATAAAAGACTGGATTATAACCAAACCAAGAAGAAGGATGAGTAAATGAGGCTGCAAATCAACATGAAAAACTTTTCATAAATGAAAACAAATGAAGATGAACAGTAACATAGAACATGGTTTCGGGAAAAACTTCTAACAATAATAACAACTAAATTAATCTAACTAAACTACTCTAACTACTTCTACACTAACACTACTCCTACTCCTAAAATTACCTAACATTTTCAATTGTCATCCTTTCCTATTTATAAACACACTAGGGGTAAAATGGTAATTTCCACATCCTTGATGAGTTGGCATTTTTTTGGCCACTTGTCTTCACACCATTGGCTCCTTGAAAAGATATTTCCATGTCATCGATCTTCTTGTCCAATTGGATGTGCTAGGTGGCATGACTCGTGTTGTCCGCGTGGCTCAATCTCGATTTTAGCCCAATTCCGGTCCATTTTCTACCGAAATATTCAAAATTCATCCGGATTTAATTTATCTGCAAACATGAGAATTTTAATTAAATAAAGAGGATAATTAACAAAATAAATTGGGGATTTAAATAATTAATTAGGAAATTAAGCACAAATAATTCTAAAAATATAGAATTATCACACTCCCAAACTTGAACTTTTGCTTGTCCTCAAGCAAAACAAAATGATTGTAGGAATGACAAGTACAAAACACAATAATTTCCCCAATATCATCCTCAAAGAAGAAGTACAGACTATGAAATCAAAGACTCACAATTACAAGTCCAGCACTTAGAATTATTCAATCATAAGTCCTAACCCAAATTGTACTCCTCGTGAGTGTGTGAAAAATGTCTAAGTCACTTCACAGTACATTATCCAGATCAGATTATGCAACACAGTGAATGCAAAGTCAGTGACATGTGATCATTCCCATAAGTTTGCTTTTCACTTCTCTCTCCACTAATGTAGTCGCACTTAACTAAAGATCATTAGGACTTCATTAGGCTTGTAATGTAAGGCTAGGGTTAAGGTATGATAAAGTCGATTTAGGTTTAATTACCCCTTAGCATGCATTACTTCTAAGATCCATAATGTTCCCCCAAACTTATTTCTTTTGCTAAACATTTTTTTTGAATTTTTCTTCTTTCTTCTTTTCTTTTTCTTTCTTTTTCATCATTTTTTTTATACATACTCTTTCACTATCACTTAATACCCATATAGCTCATTATATATCCCAATGACTTTTCATGCTTTTAGGGTAAGGGATAGGAACAAAGTATTTAAGCTAAGGAAAAATAAGTAGGTGTATTTACAGAAAAAAGCTTATTTGGCCCAGATGGGTGACTAGGGGTAGAGTATGTACAAGGATAGCTAGAAAGGCTCAAACGATCCAAAGATGGCCTAAATCATCTCCCTAATTAAGTGTGATCTAATATTTCTCCTCGAGATTAGATCAAACAAATTCTAGAATATGATGCACAAAATCAACTGAACAAATGCAATCCTATGTACACATAAGCTTTCTCTAAATAGATATACCAATTCATGACATGACATGTGCATAAGATGAGGCAATCGCAATCAGAATCAAAACAAATTCAAGAATTCAACTTCATGCTTTTCCTATATCATGCTTCTCATTCAATCAAAGTCAGACTAAATCATGGGGTCATATCATTGGAATATGGGAAAACTACATGCTAAGCACTAAATCATCCCAAATCAAACAATTTAAGCTCAACTTTTTGAAAAAATTTTGAAAAAATTTTCAATTTTGCTCAAATTTTCTAAAAATACTCAAGTGGTATCCCCTCCCCCAAACTTGAAGTGCACAGTGTCCTCAGTGTGCAGATAATATAAGAATTAAAGTTCAGGAACAAAGTACTTGTAAACCCCACGAATTTCCTACGTTTAATTAGATTATGTTTTAATGGAAGTGTGGATGTTCGTTGTAGGGCTCGAGAATATAGGAGCCGAGAAACCCGTGAATGACCGGGAACCCGAAGATACAAGAAGTGATTAAGCAAATGCAAGTATGGAAGGATTGGGAAATTTTAAATTATTAGTTGAAAACTATTGATGTAAAAACGTGTATCGGGAATTCGTGAGGAGTGATGGAATCCCGGTGATATTTCATTTTTGGAATAATAAGAGTTTCATGGAAGGCATGGATATTATGTCCTTTGATAAGTTTTCAAGAAAATGTGTATATATAGATATATATATATACATAGGCGTACATGTACGTATAAATATACATGACATTTAAATAGATAGGTAATAATATATATATATATATATATATAACAAATATTTATATATATATATATATCATGTAATGTATATTATTTAATATATAAGTATTAGTAAATGATAAATAAAGCATGAGACAAGAATTATAAATGGACACAAAAAAAATAATAATAATGAATAATAATAATACAATTAAACAAATAAACTAAACAAACAAATAATATTAATATATATATTAATACAAAATATATTATACCTATTAATATAATATGCATATATATATATATATATATATATATATATATTATGTCATGTACGGAATTGGCTTAGAAAAGCCAATTCCGTCTGCCACTATTCGGATTGGAAAAGGAAATCAAATTCACAGGGGTGTTGGGCGGGAAACCAGAAAAGAGAAGAGGAAGAAGAAGAAAAGGGAAGAAGGAAAGGGGGAAGAAGGAGAGAGAGTCGGTCTGCTGGGGGGGAGAAAGAAGGGAAGAAGGAAGAAGAAGAGGGAAACCGAGGAAGAGAAGAAGAGAGGAAGGGAAGAAAGAGGGGCTAACCGAGAGAGGCTTGAGGGCTGATCGGGAGGGCTGAAAATCGAGAAGCAACCAAAGGAGGAGATTGAGGTTTGGAGCTGATGCAGAAGTGGGCGGAAGCAGAGTAGAATTGAGGCTGAACAGAGGCAACCGAGAGGGAGAAAAAGACTGAACAGGATCGGGCTTGTATTGAAGCAACCGAGGGCTGAAACAGAGAACGAAACAGTGACTGGAAAGGAAGTGGAACAAAATTGAGACTGAAGAAGAAACAAACGAGAGGAAGGCTGGAACCGAGGCTTCATTGAAGCAGGCCAAGAAAAAAAATAGGACAGACCGAGACTGAAGGAAGCAGAACCGTGAGCTGAAGGGGGGAAAACAGGGGGCCGGTGAAGGAGAGGAGAAGGGCTCGGTGAGGGGGCAGTGAAGGCTGGAACCGGGAAGGTTGGGGAGGCTACAAACAGGGGTGGTAGCTGGTTGCACCGTGGCTGTTTTGGAGGCTGGAAACAGCTTGTGCAGGGGACTCTAGGAAAGGCAGTTCAAGGCTGATTTTGTTGGCTGTTGGAGGGCATTTGGAAGCAGAGAAACAAGGCTGGAAACCGAGGGCCACAAAGGAAAAGAAAATAAGGGATACTGAAGAACAAACCGAGAGGAAGAAAAAAAGGGGGAAAGGCTGAAAATTTGGAAAAGAGACAAGGTAAATTTATAAATAGGTATATTCCATATACATGTATGTATTTGTATGTTTGAGGTATAGGCTTGTTAGTGTGAATTAAGTTGTGTGTGAAATGAGGAATAGAAAAATGTATATATGTATATTTAATTGTACATATATATATATATATACATAAGTGATTGTGTATAAGCATGAAGAGGTAAAGTATATATATGTATATACATGTATGTATATTCATTTTAAATGTAGATAAATGGGTGGTAGAAACAAGCATGTTAGTTATAGATTAAATTAGACAAAAATGGAATGATGAGAAGTAGGCCAAGAAATATATATTTGTGATATTGAATAATGGAGACAAGTGATAATATATATATATATATATATGTATTTATGTGAATAAAATATATATATATATATATATATATTTGGGTATATACATATAAGTGTGTATAATGAAAGGGTATGTTAGTATATGTACATATATTTGACAAATGAATAAGGAAAGCCAAGGATAAAATAATATGAGTATATACTTAGGTGTATATACATATAGGAGTATATGAAAAATGTGTATATACTTGGGTGTATATACAAACGAGTGTATAAAATAAATGTGTGTGCTTTAGTATATGTACAAACAAGGATATATATATACCATTGTTTTCTATTTTTTTCTTATCACATATATATATATATATATATATATATATATATATGTACAATTAAATATACATATATACATTTTTCTATTCCTCATTTCACACACAACTTAATTCACACTAACAAGCCTATACCTCAAACATACAAATACATACATGTATATGGAATATACCTATTTATAAATTTACCTTGTCTCTTTTCCAAATTTTCAGCCTTTCCCCCTTTTTTTCTTCCTCTCGGTTTGTTCTTCAGTATCCCTTATTTTCTTTTCCTTTGTGGCCCTCGGTTTCCAGCCTTGTTTCTCTGCTTCCAAATGCCCTCCAACAGCCACCAAAATCAGCCTTGAACTGCCTTTCCTAGAGTCCCCTGCACAAGCTGTTTCCAGCCTCCAAAACAGCCACGGTGCAACCAGCTACCACCCCTGTTTGTAGCCTCCCCAACCTTCCCGGTTCCAGCCTTCACTGCCCCCTCACCGAGCCCTTCTCCTCTCCTTCACCGGCCCCCTGTTTTCCCCCCTTCAGCTCACGGTTCTGTTTCCTTCAGTCTCGGTCTGTCCTATTTTTTTTCCTGGCCTGCTTCAATGAAGCCTGGGTTCCAGCCTTCCTCTCGTTTGTTTCTTCTTCAGTCTCAATTCTGTTCCACTTCCTTTCCAGTCACTGTTTCGTTCTCTGTTTCAGCCCTCGGTTGCTTCAATACAAGCCCGATCCTATTCAGTCTTTTTCTCCCTCTCGGTTGCCTCTGTTCAGCCTCAATTCTACTCTGCTTCCGCCCACTTCTGCATCAGCTCCAAACCTCAATCTCCTCCTTCGGTTGCTTCTCGATTTTCAGCCCTCCCGATCAGCCCTCAAGCCTCTCTCGGTCAGCCCCTCTTTCTTCCCTTCCTCTCTTCTTCTCTTCCTCGGTTTCCCTCTTCTTCTTCCTTCTTCCCTTCTTTCTCCCCCCCAGCAGACCGACTCTCTCTCCTTCTTCCCCCTTTCCTTCTTCCCTTTTCTTCTTCTTCCTCTTCTCTTTTCTGGTTTCCCGCCCAACACCCTTGTGAATTTGATTTCCTTTTCCAATCCGAATAGTGGCAGACGGAATTGGCTTTTCTAAGCCAATTCCGTACATGACATAATATATATATGCATATTATATTAATAGGTATAATATATTTTGTATTAATATATATATTAATATTATTTGTTTGTTTAGTTTATTTGTTTAATTATATTATAATTATTCATTATTATTGTTGAGTTAATGTATTTTGAAATGACAAAACAAGTTAATTCTATAACATTAAGTTGATATAGAAACATGTTTAGAGGTTATTAGTACCAGAACTTAGAGTTCTGTTGATGAGAGATCGATCTGGCTGATGAGAGATCGATCTCCTGGGTTTTTACTTGATGAGAGATCGATCTCATGATGGAAGAGATCGATCTGGCAAGCCTTAAATCTTTACAAAGGTATTTAGGAAGAATGAGATCGATCTGCAAGGGGTAAGAGATCGATCTGGTTCAAGCTAGAGTTGAGAGATCGATCTGGTCTATGAAGAGATCGATCTCCCTTAAGAGCTTAAGACTATAGATCGATCTGAGAGATCGATCTACACTCAAACAGAGAACTTATGAGATCGATCTGGTAAGGAAGAGATCGATCTCCTCAAAGTCAGAGAGCTAAAGAGATCGATCTGTGTTGTTGAGAGATCGATCTCCTCTCTACGAGATTGCATGGCAGATCGATCTGGAAATCGATCTTGCCTCAAACAGAGAGATAAGGAGATCGATCTGCCTATTCGACAGATCGATCTGCCTCATTATTTTTAAACTAACAGATCGATCTGCTAACCTATGAGATCGATCTCCTTGTGTATTTGTGCTTCAATCTTGCAGGATTTATAACTAAGAGATTGATCTGGCCAAGATGGCAGATCGATCTGGCACTCTACTGGAGGTACCCAACGGCTAGTTTCTGCAAATCACAACGGGAAAAATAGCATTTAATGCTCCAACTACCAATCCTTCAGTATTTAACCAAGCATTGAAGACAAAGAGAATAGAGACACTATTGCTGCACATTCCAAACATTCTCAAGCTTTAATTCATTCATTCTTTGTGTCCCTATTGCTCATTAATTGAAATTCATTGTACAAGCTTAAGTGCAACAAGCTTTGTTAGCACTACCCATTGTAAAGCCTTATTCTGTATTCATCCATACCCAAAAAGAAAAGAGGATTGTTCCTCAGTGAGAGACATTGTAAAAGGGTGAATACATTTCTGTATTGCTAAGGGTAGAGAGGTTATTCCTTAACCGACAAAAGGAACTGTGTAAGCTCTATTGAAAGAGAGAAAGAAAACACTTGACAAGAAGGTCAAGGAGAGAGGACGTAGGAAGAGTTTGGCCGAACCTCTATAAACGATTGTGTTTGTTTCTCTCTTCCCTACTTTGCATTAAATTGTTATATTGCACTATATTGCTCATTATCATTTGTGATTAAATTGTGATTAATTTAAAATTTGCCATAATTGTTAGAAAACCGATTCACCCCCCCTCTCAGTAGAGGCAACAATTGGTATCAGAGCTAGGACTCTTTAATCACATAGGAACAACTTCCTAAGAGTTAGAAACGATCAAATGGCTCTTAACAATGTAGCAACTAGTTTGGTAGGAGAGGGGCACTCTACGGTTAGACCTCCCATATTCAATGGTGAACATTATTCGTATTGGAGGACTAGGATGATGTTATTCATTCAAGCAAATGATTATGAAGTGTGGAGAATTATAGTTAAGGGACCTCAAATCCCTACAAAGAGAATAGAGGGAAGAGATATCCCCAAAGAAGAAGATGAATGGGATTCTAATGACATTAAATGTGCACAGCTAAATGCTAAAGCTATGCACACATTATTTTGTGCTTTAGGTCCTAATGAATACAATAGAGTCTCCGGGTGTGATAATGCCAAGCAAATATGGGATAAATTGGCAATAACTCATGAGGGTACAACCCAAGTGAAGGAGACAAAAGTAGGTATGCTCACACATGACTATGAGCTTTTTAGGATGAAGGAAGGAGAATCAAATGAGGACATTGCCAACTTATGCTTCATGGCTATTGATGATGATGAAAAGGTAACTTCTAATCTCAATGAATACTCTTTTGATGAATTGCAAGATGCATTTGATGATCTTGCATTAGAGTATGAATGTATGAGCATGAAGTATAAAAAGTTAATATCTAAATTAAAAAAGGAAAATGAGATAATGTTAAAAGATAAATTAGAATGTGAAAAGAAACTAGAGATTTCAAATCTAGAAATTTGTGACCTTAAGGAGAAAAATAACAATCTACATAACTCCTTTAATAGATTTCACATGGGGCAACAAAAGCTAGATAGCATGCTAGAAACCCAAAGGGCATTTTTTGACAAAAATGGCTTAGGATATAATGCACAAAGTAGGGAGACCCATCTTAAGAGTTTTATTGCTAGGAAGAGAATGGATAAACCTGCAATTACTTGTTCATATTGTAATAGAAAGGGACATAAGTCACATTATTGCAATATAAAGATGAGGAATCTTAAAGGAAAAAGAGTAAAAAGGATATGGATTCCAAAAGAGGTAATTCATTCCAAGGACTGTAATGCATTAGCAAAATGGATCCCAATGGGATCAAGAATTGCATTTACTAACCTCCAAGGACCCAAGAAAATTTGGGTACCTAAGACTTGAGTTTAATTTTTTGTAGGTGATTGAGCATAGCCACAAAGCTAAAACAAAAGAAGCTTGGTACTTAGATAGTGGATGCTCAAGGCACATGACGGGTGATAAAAGCCATTTCAATTCCTTCAAATCAAAAATTGGTGGAGAAGTCACTTTTGGGGACAACTCCAAAGGCCAAGTGGAAGGAAGTGGCTCAATAGGTAATGATCATTTCTCTTTAGAAAAAGTATTACTTGTTAGGGGTCTAAAGCATAACTTACTAAGCATTAGTCAACTTTGTGACAAAGGTTACAAAGTAATTTTTGATTGCATGAAGTGTAATGTTATAGATCCTAAGTCAAATAAAATTCTTTTTCTAGGTCATAGGCAAGGTAACATATATATTGTCTATCTTAATGAACTCAAAAATGAAAACATATGCTTAATGGTAGACAACAAAAAGGAATCTTGGTTATGGCATAGAAGACTAGGTCATGCTAGCATGCATGTGCTATCTAAATTAGCTAGAAAGGATCTAGTTATAGGCTTACCCAAAATATCCTTTGATCATGAAGAAATATGTGAAGCTTGTGTTAAAGGAAAACACAAGAGGACAACTTTTAAGCCTAAGAATAGTGTATCCACCACTAGGCCTCTTCAATTACTGCATTTAGACTTATTTAGACCAACTAGAACCACTAGCCTAGGTGGGAAACACTATGGATTTGTAATAGTTGATGATTACACTAGGTTCACTTGGGTGTTCTTTTTGAGAGTAAAAAATGAAGCCTTAGAGAAATTCATAACTTACTCAAAGGTGACTCAAAATGAAAAAGGATATACAATAACAAGCATTAGAAGTGATCATGGCAAAGAATTTGAAAATATAGGATTTGATGAGTATTGCAATGATCAAGGAATTAGCCATAATTTTTCAGCCCCTAGGACACCACAACAAAATGGTGTAGTTGAGAGAAGAAATAGAACTTTGGAAGAGATGGCTAGGACCATGTTATGTGAAAATAACTTGCCAAAGTACTTTTGGGCTGAAGCTATAAACACATCATGTTATATAATTAATAGAGCTATGATAAGACCCATGCTAAAGAAAACTCCTTATGAGCTCTACAAAGGCAAGAAGCCTAACATTAGTTACTTCCATCCTTTTGGCTGCAAGTGCTTTGTTCTAAATAATGGAAAAGATAATTTAGGAAAATTTGATGCCAAGAGTGATGAGGGAATATTTCTAGGATATTCTTTGAATTCAAAGGCTTTTAGAATATATAACAAAAGAACATTAGTGGTTGAAGAGTCTATTCATGTTATATTTGATGAGTCAAATAATATATCTAAAGATTCAACCAATGATGAAAATGTTGGAATATTTGATGAAGGCTTAGAAGATGACTTCCTAGAAAAGCTTGACTTGAATAAAGAAGATGAAGAAGAAATAGAGGTTTTAGAAAGAGAGCCTAGAGCACCAAGAGAGTTAGGATATGTAAAAGATTGTGAAATAGTAGGAGATCCAACTCTTGGAGTTAGAACTAGATCATCCCTAAGGAATATGTGCCAATATATAGCCTTTGTATCTCAAATAGAGCCAAGGAATGTCAATGAAGCCTTAGATGACAATAATTGGTTCCTAGCAATGCAAGAAGAATTAAATTAAATTGAGAGAAGCAAAGTATGGAAACTAGTTCCTAGGCCTAGTGATCACTCTATAATTGGAATTAATGGATATTCAAGAACAAAATGGATGAAAATAGTGTGATCATAAGGAATAAGGCTAGGCTAGTTGCTCAAGGCTATAGACAAGAGGAAGGCATAGACTATGATGAAACATATGCACCGGTAGCTAGATTAGAGGCAATAAGAATGTTACTTGCCTTTGCATGTTATAAAAACTTCAAGTTATATCAAATGGATGTAAAGAGTGCATTCTTAAATGGTTTCATTAATGAAGAAGTATATGTTGAGCAACCTCCCGGATTTGAAAATCATGAATTTCCTGAACATGTTTTTAAATTATCTAAGGCACTTTATGGGTTAAAACAAGCTCCTAGAGCTTGGTATGAAAGGTTGTCAAAATTCTTATTAGAAAAGGGATTTTCAAGAGGAAAAGTGGATACCACCTTATTCATCAAGAATAAAAATAAGGATTTACTAGTTGTACAAGTGTATGTAGATGATATTATTTTTGGTTCAACTAATGAGTCTTTATGCCAAGAGTTTGCTAAGATCATGCAAGGAGAATTTGAGATGAGCATGATGGGAGAACTCACATTCTTCTTGGGACTTCAAGTGAAGCAAACAAAGGATGGAACCTTCATCAATCAAGCAAAGTATACCAAGGACTTGCTCAAGCGATTTGGAATGGACAATTGCAAACCTCAAGCCACTCCAATGGGCACCAACATCAAGCTTGATAAAGATGAAAGTGGTAAGTGTGTAGACACTAAACTCTATAGGTCTATGATAGGCTCATTGCTTTATTTAACTGCAAGTAGACCAGATATTTTGTTTAGTGTATGCCTTTGTGCTAGATTTCAATCCTCTCCTAAGGAATCACATCTATTGGCAACTAAGAGAATCTTTAGATACCTCAAAGACACTCCCTCACTAGGACTTTGGTACCCCAAGGACTCTACTTTTGCCCTTCATGCATTTTCAGATGCTGATTTTGGAGGATGCAAAATAGATAGGAAAAGTACTTCAGGTACTTGCCAATTCTTAGGAAATAGGTTAATTTCTTGGTTCTCCAAGAAACAAAACAGTGTGGCTCAGTCCACAACTGAAGCTGAATATATAGCAGCTGGTAGTTGTAGTGCTCAAGTGTTGTGGATTAAACAACAAATGAGAGATTATGGTATTGACATGAAGCAAGTCACTATTAAATGTGATAATACCAGTGCCATTAATCTGTCTAAGAATCCTATTCAACACTCCAGAACCAAGCACATAGAAATTAGACATCACTTCCTTAGAGATCATGTACAAAAAGGGGATATAATCTTAGAGTACATTGATACTTTACATCAAATAGCAGATATATTCACCAAACCACTTGATAGAGATAGGTTTTGTATCCTTAGAGGTGAATTAGGACTCATGAATATCTCTTAAGACTTTTGTGTTTCAAAAATCTTGGTTTCAAATTGATTTTAAAAGAGTTTTTGCAAAGATTTTCTGGCAATGAGGATGAGAGATCGATCTCCTTGCAATATAGATCGATCTCTATACTTCCAACAAGCCTAAATCATCAAGGTTAAGCTAAGCAGATCGATCTTCTAACCATAAGATCGATCTCCTTCCGTCTCTGTTAAAATACAGATCGATCTGTCCCCACGACAGATCGATCTCTTCAACGCTTTCGCATTCTGAAGATCGATCCATGCATTTGGCAGATCGATCTCTCTAAGCCTCGGTTAAACTCCAGATCGATCTGTGCATGTACCAGATCGATCTCCTTAAGCCTCTGTTTGCGAACAGATCGATCTGTCCATACGACAGATCGATCTCCCTTAGCTTCTGGAAGTGACAGATCGATCTGTCGCCTCGACAGATCGATCTCATGTGTCCTGAAGTATATAAACTCGCGAAAATTTCCCAAATTTCACAAAACCTAACTTTCAAATTCCCAAATTCCCTCGCACCATCACTGTCGATTTCTCCTCAGATCGATCTCCGTACGGTCCTCCTTGCGTCTTGGTGTCAAATTCCGGTATTGTAACCCACATTCCTTACTGATTTTCTCAAAATTTTTCTTCAATTTGTGTTCATTTTAATTCTAGGGCAAACCTAGGTACTGTTTCATTGCTTTTCTCGTTTTTGAATCTATTTAGCGCATCTTTAGAGTCTAGAATCATGCCTAGGCATAAGACAGTAGGACACAAACCCCCTAGAACCACTGTAGAGGCCGGTTCCTCATCCCAACCCATTCCTCCACCTTCTATCGCTTCTTTCAATCGATGTTTTAAAACACCAGCAAAAAGAAAGCGATATGAGGAATATTTCTCAACCATGCCAATTAAGCATTGGCGAACCATAGATTTTTCCTTCCTCAATCGCATAGACTTTCCATACGTGTCAAAGTTTGAGGAATTTGGTTGGATGAATTTTTTAAAAATCAACACTCCCGTCCCTCCAAATCTAGTTCATGCATTCTTTTCCAATGCCGAACTCATTTTTGACCCAAATGACAGTTGCAAAATTGTCGGTTTCAAAACATATGTCATGGGTAAAACCGTTCCTGTCGATACTGATATCCTAGCTCAGGCCTTCCACATGAAAAATGAAGGCTTGACCAATGAAGATGAGGAAGTCTCCTTTGAGTTTGATCTCCCTGGGGACAAGGCGAGTAACCTTCCAATGCACCTTCGGTTACTCCACCTCATAATCTCTTGGAACCTTCGCCCTTTCGGTACCCGTCATTCCACCGTTAGGCGCTTAGATCGTTTTTGGCTCCATCACATTCACTCAACAAGCCAAAAACCAAATCTTGTCCATTTCATATACGAAGACTGGCTGAAGATAGTGCGTGGACAAGCTACCACGATCGTTTTTTCGTAACCGGTAGCCTATCTTCTCCACCGAGTTGGCGTCGACTGCAGCGGCGAAACCGGAGAACTGCCCTCTCCCAAGAGCGTTCTCAACATCGGGTCCCTTCATCATATGGGATATTACAAAGACTTCCGGGGAGATTGGAAGAAAAAGAGGGAACAGCAGCCTGCTGAAGCCATGGAGGAAAATCCCTCCAATGCGCCTGTGGCCCCACCTGCTGTACCAGCTTCGGAACCATCGTCTTCGACTGCTCCACCTTCTGCTCAGCCATCCTCACCTGCTGACATGGAGATCATTATGAAGATGATCAGTGAACTCCATCAGAAAATCGATGTAGGCTTTGCATCTCAGCAGCGAAAGTTCGAGGAATTAAACCAAAGAGTGGATAAGATTCACGAAACTCAAGAGGCAATGTTTGATGAGCTGCAAGTCACACGCACGCACGTTGAGAATCTTTCGGATCGTGTTCCTCCCTCACCTTAGGCCTTAGGTGTTTGTCTTTTGTTTAGTGATATCATGTTAGTTACTTGATGTTAATTATGATGAATTTGCTTGAATGAAATACCTTTTGACTTGTTATTGGTTGTGTTAATGAAAATATTAATTTTGAAATGCCATGAGTTTTATAGTTTCGTGTTATTGATATGACAAAAAGGGGGAGAAGTGTGTGTGTTTGTTTGTGCTAAGATACATAAAGGTTTCTAAGAATGATTAAATTGAGGGGGAGTTAAGCAAGTAACAAAACCAAAAAGCTAAAAGAAAGGGGGAGCTCACAAAAAGGGGGAGCTTTTGCAAAAATTCACTAAACATGTTTGTCTTATGTTTTATCATATCAAAAAGGGGGAGATTGTTGAGTTAATGTATTTTGAAATGACAAAACAAGTTAATTCTATAACATTAAGTTGATATAGAAACATGTTTAGAGGTTATTAGTACCAGAACTTAGAGTTCTGTTGATGAGAGATCGATCTCCTGGGTTTTTACTTGATGAGAGATTGATCTCATGATGGAAGAGATCGATCTGGCAAGCCTTAAATCTTTACAAAGGTATTTAGGAAGAATGAGATCGATCTGCAAGGGGTAAGAGATCGATCTGGTTCAAGCTAGAGTTGAGAGATCGATCTGGTCTATGAAGAGATCGATCTGAGAGATCGATCTACACTCAAACAGAGAACTTATGAGATCGATCTGGTAAGGAAGAGATCGATCTCCTCAAAGTCAGAGAGCTAAAGAGATCGATCTGTGTTGTTGAGAGATCGATCTCCTCTCTACGAGATTGCATGGCAGATCGATCTGGAAATCGATCTTGCCTCAAACAGAGAGATTAGGAGATCGATCTGCCTATTCGACAGATCGATCTGCCTCATTATTTTTAAACTAACAGATCGATCTGCTAACCTATGAGATCGATCTCCTTGTGTATTTGTGCTTCAATCTTGCAGGATTTATAACTAAGAGATCGATCTGGCCAAGATGGCAGATCGATCTGGCACTCTACTGGAGGTACCCAACGGCTAGTTTCTGCAAATCACAACGGGAAAAATAGCATTTAATGCTCCAACTACCAATCCTTCAGTATTTAACCAAGCATTGAAGACAAAGAGAATAGAGACACTATTGCTGCACATTCCAAACATTCTCAAGCTTTAATTCATTCATTCTTTGTGTCCCTATTGCTCATTAATTGAAATTCATTGTACAAGCTTAAGTGCAACAAGCTTTGTTAGCACTACCCATTGTAAAGCCTTATTCTGTATTCATCCATACCCAAAAAGAAAAGAGGATTGTTCCTCATTGAGAGACATTGTAAAAGGGTGAATACATTTCTGTATTGCTAAGGGTAGAGAGGTTATTCCTTAACCAGCAAAAGGAACTGTGTAAGCTCTATTGAAAGAGAGAAAGAAAACACTTGACAAGAAGGTCAAAGAGAGAGGACGTAGGTAAGAGTTTGGCCGAACCTCTATAAACGATTGTGTTTGTTTCTCTCTTCCCTACTTTGCATTAAATTGTTATATTGCACTATATTGCTCATTATCATTTGTGATTAAATTGTGATTAATTTAAAATTTGCCATAATTGTTAGAAAACCGATTCACCCCCCCTCTCGGTAGAGCCAACAATTATTATTATTATTTTTTTTGTGTCCATTTATAATTCTTGTGTCATGCTTTATTTATCATTTACTAATACTTATATATTAAATAATATACATTACATGATATATATATATTTGTTATATATATATATTATTACCTATCTATTTAAATGTCATGTATATTTATACATACATGTACGCCTATGTATATATATATATATATATATATATATATATCTATATATACACATTTTCTTGAAAACTTATCAAAGGACATAATATCCATGCCTTCCATGAAACTCTTATTATTCCGAAAATGAAATATCACCGGGATTCCATCACTCCTCACGAATTCCCGATACACGTTTTTACATCAACAATTTTCAACTAATAATTTAAAATTTTCCAATCCTTCCATACTTGCATTTGCTTAATCACTTCTTGTATCTTCGGGTTCCCGATCATTCACGGGTTTCTCGGCTCTTATATTCTCGAGCCCTACAACGAACATCCACACTTCCATTAAAACATAATCTAATTAAACGTAGGAAATTCGTGGGGTTTACATTCTACCCACCGTAAAAGAATTTGGTCCTCCAAATTCATTCGGGTCCATCAAAATAGATGTGAGTACTCTTAGTCAATCTGTCTATGATCCCCCAGATTGTATCATGCCCCTTTCGGGTTCTTGGTAATCCTACTTACACCCATTCTTAATACACTATGACCCAAGAGACTCCGAGTCTCCATAAAATTTAACACTAGTGCACTCCAAAGTGGGTCACTCAATCCGAAAATCTCTCCTTCATATAACTTTTATAATTGCCCTCTCAGCATTTCACATCCAAGCAAGGTCACTCAGTACAGTGGTTTGTGTACTTAATTCAATACCACCTGCTAAATCAATTCTAGAACTTCCCTTTTTAATTTAGGGGTAACTTTGATAAATTATTTGATCATCATATGTCAGAAAACTTTCCCAGTGTACAGGGATGTTTCCATACTCCGAACACGCCCTATCTTAATTTCACAATTCCTATACACCATATTAGTCCTTCGGGATTTATACAGGGGTGTGGTAACATGTAACATGAAATCTAGAGGCTCAGGTTTCACAGGCAGTTTACATGCCAAATGGGGTGATATATAAATAAATAAATAAATAAATAAATAAAAATATGTAGAACTTGAACCCAATAATACATGTGTCTCGTGATTGCAAACTGAAAGCTTACCCTGGATGGTCTCAGCGGAGGCATCAGCAGTCTCTGTATCCACAGCAAAGACCCTCCCATGAGTGACAGGCTTCTTGCCTTTCTCTGCTGCGGTAGCCCGTCTCTGTGGGTCTTGTCTCGGGGGAGCTTGCCTCGCAGGTGGTCGTGGTAGCTCTGGGGGTTGTGGAAACTTATTCAATGGGCAATCTTTGATCAAGTGTCCCCTCTATCCACACCTAAAACAGCTCCCTGAGGACCAGTGACACGCACCTCTATGGTAACTACCACAACTAGTGCACAATCTCTCATACTGCTGAACCCCCTAATAGTCTGTGGGGCAGCTATAGGAGCTGTGGGCCTATCAATCCTAGCCCGAGATTCATCTGTCCTCTGTCTCTTGGCCTGGCCCCTCCGGAAGTCCTGTCTCACCAGCTCCATTCGCTTACCCTTATCCATGGTCTTTCCTTTAAAGTTATACTCCGTCTGGGTGACATTGAGGCCCATCTCGACCATCTGTGCTCTACCCAAGGCATCCTGAAATTTCGTAATCCATAGCCCCAAAAGACGGTCTCTGATATCTAGCCTTAACCCTGCTAAGAACCTCTCAGTCCGACGCTCTTCATTCTGGAACATCTCCGGGTCATACCTCATCAGCATAGTGAACCTACTTTCGTACTCATCCACAGTCATATTGCCCTGTACCAAGCTCAGAAAGTCCATCCTCAACTTCTGCTGGGCAGCTAGTGGAACATACTGCTTCCTAAAAGCTGTGGTGAATGCATCCCAACTGATCACCGGATGCTGAGCAGTCAGAAGGAGCTTGGTGGATCCCCACCAATACTCTGCTTGGCCCTGCAGCATGTAAGTGGCCATAGAGACCTTCTCAACATTAGAACACCCCAGAAAGTCGAAGATCTTCCCAAGGCTCACCAGCCACTCTTCGGCCTCTACTGGATTCTTAATTCCTTTAAATGCTCGAGGCCTCATCTTTAAGAAATCTCTCATCCTACAGATATTCCTCTCCTCCCTCCAGGCCTGTACAGGAGGCTAAGGCGCCACAGGTACTGGAGGAACTTGTGGAGGAGGAGGTGGCGGTGCTTGTGGAGGAGTCTGCACCGAAGTAGGAACTAGTGCCGTACCAGCAGAATAAAAAATATTTGCTCCCAAATGTTGGGCAACCATGGTAGCTATCGACTCCAAACCTCGCTCGAGGCGCTGCTCCAATCGCTGCTCAAACTGAGCCATACGAGTACGAGGACTCTCTGGCTCGGGTGGAGGTGGCTGAGCCTGCCTCCGAGTACGTTCGCGTCTCCCACTCATTGTGCAGTGATCTAATACCTGCGCGTAATTTCAAAGATCGAATCTTAAAGTTATTAGGTATACATTACCTACAACCAGACAAGCACAGACATTGGGATGTAATTTAATCCTTATTTTCGACACTGACAGTACTAGACAACTTTCGCTCTGATACCACTTATTCTTTGTATATATATATGAGTGTATATTTATATATTAGGTGCATATACATATGAGTGTATATAGGGTGAATTTGTGCTAGTATATATATATATATATATACAAAGAATGTATATATGAGATAGGAAAAGAGTGAAAACCAATATATATATATATATATATAAACATATGGGAGTGTATATATATGTATTTATGTATACATACATGTAGAGGTATATAATAAGGTGTATGTCAATAATTGTACATACAAAATAATATGTGGTAAGGGAAAATATATAAACATGCGTGTTGACTTAGGTACGTACAATAATAAGTACACACGCAGTAGTAACGAATAGGTTACGATTTTAACGTAATTCGGGTAATTCGCACGAATAGGGTGCTAAGTGTACGATTTCGGTGTAGGTGATCGTAGAAGGAATTAAGGGAAGTACTAAGGGCGTCACCACTCGAGCACGGAGATTTCGATAGATCGAGGTAAGGGGATATAATTTAAAACGGTAATAGTTACTTACCGAAACTTGATAAAGAAAGCTTGCAAAGACATGAAGTATGATTTTCATGCATGTTTCTAAGTTATATTTCTGATCAAGATTATGCTCTCTGTGTTTATGTTTTTAAATAATTGTATATAACTAAATTTGATTTCGGAATATGAGCATGTCTTTTGAAATGATCTTTCAAATAAGATGATTTTATTTCGATGTTTTCGTATATGAAAATTATAGTTGTTTTGAGACTAAGGGCCATTTATGTTGTATGCTAATGCATGTCAACTTCGCCTGTGTGGCGTCTGAACTTCGCCTGTGTGGCGTCTGAACTTCGCCTGTGTGGCGTTTGAAACTTTGCCCTTGTGGTTCTGAAACGCTGTATGACCTTGATTCCGTCTACAGCCTCGCCGTGGCCATAGGTTCTGAATTTCACCTTCGGGTTCTGTCTCGCCGTGGCCATAGGTTCTGAATTTCACCTTCGGGTTCTGTCTCGCCGTGGCCATAGGTTCTGAATTTCACCTTCGGGTTCTGTCTCGCCGTGGCCATAGGTTCTGAATTTCACCTTCGGGTTCTGTCTCGCCGTGGCCATAGGTTCTGAATTTCACCTTCGGGTTCTATCTTGCCATGGCCATAGGTTCTGAATTCCCTCTACGGAGGATGACTTGGTTATTTGCCACATGATAATTATATGGGTCGATGTAGTCTCGATTTGAAAAATTAACTCTGTTTTTAGAATGTGATTCTATATGATGTGATTCGACATATATTCCTGTTTTTGAAATTCTGATTATACGACCAGTTTACGTAATATCTGTTAAGTTCACGTACTTAAAGACTTACGTTTTAAATCTCGATGTTTCTGATTTTCGTTAATCTTGAATGTTACTATTATTAGTTTCAGAAAGTATCATTATACGCACTATCATGTTTTATACATATTTGAATTGCTAGAATCGTTTTAAATACTTCTTACTGGGTTTTTTCCCGAAAGCTCACCCCTCTACCTCTCAGATTAATTGCAGTGATCTGTAGGCGCTACCTGCCGTGTACACGACATAGGCTGGTGGGGAGAGCTACCCTAGGCTACTTTTTGTATACGCAGAAAGGTATACATTTACATTCCTGTACCAGACATATTCGTATGCACAGACACGTATATTGGGAATATTTTTGTTGGGATGTAATTTTGTAAGGAACGATGTAAACATTATTATTTTAGGATAATGCTTTGAGATGATTAGTATTAAATTGAAATAGATATACTGAGTGGTAAAGATGAATTTGGAAAATATGCTTGGTAGTTGTGGATATCTAGGATTGCCAAAACAATTGATTTGCAGGTGGGTAGGCTCATATATGAGTCGTTGTGTTGCCGAAATGTTTATTGGCCATATAAGTAAAAATATGGAAATTAATTACAATTACGAGTAAAGAATTAGAAAAAGTGTTTGACACTGCACAGGAATACAACCTAAGTGAATAAGGGAATAAGTGGGTAAATTAAAAAAAAAAAAATTCCCCCGATTTTCAAGGGTCAAGGGTCGTTACAGTACTCCCCTTTCTGATGATGATGAACAACTGAAGCTTTGATTGAAAGCGTAAAACTAGAAAATAAACCTACAAAATAAACAAGGAAAGAAACAATAGAAAAGAAAAAGAAAAACGAACTATATACTAAGTGAAAAGAAAAAACACAACCACTTCAAATGCAGCTGAAGAAGACAACACTCAGCAGCAGGGCGAAGAGTAGGAGGATTAGCCAAAATGGTGACAGAATGTTAACAGTTAAATCCTTTTGAGCCCTATCTACTTCCCTCATTCTTTCAGATTTTATATGGTCAAGCCCTATGTTCTCCTCAATCTCCATCTTCAAACACTCTTGAGAGTCATCAGGGAGATTCAAAGGTTTGAAAACATTAAACTTTACTTCCTGATCTTGGACTTTCATCGTTAACTCCCCCTTTTATACATCAATTACTGTTCTACCAGTAGCTAGGAAAGGTCTACCTAGTATAATGGGGACTTCCCTGTCTTCCTCCATGTCCAAAACAATAAAATCTGCAGGGAAAATAAACTTGTCCACCTTTACTAAGACATCCTCAATGACCCCCTTCGGATATTTAATTGATCGATCAGCCAACTGAAAGGTCACTGTGGTGGGCTTGGCATCCGCTATTCCTAACTTCTGATAGATAGACAATGGCATTAAATTTATACTAGCTCCTAAATCACACAGGGCTCTACTAAAGAATAAATTTCCAATAGTGCATGGTATGGTAAAACTCCCGGGATCCTTGAGCTTGGGGCGTAATCTTCTCTGGATAATGGCACTACATTCCTCAGTTAAGGCCACCGTCTCATAATCTTCCAGTTGTCTCTTCATCGAGAGGATATCCTTTAGAAACTTCACATAACTTGGCATTTTCTTTAAAGCATCTGTAAAAGGAATGTTGATGTGAAGCTTCTTAAAAACCTCAAGAAATTTGACGAATTGTTAATCCGATTTTTGATTTTGGAACCTCTGAGGAAAAGGTACAGGTGGTTTAACTAGAGGCAATGTAGTGGGAACTTGTGTAGAATCAGAGGACGAGGAAGGCTATGAAATAGAAGAAAAAGAAGGTATAGATGCAGAAGTGCCTAGCTTGGATTCTTTTGCAGCCTGATCCTGATGTTCCTGCTCTTTCTGAGCTGCTTCGTTAGAACTTATGGATTCTTCAACTATGTGTTGTTCAGGTTGGGACTTAACTTGTGGCTCCTCTAGCTCTCTCCACTCCTAAGGGTGATAGATCTAACATGTTCCTTACCCTTCCTTTGCTTAACAGGATTAACTTTAGTATTACTAGGAAGGGTCCCTTGAGGATGTTGGCTAAGAGTACTAGCTATTTGTCTTACCTGAACCTCTAAGTTCTTAATTGAAGCAGCTTGATTTTGCAGGATCGTTAAGAACATCTCCTCTAATGTAGGCTTCTTCTCAGCTGCTGGTGCATGGTAGAGTTGGGGCTGCATAAGTGGTGGTGGTGGTGGTTGATGGAAGTGAGATGGATGATGCTGAAATTGTGGTGGGGATGGTTGATGAGGTGGATGAAATGGAAATTGCGGCTGTGGTGGTACCGAATCGGTGGAGCTTGAAAACTAGGGGGTTCTACAGATCTAGAGTTAGAAGGTTGCCCTTGGTTTTCGTTCTAGGAGAAGTTATGATGGTTCCTCCACCCTGGGTTGTAGGTGTTTGAAAAAGGGTTGTTCTTTTGCGTTTGAGAAGGGGCAACATACTGAACCGATTCTAAGTTGAGCAGAAACCTATCTACAGAGTGGGTACCACTACACAGCTCGTAGGAAAGAAAAGGACTTTGGACAGAATACATCGGATTAAGACTGGTAGAAGGATTATGCTGGGTACTGAGCGATTCTACCTTCTTCGTAAGATTAGCGATTTGAGAGGTCAAGGTAGATAGTGTGTCGAGCTCATAAATACCCGCGGGCTTCTTTTGCATTTGCCTCTCCGAGGACCATAGATAGTTGTTAGCTGCCATCTTGTCCAAGAGCTCGTAAGCTTCCTCCTCTGTTTTACACATTAGCGCTCCATCTGCAGCAGCGTGAACAATGGTCCTATTCTGGCTTGTAAGTCCGTTGTAGAAGGTCTGGACTTGCAGCCATAATGGTAGGCCATGGTAAGGGCACTTCCTAAGAAGCTCCTTATATCTTTCCCATGCTTCGTAAAGAGATTTAGAGTCGTACTGGGCAAAGGAAGATATATTACTATGGAGTTGGGCCATTTTAGAGGGAGGGAAAAACTAAGATAGAAATTGATGGGCTAATTCGTCTCATGTAGAAATAGATCCTGGAGGCAGGGAGGTTAACCAGTGTCTCGCCCTATCCCTAAGTGAGAAGGGGAATAATCTAAGCCTAAGTGCATCATCAGAAAATCCATTATGTTTGAATGTGTTGCACAAGTCCAGGAATTACCCAAGGTGAGCATGTGGGTCATCGTGAGGGAGCCCACTGAACTGCAATGAAGTCTGGATCATCTGGAGAATTGTGGGCTTAATTTCAAAGTTGTTAGCAGGGACAGCTGGTGGCCTAATGCCGGTATAATAACCTCCAATAATCGGCATTGCATAATCTCCAACGGTCTTAATTTCCCTATTTTCTGCCATGATGCTTTGCAGCAGAGCTATAAATTTCCTAGATTTCTTTCAAAATTTTCTAACTGTTCGTTCAATTTCAGGATCTAGAGGAAAGCAATCAAAACTTCTGGCTCTACGCATGCAATCATCGAAAAGTCCTTAGAAATTTTTTTAGGTTTTTCAATTTTTCAATTTTTTTGATTTTAATTTTTCAATTAACTAATCTAGATTAAATATTTACAACCTAAATATTTACAAGCTAGAATTACACCTAAGCATAATTTCACCGATTTTAATTAACGACTAATTAAGACTTCCCCGACAACGACGCCAAAAACATGACACGCCCTAATGGTATATGTTCGCAAGTGCACGAGTCGTACAAGTAATAATGAGATTTGAGTCCCGAGTTATCGTACCACAGAGAAGTTGACTAGCCTAATTAACTACCGGTTAATCTTACCTTAAGTATATCCTAACAAATTATGAAATTAAAGGGAGTGAACTACACAGCTAGAATTAAAAATACCGAAAGCAATAAAATAATAAAACTATAAAATAAAGAAATTAAAACCGAGTTGAAAATTACTTACCGAGCTCCACGCAATTAAAAGCAAATACCTATGAAAATAATTAAAACAGTAAAATTGATTAACGCAATTAAAATAAAATACAATTATGAAAATAACAAAGCAAGATTAATTAAACTATCTTAAAATTGCAATTAAACTACTTAATTAAAATGCAATTTAAACTAAACTAAAGATTAATGAAAATAAAATCCTAGGAAATTAAGAAAATAACTATAAAACTACATGTCTAAAATATTAACTCTAAACTAATCCTAACTATATCTACTTATTAATTTAACAATAAAATGTAACTAATTCATGTAACAAATTTAATCTAACTTAACTAATGCATGTTAAAAATAAAAATGAGCTAAGGACATAATTAAATCTATTTCATGAACTAATTAAGAAAAATGGATTACTGTGCATAAGGTAATTGCCAAACAAGCCTTAAGCATTTTTAAACCATTCCCTCCAAACACTATTCACATGTCATTTTTCTTTTCCATTTCCAGGTATGGTTCACTTGTCCTCTGGTCCAGGCATGCTGCTATTTGTCCTTTGGTCCGCTCCTTCCTGCTGTTTGTCCTCTGGTTCGCTGCTTCTTACTGTTTCTGCTTTTGCAGCATTGTGATGTCCGTGAGCTTCTGTCCAGCTGCACTCATTTTGCTTCTTGGTTCTGCAAACTGCTGCTGTTCTGGTTCCTGCTACATAGGGTGCTGCTCCAGTTACTGCTAGGTGGTCCAGGCTACTCGGTCTGCTACAATGGTGCTGCTCCAGGCTTTCTCGGTCTGCTGTCTCCAATCAGCATGCTGCACTCTGCAACCCGTTCCTTGCTTTGCACTTCAGTACATCACGTCAGCTGCACGTATTCCCGTATACCTGCTCCTGCAATGGTTCTGCAGAATCTACTTCATTCTTACCACTCACGGGTTACCATTGCTGTCAAGCCTTCATGCACCGTGTCGGCCTTGCTTCAGCACAAACCATCTCCCTGCAACAGACACCAAGTAATGCCCAGTAGCTGGATCAGTGATAATTCTATTTTTAATAGAATTATTTGTGCTTAAATTCCTAATTATTTATTTAATCCCCATATTATTTTTTTAATAATCCCCTTTATTTAATTAAAATTCTTTAATGTGCAAATAAATTAAATCCAAATAAAACTCAGTCGAAATTGTGCTGAAAATGAGCTAAAGGAGATTGGACCACTTCAAATTTTGCAAACCGATTCACCAGTCATCTGGACACGCGTGATGTCAAGTGTCCATATTTTATTTGCTCTGAAACCATAAGATCAACAGACATCGAGTGAATATTCTGGAAGGCACACGCCGGGCCACATCGCACAGCTAATTGGACAAAAAGACTGATGACGTGGAAATATCTACTCTGTAGCAAATCAAATGAAGACAAGTGGCCAAACAATGTCAACTCATCTAGGATGAAAATTTACCATTGTACCCATATGTTTGTGTATAAATAGAACATGATGGCAATTGAAAAATCAAGTAGAAGTAGGAGGGAACTAGAAAGTAGTTTAGGAGTAAGTAGGGTAGGGTAGAATAGCTTTTAGATTAATTTTAAAAGTTTTCTTTAAATTTTCGCATAGTTAGTTTTTACAAGTTGTTTTACTATTCATTTCATGTTCTTCATTAATCTTTGTTAAATTTCATTTCAATGAAAACTTACTTTCATTTCACGCTCTCGGTTTGGAATCATTAAGCTCTTTTATTTGCCAATTTTTATTCACAAAGATTACTCTTTATTATAGCTCTCGATTTTTCCTTGAACATTGTTTATGTTTCCTTAGTTTTATTTGAAAGAAACCATCACATTGGTAGCTCTCGGTTAGAAATTAAGGGGTGCAGTCGGATGGCATAACTTTTTCATTCATTCCTTCACCTTATGATTCTGTTGCTTTGATGTGGATTAATGCTGAGTATTTGTCCACATCATGAGCAAAGTGGAGTCACGGCTGGAGAAGGAAATGAAGCTACCCGAGGAGGATGATCATGAGTTCCCTGTTTACATTGCTGAAGCTCACGGACAATGTGTCAATGGTGTTGTTGTTAAATCCTTTCGGGTTTAAAGTCATTTGCTACTTTGTATCATTGTTTTATCCTTTCCTTATTTCATCTCGTATTTGCATGTTTTTCCTTAGTCAGTGCTTGCTTGTAGTTAGAGTATGACATTCATGTTTTCTGCATTTATTTATGTTTCCTGCATATAGTTCATTTACTGCATTCTACTTCATCTTCATTATAGTTGTTAATTGCTAGATTGTGCAAAGATTGTTGTTGATTGTTCGGTATAAAGATTAAAGAAGCAAATCATAGGAGCATAGTTTGAGACATGGCAGCAAGATAATGTCACATTGTTCCTCTGTTTAGCTCTATTTCATGTTATCTCCACTGTTTATTGTTGTTATTTTTCTGTCATTCATTATTGAGCTGGTATTAGTTTCCTGTTCATGATCCCATTGTTGTGTTATAGTCCTTCACCATCACTAATGCTGCTGAAGTAGATGTTAATAGGGTGCAGTTGAAGGGTGCAGAGTGTGGGCAACCAGGTTTGGGTCCAGCCCCTGTCTTCTTGTGTTGTCTGTTGTTGCCGAGAGTTTGGGTGTGTACTGCTTTGTGATGATTCAGATTCTGGATAGCATAGATAGCTGCTGAATGTACAATATGATATAATGCAAGAAGCATGTTGTGGCCAAGCCGAAAGCTGCGAAATTTAATGCAGAGCAGCAAGTAATGGTGAATGATCCTATTCGGGACAGTGTTTCTGGAACTGCAGAAAAAGATTGAACCGTGAGTGAGCTGGGCACGCGAGGAACAATGCAGCGACAGTGATAAAGGACAGTATACGGGTTAGTAGAAGCCATGGACGAATGTTGATGCAGCACCTGGAGACAGCCGACAACAGTTGGAGCAGAAGCACAAAACTGAGAGAACAGCAGCCTTGACCAGCACTTGCACTAGCAGTACGAGGCTGGAAGTAGGAAAAAAACCAGAGTACCACCTGGACAGGTGCAGTAGCAGTCCGATGAATGTGCAGCAAAAGCAGACTGGAGCATTACCTGGAGCAGAAGCGGACAAACCGGGGCAGAACCAGCACAGCACTGAGCGAACCCGAGCATGCCTGGAATTGAAACTTTGGAAGATAATGAACAGTGCATAGTGACAAAAATCGAGACCACTTTGGTTTGGCAATTCTGCTAAGGCCACGTTTGGCTCGATCATTGTAGTTGTTTAATTCATTTTGCATGCATTTTAGTTAATTTCAATTTTATTAGTTAGCTTAGTTAGTTGATTTCTTATGTGCATGATTAGTCATAGTTCAATTGATTGATTAGTCTAGAATTTAGATTTAATTATGCCATTAGTTAATTTTATTTTAGTAATAGTTTTTCCAATTAGAATTAATTTAGATTAAACTCATTTTATGCATTTTTAATTTAGTCTTCATTTTGATTAAATCTTAGGTTAGTTTAAATTGCAATTTTTTATTAATTAGATTAATTTGCATGCACATTTCATTTTAAGTTTGTTTAAATTTTAGTTTAATTAACTCTATTTCTTTATTTTTATATTCGCACTTTAATTGCATTAATTCATTTTTAATTGTTTTAATTTCTTTTGTAGGTTTTTGATTTTAATTGCATGGAGCACTGTTATTTGATTTTAATTGCTCGGAGTACTGTAAGTAAATTCTGCTCGATTTCATTTCCTTTAGTTCTTATTATTTTATTGCTTTCCAGTATTATTTTTAATTAGCCTTAGTAGATCACCCTCTTTAACTTCATAATTTGCTAGGATATACTTAGGGTAAGATTAACCGGTAGTTAATTAGGCCAGTCAACTTCTCAGTGGGACGATAATTTCGGGACTCAAATCCCATTATTACTTGGATGACCCGTGCACTTGCGGATAATACCCTTAGGGCTTGTCAATCAGCAGCAGTCCAGCCTCAATATTCATAAAGCAGAGCAGAACAGGAGAGAGCTCCCAGTTCCGGTTTCCAGGCGTGCTGCTGTCCTCTCGGATTGCTTGCTGCCGTTACCCTCTTGGGGTTGCATGAACAAGGTATGAATAGCTAAGACACTAAACTCACCACAACTTTGAGTAACGATGGCAACTAACGAAAAGAAAGAAAAGAATAAAACTACATGGGAAGCAAACCGAGAATCAAAAACAAAACAAAAACAAAACCTGAAAATGAAGGAAAAATCGAGAACTACCATTATGAAGAATTATGCAAAACAAAACTTGAAAATAAAAGACTGGATTATAACCAAACCAAGAAGAAGGATGAGTAAATGAGGCTGCAAATCAACATGAAAAACTTTTCATAAATGAAAACAAATGAAGATGAACAGTAACATAGAACATGGTTTCGGGAAAAACTTCTAACAATAATAACAACTAAATTAATCTAACTAAACTACTCTAACTACTTCTACACTAACACTACTCCTACTCCTAAAATTACATAACATTTTCAATTGTCATCCTCTCCTATTTATAAACACACTAGGGGTAAAATGGTAATTTCCACATCCTTGATGAGTTGGCATTTTTTTGGCCACTTGTCTTCACACCATTGGCTCCTTGAAAAGATATTTCCATGTCATCGGTCTTCTTGTCCAATTGGATGTGCTAGGTGGCATGACTCGTGTTGTCCGCGTGGCTCAATCTCGATTTTAGCGTAATTTCGGTCCATTTTCTACCGAAATATTCAAAATTCATCCGGATTTAATTTATCTGCAAACATGAGAACTTTAATTAAATAAAGGGGATAATTAACAAAATAAAATGGGATTTTAAATAATTAATTAGGAAATTAAGCACAAACAATTCTAAAAATATAGAATTATTAGTGTCACACCCCACTTCCGGGTGCCCTTTATCCATACTTACGCTACTACGGTTGGGCTGTGAGACGATCCAACTACTAAAATTTCATAAGTTTTATAGCAGAATATTTAAAACGTTAATTCATACTCCCAGGTGTGTATAGATATAAAAAATCAATTGTATAATAATATCTTTACATAACATCCCCCATACCACTGTTTACATTCTCGATTTGTAATTGTACGATACATTATAATAGATACAAAATACTTGTGTGTATAGAAATCTTATACCTTTACAACTGGTGGGGGCTGTCCAACACAAAAAGAGATCTAGAGACCACCGCACTGCCCTACTTCTTAGTATCTGGAGGGGGAAAAGTAGTGGGATGAGCAAACCACAGCTCAGTAAGGAAATGAATGCTAAAAGGTAGATACTGTACTATCTACATAGCCCATGCATGCATAAACAAAATCATGTTTCAATGTAAATGGAAATATTGCTAGAAAATGAATTCAAACATTCATTTCTCATATAAGCATTTCCATGAAAACCTGTATACGATATTCCCATTTGAAATCGTGTCATAAACAGTGCTATCATAGCACGAGCATTCAAATCGAGAGATTTATCAAATCACAAACTCTCCTTGCTTTTCTCAAATCATTTCTTTTATCAAATCTCTTTCTTTTATGAGTTTCTTAATTTCTCATATCTCTGAGACAGACATGAAATTTTCGACAATCAAATATCCACGACATATGGCCATAGTCAGTGATCCCAAGCCTCACTGATCAGGTGTGCACAGGGCATCACTTCGCCTGAAGAGGGATGAGTCAGTCCTACTCTCTGGCTCATCTCAATCAACCTCATCTCCTCATATCACATATACCCACGGTATAAGGTATGCCATGTGTCATCTACGCGATACTCATTTTCACGTGCACCCAGTGCGGTACGTAGTATACCAACGGATAATTACACAGTTCAACCAATGACCGCGGACCCAGTCCATCTACCAACTCCAATAGACTTTTCAACCTGAACCATGTCTCATATACCAGGCGAGCAATCAGCGTGACACACAGTCATCGCAAGGCTCCAGTGCGGTACAATGTATTGTTAAGGCCTAGCCCATTCCAAGGCCATCGGCTAGCATCCCCTTATCATCCTCAAAGAAAAAGTACAAACTGTGAAATCAAAGATTTACAATTACAAGTCCAACACTTAGAATTATTCAATCATAAGTCCTAACCCAAATTGGACTCCTCATGAGTGTGTGAAAAATGTCTAAGTCAATTCACAGTACACTATCCGGATCAGATTATGCAACATAGTGAATGCAAAGTCAATGACATGTGATCATTCCCACAAGTTTGCTTTTCACTTCTCTCTCCACTAATGTAGTCACACTTAACTAAAGATCATTAGGACTTCATTAGGCTTGTAATGTAAGGCTGGGGTTAAGGTATGATAAAGTCGATTTAGGTTTAATTACCCCTTAACATGCATTACTTCTAGGATCTTAATGTAAGAGCTCTAATTATTTCCCCCAAACTTATTTATTTTGCTAAACTTTTCTTTTTTTTTTATTTTTTTATTTTTTTATTTTTTATTTTTTTGAATTTTTCTATTTTCTTCTTTTCTTTTTCTTTCTTTTTCTTTTTCATCAATTTTTTTTTTTTTTTTACATACTCTTTCACTATCACTTAATACCCATATAGCTCATAATATATCCAATTGATTTTTCATGCTTTTGGGGTAAGGGATAGGAATAAAGTATTTAAGCTACGAAAATTAAGTAGGCGTATTTACAAAGAAAAGCTTATTTGGCCCAGACGGGTGACTAGGGGTAGAATATATACAAGGAAGGCTAGAAAGGCTCAAACGATCCAAAGATGGCCTAAATCATCTCCCTAATCAAGTGTGATCTAATATTTCGCCTCGAGATTAGATCAAACAAATTCTAGAATATGATGCACAAAATCAACTGAACAAATGCAATCCTATGTACACATAAGCTTTCTCTAAATAAATATACAGATTCATGACATGACATGTGCATAAGATGAGGAAATCACAATTAGAATCAAGACAAATTCAAGAACTCAACTTCATGTTTTTCCTATAATCATGCTTCTTAATCAATCAAAGTCATACTAAATCATGGGGTCATATCATCGGAATATGGGAAAACTACCTGCTAAGCACTAGATCATCCCAAAATCAAACAATTTAAGCTCATATTATCGAAAAAATTTTTAAAAATTCTTTCTCAGATTTTCGAAAAAATTTTGAAAATTTATCCAATTTTTCACAAATTTGCTCAAGTGATATCCCCTCCCCCAAACTTAAAGTACACAGTGTCCTCAGTGTGCAGATAATATAAGAATTTAAGCTCGAAACAGAATACTCCCCTTTCTGATGATGATGAACAACTGAAGCTTTGATTGAAAGCGTAAAGCTAGAAAATAAACCTGCAAAACAAAGAAAGAAAGAACAGACAAGAAAAGAACTGTACAAGAAGAAGAAATGAAGCTAAGTAGCAGGATCAGAAGTAGGAGGGTCAGCTAAAGTGGTCACAGAATGCTGACGATCAAACCCCCCCCCCCCAAAATAGTGTTTAAGTCTGCCCCCATTAACCTTAAAGGGTTGATTCAGGGTCTCATCCATAATTTCAATGGCTCCATGGGGGAATACTTGTGTAATGGTAAAGGGTCCTGACCACCTAGACTTAAGCTTTCCTGGAAACAACTTCAAGCGTGAATTAAACAACAGAACCTGCTGGCCTGGCTCGAAGTGTCTCTCCTTAATTTTCTTATCATGCCATCGCTTAGTCTTTTCCTTGTAGAGCTTGGCATTCTCATATGCCTGCAACCTGAATTCATCTAACTGATTAAACTGTAGCAGCCTCTTCTCCCCTGCTGCCTCTAAATTGAAATTCAGGTTTTTAAGGGCCCAATAGGCCTTGTGCTCAAGCTCTACTGGTAGGTGACAGGCTTTTCCATACACAAGCTGATAAGGGGACATTCCTAAGGGTGTTTTGAAGGCTGTCCTATAGGCCCAAAGTGCATCCTCTAACCTAATGGACCAGTCCTTCCTATTCGGGTTCATTGTCTTCTCTAATATCCCCTTAATTTCCCTATTGGATAACTCTACTTGGCCACTCGTCTGTGGGTGATAAGCAGTTGCTACCTTATGTTTGACCCCATATTTCTTTAATAGTCCATCAAAACTACGATTGCAAAAGTGGGATCCTCCATCACTAATGATAGCCCTAGGTGTGCCAAATCGTGTGAAAATATTCTTCTTTAAAAACCTTATCACTACCTTAGCATCATTAGTTGGTAAGGCCATTGCTTCAACCCATTTTGACACATAGTCCATGGCTACTAGAATGTAGAGATTACCATATGAAGGAACGAATGGTCCCATGAAATCTATGCCCCATACATCAAAGAGTTCTACTTCTAAAATATTAGTCAGAGGCATCTCATTTCTTTTGGAAATATTACCTACCCTCTGACATCTATCACATTTTATCACAAAGTAGTGGGCATCCTTAAACAAAGTGGGCCAGTAATATCCAGATTGTAACACCTTGGCTGCTGTCCTTTCTCCTCCAAAATGCCCTCCATAATCAGATGAATGGCAATGTCTAAGTATATCCTCTATTTCCTCCATGGGAACACACCTTCTTAAAATCTGATCTTTACACTGCTTGTACAGGAAGGGTTCATCCCAAACATAATACTTGACATCGCTCAAAAACTTTTTCTTTTGTTGGGCTGTTAAATCAGGTGGCATCACATTGCTCACCAAATAGTTCACAAAATCAGCATACCAAGGCAATCTGGAGTGCCCGAAAGTAAACAACTGCTCATCAGGAAAGGACTCATTAATAACTGTACCATCTTCTTGAAGTCCACTCTCTAGTCTAGATAGATGGTCAGCAACTTGATTCTCCGTACCTTTCCTATCCTTAATCTCCAAGTCAAACTCCTGTAGTAGGAGGATCCATCGAATCAACCTCGGCTTTGCATCCTTCTTGGAGACTAAGTACTTAATGGCAGCATGATCAGTGTATACTACTACCTTAGTGCCAATGAGATAGGATCGAAACTTATCAAAGGCAAATACTACAGCTAACAGCTCCTTCTCGGTAGTAGCATAGTTCATCTGGGCCTCATTAAGAGTTTTACTCGCATAGTAGATAGCATAAAAGACTCTTCCTCGTCTTTGTCCTAGTACAGCCCCGACAGCATAATCACTTGCATCACACATAAGCTCAAAAGGAAAACTCCAATCTGGAGCTATGATTACGGGGGCTGTAACTAATCTTTCCTTCAAAGTCTTAAATGCTTCTAAGCATTTCTCATCGAAGCAAAACACAGTGTCTTTCTCAAGGAGATTACATTAAGGTTTTGATATCTGCGAAAAGTCCTTAATAAACCTTCTGTAAAATCCTGCATGTCCCAGGAAACTTCTTATTCCTTTCACCGTGGTAGGGGGAGGTAACTTCTCAATAATTTCCACTTTGGCCTTATCCACTTCTATCCCCCTAACCGAGATTTTGTGCCCCAGCACTATTCCTTCCTTTACCATGAAATGGCATTTCTCCCAATTAAGCACTAGATTTGTTTCCTCACACCTTCTTAGCACTAGTGCTAAATTATGCAGACATAAATCAAAGCTATCCCCGAAGACTGAGAAATCATCCATGAAAACTTCAAGAAAATCCTCCACCATATCATGAAATATGGCCATCATGCAACGCTGGAATGTAGCAGGTGCATTGCATAGGCCAAAAGGCATTCTCCTAAAAGCAAAGGTCCCATAGGGACAGGTGAAGGTAGTCTTTTCTTGGTCTTCCGGGGCTATAGCTATTTGATTGTACCCGGAGTATCCATCCAGCAAACAGTAGAATTCATGACCAGCTAATCGATCTAACATTTGGTCAATGAAGGGTAAAGGGAAATGGTCTTTCCTGGTGGCTTTGTTGAGTTTCCTATAATCCATGCATACTCGCCAACCAGTGACAGTCCTGTGGGGATGAGCTCATTATTCTCATTTTCGATTACTGTCATCCCTCCCTTTTTAGGGACACATTGAACTGGGCTCACCCAGGCACTGTCAGAAATGGGATAGATAATCCCCGCATCTAACCACTTAATGATTTCCTTCTTGACAACTTCCTTCATCACAGGGTTCAATCGACGCTGGTGCTCTATGGATGTCCTATACCCTTCCTCCAATAGTATTTTGTGCATACAGATAGAGGGACTAATACCTTTAAGGTCAGAGATAGACCAGCCTATAGCCTTCTGATGCTCTCTTAACACTTGTAGTAATTTGGCCTCCTGATCAATGGAGAGAGCAGCAGATACTATTACTGGTCTTGTGGAGGATTCACCTAAGTAAGCATACCTAAGGTGTGAGGGTAAAGGTTTGAGTTCTAATGTTGGAGGATCACCGGTGGATGGAAAAATATTTGAAGCTGGAATAGATGAAGAGTCTAATGTCTCAAATTGGGCAATCTCCTCGAAAGGAGTGACCTCTAACAACTGTAAAGTCTCATAGACCTCATCATCATCTTCACTGTACTCTTTAAGATCCACAGATTTCACTAAGGAGGCTTCTAAAGGGTTTAAAGGATGTGTCTTGGCAAACTCCTCAGTGATATCCTTATCCACTAAATCCATCCTAAAACAATCATGAGAGTCATCAGGAAACCTCAGAGATTTGAACACATTAAATTTAACTTCCTGATCCTGAACTCTCATTGTTAACTCCCCCTTCTGTACATCTATTAAGGTTCTACCAGTTGCGAGGAATGGTCTGCCTAATATGATTGGGACTTCTCTATCTTCCTCCATATCCAACACAATAAAATCAGCCGGGAAGATAAACTTGTCCACTTTCACTAAGACATCCTCAATAACCCCCTTTGGATATTTAATTGATCTATCAGCCAACTGGAGGGTCACTGTGGTGGGTTTGGCATCCCCTATCCCTAACTTCTGATAGATGGACAATGGCATCAAGTTTATACTAGCTCCTAGGTCGCACAAAGCTCTACCAAAAAATAATTTCCTAATGGTGCATGGTATGGTAAAGCTTCCAGGATCCTTGAGCTTGGGGGGTAACCTTCTCTGGATGATGGCACTACACTCCTCACTTAGAGCCACCGTTTCGTAATCTTCCAATCGTCTTTTCCTAGAGAGAATATCTTTCATAAACTTCACATAGCTTGGCATTTGCTCTAAGGCATCTGCGAATGGAATATTAATGTGAAGTTTCTTAAAAACCTCAAGGAATTTTGCAAATTGATGGTCCAGTTTTTGATTGTGAAATCTCTGTGGAAAAGGGACTGGTGGCCTAACAGGAGGAGATGTAGTGGGAACTTTCATAGCATCAGAGGTTATCGAAGGTTGTGACACGGAAACAGGTAAATGTGAAGAATTGCCTGGCTTTGTTTCCTTTGCAGCTTGATCATTTGCTTCTTGCTCCTTCTGAGCTGCTTCACTAGAACCTAAGGGTTTTACAACTGAGGGCTGGTCAGGTCTGGACTTAACAGGGGTAGCTACTAACTCTCTGCCACTCCTAAGGGTGATAGCTTTTACATGTTCCTTCCCTTCCCTCTGCCTAACAGGATTGGCTTCTGTGTTACTAGGGAGGGTTCCCTGAGGGCGTTGACTAAGAGCGTTCGCTATCTGTCCTACCTGAACCTCTAGGCTCTTGATTGAAGCTGCTTGGTTTTGCAAGATGGTCGTGAACATTTCCTCGAGAGAGGGTTTCTTATCAGCTGCAGATAAATGCTGGGGTTGAGGTGGTGGTGGTTGATGGAAATGGGATGGATGAGATTGATTCTGTGGATGATGTGGATATGGAGGTGGTGGGTGGTGAGGAAAGTGATGCTGTGGTGGTGCCTGAACCTGGGGGTCATACTGGTCTAGAAATAGATGCTTGCCCTTGATTTTGGCTCCAAGAGAAATTTGGATGGTTCCGCCACCCTGGATTGTAAGTGTTCGAATAAGGGTTGTTCTGTTGCTTAGGGGCAACGTACTGAACCGACTCGAGGTTAAGTGGACACCTATCTACAGCGTGGGTACCACTGCACAGATCACAAGATAAAAACGGACTTTGGACAGAAAACACGGGGTTAGGATTGTTTGAGGGATTAGGTTGGGTACTGAGTGACTCCACCTTCTTTGTAAGATTGGCTATCTGAGAAGTCAAGGTGGACAGTGTGTCAAGCTCATATACATCCGCCGATTTCTTTGGTAGCTGCCTTTCCGAGGACCATTGGTAATTATTAGCAGCCATCCTATCTAGTAGCTCATAAGCCTCTTCTTCGGTTTTACACATCAATGCTCCGCCCGAAGCAGCGTCCACTATCGTCCTATTCTGGCTTGTAAGCCCATTGTAGAAAGTTTGGACTTGCAGCCATAGAGGTAGGCCGTGGTGAGGACACTTCCTAAGAAGCTCCTTGTATCGCTCCCATGCCTCGTAGAGAGATTCAGAGTCGTATTGGGCAAAGGAGGATATATCGCTACGGAGTCGGGCCATTTTAGAGGGTGGAAAGAATTTGGCTAGAAATTTGTGGGCTAAGTCGTCCCATGTGGAAATTGATCCTGGAGGCAGAGAGGTCAACCAGTGTCTTGCCTTATCCCTGAGTGAGAATGGGAATAGTCTAAGCCGTAATGCATCATCCGATAATCCATTATGCTTGAAAGTATTGCATAAGTCCAAGAATTGCCCGAGATGACCATGTGGGTCATCGTGCGGAAGCCCACTGAACTGTATAGAGGTCTGGATCATATGGAGGATGGACGGCTTAATTTCGAAATTATTAGCAGGGACAGCTGGTGGCCTAATGCCGGTATAATATCCTTCGACCGTCGGCACCGCATAATCTCCAACGGTCCTACTTTCCCTATTCTCTGCCATCGTGTTTTGCTGCGGAGCTGTAAATTTCCTAGAATCCTTTCCAATTTGTCTAAGAGTTCGTTCGATTTCAGGATCTAGAGGAAAGCAATCGAAACTCCTTGCTCTACGCATGCAAACATCAGAAAGTCCTTAAATTTTTTTTTTTTTCAAGTTTTTCAATTTTTCAATTTTTTTTTATTTTAATTAACTATGAGAAAATTTAACTAAACTAAACTAAGGATCTAAAAATTTACAACCTAAATATGTACAGGCTAGAATTACACCTAAGTATGGTTTCACCGATATTAACTAATGGCTAATTAAAACTTCCCCGGCAACGGCGCCAAAAACTTGATGGGCCCTAATGGTATTACCGCAAGTGCACGGGTCGTCCAAGTAATAATGGGATTTTGAGTCCCGAGTTATCGTCCCTCAGAGAAGTTGGTTAGCCTAATTAACTATCGGTTAATCTTACCCTAAGTATATCCTAGCAAATTATGAAATTAAAGTGGGTGATCGACTAATCTAGGATTGAAAATACCGAAAGCAATAAAATAAAGACAATAAGAGCTAAAGGAAATAAAACCGAGCTCAAAATACTTACAGTGCTCCACGCAATTAAAAACGAAAACCTACCAAAGAAATTAAAACAGTTAAAACTAATTAACGCAATTAAAATACAAATATGGAAATAAAACAATAAAACTAATTAAACTAAAATTAAACAAGCTTAAAATAAAATTAATCTAATAACTAATGGATTAAAATTTACTCCTAGATAAATCTAAATGCTAAATTAACACTAACTAATGCATGAACATATTTTTGGAATTTTTAACTAAAACTAAAAATGCATAAAATGAATTAAATTCCTAATGCTAGACTAAAATTACTTAGAAAGCTAATTAAATCTAAATTATCTAATTAAGCATGATTAACTACACCTATATGCATGATTGAAATCATTAACTAAACTAATTAAATAATCTAACTAATCTTAGAATTAATCAAACACTAAACTATGTATAAAAATGAGTTATGCCATAAACAATTAACCAAACAAGCCTTAACCATTTAAATCTTCCCTCCCTCTACTGTTCATGTTATATTTCTTCATTTTAGTTTCCAGGTCACGGTTTCAGGGGGTTGCTAGAGCTGTATCCAGCTGTCTTTGCTGCTCCAAGATTGATCTGCTACTGTCGGTTCTGACCAGACATGAATCCTAGCTACTCCAGGCTGCTCGAGGCTAGCTGGTTTTTCCTTCTCGGTGGTGATCTCGTCTGCTCCAGGCTGCTGCTCCTCGGGTTGTGTCCTCTGCTGTTGCTCATTGGTGTGTCTCGGTTCAGGCGTCTCCAACTTCCAGTTTCGGTTCTGCAGCTGCTGCTGATCATGGAGTGCTATCCAGGCGAGGGTAGCTGCTGCTGTGTACCAGCTGTTCTTTGCAAACCTCTGCTCCAGATTGCTGCACGGATGCTGCCTTCTTCTGCTCCAGATTCGGCTGCTGCTCCTCGGTGTAAATCTACTGCTATGTGCTAGCTTCAGTTCGTGGGGTCAAGGGCTATATCAGACTGAAATGGTTAAATGCAACAATACATAGATGACAGAAAAGTGGAAGTGAACAGCCATGAAAATACAGAACAGAGCATAACAGAGTGCATTTTGGTTTCCCGATCACTGCCATGATGCTCTCCGTTCAGCTCTATGATGCATGGGAACGTTAAGTAATAATGATCAAGCTGTAAATGGCTAACTAACTAAAGGAAAAAGAACATGGAATGCAGTGATGCAAACACACCGAACCGAGAATGAAGAATGCAGTAACAGAAGCGGGAGGAGCTCAAAACAGAAACTGGAAACTTCACTTCATCGGTTAGCTTCATTTCATTCTTCAACCGAGACTCCAATCTGCTCAAGATGTGAACCAATGTCTATCATCAATCCACATCAAGGCAACAGAGTCATATGGTGAAAGATTGAATGAAAATTTCTTGCTACCCGATTGCTCACCTTATGTTCTAACCGAGAGTACACATGGTGGATTGAAACTTAGAGAAAACCCAAACTTAAGTGAAATGGAAGGGAACCGAGAACTTAGAAACACTGAAAATCGAAGCTTAAAATGATGAAGGTGTCTGAATACTTATAAGAAAATAAGAAGATGGAACAGAAAATTAAAACAAGAGCATTTGCATTACAAGAAACCGAGAGCAACTAAGAAGGAAAAAAAAGTGGAAGCTATGAAAATGGAAAATGAAACAAAAAAGGAGAAAATGCTTTAGCAAACCGAGAAGCATCCCTGGAATTAGATTGCCATACACCATAAACTAGTTTTGATTGGGAAAATGAAGAAGTTTTAATCACTTGAATGTCTTGAATCAACAATAAAGCAAAGAGAGTGCAAAAACCGGGAAGAACATGTTAAAATTCTATTCATTAAAACCAAATGTAAAGCTTTTCCAAAACAAAGAGAAGGAAAATGTTAAAACCGAAAACAACCATTCGGAAGGCAACTTAGAACTTAACCTAAAAAAACTATTCTACCCTAAAAATTACATTCTCTTCAATGTCCATCTTTTTCTATTTATAATAACACTAGGGGTAAAATGGTAATTTTTACATCCTTGATGAGTTGGCATTTTTTTGGCCACTTGTCTTCACACCATTGGCTCCTTGAAAAGATATGTCCATGTCATCGGTCTTCTTGTCCAATTGGATGTGCTCGGTTTGTCCGCGTGGCTCAATCTCGATTTTAGCACAATTCCGATCATTTTCTACCGAAATCTTCAAAATTCATCCGGATTTGATTTATCTGCCAACATGAGAATTTTAATTAAATAAAGGGGATAATTAACAAAATAAATTGGGGATTTAAATAAATAATTAGGAAATTAAGCACAAATAATTCTAAAAATATAGAATTATCAGCGACGACGGTTCTTTCTGCACCAGTAGCAGCCAACGAAACGGCGGGAATCGCCGGCGACGGCCAAGGGAAAAAATGGGTTTCGACGGTAGAAAAGAGAACAGCCGGACCGGTGACTTTCCGGCGGACTTGGGTGAAACCGAGAGCTGATCTGTGATGTGGACGACCTAGCGGAGCTGCTGGCGGTGGAAGCCGACGGAGAACCGGCCGACAAGGCGGTGAACCGACCGAAACGAAGTGAACCGGGGTGAACCGGTGGGTCTGAACCGGTCCGAACCGGATTGAACCGGTTCAGCCAAAAAGAGAGGAAAAAAGGGAGAAAAAGGGAAAAAGAAAAAAGAGGAAAAATTGGGGAGAAATCCCGACGATGCAATCGAGCTACGGGTAAGTCAATAGTGGTCGAAATTGACCCGATTCAAATTTCAGAGTATTTAATTTAATTAATTTTGGGCTGAAAACTTACCCGAAAAAATTATGGAATTGTGTAGCTCGACAATTGGCATCAAACGAGAGCTCGAGACAGCCTCAATTTACGTACTAGCATGGAATCTCGGGTAAGTGATCCTTATTTACGACAATTTACATCGTTATGCGTGATATGAATTTAAATTCCGCATAAATTGAATTAAATTATGGAAATTTAGATAAATTGTCGTAAATATTAAATTTAGCTATTCGAGAGTTAGAACGAGGCCCAATAAATTGTTGGAGGGCCTAATGAGCCCAATAGGCCTCGATAAAGTTAAAATTAAGTGGAAAACGGGCTTAAGGCCGATTAAGGCCCACTAAGGTGCAATCGGGCCCAATAGGGGTAAATGGGCCCAATGATCTAAATTAAACCCAGAAAATAGGAAATACAATTAAATTGTATAATATCTGACCTGAGGAATAATTATACGCAGTTTCGGACATTTGATTGGAAGCATATCGGACTACGCGACGAGACAACAGTGAAAAAGGAAAGGTCAGACTCTACAGAAAAATAAGGTAAGGGAATTCTACGGACTGCTAGAGGTAAACTTTATGCAATTTTAAGTTCATTGCAGTCTTTAAAAAATTATCTGAAGGGTCTAGAGGTCAAATAATAATTTTAGTGCCCCGAATGGGCAAATTACCAAGATACCCTTGTTAAGGGTAAAATTTACGAATTTAGGAAAATTGGGAGGAGCAAGAACAAGAGGTTTCTGCTTGTTCTGGAGACATTTTAATGCATGCATGAGTAGGCTGGCTAACCTTGAAAGAAAATGCACAGCATTGCATACTTTCAACGATGAAATTGTTTTGAAAACTATTTTGAGGAAACAGAGCCGCCTACGTGTTTTTATTTACATGTGACGTGCTAGAGCTTAGCTCGCACGATGTTTGATTTGTGTGATGCATGCATTAGTGCTGGAGCAAGAGCTCGCACTAGAGTTTTTACATGCATAGGTGCTAGAGTATAACTCGCACCAGATTTCACATGCTTGTTCGTGACACGGTGCTAGAGTCTAACTCGCACCAGATTTTACATGATTTTCGTGACAGGGTGCTGGAGTTTAACTCGCACCAGATTTTATAAGATTTTCATGTGATTTATATATAGAGTGCTACTGTCTGCCCTTGGAGTCAGCCAAAAGACCCAACAGGCTCAAAAGGCCTCTTAAGTAGGGTGAGAGTGAGGGATGAGGTTGGCGGCCTTGTGGGCGGGCTTTGCCAGTTTTACTTGATTTGATGAGAGTGCTGAGCATCGCTCACACTGATTTTTATGAGAACATGCGATGAGCCATGCTTGGAGCATCGGGTAGACTGTGTGTCACCGATTAAATAGGCTCGCACGTGCGTTTTGAGACATGGCATGAGTATTGAGATATGATATAAGAAACAAAACCTCTCTGTGGGAAGCAGGCCATTTGGGCTGGAGTACCTAGAGCGGTATGGGTCCATGGAGTACGATGTACCGTGCAAGTAGCATGGAGTACGATGTACCGTGTGGTATCTTTGTGATACGGGGTATCTTCGGATACGGTATCTTTGTGATACGGGGTATCTTCGGATACGGCATCTTCGGATGCGTGGGATCAGATAAGACTGACGGGTTGGATTGACCCACCTCCCGGACGGTTCCCGATCAGGGTGAGACCTCGCACACTAGGATCCGTGTAGCTAGAGGGATCACGAGGACACACATGGCCATAGTCCTGGTTATTGCCGATATACAGATGTTGCCTAGTCTCTCATGTCGACGATTTTGATGAGATCAAACCGGGTTTTAAATTAAATGTGCATGATGGTTATTTCCATGCTTTTTAAACCCATATGTGATGTAAACGGATTTTCATGATTTTGTGTGAGTCAGATCACCCGAAGGAGGGGTCGAGTCCTGACTTTACTGTGAAATTTTAAACGAGAAAGATATGATTTTGAATATAATTGCATGTTGAATTTTTCGTGCAAATGTGTTTTACATAACATCATAACTCATATCATCTGTTTTAAAATGTGTGGAGAAAGGGTGGTTTATGCATGTCACTACGTTCATGTAGGTAGTATGGTTACCTACTTGTTCGTAGGATTGCCTTACTGAGCTTGATGTGCTCACCCCTTTCATTTTCTCCCACAGATAATCTCCAGTAGACGTTGAGACGACTCAGTACTGCATTCCGGATATCCGCTGCTGCCCATCATTCAAGGTATATACACTTGTACAAATTGTATCTAAATAAGCATAGCACAGTAACATGTTTGTAAGTGTCTCTAGGGGATGTATAAATATTGTAGACATTTTATAAATGACTGAGAAAGAATTAAGTTATATGGTAAATGTATGGTGGGACTGGCATTGACGCACATCCCAATTTGTTAGTGGAGTGTGGTCACGATCAGAGGACAAGTAAGCAATGAAAGAAAATAACAAAACGCGAAAAATTAAATCTGATTTTTGGGTAGTTTGGGTCGTGACATGTTTGGTATCAGAGCCAAAATTGGTCTGATGTGTGTCAGTGTCAGTAATTAGGAGTTACATCCCCGTGTTACTGTGCTTGGTTAGATACAATAGTGTATATCGAGATGGGTTTTGACTAAGAAATGGTTGAGAATGCAGGAATGCCTAATATGAGTCGCGTTAGATGAGATAGTGCACGAGGCAGAGGTCGTAGAGGTAGACCTGAGTTTGCTAAGTCGTGCTGGGTTGACCTGTGAGAATAAGGATGAGATTGAAATAGAGGTTAATGTTGAGCATGCCTCTCAGAGTCCGATAGAGAGATCGGATAGTATTGAGACACGCTTCGCGAGATTGAAGCGGAGTGTGGGGATTATTTTGAAGAGCTAATTGCACAGATTATGAATGAGATTCGAGGGCGCAGCGGAGTATTGGTGGAAACCCGCTCGACCCATCTTAAGTGTTAAACATCCAGAGCTAAGATGAGAAATGTTTATGGAAGTATTTCGGTGACAGGATATCCTGGACATTGTTTAAAAGAAATGATAGATAAAAGTCCTTACTCTGACCCAGAGGATTTGATTTATTGAAGAGTATAATTTATGAGTATGAAACTCGGTTATATTCTTGGGCAGATATTACCTCGACACTATGAACAGTGACAGTCGAGATGTCTGAAAGTTCATGAAATGGCTCAACCTTTCAATTAGAGTCCGATTGACCCGTGAGATATTACCTATACCGAGGCAGTGCGCAGATTTACAGTTGGGTAAATAAGAACATGAGAAGCATGCCTCTGAAATTTGGAAAGGTAGTGAGGGCTGAAATAGAGACAGAAAGAGAATTGAGAAATGACAAAGATGTTAAAATGGGAAAATGGTAATTGGTAAAAGATTTAATTTGATGAGTCATGGAGTAAGATAATTGGTACGGCCCCAGTGCATCCAATTTTGGCACTCTTGGGGGGAATTGTGATTGGAGGACCCCGACTTGCTACGAAGCAGTGTAGCAGTGTAAGCACTGTAAGCAGTGTGGAATGTGTGGTGGATACCACGGAAGGAGGGTCTATATCTACACTGTATTGATGGAAAATGGCTGTTAAGTGTGGTAAGACGGACCATTGATTTTGATTGCACAGAGTTGGGCGAGATCACCCCACAGAAAAGTAAAGAGACAGAGAAAAACTTCGTTGGTATAGCTGCGACTAAAAGGCAGGCCATAGCCGAAAAGAAAAAGAAAGGTAGGCTGTTGGACGAAGGCGAGAGGATGTCTTGGACCAGGACACTATTGATGTTTCATAGGATGTGGTGAAAGATACCACACTTGTTATGAATAATGAAGTACATATGTTCATTGGTCCTGGTGCCACACATTTATTCATACCGCCTTCATTCGCATATAAGTGAGTAAAAGGCATGAATGCCTACATCATTGGGCACAATACTGATAAATGAGTACCCCAATAGAGGAGGATTAATTAACGAAATATGGATATAGAGATTTTAAGTGACAACAAGGGGTGTAACAGTTGAAATTAAAGGAGTAAAGGATTGTACTCACGAAATGAATAATGACAAGAGTTTCGTTATAATAGATACACTAAGGAGATAATCTTTAAGATGAGATATACTTAATTCTGAATACAAGATGTATTGGAGTAAGAGGCGTATGCAAGGTGAGAACATCCTTACGATATGAAGTCATTAGGATTAAAGCAATTGGTAGCGAATATAAATTGTGACCACATGGACTGATATGTAAAGTAATTGTGGTTAAGTCTGAAGGTTAATAAAGGTATTTCAAAATACCTCCCCGCCTGAAGACTTGACAGCGTCTAAAAGTATATATATATAACCTATAACGTGAAATCGATCGTCGTAATAAATACTTTTAGCATTAGGATACCTTTACTAAGACGATAAGAATATTAAAATTTGACAAATCATAAAGGTTATCATAGTAAAAATTTAATAAGAGCCGTTAAGATAAGAAAAGGAAATGACGCAGGTTAGTACCTGAAAACGTAAGCGATTTTGAAGGATCTTATACGCTTATGCATAAATAAGTCAAGGATATGGATGATTGAAATAAGTAGTGGAGCTCGACTACGATGAAGTATTTAAACTTTACCTGGACCGATTTGTAATCATCATTATTGATGATATGTTGGGTGTAGTTAAAGTCCAGGGCAAATTGTAAGCAATAATTGAAAGTGGCTTTTACAAATGGGTTGTTGCGAGTTCTCAATATGGTTTACTTGGTTGACACGTTTAACTAAGAAAACGTGATCTTTAAATGAGATGATAAATAAGATGATAGATGTGACATAAATTTCGGTGTAGTGAAGTATGAACTGACCACTGTGATTAATTTCACCATACCCAACAGCTCAAGAGGTTCTCAGTGAGTATGGATACCTCGAAATTATGAAAGAGCTGTGTATTGATGTATAATGGGAAGATAGTCAATTATGGAGTCAGACAACTCCTTGATCATAAAATAAACTATCTGACTCATGATTTTAAGTTGGCAACGGTAGTATTTGTACCGAGGATATGGTACTATTATGTACAGGGTGAGAAATTTTGGATATGCACTGATCATAAAAGTCTCAAGTATCTGTTTTCACAGAAAGAGGCGAATATGAGAATACATAGTGGGTTAGAGCTTCTGAGAGGTTTTGATTTGTGAAAATTATGCCACCCAGGAAAGGCTAATGTGATGGCTAATGCCTTGAGTATAAAGAGCCTCGGGATGGTACCACATATGATGGTCAGGGAGCGCGAGCTGCTAGAGTAGATGTGAGCCTCAATAGTGATGTGATCCCTTCTGATGATGACAGTGATTATGTGACAGCTAGCCTGAGATTAGAACCAGATGAGAGTGCCCAGATTGGACAGGCTTAGCGTGATGATTGGCATGGTGTCGATAGTTTGGGTCAGATTCAGAAGGGTACAGTGACAGAGTTCACAGCGAGTGTTGATGATTTACAGAGAGGTTCAGAGATAATATGAGTGCTCCCCAGGACCACAGTTGATAAGATAGTAATATTGTCAGAAGCTCACTCTTTGAGATATATAGTGCATATGGAAAGTAAAGAATATATATCGAAATCTCGAAAAGGGTATGGGTGGTCAGATGTGAAAAGAGACATGGTAGAGATTGTAGAAAAGTGCCTAGTATGTCAACAGAATAAGGTAGAATATTAAAAGTCTGCAGGGTTATTGTAGCCTCTACCTATATCGACACGGCACGGAAATGGGAGCAAGTCTCCATGAATTTTATGATGGGTTACAGAGGACCCAGGTGAATTACGAAGCTATTTAGATGATAGTCGATAGAGTGACTAAGTCTACCCACCTTTTGGTTATGAAATCCCCTAATACTCAGAGTGTATATGAGGATTTATGTATAAGGAAGATTGTGGAACATTATGTAGCGTTCCAGTGAGCATGGTATCATATAGGGATTCCCGCTTCACTTCCCACTTCCGAGGATAATTTTAGGAAGCTATGGAAACCCGGCTAAGTATTAGCATAGCTTTTCGTCCTCAGACAGATGGTCAGTCAGAGAGGACTGTACAGGTTCTGGAGTATCCGATGAAAGCGTGTGCCCTTGATTTTATAAGCTCCTGGAATGATCAGTTGTCACAAATTGAAGTCGCCAATAACGACAATTGGCAGTTGAGTATCGGGATAACGAGATATGAGGCAGTGTATGGCTGTAGGGGTTGTTCCCTAACTTGGATAAGAAAAAGTGGGTGACAGATAGAATTATTTTCGACTTTGGGTAATAAGTCTCTAAGGATGTTTAGTTAAGGATGAGAGATTAAGAACACCTCGGAGCAGATAGAAAAGTATTGAAATTCACCGAGGGTGAATTAGTATGATTGAAATGTTTCTTGTCCTAAGAGAATAAGGACATAGCGAACTTTTGGAAGAAGGTAAATTGAGTTTCGCTGGATTGAATATTTTGAGAGATTGGACAAGTGGGAGATAAGACCTGTAGGTTGGCGTTATCACTTAAATTAACAGGCACCCACAATGTGTCTCAGCTTTTGATGCTTCGGCAATACGATCCAGATCCAGCATAGGTGATCGAATATGAACTCCAAAAGTTCAGTTTAATGAAAATATAACTATATTGAAGAAGTTGATTCGGGCATTAAACAGGAAAGAGAAAGTATTGAGATTTAAGATGATCTCCCTAATTAAAGTCCTTTGGTAGTAATACACTCCGGAGAAGGTCACATAAGAATTTAAGAGTATGATACGATCGCTGTACCCGGAGTAGTCTATAGACTCATATGAATTGGTTCTAATTTGGAGGACCAAATTTCTTAAGTGGGGGAGAGTTGTAAGACCCGAATTTAATTAAAATACGAAATGAAAGAGTGTTCGTGAAAGGAAGTCGGGTTAAATTGATCCTGAAAACAAGAGCAGGGGTAAAATGGTAAAAATATCAAAACCCGGTATTAAGGCGATAAGAGAATTTTAATTAAAAATAAGGATGTAAGATATCTTGATAGATAATGAGGAAATTATACAATTTTGGGTCAATTGATCAAGATTCGAAAATTTTAAAAAATATCAAAAAATTACCGGAATAATATCTCGAAAAGCGCAAAGGAATAATATCAAAAATTTGGAGAAAAATATATTTAATAAATTAAACTTAAATTAAATAAATTAAATTAGAATAAAAATAATATAAGTGTAGATATTTTGGATTTTTATGAAGTATTTTAATGAATAGTGAAATAATTAAACAAATTATAATAATAATAATAGTAATAAAAAAAAGAAGAGAGAAAAAAAAACATCGGGGAGAGAGAAAGAGAAGCAGAAACGGAAACGAAGCAGCCGACCGAGGAGTCCGACGAGCCACCGGCGGCCGTTGAGCCCAGGCGAGGGCCGGCGAAGGAAGCCCGACGCCAGGCGAATCGGCTGCCACCGGTGACGCGCGCCAAGGACGCCGAAGAACGTCGGAAAACGGAGGAGAAGGCCGCGGGAAAGAAATGGTCACCGGCGGCGAACGGCGGCGATTCGGGCGGAATCGAGGCCAGATTCTGAAAGCCCAGGCGACAGCGGTTCTTTCTGCACCAGTAGCAGCCAACGAAACGGCGGGAATCGCCGGTGACGGCCAAGGGAAAAAAATGGGTTTCGACGGTAGAAAAGAGAACAGCCGGACCGGCGACTTTCCGACGGACTTGGGTGAAACCGAGAGCTGATCTGTGATGCGGACGACCCAGCGGAGCTGCTGGCGGTGGAAGCCGGCGGAGAACCGATCGGCAAAGCGGTGAATCGACCGAACCGGAGTGAACCGGGGTGAACCGGTGGGTCTGAACCGGTTCGAACCGGACTGAACCGGTTCAGCCAAAAAGAGAGGAAAAAAGGGAGAAAAAGGGAAAAAGAAAAAAGAGGAAAAATTGGGGAGAAATCCCGACGATGCAATCGAGCTACGGGTAAGTCAATAGTGGTCGAAATTGACCCGATTTAAATTTCGGAGTATTTAATTTAATTAATTTTAGGCTAAAAACTTACCCGAAAAAATTATGGAATTGTGTAGCTCGACGATTGGCATCAAACGAGAGCTCGAGACAGCCTCAATTTACGTACTAGCATGGAATCTCGGGTAAGTGATCCTTATTTACGACAATTTACATCGTTATGCGTGATATGAATTTAAATTCCGCATAAATTGAATTAAATTATGGAAATTTAGATAAATTGTCGTAAATATTAAATTTAGCTATTCGAGAGTTAGAACGAGGCCCAATAAATTGTTGGAGGGCCCAATGAGCCCAATAGGCCTCGATAAAGTGAAAATTAAGTGGAAAACGGGCTTAAGGCCGATTAAGGCCCACTAAGGTGCAATCGGGCCCAATAGGGGTAAATGGGCCCAATGATCTAAATTAAACCCAGAAAATAGGAAATACAATTAAATTGTATAATATCTGACCTGAGGAATAATTATAAGCAGTTCCGGACATTTGATTGGAAGCATATCGGACTGCGCGACGAGACAACAGTGAAAAAGGAACGGTCAGACTCTACAGAAAAATAAGGTAAGGGAATTCTACGGACTGCTAGAGGTAAACTTTACGTAATTTTAAGTTCATTGCAGTCTTTAAAAAATTATCTGAAGGGTCTAGAGGTCAAATAATAATTTTAGTGCCCCGAATGGACAAATTACCAAGATACCCTTGTTAAGGGTAAAATTTACGAATTTAGGAAAATTGGGAGGAGCAAGAACAAGAGGTTTCTGCTTGTTCTGGAGACATTTTAATGCATGCATGAGTAGGCTGGCTAACCTTGAAAGAAAATGCACAGCATTGCATACTTTCAACGATGAAATTGTTTTGAAAACTATTTTGAGGAAACAGAGCCGCCTACGTGTTTTTATTTACATGTGACGTGCTAGAGCTTAGCTCGCACGATGTTTGATTTGTGTGATGCATGCATTAGTGCTGGAGCAAGAGCTCGCACTAGAGTTTTTACATGCATAGGTGCTAGAGTATAACTCGCATCAGATTTCACATGCTTGTTCGTGACACGGTGCTAGAGTCTAACTTGCACCAGATTTTACATGATTTTCGTGACAGGGTGCTGGAGTTTAACTCGCACCAGATTTTATAAGATTTTAATGTGATTTATATATAGAGTGCTAGAGCCTAGCTCGCACTAGTTTTACTGGATTTGTGTAGTAGAGCTGTCTGCCCTTGGAGTCAGCCAAAAGACCCAACAGGCTCAAAAGGCCTCTTAAGTGGGGTGAGAGTGAGGGATGAGGTTGGCGGCCTTGTGGGGATGTAAAGCGGGCTCTGCCAGTTTTACTTGATTTGATGAGAGTGCTGAGCATCGCTCGCACTGATTTTTATGAGAACATGCGATGAGCCGTGCTTGGAGCATCGGGTAGACTGTGTGTCACCGATTAAATAAGCTCGCACGTGCGTTTTGAGACATGGCATGAGTATTGAGATATGATATAAGAAGCAAAACCTCTCTGTGGGAAGCAGGCCATTTGGGCTGGAGTACCTAGAGCGGTATGGGTCCATGGAGTACGATGTACCGTGCAAGTAGCATGGAGTACGATGTACCGTGTGGTATCTTTGTGATACAGGGTATCTTCGGATACGGTTGCTTTGTGATACGGGGTATCTTCGGATACGGTATCTTTGTGATATGGGGTATCTTCGGATACGGCATCTTCGGATGCGTGGGATCGGATAAGACTGACGGGTTGGATTGACCCACCTCCCGGGCGGTTCCCGATCAGGGTGAGACCTCGCACACTAGGATCCGTGTAGCTAGAGGGACTCACGAGGACACACATGGCCATAGTCCTGGTTATTGCCGATATACAGATGTTGCCTAGTCTCGCATGTCGACGATTTTGATGAGATCAAACCGGGTTTTAAATTAAATGTGCATGATGGTTATTTCCATGCTTTTTAAACCCATATGTGATGTAAACGGATTTTCATGATTTTGTGTGAGTCAGGATCACCCGAAGGAGGGGTCGAGTCCTGACTTTACTGTGAAATTTTAAACGAGAAAGATATGATTTTAAATATAATTGCATGTTGAATTTTTCGTGCAAATGTGTTTTACATAACATCATAACTCATATCATCTGTTTTAAAATGTGTGGAGAAAGGGTGGTTTATGCATGGCACTACGTTCATGTAGTTAGTATGGTTACCTACTTGTTCGTAGGATTGCCTTACTGAGCTTGATGTGCTCACCCCTTTCATTTTCTCCCACAGATAATCTCCAGTAGACGTTGAGACGACTCAGTACTGCATTCCGGATATCCGCTGCTGCCCATCATTCAAGGTATATACACTTGTACAAATTGTATCTAAATAAGCATAGCATAGTAACATGTTTGTAAGTGTCTCTAGGGGATGTATAAATATTGTAGACATTTTATAAATGACTGAGAAAGAATTAAGTTATATGGTAAATGTATGGTGGGACTGGCATTGACGCACAGCCCAATTTGTTAGTGGAGTGTGGTCACGATCAGAGGACAAGTAAGCAATGAAAGAAAATAACAAAACGCAAAAAATTAACTCTGATTTTTGGGTAGTTTGGGTTGTGACAAAAACTGGCCGAAATGTAGTGATTTTTAGAGTGAGAAAGCTTGGGTCTTGAGAGAAAATGGCAGGTGCGGTTTGGTGGGAGGGAAAATTTGAGTTTTCAGTCCAATCCCGTGCCCCTTTTTATAGATGCAGAGACATGAGATTGATCTAGCCCTTGTGGAGATCGATCTCTGTAAGGTTTGGTAGTCCTTTTTACCAAACGTAACCACTACAAGATCGATCTCTGTAAGGTTTGGTATTCCTTTTTACATGTCATATGCTTCACATTACTAGTACATCACCATACTCATGAATTCGTTTACATATGTACAAGGTTAAACCTATACGGGGTCTCACACTGTGGCCCTCTTCTAAACTACTGTGTCACGACCCAAATTACCTAAAAATTAGAGTAAATTTTTCGCTTTTTCATTTATTATTTAATTCTTACCTTTCTCGCATCGTGTAATGACCCTTGACCCTTGAATATCGAGGAAATTTTTTTTTTTGAATTTACTTTACCCACTTATTCCCTTATTCACTTAGGTTGTATTCCTGTGCAGTGTCAAAACACTTTTCCTAATACTTTAGTTGTGATTATAATTAATCTCTATATTTTAACTTATGTGGCCGATAAAAATTTCGGCAGCACAACGACTTATATATGAGCCTACCCACCTGCAAATCAGTTGTTTTTTTGGCAATCCTAGATATCCACCACTACGAAGCATACTTTCCAAGTTCATCTTTACCACTCAACACATCCATTTCAATTTAATACTAGTCATCTCAAAACATTATACCAAAGTAGTAATGTTTACATCGTTCCTTAAAAAATTACATCCCAACTGATATTTCCAATATATGTCTGTGCATACAATTATGTCTGGTACAGGAATGTAAATGTATACCTTTCTGCGTGTACAAAAAGTAGCCTAGGGAGCTCTCCCCACCAGCCTACGTCGTGTACGCGGCAGGTAGCATCTACGAATCACTGCAAGTAATCTGAGAGGTAGAGGGGTGAGCTTTCGGGAAAAAGCCTAGTAAGAAGATGTATTTAAAATGATTCTAGCAATTTAAATATGTATAAAACATGATAATGCATATAATGATACTTTATGAAACTACTAATAATAACATGCAAAGATTAAGGAAAATTAGAAACATCGAGATTCAAAACGTAATTCCTTAGGTATTTGAACTTAACAGATGTTACGTAAAACTGGTCGTACATTCAGAATTCCAAACAGGAATACCTATCAAATCCGGTTCTGAAAACAGAGTTTAAATTTTCAAATCGAGACTATATCGACCGTATAATTATCACGTGGCAATAACAAATTTATCACGCGGCAATAACAAAGTAATCACGCGGCAAAATAACAAGGTAATCACGCGGCAAAATAACAAGGTAATCACGCGGCAAAATAACCTGGTCATCCTCCGTAGAGGGAATTCAGAACTTAAGGGTAATTCCCGACGGCACAAAGGCGAGAAACAGGCTCCACACAGGCAAAATACAGGCGTCACGAAGGCGAAATACTGGCGCCACAAAGGCGAATTACAAGCGCCACACAGGCGAAATACAGGCGCCACACAGGCGCCACGAAGGCGAAATACAGGCGCCACGAATGCGAAATACAGGCGCCACGAAGGTGAATAACAGGCGCCACACAGGCGAAATACAGGCGCCACACAAGCGAAATACAGGCGCCACAAAGGCGAATTACAGGCGCCACACAGGCGAAATACATGCGCCACACAGGCGAAATACAGGCGCCACACAAACGAGTTCAAATGTCACACAGGCGAATTCAGACGCCACACAGGCGAAGTTGACGTGCGTAAGGACACAACATAAATGGCCCTTAGTCTAAAAAATACTATAGTTTTCATATACGAAAATATCGAAATAAATTCATCTTATTCGAACGATCATTTTAAAAGACATGCTCATATTCCGAAATCAAATTCAGTTATATACAATTATTCAAAAACATAAACACAGAGAGCATAGTCTTGATCAGAAATATAATTTAGAAACATGCATGAAAATCATACTTCATGTCTTTGCAAGCTTTCTTTATCAAGTTTCGGTAATAACTATTATCGTTTTAAATTATATCCCCTTACCTCGATCTATCGAAATCTCCGTGGTCGAGTGGTGACGCCTCTTAGTACCTCCCTTAATTCCTTCTACGATCACCTACACTGAAATCGTACACTTAGCACCCTATTCGTGCGAATTACCTAAATTGCGTTAAAATCGTAACCTATTCGTTACTACTGCGTGTGTACATATTATTGTACGTACCTAAGTCAACACGTACGTTTATATATTTTCCCTTACCACATATTATTTTGTATGTACAATTATTGACATACACCTTATTATATACCTCTACATGTATGTACACATAAATACATATATATATACACTCCCATATGTATATATATATATATATATATATATATATATATATATATATATTTATTTGTTTTCACTCTTTTCCTATCTCATATATACATTCTTTGTATATATATATACTAGCACAAATTCATCCTATATACACCCATATGTATATGCATCTAATATATATATACATATATATATATATATATATATATACACTCCTATATATATATTATTGTCTTCTATTTTTTTCTTATCACATATATATATATATATATGTCCTTGTTTGTACATATACTAAAACACATTTATTTTATACAATCATTTGTATATACACCCAAGTATGTACACATTTTTCATATACTCCTATATGTATATACACCTAAGTATATACTCATATTTATTTTATCATTGGCTTTCATTATTCATTATCAAATATATGTACATATACTAACATACCCTTTCATTATACATACCTATATGTACATACCCAAATATATATATATATATTTTTATTCACATAAATACACATATATTATCACTTGTCTCCATTATTCAATATCACAAATATATATTTCTTTGCCTACTTCTCATCATTCCATTTTTGTCTAATTCAAACTATACTAGCATGCTTATACATGTACCAAAAATATATATTCATGTACATTAATACACATATATACATGTATGTATCTTACCTTTTTTCTCTTCCTCTTTTTTTTAGCTTGCTTTTCTTCTCTCATGATTTTCTCCATTCTTCCTCAACCTCTCGGTTCCAGCTTGCCTCTCCCTGTTTTCTCCCTTCAGCTCACGGTTTTGCTTCTCTCCCCTCAATTCCCCTGCCTTGGTTTGCTTCTCTTCCGTTGGCTTTAGCTCCGGCCTGTTCAGCCTTCTTCTCCCCTCAAGCCTCTCGGTTTTCTTCCAGCTTCAGCTTGCCTCGTTTCCATTTCCCTGTTTCTATTTCCCCCTCTCGGTTGCCCCTGTTCAGCCTCAATTCTGCTCTGCTTCCGCCCACTTCTGCATCAGCTCCAAACCTCAGTCTCCTTCTTCGGTTGTTCTCGGTTTTCAGCCTTCACTGCTTCACTAATCACTTCTCTCTTTCCCCGAACCCTGTTTCCCCTTCAGCCCTTGGGTCCTGCTCCTTTCACTCCTCCTCCCCTGCCTCGATCTGCTTCCTTAAGTCTCGGCTCTGTCCTGTTTTCCTGGCCGAGAGTTCCCACTGATCTTGGTTGCTTCAGCTCCCGATTTCCCTGTCCTTCACTCTCTCTTTGCTCACCCTTCTCCCTTCTTTCCAATCTCCTCTCTCGGTCAGCCTCAAGCAGTAACTTTCTCTTCTCCCTCTCTTTTCTCCTTTCGTCCCTCGGCTGGATAACTTCTCTTTTTCTTTCTCCCTTTTCTCTTCCGGCCGACAGTCTCCTCTCTTCCTCCTTTCCTTCTTCTTCCATTTTCCCCTCTGCTGGCCACCCTTCCTTCTCTTCTTTCTCTTCTCTTTGTTTTGCTTCCCGCCCAGCAGAGCTAATCTGCCTCTTTCGAAATGAAGAAACGAAAATGGCTTTCTTTGAAAGCCAATTAAGTACCATACATATATATATTTATATATATTATATTAATATATATATATATGTTATATTTAATATATTAATATATATATGTTATATTTAATATATTAATATATATATATATATGTTATTTTAATATATAGATAGATATATTTGTATTATTATTTTTTGTTTAGTGTTAGTGTTATTTTTTTGTTTATTTGTTTTGTTTCCACTTTATTTTAAATGTCTTATACATTATACTTTACAATACATATATATATATATTTGTCATATATATACATATATATATATCATCATTTATCCATTTTAAATTTGTCTAGTATATATATATATTATACCTATGTGTATATATATATATATATACATTTTATTTCTTTTTTTTTTTTATAAAATCACATAATGACAATATTCATGCCTTCCACGAAATTTTTATTATTTCGAAAATGAAATATTATTGGGATCTCATCACTCCTTATAATTCCCGATATAAGTTTTCTCATCAAGATTATTTTCGATCCCTCCATGCTTGCATTTGCTTCATCACATCTTATATCTTCGGGTTCTCGGTCACTCGCGGGTTTCTCGGCTCCTATATTCTCGAGCCCTACAACGAACATCCACACTTCCATTAAAATATAATCTAATTAAATGTAGGAAATTTGTGGGGTTTACATTCTCCCCACCTTAAAAGAATTTGGTCCTCCAAATTCATTCGGGTCCATCAAAATAGACGTGGGTACTCTTAGTCAATCTGTCTACGATCACCGAGATTGTATCATGCCCTTTTCGGGTTCTTGGTAATCCTACTTACACCCATTCTTAATACACTGTGACCCAAGAGACTCCGAGTCTCCTTAAATTTTAACACCAGTACACTCCAAAGTGGGTCACTCGATCCGAAAATCTCCCCTTCATATAGCTTTTATGATTGCTCTCTCAGCATTTCACATCCAAGCAAAGTCACTCAGTACAGTGGTTTGAGAAATTAATTCGACACCATGTGCTAAATCAATTCTAGAACTTCTCCTTTTAGTTTAGGGGTAACTTTGATAAATCATCTGATCATGTGTCAGAAAACTTTCTCTGTTTACAGGGATGTTCCTAAACTCCAAACACGCCTTATCTTCATCAATCATATAAGCGGTGTGACCTTTATAGTCTTATTTATATCGTTAGTTTCCTGATTCATTCTTCCAGCTATAGTGACTGTGCTCTTTCATAGTCACTATTTCCTTTGTAGATCTCTTTTCCGTCATTCTCTTCATCTTTCCCTTTTCTTAGTGACTTTAGAAATATACAATTCATATAATCATAATTGTGCCTTGCACACTACTTCCCCAAAATAATTTCAAATGGAGTCATCTTAGCTTGACTAAAGATCCCAATATCTTCAATCTTAATTTCACAATTCCTACACATCATATCAGTCCTTTGAGATGCATACAGGCGTGTGGTAACATGTGACATGAAATCTAGAAGCTCAGGTTTCACAGGCAGTTTACATGCCAAATGGGGTGATATATATATAAAATAAATAAATAAATAAATAAAAATGTGTAGAACTTGAATCCAATAATACATGTGTCTCGTGATTGCAAATTGAAAGCTTACCCTGGATGGTCTCAGCGGAGGCATCAGCAGCCTCTGTATCCACAGCAAAGACCCTCCCATGAGTGACAGGCTTCTTGCCCTTCTCTGTTGCGGTAGCCCGTCTCTGTGGGCCTTGTCTCGGGGGAGCTTGCCTCTTAGGTTGTCGTGGTAGTTCTGGAAGCTGTGGAAACTTATTTAATGGACAATCTCTAATCCGGTGTCCCCTCTGTCCACACCTAAAATAGCTCCCTGAGGACCAGTGGCACACACCACTATGGAAATTACCACAACTGGGGCACAATCTCTCGTACTGCTGGAAGCCTCTGGTAGTCTGTGGGGTAGCTATAGGAGCCATGGGCCTATCAATCCTAGCCCGAGACTCATCTATCCTCTGCCTCTTAGGCTGGCCCCTCCTAAAATCCCGTCTCACCAACTCCATCTGTATACGATCATCTCTGGTCCTTCCCTTAAAACCATACTCCGTCTGGGTGACATTGAGGCCCCTCTCGACCATCTGTGCTCTACCTAAAGCATCCTAAAATTCCGTAATCCATAGCCCCAAAAGACGGTCTCTGATAGCTGGCCTTAACCCTGCTAAAAACCTCTCAGTCCGACGCTCTTCATTTTGGAACGTCTCTGGATCATACCTCATCAGCATGGTGAATTTACTCTCGTACTCATCCATGGTCATACTGCCCTGTACCAAACTTAGAAAGTCCATCCTCAACTTCTGCTAGGCAGCTAGTGGAACATACTGCTTCCTAAAGGTTGTGGAGAAAGCATCCCAACTAATCACCGGATGCTGAGCAGTCAGAAGGACCTTGGTGGATCCCCACCAATACTCTGCTTGGCCCTGCAGCATGTAAGTGGCCATAGAGACCTTCTCAACATCAGAACACCCCAGAAAGTCGAAGATCTTCCCAAGGCTCACCAGCCACTCTTCGGCCTCTACCGAATTCTTAATCCCCTTAAATGCTCGAGGCCTCATCTTCAGAAAATCTCTCATCCTACCGATATTTCTCTCCTCCCTCCGGGCCTGTACAGGAGGTTGAGGCGCCAAAGGTACTGGAGGAACTGGTGGAGGAAGAGGTGGCAGTGCTTGGGAGGAGTCTGCACCGGAGTAGGAACTGGTGCCGTGCCAGCAGAATCAGAAACATTTGCCCCTAGGTATTGGGCAACCATGGCAGCTATTTAATCCAAACCTCGCTCGAGGCGTTGCTCCAATCGCTGCTCAAACTGAGCCATACGGGTACGAGGACTCTCTGGCTCGGGTGGAGGTGGCTGAGCCTGCCTCCGAGTACGTCCGCATCTCCCACTCATCGTGCAGTGATCTAATACCTGCGCATAATTCCAAAGATCGAATCTTAAAGTTATTAGGTATACATTACCTACAGCCAGACAAGCACAGACATTGGGATGTAATTTAATCCTTATTTTTGACACTGACAGTACTAGACAACTTTTGCTCTGATACCATTTAACTGGAACGACCCTTGACCCTTGAAAATCGGGGAATTTTTTTTTTGAATTTACTTTACCCACTTATTCCCTTATTCACTTAGGTTGTATTCCTGTGTAGTGTCAAAACACTTTTCCTAATACTTTACTCGTGATTATAATTAATTTCTATATTTTAACTTATGTGGCCGATAAAAATTTCGGCAGCACAACGGCTTATATATGAGCCTATTCACCTGTAAATCAGTTGTTTTTTTGGCAATCCTAGATATCCACCACTACCAAGCATACTTTCCAAGTTCATCTTTACCACTTAACACATCCATTTCAATTTAATACTAGTCATCTCAAAACATTATACCAAAGTAGTAATGTTTACATCATTCCTTACAAAATTACATCCCAACTGATATTTCCAATATATGTCTGTGCATACAATTATGTCTGGTACAAGAATGTAAATGTATACCTTTCTGCGTGTACAAACAGTAGCCTAGGGAGCTCTCCCTACCAGCCTTCGTCGTGTACGCGGCAGGTAGTGTCTACAATCACTGCAAGTAATCTGAGAGGTAGAGGGGTGAGCTTTCGGGAAAAAGCCCAGTAAGAAGATGTATTTAAAACGATTCTAGCAATTTAAATATGTATAAAACATGATAATGCGTATAATGATACTTTCTGAAACTACTAATAATAACATGTAAAGATTAAGGAAAATTAGAAACATCGAGATTCAAAACGTAATTCCTTAGGTATTTGAACTTAACAGATGTTACGTAAAACTGGTCGTACATTCAAAATTTCAAACAGGAATACCTATCAAATCCGGTTCTGAAAACAGAGTTTAAATTTTCAAATCGAGACTATATCGGCCATATAATTATCACGTGGCAATAAAAAATTTATCGCGCGGCAATAACAAAGTAATCACGCGGCAAAATAACAAGGTAATCACACGGCAAAATAACCCGGTCATCCTCCGTAGAGGGAATTCAGAACTTAAAGGTAATTCCATACGCCACAAAGGCGGGAAACAGGCGCCACACAGGTGAAATACAGGCGTCACGAAGGCGAAATACAGGCGTCACGAAGGCGAAATACAGGCGCCACACAGGCGAAATACATGCGCCACGAAGGCAAAATACAGGCGCCACGAAGGCGAAATACAGGCGCCACGAAGGCGAAATACAGGCGCCACGAAGGCGAATTACAGGCGCCACGAAGGCGAATTACAAGCGCCACGAAGGCGAATTACAGGCGCCACACAGGCGAAATACAGGCGCCACAAAGGCGAATTACAGGCGCCACACAGGCGAAATACATGCGCCACACAGGCGAAATACAGGCGCCACACAGGCGAGTTCAAATGCCACACAGGCAAATTTAGACGCCACACATGCGAAGTTGACGTGCGTAAGCACACAACATAAATGGCCCTTAGTCTCAAAACAACTATAGTTTTCATATACGAAAATATCAAAATAAATTCATTTTATTCGAAAGATCATTTTAAAAGACATGCTCATATTCCGAAATCAAATTCAGTTATATACAATTATTCAAAAACATAAACACAGAGAGCATAGTCTTGATCAGAAATATAATTTAGAAACATGCATGAAAATCATACTTCATGTCTTTGCAAGCTTTCTTTATCAAGTTTCGGTAAGTAACTATTACCGTTTTAAATTATATCCCCTTACCTCGATCTATCGAAATCTCCGTGCTCGAGTGGTGACGCCTCTTAGTACCTCCCTTAATTCCTTCTACGATCACCTACACCGAAATCGTACACTTAGCACCCTATTCGTGCGAATTACCCGAATTGCGTTAAAATCGTAACCTATTCGTTACTACTGCGTGTGTACATATTATTGTACGTACCTAAGTCAACACGCACGTTTATATATTTTCCCTTACCACATATTATTTTGTATGTACAATTATTGACATACACCTTATTATATACCTCTACATGTATGTACACATAAATACATATACACTCCCATATGTATATATATATATATATTTATTTGTTTTCACTCTTTTCCTATCTCATATATACAATCTTTGTATATATATATATATACTAGCACAAATTCATCCTACATACACCCATATGTATATGCATCTAATATTTATATACATATATATATACACTCCTATATATATACATTATTGTCTTCTATTTTTTTCTTATCACATATATATATATATATATATGTCCTTGTTTGTACATATACTAAAACACATTTATTTTATACAATCATTTGTATATACTGTGACGGCCAACCCCTGCCCGGCCAACCCCTGCCAACGGATATGGCAACCAAGCCCAGGTCCACTGACCCGCAAGGCCCATCGACAACGTTGGTGGTCTAACAACGGGTGGTCCAACAACGCCAACAACATCCACGTATTGTCCGCTTTGGCCCATTGGGCCTCACGGCTTTGTTTCATTCGGGGAAATTCCCCTCAGAAACCGTCCTCAGTGGTTCGAACTCGGGTAAACACCCTTGTTCTTGCCACTGATGATGCCAATGAGCCCGAGGGCTCAATGGCATAAGGAGTGCAAGAACTAAGGGTGTTGTCCCTAGTTCGAGCCTCCGAGGACGCGTTCTGAGGGGAATTTCCCTGAATGAAACAAAGCCGTGCGAGCCTCGGCCCAAAGCGGACAATACGTGGATGTTGTTGGCGTTGTTGGACCACCCGTTGTTAGACCACCAACGTTGTCGATGGGCCTTGCGGGTGCGTGGACCTGGGCTTGGTTGCCATGGCCGTTGGCAGTGGTTGGCCGGGCAGGGGTTGGCCGTCACAATAAAAACGCGCGTTTTTATTGTGACGGCCAACCCCTGCCCAGCCAACCCCTGCCAACGGCCATGGCAACCCTTCTTGGGCCCATCGACAACGTTGGTGGTCTAACAACGGGTGGTCCAACAACGGGTGGTCAAACAACGCCAACAACATCCACGTATTGTCCGCTTTGGCCCATTGGGCCTCACGACTTTGTTTCATTCAGGGAAATTCCCCTCAGAACGCGTCCTCGGAGGCTCGAACCAGGGACAACACCCTTAGTTCTTGCACTCCTTATGCCAATGAGTTGGCTCAATGGCATAAGGAGTGCAAGAACTAAGGGTGTTGTCCCTGGTTCGAGCATCCGAGGACACGTTCTGAGGGGAATTTCCCTGAATGAAACAAAGCCGTGAGGCCCAATGGGCCAAAGCGGACAATACGTGGATGTTGTTGGCGTTGTTTGACCACCCGTTGTTGGACCACCTGTTGTTAGACCACCAACGTTGTCGATGGGCCCAAGAAGGGTTGCCATGGCCGTTGGCAGGGGTTGGCCGGGCAGGGGTTGGCCGGGCAGGGGTTGGCCGTCACAATAACGGGCTCATTGGCATCAGGAGTGCAAGAACTAAGGGTGTTGTCCCTGGTTCGAGCCTCCGAGGACGCGTTCTGAGGGGAATTTCCCTGAATGAAACAAAGCCGTGCGGGCCTCGGCCCAAAGCGGACAATACGTGGATGTTGTTGGCGTTGTTTGATCACCCGTTGTTGGACCACCAACGTTGTCGATGGGCCTTGCGGGTCAGTGGACCTGGGCTTGGTTGCCATGGCCGTTGGCAGGGGTTGGCCGGGCAGGGGTTGGCCGTCACAATAAAAACACGCGTTTTTATTGTGACGGCCAACCCCTGCCCGGCCAACCCCTGCCAACGGCCATGGCAACCAAGCCCAGGTCCACTGACCCGCAAGGCCCATCGACAACGTTGGTGGACTAACAACGGGTGGTCAAACAACGCCAACAACATCGACTTATTGTCCGCTTTGGCCCATTGGGCCTCACGGCTTTGTTTCATTCAGGGAAATTCCCCTCAGAACGCGTCCTCGGAGGCTCGAACCAGGGACAACACCCTTAGTTCTTGCACTCCTTATGCCATTGAGCCCTCGGGCTCATTGGCATAAGGAGTGCAAGAACTAAGGGTGTTGTCCCTGGTTCGAGCCTCCGAGGACGAGTTCTGAGGGGAATTTCCCTGAATGAAACAAAGCCGTGAGGCCCAATGGGCCAAAGCGGACAATACGTGGATGTTGTTGGCGTTGTTTGACCACCCGTTGTTAGACCACCAACGTTGTCGATGGGCCTTGCGGGTCAGTGGACCTGGGCTTGGTTGCCATGGCCGTTGGCAGGGGTTGGCCGGGCAGGGGTTGGCCGTCACATATACACCCAAGTATATACACATTTTTCATATACTCCTATATGTATATACACCTAAGTATATACTCATATTTATTTTATCATTGGCTTTCCTTATTCATTATCAAATATATGTACATATACTAACATACCCTTTCATTATACATACCTATATGTACATACCCAAATATATATATATTTTTATTCACATAAATACATATATATATTATCACTTGTCTCCATTATTCAATATCACAAATATATATTTCTTTGCCTACTTTTCATCATTCCATTTTTGTCTAATTCAAACTATACCAGCATGCTTATACATGTACCAAAAATATATATTCATGTACATTAATACACATATATACATGTATGTATCTTACCTCTTTTCTCTTCCTATTTTTTTTTTAGCTTGCTTTTCTTCTCACACGATTTTCTCTTTTCTTCCTCAACCTCTCGGTTCCAGCTTGCCTCTCCCTGTTTTCTTCCTTCAGCTCACGGTTCTTCTTCTCTCCGCTCAATTCCCCTGCCTTGGTTTGCTTCTCTTCCGTTGGCTTTAGCTCCGGCCTGTTTAGCCTTCTTCTACCCTCAAGCCTCTCGGTTTTCTTCCAGCTTCAGCTTGCTTCGTTTCCATTTCCCTGTTTCTATTTCCCCCTCTCGATTGCCCCTGTTCAGCCACAATTCTGCTCTGCTTCCACCCACTTCTGCATCAGCTCCAAACCTCAGTCTCCTTCTTTGGTTGTTCTCAGTTTTCAGTCTTCACTGCTTCACTAATCACTTCTCTCTTTCCCCAAACCCTGTTTCCCTTTCAGCCCTCGGGTCCTGCTCCTTTCACTCTGCCTCCCCTGCCTCGGTCTATTTCCTTTAGTCTCGGCTCTGTCCTGTTTTCCTGGCCGAGAGTTCCCACTGATCTTGGTTGCTTCAGCTCCTGATTTCCCTGTCCTTCACTCTCTCTTTGCTCACCCTTCTCCCTCCTTTCCAATCTCCTCTCTCGGTCAGCCTCAAGTAGTAACTTTCTCTTCTCCCTCTCTTCTCTCCTTTCCTCCCTCGACTGGACAACTTCTCTTTTTCTTTCTCCCCTTTCTCTTCCGGCCGACAGCCTCCTCTCTTCCCCCTTTCCTTCTTCTTCCCTTTTCCCCTCTGCTGGCCACCCTTCCTTCTCTTCTTTCTCTTCTCTTTGTTTTGCTTCCCGCCCAGCAGAGCTAATCTGCCTCTTTCGAAATGAAGAAACGGAATTGGCTTTCTTTGAAAGCCAATTAAGTACCATACATATATATATATATATTATATTAATATATATATGTTATATTTAATATATTAATATATATATGTTATATTTAATATATTAATATATATATTTGTATTATTATTTTTTGTTTAGTGTTAGTGTTATTTTTTTGTTTATTTGTTTTGTTTCCACTTTATTTTAAATGTCTTATACATTATACTTTACAATACATATATATATATATATATTTGTCATATATATACATATATATATATATATATATATCATCATTTATCCATTTTAAATTTGTCTAGTATATATATATATATATATATATTATACCTATGTATATATATATACATTTTATTTCCTTTTTTTTTATAAAATCACATAATGACAATATTCATGCCTTCCACGGAATTTTTATTATTTCGAAAATGAAATATTATTGGGATCTCATCACTCCTTATAATTCTCGATAGAAGTTTTCTCATCAAGATTATTTTCGATCCCTCCATGCTTGCATTTGCTTCATCACATCTTGTATCTTCGGGTTCTCGGTCACTCACGGGTTTCTCGGCTCCTATATTCTCGAGCCCTACAACGAACATCCACACTTCCATTAAAATATAATCTAATTAAACGTAGGAAATTTGTGGGGTTTACACATCGTGACCATCCTACAAACAGTTGGGCTATGATTCGGTGTTAGTCACCTCTCACCTATTTACCATTCCATTTCCATAATACATTCACATATCAGAGTTTACTATCCTTTGACTTTAACTAAATACATATACAATGGTATTACATCACCTTACATCCCCGACATCATATCCATTTACAGTACTGTGCATTACATATTTAGATACAAAACCATACAAATGTGTATACCTGTTTCTCAATGGGAAGCAGCGGATACCAAGAATGCAAGTCCTCAGCCGCTCACTAACTATTGCGAGTGCTCTGAAAAGATGGAAAAATAAGGGGGGTGAGCAAACCACACACTCAATATGGAAATTATGTAAGTAAGTAGATAGCTCTACTATCTAAATGCTCAAAATGCCATGCCTTTAAAATCCATTTCTTTTCATTAAAATCTCAAGCACAAAATCATGTATGTCATCAATGACTTAGTTTATAAAACTATTCGTGCATATATAGATCATACTACTTATGCATCAATGGCATTTTATGTGACATCATTAAATCATACTTAGCATGAGGTAAATCAATATCATGCCATGTAAAACAAATTATGAGAAACAATTCTTTTCATGAATTTATGATTAACGCATGGAAAACTCATCATGCTACTGCATTTAAATCGTTTCATTAAAGCTGCAGTTTAAAATAACTCGAAAGGGTTAAGCATCTCATAAAAATTCATTTAAAACAATTTGTTATTAAAGTCTGTTAAAAATCACATCTCAGTATAAATCACAAAATCGGCGGTCTAACCCCTCCCTCGGGTCTACCCTGGTCTATCGAAACCACAAGTTATAACATGTGAGACAAGTAGGTGACTATATCAGTAACATCGAGGACTATGGCCATAACCTAGTGATCCCTGACAACACGGTACCTAGTGTGCGGGGTATCACACCTGAAATAGGAGGTGGGTCAGTCCTACCCGCCAGAACAACATAACATCAAGATTGCGAGGGCAAGGCTTGCTGCCTCGTGGCTAATGCCACTCCACTCCAACAATCCCCATGGTACAACGTACTCCGCGTGACATACACGGTACAACGTACTCCATGAACCCAAGTTCAGTCAGGGGTGCCTGCAATAGGTCTTATCCACCCATACCATCTCCGTCTCATATGCACGTGTGAGCATATCATCTCACTGTAACACACAGTCTACAAGAGGCTCCAACATGACTATATGCATGTCATATAAATCCCTGTGCGAGCGAAGCCCTAGCACGGCTCCATGTATATTCATGATATCTAAAAATCTCGTGCGAGGGAAGCTCTAACACGGTGTCATAAAAATCAGTAAAATCTGTGTACGAGTAACACTCTAGTACGTCCTTAAAATGAGTTATAAATCAATATAAAACTTCATACGAGCAAGCTCCAGCACGGTGTTATGCATCAATAAATCAAATCTCGTGCGAGTTACACTCAAGCACGGCTTTATGCATAAATAAATCAAATCTCGTGCGAGTTACACTCTAGCACGACTTTTATGCAATTATCATATCAAAACAGGATGCGAGCTAAGCTCCAGCACCTCTCATGCATGTCAAATCATTAAAACTAGTGCGAGCAATCGCTTCAGCACCTTTTTATGCATATTCAGTCAAAACAGTCAAAACCGTCAAAACAGTCAAAACAGAGTGCGAGCTAAGCTCTAGCACCTCTCATGCAATTCTCAATAGTAAAACCAATACGAGCAACCGCTCAAGCACATTTCATGCATATGATGTTACACTAGTCAGTGCGAGCAACTGCTCAAGCACATTTTTATGCACACTTACAAACTCAGATATAGTGCGAGCTATGTGTCAGCACTAACTATTTCCATTTAAACTTGATAGTTGGCCCATTTTCCAAGGAATAAATATGAATAACACTTGCATAGTGTTATTTTGTGAAATTTATACAATTACTGGCCAATCTATCGATTTGCTTTGCTTAAAAACCAAGAAAATTCCTTAATTCAGAAAATCCTTAAATCATGCATTTCATGCATGTCATGCTTTCACCATCCTTAGGTGAATTTCCCTCAATAGGGGTAAAATAGTCTTTACCTATTTCGAGTCCTTAAAATCTTTAAAACATTTTCTAGGACCTTTTATACATAATTAGTGTATACATACATATTTAGTGTATACAAAAGCTATTAAAATACGCGTAGCTACCTTTAGCTACTCACACAATTCCCTTACCTCATTTTTTTGTACAGTCTGACCTTTCAACTGATGCTCCTCACGCAGTCTGATTTACTCCGAATCCAATCTCTGGAATTGCGGATAAATATTCATCAGGTCAAATACAATACAATTAATTGTATTTCATATTTTTTGGGCTTAATTTATATCATTCGATCCGTTCACCCATATTGGGCCCGATTGCACTATAATGGGCCTTAATCGGCCTTAAGCCCGTTTTGTCATGACCCAAATTACCTAAAAATCAGAGTAAATTTTTTGCTTTTTCATTTATTATTTAATTCTTACCTTTCTCTAATCGTGACCATCCTACAAACAGTTGGGCTATGATTCGGTGTTAGTCACCTCACACTATTACCAATTCCATTTCCATAATCACATTTATACATCAGAGTTTACTATCCTTTGACTTTAATTAAATACATACCCATTGGTATTTATAACTCTACATCCCCGACATCAATGTCCGTTTACAGTACTGTGCATTACATATTTAGATACAAGACCATACAAATGTGTATACCTGTCTCTCGATGGGAAGCACCAAGCATGCAAGTCCTCAGCCGCTTACTAATTTCTGTGAGTGCTCTGAAAAGATGGGAAAATAAGGGGGGTGAGCAAACCACAAGCTCAGTAAGGCAATTATGCAAGTAAGTAGATAGCTCCACTATCTACATGCTCATAATGCCATGCCCTTAAATCCATTTCTTTTCATTTAAAATTTCACGCACAAAGTCATGCATATTCAATGCCATAGTTTATCCAAAACTATTTGTGCATATATAAATCATGTAATTCATGCATTCCAAGCATTTTATGTGACATCATTAAATCATAATAAGCATGAAGTAAAACAAGATCATGCATTCGTTTGTGTCATGTAAGACAAATCATGAATTTGAATTAAAAGCATGGAAAACAACATCATGCTTCTGCATTTAAATCAATTCATTTAAAACTGCAGTATAAACTAACCCTTCCGGGTTAATAGTCTCATTAAAACAATTTAGTAAAGTTCATTATAAAACTCCAGTTATAAAACCACCCTTTTTTCAGGGTCACATATCATAAAATCATCTGAAATCTCATATCACAGTATAAAATCATAAAATCGGGGGCCTGACCCCTCCCTCGGGTCTACCCTGGTCTATCGACCAATAGTTATATCATGTGAGACATGTAATTGATTATATCAGTAACATCGAGGACTATGGCCATATCCTAGTGATCCCTGGCAACACGGTACCTAGTGTGCGGGGTATCACACCTGAAACGGGAGGTGGGTCGTCCTACCCGCCAGAACAGCATAACACCAGGATTGCGAGGGCAAGGCTTGCTACCTCATGGCTAATGCCACTCCACTCCAACAATCCCCATGGTACAGCGTACTCCGCGTGACATACACGGTACAACGTACTCCGTGAACCCAAGCTCAATCAGGGGTGCCTGCAATAGGTCTTATCCACCAAAATCATCTCTGTCTCAGAATGTACGTATGAGCATATCATCTCACTGTGACACACAGTCTACAGGAGGCTCCAACACTGCTATATGCAAGTAATATAAATCCCTATGCGAGCGAAACTTTAGCACGGCTCCATGCATATTCATGATATCTGAAAATCTCGTGCGAGCGAAGCTCTAGCATGGTTTCATAGAAATCAATGAAACTTGCGTACGAGCAGCGCTCCAGTACGACTTAAACTGATTATAATTTCAAGTAAAATCCACGTACGAGCAATGCTCTAGTACGGATGTGCATAAAAACTCAGTGAAAACCTCGTACGAGAAAAACTCCAGTATGACATTCAAATGAATTATGAAAACCATATAAAACTTTATGCGAGCAACGCTCCAGCACAAATGAATGCTCAAGTAAATCAAATCTCGTGTGAGTTACACTCCAGCACGGTTTGATGCATAATTAAATCAAATCTCGTGCGAGTTACACTCCAGCATGGCTTCATGCATAATTAAATCAAAACAGGATACGAGCTAAGCTCCAACATCTCTCATGCATGTTAAATCATTAAAACTGGTGCGAGCAATCGCTCCAGCACCTCTTTATGCATACCACGTCAAAACAAATCAAAACATGTCAAAACAGAGTGCGAACTAGGCTCCAGCACTTCTCATGCATTTCATAGGAATAAAAATCAGTGCGAGCAACCGCTCTAGCACATGTTATGCATATGATGTCACAAGTCGGTGCGAGCAACCACTCAAACACATTTATGCACATTCACAAACGTAGATATAGTGCGAACTACCTTTCAGCACTATCTGTTTCCATATAAACTTGATAGTTGGCCTATTTTCCAAAGAAATTCCATTTAAAAATGAATAACACCTACATAGTGTTATCTTGTGAAATTTAACAATTTCTGGCCAATCTAACGATTTGCTTTGATTAAAACCAATAAAATTCTTAAACCATAAAAGTCCTTAAATCATGCATTTCATGCATGTCATGCTTTCACCATCCTTAGGTGAACTTCCCTCAATAGGGGTAAAATAGACATTTCACCTATTTCGATCCTTAAAATCATTTAAACTATTTTTAGGATCATTATACATTATCAAGGTATACATACATATTCAGTGTACAGAAAGGCTATTAAAATACGCATAGCTACCTCTAGCTACTCACATAATTCCCTTACCTCATTTTTCTGTACAGTCTGACCTTTCCACTGATGACTCGTCACGCAGTCCAATTTGCTCCGAATCCAAATCAAATCTCCGACACTGCGGATAAATGTTCATCAGGTCAAATACAATATAATTAATTGTATTTCACAATTTTCTGGGCTTAATTTAAATCATTGGGCCCGTTTACCCATATTGGGCCTGATTGCACCATAATGGGCCTTAATCGGCCTTAAGCCCGTTTACCACACTTTATCGAGGCCTATTGGGCTCATTGGGCCCATCAGTAATTTATTTAGCCTCGTTCTAAATTATTGGATATCTCAATTTAATATTTACGACAATTTATCCAATTTCCAGAATTTAATTCATTTCATGCGAAAATTAAATCCGTAATTCATCAACACGTATAACGATGTAAATTACAGTAAATAAGGGTCACTTACCCCTTATTCCATGATCGTACACAAATCGAGGCTGTCTCGAGCTCTCGGTGGATGCCAATTGTCGAGCTACACATTAAAATATATTTTCGGGTAAACTTTCAGTCGATTATTTATCAAATTAAATATTTCAAAAATTAAATCGGTCAATTCGACTGCTTATCGACTTACCCGAAACTCGATTGCATCACTGGAATTTTCTCCAATTTTTTCTCTTTTTCTTTTTCCCTTTTTCTTCCTTTTTTCCCTCTTCTTTTTGGCTGAACCGGTTCGATCAGGTTCGGTTCAACCCGGTTCAGACCACCGGTTCACTCCGATTCGGCCGATTCAGTGGCTTGCCGATCGACTCTCTGTCGGTTTCCGTCGCCAGTGGCTCCGCTGGGTCGTCCACAGCTTAGATCTGCCCTTGATTGTCCCCGAGGTCGCCGAAAAGTGGCCGGTCCGGCCCTTCTCCCTCGACGTCGGTACCCATTTCTGTTTCTTACCGTTTTTCGACGTTATCCGTTGCCCCACCGACCGATTCAGCCGTTGATCAGTCGGTCTTCGCTCGGGCTTCCTTCGGCTGGCGGTGGCCGGGCCTAGATCGGCACCGGTGACCGCCAATTTCTTTTCCACTCTCGGCTTCTTCGTTTCCCGCCTCTTTCACCGCCGGTCGTCGCTTCTTTTTCGCCTACAGACGTCGACGAGGCTCAGCTGGGCTGCCTCTCGCCTGGGCTCGCCGGTGGCCGGTGGTTTTCCTTCCATCGGTGAAGGCAGAGGTCGGCCTTCCTCGTTTTTTCTCTTCAATTCGCGTTTTGCGAATTTTCCAGTTTTTTTTTCATCTTTTTTTATTATTTTTTATTTATAATTTATTTTTAATATTATTTTATTCAATAAAATAATATTAAAATACACAAATATCTTTAAAATTTTATATTTTATTCATTTAATCATTAAATGAATTTATCGGTATTATTTCATCTTTTTGGTATAATTTTCGATTATTTTTGGGATTATTTTTCGATACAAAAATTTCTATTTATTCCAATAAATTCATATCTTGATCAATTTAACCCGAAATTTAATTATTTCCTCGTTGTTGATCAAGATTTCTCAATCCTATCTTTTTTTAATTTAATTTTCTTGTCCCGATTAATATCGAATTTCGATCTTTTGATCGTTTTGCCCTTGCACGTATTCGAGAATACCATTTAAGTCCTTTTGCATTTTTAAATGCATTCAAAAATTTCTATTTATTCCCTTTTTGCCCTTACGATAAAATCGGGTCTTACAATCTCCGCCACTTAAGAAATTTGGTCCTCCAAATTAGAACCAAGTAATATGAGTCCATAAATAACTCCGGGTACTTCTATCGCGTCATACTGTCATCCTCAAGTGACTTTCTCCGGAGTGTAATACTACCATCATACTTAACTAGGGAGATTATCTTAAACCTCAACACTTTCTCTTTCCGTCTAATACCCGAATCGATTTTTTTTAATCATACGTTATACTTTCATTGAGCTAAGCTGTTGAAGCTCATATCCGATTACATATACTGGGTCCGGATATTATTTTCGAAACATCATAAGATAGGACACATTGTGGATGCCTGTTTATTTAACTGGTAATGCCAACCTACAGGTCTTATCTCCCACTTGTCCAATATCTCTATCCGAATCTCGTTACGTCCTTATGCTCTTAGGACAAGTAACTATCAACAATACTGATTCACCCTCGGTGAATTTCCAATGATTTCTCTCTCTTGTCAGCATAGCTTTTCTATCTGCTCTGAGGTGTTCTTAATCTCTCATAATTCAACTGAACATCCTCAGAGGTTAGTCTTACCAATACGGGAACAACTCTCTATCTGTCACCCACTTCTTCTTATCTAAATCGGGGAAACAACTCCCTACGGCCATACAATGCCTCATATAATCTCATCCCGATACTCGAGTGACAACTGTCATCATTGGCGAATTTGATTAGTAGCAACTGATCATCCCAGGAGCTCATAAAATCAATGGCACACGCTCTCATCACATCCTCCAGAACCTGTACAGTCCTTTCTGACTGACTATCTGTCTGAGGGTGGAAGCTGTGCTAACACTCAATCGGGTTCCCATAGCTTCCTGAAAAACATTCCCAGAAGTGGGAAGTGAAGCGGGAATCCCTATCTAATATCATGCCCCCTGGAACGCTACATCATGTATCACAATTTCCATACACATAAATCCGCCTACGCACTCAGAGTATCTGGGGATTTCCATAAATAGAAGGTGGGTAACTAAATCAATCTATCGACTATCACCCAGATAGCCTCATGATTTATCCGAGTCCTCTGTAACCCATCACGCAATTCATGGTAACTTGTTCCCATTTTCGTGTCACTATAGGTAGAGACTACAATGACTCTGCATACATCTATTGCTCTACCTTACTCTGCTGACATAGGAGACACTTCTTCCACAATCTCTACAATATCACTTTTCATATCTGACCACCAATACCTTTTTCAGAGATTTTTGATATATTTATTATTTCTCGGATGCACTGTATATCCCGAGGAGTGAGCTTCTGACAATTACTACTATCTCATCAATGTGGTCCTGGGGAGCACTTATACTATCTCAGAACCTCTGTAAATCATCTTCACTCACTGTGAACTCTGTCACTATACCCTTCTGAATCTGACCCACACTATCGACACCATGCCGATCATCACGCTAAGCCTGGCAAATCCGGTCACACAATCCGATTCTAACCTCAGGCTAGCTGTCACACAATCACCATCATCATCAGAAGGGATCCCATCACTACTGAGGTTCACAACTGCTCTAGCAGCTTTCGCTCCCTGACCATCATATGTAATACCATCTCGAGGTTCTTTCTGTTCAAGGCATCAGCCATTACATTAGCCTTTTCTGGGTGGTATAATGTTCACAATCATAATCCTTAGAAGCTCTAACCCTCTTGGTCATCTCATATTCTTTTCTTTCTGTGAAAATAGATACTCGAGGCTTTTACGATCAGTGTATACCCGAAATGTCTCACCGTATAAGTGGTGGCGCCATACTTCTAGTGTAAACACTACGACTGCCAACTCTAAATCATGGGTCAGATAGTTTCTGTCATGGTCCTTGAACTAACTGGATCCATAAACGACTATCTTCCCATTTTACATCAATACACAGCCCAATCCTTATTTTGAGGTATCTATACTCACTGAAACCTCTTGAGCTGTTAGTCATGGTGAGAATACTTACTGTGGTCAGTTTATCACTTCAATATGCTAAAACTCACCGAAGCCATTTACATACTTATCATAACACTTGTATGAAATCTTTTTCCAAATGAGACGTGTCAACTGAGCAGCCCATTTCAAGAAACTCATAACACCTTGTCTGTAAGATAGTTTCCTGTTGCTACTAATGCTCTTCCCTGGACTTCGAATACATCATAATATCATCACTAAAGAAGACAACCAATTGGTCCAGGTAAGGTTTAAATACCTTTTCGTAGTTGAGTTCCACTACATAATTCAATCACCCATATCTTTGACCTATGTACGCATAAACGTACAATGTCATTTCGAAATCGCTTCCGTTCAAGATACTAACTCGCGTCATTTCCTTTTTCTTATATTAACGATTTTTATAAAATTTTAATTTTTAAACCTTCTTGATTAGTCAAATTCTATATTTCTTTATCGTACCAGTAAAGGTACCCAAATTTTAAATGTATATATATTACGACTGTCGATTTCAATCTATAAGTTATGTGTTCGCTTATCGACGCTGTCAAGTCTTCAGGCAGGGAGATATTTTAAAATACCTTTATTAACCCTCAGACTTGACCACCTTTACTTTACATATGAAAGATATTTTTACCTTGCATACACCTCTTATTCCAATATATCTCGTATGCAGGATCTATCACATCTCAAAGATTATCTCCTTTCATTATCACTTATAACAACTCTTTCATTTCTTGTCAAACTTACAATACGCTTTTCAGTGATGTTTTCAACTTACAATCTCTATACCTATATTCAGTTAGCGAAAATTAGCTAACTATCATCATCTTGCCTAAGGGTACAGGCTTCACATCTTTCGCTAGCTTGTAAGCAATCGAAGGCGGTATGAATAAATGCATGGCACCAGGATCAATTAAAATAATTACTTCATTATTCACAACAGTGTGGTATCTTCCACCACATCAGATGAAACATCAATAGTGTCCTGATCCAAGGCATACACTCGCCCTCATCCAACATCTTATTTCCGTGGTATCTACCACACATCTTACACTACTCACACTGCTACTCTGCTTACACTGCTACGTAGCAGGTCGGGGTCCTCAAATCACAATACCCCTCAAAAGTATTGAAATTAAATACACTGGGGCCTCCAATCATTTTACCCCGTGACTCATCAACTCTAAGCTTTTATCAAACTACCTTTTTCCCGTTCTGACATCTTTGTCATTCTTTATTCTCTTTTTGTCTCTATTTCGGCTCTTACTACCTTTCCCAATCTCAGAGGCATGCAACTCATGATCTTATTTACACAACTGTAGTCTACGACTGCCTCGGCATAGGTAGTGATATCTACGGCTAATCGGACTCTAATCGACAATCTGAGCCCTTCCATGAACTTTCAGACATCTCGACTCTCACTGTTCATCGTGCCCGAGTCACATCTGCCCAGGAATATAAACTGAGCTTCATACTCGTCAATCAACATGTTCCTCTGGGCCAGAGTAATGAATTTAATCTGTAGTTTCCTTTAAAACAATATCCGGGATATTCTGTCACCGGAATACATCTAGAATTATTTTCCATGTCCATTTTGGATGTCTAACTCTTCAAATGGGTCGAGCGAACTTCAATTAATGCTCCAACTCGCCCTTAAATCATACATACTCTGAGCAATTAGCTCACAAAATATTCTCCACACTCCGCTCCAACCTCGCGAAGCGTATCTCAGTACTGTCTGATCTCTCTGTCAGACTCTGTCTGATCTCTCTATCGGACTCTGTGGGGCATGCTCAACTAGCCTCCACGTCAATCTCATCTCGAGTCTCATGTGGCGACACAGTACAACTCTCGGGCCTACCTTTACGGCCTCGAGCTCGTGTACTCGCACTTTTACCATAGCGGCTAACAGTTCATGAGTCTATACTTGCATTTAAAACCAAATTCTTAGCTGCACTTTAATCTCGATATACACAATTGTATCTAAATAATGCACAGTACATGGGGATGTAAACTTCCTAAAACACTAACACAGACTCATATCAGGCCAACTTAAGCTCTGATATCAACTACTAGTTTCCATTCCAATGAAGGTAGTATGACAGTTGAATTCCTTAAATTATGTTTATTTTGTGTAAAATATGAAAATGTAAGACCCGATTTTATTGTAAGAGCAAAAGGGAATGAATAGAAATTTACAAGTGCATTTAAAAATGCAAAAGGACTGAAATGAAATTTTCAAACACGTGCAAGGGTAAAATGGTCAAAAGACCGAAAGTCAGAATAAATTTGACAAGAAAATTTAATTAAAAATAAGGGATTGAGAAATCTTGATCAATAACGAAGAAATAATTAAATTTCAGGTTAAATTGATCAAGATCCAAAATTTTTAGAAATACCGAAAAGTCATTCGGGACAATATCCTAAAAATACGGAGAAATTATACCCGAAAAAGGTTAAAATATGATAAATAAATTAAATAAAAATTAAATAAATGAATTTAGAATAAAATAAGAAATTTGTAGATATTTGTAGAATATTTGTGAATATTTTAATGATTAAAATATAATAAGAATAAATAAATAAATAAAAATAAATAAATAATTAATTAATTAATTAGTTAAAAAAAAGAAAAGAAAAGAATTGAAAAAAAAAAAGGAAGGAATCAGAAATGGATCGGGAGAGAGAAATGGGAAAAACGGAAGCCAAAAATCGATGAGACCACCGGCAAGCCCCCGGCGGCCAGAGACCTAGGCGAGGGCCGGTGAAGGTAGCCCGACCCCAGGCGATTTCACAGCATCGACGAAGCGCCGTGGAACTCGTCGGAGATCGACGAATCGGGGAGAGAAGTCACGGGAGAAAGAGCTCCGATCGACGGCGAACGACGTCGATCTGGCCGACCTCGCCCCTAACCGAACGTTCCCCAAGCGCAGACGAGCAGATTGGTGGTGGCCACGATCGATGAAACTACCAGCAAACGCCAGAAACGGCAGAAGAAGAAATAGGTTTCGACGGCAGGAGAGAAGAGGCCGGACCGATGACTTTCCGGCGGCCTTGGACGAAACCAAGGACAGATTCGTGCAGCAGACGACCCAGCGGAGCCACTGGAGGTGGAAGCCAACGGAGAACCGGCCGGCAAGGCCCTAAACCGATCGAATTAGAGTGAACCGGGGTGAACCGGAGGGTCCGAACCGGGTCTGAACCGGACCTAACCGGTTCAGCCAATGAGGAAAGGAAAAAAGTAGAAAAAGGGAAAAAGAAAAAGAGAAAAAATTGGGAAAAAATCCCGACGATGTAATCGAGCTACGGGTAAGTCAGTAGCAGTCGAAATTGACCGATTTAAATTTTGGAATATTTTATTTAATTAATTTTTGACTGGAAATTTACCTGAAAATTTATGAATTGTGTAGCTCTACAATCGACGTCAAACGAGAGCTCGAGACAGCCTCGATTTGCATACTAGCATGGAATCTCGGGTAAGTAACCCTTATTTACGACAATTTACATCGTTATACGTGCTTCGGATTTAATTATCGCATAAAATAAATTAAATTATGGAAATTTAGATAAATTATCGTAAATAATAAATTAAGCTATTCGAGAGTTAGAACGAGGCCCAATAAATTGTTGGTGGGCCCAATGAGCCCAATAGGCCTCGATAATGTGGAAATTAAGTGGAAAATGGGCTTAAGGCCGATTAAGGCCCATTAAGATGCAATCGGGCCCAATAGGGGTAAATGGGCCCAATGATTTAAATTAAGCCCAGAAAATAGGAAATACAATTAAATTGTATGATATCTTACCTGAGGAATATTTATACGCAGTTTCAGACATTGGATTGGGAGTAAATCGGACTGCGTGACGAGACAGCAGTGGAAAAGGAAAGGTCAGACTCTACAGAAAAATAAGGTAAAGGAATTCTACGGACTGCTAGAGGTAACTTTACAAAATTTCAAAGTCATATGCAGTCTTTCAAATTATCTGTAGGGTCTAGAAGTAAATAAATAATTTTAGTGCCCCGAATGGGCAAATTTACCAAAATACCCTTGTTAAGGGTAAAATTTACAATTTTAGGAAAAATTGGGAGGAGCAAGAATAAGAGGTTCGTGCTCATTCTGGAGGTGTTTTGATGCATGCATGAGTAGGCTGGCTAACCTTGAAAGAAAAATGCACAGCATTTCATAGTTTCAAAGATGAAATTGTTTTAAAAACTGTTTTGAGGAAACAGAGCAGCCTACGTGTTTTTATTGACATGTGACGTGCTAGAGCTCAACTCGCACGATATTTTGAGTTGTGTGATGCATGCATTAGTGCTGGAACGAGAGCTCGCACTAGAGTTTTACATGCATTGGTGCTGGAGTCCAACTCGCACCAGATTTTATATATATATATATATATGATTTTCGTGACACGGTACTAGAGTCTAACTCGCACCAGATTTTTCACATGATTTGATGAGAGTGCTAGAGCTTAGCTCGCACTAGGTTTACTTGATTTGATGAGAGTGCTGAGCATCGCTCGTACTGATTTTATGAGAACATGCGATGAGCCGTGCTTGGAGCATCGGGTAGACTGTGTGTCACCGATTAAAATAGGCTCGCACGTGCATTCTGAGAGAGGGTATGATATATGGGTCCATGGAGAATGATGTACCGTGCAAGTAGCATGGAGTATGATGTACCGTGTGGTATCTTCGGATACGGGGTATCTTTGGATATGGCATCTTCAGATGCGTGGGATCGGATAAGACTGACGGGTTGGATTGACCCACCTCCCGGGCGGTTCTCGATCAGGGTGAGACCCCTTCACACTAGGATCCGTGTAGCAGAGGGGCTCACAAGGACACACGACCATAGTCCTGGTTATTACCGATATACAGATATTGCCTAGTCTCGCATGTTGATGATCTTGACAATGATTGAAACTGGGTTTTAAACTAAATTTGCATGATGCTATTTTCATGCTTTTTAAACCCATGTGTGATGTAAACTGATTTTCATGGTTTTGTGTGAGTCAGGACCACCCCAATGAGGTGTTAAGTCCTAACTTTATTGTGAAATTTTTAAATGAGAAAGAAATGATTTAAAAAGAGTTGCATGTTGAATTTTCCATGCGAACGTGTTTTACATGACATCATGAATCATTGCATCAGTTTTGAAATGTGTGGAGAAATGGTGGTTTATGCATGGCACCACGTTCATGTAGGTAGTATGGTTACCTACTTGTTCGTAGGATTGCCTTATTGAGCTTGATGTGCTCACTCTTTTCATTTTCTCACACAGATAATCTCCAGTAGATGTTGAGGCGACTGAGTACTGCATTCCGGATATTCGCTGCTGCCCATCATTTAAGGTATATACACTTGTACATATTGTATCTAAATAAGTATAGCATAATAACATCTTTGTAGGTAACTTTAGGGGATGTATAAATATTGTAAACATTTATAAATGACTGAGAAAGAATTAATTTGGTGGGACTGGCATTGACGTACAGCCCAATTGTTAGTGGAGTGTGGTCACGATCAGAGAACAGATAAGCATGAAAGAAAATAATAAAACGTGAAAAATTTACTCTGATTTTTGGGTAGTTTTGGGTCGTGACATATAAAGGTGGTATCAGAGCAGAAATTGGTCTGATGAGTGTCAGTGTCAGTAATTAGAAAATTACATCCCCGTGTTACTGTGCTTGGTTAGATACAATAGTGTATATCGAGATGGGTTTTAACTAAGAAATGGTTGAGAATGCAGGAATGCCTAATATTAGTCGCGATAGAGAAGGTAGAGCACGAGGCAGAGGTCGTAGAGGTAGACCTGAGCCTGCTAATCGTGTTGAATGGACCTATGAGAATCAGGATGAGATTGAAATAGATGCTAATATTGAGCATGCCTCACAGAGTCCAATAGAGAGATCGGACAGTATTGAGACACGCTTCGCGAGGTTAGAGCGGAGTGTGGAGAATATTTTGGGAGCTAATTGCTTAGAGTATTCATGGGATTTAAGGGCGAGACGGAGCATTGATGAAAGTTTGCTCGAACCAACTTAAGAGTTAGATATCCAGAGTTGACAAGAGAAATATTTTTGGATGTATTCCGGTGATAGAATATCCCAGACATTGTTTAAAAGGAATTCATTTATTGATGAGTATGAATTATGAGTATGAAACTCAGTTATATTCTTGGGCAAATATTACCTCGACACTGTGAACAGTGACAGTCGAGATGTCTAAAAGTTAATGGAAGGGCTCAATTGTCAATTAGAGTCCGATTGGCCCCGTTAGATATCACTACCTATACCGAGGCAGTGCATAAAATACAGTTGTGTGAATGAGATTGAGAGTTGCACGCCTCTGAGATTGGAAAAAATAGTAAGGGCCAAAATAGAGACACAAAGAGAATCGAGAATGTTAGAGATGGCAGGACGTGAAAAATGGGTAGTTTGGTAAAAGATTTGATTTGATGAGTTATGGGCTAAGATGATTGGTAAGGCTACAGTTATCCGATTGTAGCACTTTTGAGGGGTATTGTGATTGGAGAACCCCGATCTGCTACGGATCACTGCAGAATGTGTGGTAAATACCACAAAAGTAGGACATACACCTACACATTATTGATGAAAATGGCCGTTAAGTGTGGTAAGACGGACCATTTATTATGATTGCTCAGAGTTGGGCGAGATTGCCCCACAGAAAGGTAAAGAGATAGAGAAAACCCTGTTGAGATAGCTGCATCGAAAAGGGAGGCCACAGCCGAAGAGGAAAGGAAAGTAGGCTGTTAGACGAAGGCGAGTGTATATTTTAAACCAGGACACTACTGATGTTTCACAGGATGTGGTGAAAGATACCACACTGCTTATGAATAAAGAAGTAATTGTGTTAATTTATCCTGGTACCACGTATTTCTTCATACCGCCTTTATTCGCATGTAAGTGAGTAAAAGACGTGAATGCCTACACCTTTGGGCACAATGTCGATAGTTAGTACCCCAATGAAGGAGGGTTAACTGACGGAATAATTATGAAGAGATTATAAGTTGAAAATGGGGGAAGAAGTATAAGTCAGCCGATGTTATTCAATGGACTATGAATAAATTGAAGTAATATTGAGAATAAATCTCAATTGGTCGGCTGCAAATTATGATGTTCAGAGTTCTATTTTAAGACAGTTCAGTTTTACCCCTGAAAAGTATACTGTAAGTTTTGATAAGTACTAAAAATGGGTGCAACGGTTGAAATTAAAGGAACAAATGATTGTACTCACGGAATGAATAATGACAGAGTTTCGTTATAATTGATATACAAAGGAGATAATCTTTGAGATATGCTTGATTCTGAATACAAGATGTATTGGAATAAGAGGAGTATGTAAGGTAAGAATATCTATGGTACGTGAAGTAATTTGGATTAAAGCAATTAGTAGCGAATATGAATTGTGACCACAGAGATTGATATGTAAAGTAATTGTGGTTAAGTCTAAGGGTTAATAAAGGTAATTCAAAATACCTCCCCGCCTGAGGACTTGACAGCGTCTAGAAATATATATATATATATATATAATCTATAACTTGAAATCGACCGTAGTAAGATATAAATTTAAAATTTGGATACTTTTACTAGTACGATAAAGAATTATAAAATTCGATTAATCATGAAGGTTAGAATATCAAAATTTAATAAAAGCCGTTAATATAAGAAATATGAAATGACGCAGGTTAGTATCGTGAACAGAAGCAATTTTGAAGTGATATTATACGCTTATGCGTACATAGGTCAAGGATATGGGCGATTGAAATATGTAGTGGAGCTCAACTACAATGAGTTATTTAAACTTTACCTGGACCGATTTATCATCATTCTTATTGATGATATGTTGGGTGTAGTTAAAGTCCAGGGCGAATTATGAGCAACAATTGGAAAATTACTTTTACAGATGGTTGCTGCGAGTTCTAAAAAGGGTATACTTTGTTGACACGTTTAACTAAGAAAGCGTGATATTTGAATGGGATGATAGACGTGATAAGAGTTTTGGTGTAATGAAGTATGAACTGACTATCGTGATTATTTTCACCATACCCAACAGCTCAAGAGGTTCTCCGTGTGTATGAATGAGCTGTGCATTGATGCAAAAGGGAAGATAGTCGATTGTAGATCCAGACAACTCAAGGATCATAAAATAAACTATCTGACCCATGATTTAAAGTTGACAGCGGTAGTAATTGTATTGAGGATATGGTACTATTATATACATTGTGAGAAATTTTGGGTATGCACTGATCATAAAGCCCCAAGTATCTGTTTTCACAGAAAGAGTCGAATATGAAATAATAAAGTGGGTTAGAGCTTCTGAGAGATTTTGATTGTGGAAAATTGTACCACCCAGGAAAGGCTAATGTGATGGCTGATGCCTTGAGCAAAAAGAGCCTCGGGATGGTATTACATATGATCGTCAGGGAGCGTGAGCTGCTAGAGCAGTTGTGAGCCTCAATAGTGATGTGATCCCTTCTGATGATGACAGTGATTGTGTGACAGCTAGCCTGAGACTAGAACCGGATGAGAGTGCCCGAATTTGACAGGCTTAGCGTGAGGATTGGCATGATGTCGATAGTTTGGGTCAGATTCAGAAGGGTACAGTGACAGAGTTCACAGAGAGTGTTGATGAATTACAGAGAGGTTCAGAGACAGTATAAGTGCTCCCCAGGACCACAGTTGATGAGATAGTAATATTGTCAGAAGCTTACTCTTCGAGATATACAGTGCATACGGAAAGTAACGAATATATATATAAAATCTCTGAAAAGGGTATTGGTGGTCAGATGTGAAAAGAGATATGGTAGAGATTGTGGAAAAGTGCCTAGTATGTCAGTAGAATAAGGTAGAGTATCAAAAGTCTGCAGAGTTATTGCAGCCTCTACCTATATCGACACGACACAAAAATGAGAGCAAGTCTCCATGAATTTTGTGATGGGTTATAGAGGACTCAAATGAATCACGAGGCAGAGTATGGCTGTAGGGGTTGTTCCCCGACTCAGACAAGAAAAAGTGGGTGACAGATAGAAATTTCTTCCGAATTAGTATAATAAGTCTCTGGGGATGTTCAGTTGAGTGAGAGATTAAGAACACCTTAGAGCAGGCAAAGAGCCTTGAATTCACCGAGGGTGAATCAGTATGGTTGAACTTATTTGTCCTAAGGGAATAAGGATATAACGAGACTCGAGAAGAAGGCAAATTTAGTTTTGCTGAATGGAACTTTTGAAAGATTGGACAAGTGGGAGATAAGACTCTTTTGATACTTCGACAATACTACCCAAATCCAGCATAGGTGATCAGAAATGAACTCCAACAGTTCAGCTCAGTGCAAATATAAGTATATTGAAGAAGTTGATTCGGGCATTAAACAAGAAAGAGAAAGTATTGAGGTTTAAGACGATCTCCCTAATTAAAGTCCTTTGGTAGTATTACACTCCGAAAAAAGGTCACATGAGAATTAAAAAAAGTATGATACGATTGATGTACCCGGAGTAGTTTATGGACTCATATGACTTGGTTCTAATTTGGAGGAATAAATTCCTTAAGTGGGGGAGATTATGTAAGACCCGATTTTATTGTAAGAGCAAAAGGGAATGAATAGAAATTTACGAGTGCATTTAAAAATTCAAAAGGACTGAAATGAAATTTCCAAACACGTGCAAGGGCAAAATGGTCAAAAGATTGAAAGTCGGAATAAATTCGACAAGAAAATTTAATTAAAAATAAGGGATTGAGAAATCTTGATTAATAACGAAGAAATAATTAAATTTCAGGTTAAATTGATCAAGATCAAAAATTTTTAGAAATACCGAAAAGTCATTCGGGACAATATCCCGAAAATACAGAGAAGTTATACCCGAAAAAGGTTAAAATATGATAAATAAATTAAATAAAAATTAAATAAATGAATTTAGAATAAAATAAGAAATTTGTAGATATTTGTAAAATATTTGTGAATATTTTAATGATTAAAATATAATAAAAATAAATAAATAAATAAATAAAAATAAATAAATAAATAATTAATTAATTAATTAGTTAAAAAAAAGAAAAGAAAAGAATTGGAAAAAAAAGGAAGGAATCAGACACCGGCGAGCAACCGGCGGCCAGAGACCCAGGCGAGGGCCGACGAAGGTAGCCCGACCCTGGGCGACTTCACATCGCCGGCGACGCGCCGTGGAACTCGTCGGAGATCGGCGAATTGGGGAGAGAAGCCGCGGGAGAAAGAGCTCTGATCGGCGGCGAACGGCGCCGATCTGGCCAACCCCGCCCCCAACCGAATGTTCCCCAAGTGCAGACGAGCAGATTGGTGGCAGCCACGACAGGCGAAACTGCCGGCAAACGCCGAAAACGGCGGAAGAAGAAATGGGTTTCGACGGCACGAGAGAAGAGGCCGGACCGGCGACTTTTCGGCGGCCTTGGACGAAACCGAGGACAGATTCATGCTGCGGACGACCCAGCGAAGCCACTGGCGACGGAAGCCAGTGGAGAACCGGCCGGCAAGGCCCTGAACCGGCCGAATCGGAGTGAATCGGGGTGAACCGACGGGTCCGAACCGGGTCTGAATCGGACCGAACCGGTTCAGCCAATGAGGAAAGGAAAAAAGGAGAAAAAGGGAAAAAGAAAAAGAGAAAAAATTGGGGAAAAATTCCAACGATGTAATCGAGCTACGGGTAAGTCAGTAGCGGTCGAAATTGACCGATTTAAATTTTGGAATATTTTATTTAATTAATTTTCGACTGGAAATTTACCTGAAAATTTATGAAATTGTGTAGCTCGACAATCGACGTCAAACGAGAGCTCCAGATAGCCTCGATTTGCATACTAGCATGGAATCTCGAGTAAGTAACCCTTATTTACAACAATTTACATCGTTATGCGTGCTTCAGATTTAATTATCGCATAAAATAAATTAAATTATGAAAATTTAGATAAATTGTCGTAAATAATAAATTAAGCTATTCGAGAGTTAGAACGAGGCCCAATAAATTGTTGGTGGGCCCAATGAGCCCAATAGGCCTCGATAATGTGGAAATTAAGTGGAAAACGGGCTTAAGGCCGATTAAGGCCCATTAAGATGCAATCGGGCCCAATAGGGGTAAATGGGCCCAATGATTTAAATTAAGCCCAGAAAATAGGAAATACAATTAAATTGTATGATATCTGGCCTGAGGAATATTTATACGCCGTTTCAGACATTGGATTGGGAGTAAATCGGACTGCGTGACGAGACAGCAGTGGAAAAGGAAAGGTCAGACTTTACAGAAAAATAAGGTAAGGGAATTCTACGGACTGCTAGAGGTAACTTTACAAAATTTAAAAGTCATATGCAGTCTTTCAAATTATCTGTAGGGTCTAGAAGTAAATAAATAATTTTAGTGCCCCGAATTGGCAAATTTACCAAAATACCCTTGTTAAGGGTAAAATTTACAATTTTAGGAAAAATTGGGATGAGCAAGAACAAGAGGTTCCTGCTTGTTCTAGAGGTGTTTTGATGCATGCATGAGTAGGCTGGCTAACCTTGAAAGAAAAATGCACAGCATTTCATAGTTTCAACGATGAAATTGTTTTGAAAACTGTTTTGAGGAAACAGAGCCGCCTACGTGTTTTTATTGACATGTGACGTGCTAGAGCTCAGCTCAGACGATATTTTGAGTTGTGTGATGCATGCATTAGTGCTGGAGCGAGAGCTCGCACTAGAGTTTTACATGCATTGGTGCTGGAGTCCAACTCGCACCAGATTTTATATATATATATATATGATTTTCGTGACACGGTGCTAGAGTCTAACTCGCACCAGATTTTACATGATTTTCGTGACAAGGTGCTAGAGTCTAACTCGCACCAGATTTTCCACATGATTTGATGAGAGCGCTGATAATTCTATATTTTTAGAATTATTTGTGCTTAATTTTCTAATTAATTATTTAAATCCCCAATTTATTTTGTTAATTATCCCCTTTATTTAATTAAAATTCTCATGTTTGCAAATAAATTAAATCCGGATGAATTTTGAATATTTCGGTAGAAAATGGACCGAAATTGGGCTAAAATCGAGATTGGACCACGTGGACAACACGAGCCTAGCACATTTAATTGGACAAAAAGACAGATGACATGGAAATATTTATTTCAATGAGCCAATAGTGTGAAGACAAGTGGCCAAACAATGCCAATTCATTTAGGATAGAAATATTACAATTGTACCCCTAAGTGTGTGTATAAATAGAAAAAGATGTCAATTGAAAAGGGTAGCTTTTAGTTTTTTTAAGTTAAATTTTTATTGTTAGGTTTTATTTTCTTTAGGTTTTTTTTGGATGCTTTTCGGCTGGTGACAGCAGCTACCATTGTTAAACTTTTAGAAGCTTTCGTTTTATCTTTATTCTATTGAAATGCAATTTTTTTATTCCAGTAGTTAGTATTCTATCTTATCACATTGTTCTTCATTTTTTTCCCTTTTAATTCTACTCGGGTAAGTGAAATAGTTAGTGACAGTAGCTATTTTGCTTCACCTTCCGTTGCATTTCATTGATTTTAGCTATATTCGATTCTTTTCTGAAGGGTGAAACCGGTTGTGTCGCTGATTTTACCAAGCCATTTTTCCCGATCATTTTACCCTCTTGTGTGCAGTGATATATATCATGAGCAATGCGGAACACAGTAGGAGAAGAAAGTGAAGGAACCCGACTCTCTGTTCTGCCCTGTTTTGCGAATGTGTTACTGTCCATTCTCTTTTCATGACTGCATTCTATATTAATCTAGTTATGGTAGTTGAAGTTGTGAAGGATGTAGAGATTTGTGTTTATTCTTGTTCTAGCTTTGTTCCCATTTCTGTTTTGTGCTTATTTATTTTCTGTTTTGTTGCTTTAGTCCCATTTACTTAGGTAAATTCGGTTTCAAGTTTCAGTTTGTAGTTGGATTAAATTTGTTTAGCCTTTCAATTTTTTCATTACTGATTGTTAATTGCTGAGTCAATTTCTTGGTTTAAGTCGGTCGGGTGGCATGTTCAAGAGGACGTAAGGTGTAGCTGAGACCTGAAGCAGAAGCAGTGAACAGACGGTGCGCAGGACTCTGGTCAGCTGGGGAAAGCATTGCTGATTGCAGAGATTGGTTTGCAGCACCTGGATGCAGGAGCAAGTGGACAGCACCTGGTGAAGGAAGCAGAGCAGCAGATGATCGATGCACCAGAGCAGAGACCTCGGTGCAGAGGACGTGGGCAGCACTGGAAAGCAGAGAATGAAACTGCACTGCACAGAATGTGTGTTGCTGAGTTTAGCTGACTATTTTCGCGGGTACATAGTTACGGATAGTGACAGGAATTTGCAGATAGGATGAAGCATTCTGCTGTACACAGTGGAGGTCGTGTTATGCAAAGGCAGTTGGACAGAACCTGATTTTGTAGAGGACGTGGGCAGCAGGGAAAGGAAACAAATGGTGAAGAAGACAGTGCAACAGTGGCAATCGGGACCACTTTGGTTTGGCAAAATTGATAAGGCCATGTTTAGCATTTTCCTACTATAGTAGCTTAATTCATTTTTGCGTTCATTTTTAGTTATTTAGTTATTAGTTGGTTTAGTTAGTTTCTCAAATGCATATATTTGCTTTGCTTAATTAGTTTAATTTAGATTTAATTAGGTCATTAAGTAATTGTCATTCTAGCATTAGAGAGTTGCTTAATAAATAATTTAGATAAATTCATTTTATGCATTTTAAGTCTTAATTAAAATTCCAAAAATTGTTTCATGCATTAGTTAGATTTCAGTGTTAATTTAGTATTTAGAGTTACCTAGGAGTAATTTTAGATTCATTAGCTTAAATTAAATTGCAATTTCATTTTATTAGATCTTAGGTTAGTTCAAATTAATCTTGCTTTGTTATTTCCATATTTGCATTTTATGGCGTTAATTAGCTTTAACTGTTTTAATTTCTTTTGTAGGTATTTTAATTGCGTTGAGCACTGTAAGTAATTTTGCTCGGTTTTAATTTCTTTATTTTATAGCTTTTATTATTTTATTATTTTCAGTAATTTTAATTTAGACTTAGTAGATCACCCTCTTTAAATTCATAATTTGCTAGGATATAATTAGGGTAAGATTAACCGGTACTTAATCAGGCTAGTCAACTTCTCTGTGGGACGATAATTTCGGGACTCAAATCCCATTATTACTTAGACGACCCGTGCACTTGCGGATAATACCTTTAGGGCTCGTCAAGTTTTTGGCGCCGTTGCCGGGGAAGTTTTAATTAGTCGTTAATTAATATCGGTGAAATTATGCTTAGGTGTAATTCTAGATTGTAAATATTTAGGTTGTTAATATTTAGAAGTTTAATCTAGATTAGTAAATAAAAAAAATTTAAAAATTTGAAAAATTCAAAATAAAAAACTTAAAAAAAAAAGAAAAGAAATTTTAAGGACTTTCTGATGTTTGCATGCGTAGAGCCAAGAGTTTTGATTGCTTTCTTCTATATCCTGAAATTGAACGTACTCTTAGAAAAATTCGAAAGGACTCTAGGAAATTTAAAGCTCCGCTGCAAAACACAATGACAGAAAATAGGGAAATTAGAACCGTTGGAGATTATGCAATGCCGATGATTGGAGGATATTATTCCGGCATTAGGCCACCAGCTGTCCCTGCAAACAATTTTGAAATTAAGCCTTCGATTCTCCAGATGATCCAAAGTTCATTACAGTTCAGTGGGCTTCCCCATGATGACCCACATGCTCACTTAGGGTAATTTTTAGATCTGTGCAATACTTTTAAGCATAATGGACTCTCGGACGATGCACTTAGGCTTAGACTATTTCCCTTTTCTCTTAGAGATAGAGCAAGACACTGGTTGACCTCCTTGCCCCCAGGATCAATCTCCACATGGGACGAGTTAGCCCACCAATTTCTAGCTAAATTCTTTCCACCCTCTAAAATGGCCCGACTCCGTAGCGATATATCCTCCTTTGCCCAGTACGACTCTGAATCTCTCTATGAGGCATGGGAGCGATACAAGGAGCTTCTTAGGAAGTGTCCTCACCACGACCTACCTCTATGGCTGCAAGTCCAAACTTTCTACAATGGGCTTACAAGCCAGAATAGGACTATAGTGGACGCTGCTTCGGGCGGAGCATTGATGTGCAAAACAGAGGAAGAGGCTTATGAGCTGCTAGATAAGATGGCGGCTAACAATTATCAATGGTCCTCGGAAAGGCAGCTGCCAAAGAAATCGGCGAGTATATATGAGCTTGACACGCTGTCCACCTTAACTTCTTAAATAGCCAATCTTACAAAGAAGGTGGAGTCGCTCAGTACCCAACCTAATCCCTCCAACAATCCTAACACCGTGTTTTCTGTCCAAAGTCCTTTTCTATCATGTGATCTGTGCAGTGGTATCCACGCTGTGGATAGGTGTCCACTTAACCTCGAGTCGGTTCAGTACGTTGCCCCTAAGCAACAGAACAACCCTTATTCGAACACCTATAATCTAGGGTGGAGGAACCATCCAAACTTTTCTTGGAGCCAAAACCAAGGGCAAGCTTCAAATTCTAGATCAGTAGGACCCCCAGGTTTTCAAGCTCCACAGGTTCAGGTACCACCACAGCATCAATTTCCTCACCATCCACCACCTCCATATCCACATCATCCACCTAATCATTCCCATCCATCCCACTTCCATCAACCATCACCACCACCTCCACATATCCAGCCACAGCATATATTTGCACCAGCACCAGCAGCTGAGAAGAAGCCCTCGCTTGAGGAAATGTTCACGACTATCCTGCAAAATCAAGCTGCTTCAATTAAGAACTTAGAGGTTCAGGTAGGACAAATAGCTAGTGCTCTTAACCAGCGTCCACAAGGGACCCTCCCCAGTAATACTGAAGTTAATCCTGTTAGGCAAAGGGAGGGTAAAGAACATGTGAAATCCATCACCCTTAGGAGCGGCAAAGAGCTAGAGGAACCACAAGTTAAGTCCAATCCCGTTGAGCCCATAGTTGAAGAACTCATAAGTCCCAAAGAAGCAGCTCAGAAAGAGCAGGAACATCAGGATCAAGCTGCAAAGGATTCTAAGTCAGGTGCTTCTTCATCTTTACCTTCTTCTTCTTCACAACCTTCCTCTTCATCTGATGTTCCACTTGTTACCACTACACTTCCTCTAGTTAGACCCCTATTACCATTTCCTCAGAGGTTCAAAAACCAGAACCTTGATCAGCAATTTGCTAAATTTCTTGAGGTTTTTAAGAAGCTTCACATTAACATTCCTTTTACGGATGCTTTAGAGCAAATGCCTAGTTATGTGAAGTTTATGAAGGATATCCTCTTGAGGAAGAGAAGATTAGAGGATTATGAGACAGTGGCCTTGACCGAGGAGTGTAGTGCCATTATTCAGAGGAAATTGCCCCCCAAGCTCACAGATCCAGGTAGTTTTACCATACCTTGCACCATAGGAGATCAGTTCTTTGGTAGAGCCCTTTGTGATCTAGGAGTTAGTATAAACCTTATGCCTTGGTCCATATACCAAAGGCTAGGAATAGGAGATGCAAAGCCCACCACAGTGACCCTTCAATTAGCTGATAGACCCATTAAATATCCGAAGGGGATCATTGAGGACGTGCTAGTTAAGGTGGATAAGTTTATTTTCCCTGCAGATTTTATCGTGTTAGATATGGAGGAAGGCAGGGAAGTCCCCATTATTCTAGGCAGACCTTTCCTAGCTACTGGTAGGACATTAATTGACGTACAAAAAGGGGAATTAACAATGAGAGTCTTAGATCAGGAGGTGACATTTAATGTTTTCCAACCTTTAAAGCTCCCAGATGACTCTCAAGAGTGTTTTAAGATAGAGGTTAAGGAAGATAAAATGTTTGAGCATAGGAAATCTGAGAGAAAGAAGGAAGTAGATAGAGCTCAGGAGGATTTAACTGTTAACATTCTGTCACCATTCTGGATAATCCTCCTACTCTTCGCATTGCTGTTGAGTGTTGTGTTCTTTAGCTGCATATGAAGTGGCTATGTTTTCCTTTTCATTTTTTTGTATATAGTTCTTTTTCTTTTTCTTTTCTGTTGTTTCTTTCTTTATTTATTTTGCAGGTTTATTTTCTAGCTTCTATGCTTCCAATAAAAGTTTCAGTTGTTCATCAACATCAGATAGGGGAGTACTCTATTTTTGAGTTTAATTGTTTATATTATCTGCACACTGAGGACACTGTGCACTTTAAGTTTGGAGGAGGGGATATTACTTGAGCATTTTTCAAAAATTTGAGCAAAATTGAAAATTTTTCAAAATTTTTTCAAAAATCTGAGCTTAAACTGTTTGATTTTAGGATGATTTAGTACGTAGCATGTAGTTTTCCCATATTCCGATGATATGACCCCATGACTAAGTATGATTTTGATTGACTAAGAAGCATGATTATAGGAAAAGCATGAAGTTGAGTTCTTGAATTTGTCTTGATTCTGATTGTGATTTCCTCATCTTATGCACATGTCATGTCATGAATCTGTATATTTATTTAGAGAAAGCTTATGTGGACTTAGGATTGCATTTGTTTAGTTGATTTTGTGTATTATATTCTATAATTTGTTTGATCTAATCTTGAGGCGAAATATTAGATTACACTTAATTAGGGAGATGATTTAGGCTATCTTTGGATCATTTGAGCCTTTCGAGCCATCCCTGTATATACTTTATCCCTAGTCACCCATCTGGGCCAAATAAGACTTTCTCTGTAAATACACCTGCAATTAATTTTCCTTAGCTTAAATACTTTGTTCCTACCCCCTACCCCGAAAGCATGAAAGTCATTGGGATATATTTTGAGCTTTGTACATATGGGTATCTGGTGATAGTGAATGTTAAAAAAAAAAAGAAAATGAAAATGAGAAAAAAAAATGAATGAAAAAGAAAAAGAAAAAGAAAAAGAAGAAAGAAGAAAAATACAAAAAAAAATGTTTAGTGAAATAAATAAGTTTGGGGGAATAAATTTGAGCTCTTACATTAAGATCCTGAAAGTAATGCATGTTAAGGGGTAATTAAACCTAAATCGACTTTATCATACCTTAACCCCAGCCTTACATTACAAGCTTAATGAAGTCCTATTGATCTTTAGTTAAGTGTGACTACATTAGTGGAGAGAGAAGTGAAAAGCAAACTTATGGAAATGATCACATGTCATTAACTTTGCATTCACTATGTTTGCATAATCTAATTCGGATAATGTACTGTGAAGTGACTTTGACATTTTTCACACACTCACGAGGAGTCTAATTTGGGTTAGGGCTTATGATTGAATGATTCTGAGTGTTGGAATTATAATTGTGATTCTTTGATTTCATAGTCTGTATTTTTTCTTTGAGGATAATATTGGGGAAATTATTGTGTTTAGTACTTGTCATTCTTACAATTATTTTATTTTGCTTAAGGACAAGCAAAAGCTCAAGTTTGGGGGTGTGATAATTCTATATTTTTAGAATTATTTGTGCTTAATTTTCTAATTAATTATTTAAATCCCCAATTTATTTTGTTAATTATCCCCTTTATTTAATTAAAATTCTCATGTTTGCAGATAAATTAAATCCGAATGAATTTTGAATATTTCGGTAGAAAATAGACCGAAATTGGGCTAAAATCGAGATTGGACCACGTGGACAACACGAGCCTAGCACATTTAATTGGACAAAAAGACAGATGACATGGAAATACTTATTTCAATGAGCCAATAGTGTGAAGACAAGTGGCCAAACAATGCCAATTCATTTAGGATAGAAATATTACAATTGTACCCCTAAGTGTGTGTATAAATAGAAAAAGATGTCAATTGAAAAGGGTAGCTTTTAGTTTTTTTAGGTTAAATTTTTATTGTTAGGTTTTATTTTCTTTAGGTTTTTTTTGGATGCTTTTCGGCTGGTGACAGCAGCCACCATTGTTAAACTTTTAGAAGCTTTCGTTTTATCTTTATTCTATTGAAATGCAATTTTTTTATTCCAGTAGTTAGTATTCTATCTTATCATATTGTTCTTCATTTTTTTCCCTTTTAATTCTACTCGGGTAAGTGAAATAGTTAGTGATAGTAGCTATTTTGCTTCACCTTCCATTGCATTTCCTTGATTTTAGCTATATTCGATTCTTTTCTGAAGGGTGAAACCGGTTGTGTCGCTGATTTTACCAAGCCATTTTTCCCGATCATTTTACCCTCTTGTGTGCAGTGATATATATCATGAGCAATGCGGAACACAGTAGGAGAAGAAAGTGAAGGAACCCGACTCTCTGTTCTGCCCTGTTTTGCGAATGTGTTACTGTCCATTCTCTTTTCATGACTGCATTCTATATTAATCTAGTTATGGTAGTTGAAGTTGTGAAGGATGTAGAGATTTGTGTTTATTCTTGTTCTAGCTTTGTTCCCATTTCTGTTTTGTGCTTATTTATTTTCTGTTTTGTTGCTTTAGTCCCATTTACTTAGATAAATTCGGTTTCAAGTTTCAGTTTGTAGTTGGATTAAATTTGTTTAGCCTTTTAATTTTTTCATTACTGATTGTTAATTGCTGAGTCAATTTCTTGGTTTAAGTCAGTCGGGTGGCATGTTCAAGAGGACGTAAGGTGTAGCCGAGACCTGAAGTAGAAGCAGTGAACAGACGGTGCGCAGGACTCTGGTCAGCTGGGGAAAGCATTGCTGATTGCAGAGATTAGTTTGCAGCACCTGGATGCAGGAGCAAGTGGACAGCACCTGGTGAAGGAAGCAGAGCAGCAGATGACCGATGCACCAGAGCAGAGACCTCGGTGCAGAGGACGTGGGCAGCACTGGAAAGCAGAGAATGAAACTGCACTGCACAGAATGTGTGTTGCTGAGTTTAGCTGACTATTTCCGCGGGTACATAGTTACGGATAGTGACAGGAATTTGCAGATAGGATGAAGCATTCTGCTGTACACAGTGGAGGTCGTGTGATGCAAAGGCAGTTGGACAGAACCTGATTTTGCAGAGGACGTGGGCAGCAGGGAAAGGAAACAAATGGTGAAGAAGACAGTGCAACAGTGGCAATCGGGACCACTTTGGTTTGGCAAAATTGATAAGGCCATGTTTAGCATTTTCCTACTATAGTAGCTTAATTCATTTTTGCATTCATTTTTAGTTATTTAGTTATTAGTTGGTTTAGTTAGTTTCTCAAATGCATATATTTGCTTTGCTTAATTAGTTTAATTTAGATTTAATTAGGTCATTAAGTAATTGTCATTCTAGCATTAGAGAGTTGCTTAATAAATAATTTAGATAAATTCATTTTATGCATTTTAAGTCTTAATTAAAATTCCAAAAATTGTTTCATGCATTAGTTAGATTTCAGTGTTAATTTAGTATTTAGAGTTACCTAGGAGTAATTTTAGATTCATTAGCTTAAATTAAATTGCAATTTCATTTTATTAGATCTTAGGTTAGTTCAAATTAGTCTTGCTTTGTTATTTCCATATTTGCATTTTATGGCGTTAATTAGCTTTAACTGTTTTAATTTCTTTTGTAGGTATTTTAATTGCGTTGAGCACTGTAAGTAATTTTGCTCGGTTTTAATTTCTTTATTTTATAGCTTTTATTATTTTATTATTTTCAGTAATTTTAATTTAGACTTAGTAGATCACCCTCTTTAAATTCATAATTTGCTAGGATATAATTAGGGTAAGATTAACCGGTACTTAATCAGGCTATTCAACTTCTCTGTGGGACGATAATTTCGGGACTTAAATCCCATTATTACTTAGATGACCCGTGCACTTGCGGATAATACCCTTAGGGCTCGTCAAGCGCTAGAGCTTAGCTCGCACTAGTTTTACTTGATTTGATGAGAGTGCTGAGCATTGCTCTCACTGATTTTATGAGAACATGCGATGAGCCGTGCTTGGAGCATTGGGTAGACTGTGTGTCACGGATTAAAATAGGCTCGCACGTGTGTTCTGAGACAGGGTATGATTTATGGGTCCATGGAGTACGATGTACCGTGCAAGTAGCATGGAGTACGATGTACCGTGCAAGTAGCATGGAGTACGATGTACCGTGTGGTATCTTCGGATACGGTATCTTTGGATACGGGGTATCTTCAGATACGGCATCTTCGGATGCGTGGGATCGGATAAGACTGACGGGTTGGATTGACCCACCTCCCGGGCGGTTCCCGATTAGGGTGAGACCCCGCACACTAGGATCCGTGTAGCTGAGGGGCTCACGAGGACACACGACCATAGTCCTGGTTATTATCGATATACAGATGTTGCCTAGTCTCGCATGTTGATGATCTTGACGATGATTGAAACTGGGTTTTAAACTAAATTTGCATGATGCTATTTCCATGCTTTTTAAACCCATGTGTGATGCAAACTGATTTTCATGGTTTTGTGTGAGTCAGGACCACCCGAAGGAGGGGTTAAGTCCTGACTTTATTGTGAAATTTTTAAATGAGAAAGAAATGATTTAAAAAGAGTTGCATGTTGAATTTTCCATGCGAACGTGTTTTACATGACATCATGAATCATTGCATCAGTTTTGAAATGTGTGGAGAAAGGGTGGTTTATGCATGGCACCACGTTCATGTAGGTAGTATGGTTACCTACTTGTTCGTAGGATTTCCTTACTGAGCTTGATGTGCTCACCCCTTTCAATTTCTCATACAGATAATCTCCAGTAGATGTTGAGGCGACTGAGTACTGCATTCCGGATATCCGCTGCTACCCATCATTTGAGGTATATACACTTGTACATATTGTATCTAAATAAGTATAGCACAGTAACATGTTTGTAAGTAACTTTAGGGGATGTATAACTATTGTAAACATTTATAAATGACTGAGAAAGAATTAATTTGGTGGGACTGGCATTGACGTACAGCCCAATTGTTAGTGGAGTGTGGTCACGATTAGAGAACAGATAAGCATAAAAGAAAATAATAAAACGCGAAAAATTTACTCTGATTTTTGGGTAGTTTTGGGTCGTGAAAGAAAATTTTGTGTCAAAATTATATCGATACGAAAAATATAAATTCTTTTTTTTTTTAGAATTTATGATATTAATATACAATTTTTATATAATTTAACTTGTATCTTTTATTTGCGTCATTTTCATACTTTGACACCATATCTTGTATAAAATTACTAAATTTAACAAGGCCTGGAATTATAAATGACGTTTTATAGTTGGAAGAAAAGGAAAAGCTTTCCCTCTCCTCTAAATGCAGTTGTCACACTACTTTACTATCATTTTGGCATATCTTGGTGAAAATTGGCGTAATTGTTTCCTGAGGGAAATGAATACAATGAGAGTGAATAACATATTGGGAAATTATTTGTGTGGGCCTACTCATATCAATTTATTGTACATTACAGGCTATATAATTTGTTTTAGTCCACTTAAAAGTGATCAAATAAAGTTATCGGATTTCAGTGCATCTCAATTGGTATGGGCTTTAAAATGTGTAGAGACCTGATATATTATTCTATTTTAATGATGGGCCAAAATAGGATAAAATATACTTCAGTTATAAATAGGTTATGGTCCTCAGTCTAAACGTAATTTTTCTCATTCTCTTATCCCATCAGTGAGTGAGTTAGGGTTTTCTCTCAAAAGCAAAAGTTTAGACTGGAAGACTGCTAACCCCAATCAATCAATTTCAATGGATCTAGGTGCACTTCTATATTCTAATTTTCTTGATGATTGAACATGAGATCCTGGTTATAAATATTATGTAATTATAGTTTTCCTACATAACATGCTTAAGCCTGAGGCCTGAATCGTGCAAATGAGATGTTGGTTGTGTAAGACCCGTATTTTTGGATGTAAACTTTATGAAATCATGAGTATGGTGATGTATTTACAATGTAAAGCATAAATGATGTAAGTCTACGGATTCGATGTACATACTTGTAACATGGGTTTATAATGTACACACAAGTTTCATTTTATATGAATATGGAGAAATGGACTTTTATAAGTGATGAATGTGCTTGGAATTCAAAATGAGTGGTGTGGTAAAATGGAATGAAGTTGTGCTTCCATTTAGATTGGCATGGTATACCTTTGGCTATGCCATGAATACACACAAGTTCTAATGTGTATAAAGTATGAATGGATGTCATTTTCAAATCTTAAAGGTGGTTGGGTGAGAAAATGACCATTGCAGCAAATTAAGGAAGTTGGGTGTGAGTTGCTGCTGAAAAACTGTAAAAAATCTAGAAAATATGAAGGCTAGATCGATCTCATAGGATGAGAGATCAATCTGGAAGAGCTAAAGTGCTCTTATTCGAGCAATAAGAACAGTGCAGATCGATCTCCAATGGAGCCAAATCGATCTGCTAAACATTCTGTAAAATGAGGATCGATTCTTAAGGTAAACAGATCGATTTCCTTAGCTCTCGGGTTAGAGCAGATCAATCTCCTACTTTACCCAGATCGATCTCCTTAAGCTACTGCCTGAGACAGATCTGTGAGATCCATAATTTTTGTATGATATTCCTTATGATTTCCATATTGTATGACATTAGTATATGTTAATGGATTCATAAGATGGTTGATTCGGATTTGAAAAATGTGGATGAAACGAAATAAATTACGTAAAAAAAAAATCGAGTATTGATAAATCGGGAAAACAAAGAAGCAACAAGTTTGTCTAAGGAATTAAATCGAGGTGATTGAAAATAAGGAATTGAAAATAGGGAAAAGATTGTGGATTGATGAAAGAAAGTCGATTCAATTTGGTCCCGAACATGTGCAAGGGTAAAATGGTCAAAAGACCAAAATTCGGTATAAATTCGATAAGTAATTTTTGTTAAAATTATGGAATTTGTGAAATCTGGATCAATACCGAGGAAAATATTTAAATTCGAGGCCGATTGATCTAGATATTAATTTATTGAAATTTACGGGAATTAATTTGGAATTAATCGAGATTTTTAATTCAAAAAAATTATCCTGAAAAGAATCGAAAAATATACCGAGAAAGATGAAAATACATTGATAAATTCCTTTATTGATTAAATGAATTTAATAATATTTTTAAGATTTTTTAAGAGATATTTGGATTATTTTATATAATTGAATTGATTAAAATAATAATAAATAAATTAATAAATAATAATAATTGAAAAAAAAACGAAAAATCTGAATCGGGGAGAGAGAAAAACCTGAGAAAACGAAACCCATCGTCGACCTATGAAACTCGAACCCTCCGACGAGCCACTGGCGACCGTTGAACCCAGGCGAAGGTCGGAGAAAAATGAGCAATGCCCGACGGTTCCAACGGTACTGGTGACGCGAGTTGACGGCAGCTATTTTCGGCGAATCGACCGACGAAAGTTCCGGGGAGAAATCGCCTCTGTCCAGGCGAACGACGGCGTCTTAGCGCCGATTCAACCCCGCAGAATGATCCCCAGGCCAAGGCTGTTCTGTTGAACCCACTGGCGGCCGGCGAGATGGTCGGAAACGCCGGCGACGGTGAAATGCCCAAAACGGCACCGTAGCCGAGAAGGGAAAAAAAGAAGAAAAAGAAAAGAAAGAAAAAGGGGAAAAGGAAGAAAGTGTACCCGGGGATGACTTGAAAGTCGGGTAAGTGATCGAGCAGTCGGGATTGACCTGCAGATAAATCCCGGGAATTCAATTTAATATTATTTTATTAGAAAATGACCCGAAATTGAATAATTGTACCGTGTCACTACAGAGCCCGAACGAGAGCCGATTTAGCTCCGATTTTCATACCCCGCACCATATTGGGTAAGTATATTTTAAATATGATAATATGAGTCTTTTAATGCAGAGTTTCGGTTATTTTAAGGGATTTTACGAATTAATTCTGCATAAAAGGAATTTTATTCGAAATTTCAAAGTAATTATCGTAAACAGTATCCGGGCTATCCACTGATTTTGGAACGAAGCCCGATGATTATTGATAAATCAAATGAGCCCAGTAAACCCGAAGAAGGGATTTAAAAAGTGGAAACGGGCTGAAAAAGGGGTTCGAGGCCCATTAAAGTGCAATCAGGCCCAATAGAGTAAAACGGGCCCAGAGCTTTAGATTCGATCAGTAAGAGTGAAATACTAATATGTATATATGAACTGAACCCATATGTGGTTATATGCAGGTCCGTAGACGAGCGAATTGGACTGAAAAACCTGGTACGGTCGAGTCGAGATAAGCTTGCGCGTGATTCCAGGTAAGGGAATTTTATGAACACTTAGAGGTAGCTGTACGTAATTTTGAGGGGATTTACATTACGTTAAATTCAATAGGCTACCCGAAAACAGAATAATAATTTTTACGAAAAAATATGGAAATAGTGGAAAATGACTATTTTGCCCCCAGTTAGGAAAATTTCAAAAAGGGTAGTAAGGCTATGAAATTACATGAATTTCATTATTTTAATGTTTTCATGATGATATTGCTTTAATTCAAGCAATTTATGGATAGGTTGGCTACTATTTACATGTTTTAAGTGAAAAGGCACAGGTTAGGTGCCAGTTGATATTTATTTAACATGTTTTGATAATATTGAGCCATCTATCAGTGTTATATGAGTTGTAACCGTGCTTGAGCACTGCTCGCATTGGATTTTATATTTTAACTCATACTCAGAGTGCTGGAGCCTTGCTCGCACTATTTTACAGATTTGTTTTATATGACTACCGTACTGGAGTTTTTCTCGTACGAGGTTTTCACTGAGTTTTAATACTTATCCGTATTGGAGCAATGCTCGTACATGGATTTGAATTGAATGTATAATCAGTTTAAGTCGTACTGGAGCGCTGTTCGTACGCAGATTTTAATTGATTTCTATGAAACCGTGCTAGACTTTCACTCGCACGAGGTTTCATATATCATGAATATGCATGGAGCCGTGCTAGAGCTTCGCTCGCACAGGAATTTATATGACATGCATATAGCCGTGTTGGAGCCTCCTGTTGACTGTGTGTCACAGTGAGATGATATGCTCACACGTGCATACTGAGACATACTTGACATGGGTGGATAAGACCTATTACAGGCACCCCGATTGAGCTTGGGTTCACGAAGTACGATGTACCGTGTATGTCACGCGGAGTACGCTGTACCGTGGGGATTGTTGGAGTGGAGTGGCATTAGCCACGAGACAGCAAGTCTTGCCCTCGCAATCCTGATATTATGCTATTCTGGCAGGTAGGATGACCCACCTCCCGTTTTAGGTGTGATACCCCGCACACTAGGATCTGTGTGCCAGGGATCACAAGGTTATGGCCATAGTCCTGGATATTACCGATATAGTCGCTTACATGTCTCACATGATATAACTATTGGTCTTAATAGACCAAGGTAGACCCGAGGGAGGGGTCAAGCCCCGATTTTCTTATGATTTCAATTGAGTTTTGATTATTCCCATGGAGGGATTTTATGAGACTTTCATTGATTTGTAACCCTGTGAGAAGGGTGATTTTATATCGGAGAGTTGAAAATAAAGAATTTTGTTGAAATAGATTTTGATTTGTGAGTGTATCGTATTTTGACCCTGATGGGGTATTTTAAAACGTGTTGTTTCATTGAGCATGAGATGTTTTCACATGAGAATTATTCCATGTTTTAATATGCCGATTTCCTGTTTTAGAACAGATGATATTATATATATATATATATGGCATATCATTGTTTTTACCTCATGCTCACATATATCCTGATTTCTTATCAGCATGTAGATAGTATAGCTATCTACCCGTTTGTATTATTGCCTTACTGAGCATGTGGAGCTCACCCTTTCATTTTCCACCCACTTTTAGTGTTTCCACCATAGAGATAGCGGGTGTAGAGAGTAGACGACATAGTTGATATCTTTGTTTCCCATCGACTGTCAGGTATACACCACATACAAAATTTTGTATTAGTATGCTTACAGCACAATATTGTATATGAAAGAATATTTGGGGATGTAAATATAGAATTATTTGATGTATAAACATACCGACCACTCTATTATATGATTAATGATATCAGTATGTATGTTTACGTGTGATATTTCTTAATGGTTTGAATGGTATATCGATATTGATTCACAGCCCGACCTGTTTAGAGGAATATGTCACGAGGAGGTAAGAAAGATTTTTCAAAAGCGAAAAAATTTGTACTGATTTTGGTAGTATTGGGTCGTGACAGTAAAAGTGGTATCAGAGCAGAGGTTGGCCAGACGTGAATCAGTATCGATAAGTAAGCAATTATGAGTTAGAGTTGGTCAGATAAGAGTCGATAATGGTCGTTAAGGAAAATTACATCCCCCTTAGTCTTGTGTTGTATGAGATGTCAAAGTGTACACTAGATGGGAATTAAATTAAAAAATGAATTTGGAATACAGGATTTACATTATGCCGGTCACCCGCAGTGGTGTGGGGCTAGTACACGTGCTAGAGGCCGTAGGGGCAGGCCTAGAGGCCGTGGTGATGGTATACCGACTGGTCAGGTACCCGAGGGTACTGCTGTGAGACCAGATGAGACTGAGGCACGCTTCGCTAGACTTGAGCAGAGTATTGAGAGCCTGGCTGAGATTGTAGCGCAGCAGGCAGTGCTCAGGTCTAGAGATAGGCAAGATCTGGCGGAACAGATAGCACCTGATCCCGAGATACTGGCACAGGCCGCAGAGTTACCCGAGGTTCAAGCTCAGGCTGTAGAGGCAGTGAGACCCCAGCCAGCTCAAGATGTTGGATATGAGTGTGACTTGGATAGATTTAGACATTTTCAGAAGTTTAGACCTCCAGTCTTCCATGGGAGGAAGGACCCAGTAGTAGCTGAGGATTGGGTGTATCAAATGGAGAAGCTATATAGGCTTTTCAGGTGCACTACTACTAAGAGGGTTGCTTTTGCCGTATTTGTATTTCAGGGAGCGGCAAAGCATTGGTGGAGATCTATCGAGCCGATATTGAGAGCTCGACATGCTGAGGTCACATGGGAGATATTTTTGAATGCCTTTAGGAGGCAGTATGTTCCCGCTACTGCACAGTGAAAGTTGAGGATGGAGTTTTTGAGTTTGGTTCTGGGGAACCAGTCTATTGACGAGTATGAGACTCGATTCATCTCTTTGGGGAGATATGATTTGGAGATGATGGGCAGTGAGGATCGGAAGGTCCAGAAGTTTATAGATGGACTGAGACCAGCCATCAGATCTCGGTTAGCTCCCTTTGATGTTTTGACTTATGAGGAGGCAGTACATAGAGCTCAGCTATGTGAGCAGGATTATGAGCGGAACGTATCCGAGACAGGAAAGTTTAGTAGGAGTCGAGACAGAGATCGAAAGAGACCCGACAGAGACAGATTTTTCAGGAGAGGTGTACGGCTCTTTGATAAGAGGCCGAAGATTGAGGAGGTTCAGGAGAGGACAGATAGACCCCCTGTTCATCCGGCTTTACCACCAGCTAGAGGCATTGTCATTGGAGGACCACGCCCTACTACTGATCGATGTAGGCGATGTGGCAGATATCATGGTACCAGACCTTGTCCAGTGCCTATAGCTACTACTGTAGTATGTTATCGATGTGGGAGGCCGGGGCATATGATGAGAGATTGCCCAGAGAGACTATACACTGCCCCACAGAAGGGCAAGGAGCCGGAGAGAGCTCCAATTCAGGTTCCTGCTCAGAGGAGGAGAGCTACTACAGAAGAGAAAGGGAAGCAAGTGATGGGTACATGGTGAGTTCATGCTTTGGACCAGGATACGACAGATCAATCGTCTGATGTGGTGAAAGGTACCATCCTAATATTTAATTTAGAAGCATATGTTTTGATTGATCCTGGTGCCACACATTCATTCGTATCGCCTTCATTTGCATGTAAATTGTCTAGGTATGTAAAGTATATTCCTCTGAGTAGTAAATCGTTAATACTTACCCCCATAAACACAAGTCAGTTAGTAGAGTATGTAGTCAGGGACTGTAAGTTGAAAGTCGGGGAGAAAGAAATATCAGTCGACCTTATTGTGATGTATATGAGGGACTTCGATGTCATACTAGGAATGGATTGGTTGGCTTCCAATTGAGTTGTGTTAGATTGTTTTTCTAAGACATTAACGTTTAATACCCCGAAAGAAGTGTTGTAAAATTTCCCTAAAAAGTAATGAAATCAGTGTTATTTTAAATGGAGCAATAAATTTTTGCTGATTTTATGATTTATGTTTTGAAGGATTCATCGCATATATGGTTGATACGAACCAGGTACAATCGGATTTGAGAGATATTCCAGTGGTTAGGGAGTTTCCTGACGTCTTTCCAAACGATTTACCAGGATTACCTCCAGCCAGAGAGATGGAGTTTGGGATAGATTTAGTACCTGGTACAGAATCGATTTCGAGACCACCGTATAGGATGGCTCCGATTGAGTTAGAGGAGCTGAGGAAACAGTTACAGGATTTGCTTGAGAAGGGGTTTGTGAGACCGAGCGTATCACCTTGGGGAGCTCCAATCTTGTTTGTGAGGAAGAAGGATGGTAGCCTCCGATTATGTATGGATTACAGATTGTTGAACAAGGCTACCATTAAGAACAAGTATCCCCTTCCACGCATTGATGATATGTTGGATCACTTTCGGGGAGCACATGTCTTTTCTAAGATTGATCTGAGGTCTGGGTATCATCAGCTGAGGATACGAAGAGAGGATGTGCCCAAGACAGCATTTAGGACCCGTTATGGTCATTATGAGTTTTTGGTTATGCCATTCGGGTTGACTAATGCCCCCGCAGCATTCATGGCTTTGATGAACGATGTGTTCAAGCCATACCTAGATCGATTTGTGATTGTATTTATCGATGATATTTTGGTATACTCCAGATCCAGGGAGGACCACGAGCAGCACTTGAGGATAGTGTTACAGACCCTCAGAGAGAGACAGTTGTATGCCAAACTCAGTAAGTGTGACTTCTGGTTGGAGCAAATTTCTTTCTGGGCCATGTAGTATCGAGGGATGGAGTGTCAGTGGACCCATCCAAGATAGAGGCAGTTGTTCAGTGGGAGCGGCCTAGGACAGTCACAGAGATTCAGAGTTTTCTGGGTTTGGCAGGATACTACAGGAGATTTGTAGAGGGTTTCTCCAGATTAGCTACTCCGTTGACACGTCTCACACGGAAGGATGTTGAGTTTGTGTGGGATGATGCCTGTGAGAGGAGTTTTCAGGAACTGAAGCATCGATTGACCACTGCTCCAGTTCTCACCATACCTACCAGCTCAGGAGGTTTCTTAGTATATATAGATGCATCGCATCAGGGACTGGGCTGTGTATTGATGCAGGATGGGAGGGTAGTTGCCTATGGATCTAGACAGCTGAAAGATCACGAGAGGAACTATCCGACCCACGATTTGGAGTTAGCGGCCATAGTGTTTGCACTGAAGATATGGCGCCATTACTTATATGGTGAGCAGTTTTAGATTTTTACAGACCATAAGAGTTTGAAGTATTTATTCTCGCAGAAGGAGCTGAACATGAGACAGAGGAGATGGCTCGAGCTCCTGAAGGATTATGATTGCGAGATATTATACCACCCGGGAAAGGCTAATGTAGTTGCTGATGGTTTGAGCAGGAAGAGCCTAGGGTTGGTATCATTTATGATGGTTCGGGAACATGATTTGTTAGAGCAGTTCGCGAGCCTCAGTTTGGACATAGCACCCCCTGAGATTGACAGAGTTGAGATCATTATGAGCCTGAGATTAGAGCCAGAGTTGTTTGATCGTATCCGATAGGCTCAGCAGAGTGATCAGGGATGTATTCAGTTGATGAGGCAGGTACAGGCAGGTGCAGATACCGATTTTGCATTGAGTACTGATGGTTTACTGAGGTTCTGCGGTAGGATATGTGTTCCCGAGAATCCTGAGATCAGGAGGATGATTTTATCAGAGGCTCACTCAGCGAGGTATACAGTACATCCGGGGAGTACGAAGATGTATCAGAATCTCCGGAGAGTTTATTGGTGGTCTGGGATGAAGAGAGACATAGCAGAGTATGTTGCGAGATGTCTCGTCTGTTAGCAGGTAAAGGTAGAGCATCAGAAGCCTGCAGGATTATTGCAGCCTCTACCGATACCGACATGGAAGTGGAAGCATGTCACCATGGATTTTGTGATGGGATTACCAAGGACCCGCAGAGGTCATGATGCCATCTGGGTGATTGTGGATAGACTGACGAAGTCCGCCCATTTCTTAGCTATGAGAGCTACAGATGCTCTGAGTACGTTGGCGAACTTATATGTTCGCGAGATTGTCAGGCTACATGGCGTTCCAGTGAGCGTTGTTTCTGATAGGGATGTCTGCTTCACTTCCCATTTTTGGGAACATTTTCAGGAAGCGTTGGGGACCCAGTTGAGATTTAGCACCGCTTTCCATCCTCAGACAGATGGTCAGTCAGAGCGGACTATACAGACTCTGGAGGATATGTTGAGAGCATGTGTGTTGGATTTTGGAGGCTCCTGGGATGATCATTTCCCATTAGCCGAGTTCACCTACAATAACAGTTATCACTTGAGTATCGGGATGGCACCGTATGAGGCACTGTATGGTCGCAGATGCCGTTCCCCTATTGGATGGGAAGAGATTGGTGACAGACTGTTATTTGCTCCTGACTTGGTACAGCAGGCTACTGAGGATGTCAGGTTAATATGCGATAGATTGCAGATAGCTCAAAGCCGACAGAAGAGTTACGCTGACAGGAGACGCAGACCACTAGAGTTTGCAGAGGGTGAGTCGGTGTTTTTGAGAGTTTCTCCTTCCAAAGGTATCATGAGGTTCGGTAAGAAAGGTAAATTGAGCCCTCGTTTTATTGGACCCTTTGAGATTCTGGAGCGAGTGGGAGATTAGGCCTATAGATTGGCATTGCCACCAGAGTTGGCAGGTGTACACAGTGTCTTCCACGTTTCTATGCTTCGTAAGTACCATCCAGATCCGTCACACGTGATTCACTACGAGCCGTTAGAGCTCAGTGACAGTATGACATATGTTGAGAGACCAGTTCGAATTTTGGATAGGAAGGTGGAGGCATTGCGATCCAAGACGATCTCCCTGGTGAAGGTTCAGTGGCAGTATCACACTCCGGAGGAAGCTACCTGTGAGCTAGAGAGCATGATACAGGATAAGTACCCGGAGTTGTTTACCGATTAATTTGGTTCTAATTTGGAGGACTAAATTCTTTTAGTGGGGGAGATTGTGAGATCCGTAATTTTTGTATGATATTCCTTATGATTTCCATATTGTATGACATTAGTATATGTTAATGGATTCATAAGATGGTTGATTCGGATTTGAAAAATGTGGATGAAACGAAATAAATTACGTAAAAAAAAAAATCGAGTATGGATAAATCGGGAAAACAAAGAAGCAACAAGTTTGTCTAAGGAATTAAATCGAGGTGACTGAAAATAAGGAATTGAAAATAGGGAAAAGATTGTGGATTAATGAAAGAAAGTCGATTTAATTTGGTCCCGAACATGTGCAAGGGTAAAATGGTCAAAAGACCAAAATTCGGTATAAATTCGATAAGTAATTTTTGTTAAAATTATGGAATTTGTGAAATCTGGATCAATACCGAGGAAAATATTTAAATTCAAGGCCGATTGATCTAGATATTAATTTATTGAAATTTACGGGAATTAATTTGGAATTAATCGGGATTTTTAATTCAAAAAAATTATCCCGAAAAGAATCGAAAAATATACCAAGAAAGACGAAAATACATTGATAAATTCATTTATTGATTAAATGAATTTAATAATATTTTTAAGATTTTTTAAGAGATATTTGGATTATTTTATATAATTTAATTGATTAAAATAATAATAAATAAATTAATAAATAATAATAATTGAAAAAAATGGAAAATCTAAATCGGGGAGAGAGAAAAACCCGAGAAAACGGAACCCATCGTCTACCCGTGAAACCCGAACCCTCCGACGAGCCACCGACGACCGTTGAACCCAGGAGAAGGTCGGAGAAGATAGAGCAACGCCCAACGGTTCCAATGGTACTGGTGACGCGCGCCGACGGCAGCTATTTCCGATGAATCGATCGACGAAAGTTCTGGGGAGAAATCACCTCTGTCCCAATGAACGACGGCGTCTTAGCGCTGATTCAACCCCGCAGAATGATCCCCAGGCCAAGGCGGTTCTGTTGAACCCACTGGCGGCCGACGAGATGGCCGAAAACGCCGGCGACGGTGAAATGCCCAAAACTACACCGTAGCTGAGAAGGGAAAAAAAAGAAGAAAAAGAAAAGAAAGAAAAAGGGAAAAAGGAAGAAATTGTACCCGGGGATGACTTGAAATTCGGGTAAGTGACTGAGTAGTCGGGATTGACCTGCAGATAAATCCCGGGAATTCAATTTAATATTATTTTATTGGAAAATGACCTGAAATTGAATAATTATACAGTGTCACTACAGAGCCCGAACGAGAGCCGATTTAGCTCTGATTTTCGTACCCCGCACCATATTGGGTAAGTATATTTTAAATATGATAATATGAGTCTTTTAATGCAGAGTTTCAGTTATTTTACGGGATTTTGCGGATTAATTTGCATAAAAGGAATTTTATTCGAAATTTCAAAGTAATTATCGTAAACAGTATCCGGGCTATCCACTGAGTTTGGAACGAAGCCCGATGATTATTGATAAATCAAATTAGCCCAGTAAACCCGAAGAAGGGATTTAAAAAGTGGAAACGGGCTGAAAAACGGGTTCGAGGCCCATTAAAGTGCAATCAGGCCCAATAGAGTAAAACGGGCCCAGAGCTTTAGATTCGATCAGTAAGTGTTAAATACTGATCTGTATATTTGAACTGAACCCATATGTGGTTATATGCAACTCCGTAGACGAGCGAATTGGACTGAGAAACCTGGTACGGTCGAGTCAGGATAAGCTCGCGCGTGATTCCAAGTAAGGGAATTTTATGAACACTTAGAGGTAGCTGTACGTAATTTTGAGGGGATTTACATTACGTTAAATTCAATAGGCTACCCGAAAACAGAATAATAATTTTTACGGAAAAATATGGAAATAGTGGAAAATGACTATTTTGCCCCCAGTTAGGAAAATTTCAAAAAGGGTAGTAAGGCTATGAAATTGCATGAATTTCATGATTTTAATGTTTTCATGATGATATTGCTTTAATTCAAGCAATTTATGGATAGGTTGGCTATTATTTACATGTTTTAAGTGAAAAGGCACAGGTTAGGTGCCAGTTGATATTTATTTAACATGTTTTGATAATATTGAGCCACCTATCTGTGTTATATGAGTTGTAACCGTGTTTGAGCACTGCTCATACTGGATTTTATATTTTAACTCATACTCAGAGTGCTGGAGCCTTGCTTGCACTATTTTACAGATTTGTTTTATATGACTACCGTATTGGAGTTTTTCTCGTACGAGGTTTTCACTGAGTTTTAATACTTATCCATATTGGAGCAATGCTCGTACGTGGATTTGAATTGAATGTATAATCAGTTTAAGTCGTACTGGAGCACTGCTCGTACGCAGATTTTAATTGATTTCTATGAAACCGTGCTAGACTTTCGCTCGCACGAGGTTTTCAGATATCATGAATATGCATGGAGCCGTGCTAGAGCTTCGCTCGCATAGGAATTTATATGACATGCATATAGCCGTGTTGGAGCCTCTTGTTGACTGTGTGTCACAGTGAGATGATATGCTCACACGTGCATACTGAGACATACTTGACATGGGTGGATAAGACCTATTATAGGCACCCCTGATTGAGCTTGGGTTCACGGAGTACGATGTACCGTGTATGTCACGCGGAGTACGCTGTAACGTGGGGATTGTTGGAGTGGAGTGGCATTAGCCACGAGACAGCAAGTCTTGCCCTCACAATCCTGATATTATGCTGTTCTAGCGGGTAGGATGACCCACCTCCCGTTTCAGGTGTGATACCTCGCACACTAGGATCCGTGTGCCAGGGATCACGAGGTTATGGTCATAGTCTTGGATATTACCGATATAGTCGCTTACATGTCTCACATGATATAACTATTGGTCTTAATAGACCAAGGTAGACCCGAGGGAGGGGTCAAGCCTCGATTTTCTTATGATTTCAATTGAGTTTTGATTATTCCCATGGAGGGATTTTATGAGACTTTCATTGATTTGTAACCCTGTGAGAAGGGTGATTTTATATCGGAGATTTGAAAATAAAGAATTTTGTTGAAATAGATTTTGATTTGTGAGTGTATCGTATTTTGACCCAGATGGGGTATTTTAAAACGTGTTGTTTCATTGAACATGAGATGTTTTCACATGAGAATTATTCCATGTTTTAATATGCAGATTTCCTGTTTTAGAACAAATGATATTATATATATATATATATGGCATATCATTGTTTTTACCTCATGCTCACATATATCTTGATTTCTTATCAGCATGTAGATAGTATAGCTATCTACCCGTTTGTATTATTGCCTTACTGAGCATGTGGAGCTCACCCTTTCATTTTCCACCCACTTTCAGTGTTTCCACCATAGAGATAGCGGGTGTAGAGAGTAGACGGCATATCTGATATCTTTGTTTCCATCGACTGTCAGGTATACACCACGTACAGAATTTTGTATTAGTATGCTTACAGCACCGTATTGTATATGAAAGAATATTTGGGGATGTAAATTGTGAGATCTGAGAATTTCAGACATATTTTATTGATGTAATAATAATTTGAGTATAATTTATTGAGTTAAGTGAATTGTGGGAATTATAATTGGAGATTTATGTGTTAAGTGTGTAAAATAAGCATGATCCATGAGGACAGATTGATCTGGGAGAAGGAGAGATCGATCTGGTGAGTTAAAAATGACGAGGAAGGGGAAATTTGAGGAGCAGATCGATCTCCAATGGAAGAGATAGATCTCCTTATGAATCTGTTTGAGAAGGGATCGATCTCATGAGGAAGAGATCGATCTCCAAATGAATCTGTTTGAGAGAAGATCGATCTCATGAGGAGGAGATCGATCTCCAAATGCTTCTGTTTGGGGAGAAGATCGATCTCCTTAGGAGCAGATCGATCTCATAAAGCCATAAAGAGATCGATCTCACCCCTCGACAGATCGATCTCCTAGGCATAAAATTGCCCAGATCGTCCCCAAATTTCAAACACAGATCGATCTCATCAAGAGGCAGATCGATCTCCTACCTCCAGTCTATATAAGGAACCCGTGTTTTCTCTGCAATTTCACTTTCTCTCTCCTCCAAAACCTACATTTTTCTGAAAACCTAGTTTCTCACTCCTCCAAATCCCCCATTTTCGGCCGAATCAGCTATTGTGGTAAGAAGGAAAGTTGTTCCTCATCAAAGGGAGAACAACATACTTGGAAATCGAAGGACGAATCGGATCGAGGCGTGAGTTGTGCATCTCACAAGCTTTGGGTAATTTCTAAACCTCGATCTTGATATTTGAGCTGATTTTGATGTTATTGGTGGTTGTAATTGTGTTGAAATAGTTGAGAAATGATTAGGGATTGATGAATTTCAATGTGGATAGAGTGATAATGATATTTGGTGATTTTGAGAAATTGTGCTATAAATGAAATATAGACAATGTGGTGAATTAGCATAGATAATTGGTATTAGAGATGTAGAACTTCGAGATATTGGGAATGAGGTTGTAGTTTAGGGTTGAGTTACGAGAAATCAAGAGATTTGAGGTGTTATGAGCAATTATGCTCGATTTTGAGAATTGAGGGTTATGTGATATAGAGTATTGATGTTTTAACATCGTTTGGGCAGCTCGGGAGTTCCAGAGTGGAATGCGAGGCTAGTCCGTGATACGGGGGAAACGATTGCACTATACGAGGTGCAAAGAGGTAAGGGAAAACTAAACCATTTTGTGTATGTATTTTGATGAATTGTTAGCATGAACCATGATTTGAGAATACAAGCATGTTGGTGTTGTGTAGTGATATAATTGCACACGGTTTTTATAGCCGGTTGGAGCCCATTATTTTATGAGTTTATAAGCTAAGTGTGAAATTGCTTTATAAACCTTTGAGTTGCGTGAAAAGTAAATTGGGCTCCACGTTAAGGCGATATTGAGATTTGAGAAAATGTGTGCGTGTTTTGCCGGTTGGAACTCGGTTTTAATATGTTTTGTGTTGAGCACACAAATGTTTTAAATGAGTTTTTAAGAGAAAACCATTATGAGTTCTACGTAAAGGCATAACGTTTTATAAGATAATGGCTAATGAGTGAGACTTAGGCGTGTCATGTTGAATACACATCGGGCCTTGCTCTGGTAGCATATAAGACCGATATAGTGGGACGCCTGGGAACCGACCCAGGGACCACGGGCCTTGCTCTGGTAGCATATAAGACCGATATAGTGGGACGCCTGGGAACCGACCCAGGGACCACAGGCCTTGTTCTGGTAACATATAAGTCCAATATACTTTGCATACGACCATATTGTCGACGTTCCCTCTATACGAGGATGCCTGGGATGCGCACCCAGAGGAGCTTATATATATTTGATGTGCCATGACGAGTTTTAATTGAGTTTTATTGCCTAGTCTCGTTTTACACATGAGTTGTGTTTTGTGACCTTGTCACGTGTGATTTACTGAGGTGATTTTTATCACGTATTTGAGAACAGCCATTATTGCATATCTTTACACATGCTTGTGAGTGCTCGATGTTGAGCCTTTTATCTTCATGTTTTCACATGATTTAACGAGTTATGAGATGATGTTTTGAGAACTTTCATGCTACGATTTCAAATGAGCTTTATAAACAAATACATATTTGTGATGTGTGAAATGGTTTATATAACTGAGTTCCTTTACCCCCCTTACTGAGCGATTTAGAAGCTCACCCTGTTTTCCTTTCCCCCCAGAGTTCTTCAAGTGAAAAAGGATCTCCCTGCGGCGTACGGAGTAGTGGCTAGTGGAGGACTTGAGCTCCAGGCCATATATATTGTATTTGAGGTATCTTTTATCTTTTCATGTACCCAGACTATTAATGTGATTACAGACACTCGATGTATGTCATTGTATGGGATGTATTAGGATTAATTAACTTGGAATTGAGTAATGTATATGATTCAATATACACTATGTTGTGATGAGATCCTGAGGCATGATAATTATGATGATGTATGACACTGCACAGGAATGCACCTTTAATTGTGAATTAACGAAAAAAAAAGTTTTAAATTAGCCCTATTTTCCGCATTTTCGGGGCGTGACATAAATATAGAATTATTAGATGTATAAACATACCGACCACTCTATTATATGATTAATGATATCAGTATGTATGTTTACGTGTGATATTTCTTAATGGTTTGAATGGTATATCGATATTGATTCATAGCCCGACCTGTTTAGAGGAATATGTCACGAGGAGGTAAGAAAGATTTTTCAAAAGCGAAAAAATTTGTATTGATTTTGGTAGTATTGGGTTGTGACAAGATCGATCTCAAGCTTTCAATAGATCGATCTCATGCATTCAAATTGGCATGAAAATGAGGGATTTAAGGGGACCAGATCGATCTCGTCCTTCGACAGATCGATCTCATCAAGTGATTTCTATAAAAAGGAGCAGTGTAATCTGTATTTTTCCAAAATAGAACCATCCTTTCCATTTTGTACCCAAAACCTAGATTTTGTCTCTCTAAAATCAGCCATTTCCAGTAAGAATTGAAGGGGAGCTATTAGATACAAAGTTGTTCATCTTAAAGAAGAGAACAACATAGTTTAGAATCGAAACCTCATTGTTGATATTGAAGGAGCAAGGAACATTTCCCTTTGGAGCAAGAAGAGGAACTAGACTGGTAAGTTTCTAATACTCAGCCCAAGTACATTGTCTATTTAATGGTTTTGGGGTTGATTTGCATGTGTGTTGATAGTCAAAACTACCTAGGTTATGATGGAACTAAGGTAACCTAGAAAATGGGATGAATCTAGTGTGAGAAAGTGTGATTTTGATGAGTTGGTGGTTTGTGGATTGTGATAAGTTGTTATTGAAGTAATACGAATGATTTGTAGTGGATAAACGAAGCCACATTGGGAGTTTAGGGGATTTGTGGAAAATGAGTATGTAAATGCTTGATAAATGCCATAGTGAAGAAATCAATGAAATACGAACACTACAGACTTAATATCAATCTAATATCGATTTGGAACGAGTTAATAGGCTTAAGAGGATCCATAGACTCGAGTTATGGGTAGAGTAATGAAACGAGGCCTCAAAAGCGTTAATAGAGACTATAGGTCGAATCGACTATAGTAAACGCAAGTGTTGGATTATATGGGCTAAAATGTTGTGAAATATGTTTATGTGCAGTTCTAGAGAGATCGTTGGAGATGAATCGAACTGCACGAGTACGTAGCTTTAAGGAAGTGGAATCACGCGTCGCGATTCCAGGTAAGAGAATTTTGTGAGTATATAGAGGCAGCTGCTCGTATTTTTAACTCGTGGGTATATAGGGCTTTGGAAATGTGCATGAGTTTATAGAAATAGGTTTGACAATGTATGGAAATTGTTTCGAGTATTCGTATGAGATTTGGTTGTTTGAAATGGTATTGTAAAGAAGTGGGATAGTAAGGCTAATAATTGCATAAATCACGTGTTTTGAATGTTTTCACAAAACACCTTACTTTGTTTTAAGTAAATTGACTAATAGGCTGGCAAATGTTTGAATGTTTTGTGAAATAGCACATGTGAGTTGCTAAGCATGTGTTATGAATGTTTTGGTTATTTATGAGCCGCCTATCCTGTTTATGTGAATTGAATCGTGTTGGAGCCTAGCTTGCACTGGATATTGATGTTTTCACATGTTCGAAACATGCTGGAGCTTAGCTCGCACTTAAATTTGAATTGTGGTGATGTTTTATAAACCGTACTGGAGCTTTTGCTCGTACGTGGATTTTGAGTGGATTTCTTATGCATATAACCGTACTGGAGCTATGCTCGTACATGGTTTTCTTCATATTTTATGCATACATGTCGTACTAGAGCGTTGCTCATATGAGGTAATTTGTTATGATGCATGAATTCACGCTAGAGCGTAGCTCGCGCAGGTTTTCACACTGTGGTATGTATGATGTCGTGGTGAGGGTAATACGGATTGATGTTCAGGGAACCCAACAGGCCTAACAGACCTCTTGAGTGGGGTGAGGGTAAGGGGCTAGGACCTGGCACTAATCCATTCATGGAACCCAACAGGCCTAACAGACCTATTGAGTCAGGCGAGCGTGAGGGGTTAGGACCTGAATCAGGGAACACAACAGGGGCGAGTAAGGCCATGAGGGGCTAGGAGCTGGTATTAAGAGTACTCCCACGTGTACTTGAGACTAGAGGTTTCACTCGGTATGGGGTAGATAAGACCTACTGCAGGCACTCCCAACCATGTTATGGGTCCGCGGAGTACGATGTACCGTGTATATCATATGGAGTACGATGTACTACGTGGATGAGATACTGATGAGAAAGTCTAGCGGAGAACTAACCCACCTTTGTTCCAGCATGATACCGAGCACACCGGGATCCGTGTGGTCTGGGATGATATATGACATAGTTGGCCAACATAGTCAGTCGAGATATAGTGACCTGTCTCCTTGCTTTTTACATAACACCACATGGTCTTGATACTTGAGTGTGATTTTGACTGTCCAAGGTAGACCTTGTAAAACCCCGTATATGTATAATGGTAATGTGTGTAATTGGATCAAATAAATATGAATGGACTTGTAATGTAAAGTATGATTGATGTAAGTCCATGAATTCAATGTACGTATGTGTAATATGATTTGTAACGTACATACAAGTTCCATTGAGTATGAATATGAAGAAATGAGTTCTTATAAGTGATGGGTGTGACTGAAACTTAAAATGAGTAGTGTGGTAAAATGGAAAGAAATTATGCTTCCATTTGGTTTTATGTAGCATACCTTTGGACATTCAATGAATGCACACAAGTTTCAATGTGCATAAGGTATGAATGGAATGCCATTTTCAAGTTATAAAGGTGGATGGATGAGAAAATGGCAATGGCAACAGATTAAGGATGTGTTGGTGTGAGTTGCAGCAAGAAAACTGCAGGAAATCTGGAAAACATGAAGGCCAGATCGATCTCATAGGATGAGAGATCGATCTGGAAGAGCCAGAATGCTCTTATTTGGGCAATGGAATAGAGCAGATCGATCTCCAATGGGGCCAGATCGATCTCCTAAGCATTCTGTGATGAAAAGATCGATCCTCAAGCACCCAGATCGATCTCCTTAGCTCTCTATTTGGGACCAGATCGATCTCAAGCTTCGACAGATCGATCTCATGCTTCAACAGATCGATCTCATGCTTAAAAATTTCGTGAAAATGAGAGATTTAAGGGGACCAGATCGATCTCCTCTTGGACCAGATTGATCTCCTCAAGCTATTTCTATATGAGGAGGGCTGAAAATCTGGAAATTTCAGGAAAAAAACACCAATCTTCCATTTCTAACCCAAAAACCTAACTTTCTCTCTCTAAAATCAGCCATTTCCAGCAAGAATTGAGGGGAGACCATTAGACATTGAGTTGTTCATCTTGAGGAAGAGAACAACATAGTTGGAACCCAAAATCCCATTGTGGGTATTGAAGGAGATAAGGGCATTGACATTTGGAGCAAGAAGAAAAATCATATTTGGTAAGATTCTAATACTCCAATCCAAGTACATTGTCTATTTAATTGATTTTGGAGTTGTTTGGCATGAGTATGTATGGATGGAAACACCTAGGTTGTGTTAGAAACTAATGTGACCTAGAAAATGGAATGCCTCTAGTGTGAGAGTGTGATTTGGGGAGTTGGTGGTTTATAGGCATGCTAAAGTAGTTAAATGAGTAATGTGGATGATTTGGAATGGTTATGTGGAGTTATAATTTGAGTTTAAGTGGAATTATGAAAATGAGTATGTAAATGCTTGATAAATGCCATAGTGAGGAAATCAATGAAATATGAACACTATGAGCTTGGTATCGATTTAATATCGATTTGGAATGAGTTAATAGGCCTAAAAGAATCCATAGACTCGAGTTTTGGGTAAAGTAATGAAACGAGGCCTCATAAGCGTTAATAGAAAACTATAGGTCGAATTGACTATAGTGAACGCACGATGTCATATTATATGGATCGAGTATAATGCGGGAGATAATTTTGTGCAGTCCCGAAGAGTTCGTTGAAGACGAATCGAGTGGTACGAGTAGCAGCTTTAAGGAAGTGGAATCACGCATCGCGATTCCAGGTAAGGGAATTCTGTAAGTATATAGAGGTAGCTGCTCGTAATTTACGGGATAATAGGGTGTTTATGAAATGCATGAACGTTTGAGAAATTAGTTGTTTGGTATGCGAAAATAGTTGTGAATATTGGATGATTTGGTTTACATGGATGTATAAAAAGGGATAGTAAGGCTAATAATTGCATAAATCAAGTGTTTTGAACGCTTTCACAAAACAGGTGTTTGGTTTCAAACGAATTGATAAATAGGTTGGCTATTGTGGTTTGATATTTGTAGCACATGTGAAGTGCCAAATATGTTTTGAGATAGTTTTAAAAGCTTATGAGCCGCCTATCATGTTTATGTGAATTAAACCGTGCTAGAGCCTAGCTTGCACCGGGTATTGATGTTTTCATTTGTATGAAACGTGCTGGAGCTTAGCTCGCACCTTGATTTGGAAACTATGATGATGTTTATAAACCGTACTGGAGCTTCTGCTCGTACGTGGCTTTTGAGTGGTTTGTCTTATGAGTATAACCGTACTAGAGCTATGCTCGTACGCGTCTCTTCATGAGAGGATGCATGAGTCGTGCTAGAGCTTTGCTCACACAAGTTTGCAGATTGCGATACGTATAAGGTTGTGAAAGTTGGTAAGATCCTTAAGCCCTACATCCTTAAGCTAACATCCTTAAGCTCAAAGAGGCAGGGAGGCTCTGTTAGGCGGGGAGGCTCTGTTCGGTGGGGAGGCTCTCTTACGGTGGGATCCTTAAGCCAACATCCTTAAGCCCTGGAGGGGCGGGGAGCCTCTGTTAGGCAGGGAGGCTCTCCTACATGGGTACGGTAAGATCCTTAAGCCCTACATCCTTAAGCCAACATCCTTAAGCCCAAAGAGGCGGGGAGGCTCTGTTAGGTGGGGAGGCTCTGTTCGGTGGGGAGGCTCTCTTACGGAAGGATCCTTAAGCTCTACATCCTTAAGCTAACATCCTTAAGCCTGAGAAGGCAGGGAGGCTCTGTTCGGCAGGGAGGCTCTCCTTCACGGATATGGAAAACTCTTGGTATGGGGTAAGTAAGACCTAGGAATGGCACCCCCAATCACGATATGAGTCTGCGGAGTACGCTGTACCGTGTATACACATGGAGTACGATGTACCGCATGATGGTTATGTGATGAGAAAGTCTGGCGAGGGATAATCCATCTTCGTGCCAGCATGATACCCCGCACACCTGGATGCGTGTGGTCTGGGATGATTTATGATGTAGTGGTCCACATAGGCACTTTTGATATAGTGACCTAGTTTTTATACACATGCGTGAATTGTGAAATGAAAATGTGGTTGTAATTGTGAATTGATTTAGGGGTATTTATGTGTTGAGGAAGAGGTTTATGATGTTGGTTTAAAAAGGAGGTTTCTTAATGAATTGCCCTTTTTATGAATTTAAACGAGATTGAGCATGAGATGATTTATACATGATGTTCTTTTACCATGTTTGATATGCCAATGTACATGATTTTGACACATGATATATATGTATACTCATATGGCATAGTTTTATTCCTCATGCTCCTACCATAAATGATTTATGCATAACACTATCAGCATGTAGATAGAGTAGTTATCTACCATGCTTGCATTATTGCCTTACTGAGCGTGTGGTTGCTCATCCCTCTCTATTTTCCCCCCTACAGAGCGTGCATAGTAGCCCAGTGAGGACTGAGGCGTGGTATTTTGGACTCCGCTGCATCTCCATCGCTTAGAGGTATATACACAGTGATTCTTTTTGTATCTAAACAATGTAAAAGCACAATATTCTTTGAGTTGTAATTATGGGGGATGTAGATGTCAGTAAAACATGCTTTTGTATAAGTACAAGATTAAATGCAAATGTATGACATCGTTTTATTTAACTGAGAATGAATGAGATGTGGAGTTTATTATTGACTCACAGCCCAACAGTGTGTGGTGAGTTAGTTCACGAACGGGTAAGGTAACAGTAAAACGCGAAAATTTTTTAGTGATTTTCGGTTAAAGAGAATGGAATTGGGTCGTGACAGACCTGAAGGAGGGGTCAAGCCTTGTGGGATTTGATTTGTGAAATGGTAATGATGTTTATGAGTGAGAAAATGATTTGTGATGGGATTGTATGTATTTGAGAAAGAGATGTAATTTCCAAAGGACGTTTCTTAAATGAATTGCCATTTTCTATGAGATTTGACAATTGATGAGCATGAGTTGATTTGTACAAGATGATTTTACCATGTTTTACATGCCAATTTCCATGATTAAATACATGATATATGTATATTCATATGGCATAGTTTTAATTCCTCATGCTCCTACTATAAATGATTTATGCATAACACTATCAGCATGTAGATAGAGTAGTTATCTACCATGCTTGCATTATTGCCTTACTGAGTGTGTGGTTGCTCATCCCTCTCTACTTTCCCCCTTTACAGAGCGTACATAGTGGCCCAGTGAGGACTGAGGCATTTTGTTGAGACATCCGTTGCATCTCCATCACCTAGAGGTATATACACAGAGATTCTTTTTTTATCTAAACAATTGTAAAAGCATAGTGATCATTTGTATTTGTAATATGGGGGATGTAAATGTCATAACACTTAGTATTTATGAACATACCACTTAGTATTTGGATATATAACAATATTTTTTGTTTTATTTGGAAAGTGAATGGTAAAGAATGATTATTACTGCCTTACAGCCCAACTGTGTAGCAGTGAGTTTGTTCACGACCGGGTAAGGAAAAAGGAAAACGTGAAAAATTGGCAGTGATTTTTAAATGAATTGGATAAATAGGGTCGTGACAGGTTGACTTACAGAGGCTAAGAAAAATATGGGCTCAAAATGACCCATGGACTAGTACTTAAAGCAATTCAACAATAACTGGAACACTGCAATCCAACAAAAAATTCAGTGCTCCAGATGAGTTAAAAAATCATGAATTCATGTAATGCCTTGCTTCAGTAATTGGTTGATTGATCCCATGGGCGATGGACCACCCTATTTGATCTTCATTTGTTAGTGAATTGAAACAGCATCAAAGTGGATCAATTTGCCTCCGAAACCAGATAAAGGAGTAACAAATTGCAGTGTCAGCAGCATAGCCCTATTCTCTAGAGCTAGGCATTACAATATCCTTGTGAATCATTAAATTTATGTTTGATAACGCATTAAATTGTAAAATTGGAAGAGATAAGAGACGAACAATTAATTAATTTTTTTAAACATACCAAACCAATATGGGAGCTGTGCCCTTAAAATCGTTAGGAGGAGATTAATCTCGAGGTGTTCACAAGCTGATTTAGAGATACCCTGATTGTAAGAACAAAAAAAAAAAAGGGATCATTGAGAATTTCAAACACAATTAAATATTTTTTTGAAGTCGTCACTAAGCATTCAAACTTAAAGTATGATTAGTCATCTATTTAAACTAAGGATAAGACATAAATCTACGTTAAAAATCATAGGGCTCGAAAATACGTTTATGTGTGAGGAAGAATTAATACCCTACAACATTCATCTTAAAATAATACCACTTAGTCTTAAGTCTTCTAAGTTTTCCTATAAGTGTTATGTTTAAGTTTCGATATAATTAATATTGAAAAATGTTTCTAAGTTATCTTCAACATTCTGGCAGAATCATTAGAAAATTCTTCTCACTTCAAGAGTATTTAAGTAATCACAACCCACTCGAAAAGGATTCATCATCGATCGATTAAAATGTCTTATAAAAATCTTAATCTTTCTAATTATTTTATTTTCCTATCACTTTTTTCTTTACTCTTATCATGATTTATTATTAAACATTATTTATTATTTTAATAAAAATTTCTTATGTTTCACCTTTGTAATTACTCTAAAAATTTCATCATCGGAATAATCTTTGTTACTTTTTTATTTTATTTTATTATTTAATCTTAATTACTTGATTGTTATTTGATTTAAAAACAAACTTTGATTATATAACTATTACATAATTTTAGTGAAACCTCAAGTTGCATTTGAGGGGAGTTAGATAAGAAGAGAATTTTAAAACCCAGAGAAAATTAAAGAAAGGCAGGGCTCGCAGTTCCTATTTATGTAAATAAATCCATAAAGTATATCTATCCATACACAATCACATTAGGTCTTATAGTCCATTATCATCCCTCATCCATTTGTAATCATATCATGAACTAAAATAAATAATAATATGTTTAATTCAAAATTATTAATCTTATAGACCGTTTGATTTAATATTTTAAAAAATATTAATCAAAGAATTTAATGCACTTATTAATTTGATTTAAGAAAACTATTTTCTTGAAATCAAAAGAATTTTAATCCAACTAAAAATGTTAAATAATCCTAGTCCAATTAGGATTTTAAGCCCAATGTCTTAAAACCATTTTTATTCAATCTTAATCATATGATCCTAAAATTTAGTGTTGGGTTCGGCCATGGTGTGTAACTGTAAATGTAACGACCCAAAATTTCGGGTATTTCGGTTGGGCTACAAGTCGATATTAGGTCAAAACAATAATTTAGTCTGAATAATTTTCTGTCTTTGTAACACATTTTAAACAAAATATATATTCACATTCTCCATACACATCTTGTATGCATTACTGTACTTACAAAAATTTTAGATACAAAGGAATTGCTTAAACCTGGGTATACCTTCGATGCAGAAATATGCTTAACGAAATCATAACTGCGCGGAATGCCTTACTAACGGAAGCGATCCCAGCTACAGAGGGATTTTGTGGAGGAAAGTAAGGGGGTGAGCTCAACATGCTCAGTAAGAAAAACACGTGGCAAGTAGATAAATACACTATCTATATACTTATGCCATAAATAAGTTTCTTGTAAATCATACTGAAAAATTTCAGTTCAGAAATGGAAATCAACGAATAGTATCTTCACAGTTTACCGCACAGATTTCACAATTTCGAAATTCAAGCAGTGAAACACACAGTTTCAAATCACAACACGATTCACATTTTCATTTCAGTAATTTTAATTAGACGAGGCAAGACATTTCACACTATATCAGATATTAGAAGTGACTATTAACCAATGTCAGTGACTTCGGGCAATTCACGGGCCAGGTGTGCCGAGATGTCAGGTGCCGTGGGAGTGGTCAGCTATCCATACGGCAAACACAATACACTATTTTCCAGTAACACGATACATCGTACACACATGCACACAGCATGGTACATCGTACTCCATGGACATCGGCATCATTCACCATTCAATATAATTTTACTATTCATAATTCCATATAATTTTACTGCCGCCCCTTTGCCTCAAATCACGTGCAAGCAGGTAGTGCAAGATCACACAGCAATACACGCCTAACAGGCACGATTTTAACATCAAAACGATTTAAATCACGTGCAAGCAGGTAGTGTAAGATCATGCAGCAATACACGCTTGACTGACACGATTTTAACCTCAAATACTTAATCTCTTTTCAACTCATAAAATAGAGTAAAAGGGGCTGGTCTTGCCCTTTTTCACAAAAACACGATTTTTCAGTTAATTCCAAATTTTTAGATTTTTCACAAATAATTTTAAAATTACTCAAATATTTATTTAAATAGGCTCGATAATACTATACCAAAAATCAGGCTGTTTTTACGGAGTTTTAAAACTCTTCCTTAAATTTCGAAGCGTAAAATTGGCCTAAGGTTTTCTATAGTTCAGGCGACTAAAAATTTCTATCCTAAAGTTCGCAGTCTCAAATACCCTGAAAATATACACAGATATTTTTAACAATTCATGAATATTTTTCTACAGTAGAAATATGACCTAAATTTATATCTACAAAGCATCAGAAAAATACGTGCAATTTATCTCTAACAGCACACGAAATTTTTCCTTACCTCGATGTGTGCCCGCAATCCGAAATTGCCTTTGGTGACTGGAGTCTGTGGGTCCAGTTTGCTTAGTTAATTTCTCAGAGCTCCTTCTCTCGAGTTTCCCAATTTCCAAAACCTCTGTAACTCTTTTTCTATTCCCAAACATTTATATATATATATATATACAAATATATATCTAATTATATATATATATATAAATATATATTTACTTTTTTTAATTTCTTTTTTTTCTTTTTCTTTTCCCACGTTTTTTTCCTTTCTTTCTTTCTTTCTTTCTTTTCTTTCTTCTTCTTTCTTTCTCTTCACCGACCACTGTTCATCATCATTTTCCTTCCATTCTTCTCGGCTCGGTAACTTCTCCATCACCATCATCTTCACGTCCAAGCCTTCCTCCTCCAGCACTGTCGGGTCCGTCCCAGTCTTCCGTTGTGCCTCCCATTGTCGAGAAAGAACTTCCCCTGTTCTCCTCTGCTTTAGCGTTGGTTTCCAGCTACCATTGCATTGTTTCCTTCTCAAGTTTCCTTTCTTGCTTTTTCCACATAAGTGTTCTCTGTTTCGGTTCTTTCCTCACCCTCTAACAGCTACATTCTTTTGTCACCACACACATCATCCTTTCTTTTCCGTTCCACATCACCAGTCATCACCGTCCTTACTGTTTCATTTCTGTAGGAGCTCTATTTCTCTTTCGCATGACTGTTGTCACCATTCTCTCCCTGCTTGCAATCATACCTCTACTCTCGATCATACACACTTTTTTGTTTCTCATTTTTTGCCTCTCTATTACGCTCTCTTTCCCAATCTGTTTCTCTATCGGTTCTCATGTTTTCAAACTCTGCATTAGCTTCAGCCTCTTTCCTAATGCCCACTGTTTTGGTTTAAGTCCTAAAAAATAATATATATTCATTTGTTTTATTTCCCCTTGTTGGCTTTACCTGTTCAATGGATTTTTGCTTTCCAATCTCTACTAGTTTCCCATGATCTTCACTACTTTATTCCTTTCCAAAAACTAAAACTGAGACTCACTATAACCGAGTGAAAAATGGAATAGCTATGTGTGGTGCCCTTCTACAATCCCATGCATGTTTCCATCGTGTCCACAAATTTATCAAGAATGGTCACGGTCTCTTCTCTCCCACTTGTGTCATTGTTCTGCCATTATCTTCATCTATGTTAACCTAAGAAGCACCTGTTCTATGCACTTCCACAGTGATCGTCACAGCCTCAACCTTCCCTTTTCCAATTCAACATCACCCTTTCTCTGCTCTTCGTCACAGCTTCCTTACTTTCCTCCCTCAGGACTCTCCCTGCTCCAATATTTCTTCCTCTGTTATGTTTTCCAAGTTCACATTTCATTTTCCTTCCTTTTCTGCTGTTGCTTCGGTATATATATATATATATATATATATATATATATATATATATGTCACACCCTCCACTTGCACGTTATCTACCAAAACCACCACGATTTTTTCGCATTTTACTTGCCTCTCTTTCTATCATAACTCAACACCAAACTGTTGGCTGTGATTCGATATTAGTCACCTCGACCACATTCATTCCATAACATGCATACAAGTTAATACAATTATCCATTGACTGTAAGTACAATTTTCTTAAAAGTAAACTCATAAATTAAATACAAATACTTGTACATATACATCCCCGATCGTACGTACATTTATATAATTGTACTTTTACATTGTTTAGTACAAAACGTTGCGAATGTGTATACCTTACGTAAGATAGATATGCAGTAGATCAAGGAATAACAGTCCTCAGCAGTGCTCAACTACTACGAACGCTCTGTAGAGAGGGGAAATAAAAAGGACGTGAGCTCACAGCTCAGTAAGGAAATAAGGTAAGCAAGTAGATAACCACACTATCTACAAAATACAATGTTCATGCCTTAAAATCATTTCATTTTTGACTCATATCTAAAGCATATGTATTTCTTGAAACATTTAGGCAATATATACATATAGATATAAATCGTCAGTTATAAAATTGAAATCATGCTGGTTTAGTAATCTCAGCAGTTTATGCAAAACATTGCATTTCTCATGTAATTATTATAAATCACATTTTATCATGCCATTCAATTTAATCAAAACAATAATGGCGTATCGTCATGTTTAAAAACATGGAAATCTGGGCCTCACACATCCCTCGGGTTACCCTTTATCACAAACAAATTCACATGTTCAGATTATAAAATCATATGATAATTCATTCAAGAAATCTCAAATAATGAAACGAGATAGGCGACTACATGTTCCGAGATTATGATCATAACTTACTTTTCGTGATCTCAGGCCACACAGTGCTCGGTGTGCGGGGTCTCACATTTGTTATAACGGGAGGTGGGTCAAATCCTCTACCGCCAGCTCACAGCTCAATCACATTGTGTACTCACGGTACAACGTACTCCATTTGACATAAACGGTACAAAGTACTCCATGGACCCAATCCTCATAGTCGGGGTGCTTGCCATAAGTCTTAGCCATCATACTATGGTTATACCTCATAGTCAGGTGCCTGCCATAGCTCTTAGCCCTTATACTATGGATAATATTTTCGATAGCCTTCGGTCATATCTCAAAATATGCACGTACGGGCATATAATTGGTGCGACACAGTCAGCACAGACTCCCAACACGGCTGTTTCATGCTTTCTCTTTCAAAATCGGTACGTGCGAGTAAACTTCTAACACTACCTCAAGCATAAGTCATATAAATCTAGTACGAGTAATGCTCCCAGCACTATGTCATGTAAAACCGAGTATGAACGATGCTCCAATACTCTATAATGCATCAATCAATTAAACTGAGTACAAGCAATACTCTCAGTACTCTATCATACATAAATCGTATTAAAATCAAGTACGAGAATATATTCAAGTACTATGTGATACATATCTCATAAAATATAGTGTGAGCATTCACTCTAGCACCAATGGTTTTCACACAAATCGATAGTGTAAACCCCACAAATTTCCCATATTTAAATTAGATTATATAAAAAACAAAAATAATATGTTTTAATGGAAGTGCGAATATTCGTTGTAGGACTCGAGGAGTAGGGGAACCGAGAAGCCCGTGAATGATAGGGAACCTGAAAATACGGGAAGTGATGAAGCAAATGCAAGTATGATGGGATCGAAAATAATTTTGATGTAAAAACTTATATCGTGGATTTATGAGGAATGATGAAATCCCAATAATATTTCATTTTCGAAAAAATAAAAATTTCATGGAAGGCATGGATATTATGTCCTTGGATAATTTTACAAGAAAAATGTATATATATAGATATATAGATAGGTGTATATGTATATATATATATATATATACTATACATTTAAATAGATGGATAATAATATATATATATATATAACAAATATATATACTATGTAATGTATAGTATTTAATATATAAGTGTTAATAAATAAATAGAGCATGAGTCAAATAAAAATAAAAATGATGAAATGAAATAAAAGGAAATGAAATGGAACAAATAAACAACAAACAAAAATACTAACACTAAACCAACAAATGATATATATATATTAATATAATATATATATTAATAATATATATGTATATATATTAATATAATATATATGTATATATATTAATATAATATATATACATAGTTGTACGGAATTGGCTTCTAAAGAAAGCCAATTCCGTAACTTGTTTCAATTGAAAAACACAAACAGAGGAGCTAGCTGGGCGGGAAACCAGGAAAGAAAGAAAGGATGAGAAAATAGGGGAGCTGCTCGGCTGGAGAAGAAGGAAAGGAAAGAAGAGAAAGAAGAGGGAGAAAAGAAGAGAAGAAAAGAAAAGAAAGGAAAGGAGAGGAGGGCTGATTGGGAAAGGAAGAAAGAAAGAAAGAAAATAGGAAAAGAAAGAAGAAGGAGCTGATCGGAAAAGCAAAGGGGTTGAACGAGAGAGGAAGAAGAAACAAAGAAAAAGAAAGGAAGGAAGGAGAAGAAGAAGAGGGGGGTTGGAAAATAACAACAAACAGAGACTGAAAAGAGGTAGAGCAGACCGAGAGGCAGGGGAGAAGGAGAGGGAGATCGAAAGGGGTGAAAGCAGGACAAAATCGAGGAAGAAGGAGGAGAGGCTGGAACCAAGGCTTCAATTGAAGCAGGACCTGGAAAACAGAAGCAAAACCGAATGAAGATGATGATGATGGAAGGCTGGAAAGAGGCAGTCATGGTAGGCTGAAGGAGTGGCAAGACCGAGAGCTGAAGGAGGAAGAAGAAGAGCAATAGGGGCTGGGCTGACCGAGAGGGAAGAAAGGAAAAGGAGACAAGAAAAGAAAAAAAGGAAGAAGAAGAAGAAGAAAAGTAGAGTTGGAAAATTGAAAGGAAAAAGAGGTAATATATATATATATATACATGTATGTATATTTAATGTACATGTAGATATATGTGTTGAGATATAAGCATGTTAGTGTGAATTAAGGTGTATTTGAAATAAAAATGGGAGAGATGAAAAATAGACAAATATATATATATATATATATATATTTATGTGATGATGAATAAGGAAATTAAATGATAAAAGGAATATATGTATATACTTAGGTGTATATACAAATAGGTGTATAAGATAAAGGTGTGTGTTAGTATATATACATATAAAGAATATATAGATGTGATAAGGAAAAATGGAAACAAATAATAATATATATAGGAGTATATATATATATTTATGTGTATATACCTGTAGATGTATATAATAAATGTGTATGTTAATATTTGTATGTACAAAATAATATATAGTAATAAAAATATATAAACGTGCATGTTGGCCTAGGTATGTACAATAATACGTACACACGAAGTAGTAATGAATAGGTTATGATTTTAAAGCAATTCGGACAATTTGTATGAGTAGGATGTTAAATATACAATTTCGGTGTAGGTAAAACGTAGAAGGAATTAAAAGAGGTACTAGGAGGCCTCACCACTCGAATTCGAGATTTTTGACAGATCGAGGTAAGGGGTACTATTTAACTTAGTTCTGATAATGCATTCTTGTTTCACCGATAAAAGATTTTATGAAGGTGCATATAATTTGAAATGATTTATCAATGCTTTCATACTTGTGAAACTGTTTGCGAAGCATGTTTTAATTTTTCGAAATATTCCCCAAGTACCTTCCATGATATGAAATGAATCTTCCTAAGGTATGAAACGTATGGATATGTTACATTTATTTATGATTTTATATCCATATTGTTAGAGAAACTTTTGACAATTTCAAAAGCATAGAAAAAGGGAAAAGGGAAAAAAAAGAAAAGATGTTTTGAGACTATAGGCTTCATGCATGGTTACTTCTTGTGGTGTTCCAGCTCCACCACTTGGGTGCCGGTACGTAGGGCCCCTTTAGCACTTAACTCAATCTGTGTGGAAGATGTTGTGCTACTGGTGGTTTATGATGATGTTTTGGTAGTATCTCGTGCCTGCGCAGCACGCATGAATGTTCCCCGCACAGTGAGTCCCATTGGTGCCCGTGCCCTAGCTATGTGCTAGTATATGATAAGAAATAAGAAGATACTACCCATGTTATGATTATGATTGCTGTACGACCCTGATCCAGTCTTCAGCCCCCTTACCATGGCCATAGGTATGATGACTCTCTATGGAGAATGGCACGTATCGCATGACTTAGTTATAGCCTAGTCTCCTCGATTTGATTATGAAAATCGACTATGATGAATGAATATGTGTTTTCTTGAGATATACGATAATTGGTTACGATCGATATGCTTCATGAAATATTTATGAAATGTTTTTGAAATGTTTACGAAAGGTTTATGTAATGTTTATGAAATGTTTATGAACCCGATGGTTTTAAGAACTCATTCATGAATAATGAAAAGTTGTAAAATGGTTATGTGACGGCCGACCCCTGCCCGGCCAACCCCTGCCATCAGCCATGGCCACCCCTCTTGGGCCCACAACAACGATGGTGGTCTAACAACGGGTGGTGCAACAACGCCAACAAATCCAACGTATTGTCCGCTTTGGGTCTTCGGCCCGCACGACTTTGTTTCATTCAGGGAAATTCCCTTCAGAACGCGTCCTTGGAGGCTCAAACCAGGGACAACACCCTTAGTTCTTGCACTCGGGCTCAATGGCATAAGGAGTGCAAGAACTAAGGGTGTTGTCCCTGGTTCGAGCCTTCAAGGACGCGTTCTGAAGGGAATTTCCCTGAATGAAACAAAGCTGTGCGGGCCGAAGGCCCAAAGCGGACAATACGTTGGATTTGTTGGCGTTGTTGCACCACCCGTTGTTAGACCACCATCGTTGTTGTGGGCCCAAGAGGGGTGGCCATGGCCGATGGCAGGGGTTGGCCGGGCAGGGGTCGGCCGTCACAGGTTAAGCATGTTATTTGTTTTAAAGACACTCATGCTTTATGACTTTTTATAATGATTATGCATGAAATGGTAATTTATGTATTTCATTAAAGTTTCGTTCTATGAACAATTTCACATGCTTTTATATATCAGGAATGTTTTAAAAGTATTATCTTACTGGGCTTTTCCCCAAAAGCTCACCCATCTACCTTCAGACCATTTGCAGTGAATCTATAGGCGTTACCTGCTACATACACGATGTAGGTTGGTGGGAAAGAGCTACCCTAGGCTACTTTTTGTGCACGCAGAAAGGTATACAATTACATTCCTGTACCAGACATACTAGTATGCACAGACATATATTGGGAATATTTTGTTGGGATGTAATTTGTAAGGAAAACGATGTAAAGAACATTATTTTTGGGATTAGGTTTTAAAATGATTGGTATTTAACCGGAATGGATGTATTGAGTTGTAAATGTGGATTTGGAAAGTATGCTTGGTAGTTGTGGATATCTAGGATGTTGGAAAGCTTGCTTGGTAGTTGTGGATATCTAAGATTGTCAAAACAATTGAATTGTAGGTGGGTAGGCTCATATATAAGCCGTTATGCTGCCAAAATGTTTATCGGCCATATATGTCAAAATATGGAAATTAAGTATAATTACGGATAAAGAATTAGGAAAAGTGTTTCGACACTGCACAGGAATACAACCTAAGTGAATAAGGGAATAAGTGGGTAAATTAAGTTAAAAAAAATCGCCCAATTTTCAAGGGTCAAGGGTCGTTACAGTTTAAGTGGTATCGGAGCGAAGGTTGTCTAGTACTGCTAGTGTCGAAGATAAGGATTAAATTCATCCCAATGTCTGTGCTTTTCTAGTTGTAGGTAATGTATACCTAATGAATTTAAGATTTGATCTTTGGTTTACGCACAGGAATTAGATCACGGGCTAAAGATCGAGGAGATAGGCCTGAGAATCATGCAGAGACATCATATGAGACTCATGAATGATACCGAGATTGAAACTGATGTTAAGTGTGCTCCATCAGGTCCTATGGAAAGGACAGATGATATTGAGATACACTCTGCTAAGGTTGAGTGGAGTATTGAACATATTATGAAAAACTAGGACATAGGCTATGTTAGGTGATGGGGTAGATGAAAGAATAGACAAACAGATTACTCCCGATATGCCCGCACAGGCTGTAGAGATTGTTTCAAAACTCTAGCTCCACAGTAGAATGATGATGACTTGAGTTAGGAGTAGGAGCTACAGTAGATAAGACAGTTTCAGAACTGCAGACCGCCATTGTTAAATGGGAGGACCCAGTAGTTATAGAGGACTGAATGAATGAGATTAAGGAAACTACAAATGGAATTTATGGGTATAGCACTTGGAAATTGATTTGTCTATGAGTATGAATTATGAATTATATCCCTGAAAATGTATGACCCAATGTTAAGGGCAGTGAAGTCAAGAAATGTCTGTAAGTTCATTAATGGATAGAGACTGAGCTGATTTCGAAGTATAGTATGCCATGCTGAAATCAAGAATCCAATTGAAATAGAAAATTGAAAAATTAAACTGGAAAACGTGGATGGATTCTTAGAGTATGACTGTGAGCTGAATAGACTGGGGGTAGTTTCAAGAGTTTAAGCCTCCATTTTTCAATAAGGTTAAGAATTCAGTGATTCGGAGTGTTGAATGGATGAGATAGAAAAGCTTGATGATTTTAGAAGTAACTCTACCGAGAAAGTTACTTTTGCAACTTTTACGATAAAAGATTGGAGAAGCTACACGGATTTTCTGAGTGTGCTACTATAAAGAAATTAGTCTTTGTAGCAACAGTATCAAAATGAAAAGCCGAACTTGGAGGGAAGTTTTCCGATTTAATCGGAGAGGCGACATCAGAAAATTACATGGGATATATTATGAAGGCCCTTAAGCGGCAGCACGGTCCGAATGAAAACAAAGTGGCAATTGTGGATGAAGTGACTGCAATCAAAGATAAAGTAACAAGTTTATGAATGATTATGAAATTAAATTTCTAGCTTTGGAAAAAGAACGATCTGGATAAGTAGAGATGTGAAACGGAGAAAAATCTAGGAAACTCATAGGAGGTACTGAGATCCTTAATCGAGCTAAGTTAGCTCAATGTGATGTTATTTTAAGAGAGCAATGTATAAGGCGCAACTATGAGAATATGAGATGTATACTCTCGAGATTACTAAGAAAATGACAAGGTATAGAGAATGACAGAAAAGTGATGTACTAAGGAAGTAGTGAGAGTGATAGAGTAAAGTCAGTGTGTTGAAAGATGAATCACATAACTAAAAGTATGCTTATAGGATTGAATTAAAATGCTGAGAAAACAATTATAAGGATTACATGAAAAGGAGATTATCGAATCAGGTGATTCACTTTGGAGTGTACTGGTGTTAAATTTTAAGGAGACTCAGAGTCTCTTGGGTCACAGTGTATTAAGAATTGGTGTAAGTAGGATTTCCCAAACAGAGGTTACATGTTAAGGGGAAAGATCCAAACTATTATGAAGATTCAGAGTTTGAGATATAAGGAAACTTTAGAATATGGATTATGTATTGAATCTAAGTATTGTAATTTCTATATTCTTATGTTTTAAATGTGAGACTTAATTGGAATAAGGAAAGAATTTTGCTATAGTTGATGTAAGAAATGAGACAAGCTTTGAAATGAGATAAATCTTAAATATACGAGTCATATTAGAATAAGAGATGTATGCAAGGTATGAATATCTCTGGTATGTGAAGTGATTTGGATCAAGTGATATAAAGTAAGAATAAGTTCTCATTAAGGATAAATGGGAAATTGTGATAAGTTTGGTGTCTCAAACGATGATACCCTACGACAAAGGATCTTAAAGGAGTCTCATTGTTCTCGGTACACCATGCACCCGAGAAGCACTAAGATGTACCATGATTTATGAAGGGTGTATTGGTGGGTCGATATGAAAAGAGATGTAGCTGAGTTGTGGCCAAGTGTCTGATTTACCAACAGATTAAGATCGAACACCAAAGACCAGCGGGGTTACTTAAGTCTCTTCCAGTGCCTACTTGGAAATGGGAGCACATTATTATGGATTTCATTATGGGTTTACCAAGGACCCGAAAGGGGCATGATGCAATCTGGGTGATTGTAGACAGATTGACTAAGAGTGCCCATTTCCTAGCCATCAAAAGTACATACTCCTTGAGTGCTTTAGCAGAGTTGTATGTGAGAGAGATAGCTCGGTTACAGGAGGCGCCCGTGAGCATTACATCAGATAGAGATTCCCGATTCACTTTGAGATTTTGGGCTCATTTTCAAGAAGCCATGGGGTCTCAGCTTAATTTGAGCACAACCTATCATCCTTTGATCGACGGTCAGTCCGAGAGGACCATTCAGACCTTAGAGGATATGCTGAGGGCATGCGTTTTGGAGTTTAAAGGCTCATGGGATGATCATCTACCTCTCGCAGAGTTTGCTTACAACAACAGCTATCATGCTAGCATCGGGACGACACCTTATGAGGCCTTGTATGGTAGAAGATGTAGGTCTCCAGTGGCTTGGGAAGAAGTGGGTGACAGAAGGATCTTGGCTCTCGAGTTGGTAGAACAAGCAGCAGAAGGTGTTCGGATAATATGTGATAGACTTAAGACCGCACAAAGTAGACATAAGAGTTATGCGGATAAGCATAGACGGCCACTTGAGTTGCATATTAGGGACTCCGTGTTTCTTAAGGTATCTCCTAGCAAGGGTATCATGCGGTTCGGGAAGAAGGGGAAGTTGAGTCCGCGCGTCATTGGTCCTTTTGAGATTCTAGAGAGAGTGGGAGACGTAGCCTACAGACTTACCTTACCACCGCAACTTTCTGGGGTACACAATGTCTTCCATGTCTCAATGTTAAGGAAGTGTAATCCGGATCCCTCACACATCATTGAGTATGAGCCCTTGAGCATCCAAGAGGATATGAGTTACGTTGAGCGACCAATCCGGATATTGGACAGAAAGGAAAAGGTACTACGATCGAAAACGATACCTCTAGTAAAGGTTCTCTGGCAACACCATTCGATTGAAGAAGCTACATGGGAGCTAGAGAGCCTCATGAAGGAGAAGTACCCATATCTATTCTGATGGACCCGAATGAATTTGGAGGACCAAATTCTTTTAAGGTGGGGAGAATGTAAACCCCACAAATTTCCTACATTTAAATTAGATTATATAAAACACAAAAATAATATGTTTTAATGGAAGTGCGAATATTCGTTGTAGGACTCAAGGAGTAGGGGAACCGAGAAACCCGTGAATGATAGGGAACCCGAAAATACGGGAAGTGATGAAGCAAATGCAAGCATGATGGGATCAAAAATAATTTTAATGTAAAAACTTATATCGAGGATTTATGAGGAATGATGAAATCCCAATAATATTTCATTTTCGAAATAATAAAAATTTCATGGAAGGCATGGATATTATGTCCTTGGATAATTTTACAAGAAAATGTATATATATAGATATATACATAAGTGTATATGTATATATATATACTATACATTTAAATAGATGGATAATAATATATATAACACATATATATATATATATATACTATGTAATGTATAGTATTTAATATATATAAGTGTTAATAAATAAATAAAGCTTGAGACAAATAAAAATAAAAATGATGAAATGAAATAAAAGGAAATGAAATGGAACAAATAAACAACAAACAAAAATACTAACACTAAACCAACAAATGATATATATATATATATATTAATATTATATATGTATATATATTAATATAATATATATACATAGTTGTACGGAATTGGCTTTCAAAGAAAGCCAATTTTGTAACTTATTTCAATTGAAAAACACAAACAGAGTCAAAAACTTGTCATGCCCAAAGGGCATTATCCGCAAGTGCACGGGTCGTACAAGTAATAATGGGATTTGAGCCCCGAGATATCGTCTCACAGAGAAGTTGATTAGCCTAATTAACTTGCGGTTAATCTTACCCTAAGTATATTCTAGCAAATTATGAAATTGCAATAGGTGATCTACTAAGGCTAATTAAAAACACTGGAAAGCACGAAAATAATAAGAACTAAAGGAAATAAAACCGAGCAAAATTTACTTACAGCACTCTGAGCAATTAAAAGCAAAAACCTACAAAAGAAATTAAAACAGTTAAAACAATTAACGCAATTAAAATAAAATGCAAATATAAACCTAAAGCAATAAAACTAATTAAACTAAAATTAAACAAGCTTAAAATAAAGTGTGCATGTAATTAAACTAACTAAGAGAATGCAATTTAAACTAACTTAAAGTCTAATGAAAATAAAGACTAAATTAGAAATGCATGCAAAACATTTAATCTAAATTAACTCTAAATGCCTCTAAACTAAACTAAAATCCTAAAACATTTAATATAAAATTAATTACTATAAAAATTAAGACTAAAAATTAAACTAACAAATTAAAACACTAGAACTAATCTAAATTGACAACTAATAACTATCCTAAACTAACAACTAATCAAACTATACTAAAAATGCAAGAAAAATGGATTATGGTGCATATGGTAAATGCCAAACAAAGCTTTAACATTTTAAACCATTCCCTCCCTTTACTGTTCATGTGGCATTTTTCATTTCCATTTCCAGGTGCTGCTGCTCGGGTTGCTGTGCTGGTTCTGCCCCAGTTTGTCCGCTTCTGCTCCAGGTATGCTTTAGTCCTGCAACCGACTGCTGGACAGGTACCGTCTGTCCTACTGCCCCAGGCTGATGTGCATCCACCATCGGAGTTGTCCTAGCCTACTACTGCTACTGCAAGTGCTGCTCAAGGATGCAGTTCTCTTCGGTTTTGTGCTTCTGCTCCAACTGCTGTCAGCTGTCTCCAAGTGCTGTATCAACATTCGTCCATGGCTTCTTGCATCACATCATACTTGTACATTCAGCAGCTGGCTATGCTGTCCAGAATCTGCATCATCACAAAGCAGCACACATCCAAGCTCTCGGCAATAGCAGACAACACAAGAAGACAAGGGCTAGACCCGATCCTGGTTGCCCAAACTCTGCACCCTATGAACATCTACTTCAACAGCATTAGTGATGGTGAAGGACGACAACACAGCAATGGAATCATAAATAGGAAACTAATACCAGCTCAATAATGAATGGCAGAAAAATAACAACAATGAACAGTGGAGAAAACGTGAAACAGAGCTAAACAGAGGAACAATTATCTTACTACCATGTCTCAAACTATGCTCCTATGATTTGCTACTTTAATCATTATACCGGACAACCAACCATAATCATTTCCTAATCCAGCAAATAACAAACTACAATGAAGCTTAAATAGAATGCAGTAAATGAACTATATGCAGGAACATGAACAAATGCAGAAAACAGGGAACTCATGATCATCCTCCTCGGGTGGCTTCATTTCCTTCTCCAGCTGTGACTCCACTTTGCTCATGATGTGTGCAAATGCTTTGCATCATCCCACATCAAGGCAACAGAATCAAAGGGGAGAAGATTGAATGAAGATTTCCTGCAACCCGATTGCTCAAATAGGGACAAACCGAAGGCTAAAGAAAAACTAATGATTTATCAAACAAATAAAGAACTGAATATGGAAACCGAGTGTAAGACCCGATTTTAGTCAAAACACGAAATTAAAAATGTAAAAGGATTGAAATGGAATTCTCGAACACGTGCAAGGGCAAAATGATCAAAAGATCAAAATTCGATATAAATTCGACAAGAAAATTTCATTAAAATAATGGATTTGAGAAATCTTAATCAATAAAGGAGAAATAATAAAATTTCAGGTTAAAATTGATCAAGATATAAATTTATTGGAATAAATCAAAATTTTTACCTCAAAAAAATTATCCCGAAAATAATCGAAAAATATACTGAAAAGTCAAAATAATACTGATAAATTCAATTAGGGATTAATTGAATAAATTAATATTTTTTTATATATTTTGACAAAATAATAGTATTTTAATGATTAAAATAATAATAATAAATAAAAAATAAATAAAAATAAAATTTATTAAAAAAAAAGGGAAAACTGGAAAACTGGGTCTCGCGATCGCGCGAAACCGATCGCGCGACCCGTGCCGCTGCTTCCTGAACGACTACCGCCGACGGTGAACCAAGTGAGCTGGTCGAGAGGGGAGAGTCTCACGCCGACGCCGACCCCGACCCAGGCGGAATCCGACGAGGAAATGCTGCCGGCGAGGGAGGAAAAGGAAGAGAGAAAATCGAGAAGAGAAATTGAGATTTCTGACGACCGGCGTCGATCTGGCTGACCCCGACCCCAGCCGAATGTTCCCCAGGCACAGACGAGCTGATTGGTGGCGGCCACGACCGGCGAAACCCAAGGACGGAGCCGAAAAAGGCAGAAAGAGGAAATGGGTACCGACGGTGGAGAGAACAGGCCCGACCGGTGACTTTTCGGCGGCCATGGATGAAACCGAGGGCAGATTTGTGCTGCGGACGGCCCAGTGGAGCCACTGGCTGCGGAAGCTGGTGGAGAATCGGTCGACAAGGCACTAAACCGACGAACCGGAGTAAATCGACGGTCCGAATCGGGTTGAACCGGACCGAACCGGTTCAGCCAATGAGGAAAGAGAAAAAAGGAGAAAAAGAAAAAAAATTGAGGAAAAATCTCGACGATGTAATCGAGTTAAGGGTAAGTCAATAGCGGTCGAAATTGACTGATTTAAATTTTGGAATATTTTATTTAATTAATTTTTGACTAGAAATTTACCCGAAAATTTATGAAATTGTGTAGCTCGATAATTGGCATCCAACGAGAGCTCGAGACAGCCTCGATTTATGTACTAGCATGGAATCTCGAGTAAGTAACCCTTATTAACGACAATTTACATCGTTATGCGTGCTTTGAATTTAATTATCGCATAAAATAAATTAAATTATGAAAATTTAGATAAATTGTCGTAAATAATAAATTGAGCTATTTGAGAGTTAGAACGAGGCCCAAGAAATTGTTGGTGGGCCCAATGAGCCCAATAGGCCTCGGTAATGTGAAAATTAAGTGGAAAACGGGCTTAAGGCCGATTAAGACCTATTAAGGTGCAATCGGGCCCAATAAGGGTAAATGGGCCCAATGATTTAAATTAAGCCCAGAAAATAAGAAATACAATTAAATTGTATGATATCTGACTTGAGAAATATTTATACGCAGTTCTGAACATTGGATTGGGAGCAGATCGGACTGCGTGACGAGACAGCAGTGGAAAAGGAAAGGTTAGACTCTACAGAAAAATAAGGTAAGGGAATTCTACGGACTGCTAGAGCTAACTTTACGAAACTTCAAAGTTCATATGCAGTCTTTTAAAGTATCTGAAGGGTCTAGAAGTAAGTTAATAATTTTAGTGCCCCGATGGGTAAATTACCAAAATACCCTTGTTAAGGGTAAATTTTCAATTTTAGGAAAAATTGGGAGGAGTAAGAACAAGAGGTTCCTGCTCGTTCTGGAGATGTTTTGATGCATGCATGAGTAGGCTGGCTAACCTTGAAAGAAAAATGCACAGCATTGCATATTTTCAACGAGGAAATTGTTTTGAAAACTGTTTTGACGAAACAGAGCCGCCTACGTGTTTTTATTGACATGTGACATGCTAGAGCAGCTTGCACGATATTTTGATATGGGTGATGCATGCATTAGTGCTGGAGCGAGAGCTTGCACTAGAGTTTTACATGCATTGGTGCTGGAGTCTAACTCGCACCTGATTTTACATGATTTTCGTGATACGTGCTAGAGTCTAACTCGCACCAGGTTTTACATGATTTTCGTGACAGGGTGCTAGAGTCTAACTCGCACCATATTTTTATACGATTTTTGAGACAGGGTGTTGGAGCTTCGCTCGCACCAGATTTTCACATGGTTTGCATACAGAGTGCTAGAGCTTAGCTCGCACTAGTTTTACTTGATTTGATGAGAGTGCTGAGCATCGCTCGCACTGATTTTATGAGAACATGCGATGAGCCGTGCTAGGAGCGTCAGGTAGATTATGTGTCACCGATTAAATAGGCTCGCACGTGCGTTCTGAGACAGGGTATGATATATGGGTCCACAGAGTACGATGTACCGTCAAGTAGCATGGAGTACTATGTACTGTGTGGCATATTCAGATGCGTGGTATCTTCGGATACATGTGGCATCTTCGGATGCGTGGGATCGGATAAGATTGACGAGATGGACTGACCCACCTCCCAGACGGTTCTCGATCGTGGTGAGAGCCCACACACTAGGATCCGTGTAGGCAGAAGGACTCCCGAGGACACATGGCCATAGTCCTGGTTATTATCGATATACAGATGTTGCCTACTTTCGCATGTTGATGATTTTCAAAAGAGTTGCATGTTGAATTTTCCATGCGAACGTGTTTTACATGACATCATGAATCATAGCATCAGTTTTAAAATATGTGGAGAAAGGGTGGTTTATGCATGGCACCACGTTCATGTAGGTAGTATGGTTACCTACTTGTTCGTAGGATTGCCTTACTGAGCTTGATGTGCTCACCCTTTTCATTTTCTCACACAGATAATCTCCAGTAGATGTTGAGGCGACTGAGTACTGCATTCCGGATATCAGCTGCTGCCCATTATTTAAGGTATATACACTTGTACATATTGTATCTAAATAAGCATAGCACAGTAACATGTTTGTAAGTAACTTTAGGGGATGTATAAATATTGTAAACATTTATAAATGACTGAGAAAGAATTAATTTGGTGGGACTGACATTGACGCACAACTCAATTATTAGCGGAGTGTGGTCACGATCAGAAGATAGGTAAGAATCTAAGAATAAACAAAAAGTTAAAAATTTACTCTGATTTTTGGGTAGTTTTAGGTCATGACTTATAAAAGTGGTATCAGGGCAAAATTTGGTCTGATGTGTGTCAGTGTCAGTAATTAGGAAATTACATTCCCGTGTTATTGTGCTTGGTTAGATACAATAGTGCATATTGAGATGAGTTTTAACTAAGAAATGGTTGAGAATGCAGGAATGCCTAATATTAGTCGTGATAGAAGAGGTAGAGCACGAGGCAGAGGCCGTAGAGGTAGGCCTGAGCCTGCTAGTCGTGCTGTGTTGAACTAGGAGAATCAGTATGAGATTGAAATAGAGGCTAATGTTGAGCATGCCTCATAGAGTCCGACAGAGTGATCGGACAGTATTGAGACACGCTTCACGAGGTTAGAGCGAAGTGTGAAGAATATTTTGGGAGCTAATTGCTCAGAGAATGCATGGGATTTAAGGGCGAGACGGAGCATTGATGGAAGTCCGCTCGACCCATCTTAATAGTTAGACATCCAGAGTTGACAAGAGAAATATTTCTGGATGTATTCCGGTGATAGAATATCCCGGACACTTCTTAAAGGAAATTATAAATAAAATTTCTTACTCTGACCCAAAGGAATTGATTTATTGATGAGTATGGAACTTAGTTTATATCCCTGGGCAGGTATTACTTTGACATTATGGGCAGTGAGCGTCGAAAAGCCCAAAAGTTCATGGAAGGGCTCAAATTGTCAATTAGAGTCCGATTGGCCCCGTTAGATATCACTACCTATACCGAGGCAGTACGCAGAATACAGTTGTGTGAATAAGATCAAGTGTTGCATGCCTCTGAGATTGGGAAAGGTAGTAAGGGCCGAAATAGAGACAGAAAGAGAATCGAGAATGATAGAGATGGTAGAACGAGAAAAAGGGGTAGTTTGGTAAAAGATTTGATTTGATGAGTTATGGGCTAAGATGATTGGTAAGGCCACAGTTATCCGATTGTAGTACTTTTGAGGGGTATTGTGATTGGAGAACCCCAATTTGCTACGGGTCACTGTAGAATGTGTGGTAAATACCACGGAAGTAGGACCTACACTTACATATTATTGATGAAAATGGCCGTTAAGTGTGGTAAGACGGACCATTTATTCTGATTGCTCAGAGTTGGGCGAGATTGCCCCACAGAAAGGTAAAGAGATAGAGAAAACCCTGTTGAGATAGCTGCATCGAAAAGGGAGGCCACAGCCGAAGAGAAAAGGAAAGTAGGCTGTTGGACGAAGGTGAGTGTATGTCTTGGACCAGGACACTACTGATGTTTCACAGGATGTGGTGAAAGATACCACTCTGCTTATGAATAAAGAAGTAATTGTGTTAATTGATCTTGGTACCACGTATTTCTTCATACCGCCTTTATTCGCATGTAAGTGAGTAAAAGACATGAATGCCTACACTCTTGGGCACAATGCTGATAAATGAGTACCCCAATAGAGGAAGGTAAACTAACTGAATAATTATGAAGAGATTTTAAGTTAAAACGGGGGAAAAAGTATAAGTCAGCCGATTTTATTTAATGGACTATGAATAATTTAAAGTAATATTTGAGAATAAAGCGGTCGGCTGCAAGCTATGCTGTTCGGATTTCTATCCTAAGATAGTGCTGTTTTACTCCTGAAAAGTATACTGTAAGTTTTGACAAGTAATAAAAAGGGGTGCAATGGTTGAAATTAAAGGAGCAAATGATTGTACTCACGGAATGAATAATGACAAAGTTTTGTTATAATTGATACACTAAGGAGATAATCTTTGAGATATGCTTGATTCTGAATACAAGATGTATTGGAGTAAGAGGCGTATGCAAGGTAAGAACATCTTTACGATAAGAAGTCATTGGGATTAAGCGATAAGTCATGAATATAAATTGTGACTACATGGACTGATATGTAAAGTAAATGTAGTCAAGTCTGAAGGTTAATAAAGGTATTTCAAAATATCTCCCCGCCTGAAGACTTGACAGCGTCTAGAAATATATATATAATCTATAACTTGAAATCGACCGTGGAAAGATATAAATTTAAAATTTGGATACTTTTACTAGTACGATAAAGAACTATAAAATTCGATTAATTATGAAGGTTAATATATTAAAATTTAATAAAAGCCGTTAATATAAGAAAAAAGAAATGACGTGGGTTAGCACCTTGAACGGGAGCAATTTTGAAGTGATACTACACGTTTATGCGTACATAGGTCAAGGATATGGGCAATTGAAATATGTAGTGGAGCTCAACTACAATGAGTTATTTAAACTTTACCTGGACCGATTTGTCATCATCCTTATTGATGATATGTTGGGTGTAGTTCAAGTCCAGGGTAAATTATAAGCAACAATTGGAAAATTACTTTTATAGATGGTTGCTGCGAGTTCTAAAAAGGGTATACTTTGTTGGCACGTTTAACTACAAAATTCATCCGGATTTAATTTATCTGCAAACATGAGAATTTTAATTAAATAAATGGAATAATTAACAAAATAAATTGGGGATTTAAATAATTAATTAGGAAATTAAGCACAAATAATTCTAAAAATATAGAATTATCACGCGGGAAACCAGGAAAGAAAGAAAGGAGGAGAAAAGAGGGAAGCTGCTCGGCTGGAGAAGAAGGAAAGGAAAGAAGAGAAAGAAGAGGGAGAAAAGAAGAGAAGAAAAGAAAAGAAAGGAAAGGAGAGGAGGGCTGATCGGGAAAGGAAGAAAGAAAGAAAGAAAAGAGGAAAAGAAAGAAGAAGGAGCTGATCGAAAAAGGAAAGGGACTGCTCGGGAGAGGAAGAAGAAAGAAAGAAAAAGAAAGGAAGGAAGGAGAAGAAGAAGAGGGGGGGTTGGAAAACAGAAACAAACAGAGATTGAAAAGAGGAAGAGCAGACCGAGAGGTAGGGGAGAAAGAGAGGGAGACCGAAGGGGGTGAAAGCAGGACAAAATCGAGGAAGAGGGAGGAGAGGCTAGAACTGAGGCTTCAATTAAAGCAGGACCTGGAAAACAGAAGCAAAACTGAATGAAGATGATGATGATGGAATGCTGGAAAGAGGCAGTCACGATAAGCTGAAGGAGTGGCAAGACCGAGAGCTAAAGGAGGAAGAAGAAGAGAAATTGGGGCTGGGCTGACTGAGAGGGAAGAAAGGAAAAGGAGAAAAGAAAAGAAAAAAAAGGGAAGAAGAAGAAGAAAATAAGAGCTGGAAAATGGAAAGGATAAAGAGGTTAAATATATTTATATATATACATGTATGTATATTTAATGTACATGTAGATATATGTGTTGAGATATAAGCATGTTAGTGTGAATTAAGGTGTATGTGAAATAAAAATGGGAGAGAGGAAAAATAGACAAATATATATATATATATATATATATATATTTATGTGATGATGAATAAGGAAATTAAATGATAAAAGGAATATATGTATATACTTAGGTGTATATACAAATGGGTGTATAAGATAAAGGTGTGTTTTAATATATATACATACAAAGAATATATACATGTGATATGGAAAAATGGAAACAAATAATAATATATATAGGAGTATATATATATATATATATATATATATATATATATATTTATGTGTATATACATGTAGATGTATATAGTAAATGTGTATGTTAATATTTGTATGTACAAAATAATATATAGTAATAAAAATATATAAACGTGCGTGTTAGCCTAGGTATGTACAATAATACGTACACATGAAGTAGTAACGAATAGGTTACGATTTTAACGCAATTCGGACAATTCGTATGAGTAGGATGTTAAATATACAATTTCGGTGTAGGTAAAACGTAAAAGGAATTAAAGGAGGTACTAGGAGGCGTCAGCACTCGAATTCAGGATTTTTGATAGATCGAGGTAAGGGGTACTATTTAACTTAGTTCTGATAATGCATTCTTGTTTCACCGATAAAAGATTTTATGAAGGTGCATATAATTTGAAATGATTTATCAATGTTTTCATACTTGTGAAACTGTTTGCGAAACATGTTTTAATTTGTCAAAATATTCCCCGAGTACCTTCCATGATATGAAATGAATCTTCCTAAGGTATGAAACGTATGGATGTTTTACATTTATTTATGATTTTATATCCATATCGTTGAGAAAATTTTGACAATTTCTAAAGCATAGAAAACGGGAAAAGGGAAAAGAGAAAAGAAAAGATGTTTTGAGACTATAGGCTTCATGCATGGTTACTTCTTGTGGTGTTCCGGCTCCACCACTTGGGTGTCGGTACGTAGGGCCACTTTAGCACTTGCCTCAACCTGTGTGGAAGATGTCATGCTACTGGTGGTTTATGATGATGTTTTGGTAGTATCTCGTGCCTGCGCAGCACGCATGAATGTTCCCCTCACGTTGAGTGCCATTGGTGCCCGTGCCCTAGCTATGTGCTAGTATATGATAAGAAATAAGAAGATACTACCCATGTTTATGATTATGATTGCTGTACGACCCTGATCCAGTCTATAGCCCCCTTACCATGGCCATAGGTATGATGACTCTCTACGGAGAATGACACGTATCACATGACTTAGTTATAGCCTAGTCTCCTCGATTTGATTATGAAAATCGACTATGATGAATGAATATGTGTTTTCATGAGATATACGATAATTGGTTACGACTGATATGCTTCATGAAATGTTTATGAAATGTTTTTGAAATGTTTACGAAAGGTTTATGTAATGTTTATGAAATGTTTATGAACCCGATGGTTTTAAGAACTCATTCATGAACAATGAAAAGTTGTAAAATGGTTAAGCATGTTATTTGTTTTTAAGACACGCATGCTTTATGACTTTTTATGATGATTATGCATGAAATGGTAATTTATGTATTTCATTAAAGTTTCGTTCTATGAACAATTTCACATGCTTTTATATATCATGACTGTTTTAAAAGGATTATCTTACTGGGCTTTTCCCCAAAAGCTCACCCCTCTACCTTCAGACCATTTGCAGTGAATCTATAGGCGTTACCTGCTGCGTACACAACGTAGGCTGGTGGGAAAGAGCTACACTAGGCTACTTTTTGTACACGCAGAAAGGTATACAATTACATTCCTGTACCAGACATACTAGTATGCATAGACATATATTGGGAATATTTTGTTGGGATGTAATTTGTATGGAAAACAATGTAAAGAACATTATTTTTGGGATTAGGTTTTAAAATGATTGGTATTTAACTGAAATGGATGTATTGAGTTGTAAATGTGGATTTGGAAAGTATGCTTGGTAGTTGTGGATATCTAGGATTGTTGGAAAGTATGCTTGGTAGTTGTGGATATCTAGGATTGTTGGAAAGTATGCTTGGTAGTTGTGGATATCTAGGATTGTCAAAACAATTGAATTGCAGGTGGGTAGGCTCATATATATGCCGTTATTCTGCCGAAATTTTTATCTGCCATATATGTCAAAATATGGAAATGAAGTATAATTACGGATAAAGAATTAGGAAAAGTGTTTCGACACTACACAGGAATACAACCTAAGTGAATAAGAGAATAAGTGGGTAAATTAAGTTAAAAAAAAATCCCTCAATTTTTAAGGGTCAAGGGTTGTTACAAATAGATGGCTTATTTAAATTGAATTTCACTTAATCAAATCAAATCGGCACTCAAATGTGCTGTTTTCGCATATACATGTAAACATTAGCCATTCTATCAATATAACTATCAAAACTAGTCACAAACATGTTTCCTAAGCTTTTTACCCTTAATTTGGAGAAAACCACAATTTCACCTTATTAGTTCCTGTCACAACTTTTCTATACACGAAATTTCATATACAGTATAATAATCGAAATTCTATTCGAAATACGTGTAGCTACCTCTAGCTACTCACAAAATTCCCTTACCTCAGATCACGTTGCGTGACCTCACTTCCTCGATGCTGCTCACCTTGCAGTCCGTTCAGCTTTCAATATCAACTTCCGAAGCTGTTAATAATAATTCTCATCAATATACCTTAATATACTTAGTTTTCACTTTCATGAATCTAAATCAATGCATTTAGAACTTTTTATACTCATTTGGCCTTCTTACATCTCATTGGACTTTACTCTCTCTTAAGTCCATTTCGATTCTACAAATCACTTCTCGAGAATCTTTTGGACTCGTCCAAGTCTACTAATTTGAATTAAACTGACATAAATCTTTCTATGCCCCAATTTCATCATTTTCTCCCATTATGGTATTTTTAGCATATATCTCATAGACCTGTTTTCATTTCTCATCTATTCTAATTTATGTATTTCATAAAACTATCTTACAATCTTACATACATGCATATTTCATCCTTAAATCCACTCTTACTCAACTTTCTCATCATTTTCTCAATTTCATGCCAATATCTAGGTCATAGATATTTTACATGATCAAATTATTTTCAACAAATCAAACCTGCACCAATCAACTCACCAAGTCACCTAGATTAACATGTATGAAGTTGGTGTATTGAATCTTACCTAGCTTGATTTTTCCTCATTTTTGCCAAATTTTGGAAAATCCACCTTGTTCCTTCAATCTTTGATTTCAACTTCTAGCTTTCAACTATGTTGTTCTACTCTTTACTAAGAACAACTTTGTTGAAATGAATCTCACTCAAAACTACTTGAAAGATAAAGATTTTTGGAGTACAAAGGTTAGGTTACACTTTGGTTTTAAATGAGAGTTGGTGCTCTTGGGAAAATGAATATGCAAAGTCCTGTATATATAGAATTACTCTTGGAGATCGATCTCTTAACGATGATAGATCGATCTGCCTTGCATTTTTCTCTTCAGAAAATGACTTTTCAAGCTTAAGAGATCGATCTGCTCTTGAGCTTGAGATCGATTTGGCCCTTAAATGAGATCGATCTGTGCTATCCAGAACCTAACCAAGATCAATCTGCATTGAATGAGGGATCGATATGCCTGTGTTGAGGGATCGATCTGCTTCTTGCAGAGAGCTTGGCATAGCATTTTCAAGCCATGAGATCGATCTTCCTTACTAATGAGATTGACCTGCTCCTCTTCTGAAGCAGTTCTGCTGCAATTTTCCTAGAATTTCACTCTTACATTTATATTCTATTTACTTAACTACCCGTTTTGCATTTCATACACATTTGGAACTTAAAAACATTCATTCCTTATGATTTATATCAATTGTAACTTGTCCGTACATCACACAATCATACAGAGTACATAATAAATTACAGGTCTTACAATCCTCCCCTCCTTAAAGAAATTTGGTACTCTAAATTAGAACCAAGTTAAGGATCAAACAATTGGGGGTATCTTTCTCGCATCTGACTCTCTAGCTCCCAAGTAGCCTCCTCTGACGTGTGATGTTGCCAGAGAATCTTCACTAACCCAATAGTCTTATTCCTCAAGACTTTCTCCTTCCTATCCAGTATCTATATCAATTTCTGTACATATGTCAAGTCATCCTTGAGCTCCAATGGCTCATACCGAATCACATGAGTTGGATCTGGATGATACTTCCTAAGCATAGAAATGTGGAAGACATTATGCACTCTCAATAAGTTTGGTGGCAACGCCAAACTATATGCCTTATCTCTCACTTGATTGAGTATCTTAAAGGGTCCATTGTAGAGAGGACACAGCTTGGCTCTCTTCCAAAATCTCGCTATACCGTTGGAAGAAGAAACCTTCAGAAACACTGACTCACCAACTGTGAACTCTAGCGATCTTTGTCTCCTGTCAGCATAACTCTTCTGTCTACTCTGAGTTGTTCTCAATCTCTCAACAATCACCCAGACATCCTCAGAGGCTTGTGTAACCAAGTCAGGAGCAAAAATCTTTCGGTCACCTACTTCTTCCCAACCAATAGGGGAATGACATCTACGACCATACAAAGCCTCATACGTTGCCATCCCGATACTCGCATGATAACTATTGTTATAGGTGAATTCAACTAGTGGTTAATGATTATCCCAATAGCCTCTAAAATCTAGCACACACGCTCTCAACATGTCCTCCAGAGTCTGTATAGTCCTCTGTGACTGACCATCTATCTGAGGATGGAAAGTGGTGCTCAAACTCAACTGGGTTCCCATGGCTTCTTGAAAATGTTTTCAAAAGTGAGAAGTGAAGTGGGAATCCCTATCCGAAACAATGCTCACTGGAACACCATGTAAACTTATTACCTCGCGTACATACATCTCTGCCAATGTACTTAGAGTATTAGTAGCTCTCATAGTTAGAAAGTGGGTTGACTTCGTCAGTTTATCAACGATCACCCATATTGCATCGTGATCCCTCCGGGTCGTCAGTAAACCCATCACAAAATACATAGTGATATGCTCTCATTTTCATGTCAGTATAGGTAGAGACTGCAATAACCATGCAGGCTTCTGATGCTCTACCTTCACCTACTGACATACAAGACATCTTGCCACGAAATTCGCTACATCTCTCTTCATACCTGACCATCAGTACACCTTCTAGAGGTTTTGATACATCTTGTTACTCCCTGGATGGAACGTGTACCTCGAAGAATGACCTTTCAAAAATATCAATCTTCTGTGTTCTGGGTCCTTGGGAACACAAAATTTACTTCTAAACCTCAATAGTCCATCAAAACTCATCTCAAAATAGGTCTCTGTGCCCTTTTGTGTCCCTGTGCCCTTTTGTATCTCACCAGTCATGTCAATGCAATACGGATCAATCTGCTGAGCCTATCTGATCATATCTAACAGATCTGACTCCAAGTGTAAACTAGCAATCACACAGTCCTTATCCATGTCAAAAGGCACATACTCCCGAACTGAGGCTAGCAAACTACTCTAGCAACTCATGTTCCCTGACCATCATAAACGATACCATCCCAAGGTTCTTCCTACTCAAAGCATCAGCTACAATGTTAGCCTTACCCGGATGATAAAGTATCTCACAATCATAGTCCTTCAGAAGCTTTAGCCATCTTCTTTATCTCATGTTCAGCTCCTTTTGCGAGAACAGATACTTGAGGCTCTTGTGATCGGTAAAAATCTGAAACTTCTCACCATATAAGTAGTGGCGCCATACCTTCAACGCAAACACTACAGCTGCTAACTCCAAGTCGTGGGTCAGATAGTTCTTCTTATGGTCCTTCAGCTGTTTGGATCCATAAGCAACTACTCCCTCATCCTGTATCAATACATAGCCCAGTCTTTGATGCGAATCATTGGGATACACTGAAAATCCTCCCGAGCTGGTAGGGATAGTGAGAATCGGAGTTGTGGTCAATCGACGCTTCAACTCCTTAAAACTCCTCTCAAAATCCTCATCCCACATGAATGCTACACTCTTCTGAGTGAGATGTGTCAATGGAACAGCTAACTTCGAAAATCCCTCTACGAATCTCTGATAATATCCTGCTAAACCTAAGAAACTCTTGATCTCGGTGATTGTCCTAGGCTGATCCCACTGAACTGTAGCCTCAAATTTGGATGGATCAACCGTTACGCCATCCCTTGACACAACTTGTCCCAAAAATGAGATCTGTGACAACTAGAAATCACACTTACTGAGTTTAGCATTCAATTTATGCTCTCGTAACGTCTGCAATACAATCCTGAGGTGCTTCTCATGCTCTTCCTCGGATTTTGAGTATACTAATATGTCATCGATGAAGACAATAACAAACTGATCCAAATATGGCTTGAACACATCGTTCATCAAAGCCATGAAAGCTGCGGGAGCATTCGTCAATCCGAATGGCATAACCAAAAACTCATAGTTGCCATATCGGGTTTGAAACACTGTCTTGGGTACATCTCCACTCCGGACTCTCAGCTGATGATACCCAGACCTCAGATCAATCTTAGAAAAGACTTACGCTCCTTAGAGTTGGTCTAACATGTCATCAATACGTGGAAGAGGATACCTATTCTTGATGGTAGCCTTATTCAACAATTTATAATCTATACACAATCGAAGGCTTCCATCTTTCTTCTTTAAAAACAAAACTGGTGCTCCCCAAGGTGAAACACTCGATCTGATAACCCCCTATCCAACAACTCTTAACTTGCAATCATTTAACACATACTCAACTAGTTGACTGTTATCTATAGGTGTACTAATCAACATCATCCTACTTAAAGGTGTACACTCTACGTGTTTTGCTAACTTACATGCCAATGAAAGCGATACAAATGAATGTATGGCAAAAAGATCAATTAAAACATATGCTTCCAAATCATACATCAGGATGCTACCTCTAATCACATCTGACGAAGTATCAACTGTACCCTGGTCTAAGGCATGTACTCGTCCTCATCCAATGACCCGCTTCCCCTTCTCTTCTATCGTCGCTCTCATTCTTAACGCAGACATATCAGCTGGAGCTCTCTCCGGCTCCTGGCCCTTCTGTAGGGCAATATCGATAACCGCTGGGCAAACTCTCGCCATATGCCCTGGCTTCCCACATCTGAAGCATAATCGACTAGAAACAGGACAAGGTCTACCTCCATGGAATCTACCACATCTACTGTACTGCCTAGTGGTAGGCCTCGATCCTCTAATCATAACACCTCTAGTTGGAGCTATGGCCGGATATGCAGGAGATCTAACAATTTTCTCCTGTTCTTCCTCGATCCATATTCTCTTATTGAAGAGTCTCATCCCTCCTCGATATCTGAAACCGCTGGCACAGTCACACATCGAACTCTTCTTATCTCTGTCTCTACCATTGACAACTATCCTGAACTCTGAGGAATTCCTCTCATAATCTTGCTCACAGAGTTACGCCCTGCGCACTGCCTCATCACAGGTAGAGATATCAAATGAGACTAATCTGGACCGTAATACTGGTCTCAGTCCATCAATGAATCTGTGAACCTTCCTGGTCTCACTACTCATGGTATCGGGGTCATACCTACCCAGGGATATAAATCGTGTCTTGTACTCATCCACTGACTGAGTCCCCTGGCTCAACCCCAAGAATTCTGTAAGACTCGGATTTTTTATGTAGCTTATCTCTTATGATTCCTATATGTAAAAACATTTTATTATGTTGGTTGAATCATAAGAAGAGTATTTACTACAAAGAAATTGTATGTAAAGTGGTTAAACACACATAAGCTACATAAAGGTCAATTAAGGGCTATAAGAGCCACAGGCTAAACCGAATGGATCTAAATCACTCTGACTGAAGAGAAGAACTTATGATGTGAAACTATAGAGAGTTCATGAAGGAAAGTCAGTTTGATTTGGTCCCAAACACATAGAGGTAGAGTAAATGCCAAAAAGGGGCAAAACAAACCTTTTAAGACGTTCGAGGTGTTTTAGATATATGTACTTCCCCGAAACAGCCAAAACATAAAGACGACAGTGTGAATCATAAGTTATGACACTTTTGAAATTTTGAGAAAAAGTCAAAAGTGGTCAATGGTCAAGAAAAGTCAAAGGTAGTTAAGAAAAGTGGACTTTGGCCATAGTTGACTAACCATGGTCAGGAATTAACTTAAGTATGGAGAAAAAATTGGGAAAAAATAATTGGTGAGTGTCGAATTCAACCAAATTTAAATTACTGGTCTTATCGAAATTTTGCAGTAGCGACAAATCCAGGTCGAACCCTAGAGACTGGTGGATTAATTATCATGCAATAATTGAAATAATTGGGGGGGGGTTAATTTAACTGAATTAAAATCCTAAAACAGAATTTATATTTAACTAATTATAAAAAGGGTAAACCAAGATTAACAATTTGGATTTAAGGGAATTGCCCAGTCATTAACAATTGATCCATAACACCTAATTTACCATCTTGTCTTCAATTACTTAGCTGAGGTATTATCTACCAGCAGAATAATATCTCTTCTTCCCTGTTATCATTAACTCAAGCCCAGCACCCGAATTAAATTCTTCTCCCTAATCTAGTAGGTTTTGGCGCAATCCTATTTAGACTAGGAAAGCATTAACGTTCTAGGAAGACTACAAAACCGAATAACACTTCTACCACGGGTTGAATGTTTAATCCATTCTATTATTTCACTTAGAGTTGACGAACCCTAATTGCTACTGATTCTGATTTCCATCACAACAATTACGGATTGTGAAAACTTCAGATAGCATATAATCACATGTGTAGATTATTCAATTGGACAGATCATATAATTTTCTCATGCAATTGAATCTAATAATACCATAAACAATAGATAATTGAATCGAAAGATAATTTAGATCAACAAACTGTGTTTCTCAATTGTTGAAATTTATTGGAGTCGATTCCCTTGAACTGAATAAAAGATTTAGCAGCACATGATTATTGAAAACGAAAATAAAAATATAGAGTGAATTATTTTTTTCTTTTGACTGTTGTCACCTCTCTCTCCCTTTTCTCTGATATTCCCTAAAGAAAATGCAGCTATATATATAGTAAAAAAAAAAAAAAAAACCTAAATTCGACAATCCTATTACAAGTGGGAAAAGGCTAACAGATTTAGGCTTTTACTTAATAGCTGGTTTTGGAGTGGAAACAGGCCGGATTGGATCTTGTGCTCTTCTTCAAAGTTGTAAATCAGTAAATAAGTGTTCAACTGGGCTTAACCTTACATACTTTAGAGGTCTAGAACTCTAGATATACGCTAAAAACCGAAACTGCCATGAAATATATAAAACTGATTTGCTTTAACTTTGTGGAATTTTTTTTATCTATAAAACGTCCAATCTGGGCTTAGTTCTCTTCAAAGAAATCGTAGGAATTTTAATCTTCTTTCCAACGAGCTAAACCTCGCCCCAATCCAACTTCTAGAACTCTGTTTAGATCTAAAATCCCAAATAGCACTAAAACTATCCAATTTCTTCTGTTAAGCTTTGAAGCCCAATTTATTTTCCAAAATCACAAATTATCATAAGTACTCTAATTAATATGAGGAACATAGCAAAATATTAAAATGTAGAAGGAAATAAATAATAAAAATATGACACTCATCAAATTCCCCCACACTTAAATTTTTTCAGGTCCTCGAGCAAACTCAAAATCTAAGACTAAATCACCCTCTAAAACTTTTCAATCACATCAAGTTTACAAAAATCAGAACAAAAAAAAAATCAACCAACATTTTCGAGAAACATAACATGTCATGAATCAAAATCCTTAACAATCTCAAGAATTTGCCAACATAGCAATTTCATTGAAAATGAAGCAAATTAAATTGGTAGATCCTCACAATATTCTCTTTGTTCACTCAAGCGTTTAAGGGGTAAGTATTTCACTCACATTCATTCCTTAAAACATGTCTTACCAGAAGCTTGCATATCATCTAATCTCCACTACTTAGTATTCATGCATAACACAAATAAAAAGGACTTAATTCCAGGGTTGTAACGGGGCTAGGGATGAGGTACAGAATTATTTTTGGGGTAAGAGAGTTATTCAAAATTACAACTCGAGTAAATAAAGCAATTAACAACCCGCAATTACCTCAAATACAAACACTTTATTAATCACTCGCACCTTACTCAAGTCCTTTATCAATTAAATACCCTTTTTTTTCTTTTTTTTTCTTCTTTTTTTTGTTTTTTTGTTTTTTTTAAGTCCACCATCACCACCACTAACATATGGAATTAATCACACCCCCACACTTGTTTCATAATCTGCTCGAGAATTTTCAAATGCCCTACTAATTTTTAAGGTTACGTAAAGTCATTCATGTTAAGCTCACGGTTAAAACAAGTTATTCAACAAAGAAAAGTCAATTAGGCTCAAAGGGGCTTAACAATGGTAAATTATGTTAGGTGGGTTATTTGGCTAGAGTGGTTCATCCAAAAATGGCCTTAATCACTTTTATGTATGCCTGAATCAATGTAATTTCAAATAGAATCAATGCAAGTTCTAAAGAAACACATCCATGGAAGAATATCACACATCCAAAGAAAATAAAGATGGACACTAATGCTCAATCTATAAGCTTAAAAATCTCACAGGTACCAATTCAATTCACCAACATTCCAAAATCAATCACTTAATCAACAAATTTTAAGATGAAAAGTCAATCAATTCAATTGTGTTATCCTCTTTTCAAATCCAGTTGATTCAAGTTTATGATAAATATAAACTATGAGTGATAGAAAGCGCCTAAACATGCACTAAGATATATATTTTTTATGTAAAGTTTCAAAAATCCTAATATTCTTCCCCTCACACTTAGATTTTACATTGTCCCCAATGTAAAGCACATCATTAAAGCAAATAACGTACAAGTAAAATTAAAAGAGATAGGGTGAGAAATCAAATCTGGGGTTCATGGGTTGCCTCCCACGCAGCGCCTTTGGTTAATGTCATTGGCTCGACAATACAACTTCCTTCACATCGAGTAGACCGCATCTCCTAACTGCACCTCCTCAACCGTTTGTGCTTGAAAATTTTCATAATATGGCTTGAGTCTATGCTAGTTAACCTTGAACACCTTCTTTGAATCACAACTGCACCATGAAGAAATACGTCAGTAACAACAAAGGGTCCAATCCAACGAGAACGTAACTTACTAAGCATCAACTTCAATTTGGAGTTGTATAACAAAACTTTTGGCCAACCACAAATTGCTTCCTAATGATCATCTTATCATGAAATGCCTTGGTCTTCTCCTTGTAAATTCGTGAGTTCTCATAGGCCTCAAGTCGAATTTCCTCTAATTCCTGCAGCTATATCTTTCGTTCCAAACTTGTCTGCTATAGGTTTATGTTGCATCGTCTAACTGCCCAAAAAGCCTTGTGTTCTAACTCTACAGGCAGATGACACAACTTACCAAAAATCAGCCTATACGGGGACATCCCAATAGGCGTCTTATATGCTGCCCTATAAGCCCACAAAGCGTCGTCAAGTCTGAGACTCCAGTCTTTTCTGTTTGGATTTATCGTTTTCTCTAAGATCAACTTGACTTCCCTATTAGACACCTCGGCCTATCCATTCGTCTGGGGATGGTAAGCTGTGGAGGTTTTGTACAGGACTCCATACTTCTTTAATAAAGCCTCCATTGATCGATTACAAAAATGAGTTCCCTGATCACTAATCAATGCTCTTGGTATGCCAAACCTGCTGAAAATGTTAGATTTGATAAAACCTACAACAGCTCGTGAATCGTCAGTTTTGGTAGCCTTTGCTTCCACCCATTTCGACACATAATCAACAGCAAGTAAGATGTAAACAAACCTAAAGGAAGGAGGAAATGGACCCATAAAGTCAATACCCCACACATCAAAAATTTCACACACAAGTATAGGAGTTTGAGGCATCTCATTCATACGGTTTAAGCTCCCTATCCTTTGACATCGTTCACAATTTTTACAAAACACATAACTGTCACGAAACAAATTAGGCCAATAAAAACCACAATCTAACACCTTCCTAGCTGTTCTCTTTGGCCCAAAATGACCCCCCACAAGCATATGCATGACAAAAAGTAAGGACAGACTGAATTTCTGAATCAGGGATGCACCTTCTAATGATTTGATCAGAACAATATTTCCACAAATATGGTTCATCCCATACATAGTATTTAGCCTTACTTTTCATTTTATCTTTTTTAGCTCTACTCAAATCTTTAGGTATGACCTTAGTAACCAAATAATTTACCAAGTCAGCATACCAAGGTGTCATACCTTGCACCGTAGAGAGCTGCTCATCAGGGAAAGTTTCTTGCAATGGCACTGGATCTTCTTCTCTCACTAACCGGCTCAAGTAGTCAGCTACTAGGTTTTCTGCCCCCTTCTTATCTTTGATCTTGAGATCAAACTCTTGCAGTAGAAGAATCCACCTAATCAGCCTTGGCTTTGCCTCTTTTTTTGCCAAAAGGTATTTCAAAGCTGAATGGTCAGAAAACACAACAACTTTAGTCCCAAGCAAGTAAGACCAAAACTTATCTAAAGTAAATACAATAGCCGAAAGCTCTTTTTTGGTCGTGGAATAATTGCACTGAGCTGGGTTAAGCGTCCTCGATGTATAATAGATTACATGCGCCTGGTTCATGACTCGCTATCCTAAAACATCCCCCACAACCTAGTTGCTTGCATCGCACGTTATTTCAAAAGGTAGCTCCCAATTCGGTGGTTGAATAATGGGGGTAAAAATCAAAGATGACTTCAATTCATCGAAAGCTACCTTGCACTCTTCATTAAATTCAAATGGTACGTCCTTTTGTAACAACTTCGACAATGGTAGTTCTATCTTTGAGAAGTTCCTAATGAATCTACGATAAAAACCTGCATGACCAAGAAAAGAATGCACTTTTCGCACACTAATAGGGTAGGGTAAGCTCAAAATCAAATCAATCTTAGCCTTGTCTACTTCAATGCCCTTGGATGAAACTACATGACCTAAAATAATTCCTTGTTCTACCATGAAATGACATTTTTCAAAATTCAGCACTAGATTTGTTTCAAAGCAACGCTCAAGTAAACTCGTCAAATGATTTAAGCACTTATCAAATGAGTCACCATGCACTGTGAAATCATCCATGAACACCTCAATGCAATTTTCCAACAAATCAAAAAAATACTTACCGTGCATCTTTGAAAAGTACCTGGTGCATTACAAAGGTCGAAGACATCCTCCTAAAAGCAAATGTTCCAAATGGGCATGTGAAAGTTGTTTTCTCCTGATCTTCTGGTGCAATCACAATCTGGTTATAACCTGAAAATCCATCAAGAAAACAGTAGTGAGATTTACTAGCTAAACGCTCAATCATTTGATCAATGAAGGGTAAGGGAAAGTGATCCCTTCTAGTTGCTGAATTCAGCTTGCGGTATTTTATACACACTCTCCACCCATTCTGCACTCTCGTTGATACAAGCTCATTATTTTGATTTCTCACAACTGTGATCCCAGTCTTCTTTGGCACAACATGAATTAGACTTACCCTTTAACTATCCGAAATTGGATAGATTATATCTGCATTTAATAACTTCATAATCTCTGTCTTGACTACTTCCATCATCTAAGGATTCAATCTTCTTTGAGGTTCTCGACTTGGTTTAGATCCCTCTTCCAACAGAATTCTGTGCATGCACATGGATGGACTAATTCCCTTAATGTCAGCTACGATCCATCTTATAGTTGTTCTATGATCACGAAGCACCTTGATTAACTTTTCTTCTTGCACCACTGTCAAGTTCTTCGCAATAATGACTGGAAGTGTCTCACCATCTCCCAACTAAGCATACTTCAAGTGGTTAGGTAAAGACTTCAATTCTAGAATCGATGCCTGCATAATAGAAGGTAGTAGCTTCATGTTAGAAAATAGTAGTTCAAATCTTTTAACTTTATACTTGGGCTGCAATGACTGCATAGCCATGATCATTTCTTCAACTTCAGGACTTAGCTCCAATTTAGCCTCGTTCTGCATTAAGCTTTTATTGATCACCACTTCCAGATCATCCATTCTACTTACTTCAAATGTATCCTATGTCAAGACATCAAAATTGTCAATGGAGAATACTAAATGTACATCTGTTGGATACCTCATAGCATTAAAGATGCTAATTTTGGCAATCTATCCATCGAACTCCATGGTCATCAAACACATCAATCTTGGTCCTGGCAGTGGCAAGAAAGGGCCGACCTAAAATTATTGGTGCGGGATTCACTGGACTACTGGTGTCCTCCATATGCAGAATATAGATATCAACTGGAAAGATCAACTGATTCACCTGTACCAAAACATCCTCAACTACCCCTTTTGGGTATGCATTAGATCGATCTACTAATTATATGATCACTCCAGTTTTTTTTCAAAGGACCTAAATTTAAGGATGCATAAATTGAAAAAGGCATAACATTAATCGAAGCACCCAAATCTACCACGGCATGTTCGATTTGCCTATTACCAATGATGCAAGGGATTGTAAATGTACCTGGGTCTTTACATTTTTAGGGTAGTTTTCTTTGAATGACCGCAGATACATTCTACCCCACACTTACCTTCTCATCGCCTCTTACTTTCCTCTTTGTTGTGCACAACTCTTTAAGGAATTTCACATACCTTGGAATTTTCTTCACTGCGTCTAGAAGTGGTATGTTAATTTCCACCTTCTTAAATACCTCCATGATTTCTTTCTGTTGTTCCTCTTTCTGTGTCTTAGCTAACATGCAAGGAAAGGGAAGACAGATAGGGTTAGTGTTATCTATAACAGGTTACATTTGTGTCTCAACCTTTTTCTATGCCTCTGTAATTTGTTTTTTGATCTCTTTTCCACTACGCAGCACTATGGCACTCGCATTCTCCCTGGGTTCCTTATTGTTTGAGATGGTAACTTCCTAGAACCTTGAGCTTCTAATCTACCAACCGTGGTTGCTAGTTGATCCATCTATTTTTCCAAGTTCTGGATTCTTGTCCTTGTTTCTTGTTAGAATTACAAAGTATTGTTAGCTAGGTCTTTTACAATATCTTCAAAGGATATACCTAAACCTGAGCATGTGGCTTGATTTGTTTGCGACCTCTAAACAGGATATTGATAGCCAGCTTGGTTACCATATCTCAAATTGGGATGATCTCTCCAGCCTGGGTTATATGTATTTGCATATGGATCATGTCTCCGTTGGGGCTGACCTGGAAAATTTCCTATGGCATTCGCTTGTTGCATGACCGGGTCATCTTCTTGCAAAGTTGGACATATGTCAGTGTTGTGTCCTGCTAACGAACAAATTCTGCACACCTTCGCTACTTGTAAATTCCCTACTACCATTTGATGAACTAAAAAGGTTAGATCAGAAATTTGACATTCCAGGTTGGAAGTACTTGCCTCATTCACCTTCTTCGGTGTGTGATCCAAACTATTCCTGAACTGTAGTGTATTAGCTGCCATGTTAGCGATGAGATTCCTCGCAGCCTCTAGGGTCTTATCAACTATTACTCCTCCACTGGCAACATCAATCATACTCTTGTCCATTGGCATTAGACCTTCATAGAAATACTGGATTAGAAGCTGGTCAGTAATCTGGTGGTGTGGGCAGCTCGCACACAGCTTCTGAAAACACTCCCAATACTCGTACTAGATTTCACCATTATATTGTCGAATGCCACAGATCTCTTTTCTTATATTTGCAGCCCTAGAAGCTGGGAAATACTTCTCAAAAAAGAACCACTTCATCTCATTCTAAGAATGTATTGAACCCGAAGGAAGGTAGTATAACCAGTCCTTCGCTTGATCTACCAACGAGAAGGGGAATGCCCTCAGCTTGATCTGATCTTTTGAGATACCCTGTGGTTTCATGCTCGAACACACCACATGAAACTCCTTAAGGTGCTAGTGGGGATCTTCACCTGCAAGTCCACAGAAAGTAGGCAAAAGATGTATTAGTCCTGATTTAAGTTCAAAACCCGCATCTAAAGTAGGGTACTCAATACACAAAGGTTGTAAGTTTAAGTCAGGAGCAGCAAGCTCCTTCAAAGTCCTATTATTATTCATTGCCATGTTGTCAGTGTCAAACTCCTCTATTGAGCTCTTGTCTGGCGTACTTTTAGAATATAAGGGTTTTACAATGGTTGTAGCATCTAGGTCTCTTTTCAACCTCCTCAAGGTTCTCTCTATCTCTGGATCGAATCGAAGTGCAATTTCACCTGATTTGGAGGATCTGCTCATAAAAACCAAAAACAAAATCTTAAAATAATTACGACTAAAACAAAAAATAGGATAAAAATATAAGAAAATGATAGAATTTGGCCGAGATAGGGTGGGGGTCTGTTTTATTTTGCTGTTTCCACCTGAAACCAAGTACTCACTGACACGATCTGAAGGTATTGTCTGCAAGTTCACGGGTTGTACAAGTAATAATGGGATTTGAGTCCGGAGTTATCGTCCCTCAGAGAAGTTGGTTAGCCTAATTAACTACCGGTTAATCTTACCCTAAGTATATCCTAGCAAATTATGAAATTTAAGGTGGGTAATCTACTAAATCTAAAATTAAAATTACTGGAAAGCAATAAAATAATAAGAACTAAATAAAACCGAGCAAAATTTACTTACAGTGCTCTAAGCTATTAAAAGAAAATACCTACAAAAAATAATTAAAACAGTTAAAATTAATTAAGGCAATTAAAATAAAATGCAAATATGAAAATAACAAAGCAAGATTAATTAAACTAAAATTAACAAACCTAATAATGCAATTAAACTACTTAATCAAAATGCAATTTAAACTAACTTAAGATTCAAAGAAATAAAATCCTAGAAAAATTAAGAAACTAACTACAAGCCTAATTGTCTAAAATATTAACTCTACATTACTCTTAATTATATCTAATTACTAGCTTAACAATAGAATCTAACTAATGCATGTAACTAATTTAATCTAACTTAACAAATGCATGATAAAATAAAAATGAACTAAGGACATAATTAAATCTAATTCATGAACTAATCAAGAAAAATGGATTATTGTGCACAAGATAAATGCCAAACAAGCCTTAATCAATTTGCAAAACATCAAAGTGGCCCCGATTTGCACTGCTACTGTGCATGTCTTCAACATTTTCTGATTCATTTTGTTCTCGGTTTTGGCCAGGCGTGTCCAGCTTGCTTGTTGCTCTGCACTCTCACCAACTCTGCCTCGATTTTGTGTGTAGCATCCATTCTTGCAACAACCCAGCATAGCACACCAGCCCCACGTTCCTGCCTGCCCAGACCTGCTCCTTCTTCTTCTTCTTCTCCGTGACAATGTCCAGTTACTGCTTTCGGTCTGTCCTCTGCTATCTGTTGCAGGTGTTGCTATCCTAGTGGTGTACAAATCTGCTTTCTGCGTTGCTAACGGTCTGTCTAGGTCTGTATCAGCTGCTGTTATTCCTCGGCAGGTTCTGCCCAGCTAGTTTCTTCTTTGCATATCTCAACTACTGCCTGCACTGATGTAAACCAGAAACCGACTCTATACCAATGTTCTTTCCTTCATTCTGCTAACGTCTTACCTCAAGCACTGCCATGAGCCTCCCTTGGAATCGTTCATGCTTTGCCTTAGCTGGTTCTTCCCTGCACCAGCAATCTTAGTTCAATCAGCAACAACAATAGTAAATAAAATGAACAGTGGATAAATCATGAAACAAAGTGTAACAGCAAATGTAAATTTTCCTGAGCTGCTTCCTAACAATCGTCCAGGCTTGGTTCTGCAACCGTGGCAGTTGTCCCACCGTCTTGTGTAAAACTGCAGTTGTCCAATAATGCTATGTCAACTACACTACTGCTGCTATGCAATGCTCGGTAGTGAGCAAGCTTCAGCATTATCAAGCAACGGCTTTAGCTAATTCATGGCAAACCGAGAGCAATGGAAAAATAAAACTTGAAAATTATGGGAAACCGAGAGCTACCTAGGAGATATGAGCTATGTAAATTAAAACTTGAAAAATAAAGGAGCTGATTATAATCAAACCGAGAACATGAAAATGATATTGATTTCCATTGAAAAGAAAATTATCCATGACTAGAAAATGAAGAACATAAACATGGAATGAACATTAAAAGTAAATGGAAGCTAACGGAAAAAAAGAAAAAGAAAAAGTAAATCTAAAAATTTAATCTAAAACTATTCTACTCTAGACTACCTTACATTAACACTACTTTTACACTAACACTACTCCTAACTTACATTACTTACCCTACTCTTACTTACATAGTTTTTTAATAGCCATCCTTTCCTATTTATACACACACTAGGGGTAAAATTGTAATTTTTCCATCCTAGATGAGTTGGCATTGTTTGGCCACTAGTCTTCACACCATTGGCTCTTTGAAAAAAAAAATTCCATGTCATCTGTCTTTTTGTCCAATTGGATGTGCTAGGTGGCATGGCTCATGTTGTCTGCGTGGTCCAATCTCGATTTTAGCCAAATTCCAGTCCATTTTCTATCGAAATATTCAAAATTCATCCGGATTTGATTTATCTGCAAACATGAGAATTTTAATTAAATAAAAAGGATAATTAACAAAATAAATTAGGGATTTAAATGATTCATTAGAAAATTAAGCACAAATAATTCTATTTTCATAGAATTATCACACCCCCAAACTTGAGCTTTTGCTTGTCCTCAAGTAAAACAAAATAATTGTAGGAATGACAAGTACTAAACACAATAATTTCCCCAATATCATCCTCAAAGAAAAAGTACAAGCAATGATCTTAAAGACTTACAATTACAAATCCACATTCAGAATCATTCAATCATTAGTCCTAACCCAAATTAGACTCCTCGTGAGTGTGTGAAAAATGTCAAAGTCACTTCATAGTACATTATCCGGATCAAATTATGCAAACACAGTGAATGCAAAGTCAATGACATGTGATCATTCCCATAAGTTTGCTTTTCACTTCTCTCTCCACTAATGTAGTCACACTTAACCAAAGATCAAAAGGACTTCATTAAGCTTGTAATGTAAGGCTGGGGCTAAGGTATGATAAAGTCGATTTAGGTTTAATTTCCCCTTAATATGCATTACTTCTCGGATCTTCAATGTTAGAGCTCAAATCATTTCCCCCAAACTTATTTATTTCACTAAACTTTTTATTCTATTTTTGTATTTTCTTCTTTCTTCTTTTCTTTTTTTTTTCATTTTTTTCTTTTTTTCAATACATACTCCTTCACTATCACTTAATACCCATATAGCTCACAATATATCCCAATGACTTTTCATGCTTTTGGGGTAAGGGATAGGAATAAAGTATTTAAGTTACGAAAAAAGTTTGTCGGAATATTTACAGAGAAAAGCTTATTTGGTCCAGATGGGTGACTAGGGGTAGAATATGTACAAGGATGGCTAGAAAGGCTCAAATGATCCAAAGATGGCCTAAATCATCTCCCTAATCAAGTGTGATCTAATATTTCACCTCGAGATTAGATCAAACAAATTCTAGAATATGATGTACCAAATCAATTGAACAAATGAAATCCTATGTACACATAAGCTTTCTCTAAATAAATATACCGATTCATGACATGACATGTGCATAAGATGAGGCAATCACAATCAGCATTAAGATAAATTCAAGAATTCAACTTCATGCTTTTCCTATAACCATGCTTCTCAGTTAATCAAAGTCAGACTAAATCATGGGGTCATATCATCGGAATATGGGAAAACTACATGCTAAGCACTAAATCATCCCAAAATCAAATAATTTAAGCTCATATTATCGAAAAAATTTCAAAAATTGTTTCTTAGATTTTCAAAACTTTTTTTAAAATTTTTCCAATTTTTCACAAAATTGCTCAAGTGATATCCCCTCCCCCAAACTTAAAGTGCACAGTGTCCTCAGTGTTCAGATAATGTCAGAATTTAAGCTCAAGAATAGAGTACTCCCCTTATCTGATGATGATGAACAACTGAAACTTGATTGAAAGCGTAATACCAGAAAAGAAATCTGCAACTTAAACAAAGAAAGAAACAACAGAAAAGAAAAAGAAAAAGAACTATATACAAAGTGAAAAGAAAAACACAGCCACTTCAAATGCAGCTGAAGAAAATAACACTCAGTAGCAGGACGAAGAGTAGGAGGGTCATCCAGACTGGTGACAGAATGTTGACAATTAACTCATCCTTAGCTCTATCTAGTTCCTTCTTTCTCTCAGATTTTTTATGGTCAAACATTTTATCTTCCTTAACTTCCATCTTAAAACACTCTTGAGAGTCATCAGGGAGCTTCAAAGGTTTGAAAACATTAAACTTTATTTCCTGATCTTGGACTTTCATCGTTAACTCCCCCTTCTGTACATCAATTAAGGTTCTACCAGTCGCTATGAAAGGTCTGCCTAGTATAATGGGGACTTCCCTATCTTCCTCCATGTCTAACACAATAAAATCCATAGGGAAAATAAACTTGTCCACCTTTACTAACACATCCTCAATGACCCCCTTCAGATAATTAATGGATCGATCAGCTAGCTGAAGGGTCACTGTGGTGGCTTAGCATCCCCTATTCCTAACTTATGATAGATAGACAATGGCATTAAATTTATACTAGCTCTTAAATCACACAGGGCTCTACCAAAGAATAAATTTCCAAAAGTGCATGGTATGGTAAAACTCCCGAGATCCTTGAGCTTGGGGGGTAATCTCTTCTGGATAATGGCACTACATTCCTCAGTTAAGGCCACCGTCTCATAATCTTCCAGTCTTCTCTTCCTTGAGAGGATATCCTTTAGAAACTTCACATAACTTGGCATTTGCTCTAAAGCATCTCCAAAAAGAATGCTGATGTGAAGTTTCTTAAAAACCTTAAGAAATTTGGCAAATTGTTGGTCCAGCTTTTGATTTTGGAACCTCTGAGGAAAAGGTACTGGTGGTCTAATTGGAAGGGGTGTAGTGGTAACATGTATAGCATCAGAGGACTTTGAAGGCTGTGAAGTAGAAGAAGGTATAGATGAAGAAGCACCTATCTTTGATTCCATTGCCGCATGATCTTTAGGTTCCTGCTTTTTCTGATGCCCCGAAAACGCAAAAAATAGGACAAATTTATAACTTTTTACTCATCAAATCCCAATTAGTGGTGCATTCATGTGCAGTGTCATACATCATCATACTTATCATACCTCATGATCTCATCATAAATTAGTAAATATCATATCATATACATTACTCAATTCCGAGTTAATTAATCCTAATACATCCTATACATCATTGTACAACAAGTGTGTGTAAATATAACTCTAGTTTGGATACATGGATATTAAATATACCTCAACAAAGAAAATATGGCCTGGAGCTCAAGTCCTCCACTAGCCTCAAATCCGTACGTCGCAGGGAAGTCACTTCACTTGAAGAAATCTGGAGGGGGAAGAAAACAGGGTGAGCTTCTAAATCGCTCAGTAAGGGGGGTAAGGGAACTCAGTTATATAAACCATAACACACAACATAAATATGTATTTGTATATGAAACTCAGTATACTCATTTGAAATCGTAGCATGAAAGTTCTCAAAACATTATCATCTCATAGTTCATAAATCATGTGAAAACATGAAGGTAAAAAGGTTCAATATAGAGCATTCACAAGCATGTGTAAATATATGTGATAAAAATCACCTCAGTAAATAGCACGTGACAAGGTCACAAAACACAACTCATGTGTAAAACGAGACTAGGCAATAAAACTCATATAAAACTTGTCATGGAACATCAAATATATAATCTCCTCTGGGTGCGCATCCCAGGCATCCTCATAAGAGGGAATGTCGACAATATGGTCATATGCATGGTATATTGGACTTATATGTTACCAGAACAAGGCCCGACCTTACATGCTACCTGAGTAATGCCTCGCCTCATGCACACTATCACGTGGTCCTTGGGTCGGTTCCCAGGCGGCCCACTATATCGCTCTTACATGTTACCAAAGCAAGGCCTCCCAATGCTACCAAAGCAGAGGAATAATCAGACTTACACGTTACCAGAACAAGGCCCGGACTTACATGCTACCAAAGCAAAGCCACCCAGCATTACCAGAATGGGGGTCATCTCACGTTACCAAAATAGAGGAATAATCGGACTTACATGTTACTAGAACAAGGCCCGTGGTCCCTGGGTCGGTTCCCAGGCATCCCACTATATTGGTCTTACATGCTACCAAAGCAAGGCCTGATGTGTATTCAACATGACACGCCTAAGTCTCAATCACTAGCCATTATCATATAAAACGTTTTGCCTTCACGTAGAACTCATAATGGTTTTCTCTCATAAAACTCATTTAAAACATTCGTGTACTCAACACAAAACATATTAAAATCGAGTTCCAACCCGCAAAACACGCACACATTTTCTCAAATCTCAATATTGCCTTAACGTAGAGCCCAAGTTACTTTTCACGCAAACTCAATGGTTTATAAAGTAATTTCACACTTAGCTTATAAACTCATAAAAGAATGGGCTCCAACCGACTATAAAAACCATGTGCAATCATATCACAACACAACAACAAACATGCTTGTATTCTCAAATCATGGTTCATGCTACAACAGTTCATCAAAACACATACACAATTGGTTTACTTTTCCCTTACCTCTTTGCACCTCGTATAGTGCAATCGTTCCCCCGTATCACGGACTAGCCTCGCATTCCACTCTAGAACTCTCGAGCTGTCCAAACGATATTAAAAACATCAATAACCCAACTCCATCGCATTATTAAGCACACATTTGCTCATTTTCTCATTAACACCTCAATTAACTTAAATCTTCACAATTCTATCACAACTCACATTCTCACCCACTACATCTCAAAATTCTACATTTCTTGTACTATATTCCATGCTAAATTCACCACATTGTCTCAATTCCAATTTATAGCCATAATTCCCAAAATTACCATAATTGCATAAAAACATCTCTACTCCAACAAAATCATAGTTTCATTAATCGCTAATCATTTCCCAACTATTTCATCACAATGCCCATGCTCACAATCACCAAAGATTACTTCAAAATCAAGGATTGAAGTTTAGAGATTACCCAAACTTATGGAGTGCTCAATTCACACCTCGATTCAATTCATCTTTCAGTTTCCAAGTATGTTTCTCTCCTTTGGATGAGAAACAACTTTCCTTCTTACCACAACTCTTGATTTGGACGAAAATGGGCGATTTGGAAGAGAGAGAAAGTTAGGGCTCGACTGAAATAGAGGTTTAGAAGAGAGAGAAAAGATGAAATGTAGGAAAACACAGGGGTCCTTTTATAGACGGAGGGCAGGAGATCGATCTGGCTCTTGATGAGATCGATCTGCATTTGAATTTGGAGACGATTTGGGGTAATTTTATGCCTAGGAGATCGATCTTTCGTGGGGTAGGATCGATCTCTTAATGGCTTCAGGAGATCAATCTACACCATTTACGAGATCGATCTCTAGTTTATAGAATGGTTCATGAGATTGATCTGCTCCTTAAGGAGATCGATCTTTTCCCAAACAGAACCATTTTGAGATCGATTCCTTCCTTATGAGATCGATCTCTTCAATACAAAATCAAAAGGAGATAGATCCTCTTCCATTGGAGATCGATCTGTTCGCTTAAATTCCTCCTTCCTTGTCATTATTAACTTACCAGATCGATCTTTCTTCTCCAAGATCGATCTGACCTCATAGTTTCACACTTTGGTTAAACACTTAAAATATAAATCTCTAAATATAATTTCCACAATTCACTACTTTGATTATTTCTCATTCATTACTTATACATTTCACTCAGCTAAATAAATTACACTTCAAGTTCATATTACATAATTAAAATATGTCTAAAATTCTCAAATCTCACATCCTCCCCACCTTAAAAAGAATTTGGTCCTCCAAATTCAACTTAACTCGTCAAATAGACGTGGGTATTTCTCCTTCATGAGACTCTCCAATTCCCACGTTGCTTCTCCCATTGAGTGATGTTTCCACAAAACTTTCACTAATGGGATGCTCTTGGTTCTAAGTACCTTCTCCTTTCTATCGAGAATCCGGACGAGTTCCACAGTGTAACTCATGTCCTCTTGTATGTCCATCTCGTCATACTCTATGACATGAGAAGGGTCCGGGTGGTACTTCCTTAACATAGACACATGAAAGGCGTTGTGTATTCCGGACATCTGTGGGAGGCTACCTCTCCCACTCTCTCAAGGATCCCAAATGGTCCTATGTATCGAGGACTCAATTTCCCTTTCTTCCCAAATCGCATGATACCCTTACTCGGTGATATCTTCAAAAATACTGCATCACCAATATCAAACTCGAGTGGTCGTCTACGTACATCTGCGTAGCTTTTCTACCAACTCTGTGCAGCCCGTAACCTTTCACATATGAGTTTCACACTTTGTACAGCTTGTTCAACAAGCTCGGGAGCATTTATCTTTCTGCCACTGACTTCTTCCCATGAAAGGCGTTGTGTATTCCGGACATCTGTAGGGGTAATGCCAATTTGTAGGCTACCTCTCCCACTCTCTCAAGGATCCCAAATGGTCCTATGTATCGAGGACTCAATTTCCCTTTCTTCCCAAATCGCATGATACCCTTACTCGGTGATATCTTCAAAAATACTGCATCACCAATATCAAACTCGAGTGGCCGTCTACGTACATCTGCGTAGCTTTTCTACCAACTTTGTGCAGCCCGTAACCTTTCACATATGAGTTTCACACTTTGTACAGCTTGTTCAACAAGCTCGGGAGCATTTATCTTTCTGCCACTGACTTCTTCCCAAGCTACAGGGGATCTACACCTCCTACCATATAGAGCCTCAAAAGGTGCCATTCTAATACTTACATGATAGCTGTTATTGTACACAAACTCTGCCAGGGGCAGGTGATCATCCCATGATCCCTTAAAATCCATCGTACACGCCCTCAACATATCCTCCAGGGTCTGAATAGTCCTCTCTGAGTGACCATCTATCTGAGGATGATAGGCGATACTGAAACTCAATCGAGATCCCATGGACTCCTAAAACTGGGTCCAAAATCTAGAAGTAAATCGAGAATCTCTGTCAGAAGTACTACTCACTGGAGCCCCATCTAATCTAGCTATCTCGCTGACATACAACTCAGCTAAGGCATCCACAGTATCTATGCTCTTGATGGCAAGGAAGTGGGCACTCTTGATCAGTCTATCCAATATGACCCATATCGCATCACGACCTCTCCGGGTCCTCGGTAAACCCATAATAAAGTCCATGGTGACATGCTCCCATTTCCATATAGGTACAGGTAAAGACTGTAGTAATCCTCTGGGTTTTCGATGCTCAGCTTTCACTTGCTGGCATACTAAACACCTGGCCACATACTTTGCCACGTCTCGCTTCATACCACTCCACCAGTACACCTTTCTCAAGTCTCGGTACATCTTGGTACTCCCTGGGTGCATGGTGTATCGCGAGCAGTGGGATTCTCTCAATATCTATCTCTTTAGGGTATCATCGTCCGGTACACAAATTCATCCGTTGAACCTCAATAGTCCATCCTCACTGATTGTGAGATCCGACTGTGAAGTCTGCTCAACTTGGCTAACCATAACTATCTACCTCTGATCACTGCACTGCCCAATTCTAATCTGATCCATAATCTTGGGCTCTATTCGCAGGCTAGCCAAAAATCCAATCTCTACCTCCTTAACTCTAATCTGAAGTTCGACAAACTGCTCCAGTAAATTCCACTCCCTGATCATCATAGCAGATATCATACTTTTTTTGCTCAGGGCATCAGCAACTACGTTCGCCTTACGCGGATGGTATAGAATTTCGCAGTCATAATCCTTAAGGAGTTCCATCCATCTCCTTTGTCTCATGTTTAACTCTTTCTGATCAAAGAGATACCTCAAACTCTTATGATCAGTGAAGATCTGGAATCTTTCCCCATATAAGTAGTGTCGCCAGATCTTCAAGGCAAAAACCACAGTGGCTAACTCCAAATCATGTGTGGGGTAATTCTGCTCATGGTCTTTCAACTGTCGTGACCCATATGTAACCACTCTTCCGTGTTGCATAAGCACACACCCTAATCCTTGATGAGAAGCATCACTATACATCGAAAATCCTCCTGATCCCTCAAGAATAGTCAGCACAGGTGCCGCTGTCAATCTCCTCTTCAACTCCTAAAAATTGAGCTCACACTGATTAGTCCATATGAATGGAGTCTCTTTGCGCGTGAGTTTAGTCAAAGGAGCGGCAATCCTGGAAAATCCTTCCACAAATCTTCTGTAATATCATGCCAAACCAAGGAAGCTTCATACTTCAGTAACTATTCTAGGTCTTTCCCAGTTAAGCACAGCCTCTACTTGGATCCACTGATAATCCTTCCTCTGAGACTATATGACCAAGGAAAGCTATCTGATCCAGCCAAAACTCACACTTACTAAGCTTTCTATATAATTGCTTATCTCGGAGTATCTGAAGTACTAACCACAAATGCTGTGCGTGAACCTCATATGACCGAGAGTACACCAGGATATCATCAATAAAGACTATCACAAATTTATCTAGATAGTCTCTGAACACCTCGTTCATTAATCTCATAAATGCTGCAGGGGGGTTCGTCAGTCCAAAGGACATCACTAGAAATTCATAATGGCCATACCTTGTCCTGAAGGCCATCTTCAGAATATCTTCTTCCTTAATCCTCAATTGGTGATAGCCCGATCTCAAATCAATCTTAGAAAAGACTGAGGCCCCTCTCAGCTGATCAAGTAGATCATTAATCCTCGGCAATGGATATTTATTCTTCACCGTGGCTTTATTTAATAATCGGTAGTCTATGCATAATCTGAGACCACCATCCTTCTTCTTAACAAATAAGACTGGTGCTCCCCACGGTGAAACGCTAGGTCAATAAACCCTTGATCCAATAACTCATGTAGTTGTTTCTTGAATTCCTCAAGTTCCACTAGTGCCATCCTGTATGGAGGTCTAGAGATAGGTTGAGTATCCGGTACCAAATCAATGGTAAACTCCAACTCTCTCTCTGGTGGCAAACTTGGCAACTCATCTGGAAAAACATCCGAAAATTCGCACACCACAGGTATATCCTCTATCCTCGGATGTTCCCGCTCATCATCTGAGATAAGTGTTTCATAACCTTCACATGAACAATCATATTTAATACTCTCAAGAATAATATTAAAATTTCAAATTACTTACTAAAATTCCACATATTCAGTTTCTCAATATCTCAACCGTACACTGTAAGGTTCAGGTAGGGAGAAAGTTACAATCTTAGTGTAGCAGTCTAAACTCACTCGATTGATTGCTAGCCAATCCATTCCCAAAATTACATCAAACCCATGTATATTTAACATTATTAGATCTGCTAACATTACTCTATCTCCCACTTTTATTTCACATCCTCTACAGATTAACTCAGTTCTCTGGGATTCACGCATAGGGGTATTTACATGTAGTATATACTCTAGAGGTTCAAACGTCAAATTTAATCTACATGCAAAATACTCAGAAATAAACGAATGCGTGGATCCTGGATCAATCAACACATGAGCCTTATGATTACAGACAGAGAGTGTACCTCTTATAGTTTCTGTAGAAGTGTCTGCAGTTTCCTTATCTAGGGCAAACACACGTCCCTGTGTAATAGGCTTCTTCCCTTTCTCTGCAGTAGTGGCCCATCTCTAGGGATTCACTCTCTGAGGCTGCTGTCTAGTAGGCTCCGGAGCATGTGGTATCTGAGGTTGAGGACAGTCCTTCACTCTGTGACCCATGTCACCACATCTAAAACATCCACGGATCATCCTAGTACAGCTTCCCTCAAGCGATCGGCCACAGTCTCTACAAACCCTAATCTCAGGCCTGACATATCGAGGGGTCTCCTTGATAATAGGATAAGCTCTGGGTCTCTCCAATCTGCCCATATGTACCTCAATCCTTCCCCTCCTGAAGGAACATCTCCGAACATCTACTTGGGACATTGCTGGCCTCTTACCCTTGTCCCTAGTCACTACTCCGAACTCATTCTAGGATTGTACAATTTCAATTCCCCTCTCAATCTCTTGTGCTCATCTCAGAGCATCTCCAAACTCGGTAATACATAGCCCTATCAGTCGATCTCTGATGATGAGCTTCAATCCATATACAAATCTCTCAGTACGGAGCTCTTCATTCTTGAAGGTCTCTGGGTTATATCTCAGCAGAGCGGTAAATCGGCTCTCGTAATCATCCACAGACATGTCGCCCTGTACCAAACTCAAAAACTTTGCCTGCTATCTTCTCTAGGCAGCTCGTGGTACGTATTGGGCTCTAAAAGCTGCCTGAAACTCTTCCCAACCAATCACATCCTGGTGGGACATCAGAATACCCTGGGTAGTACCCCACCAATCTCGAGCTCTCCCTTTCAACATATAAGCACTCATACTAACCCTCTCAGCATCGGTGCACCCCAGATAGTCAAATATAACTCTCAACTCTGTCAACCACTCCTCATCCTCTGTAGGATCCTTCTTTCCCCTAAATACGGGTGGATTCATTTTCAAAAAGTCCTTCAATCGAACCATACTTCTGTCATCAGGTTGAGTGACAGGAGGCACTGGGTCGATCTGTACTAGGGTACGAGAGGTCCTTGTGGTGGTGTAGGAGTAGTACCCGATGCATTAACTCCAAAATGTTGGGTAAATAGCTCTGCCATTTGCTCAAATCCCTACCTCACATCGATTTCAATCCGGTTAAATCGAGAGTTAGGACTCTCTGGTTGTGGGGCAGGTGGCGGAGGGGACTCTGCCTGCCTCCTCAAACGACCTCGTCGTTTACTCATTCTCTATCTCAACTCGTCTCCTGCGCGTACATATCAAAATCGACTGAAATCTCAATCCTCAATTTTAGTTCATGACCAGACTTATACAGACACTTGGGATGTATTCTATTTCACTGAACTGACACTGACAGTACTAGACACCCTAGGCTCTGATACCAAGAAAACTCTGTGACGCCCCAAAAACGTAAAAAATAAGGTAAATTTAAAACTTTTTACTCATCAAATCCCAATTAGGGGTGCATTCCTCAGGATCTCATCATAAATTAGTAAATATCATATCATATACATTACTCAATTCTGAGTTAATTAATCCTAATACATCCCATACATCATTGTACAACAATTGTCTGTAAATATAACTCTAGTCTGGATACATGGATATTAAATATCTACCTCAATACAGAAAATATGGCCTGAAGCTCAAGTCCTCCACTAGCCTCAAATCCGTACGTTGCAGGGAACTCACTTCACTTAAAGAAATCTGGAGGGGGAAGAAAACAGGGTGAGCTTCTAAATCGCTCAGTAAGGGGGGTAAGGGAACTCAGTTATATAAACCATAACACACATCATAAATATGTATTTGTATATGAAACTCAGTATACTCATTTGAAATCGTAGCATGAAAGTTCTCAAAACATCATCTCATAGCTCATAAATCATGTGAAAACATGAAGGTAAAAAGGCTCAACATAGAGCATTCACAAGCATGTGTAAATATATGCGATAATGGCTTTTCTCAAAATATGTGATAAAAATCACCTCAGTAAATAGCACGTGACAAGGTTACAAAACACAACTCATGTGTAAAACGAGACTAGGCAATAAAACTCATATAAAACCTGTCATAGCACATCAAATATATAATCTCCTCTGGGTGCGCATCCCAGGCATCCTCGTAAAAGGGAACATCAACAATATGGTCGTATCCATGGTATATTAGACTTATATGTTACCAGACCAAGGCCCGGCCATACATGCTACCAGAGCAATGCCTCTCCTCATGCACACTATCATGTGGTCCCTAGGTCGGTTCCTAGGCGGCCCACTATATTGGTCTTACATGTTACCAAAGCAAGGCCTCCCAACGCTACCAAAGTGGAGGAATAATCTGACTTACACTTTACCAGAGCAAGGCCCGAACTTACATGCTACTAAAGCCACCCAGCGTTACCAGAACAAGGGTCATCTCACGTTACCAAAACGGAGGAATAATCGGACTTACATGTTACCAGAACAAGGCCCATGGTCCCTGGGTCGGTTCCAAGGCATCCCACTATATTGGTCTTACATGCTACCAAAGCAAGGCTTGATGTGTATTCAACCTGACACGTCTAAGTCTCAATCACTAGCCATTATCATATAAAATGTTTTGCCTTCACGTAGAACTCATAATGGTTTTCTCTCATAAAACTCATTTAAAACATTCGTGTACTTAACACAAAACATAATAAAACTGAGTTCCAACCGGTAAAACACGCACACATTTTCTCAAATCTCAATATTGCCTTAACGTAGAGCCCAAGTTACTTTTCACGCAAACTCAACGGTTTATAAAGCAATTTCACACTTAGCTTATAAACTCATAAAATAATGGGCTCCAACCGACTATAAAAACCGTGTGCAATCATATCACAACACAACAGCAAAGATGCTTGTATTCTCAAATCATGGTTCATGCTAGAACAGTTCATCAAAACACATACACAATTGGTTTAGTTTTCCCTTACCTCTTTACACCTCGTATAGTGCAATCGTTCCCCCGTATCACGGACTAGCCTCACATTCCACTCTGGAACTCCCGAGCTATCCAAACGATGTTAAAAACATCAATAACCCAACTCTATCGCATTATTGAGCACACATTTGCTCATTTTCTCATTAACACCTCAATTAACTTAAATCTTCACAATTCTATCACAACTCACATTCTCACCCACTACATCTCAGAATTCTACATTTCTTGTACTATATTCCATGCTAAATTCACCATATTGTCTCAATTCTAATTTATAGCCATAATTCCCAAAATTACCATACTTGCATAAAAACATCTCTACTCCAACAAAATCATAGTTTCATCAATCCCTAATCATTTCCTAACTATTTCATCACAATGCCCATGCTCACAATCACCAATGATTATTTTAAAATCAAGGATTGAAGTTTAGAGATTACCCAAACTTGTGGAGTGCTCAATTCACACCTCGATTCGATTCGTCTTTCGATTTCCAAGTATGTTGCTCTCCTTTGGATGAGGAACAACTTTCCTTCTTACCAAAACTCTTGATTTGGACGAAAATGGGCTATTTGGAAGAGAGAGAAAGCTAGGGCTTAGTTGAAATGAAGGTTTAAAAGAGATAGAAAAGATGAAATGCAGGAAAACACAGGGGTCCTTTTATAGACGGAGGGCAGGAGATCGATCTGGCTCTTGATGAGATCGATCTGCATTTGAATTTGGGGATGATTTGGGGTAATTTTATGTCTAGGAGATCGATCTGTCGTGGGGTAGGATCGATCTCTTAATGGCTTCAGGAGATCGATCTGCTCCATTTACGAGATCGATCTCTAGTTTACAGAATGCTTTATGAGATCGATTTGCTCCTTGAGGAGATCGATCTTCTCCAAAAACAAAAACATTTTGAGATCGATTCCTTCCTCATGAGATCGATCTCTTCAATACAGAATCATAAGGAGATCGATCCTCTTCCATTGGAGATCGATCTGTTTGCCTAAATTCCTCCTTCCTTGTCATTATTAACTTACCAGATCGATCTTTCTTCTCCAAGATCGATCTGACCTCATAGTTTCACACTTTGGTTAAACACTTAACATATAAATCTCCAAATATAATTTCCACAATTCATTACTTTGATTATTTCTCATTCATTACTTATACATTTCACTCAGCTAAATAAATTACACTTCTAGTTCATATTACATAATTAAAATATGTCTAAAATTCTCAGATCTCACAGAATCTTTGTATAGCCAATGGTCCATAATATAAACCAAATGAAAGTGCACAACTTACGCAAATCTTCCTTCTATTTTACCACACTACTCATATTCTATTTTACCCACATTCTCCACATGTTTAAGTCCATTTCTTCATACTTATTCATAATGTAACTTGTACGTATAATCACAACTCTTATTACACGTGTGTACATAATCTTATGGACTTACATTACATATACTTCACATTACAAATGTATCATCATACTTATGATTTCATTGCATTTCTATGTACCAATATACAATTATACATATACAGGGTCTCACAATTAGACTTTACTCTCTCTTAAGTCCATTTCGATTCTACAAATCACTTTTCGAGAATCTTTTAGACTCATCCAAGTCTACTAATTTGAATTAAACTGACATAAATCTTCCAATGCCTTAATTTCATCATTTTCTCCCATTATGGTATTTTTACCATATATCTCATAGACTTGTTTTCATTTCTCATCTATTCCAATTTATGTATTTCACAAAACTATCTTACAATCTTACATACATGCATATTTCATCCTTAAATCCATGCTTACTCAACTTTCTCATCATTTTCTCAATTTCATGCCAATATCTAGGTCATGGATATTTTACATGATCAAATTGTTTTCAGCAAATCAAACCTACACCAATCAACTCACCTAGATTAACATGTATGAAGTTGGTGTATTGAATATTACCTAGCTTGATTTTTCCTCCTTTTTGCCAAATTTGGGAAAATCCACCTTGTTCCTTTAATCCTTGATTTTAACTTCTAGTTTCCAACTATGTTGTTCTACTCTTTAATAAGAACAACTTTGTTGAAATGAATCTCACTCAAAACTACTTGAAAGATTAAGATTTTTGGAGTAGAAAGGTTAGGTTACACTTTGGTTTTAAATGAGAATTGGTGCTCTCGGGAAAATGAAGATGCAGAGTCATGTATATATAGAATTGCTCTTAGAGATCGATCTCCTAAAGATGACAGATCGATCTGCCCTACATTTTTCTCTTCAGAAAATGACTTTTCAATCTTAGGAGATCGATATGCTCTTTAGCCTGAGATTGATCTGCTTTACACAGAACCTCAAGGAGATCGATCTGGCCCTTAAATGAGATCAATCTGTGCTATCCAGAACCTAACCAAGATCGATCTGTATTTAATGAAGGATCGATCTGGTTCTTACAGAGAGCTTGACATTGCATTTTCAAGCCATGAGATCGATCTTCCTTGCTAATGAGATCGATTTGCTCCTCTTCTGAAGCAGTTCTGCTGTAATTTTCCCAGAATTCCACTGTTACATTAATATTCTATTTACTTAACTACCCGTTTTGCATTTTATACACATTTGGAACTTAAAAACATTAATTCCTTATGATTTATATCAATTGTGACTTGTCCATACATCAAAAAATCATAAAGAGTACATATTAAATTATGGGACTTACAATATATATATGTGTGTGTTTGTGTGTGTCATATTCCACTGCCATGCTAGCATTCGGTCTACTTTTATCCTATTCTACTACCAACTTCAGTCTGTATTTCTTTTTTTCTTAATCTACCTGCTGTTGTCCGAGCCTCTTTTATCTGTCCCATACTCTCCAATTTCAGCTCCTCACTGCCCCAAACATGTGCTTTTGTAGAAAACTGATTCACGAATAAATTATCCACTAACTCTCCTATTCATTTCTTTTCCTCACCATTTCTCTTTTTTTTTTTCCTTTCTATGTTTGCTGCTGTTGGCAGTAAATTTTTCTTAGCTTTCAGGATAACAAATCCCCTGCCATCCCTCAACTCACTACTATCTATCATTTCAGTCAGCTATTGATCTTTTTCCAATTCTGAATTTTTTTTCATTACGCGCACCTAATCTCATTGATATTTCAGACTTTAGGGCAGTAACTTCCTACCATTCTTCACTACCTAAGTTGTCGTGTGCAACTCCACATTTTCCTTCTTTACCTCATCGAACGCCATGCTCCATGCTATCTTTTACCAATCTTATCAATGTCATTACCAATTCATTTCATTTACTTACCTGTCGTGGTCTTCATCCCTACTTATTTGTGTTTGTTTCTTTCCTTTGATTTCCTGCCTTCATCTATTGTCATAGACTGTTTTCGTTTCAACTGTTGTGTTATTTCCATTAATTCTAATGACAGCAGCCCTATGTCCTACACTAATCACCTATCACTTCGGTTTATCTCTACTTCATTCTCTCATTCATATATATATATATATATTGTTTTTTAACACTATTTTCTAATGTGGTTGCTATCGTTTCTTGCAGCTATTTACCGGTCATAAATCTATTCCCCAATAGGATACATAGCACATCTCTAAGCTATAATACCTTCTACCGTTGGTCAATACCTTGGGTCTTCCAATCATTTATTCATCATGCATTCAGCTTATTTTCACTCCTTTCTTCATGCCTTGTAAGGCTGTCCTCAGGTGGCCACCATTCTATTTAAGACACTCTCCCTTATAATTATATTCCCCTATATATATACATATATATATTCAATGGCTCTCGGCCAAGCAACTATGTATACATTCCTATATGTATGTATATATATATGCATAAATCCCTATTTATTTATTCTTATGACTATTACATTTTATTTAATTTACTCTTCCAAGTCCCACAATGAAACAATAAAATTTTAATTTAATTCTTAATCTGAAGGAATCACACTTTTAATTCTAATAGCTACTTAGTTATTCATGGTTAAAACTAAGTACATAAAAAAAATATTTGGGGTGTTTATAGTAAAACCCATCAATTTCATAGTTTTGTATAAGTAATATATGTATTGGACTATGAGACATTTGCATGAAGAGAAATTCAGTGAATTAATGAACAAGATCTTTTATACGAAGTTAAAAGTTCTTTTTTTTGGCTTATTGGGTGAACGTGATGAGCAATATCAAGCTTAAAAGGGTGAAATAGATGGAAAACTGATGAAATGAATTAAGGATGATGAGAAACCGACCCAAACAAGTGTATATGGATATGTTTGATATGTTAGGAGGGTTAAAAGATTTGAAGAATGACTTAGTAGGATTTTGGCATAAATTGAGAGTGAATTGGTAGTTGAAAAATTGTAAAAAAGTGCAGTTCCGGTATGAGAGACTGATCTTCTCCATTAAAGGATCGATTCCCTTGCCAAGAAATTGTACATTTTAGCATTCTAAAAAAAAAAGGGATCGATCCCTTAGCTTAAACCCTCGAAAATAAGGTGATTTTTGGAAAGAGGGATCAATCCCCTCCATCGATGGATCGATCTTTCTATGTATTGATGAGCTTATCTACTCCCACTAAGGTAGAAAATCCTCACCAAATCTCTTCCTTAATCCCTAACTCGTTTCTCTCTCCTCACTTTGCAAAATTCGGCCAAACTAAGGAATAAAGAAGAAAATAAAGGAGAAAAGGGAGAGAAAAAGAGAAGAAGAGAGAAGTTCACAAGCTATCACTCAAAGCTTGCTTTTCTTTCTTTCACCATCATATCTAGATTTGGAGCTTGGAAGAGATGGTTTTGATGAGGAGGTTATAGAGAGAATACTTGAATCGTGGAGGTAAGTTAGAGACTTGAGTAAGATCTTAAAGGATTTAGGGCTTTTAAGCTATGATAAGAGGTTTAAAGGTTATTTGAAATGCAGATTGTGATTGATGAGTTTTCAGAGGGAAGAGCTATGGTTTGCCATCTACAAAGGGGTAAGGTAAGAGCTTTGGAATTTTTGAACTTGTTCTATGTGAAATTTGATTATGGATTTATATTTTTCTTAAGGTAAGTAATAAGGAAAATGCACAAGGTTTACCTTAGGTTTTAGCCAAAACTATGCCTATGAATGTGTAAGGATTATGTTAATGAGATGGAAATAATTGATGAATGTTTTATGGAAATCCAGCCAAGGCGTTTAAGAAATGCTTTGAGTCAATGAAGCCATTAGAGACAAGAGCTACACATTTAAGCTAAGAGATGTGTTCATTAGTGTGATAGTGTCCAAAAGGACATGTTTAATGCATAAAAGGATTAAGAAACCATGAAATTAGCTTATTTAGATGTATGCTAAAAATTTAGGTTCAAATGTTTTAGTTTTGGAAAGGTTTTGAGAGCATGATAGGTTTTGTAAGCACATTATGAATATTTTTTTGCATAAAAAAGGTTTCCATAAAATGTGTTTAATGTTTTGAAAATGTTTTGGTTAGGCTTGGGACTTAAAACCCAACTAAAATGGCATTTTCATACATCAGGGACCAATCCTTTAAAATAAAGAATTGATCCCTTATCGAATATTTTTAGAAAAATACTTTCTAACTTTGAGAGACTGATCCCTTATAAGGCAGGGATTGATCTCATTTGCTTTCTGAACAGGGTAGGAACATTCTGCCATTTAAGGATCGATCCCCTACACCAATAAGATCCATCCCCTCTTCAGATTTTGAACTAAGATGTACTTTTGAACCTCTAAAATGACTTATTGGCTTTCAAAATCGATTTGAAACATATCTATGTATGTTTTGACAACCTATATGTCATGTTAGTTATTTTAAAAAGTAAAACTTAGGTTGTTTTTTTATCTTTTTACATGAAGTGAGGTCGAATGGCTCACTATAAGCTTTTAAATACTATTTTTGAGATGCAAGGCAACCTTTAGTGTATGCATGTGTTCCAGAATCATTCCTTTAAGCCTTTACTAAATGGTACCCTTAGTTATGTTGAATGACACAACTCTTTCCCTTTTTGTTACTGTCAGACTAAGACATGTCTACAGTCGTCAGCGCTCATCTGTCCAAGAGCTGCTATGGAACCGACCATGGTCATAGGTCTTTATTAATGATGTGTTACTCGTAAGCTCAAGATTTCACATGCAATGTCTCCCTCAAGTTTAGGGATTCATATAGTTGCATATCGGCTAGATGAGTTCTGCTTAGTCTCTACTTTTTGATTTAGTATCAGTTTTGATTCAGTATTTGCTTTGATTCAGTATTTGGTTTCGTTTCAGCTTTAGATTTGAATCAATATTTAATTTGTTAAATTTTGATAAGTATGATTTGAAGTATACCAATATTATATATATTTTTTGATAAGTGCTTTGAAATGATTACATGTTTTGAAGCACATTTGTTTACGGCATCATCCTTTTCGATGCTATTATGCTTGCAAGCATATTTCTTACTGAGTGCGTTAGCTTACCCCATCATTTTTTAGACTGACCTTGCAGTTACTCACGGAGCACTGCGTTAGGTGGATCAGCTTCAAGAGCCTCTCCTAGTTCATCTCTTCGTTGGGAGAGGTATCTACCTATTTTTTTATTTATCCTCAGGCAGTAAAGAACAGACTAAGTTTATTTGTATATCTATAAGTATTTTTGTAAGATGTAACTATTAGATTGTAATAGATGTTTAGTGTAGTTAGCTAGACTATATCTGATATCAATTGTAGCCCTTTTTTTTTGTCCCAACCCATCTCTTAGCTGCGCGAGGTATCAACCTATTTTTTTATTTTGTCGCGCTCATCTCTTAGTCATACAAGGTATCCACCTATTTTATATTTTGTTCTCAAACAACAATGCACAGACTAATTTATTTGTATATCTATAAGTCTTTTTGTAGGATATAATGTCACGACCCAAATTACCTAAAAATCAGAGTAAATTTTTCACTTTTTCATTTATTATTTAATTCTTACCTTTCTCTCATCGTGACCATCCTACAACACAGTTGGGCTATGATTCGGTGTTAGTAACCTCTCACCTATTTACCATTCTGTTTTCATAAACACATGCATATATCAGAGTTTACTATTCTTTGACTTTAACTGAATACATATACAATGGTATTTATAACTCTACATCCCCGACATTATAATCGTTTACAGTACTATGCATTACATATTTAGATACAAAACCATACAAATGTGTATACCTATCTCTCGATGGGAAGCAGCGGATACCAAGCATGCAAGTCCTCAGCCGCTCAATAACTATTACGAGTGCTCTGAAAAGATGGGAAAATAAAGGGGTGAGCAAACCACACGCTCAGTAAGGCAATTACTCAAGTAAGTAGATAGCTCCACTATCTACATGCTCATAATGCCATGCCCTTAAATCCATTTCTTTTCATTAAAATCATCAAGCACAAAGTCTTGCAAACATCAATGACTTAATTTATAAAACAGTTTGTGCATATATAAATCATACTACTTATGCATCAAAGCATTTATATGTGACATCATTAAATCATAATAAGCATGAATTTAATTAAGATCATACAGTCTTTCATGTCATGTAAGACAATGCATGGATTTCAAATGAAAGCATGGAAAACATCATCATGCTACTGCATTTAAATCAATTCATTAAAACTGCAGTAAAACTAACACTTCCGGGTCAATCATCTCATAAAACAATTCATTTAAAATTCATTATAAAACTTCGGTTATAAAACCACCCTTCTTTCAGGGTCACAAATCATAAAATCATGAAATCATATAATCGTCAAATCAGGGGCCTGACCCCTCCTTTGGGTCTACCCTGGTCTAACAGACCACAAGTTATATCATGTGAGACAAACAGCTGATTATATCAGTAACATCGAGGACTATGGCCATATCCTAGTAATCCCTGGCAACACGGTACCTAGTGTGCGGGGTATCACACCTGAAACGGGAGGTGGGTCGTCCTACCCGCCAGAACAGCATAACACCAGGATTGCGAGGGCAAGGCTTGCTGCCTCATGGCTCATGCCACTCCACTCTAACAATCCCCATGGTACAACCTACTCCGTGTGACATACACGGTACAACGTACTGCGTGAACCTAAGCTCAATCAAGGGTGCCTGTAATAGGTCTTATCCACCCAAATCATCTCTGTCTCAGAATGCACGTGTGAGCATATCATCTCACTGTGACACACAGTCTACAGGAGGCTCCAACACAGCTATATGCATGTCATATAAATCCCTGTGCAAGCGTAGCTATAGCACGGCTCCATGCATATTCATGATATCAGAAAACCTCGTGCGAGCGAAGCTCTAGCACGGTTTCATAAAAATCAGTAAAATCTGCGTACGAGCAGCGCTCCAATACGACTTAAACTGATTATAATTTCAAGTAAAATCCACATACGAGAAATGCTCTAGTACGGATATGTATATAAAACTCAGTGGAAACCTCGTACGAGAAAAACTCCAGTACGACATTCAAATGAATTATGAAAACCATGTAAAACTTTATGCGAGTAACGCTCCAGCACAAATGAATGCTTAAGTAAATCAAATCTCGTGCGAGTTACACTCCAGCACAACTTTTATGCAATTATTATATCAAAAATGGATGCGAGCTAGGCTCCAGCACCGCTCATGCATGTCAAATCATAAAAATTAGTGCGAGCAATCGCTCCAGCACCTTTTTATGCATATATGGTCAAAACAAGTCAAAACATGTCAAAACAGAGTGCGAGCTAGGCTCCAACAGCTCTCATGCATATTAAATCATAAAATCAGTGCGAGCAACCGCTCTAGCTCATTTTATGCATATGATGTCACACAAATCGATGCGAGCAACCACTCAAGCACATTTATGCACATTCACTAACGCAGATATAGTGCGAACTATGTGTCGGCACTATCTGTTTCCATATAAACTTGATAGTTGGCCTATTTTCCAAGGAAATTTCATTTAAATACCAATAACACTTACGTAGTGTTATTTTGGGAAACTTATGCAATTATTGGCCAAACTACCATTTTGTTTTGCTTAAAACCACGAAAATCTCTTAAATCAGAAAATTCATAAATCATGCATTTCATGCATGTCATGCTTTCACCATCCTTAGGTGAACTTCCCTCAATAGGGGTAAAATAGTCTTTTCACCTATTTTGATCCTTAAAATCATTTAAACCACTTTTAGGATCATTATATAATATCAATGTATACATACATAATCAGTGTATAGAAAAACTATTTAAAATACGCGTAGCTACCTCTAGCTACTCACACAATTCCTTTACCGCATTTTTCTGTACAGTCTGACCTTTCCACTGATGACTCATCACGCAGTCCGATTTGCTCCAAATCTAATCTCTGAAACTGCGGATACACATTCATCAGGTCAAATACAATACAATTTAATTGTATTTCATATTTTCTGGGTTTAATTTAAATCATTGGGCCCGTTTACCCATATTGGGCCCGATTGCACCATAATGGGCCTTAATCGGTCTTAAGCCCGTTTTTCACTTACTATTCACATTATCGAGACCTATTGGGCTCATTGGGCCCATCAGTATTTATTTAGCCTCGTTCTAAATTCTCGGATATCTCAATTTATTATTTACGACAATTTATCCAATTTTCAGAATTTAATTTATTCCTGCGGAATTTAAATCCGTAATTCATCAACATGCATAATGATGCAAATTGTAGTAAATAAGGGTTACTTACCCGTGATTCCATGATAGTACACAAATCGAGGCTGTCTCGAGCTCTCGGTTGATGCCAATTGTCGAGCTACACAATTAAATATATTTTTGGGTAAACTTTCAGCCGATTATTTAACAAATTAAATATTTCAAAAATTAAATCGGTCAATTCGACCGCTTACCGACTTACCCGAAGCTCTATTGCATCACTGAAATTTTCTCCAATTTTTTCTCTTTTTCTTTTTCCATTTTTCTTCCTTTTTTCCTTCTCTTTTTGGCTGAACCGGTTTGGTCTTGTTCGGTCCGGTTCAGACCGGTCCGATCCAGCGGTTCAGTCTGGTTCGATCCAGCGGTTCAGACCAGTTCAGCATCATTTCCTCATTTCGGCGTCGTCCGGTCGATTCCCGATGCGATTCCGGTGCTGTTCGGCTCGGCTGCAACTGGGCATCCAAAATCGGGCCTCGGTTGGAGTCAAAACGGCGCCGATGGCCGCCAATTGGGGCTCCTCTTCTGCGGCTTCTCCCCCCGATTCTAGCATTTTCTGGCGTGATCCACGGCGCGTCTTGGCCGCTGTGATGTCGCCCGGGGTCGGGCAATCTTCGCTAGCCCTCGTCGGCCCCTAGGCCTCGCCGGTGGCTTGCCGGTGGTTCGCCGGTGGATTCCTCTTCGGTCTCGGCTTGTTTTCTGCTTCTCCCCATTTCTGTTTCTTTTCTCTTCTGTTTTCAAAATTCCAGATTTCTTTTTTTTTTTTTAACTTTATTATTTATTTATAATTAAATTTTATTATTATTTTATTCAATAAAATAATAATAAAATTCTCAAAAATATCAAAAAAATTTTATTTTATTCATTTAATCCGTAAATAAATTTATCAGTCCGATTTTACCTTTCCAGTATATTTTTCGATTATTTTCGGGATTATTTTTCGATACGAAAATTCTGTTTTATTCCAATAAATTCATATCTTGATCAATTTAACCCGAAATTTAATTATTTCTTCGTAATTGATCAAGATTTCTCAATCCCTTATTTTTAATTAAATTTTCTTATCGACATTATACCGGGTTTCGATCTTTTGACCGTTTTGCCCTTGCACATTTTCGAGAATATCGTTTCAGTCCTTTTGCATTTTTAAATGCACTCGAAAATATCAGGTCTTACAATCTCCCCCACTTAAGAAATTTGGGCCTCCAAATTAGAACTAAGGCAAATGAGTCCATAACAACTCCGAGTACGTCTATCGTATCATATACTGTCATCCTCAAGTGACTTTCTTCAGAGTGTAATACTACCATCATACTTAACTAGGGAGATCGTCTTAAACCTCAACACTTTCTCCTTCTTGTTTAATACCCGAATCGATTTTTTTTTCCAATCATATGTTATACTTTCATTGAGCTAAACTGTTGGAGCTTATATCCAATCACATATGCTGGATTCGGATAATAGTTCTGAAGCATCATAAGATGGGACACATAGTGGATGCCTGTTAATTCAAGTGGTAACGCTAATCTATAGGTCTTACCTTCCACTTTTGTCCAATCTCAAAGGATTCAATCTAACGAAACTCAATACTGATTCACCCTCAGTGAATTTCCAATGATTACCTATCTCTTGTCAGCATAGATTTTCTGTCTGCTCTGAGGTGTTTTTAATCTCTCATAATCAACTGAACATCCTCAGAGGTTTGTCTTACCAATTCGAGAACAATTCTCTATCTGTCACCCACTTTTTATCCAAGTCGGGAACAACTCCCTACGGTCATACAAAGTCTCATATCAATCATCCCGATACTCAAATGACAACTGTCATTATTGGCGAATTCGATTAGTAACAAAAGATCATCCCAAGAGCTTATAAAATCAATGGCACCTGCTCTCATCACATCCTCCAGAACCTGTACAGTCCTCTCTGACTGACCATCTGTCCGAGGACGAAAAGTTGTGCTAACACTCAATTAGGGTCCCATAGTTTCCAAAAAATATATTCCCAGAAGTGGGAAGTGAAGTGGGAATCCCTATCTGATATCCTGCTCACTGGAACGCTACATAATATTTCACGATCTTCCATACACATGAATCCGCCTACACACTCAGAGTATCTGGGGATTTCATAATCAGAAGGTGGGTAAACTTAATCAATCCATCGACTATCACCCAGATAGCCCCGTGATTCATCCGGGTCCTCTGTAACCCATCACGAAATTCATGGTAAATTGTTCCCATTTGAGTGTCAATATAGGTAGAGGCTGCAATAATCCTGTAGACTTCTCATACTCTACCTTACTCTGCTGACATACGAGACTTTGCTATAACTCTATAATATCACTTTTCATATCTGACCACTAATACCTTTTTTAGAGATTTCAATATATTTATTATTTCTCGAATGTACTGTATATCCCGAAGAGTGAGCTTCTGACAATAAAACTATCTCATCAACTGTGGTCTTGGGGAGCACTTATATTGTCTCTGAACCTCTGTAAGTCATCATCACTCACCGTGAACTCTGTCACTATACCCTTCTGAATCTGACCCTCACTATCGACACCATGCCGATCATCACGCTAAGCCTAAAAAATTCGGTCACTCAAATCCGGTTCTAACCTCAGGCTAGCTGTCATAAAATCACCGTCATCATCAGAAGGGATCACATCACTACTGAGGCTCACACTGCTCTAGCAGCTCACGCTCCCTGACCATCATATGTAATACCATCTGAGGCTCTTTCTGTTCAAGGCATCAACCATTACAATAGCCTTTCCTGGGTGGTACAATGTTCACAATCATAATCCTTAGAAGTTCTAACCCTCTTGGTTATCTCATATTCTAATCTTTCTGTGAAAACAAATACTCGGGACTTTTACGATCAGTGCATATCCAAAATTTCTTACCATTTAAGTGGTGGCGCCATAATTTTAGTGTAAACACTACGGCTGCCGACTCTAAATCATGAGTCGGATGGTTTCTCTCATAGTCCTTTAACTAACTGGATCCATAAACGACTATCTTCCCATTTTACATCAATACACAGCTCACTCATAATTTTGAGGTATCCATATACACTGAAACCTCTTGAGCTGTTAGTCATGGTGAGAATACTTACGGTGGTCAGTTTATTACTTCAATATACCAAAACTCACAGAAGCCATTTTTCATACTTATCATCCTACTCGTATGTAATCTTTTTTTGAATGAAATATATCAACTGAGCAGCCCATTTTGAGAAACTCTCAATAATTCATCTGTAGGACATTTTCATTTGCTACTCATGCTCTTCCCTGGACTTCGAATACATCAAAATATCATCGCTAAAGATGACAACCAATCGGTCCAGGTAAGGTTTAAATACCTCATCATAGTTGAGTTTCCACTCAATATTTCAATCACCCATATGCTTGACCTATGTACGCATAAACATAAAACGTCATTTCGAAATCGCTTTTGTTCAAGCTACTAACCCGTGCCATTTCCTTTCTGTTATATTAACGGCTTTTATAAGATTTTAATTTTTAAACCTTCATGATTAGTCAAATTCTATATTTCTTTATCATACCAATAAAGGTACCCAAATTTTAAATGTATATATTACGACTATCGATTTCAATTTATAAGTTATGTGTGCGCTTCTAGACGCTGTCAAGTCTTTAGGCAGGAAGATATTTTGAAATACCTTTATTAACCCTCAGACTTGATCACAATTACTTTACATATCAGCCTATGTGGTCACAATTCATATTCGCTACATATCAAAAATATCCTTACCTTGCATACGCCTCTTATTCCAATATATCTCGTATTCAAGATCTGTCACATCTCAAAGCTTATCTCCTTTCATATATCACTTATGACAAACTCTTTCCTTACTTGTCAAACTTACAGTACGCTTTTCAGTGATGTTTTCACCCCTATTTTCAACTTACAATCCCTATACCCATATTCAGTTAGCGCTAATCAACTAACTATTATCATCTTGCTCAAGGGTACAGGCTTCACATCTATCACTAGCTTATAAGCAATTAAAGGCGGTATGAATAAATACGTGGCACCAAGATCAATTAAAATAATTAATTCATTATTAACAACCAGTGTGGTATCTTTCACCACATCATATGAAACATCAATAGTGTCCTAGTCCAAGGCATACACTCCCCCTCATCCAACATCTTATTTTCGTGGTAACTACCACATATCCTACACTGCTTACACTGCTACACTGCTTCGTAGCAGGTCAGGCTCCTCAAATCACAATACCCATCGTAAGTATTGAAACTGAATACACTGGGGCTTTACCAATCATCTTACCTCGTGATTTATCAACTTTAATCTCTTACCAACTACCTTTTTCTCGTTCTGACATCTCTGTCGTTCTCTATTATCTTTTGTCTCTATTTTGACCCTTACTACCTTTCCAAATCTCAGAGGCATGCAACTCATGCTCTTATTTCACAATTGAAATCTGCGCACTGCCTCGGCATAGGTAGTGATATCTAACGGCTAATCGGACTTTAATTGACAATCTAAGTCCTTCCATGAACTTTCAGACATCTTGACTCTCACTGTTCATAGTGTCCGAGTCATATCTGCCCAAGAATGTAAACTGAGTTTCATACTCGTCAATCAACATGTTCCTCTGGGTCAGAGTAAAGAATGTCATCTGTAATTTTCTTCAAATAGTGTCCGGGATATTCTGTCACCAGAATACATCTAAAATTATGTTTTCATGTCCAATCTGGATGTCTAACTCTTAAGATGGGTCCAGCAGACTTTCACCAATGCTCTGACTCGCCCTCAAATCTCATAGATACTCTGAGCAATTAGCTCCCAAAATATTCTTCATACTCCGCTCCAATCTCGCGAAGCGTGTCTCAATACTATCCTATCTCTCTGTCGGACTCTGTCCGATCTCTTTGTCGGACTCAGTGTGGCATGCTCAACATCAGCCTCCACGTCAATCTCATCTTGAGTCTCATGTGGCAACTCAGTATGACTCTCGGCCTACCTCCACGGCCTCGAGCTCGAGTACTCGCCTCTCTACCATAGCAGCTATCAGTTAATAAGTCTATTCATGCATTTAAAACCAAATTCTTAGTTGTACTTCCATATCGATATACACAATTGTATCTAAATAATGCAGAGTACATGGGGATGTAAACTTCCTTAACCACTAACACCGACTCATATCAAGCCAACTTAAGCTCTGATACCATTAACTTGTCACGACCCAAATTACCTAAAAATCAGAGTAAATTTTTTGCTTTTTCATTTATTATTTAATGCTTACCTTTCTCTCATCGTGACCATCCTACAACACAGTTGGGCTATGATTCGGTGTTAGTAACCTCTCACCTATTTACCATTATGTTTTCATAAACACATTCATATATCAGAGTTTACTATTCTTTGACTTTAACCGAATACATACACAATGGTATTTATAACTCTACATCCCCGACATTATAATCGTTTACAGTACTGTGCATTACATATTTAGATACAAAACCATACAAATGTGTATACCTGTCTCTCGATGGGAAGCAGCGGATACCAAGCATGCAAGTCCTCAGCCGCTCAATAACTATTACGAGTGCTCTGAAAAGATGGGAAAATAAGGGGGTGAGGAAACCACACGCTCAGTAAGGCAATTACGCAAGTAAGTAGATAGCTCCACTATCTACATGCTCATAATACCATGCCCTTAAATCCATTTCTTTTCATTAAAATCATTAAGCACAAAGTCATGCAAACATCAATGACTTAATTTATAAAACTGTTCGTGCATATATAAATCATACTACTTATGCATCAAAGCATTTTATGTGACATCATTAAATCATAATAAGCATGAATTTAATGAAGATCATGCAGTCTTTCATGTCATGTAAGACAATTCATGGATTTCAAATGAAAGCATGGAAAACATCATCATGCTACTGCATTTAAATCAATTCATTAAAACTGCAGTAAAACTAACACTTTCGGGTCAATCATCTCATAACACAATTCATTTAAAATTCATTATAAAACTTCGGTTATAAAACCACCCTTCTTTCAGGGTCACAAATCATAAAATCATGAAATCATAAAATCATCAAATCGGGGGCCTGACCCCTCCTTCGGGTCTACCCTGATCTAACAGACCATAAGTTATATCATGTGAGACAAACAGCTAATTATATCAGTAACATCGAGGACTATGGCCATATCCTAGTGATCCCTGGCAACACGGTACCTAGTGTGTGGGGTATCACACTTGAAATGGGAGGTGGGTCGTCCTACCCGCCAGAACAGCATAACACCAGGATTGCGAGGGCAAGGCTTGCTGCCTCGTGGCTCATGCCACTCCACTCTAAAAATCCCGATGGTACAGTATACTCCGTGTGACATACACGGTACAACGTACTCCGTGAACCCAAGCTCAATCAGGGGTGCCTGTAATAGGTCTTATCTGCCCAAATCATCTCTATCTCAGAATGCACGTGTAAGCATATCATCTCACTGTGACACATAGTCTACAAGAGGCTCCAACACGGCTATATGCATGTCATATAAATCCCTATGCGAGCGAAGCTATAGCACGGCTCCATGCATATTCATGATATCAGAAAACCTCATGCGAGCGAAGCTCTAGCATGGTTTCATAAAAATCAGTAAAATCTGCGTACGAGCAGCGCTCCAGTATGACTTAAAATGATTATAATTTAAAGTAAAATCCACATACGAGAAATGCTCTATTACGGATATGTATATAAAACTCAGTGAAAACCTCGTATGAGAAAAACTCCAGTACGACTTTCAAATGAATTATGAAAACCATGTAAAACTTTGTGCGAGCAACGCTCCAGCACAAATGAATGCTTAAGTAAATCAAATCTCGTGCGAGTTACACTCCAGCACGGCTCTATGCATAATTAAATCAAATCTCGTGCGAGTTACACTCCAGCACGGCTTTTATGCAATTATTATATCAAAAATGGATGCGAGCTAGGCTCCAGCACCGCTCATGCATGTCAAATCATAAAACTAGTGCGAGCAATCGCTCCAGCACCTTTTATGCATATCTGGTCAAAACAAGTCAAAACATGTCAAAACAGAGTGCGAGCTAGGCTCCAGCAGCTCTCATGCATATTAAATCATAAAATCAGTGCGAGCAACCGCTCTAGCACATTTTATGCATATGATGTCACACAAATCGATGCGACCAACCGCTCAAGCACATTTATGCACATTCACAAACGCAGATGTAGTGCGAACTACGTGTCGGCACTATCTGTTTCCATATAAACTTGATAGTTGGCCTATTTTCCAAGGAAATTTTATTTAAATACCAATAACACTTACGTAGTGTTATTTTGGGAAACTTATGCAATTATTGGCCAAACTACCATTTTGTTTTGCTTAAAACCACGAAAATCTCTTAAATCAGAAAATTCATAAATCATGCATTTCATGCATGTCATGCTTTCACCATCCTTAGGTGAACTTCCCTCAATAGGGGTAAAATAGTCTTTTCACCTATTTCGATCCTTAAAATCATTTAAACCACTTTTAGGATCATTATACAATATCAATGTATACATACATAATCAGTGTACAGAAAAACTATTTAAAATACGCGTAGCTACCTCTAGCTACTCACACAATTCCCTTACCTAATTTTTCTGTACAGTCTGACCTTTCCACTGATGACTCGTCAGGCAGTCCAATTTGCTCCAAATCTAATCTCCGGAACTGCGGATACACATTCATCAGGTCAAATACAATACAATTTAATTGTATTTCATATTTTCTGGGCTTAATTTAAATCATTGGGCCCATTTACCCATATTGGGCCTGATTGCACCATAATGGGCCTTAATCGGCCTTAAGCCTGTTTTTCACTTACTATTCACATTATCGAGGCCTATTGGGCTCATTGGGCCCATCAGTATTTATTTAGCATCGTTCTAAATTCTTAGATATCTCAATTTATTATTTACGACAATTTATCCAATCTTCAGAATTTAATTTATTCCTGCGAAATTTAAATCCGTAATTCATCAACACGCATAATGATGCAAATTGTCGTAAATAAGGGTTACTTACCCATGATTCCATGATAGTAAACAAATCGAGGCTGTCTCGAGCTCTCGGTTGATGCCAATTGTCGAGCTACACAATTAAATATATTTTTGGGTAAACTTTCAGCCGATTATTTAACAAATTAAATATTTTGAAGATTAAATCGGTCAATTCGACCGCTTACCGACTTACCCGAAACTCTATTGCATCACTGGAATTTTCTCCAATTTTTTCTCTTTTTTTCCCTTTTTCTTCCTTTTTTCCTTCTCTTTTTGGCTGAACTGGTTCGATCCTGTTCGGTCCAGTTCAGACCGGTCCGGTCCAGCGGTTCAGTCCGGTTCGGTCCAGTGGTTCAGACCGGTTCAGCATTATTTCCTCATTTTGGCGCTGTCCGGTCGGTTCCCGGTGCTGTCACGCCCCGTGACCTAACCTCGAACTAGTCGCGCAATGTTAAGCGGAATCGTATTTAATTGTAACTTAGATATTTCTATGCGGATCGTTTTACTTGTCGTTTGTACCCGATGTAGGTATCATTATACTCTTTATTATATTTTTATGCGTGATAAATTTCTAATCTTAACTTATAATATTAAAGATTTTGATTTATTTTTCTATTTAGACAGCATGACTACAATATATAATTTAGTCCTTCATACTCAGTACAACATATTTATTCCAAGTTCTCAATATCAAATATATTAACCCTGGGTTTCAATCATACATCATATAATCCCCTAATCCGACATAATAGTTAATGTCATATAGCATGCCCTGTCGTTCATCCATTTTATACCGAAAAGAAGAAACCTAAAGTAATACTTAATAATCATGCTTAAACGTCTTTCAACTAGTACATCTCATAAATACAATTGTGCGTACATATCTGAAATAAAATGCATATATATAAATATATATCGTCCGTCGCATAATACCTTGAAAATACCTAAATCAGCTCACTAGGCTAAAGGAGACAGCTAGAGCGTGACGCTCGCCCCGAAATACTAATCTGAAAAATGTTGGAAAAAGAGGGGTGAGCAACCACACGCTCAGTAAGAAGCCTACATAACCGAAGCTAGCAAAACACCATGTAACACACCATGCAATGGTAAACCGAGATAATTACATAAAACATCATGCATATTTCGAATAAACAATACTGAACATGTTGCGGTTTAAACAAGTTTATATATTTGAAAATCAATGTATCATTAGTCAAAAATCAGATTTTTCAAAGAGAAGTTATAAGTCCACAAAACCGAGACCATAGTCAAAGAGCAATTTATTTAAATACATGCATGGGCATACTTAAAGCATTCGATAGAGTGATACGAGTAAGTGGCAATAACCCAAACCAGTCATGGATCCAATATTCAATAACCTCACCAATATTAAAGCAAAATAAATACACATATGGCCATAGTGACTACCGCCCTATCCTAACTGAGCAGGTTCCGGACTAGGGTACTGTAGACGGGCTCAGGGTCTCACAGTATTAGGTAGCAATAAAATACACGATGCCACGAAGGCATCCCCGTGAAGCACCTGGCACCGTAGGGCAATCACACAGAACCTCCTACTGGATGCTAGAGATGGCTCTCACGATAACAACTCGATGCCACAAAGGCATCCCCGTGAAGCACTTGGCACCGTAGGGCAATCACACAGAACCTCCTACTGGGTGCTAGAGATGGCTCTCACGGATATGACTGCCACACAGGCATAAACCGGGTTGCCAACAGACTCAAAAAATCCCTCGATGGGTACACTTTAAAAATCCAACAATTCATCCCAAATCCTTATATCAAAACCACCCATCGAAAATAAAACATTTATCAATTGTATAAAAATCAGCATGTATATAAATCGTGCAAACTCATGCTTACTTCAAAAATACAGTTACAAATAGTGCTCATGCAACATCTTCAAAATTAGTAATCATCATGGAGTTACAAAAAAAATATTGTAATGCATCACACGCACATGCTACTATCATGTAAAAATATTAGTTCATAAATCAATAACTCCATGCTATGACAGAATTTAAATCAAGACATTTTAATAAAAAAACAATAGATAAGGGGATTTTAATCTAGGCTACTCAATTAAATCGGCTACCCTATAATCCTACTTTAAAATGATGAAATCTAGCCTATCCTAAGTATTTTACTAACGTCAGCTATATAAAACCCCTTACCGCACAAGCTACGCGCCCGATTTAGCCTTTTCGCCTACCGCCTTAGACGCGCATATATGCGTCTAAGCTTCCTTTGCGCCTTCTGACGTGCTTGCTGCGAAATATCATTTAGGTATACATCATTTACCATTCGCACATCAACGAATTTAATTTTCAGCACACGCATATTCGCAAAAAAAACAATTCTAGGCTAACTACCATTAGAAACTATCACGAAGTTATTAGTTTAATAAAATACAATCTTCGATAAACTATCCTAAGACATGTAGGTGATGTGATAATCATTCGAATAACTTGAACTTATTAGAATTTGTTTTTCATATTAAAATAAATGTTCTTTTAATATAAGAAAATACTTAATATTAAGTAAAAATTGAAATTAAACCTAAAACATGAAAGTCAATAGAATTAATACTGTTTTATGACAATATTTAATGAATCTATATATTTTTTACAAGTTTATATAATTTTAGTGAGTATTTATTAACATCCAAAATCTTGTAAATAAATTTTTATAATTATATTTATATATGTAAAATTACTAAAAAACATATATTTGACTTTCATACAATCTATAACATAATTGAATCAATATTGACCCAAAACAGATTTTAAATTAATTAAAACGAAATTTTCTAATATTTTGAAATTTCTTATTTTTGTGTTCATTTGACCTACTTTGAGCATTTATATCTAACACACTGTATAGTATCTAAAGCTGAGACTAGAACCAATTAAAATTATACATGTAATATTACAATTTAGGATTTTGTTTCGTTAAAATAGCTTACTGGAACCATAATTTTCGAAAGCCAAAATTTTGAGTTTTATCACAGAGAACCCAAAATTTCTGGGTTTCTGTTTCAACGAACCAAGTTTGGGGCAACGGTTCTACTAGCACAAAACGTTTCTGACTGAGGTATTAAGACCAAAACAAAGTTAATGTTTCATACAGCAAAAGCCATCAAATAATTGACCAAAACAGTTATCGAAAAGTGAAGTTCTAGTAACCCAAAGTTGGATGTTCAACACTGTCAAAACCCATTTTATTCAAATTTAAAAAATTCACAACTTTTAAAATACACAACCAAATTAAGTGATTCAAAGACCATTAGAAAGATCTTGAAGAGAACTTTCTATTAGTATCAATTTTTTCACCAGAACATCACCAGAATATTACCGAAAATTTTCAAAAGATAAAACTAATTTGTAGGTTTAGGTAAATACAATATAAAAGACAAAAACTTATAAATGTAAAGAATAATTACCTTGGAAAAATCAAACGGAGAAGACAAAGAAGTATTTTTTTTTAGAGCCGTAAAGTTTTCTTCAGAGCATTCATTCGATAGATTTTTTTTGTTTTTGACAGCAGCCCTATGGTGTATATATATATATATATAATTTTGTTTTAAAACCCTAATATACTAAGTCAGTCTTTTATATAAAAAAAAATGGGTATTGGGTTTTTCATTTTTTTTTATTGGACTTTTTAAAGGTTAGCCTGGTTATTACATTCTTCCCACCTTTAAAGAATTTGGTCCCCAAATTCAAATATTCATGGGTTTAAAATTTTGAAGTTCTCTAAAAATTGTCTTATGGTTTCTTTCCTAAAAGATTTGTTTATGTAGCATGGGACTATAATAGATCGATTCTAGATTACTGTATAGTAATTAGTTGAATCATATTGAATTTCGATCTAAACAATTTAAATCAACACTTAAATCCTTAATGCAAACTTTAAAGTGCAAATACCTAAGTTAAACTATCAACTATACTCTATAATAAACTACATGATATTTTTGGGAGGGATACTACATCCTCCCCCACCTTAAAAGGAATTTAGTTATCTAAATTCTTACCTTGATTCTCGAAAAGGTAAGGATATTTCTCCTTCATGCTTTCTTCTAGCTCCCAAGTAGCTTCTCGTTCAGAGTGATTACTCCACTGAACCTTAACATATGAAATAGTACGCCTTCTTAAAACTTGTTCCTTCCTGTCCATAATATGTATAGGATGTTCTTCGTAAGACAAATCTTCTCTGAGTCTCAAAGGAGCTAAGTCCATCACATGACTCGGATCTGACACATACTTCCGCAACATTGAGACATGAAATACATTATGCACTCCAGATAATGCAGGTGGAAGTGCCAATCTATAAGCCACGTTTCCTACCTTATCAAGAATTTCAAAAGGACCCACATAGCGAGGACTAAGTTTCCCACGGATTCCAAATCTCATAACTCCTCTAGTTGGGGAAACTCGTAAAAATACATGATCTCCGACCTCAAACTCCAAGTCTCGTCTTCTATTGTCGGCATAACTTTTTTGTCTGTCCTGGGCTATCTGGAGCCTTTTACAAATCATACGAACCTTCTCTGATGCTTGTTCAACTAAATCAGGTGCATATATCATCCTATCACCAACCTCTTCCCAACCGATTGGTGATCTGCATCTTCGTCCATAAAGAACTTCGTATGGAGCCATTCCTATACTGGCATGGTAACTATTGTTGTAAGCAAATTCCACTAATGGTAAATGCTCGTCCCATGAACTTTCGAAATCAATAACACAAGCACGCAACATGTCTTCCAAGGTTTGTATCGTCCGTTCTGACTGTCCATCAGTCTGCGGATGATATGCCGTGCTAAACTGTATCCGAGAACCCAAGGACTCCTGAATCTGTTTCCAAAACCGAGATGTGAACCCCTATCCGAAGTAATACTTACTGGGGTTCCATGAAGTCTTACTATCTCCTTAACAAACATTTCTGCCAATGCATTCAAAGGAGTAGTCGAACTAATGGCTAAGAAATGCGCTGACTTGGTGAGTCTATCCACTATTACCCAAATCCCGTCATGCTTCCTCCGAGTTCTAGGTAAACCCGTAACAAAGTCCATAGTTACGTGTTCCCACTGCCAAGTTGGTATGGGTAAGGGTTGGAGTAAACCTGCCGATTTCTGGTGTTCCACCTTCACTTGCTGACACACCAAACACCTTGCTACAAACTCGGCAACCTAACGTTTCATTCCAGGCCACCAATACATCTTGCGTACGTTATGGTACATTTTGGTGCTCCCGGGATTTAAGGTGTATCTGCTAGAGTGAGCTTCCGATAAAATCAGCTTCTTAAGGTCCTCGTCCCTTGGCACACATATCCGGCCTCTGAATCTAAGCAATCCATCTGAACCAATATCAAACTCAAAATCTCTACCCTCCTGAATCTGCCTGGACACTTCAAGTAACTTCTGATCTAGCTTCTGTGCCCGCCTAATCTGATCAATCAGTGTCGGCTCAATCCTAAGACTAGAAAATAAGGGACTTTGATCCGAGGGTGCTACATCAATAGACAAGCTTGCAAACTGTCCCAATAATTCCCACTCCTTAACCATCATATAGGACACCATACTCATGTTCTTCCTACTCAATGCGTCCGCTACTACATTTACTTTCCCCGGGTGATATAAAATTTCACAATCATAGTCTTTCAACAATTCCATCCATCTACGTTGCCTCATGTTCAGTTCTTTCTGAGAAAATAGGTATTTGAGGCTCTTGTGATCGGTATAGATCTGAAACTTTTCTCTGTAAAGGTAATGCCTCCATATTTTCAAAGCAAGGACTACTGCTGCAAGTTCGAGATCATGCGTGGGGTAATTCCTTTCATGCTCCTTCAGTTGACGTGATCCATATGCTACCACTTTGCCATTTTGCATAAGCACACATCCCAATCCATTCAGTGAAGCATCACTATACACCGTGAATCCTCCGGGTCCATCTGGTATGGTGAGGATCGGTGCAGAAGTTAATCGATGCTTGAGGTTTTGAAAACTGCACTCACAGGCATCGCTCCACTCAAACTTGGCATCCTTACGGGTGAGTCGAGTTAGAGGAGCTGTAATTTTCGAAAATCCCTCTACAAACCTTCTGTAGTACCCGACTAATCCAAGAAAGCTTCGTATCTCTGTCACTGTCTTTGGCCTCTCCCAGTTCACTATAGCTTCCACTTTGGACGGGTCAACAGATACTCCATCCTTGTCCACTACATGGCCCAGAAAACCAATTTGCTTCATCCAGAATTCACATTTGTCCAACTTAGCATACAATCTCCTTTCTCTAAGTGTTTGAAGGACTATGTATAGGTGTCGTTCATGTTCTTCCGAAGAATGAGAATATATCAAGATGTCGTCTATGAATACAATCACGAACTTATCCAGAGACTGCTTGAAAACTTCGTTCATCAAGTTCATGAATGCTGCTGGGGCATTCGTCAAGCCAAATGGCATGACCAGGAATTCGTAATGCCCATAGCGAGTTCAGAATGCTGTCTTGGGAATGTCCTCACCTCTAACTTTCAGCTGGTGATATCCCGACCTTAGGTCTATCTTCGAGAACACTTTGGCACCCTTCAACTGATCGAACAAGTCATCGATCCTCGGCAGCGGGTATCGGTTCTTGATCGTAGCCTTATTGAGCATTCTGTAATTAATGCACAATCTCAAGCTACCATCCTTCTTCTTCACAAAGAGCACAGATGCACCCCAAGGTGACACACTCGGGCGTATGAATCCTTTATCCAGTAGTTCTTGGAGTTGTTTCTTCAATTCTTCCAACTCCATAGGTGCCAACCTATACGGGGGTTCGGACAAAGGTTCGGTTCCAGGCACCAAGTCAATAGCAAACTCTAACTCTCTATCGGGCGGTAATCCTGGCAACTCTTCGGGAAATACATCAGGGAATTCCTTTACTATCGAGATATCCTGAATGCTGGGCTTCAGCTTCTCATTACATTCCACGAAAGCTATAAAACCTTCATCATTTAAAATCAACTATCTGTAAGACCCGATATTTTCGAGTGCATTTAAAAATGCAAAAGGACTTAAATGGTATTCCCGAATACGTGCAAGGGCAAAATGGTCAAAAGACCAAAATTAGGTATTAATCGGGACAAGAAAATTTAATTAAAAATATGAGAATGAGAAATCTTGATCAATAACGAAGAAATAATTAAATTTCGGGTTAAATTGATCAAGATATGAATTTATTGGAATAAACTGGGATTTTTGTATTGAAAAATAATCCCGAAAATAATCGAAAAATATACCGAAAAGGTAAAATCGGACTGAGAAAATTATTTACAGATTAAATGAATTAAATATAATTTTTAAGGATATTTATGCATTTTAATATTATTTTATTGAATAAAATAATATTAAAAGTTAATTATAAAAAAAAAAAAAATAAGTAAAAAAAAAAAAAACAAAAAAAAAACAAAAAAAACAAAACAGAAACGAAATCTGAAGAAACAGAGAAAACGCGAAGCAAATGGGGCGAAAGGCGAACCCGAAGAGGAATCCACCGGCGAGCCACCACCGGCGGGATCTAGGGGCCGGTGAGGACCGGCGAGCGCAGCCCAGCACCGGGCGAACCTCCAGCAGCCTAGACGCGCGGCGAGGTGGCCGGAAAACGTCGAAAACGGAGGAGAAGACCGCGGGGGAGAGAACCCCGATTCGCCGGCGATGGGGCTGATTCGACCCCAGCCGAGGCCCGATTTAGGGAGCCCAGACGATTGCGCGCCGATTGGCACCTGAATCATGCCGGGAACCGGCCGGACGGCGCCGGCACGACCAAAAGGAGCCTGGACCTGCCGAACCGGACAGAACCGGCCGAACCGGACCAGACCGAACCGGCGGTCCGAACCGGGTTGAACCGGACCGGACCGGTTCAGCCAAAAAGAGAGGGAAAAAAAAAAGGAAGAAAAAGGGAAAAAGAAAAAGAAAAAAAAAATTGGGGAAAATTCCAGTGATGCAATCGAGCTTCGGGTAAGTCGGTAAGCGGTCGAATTGACCGATTTAATTTTCGGAATATTTAATTTGATAAATAATTGACTGAAAGTTTACCCGAAAATATATTTAATTGTGTAGCTCGACGATTGGCATCCACCGAGAGCTCGAGACCACCTCGATTTGAGTATTATCATGGAAACACGGGTAAGTAACCCTTATTTACGATAATTTATATCGTTATGCGTGATTGATATTTAACGCATGAATTACGAATTTAATTTACGTATAAATGAATTAAATTCTAGAAATTGGGATAAATTGTCGTAAATAATTCATAAGCTGTCTGAGAATTTAGAACGAGGCTAAATAAATTACTGATGGGCCCAATGAGCCCCATTGGCCTCGATAAAGTGTGGTAAAAGGGCTTAAGGTCGATTAAGGCCCATTAAGGTGCAATCGGGCCCAATATGAGAAACGGGCCCAATGATTTAAAATTAAGCCCAGAAAATTATGAAATACATTAAATTGTATTGTATTTGACCTGATGAATGTGTATCCGCAGTTCCGGAGATTTGATTTGGATTCGGAGCAAATCGGACTGCGTGACAAGACATCAGTGGGAAAGGTCAGACTGTACAGAAAAATGAGGTAAGGGAATTGTGTGAGTAGCTAGAGGTAGCTACGCATATTTTAATAGTTTTTCTGTACACTGAGTATGTATGTATACATGGATATTGTATAATGATCCTAAAAATGGTTTGAATGATTTTAAGGATCGAAATAGGTGAAATGTCTATTTTACCCCTATTGAGGGAAGTTCACCTAAGGATGGTGAAAGCATGACATGCATGAAATGCATGATTTAAGGATTTTTGATGATTAAGGAATTTTATTGGTTTTAATCAAAGCAAAGCGATAGATTGGCCAGAAATTGTTTAATTTCACAAAATAACACTACGTAGGTGTTATTAATAATTAAATGGAAATTTCTTTGGAAAACGGCCAACTATCAAGTTTATATGGAAACAGATAGTGCCGACACGTAGTTCGCACTATATCTGCGTTTGTGAATGTGCATAAATGTGCTTGAGCAATTGCTCGCACCGACTTGTGACATCATATGCATGAAATGTGCTAGAGCATAGTGCTCGCACTGATTTTTAATATTGTGAAATGAGAGCTGCTGGAGCCTAGCTCGCACTCTGTTTTGACATGTTTTGACATGTTTTGATTTGTTTTGACGTGGTATGCATAAAATAGTGCTGGAGCGATTACTCGCACTACTTTTAATGATTTGACATGCATGAGAGATGCTGGAGCTTAGCTCGCATCCTGTTTTGATTTAATATTGCATAAAGCCGTGCTGGAGTGTAACTCGCACGAGATTTGATTTAGTTATGCATAAAGCCGTGCTGGAGTATAACTCGCACGAGATTTGATTTACTTGAGCATTCATTTGTGCTGGAGCGTTGCTCGCACAAAGTTTTATATGGTTTTCATAATTCATTTGAATGCCGTACTGGAGTTTTTCTCGTACGAGGTTTTCACTGAATTTATATACATATCCGTACTAGAGCGTTGCTCGTACGTGAAATTTACATGAAATTCTAATCAGTTTAAGTCGTACTGGAGCGCTGCTCGTACGCAGATTTCACTGATTTTTATGAAACCGTGCTAGAGCTTCGCTCGCACGAGATTTTCAGATATCATGAATATGCATGGAGCCGTGCTTGAGCTTCGCTCGCACAGGGATTTATATTACATGCATATAGCCGTGTTGGAGCCTCCTGTAGACTGTGTCACAGTGAGATGATATGCTCACACGTGCATTCTGAGACAGATGATATGGGTGGATAAGACCTATTACAGGCACCCCTGACTGAGCTTGGGTTCACGGAGTACTTTGTACCGTGTATGTCACGCGGAGTACGCTGTACCGTGGGGATTGTTGGAGTGGAGTGGCATTAGCCACGAGGCAGCAAGCCTTGCCCTCGCAATCCTGGTGTTATGCTGTTCTGGCGGGTAGGACGACCCACCTCCCGTTTCAGGTGTGATACCCCGCACACTAGGTACCGTGTTGCCAGGGATCACTAGGATATGGCCATAGTCCTCGATGTTACTGATACTTACCTAATTGTCTCACATGATATAACTTGTGGTCTATTAGACCAGGGTAGACCCGAAGGAGGGGTCAGGCCCCCGATTTGACGATTTGATGATTTTATGATTTTATGAAATGTGACCCTGAAAGAAGGGTGGTTTTATAACCGAGTTTTATAATGAATTTTAATGAATTATTTTATGAGATGATTGACCCGGAAGGGTTAGTTTTTACTGCAATTTTAATGAAATGATTTAAATGCAGTAGCATGATGTGCTTTTCCATGCTTAAATGATAAATTCATGAAATGATTATATCCCGCGATTTGTTTTATATCGCATGAAGTAATGCATGATTTTGATTTAATTCATGCTGAATATTGATTTAATGATGTCACATAAAATGCTTTGAATGCATGAGTTACATGATTTATATATGCACAAATAGTTTTGGATAAACTATGGCATCGAATATGCATGACTTTGTGCGTGTAATTTTAAATGAAAAGAAATGGATTTAAGGGCATGGCATTATGAGCATGTAGATAGTGGAGCTATCTACTTACTTGCATAATTGCCTTACTGAGCGTGTGGTTTGCTCACCCCCCTTATTTTCCCATCTTTTCAGAGCACTTGTAATAATTATTGAGCGGCTGAGGACTTGCATGCTTAATATCCGCTGCTTGCTGCTACCCATCGAGAGACAGGTATACACATTTGTATGGTTTTGTATCTAAATATGTAATGCACAGTACTGTAAATGGATATGATGTCGGGGATGTAGAGTCATGTAAATACCATTGGGTATGTATTTATTTAAAGTCAAAAGGATAGTAGACTCTGATATATGATTATGGGAATGAAATGTTAAATAGTGTGAGGTGACTAACACCGAATCATAGCCCAACTGTGTTGTAGGATGGTCACGACGAGAGAAAGTTAAGAATTAAATAATAAATGAAAAAACGAAAAATTTACTCTGATTTTTAGGTAATTCGGGTCGTGACAGGTTTAATGGTATCAGAGCTGAGTTGGCCTGATATGAGTCGGTGTTAGTGGTTAAGAAAGTTTACATCCCCATGTACTGTGCATTGCTTAGATACAGTTGTGTATATCGAGATGGATGTGCAGCTAAGAATTTGGTTTTAAATGCAAGAACAGACTCATTGACTGATAGCCGCTATGGTTGAGAGGCGAGTACACGAGCTCAAGGCCGTTGAGGTAGGCCCATGAGTTGTACTGAGTCGCCACATGAGACTTGAGATGAGATTGACGTGGAGGCTGGTTGATCATGCCCCACAGAGTCCGATAGAGAGATCGGATAGAGTCTGACAAAGAGATCAGACAGTATTGAGATACGCTTCGCGAGGTTGGAGCGGAGTGTGGAGAATATTTTGTGAGCTATTTGCTCAAGGTATATATGAGATTAGAGGGCGAGTCGAAACATTAATTGAAGTTCGCTCGACCCATCTTAAGAGTTAGACATCCAGAATGGACATGAAAAAAAAAATTTCTATATGTATTCCGGTGACAGAATATCCCGGATATTGTTTTAAAGGAAATTACAGATGACATTCTTTACTCTGACCCAGAGGAACATGTTGATTAACGAGTATGATACTCAGTTTATATTCCTGGGCAGATGTGGCTCGGACACGATGAACAGTGAGAGTCGAGATGTTTGAAAGTTCTTGGAAGGGCTCAGATTGTCAATTAGAGTCCGATTAGCCCGTTAGACATCACTACCTATGCCGAGGCAGTGCGCAGACTACAGTTGTGTAAATAAGATTATAAATTGCGCGCCTCTGAGATTGAGAAAGGTAGTAAGGGCCAAAATAGAGACAAAAGAGAATAAATAATGGCAGAGATGTCAGAATGGGAAAAAGATAGTTTGGTAAAAGATTAGAGTCGATAAATCACGGGGTAAGTTGATTGATAAACCCCAGTGTATCTAATTTCAATACTTTTGAGGGGTATTATGATTTGAGGACCGCAACCTGCTACGGAGCATTGTAAACAGTATAACAGAGTAGCAGTGTGAACAGTGTAAGATGTGTGGTAGTTACCACGAAAATAAAATGTTAGACGAGGGCGAATGTATGCCTTGGACCAGGACACCATTGATGTTTCATGGGATGTGGTGGAAGATACCACATTGGTTGTGAAAAAAATGAAATGATTATTTTAATTGATCCTGGTGCCACGCATTTATTTATACCGCCTTCAATTGCTTATAAGCGAGTGAAAGATGTGAAGCCTGTACCCTTAGGCAAGAGGATGATAGTTAGTTGAATTTCACTAACTGAATATGGGTATAAGGATTGTAAGTTTTCACACGTAATGAAAGGAGATAAGATTGGAGATGTGATAGATCCTGCATACGAGATATATTGGAATAAAAGGCATATGCAAGGTAAGGATATCATTGATATGCAAAGTAAATTGGATTAAGCGGTATGTAGTCAAGTCTGAGGGATAATAAAGGTATTTTAAAATACTTCCCTGCCTGAAGATTTGACAGCGTCTGGAAGCGCACGCATAATCTATAGATTGAAATCGACAGTCATAATATATACAATTAAAATTTTATAAAAAAAGCCGTCAATATAAGAGGAAAGAAATGGCGTGAGCTAGTATCTTGAACGAAAGCTATTTCGAAATGACATTGTACGTTTATGCGTACATAGGTCAAGTATATGGAAAAATTGAAATATTGAGTGTAACTCAACTACGTTAAGGTATTTGAACCTTACCTGGACCGATTGGTTGTCATCTACAGCGATGATATTATGATGTATTCGAAGTCCAGGAAAGAGTATGAGTAGCAACAGGAAACTGTCTTACAGACAAGGTGTTATGAGTTTCTTGAAATGAGTTGCTCAGTTGACACGTCTCATTCGGGAAAAGATTTCATACGAGTGTTATGATAAGTATGAAAATAGCTTCAATGAGTTTTGGTATATTGGAGTAATGAACTGACCACCATAAGTATTCTCACTATAACCAACAGCTCAAGAGGTTTCAGTGTGTATGGATACCTCCAAATAAGGATTGGGCTGTGTATTGATGTAAAAATGGGAAGATAGTCGTTTATAGATCCAAATAGTTCAAGGATCATGAGAGAAACTATCTGACCCATGGTTTAGAGTTGGCAGCCGTAGCGATTACACTGAAAGTATGGCGCTACTACTTATATGGTAAGAAATTTCGGGTATGCACTGATCGTAAAAGCCCCAAGTATCTGTTTTCACAGAAAGAGTAGAATGTGAGATAACCAAGAGGGTTAGAGCTTTTAAGGATTATGATTGTGAACATTGTACCACCCAGGAAAGGCTAATGTAATGGCTGATGCTTTGAGCAGAAAGAGCCTCGGGATGGTATTACATGTGATGGTCAGGGAGCGTGAGCTGCTAGAGCAGTTGTGAACCTCAGTAGTGATGTGATCCCTTCTGATGATGACGTTGATTTCGTGACAGCTAGCCTGAGGTTAGAACCGAATTTGTGTGATCGGATTTGCCAGGCTTAGCGTGATGATCGGCATCGTGTCGATATTGTGGGTCAGATTCAGAAGGGTATAGTGACAGAGTTCACAGTGAGTGATGATGACTGACAGAGGTTCAGAGATAGTATAAGTACTCCCCAGGACCACAGTTGATGAGATAATATTATAGTCAGAAGCTCACTCTTCGGGATATACAGTGCATCCGAGAAGTAATAAATATATCAGAACCTCTGAAAAGGGTATTGGTGGTCAGATATGAAAAGAGATATTGTAGAGAATTGCGAAAAAGTGTCTCGTATGTCAGCAGAGTAAGGTAGAGTAAAAGAAGTTGCAGGGTTATTGCAGCCTCTACCTATATTGACACGGAAATGGGAACAAGTTACCATGAATTTCGTGATGGGTTACAGAGGACCCGAATAATCATGAGGCTATCTAGGTGATAGTCAATGGATCGATTAAATCTACCCACATTCTGTTTATGGAAATCCCTAGATACTCTAAGTGTATAGGCGGATTTATGTGTGTGGAATATTGTGAAACATTGTGTAGCGTTCCAGTGAGCATGGTATCAGATAGGGATTCCCGCTTCACTTTCCAATTTTGGGAATATGTTTTTGGAAGCTATGGAACCCTAATTGAGTGTTAGCACAGCTTCCACCCTCAGACAGATGGTCAGTCAGAGAGGACTGTACAGGTTCTGGAGGATGTGATGAGAGCGTGTGCCATTGATTTTATGAGCTCCTGGGATGATCAGTTGCTACTAATCAAATTCGCCAGTGATGACAGTTGTCACTTGAGTATCGGGATGAGATTAAATGAGGCATTGTATGGCCATAGGGAGTTGTTCCCTGACTTGGATAAGAAGTGGGTGACAGATAGAAAATTGTTCCTGAATTGGTAAGACAAACCACTGAGGATGTTCAGTGGATTTGTGAGATATTAAGAACACCTCAGAGCAGACAGAAAAGCTATGCTGACAAGAGACAGGAAATCATTGGAATTCACCGAGGGTGAATCAGTATAGTTGACAGTTATTTGTCATAAAGACGTAACAAGATTCGGATAGAGATATTGGACAAGTGGAAGTAAGACCTGTAGGTTGGCATTACCACTTGAATAAACAGGCATCCACTATGTATCCTATCTTATGATACTTCGAAAATAATATCCGGACCCGATATATGTGATCGGATATGAGCTCCAACAGTTAGCTCAATGAAAGTATAACGTATGATTGGAAATCGAGTCGGGCATTAAACGGAAGGACAAAGTGTTGAGGGTTAAGATGATCTCCCTAGTTAAGTATGATGGTAGTATTACACTCCGGAGAAGGTCACTTGAGGATGACAGTATATGATACGATAGATGTACCCGGAGTTAATTATGGACTCATATTACTTGGTTCTAATTTGGAGGACCAAATTTCTTAAGTGGGGGAGATTGTAAGACCCGATATTTTCGAGTGCATTTAAAAATGCAAAAGGACTTAAATGGTATTCCCGAATACGTGCAAGGGCAAAATGGTCAAAAGACCAAAATTAGGTATTAATCGGGACAAGAAAATTTAATTAAAAATATGAGAATGAGAAATCTTGATCAATAACGAAGAAATAATTAAATTTCGGGTTAAATTGATCAAGATATGAATTTATTGGAATAAACTGGGATTTTTGTATTGAAAAATAATCCCGAAAATAATCGAAAAATATACCGAAAAGGTAAAATCGGACTGAGAAAATTATTTACAGATTAAATGAATTAAATATAATTTTTAAGGATATTTATGCATTTTAATATTATTTTATTGAATAAAATAATATTAAAAGTTAATTATAAAAAAAAAAAAATAAGTAAAAAAAAAAAAAACAAAAAAAAAACAAAAAAAACAAAACAGAAACGAAATCTGAAGAAACAGAGAAAACGCGAAGCAAATGGGGCGAAAGGCGAACCCGAAGAGGAATCCACCGGCGAGCCACCACCGGCGGGATCTAGGGGCCGGTGAGGACCGGCGAGCGCAGCCCAGCACCGGGCGAACCTCCAGCAGCCCAGACGCGCGGCGAGGTGGCCGGAAAACGTCGAAAACGGAGGAGAAGACCGCGGGGGAGAGAACCCCGATTCGCCGGCGATGGGGCTGATTCGACCCCAGCCGAGGCCCGATTTAGGGAGCCCAGACGATTGCGCGCCGATTGGCACCTGAATCATGCCGGGAACCGGCCGGACGGCGCCGGCACGACCAAAAGGAGCCTGGACCTGCCGAACCGGACAGAACCGGCCGAACCGGACCAGACCGAACCGGCGGTCCGAACCGGGTTGAACCGGACCGGACCGGTTCAGCCAAAAAGAGAGGGAAAAAAAAAAGGAAGAAAAAGGGAAAAAGAAAAAGAAAAAAAAATTGGGGAAAATTCCAGTGATGCAATCGAGCTTCGGGTAAGTCGGTAAGCGGTCGAATTGACCGATTTAATTTTCGGAATATTTAATTTGATAAATAATTGACTGAAAGTTTACCCGAAAATATATTTAATTGTGTAGCTCGACGATTGGCATCCACCGAGAGCTCGAGACCACCTCGATTTGAGTATTATCATGGAAACACGGGTAAGTAACCCTTATTTACGACAATTTATATCGTTATGCGTGATTGATATTTAACGCATGAATTACGAATTTAATTTACGTATAAATGAATTAAATTCTAGAAATTGGGATAAATTGTCGTAAATAATTCATAAGCTGTCTGAGAATTTAGAACGAGGCTAAATAAATTACTGATGGGCCCAATGAGCCCCATTGGCCTCGATAAAGTGTGGTAAAAGGGCTTAAGGTCGATTAAGGCCCATTAAGGTGCAATCGGGCCCAATATGAGAAACGGGCCCAATGATTTAAAATTAAGCCCAGAAAATTATGAAATACATTAAATTGTATTGTATTTGACCTGATGAATGTGTATCCGCAGTTCCGGAGATTTGATTTGGATTCGGAGCAAATCGGACTGCGTGACAAGACATCAGTGGGAAAGGTCAGACTGTACAGAAAAATGAGGTAAGGGAATTGTGTGAGTAGCTAGAGGTAGCTACGCATATTTTAATAGTTTTTCTGTACACTGAGTATGTATGTATACATGGATATTGTATAATGATCCTAAAAATGGTTTGAATGATTTTAAGGATCGAAATAGGTGAAATGTCTATTTTACCCCTATTGAGGGAAGTTCACCTAAGGATGGTGAAAGCATGACATGCATGAAATGCATGATTTAAGGATTTTTGATGATTAAGGAATTTTATTGGTTTTAATCAAAGCAAAGCGATAGATTGGCCAGAAATTGTTTAATTTCACAAAATAACACTACGTAGGTGTTATTAATAATTAAATGGAAATTTCTTTGGAAAACGGCCAACTATCAAGTTTATATGGAAACAGATAGTGCCGACACGTAGTTCGCACTATATCTGCGTTTGTGAATGTGCATAAATGTGCTTGAGCAATTGCTCGCACCGACTTGTGACATCATATGCATGAAATGTGCTAGAGCATAGTGCTCGCACTGATTTTTAATATTGTGAAATGAGAGCTGCTGGAGCCTAGCTCGCACTCTGTTTTGACATGTTTTGACATGTTTTGATTTGTTTTGACGTGGTATGCATAAAATAGTGCTGGAGCGATTACTCGCACTACTTTTAATGATTTGACATGCATGAGAGATGCTGGAGCTTAGCTCGCATCCTGTTTTGATTTAATATTGCATAAAGCCGTGCTGGAGTGTAACTCGCACGAGATTTGATTTAGTTATGCATAAAGCCGTGCTGGAGTATAACTCGCACGAGATTTGATTTACTTGAGCATTCATTTGTGCTGGAGCGTTGCTCGCACAAAGTTTTATATGGTTTTCATAATTCATTTGAATGCCGTACTGGAGTTTTTCTCGTACGAGGTTTTCACTGAATTTATATACATATCCGTACTAGAGCGTTGCTCGTACGTGAAATTTACATGAAATTATAATCAGTTTAAGTCGTACTGGAGCGCTGCTCGTACGCAGATTTCACTGATTTTTATGAAACCGTGCTAGAGCTTCGCTCGCACGAGATTTTCAGATATCATGAATATGCATGGAGCCGTGCTTGAGCTTCGCTCGCACAGGGATTTATATTACATGCATATAGCCGTGTTGGAGCCTCCTGTAGACTGTGTCACAGTGAGATGATATGCTCACACGTGCATTCTGAGACAGATGATATGGGTGGATAAGACCTATTACAGGCACCCCTGACTGAGCTTGGGTTCACGGAGTACTTTGTACCGTGTATGTCACGCGGAGTACGCTGTACCGTGGGGATTGTTGGAGTGGAGTGGCATTAGCCACGAGGCAGCAAGCCTTGCCCTCGCAATCCTGGTGTTATGCTGTTCTGGCGGGTAGGACGACCCACCTCCCGTTTTAGGTGTGATACCCCGCACACTAGGTACCGTGTTGCCAGGGATCACTAGGATATGGCCATAGTCCTCGATGTTACTGATACTTACCTAATTGTCTCACATGATATAACTTGTGGTCTATTAGACCAGGGTAGACCCGAAGGAGGGGTCAGGCCCCCGATTTGACGATTTGACGATTTTATGATTTTATGAAATGTGACCCTGAAAGAAGGGTGGTTTTATAACCGAGTTTTATAATGAATTTTAATGAATTGTTTTATGAGATGATTGACCCGGAAGGGTTAGTTTTTACTGCAATTTTAATGAAATGATTTAAATGCAGTAGCATGATGTGCTTTTCCATGCTTAAATGATAAATTCATGAAATGATTATATCCCGCGATTTGTTTTATATCGCATGAAGTAATGCATGATTTTGATTTAATTCATGCTGAATATTGATTTAATGATGTCACATAAAATGCTTTGAATGCATGAGTTACATGATTTATATATGCACAAATAGTTTTGGATAAACTATGGCATCGAATATGCATGACTTTGTGCGTGTAATTTTAAATGAAAAGAAATGGATTTAAGGGCATGGCATTATGAGCATGTAGATAGTGGAGCTATCTACTTACTTGCATAATTGCCTTACTGAGCGTGTGGTTTGCTCACCCCCCTTATTTTCCCATCTTTTCAGAGCACTTGTAATAATTATTGAGCGGCTGAGGACTTGCATGCTTAATATCCGCTGCTTGCTGCTACCCATCGAGAGACAGGTATACACATTTGTATGGTTTTGTATCTAAATATGTAATGCACAGTACTGTAAATGGATATGATGTCGGGGATGTAGAGTCATGTAAATACCATTGGGTATGTATTTATTTAAAGTCAAAAGGATAGTAGACTCTGATATATGATTATGGGAATGAAATGTTAAATAGTGTGAGGTGACTAACACCGAATCATAGCCCAACTGTGTTGTAGGATGGTCACGACGAGAGAAAGTTAAGAATTAAATAATAAATGAAAAAACGAAAAATTTACTCTGATTTTTAGGTAATTCGGGTCGTGACACTATCAAGACCACAAATAAATCAACCAAAAATTTACCTGTTATTCATTTATCTCCAAAAGTTACTACACACTTTTCGGGTAAGTACAAAGTCATAACCTTTCTAAAACAGTCTAAATTAACTCTATGGGTTGCTAACCAATCCATTCCTAGTATCACATCAAAGTTCGACATATCTAGCAGAATCAAGTTAGCTAGAACTACCTTATCGCCTATCTTTAACTCACAGTTCCTATATACTACCTCAGTCATTTGCGATTCTTTCATAGGTGTTTTTACATGAAGTAAATAATCTAAAGGCTCAAGCTCTATCGGTAACTTCCTAGCAAATGTAGGTGATACAAAAGAGTGAGTTGATCCAGAATCTATTAACACAAAAGCTTTAACATTTGAGATAAAAAGATTACCCTTCACCACGGATGTTGAGGCATCTGCAGCTTCCTTATCCAACGTGAACACTCGCCCCTGACTAATGACTTTCTTGTCCTTGTCCACAGGAGCTGGTGGTGGTGGAGGAATCGCTTGTACTGGCTGGGCTGGTAGGGTTCTCAGCTTAGGACAATCTCTCTTCATATGTCCTACTTCTCCACACTGGAAGCATGTACCATAAATCTGACGGCAAGGTTGGTTGGTATAATGTCTCTTCCCACATCGGTTACACGTGGGGATCTGATAAGGTACTGGAGCATTCTGAGTAGGGTAAGGCCTCGGCCTAGTCACCATGGCCTGAGAAGCTCCGACCGTCTGCTTCTTGTTTTGCCATCTGTTCTGGAAAGGTCTCCGATCATCAATCCTCTTACCATGGCTCCTCAATCGTGACTGAAACTCAGTCTGAGATAAGTTCATATCATGCTCAACAAACTGTGCCCTCTGGATAGCCTCAGCATATGTCTTTATATTCAGAGGGGCTAGCTTGCTTCTGATTGTCGGCCTCAGTCCATGAATAAACTTGGCAGTCTTCTTCAGCTCATTCCTTGCAATATCGGGCTCATATCGAAGCAGTGCAGTGAACCTCGACTCGTACTGGTCCACTATCATATTTCCCTGTACCAAGCTCAGAAACTCTGCCTCTTTCTTCATTCTTGCACACTCCGGAATATACTGATTATTAAAAGCTTCAAGGAAAGTCTCCCATGAGATCGCAGTGTGCCTAGCCAACAGAACTATCTCGGCAGAAGTCCACCATCTCTCTGCCTCTCCCTCTAGCATATAGGTAGCCAATGCCACCTTATCCGAGCTACTGTAGTTCATAATCCTGAAAATCTTCTCTAACTTTTGAACCCACTTCTCAGCTGCGTCTGGATCCTTTTCTCCCTTAAATACAGGCGGGTTCATCTTCTGAAACTGTCTGACCCGCTCCAAGTTCCTTTCCAGCGAATCCTGTACTGGCGGCTGTACTACCGGTGGCTAGGGTGGAGGTACGGGTTCCTGGGGTACTGAGGGTGGTTGTGGCTCTGGAGGTGGAGGAGCTTGCGGCGCATTCGCGGCATTAGCGAAATTTGTCATAAACTGAGTTATGGTAGCAGACATCTCTGCCATGGACCGCTCGAGTCTCTCTATCCTGGAGTTCGGACTCTCTGGCTGTGGGGGAGGTACCAGAGGCGGTTGGGCTCACCTACCACGGCCCCTTGCTTGTCTCCCACTCATACTGATTCGCAAATTCTATACCAATGACCCAAACAAGGTTAATAACATCGAAAGTATATGCGAACATATATATATATACATTTCAGATATGCACGGTTGTGAGATGTACTTCTAGACTAGCAATCCTACATCGACACGACCTACAACAAGTCCGCTCTGATACCAAAAAGATTTGTAACGCCCCGTGACCTAACCTCGAACTAGTCGCGCAATGTTAAGCGGAATCGTATTTAATTGTAACTTAGATATTTCTATGTGGATCGTTTTACTTGTCATTTGTACCCGATGTAGGTATCATTATACTCTTTATTATATTTTTATGCGTGATAAATTTCTAATCTTAACTTATAATATTAAAGATTTTGATTTATTTTTCTATTTAGATAGCATGACTACAATATATAATTTAGTCCTTCATACTCAGTACAACGTATTTATTCCAAGTTCTCAACATCAAATATATTAACCCTGGGTTTCAATCATACATCATATAATCCCCTAATCCGACATAATAGTTAATGTCATATAGCATGCCCTGTCGTTCATCCATTTTATACCGAAAAGAAGAAACCTAAAGTAATACTTAATAATCATGCTTAAACGTCTTTCAACTAGTACATCTCATAAATACAACCGTGCGTACATATCTAAAATAAAATGCATATATATAAATATATATCGTTCGTCGCATAATACCTCGAAAATACCTAAATCAGCTCACTAGGCTAAAGGAGACAGCTAAAGCGTGACGCTCGCCCCGAAATACTAATCTGAAAAATGTTGGAAAAAGAGGGGTGAGCAACCATACGCTCAGTAAGAAGCCTACATAACCGAAGTTAGCAAAACACCATGCAACACACCATGCAATGGTAAACCAAGATATTACGTAAAACATCATGCATATTTCGAATAAACAATACTGAACATGCTTCGGTTTAAACAAGTTTATATATTTGAAAATCAATGTATCATTAGTCAAAAATCAGATTTTTCAAAGAGAAGTTATAAGTCCACAAAATCGAGACCATAGTCAAAGAGCAATTTATTTAAATACATGCATGGGCTTACTTAAAGCATTCGATAGAGTAATACGAGTAAGTGGCAATAACCCAAACCAGTCATGGATCCAATATTCAATAACCTCACCAATATTAATGCAAAATAAATACACATATGGCCATAGTGACTACCGCCCTATCCTAACTAAGCAGGCTCCGGACTAGGGTACTGTAGACGAGCTCAGGGTCTCACAGTATTAGGTAGCAATAAAATACACGATGCCACGAAGGCATCCCCGTGAAGCACTTGGCACCGTAGGGCAATCACACAGAACCTCCTACCGGATGCTAGAGATGGCTCTCACGATAACAACTCGATGCCACAAAGGCATCCCCGTGAAGCACTTGGCACCGTAGGGCAATCACACAGAACCTCCTACTGGGTGCTAGAGATGTCTCTCACGGACATGACTGCCACACAGGCATAAATCGGGTTGTCAACAGACTCAAAAAATCCCTCAATGGGTACACTTTAAAAATCCAACAATTCATCCCAAATCCTTATATCAAAACCACCCATCGAAAATAAAACATTTATCAATTGTATAAAAATCAGCATGTATATAAATCGTGCAAACTCATGCTTACTTCAAAAATACAGTTACAAATAGTGCTCATGCAACATCTTCAAAATTAGTAATCATCATGGAGTTACAAAAAAAATATTGTATTGCATCACACGCACATTCTACTATCATGTAAAAATATTAGTTCATAAATCAATAACTCCATGCTATGACAGAATTTAAATCAAGACATTTTAATAAAAAAACAATAGATAAGGGGATTTTAATCTAGGCTACTCAATTAAATCGGCTACCCTATAATCCTACTTTAAAATGATGAAATCTAGCCTATCCTAAGTATTTTACTAACGTCAGCTATATAAAACCCCTTACCGCACAAGCTACGCGCCCGATTTAGCCTTTTCGCCTACCGCCTTAGACGCGCATATATGCGTCTAAGCTTCCTTTGCGCCTTCTGACGTGCTTGCTGCGAAATATCATTTAGGTATACATCATTTACCATTCGCACATCAACGAATTTAATTTTCAGCACACGCACATTCGCAAAAAAAACAATTCTAGGCTAACTACCATTAGAAACTATCACGAAGTTATTAGTTTAATAAAATACAATCTTCGATAAACTATCCTAAGACATGTAGGTGATGTGATAATCATTCGAATAACTTGAACTTATTAGAATTTGTTTTTCATATTAAAATAAATGTTCTTTTAATATAAGAAAATACTTAATATTAAGTAAAAATTGAAATTAAACCTAAAACATGAAAGTCAATAGAATTAATACTGTTTTATGACAATATTTAATGAATCTATATATTTTTTACAAGTTTATATAATTTTAGTGAGTATTTATTAACATCCAAAATCTTGTAAATAAATTTTTATAATTATATTTATATATGTAAAATTACTAAAAAACATATATTTGACTTTCATACAATCTATAACATGATTGAATCAATATTGACCCAAAACAAATTTTAAATTAATTAAAACGAAATTTTCTAATATTCTGAAATTTCTTATTTTTGTGTTTATTTGACCTACTTTGAGCATTTATATCTAACACACTGTATAGTATCTAAAGCTGAGACTAGAACCAATTAAAATTACACATGTAATATTACAATTTAGGTTTTGTTTCGTTCAAAAAGCTTACTGGAATCATAATTTTCGAAAGCCAAAAGTTTGAGTTTTATCACAGAGAACCCAGAATTTCTGGGTTTCTGTTTCAACGAACCAAGTTTGGGGCAACGGTTCTACTAGCACAAAACGTTTCTGACTGAGGTATTAAGACCAAAACAAATTTCATGTTTCATATAGCAAAAGCCAGCAAATAATTGACCAAAACAGTTATCGAAAAGTGAAGTTCCAGTAACCCAAAGTTGGATGTTCAACACTGTCAAAACCCATTTTATTCAAATTTCAAAAAATCATAACTTTTAAAATACACAACCAAATTAAGTGATTCAAAGATCATTAGAAAGATCTTGAAGAGAACTTTCTATTAGTACCAATTTTTTCACTAGAACATCACCAGAATATTACCGAAAAATTTCAAAAGATAAAACTAATTTGTAGGTTTAGGTAAATACAATATAAAAGACAAAAACTTATAAATGTAAAGAATAATTACCTTGGAAAAATCAAACGGAGAAGACAAAGAAGTATTTTTTTTTAGAGCCGTCAAGTTTTCTTCAGAGCATTCGTTCGATAGATTTTTTTTGTTTTTGACAGCAGCCCTATGGTGTATATATATATATATATATTTTTTTTTTAAAACCCTAATATACTAAGTCAGTCTTTTATATAAAAAAGAAATGGGTATTGGGCTTTTCATTTTTTTTACTGGACTTTTTAAAGGTTAGCCTGGTTATTACAGGTGCGATTTCGGTGTTGTTCGGCTCGGCTGCAACTGGGCATCCAAAATCGGGCCTCGGTTGGAGTCAAAACGGCGCCGATGGTCGCCAATCCGGGCTCCTCTTCCGCGGCTTCTCCCCCCGATTCTGGCATTTTTTGGCGTGATCCACGGCACGTCTTGACCGCTGTGATGTCGCCCGGGGTCAGGCTGTCTTCGCTGGCCCTCGTCGGCCCCTAGGGCTCGCCGGTGGATTCCTCTTCGGTCTCGGCTTGTTTTCTGCTTCTCCCCGTTTCTGTTTCTTTTCTCTTCTATTTTCAAAATTCCAGATTTCCTTCTTTTTTTTACTTTATTATTTATTTATAATTAAATTTTATTATTATTTTATTCAATAAAATAATAATAAAATTCTCAAAAATATAAAAAAAAATCTATTTTATTCATTTAATTCGTAAATAAATTTATCAGTCCGATTTTACCTTTTCAGTATATTTTTCGATTATTTTCGGGATTATTTTTCGATACGAAAATTCTGTTTTATTCTAATAAATTCATATCTTGATCAATTTAACCCGAAATTTAATTATTTCTTCGTTATTGATCAAGATTTCTCAATCCCTTATTTTTAATTAAATTTTGTTATCGACATTATACCGAGTTTCGATCTTTTGACCGTTTTACCCTTGCACGTTTTCGGGAATATCGTTTCAGTCCTTTTGCATTTTTGAATGCACTCGAAAATATCAGGTCTTACATATAACTATTAGACTATAATAGATGTTTAGTGTAGTAAGCTAGATTAGATTGGATATTAATTGTAGCCTCTTTTTTGGGTGATGTGTTAGAAGTATCCATTGTGATTCTCTTGTAAGATACTATTAGGAATCAAATGAGAATGAATGCTATAGTTGTGGATGTTTAAGTTGGATTAATGAATCATCTTTCTGTATCACATTAATTGTTCAGGCTGGGACCACAGACTACAAGAGTTATCATCATAATATTAAATGATTAGCTAACTGAGTTAATCACAACCTGCACTGTACATAGACAACAAATAGGAAGAAGGGAAATGTTAACCCGTAATTCTGTAATTCCCAAACGTTACACTAACCCTTGCCCCCACCTATGTTTATTGCACCCAGTTTTGTACACTACTAAGTTATATACCTTTTTTTGTTTGTTCCATGTGATTTTAGACTTAATAGGATATCATTAAATTAAAGTTATGATTTTATCATATTTATGGAGTTTATGGTGAATTTTCAAATTCAGCAATCGTGCTATTGTTAGACAATTTGCTTAATCCTCAAAGAAAATTCAATAACATGAGTTAGGTATATCCAAATCAAAAACTGTTTGAAGCTTTGGAAACTAGACGTAACCAGCTTCTTGTCTATATATGAATTGTATATATCTAGTTTATATATTAATACAAAATTAAAGTCAAAATCTCTGAATAGTGCAAAAATGTTTCTAGTTAAACAGTCTAAATAGTCTTTAAAGAAAATTCATTATCTTAAGTTAGAGATATCGAAATTCAAAATCGTTTAATGTGTTGAAAACTAAACTTAACTAAATTTCTATCCATGTATGAAACACATATATCTATCTTATAGATTAATACAAAATTAAAGTCGAAATCCCAAAACATTGCTGGAAGTTTTTTATTTGTAAAATTTTTTACAAAATGATTTCGTAAGAACTTTTCTTGAAGCTTTGTGTATCAAATCAACCTATAATCAAATACTTTGACATAATAGCAATTAAACGTACCATTCATGTTAATATATCAAGGAAATCTTGGATATCACTATTAGGAATTTAAGCATACTATTGTCATATATAGCACAACAAAAATTTAAACTTTTTCTTAAATTCCTTTCGTTTGATAACTTTGATATTAATAATATGAACACATAATGAGAAGATCAAAACGTTACCTTTGCTCAAGTGAATATCGAAAACTTCATTGCTAAAGAAGTCGATCACAACCGCCAATTTGTCCAATTGTCCAACCTTTAATAGTATCCACATTAATTGCAAAGTATAAATCTTTTTTTATTATTGTTCTTTATTCTTCAAAAAAAAAAACTAAACGAAAAAAAGGGAGACGTTTTAGGTCAAAAACCCTTTAGGTTAAGTCAGAGTAGTGCTTCAAAAGTTTCAGCCTTGAACGTAGAAGAATAGAATGAATTTTTTTCTTTCTTGCATTTTCAGACAACGACAGCCCCATTATTATTTTTCTTTTATAGTGCGACAACCTTAAAGTTATAACTATAAAAAGGTGTGGCATCTTTAATGTCCATCATGCATGTGTGACATCCCCTTGTTATAACATTAAAGAGGTACGCTTAACCCTTATCCTTTGAGACAAAGTGCCGCCCCTTTATTTTCTTACTCCCACTAGGAGTGCAACTCTTGAACCTTAATCACTTTAATTAGGTTCATATTTTCAATCTAATTTAATTTAATAATTATATTCTTAATTAAGTCCAACTTAATTTCTCATTTTGATTATTCTTTTACAACTTTATTATTTGTGACCCATCAAGTTCCAAAAAAAGGTTGGCAATATATATGAATTACATCCTAAAACTAATTAGGATCAGATGAATTCAACATCCTTTAATTCATCAATGGATCAAATCCTTTACATCCATCATTAATTAATTCTCAATTAAACAGATTCAATATATATAGAATGCGATTAGCTGTTAACACTAGCTGCACAACCCCTAATATTTTTAGGAAGAGTTATAATGGTATAAAAAACCTATTTATGCACAGTCTTCCTGTATAATTCAATCCTTTCACTTTTACATCCTAATTAGACATATAGTTTAGAGCAGTGTCTTCTCTATTATTGTCTAATTTTATTATTTTTTATCTTAGGTAATTGTAACGACCCGAATTACACACAATTTGGTTGGACTACAAGTCGATATTATATCAAACAGTGAAATCTAACAGTCTCAATTAAATTTCCTCTACAAATAGTCATGTTCACATTCCCCCAAGCATATCTCATCTACATTACGTACTTACAAAAATTTTAGATACAAAATAATTTCTTAAAACTGGATATACCTTCGACGTAGAAATATACTCCACAGAATCACAGCTGTGCGAAATGCCTTACTAACGGAAGCGTTCCAAGTTACTGATTGATTCTATAGAGGAAAAGTAAGGGGTGAGCTCAACATGCTCAGTAAGAAAAACACGTGGTAGGTAGATAAATACACTACCTATATACTTGTGTCACAAATGAGTTTCTCGTAAAATATACTGTGAATTTTCAGTTTAATAAAATCAGAAATGGAAATCAACAAATAGTATCTTCACAGTTTACTGCAATGATTTCACAATTTTGAAACTTCAAGCAGTGAAATACACAGTTTCAAATCACAACACAATTCTCATTTTCATTTCAGTAATTCTAAATAGGCGAGGCAAGGCATTTCATGCTATAACATTAATCAGTAGGACAATTGGCCAATGTTGGTGACTCTAGGCAATCACGGGCCAAGTGTGTCAGGATGTCAGGTGTCGTAGGAGTGGTCAGCTACCCAAACAGCTCACATAGTACACTATTTTCCAGTAACATGGTACATCGTACATACATGCACACAGCATGGTACATCATATGTAAGACCCGATTTTATTCAAAACACGAAATGAAAAAAAAATACAAAAGGATTGAAATTGTATTCCTGAACACGTGAAGGGCAAAATTATCAAAAGATCGAAATTTAGTATTTATCGTGACAAGAAAATTTAATTAAAAATAATGGATTTGAGAATCTTAATCAATAATGAAGAAATAATTAAATTTCGGGTTAAATTGATCAAGATATGAATTTATTGGAATAAACTGAAATTTTCATATCGAAAAATAATCCCGAAAATAATTGAAAAATATACCGAAAAGGTAAAATTAGACTGATAAATTCATTTAAAGATTAAATGAATTTAATATGAATTTTTAGGATGTTTTGGGATTTTTATTATTATTTTAATGAATAAAATAATAATAAAAATATATTATAAATAAATGAAAAAAGAAGGAAAATGAAAAAAAACTAAAATTGGATTGAAAACACAGGGAGAGAGAAACTGAAATGGCGAAAGAAACGAAAGCCGAACCCGAGGACCGATCCTCTACACCGGCGAGCCTCGGCCATCGAACCAGCACGAGGCGGTAAGCGACCGTGAGACCAGCACGGTGGGAGTGCTTGTCATGACCCAAATTACCTAAAATGACTACAAATTATTTACTTTTTCTTTCATTTCCTTACCCGTCGTGAACAGTTACACTACTAACAGTTGGGCTATGATTCGGTGTTAGTCGTCTCTCACCTATTTACCATTTCATTTCCATAATCACATTCACATATCAGAGTTTACTATCTGTTGTCTTTGACTAAATACATACACATTGATATTTATATAACCTTACATCCCCGACATCATATCCATTTACAGTACTGTGCAATTACATATTTAGATACAAAATTATATGAATTTGTATACCTGGTCTTAATAGGACGCAGCAGATAACTGAAACGTAAGACTAGTGTCGCTCTCTTCTACTGAATGTACCCTGTGGGGTGGAAAATGAAAGGGTGAGCGAAACGTGCTCAGTAAGGCAATAATGTAAGCAGGTAGATAACTATACTATCTACGTGCTGATAATGTCATGATATAAAATCGTTTATATTTTGAGCATGAGGTATGACTAAAATGATGCCACATGTATGTATATATCATATAAGAGAAATCATGAAATCGACATATAAAACACACATGAAAAAATTATCATGTATGACATCTCATGCTCGTCACATTAAAACTTATTAGTTTCCTCATAAACTCATCACTTTAAAACTTATTTGTTTAATCATAAACTCATTACGTTAAAACTTATTTGTTTTATCATAAAACAACCGCATCAAGGCTAAACCCATCCCCCTGGGAATACCTTGATTCATTAAATCACATCTCTTTTGAAAACATAAATAGGGACCTTACCCCTCCTTCGGGTTTGTCCTGGTCTATTCAGACCGTATGATATCATGTGAGGCATGTAGGTTACTGTATGAAAATCGAGGACTATGGCCATACTATGTCCCTGTGATCCCAAGCTACACGGATCCCGGTGTGCGGGGCATCACAACTGTAACGGGAGGTGGGGTCAAATCCTACCCACCAGAATATCAACTAACATCATCGAGTCATCATGACTGCATGGTACAATGTACTCTGTGTGACATACACGGTACATCGTACTCCGTGGACCCATATCATAGTCTGGGGGTGCCTGCCGTAGGTCTTATCCACCCTAATACTATGTCGATAACCAACCCATGTCTCAAAGTATACGTGCGAGCATATCAACTCTCTGCGACACACAGTCTATAGGAGGCTTCCGCACGACTATATGCATGTCAACTCACGTCTAGTGCGAGCGAAGCTCCAGCACCAGGCTATACATATCATGATATCTAAATTCTCGTGCGAGCGAAACTCCAGCATGGTTTTGTGTACACACAAATTTCTCGTATGAGCAATGCTCCAGTATGGCTTTTATGAGAAATAAATCAGTAAAATTTAGTGCGAGTAAGACTCTAGCACTCTTTTTACTCGTGTAAATATGATAGGTGGCTCAATCTTGATAAAACAACTTTTAAAATCGTAACCGGTACAAACCGGTACCCTTTCGTATAATTCATAAAATCAACAGCCAACCTATGTGTAAATTTGCTTAAACCAAAACAATACATTCATATAAAACATCAAAACATGATAATCATGCAATTTATCTGCCTTACTACCCTTTTTGTAAATTTTACTCCCAGGGGCAATATCATATTTTTCACCTATCCCTCGATTTTTGTAAAAATTATTATTTCATTTCTAGATAGTCTAAGAAATTCTAGGCCCTGTAAATCCCCTCAAAAATACTATAGAAATCTCTACGCACCTACAAAATTCCCTTACCTCGATTCACGTGTAAACTTATCTCGTCTCGATAATATTCAATCTCTCAGTCCAACTACGCGTCAACCAAGTCTACGAAACTGCATATAACCACATATTTTGGGTTAATTCACTTATCTTTATCAGTATATCACATTTACTGATCGAATCTAACGTACTGGGCCCGTTTTACTTTATTGGGCCCAATTGCACTTTAATGGGCCTCGAACCCGTTTTCAGCCCGTTTATACTTATTAAATCCCTTCCTCGGGTTTACTGGGCTCATTCAGCTTACCAATAATCATCGAGCTTCATTCTAAACTCATTGGATAGCCCGTATACTATTTACGGTAATTACGTTGCAATTCCAATTAATATTCCTTTTTATACAGAATTAATCCGTAAATTCCGTAAAATAATCGAAACTCTATATTAAAGGACTCATATCATTGTAATTAAAATATACTTACCCAATATGATGCGTGGTCCTGAACCAGTATGCCCGGTTTAGTGCAGTGAGGGTGTGCTGAACCAGACCGGACCTGTTCAGCCAAAAAGAAAAGCAAAAAAAGGAAAGAAAAAGAGGAAAAATTGGAAAAAATTCCAGTGATACAATCGAGCTATGGGTAAGTCGGTAAGCGGTCAAAATTGATCGATTTAAATTTCAAAATATTTAATTTGCTTATTAATCGACTGGAAATTTACCCAAAAAAAATATTAAATTGTGTAGCTCGACAATTGGCGTCAATCGAGAGCTCGAGACAGTCTCGATTTCGTACTATCATGGAATCTCGGGTAAGTAACCTTTATTTATGACAATTTTACATCGTTATGCATGTTAAAATTTATCGCATAAATTACGGATTTAAATTCTGCATTAAATGAATTATATTCTGAAATTTGAGATAAATTGTCGTAAATAATTAAATAAGCTATTCGAGAATTTAGAACGAGGCTCAATATATATTGATGTGCCCAATGAGCCCAATAGACCTTGATAATGTGAATAGTAAGTGAAAAACGGGCTTAAGGTCGATTAAGGCCCATTATGGTGCAATCGGGCCCAATATGGGTAAACGAGCCCAATGATTTAAAATTAAGCCCAAAAAATATGAAATACAATTAATTGTAGTGTATTTGACCTGATGAATATTTATCCGTAGTTCCGGAGATTGGATTGGGAGCAAAAAGGACTGCGTGACGAGTGATCAGTGGAAAGGTCAAACTGTACAGAAAAATGAGGTAAGGGAATTGTGTGAGTAGCTAGAAGTAGCTACGCGTATTTTAATAGCTTTTCTGTACACTGAATATGTATGTATACCCTGATTATGTACAAAGGTCCTAAAAATGGTTTAAAGATTTTAAGGACTCGAAATAGCTAAAGACTATTTTACCTCTATTGAGGGAAGTTCACCTAAGGATGGCAAAAGCATGACATGCGTGACATGCATGATTTGAGGAATTTTCTGAATTAAGGAATTTTATTAGTTTTTAAGCAAAGTAAATCAATAGATTGGCTAGTAATTGCATAAATTTCACAGGATAACACTATGTAGTGTTATTTATATTTAACTGAAATTTCTTTGGAAAATAGGCCAACTATCAAGTTTATATGGAAACAGATAGTGCTGGCACATAGCTCGCACCACATCTGAGTTTGTGAGTGTGTATAAAATGTGCTTGAGCGGTTGCTCGCACTGATTTTACTATTTTGAAATGCATGAGAGGTGCTAGAGCATAGCTCGCACCCTGTTTTGACTGTTTTGACGATTTTGACTGAATATACATAAAAGGTGCTGAAGCGATTGCTCGCACTAGTTTTAATGATTTGACATGCATGAGAGGTGCTGGAGCTTAGCTCGCATCCTGTTTAGATATGATAATTGCATAAAAGCCGTGCTGGAGTGTAACTCGCACGAAATTTGATTTATTTATGCATAAAGCCGTGCTGGAGTGTAACTCGCACGAGATTTGATTTACTTGAGCATTCATTCCTGCTGGAGCGTTGCTCGCATGAAGTTTTATATTAATTTATAACTCATTTTAAAGTCGTACTGGAGTGCTACTCATACACAGATTTTACTGATCTTTATGAAATCGTGCTAGAGTTTCGCTCACACGAGATTTTCTGATATCATGAATATGCATGGAGCCGTGCTTGAGCTTCGCTCACACAGGGATTTATATGACATGCATATAGAAGTGTTGGAGCCTCCTGTAAACTGTGTATCACAGTGAGATGATATGCTCACACGTGCATACTGTCACGACCCAAACTACCCAAAAATCAGAGTTAATTTTTCACGTTTTATTATTTTCTTTCATTGCTTACCTGTCCTCTGATCGTGACCACACTCCACTAACAAATTGGGCTGTGTGTCAATGCCAGTCCCACCATACATTACCATCTAACTTATTTCTTCTCCAGTCATTTATAATTGTTTACATTAATTATACATCCCCTAAAGTTACTTACAAACATGTTACTGTGCTATGCTTATGTAGATACAATATGTACAAGTGTATATACCTTAAGTGATGGGCAGCAGCGGATATCCGGAATGCAGTACTGAGTCGCCTCAACTTCAACTGGAGATTATCTGTGGGAGAAAATGAAAGGGGTGAGCACATCAAGCTCAGTAAGGCAATCCTACGAACAAGTAGGTAACCATACTACCTACATGAACGTGGTGCCATGCATAAACCACCCTTTCTCCACACATTTTAAAACAAATGACATGAGCTTATGATGTTATGTAAATCGAGTTTGCACGGAAAATTCAACATGTAATTATTTTAAATCATTTCTTTCTCTTTAAAAATTTCACAATAAAGTCAGGACTCGACCCCTCCTTCGGGTGATCCTGACTCACACAAAATCATGAAAATTGAGTTTCTCGAAAGCATCGATATCCGAAAACATATGTATATATATATATACAAGATACGAGACTAGGCAATAACTGTATATCAGTAATAACCAGGACTGGCCAATATGTGTCCTCGTGAGTCCCTCTAGCTTCAGGGATCCCAGTGTGCGAGGTCTCACCCTGATCGGGAACCGCCCGGGAGGTGGGTCAATCCAACCCGTCAGTCTTATCCGATCTCACGCATCTGAAGATGCCGTATCCGAAGATACCCCGTATCACAAAGATACCGTATCACAAAGATACCCCGTATCACAAAGATACCGTATCCGAAGATACCCCACGGTACATCGTACTCCATGCTACTTGCACGGTACATCGTACTCCATGGACCCATATCACTCTAGGTACTCCAGCCTAAATGGCCTGCTTCCCACAGAGAGGTTTTGTTTCTCAATACTCATTGCCATGTCTCAAAACGCATGTGCGAGCCTATTAAATCGGTGACACACAGTCTACCCGATGCTCCAAGCACGGCTCATCGTATGTTCTCATAAAAATCAGTGCGAGCGATGCTCAGCACTCTCATCAAATCAAGTAAAATTGGCAGAGCCCGCTTTACATCTCCACAGGGCTGCCAACCTCATCCCTCACTCTCACCCTACTTAAGAGGTCTTTTGAGCCTGTTGGGCCTTTTGGCTGACTCCAAGGGCAGACAGCGCTACTTCACAAATCCAGTAAAACTAGTGCGAGTTAGGCTCAGCATTCTGTATATAAATCATATGAAAATCTTATAAAATCTGGTGTGAGTTAAACTCCAGCACCCTGTCTTGAAAATCATGTAAAAATATTGTGCGAGTTAGACTCTAGCACTGTGTCACGAAAAAGCATGTGAAATCTGGTGCGAGTTATACTCTAGCACCTATGCATGTAAAACTCTAGTGCGAGCTCTCGCTCCAGCACTAATGCATGCATCACACAAATCAAACATCGTGCGAGCTGAGCTCTAGCACGTCACATGTAAATAAAAACACGTAGGCGGCTCGGTTATCTCTAAATAGTTTTCACAGAAATTACATCGTTAAAGGTATGCAATGCTATGCATTTTTCTTTAAAAGTGAGCCAGCCTACTCATGCATGTGTTAAAATACCTCCAGAATGAGCAGGAACCTTTTGTTCTTGCTCCTCCCAATTTTTCCTAAATTTATAGATTTTACCCTTAACAAGGGTATTTTAGTAATTTGCCCATTCGGGGCACTAAAATTATTATTCGACCTCTAGACCCTTCAGATAAATTTTAAAGACTGCAATTGAACTTAAAATTGCGTAAAGTTACCTCTAGCAGTCCGCAGAATTCCCTTACCTTATTTTCCTGTCGAGTCTGACCTTTTCTTTTCCACTGTTGTCTCGTCGCGCAGTCCGATATGCTTCCAATCCAATGCCCCGAACTGCGTAGTAATATTCCTCAGGTCAGATATTATACAATTTAATCATATTTAATCTTTTCTGGGCTTAATTTAAATCATTGGGCCCAATTACCCCTATTGGGCCCGATTGCACCTCAATGGGCCTTAATCGACCTTAAGCTCGTTTTCCACTTAATTTTCACCTTATCGAGGCCTATTGGGCTCATTGGGCCCACTAATAATTTATTGGGCCTCGTTCTAGCTCTCGAATAGCTAAATTTAATATTTACGATAATTTATCTAAATTTCCGTAATTTAATTCAATTTATGCGGAAATCAAATCAATATCACGCATAACGAGGTAATTGTCGTAAATAAGGGTTACTTACCCGTGATTCCATGCTAGTACGAAATTCGAGGCTGTCTCGAGCTCTTGGTGGATGCCAATTATCGAGCTACACAATTCCTCAATTTTTTGGGTAAGTTTTCAGCCCAAAATTTATTAAATTAAATACTCCAGAATTTAAATCGGGTCAATTTCGACCACTGCTGACTTACCCGTAGCTCGATTGCATCGTCGGGATTTCTCCCCAATTTTTTCTCTTTTTCTTTTTCCCTTTTTCTTCCTTTTTTCCTCTCTTTTTGGCTGAACCGGTTCAGTCCGGTTCGGACCGGTTCAGACCGCCGGTTCTCTCCGGTTTGGCCGGTTCACCGTCGGTTCACCACCTTGCCGGCCGGTTCTCTGCCGGCTTCCACCGCCAGCAGCTCCGTGAGGTTGTCCGCATCTCGAATCTGGCCTCGGCTTCGCCTAAGGCCGCCGTAAAGTCACCGGTCCGGCCGTTCTCCTTTCGGTCGTCAGACCCATTTTCTTCTTCCGCCGTTTCCGACGCCGTCCGCCGGTTTCGGTGGCTGCCACCACCACCAATCTGCTCACCGTCGCCTGGGGAAGCTTCGGCTGGGGTCGATCGGGCCTGAATCGCGCCGATCGCCGGTGATTCTCTCTCCCCCTCTCAGTTTCGATTTTCGCCGTTTCGCTCCACCGTTCGCCGCCGTTCGCGTCTCCGTTAGGCCGGTGGTGGTCGGGCCTCGTCGGGCTTCCTTCGCCTGGGCCGTCGGTGCCGTCCATCGGGTCGCCGGTGATCCTCGGTTTGGCTGCTTCCGTTTTCGTTTTACAGAATCGCGTCTCGCGATTCTGTTTCAGTTTTTTTTTATTTTTTTTCATTTCTTTTATTAATTATTTTTATTATTATTATTTATTTTAATTATTATACTATTCCTTAAAATACTCTATAAAAATCCAAAATATCCCTTAAAATATCCTTAAAATTATTATTTAATTCTAAATTAATTAATTTAATTTAATTTAATTTATTTATTATATTTTAACCATTTTTCGAAAATTATTCCTTCGTACTTTTCGAGATATCGTTCCGGTAATTTTTCGGTATTTTTAAAATTTTTGAATCTTGATCAATTGACCCAAAATTGTATAATTTCCTCATTATCGATCAAGATATCTTACATCCTTATTTTTAATTAAAATTTCTTTATTGCGCTAATATCGGGTTTTGGTATTTTTACCATTTTACCACTGCTCTTGTTTCGGAAATCAATTTTACCTGACCTTCCTTCATACATCCCCCATCTTTTCTTATTTAATTTTCGTATTTTAATTAAATTCGGGTCTTACAACTCTCCCCCACTTAAGGAATTTGGTCCTCCAAATTAGAACCAAGTCATATGAGTCCATATACAACTCCGGGTACATCGATCGTATCATACTCCTTTAATTCTCATGTGATCTTTTCTCCGGAGTGTATTACTACCAAAAGACTTTAATTAGGGAGATCGTCTTAAACCTCAATACTATCTCTTTCCTGTTTAATGCCCGAATCAACTTCTTTAACATACTTATATTTGCATAAAACTGAACTTTTGGAGTTCATATTCGATCACCTAGGCTGGATCTGGATAGTATTTTTGAAGCATCAAAAGTGGGACATATTGTGGGTGCCTGCTTATTCAAGTGGAAATGTCACCTACAGATCTTATCTCTCACTTGTCCAATCTCTCAAAATATTCCATCCAGCGCAACTCAATTTACTTTCTTCCAAAAGTTCGCTATGTCCTTATTCTCTTAGGACAAGAAATATTTCAATCATACTAATTCACCAAGGGTGAATTCCAATACTTGTTTATCTGCTCTGAGGTGTTCTTAATCTCTCATCCTTAACTAAACATCCTCAGAGACTTATTATCCAAAGTCAGAAATAATTTCTACCTGTCACCCACTTTTTTCTTATCCAATTCGGGGAACAACCCCTACAGCCATACACTGCCTCATATCTTGTTATCCCGATACTCAAGTGACAACTGTCACTATTGGCTAATTCGATTGAAAATCAACTGATCCTTCCAGGAGCTTATAAAATCAATGGCACACGCTTTCATCGGATCCTCCAGAACTTGTACAGTCCTCTCTGACTGACCATCTGTCTGAGGACGAAAAGCTGTGCTAATACTCAGTCGGGTTCCCATAGCTTCCTAAAATATCCTCAGAGGTGGGAAGTGAAGCGGGAATCCCTATATAATACAATGCTCACTGGAACGCTACATAATGTTCCACAATCTTCCTTACACCTGAATCCTCATACACACTTGAGTATTTAGGGATTTCATAACCAGAAGGTGGGTAGACTTAATCAATTTGGCGACTATCATCCAAATAGCCTGGTTATTCACCTGGGTCCTCTGTAACCCATCATAAAATTCATGGAGACTTGCTCTCATTTTCGCGCCGTGTCGATATAGGTAGGTGCTGCAATAACTCTGCAGACTTTTAATACTCTACCTTACTCTGCTGACACACTAGGCACTTTTTTTTTTTTTTTACAATTTCTACCATGTCTCTTTTCATATCTGACCCTGACCACCCATACCCTTTTTCAGAGATTTCATATATGTATTCATTACTTTCCGTATGCACTGTATATCCCGAAAAGTGAGCTTCCGACAATATTATTATCTCATCAACTGTGGTCCTGGGGAGCACTTATACTGTCTCTGAACCTCTCTGTAAATCATTATCATACACTGTGAACTCTATCACTGTACCCTTCTGAATCTGACCCCAAACTATCGACATCATGTCGATCATCATGCTAAGCCTGGCAAATCCGGGCACTCTCATCCGGTTCTAATCATCAGGCTAGCTGTCACACAATCACTGTCATCATCAGAAGGGATCACATCACTACTGAGGCTTTTAACTGCTCTAGCAGCTCACGCTCCCTGACCATCATACGTAGTACCATCCCGAGGCTCTTTTTACTCAAAGCATCAGCCTTTCCTGGGTGGTACAATTTTCACAATCAAAATCTCTCAGAAGCTCTAACCCACTATGTATTCTTATATTCGCCTCTTTCTGTGAAAACAGATACTCGGGCTTTATGATCAGTGCATATCCATAATTTCTCACCATGTACATAATAGTACCATATCCTCGGTACAAATACTGTTGCCAACTTTAAATCATGGGTCAGATAGTTTATTTCATGATCAAGGAGTTGTCTGACTCCAAAATTGACTATCTTCCCATTATACATCAATACACAGCTCCTTCATAATTTTGAGGTATCCATACTCACTGAGAACCTCTTGAGCTGTTGGGTATGGTGAACTTAATCACAGTGGTCAGTTCATACTTCATTACACCAAATTCCCGTCACATCTATCATCTTATTTATCATCTCATTTAAAGATCACGTTTTCTTAGTTCAACGTGTCAACAAGGTATACCCTTTTTGAGAATTCACAACAACCCATTTGTAAAAGTCATTTTCTAATTGTTGCTTATAATTTGCCCTAGTCTTTAACTACACCCAACATATCATCGATAATGATGATTACAACTCGGTCCAATCCTTGACTTATTTACGCATAAGCGTATAAGATCCTTCAAAATCGCTTACGTTTTCAGGTACTAACCTGCGTCGTTTCCTTTTCTTATCTTAACCGCTCTTATTAAATTTTTACTATGTTAACCTTTATGATTTGTCGAATTTTAATATTCTTGTCATCTTAGTAAAGGTATCCTAATGCTAAAGTTATCTATTACGACGATCGATTTCACGTTATAGGTTATACATATATACTTTTAGACGCTGTCAAGTCTTCAGGCGGGGAGGTATTTTGAAATACCTTTATTAACCTTCAGACTTAACCACAACTACGTTATATCTCAGTCTATGTGGTCACAATTTATATTCGCTACTAATTGCTTTAATCCTAATGACTTCGCATACGCACTCTTACTCCAATACATCTTGTATTTATAATCAAGCATATCTTATCTTAAAGATTATCTCCTTTCGTATATCCCTCATGACGAAACTCTTGTCTTTATTCATTTCGTGAGTATAATCTTTACTCCTTTAATTTCAACTGTTGTACCCCTTTTTATCACTTGTCAACACTTCCAGTATACTTTTCAGTACTGTTTTCACCCATGTTTTCAACTTAAAATCTCTATATCCTTATTCCGTTAATTAATCCTCCTCTATTGGGGTACTCATTTATCAGAATTGTCCCCAATGATGTAGGCATTCATGCCTTTTTACTCACTTATATGCGAATGACGGCGGTATAAATAAATATGTGGCACCAGGATCAATGAACATATGTACTTCATTATTCATAACAAGTGTGGTATCTTACACCACATCCCTGAAACATCAATAGTGTCCTGGTCCAAGACATCCTCCCGCCTTCGTTCAACAACCTACTTTCCTTTTTCTTTTCGGCTATTGCCTCCCTTCTCGTTGCAGCTATACCAATGAAGTTTTTCTCTGTCTCTTTACTTTTTTGTGGGGCGATCTCGCCCAACTCTGTGCAATTAAAATCAATGGTCCGTCTTACCAAATTTAACGGCTATTTTTCATCAATACAGTGTAAGTATAGATCCTCCTTCCATGGTATCCACCACACATTCCACACTGCTTACACTGCTACACTGCTTCATAGCATGTCGGGGTCCTCCAGTCACAATGCCCCCCAAGAGTGCCAAAATTGGATGCACTGGGGCCTTACCAATTATCTTACTCAATGACTCATCAAATTAAATCTTTTACCAATTATCATTTTCCATTTTAACATCTTTGTCATTTCTCGATTCTCTTTTCTATCTCTGTTTTAGCCCTCACTACCTTTCCCAATCTCAGAGGCGTGCAATTCATATTCTTATTTACCCAACTGTAAATCTGCACACTGCCTCGGTATAGGTAATATCTCACAGGCCAATCGGGCTCTAATTGAAAAGTTGAGCCATTTCATAAACTTTAGACATCTCGACTGTCACTTGTTCATAGTGTCGAGGTAATATCTGCCAAAGAATATAACTGAGTTTCATACTCATAATCAATTTAGTATTCCTGGGCAGTGTAAGAAATTTTTCCTTTAAATCATGTCCGGGATATCCTGTCACCGGAATACATCCAATAAGATTTCTCATCTTAGCTATGGATGTTCAACACTTAAGATGGGTCGAACGGGTTTCCACCAATGCTCCGCTGCGCCCTCTGATCTTATTCATAATCTGAGCAATTAGCTCCTCAAAATAATCTCCACACTCCGCTCTAATCTCGCGAAGCGTGTCTCAATAATGTCCGATTTCTCTGTCGGACTCAGTGGGGCATGCTTAACATTAGCCTCCATTTCAATCTCATCCTGGTTCTCACAAGTCAACTCAGCACGACTAGCAGGCTCAGGTCTACCTCTACGACCTCTACCTCGTGCACTATCTCATCTAACGCCACTCATATTAGGCATTCCTGCATTCTCAACCATTTCTTAGTTAAAACCCATCTCGATATACACTATTGTATCTAACTAAGCACAGTAACACGGGGATGTAATTTCCTAATTACTGACACTGACACACATCAGACCAATTGTGCTCTAATACCACCTTTATATGTCACGACCCAAACTACCCAAAAATCAGAGTTAATTTTTCACGTTTTATTATTTTCTTTCATTGCTTACCTGTCCTCTGATCGTGACCACACTCCACTAACAAATTGGGTTGTGCGTCAATGCCAATCCCACCATATATTTACCATCTAACTTATTTCTTCTCCAGTCATTTATAATTGTTTACATTAATTATACATCCCCTAAAGTTACTTACAAACATGTTACTGTGCTATGCTTATGTAGATACAATATGTATAAGTGTATATACCTTAAGTGATGGGCAGCAGCGGATATCCGGAATGCAGTACTGAGTCGCCTCAACTTCAACTGGAGATTATCTGTGGGAGAAAATGAAAGGGGTGAGCACATCAAGCTCAGTAAGGAAATCCTACGAACAAGTAGGTAACCATACTACCTACATGAACGTGGTGCCATGCATAAACCACCCTTTCTCCACACATTTTAAAACAAATGACATGAGCTTATGATGTTATGTAAATCGAGTTTGCACGGAAAATTCAACATGCAATTATTTTAAATCATTTCTTTCTCTTTAAAAATTTCACAATAAAGTCAGGACTCGACCCCTCCTTCGGGTGATCCTGACTCACACAAAATCATGAAAATTGAGTTTCTCGAAAGCATCGATATCCGAAAACATATGTATATATATATATACAAGATACGAGACTAGGCAATAACTGTATATCGGTAATAACCAGGACTGGCCAATATGTGTCCTCGTGAGTCCCTCTAGATTCACGGATCCCAGTGTGCGAGGTCTCACCCTGATCGGGAACCGCCCGGGAGGTGGGTCAATCCAACCCGTCAGTCTTATCCGATCTCACGCATCCGAAGATGCCGTATCCGAAGATACCCCGTACCACAAAGATACCCCGTATCACAAAGATACCGTATCCGAAGATACCCCACGGTACATCGTACTCCATGCTACTTGCACGGTACATCGTACTCCATGGACCCATATCACTCTAGGTACTCCAGCCCAAATGGCCTGCTTCCCACAGAGAGGTTTTGTTTCTCAATACTCATTGCCATGTCTCAAAACGCACGTGCGAGCCTATTAAATCGGTGACACACAGTCTACCCGATGCTCCAAGCACGGCTCATCGTATGTTCTCATAAAAATCAGTGCGAGCGATGCTCAGCACTCTCATCAAATCAAGTAAAATTGGCAGAGCCCGCTTTACATCTCCACAGGGCCGCCAACCTCATCCCTCACTCTCACCCTACTTAAGAGGTCTTTTGAGCCTGTTGGGCCTTTTGGCTGACTCCAAGGGCAGACAGCGCTACTTCACAAATCCAGTAAAACTAGTGCGAGTTAGGCTCAGCTCTCTGTATATAAATCATATGAAAATCTTATAAAATCTGGTGTGAGTTAAACTCCAGCACCCTGTCTTGAAAATCATGTAAAAATATTGTGCGGTTAGACTCTAGCACTGTGTCACGAAAAAGCATGTGAAATCTGGTGCGAGTTATACTCTAGCACCTATGCATGTAAAACTCTAGTGCGAGCTCTCGCTCCAGCACTAATGCATGCATCACACAAATCAAACATCGTACGAGCTGAGCTCTAGCACGTCACATGTAAATAAAAACATGTAGGCGGCTCGGTTATCTCCAAATAGTTTTCACAGAAATTACATCGTTAAAGGTATGCAATGCTATGCATTTTTCTTTAAAAGTGAGCCAGCCTACTCATGCATGTGTTAAAATACCTCCAGAATGAGCAGGAACCTTTTGTTCTTGCTCCTCCCAATTTTTCCTAAATTTATAGATTTTACCCTTAATAAGGGTATTTTAGTAATTTGCCCATTCGGGGCACTAAAATTATTATTCGACCTCTAGACCCTTCAGATAAATTTTAAAGACTGCAATTAAACTTAAAATTGCGTAAAGTTACCTCTAGCAGTCCGCAGAATTCCCTTACCTTATTTTCCTGTTGAGTCTGACCTTTTCTTTTCCACTGTTGTCTCGTCGCGCAGTCCGATATGCTTCCAATCCAATGCCCGAAACTGCGTAGTAATATTCCTCAGGTCAGATATTATACAATTTAATCGTATTTAATCTTTTCTGGGCTTAATTTAAATCATTGGGCCCAATTACCCCTATTGGGCCCGATTGCACCTCAATGGGCCTTAATCGGCCTTAAGCCCGTTTTCCACTTAATTTTCACCTTATCGAGGCCAATTGGGCTCATTGGGCCCACTAATAATTTATTGGGCCTCTTTCTAGATCTCGAATAGCTAAATTTAATATTTACGACAATTTATCTAAATTTCCGTAATTTAATTCAATTTATGCGGAAATCAAATCAATATCGCGCATAACGAGGTAATTATCGTAAATAAGGGTTACTTACTCGTGATTCCATGCTAGTACGAAATTCGAGGCTGTCTCGAGCTCTCGGTGGATGCCAATTATCGAGCTACACAATTCCACAATTTTTCGGGTAAGTTTTTAGCCCAAAATTTATTAAATTAAATACTCTGGAATTTAAATCGGGTCAATTTCGACCACTACTGACTTACCCGTAGCTCGACTGCATCGTCGGGATTTCTCCCCAATTTTTTCTCTTTTTCTTTTTCCCTTTTTCTTCCTTTTTTCCTCTCTTTTTGGCTGAACCGGTTCAGTCCGGTTCGGACCGGTTCAGACCGTCGGTTCTCTCCGATTCGGCCGGTTCACCGTCGGTTCACCACCTTGCCGGCCGGTTCTCTACCGGCTTCCACAGCCAGCAGCTCCGTGAGGTTGTCCGCATCTCGAATCTGGCCTCGGCTTCGCCTAAGGCCGCCGTAAAGTCACCGGTCCGGCCGTTCTCCTTTCGGTCGTCGGACCCATTTTCTTCTTTCGCCGTTTTCGGCGCCGTCCGTCGGTTTCGGTGGCTGCCACCACCACCAATCTGCTCACCGTCGCCTGGGGAAGCTTCGGCTGGGGTCGATCGGGCCTGAATCGCGTCGATCACCGGTGATTCTCTCTCCCCTTCTCGGTTTCGATTTTCGCCGTTTCTCTCCACCGTTCGCCGCCGTTCGCGTCTCCGTTAGGCCGGTGGTGGTCGGGCCTCGTCGGGCTTCCTTCGCCTGGGCTGTCGGTGCCGTCCATCGGGTCGCCGGTGATCCTCGGTTTGGCTGCTTCCGTTTTCGTTTTACAGAATCGCGTCTCGCGATTCTGTTTCAGTTTTTTTTATTTTTTTTCATTTCTTTTATTAATTATTTTTATTATTATTATTTATTTTAATTATTATACTATTCCTTAAAATACTCTATAAAAATCCAAAATATCCCTTAAAATATCCTTAAAATTATTATTTAATTCTAAATTAATTAATTTAATTTATTTATTATATTTTAACCATTTTTCGGATATTATTCCTTCGTACTTTTCGAGATATCGTTCCGGTAATTTTTCGGTATTTTTAAAATTTCTGAATCTTGATCAATTGACCCAAAATTGTATAATTTCCTCATTATCGATCAAGATATCTTACATCCTTATTTTTAATTAAAATTTCTTTATTGCGCTAATATCGGGTTTTGGTATTTTTACCATTTTACCCCTGCTCTTGTTTCGAAAATCAATTTTACCTGACCTTCCTTCATACATCCCCCATCTTTTCTTATTTAATTTTCATATTTTAATTAAATTCGCGTCTTACACATACTGAGACAGAGATGATATGGGTGGATAAGACCTATTGCATGCACCCCTGACTGAGCTTGGGTTCACGGAGTACGTTGTACCGTGTATGTCATGCGGAGTACGCTGTACCGTGGGGATTGTTGGAGTGGAGTGGAATTAGCCACGAGACAGCAAGTTTTACCCTCGCAATCCTGATGTTATGTTATTCTGGCGGGTAGGACCGACCCACCTCCCGTTTCAAGCGTGATACCCCGCACACTAGGTACCGTGTTGCCAGGGATCACGAGGTTATGACCATAGTCCTTATTGTTACTGATAGTCACCTACTTGTCTCACATGATATAACTATTGGTTGATAGACCAGGGTAGACCCGAGGGAGAGGTCAGGCCCCCGATTTTATGATTTTATGATATGTCACCCTGAAAGAAGGGTGGTTTTATAACCGAAGTTTTATAATGAATTTTAATGAATTATTTTATGAGTTTGGAATTGAATTATGAGATGCTTAACCCCTTTGGGTTATTTTATATTGCGTTTTAAATGAAATGATTTAAATGCAGTAGCATGATGAGTTTTCCATGCTTTAATGATAAATCCAAGAAATAATTGTATCTTATGATTTGTTTTATATCGCATGAAATAATGTATGATTTTGATTTAATTTATGCTAAGTATGATTTAATGATGTCACATAAAATGCCTTTGATGCATGAATTACATGATTTCTAAATGCACTAATAGTTTTGATCAACTAAGTCATTGATGACATACATGATTTTGTGCTTGAGATTTTAATGAAAAGAAATGGATTTTAAGGGCATGGCATTATGAGCATGTAGATAGTGGAGCTATCTACTTACTTTCATAATTGCCTTACTGAGTGTGTGGTTTGCTCACCCCCCTTATTTTCCCATCTCTTCAGAGTACTCGCAATAGTTAGTGAGCGGCTGATGAGTTGCATTCTTGGTATCCGCTGCTTCCCATCGAGAGATAGGTATACACATTTGTATAGTTTTGTATCTAAATATGTAATGCACAGTACTGTAAACGGATATGATGTCGGGGATGTAGAGTTATAAATACCATTGTGTATGTATTTAGTTAAAGTCAAAAGATTGTAAACTCTGATATATGAATGTGATTATGGAAATGGAATTGTAAATGAGTGAGAGGTGACTAACACCGAATCATAGCCCAACTGTTTGTAGGATGGTCACGATGAGAGAAAAGTAAGAATTAAATAATAATCGAAAAGCAAAAAATTTACTCTGATTTTTCGGTAATTTAGGTCGTGACATCGTACTCCATGGACCTCGGTATCCTTCACAATTCAGTATAGTTTCATCATTCACAATTCCATATAATTTCACCGTCACCTTTTTTTACATCAAATCACGTGTGAGCAAGTTAGTGCAAGACCACACAGTAATACATGCTTGACTAGCACGATTTTATCATCAAAATACTTAAATCTCGTGCAACAGATTCGTGCAAGATCACATAACAATACACGTCTGACTAGCACGGTTTTAATGTCAGAACACTTAAATCTCGTTTCAGCATATAAAATAGAGTAAAAAGGGCTAGTCTTGCCCTCTTTCAGTTAAAATCCACAAAGCACAGTTTTTCAGTATAATTCCAAAATATTAGATTTCTCACAAATAATTTAAAAACTACTCAAATATTTATTTAAATAGGCTTGATAATATTATACAAAAAATCAGGCCATTTTACGGAGTTTTTAAACTTTTCCTTAAATTCTAAAGCGTAAAATCGGCCTAAGGTTTTCTATAATTCAGGTGACTAAAAATTTTTGTCCTAAACTTCACAGTCTCAAATACCCAGAAAATTTATGCAGATATTTTTAACAGTTCATGAATATTTTTCTACAGTAGAAATACAACCTAAATTTATATCTACAAAGCATCAGAAAAATACGTGCAATTTATCTCTAGTAGCACACGAGAATTTTCCTTACCTCGGTGTCTGTCCGTAGTCCTCAATTGCCTCAACGTTACGAGTCAACGAGTCTGGTCCACTCAGTTAATTTATCGGAGCTCTTTCCTGGGATTTTCAAAATTTTTAGTACACTCGTCTTCTTTTTCTTCCATTTTCCTCTATTTTCTAATATATATATATTATTTTTTTCTTCTTTTCTTTTTTTTGAATTATTTTTCCTTTCCTGTCACTTTTTTTTCTTCTTCTTCTTTTCCTGCCTATTGTTCATGTCCTTCTTCTCTCCCTGTTTCCTTACCTCTTCGGCATCACTATCATCTCCTATCATTTCTCCTTCTCCCCTCTCGGCAATCATCTTCATCACCACGTCCTACCACCCCATCATGGTCTCCCTTTCGTTTCCATTCTCGGTTCTCCGTTTCCAGCATCCTCCTTCGACTCCCTTGTTCATCATCTTCTTCAACTCCAACCCGAGCGCCATCCGAGAGACTTCAGCCAAGTCGTCCTATTTCTGAGTAAGGCCTAGAGGAATGTTGCTCCTTCTCGGTTTATCTTGTTTTTAGCTCTCTTATATCTCGCTAAACTCTCTCACAATTACTACTTCATTTTTAGTTTTTTGATTTCTCTTCTCGATTTAATCTCATCTGTTTCTAATTGTTTCTTACCACTTCTTTGCCTGCCACCATCTCATCTCTCTCTCTCCCTCTTTCGATCCTTGCCAAGAGAAGCTGTCAGCAGCTTCTTGCTTCTGCGTTACAATGCGTTTTCCAGCAGCTTCCCGGTTGCTGTTACTGGAAATGTGCAGCCTCTTGCTGCTCTGTTTCCAACTTCGGTTTCCAGTTCACAATGATCAGCCATCATCCTCCTCTTCTTAGTGTTTACCTCGTACCGGTCGTCCAGCTTCCATTGCTTGCCTTCATTTCAACCCAACGTCTGACCTACTTATTTTTCCAAGCTTCTGCCTATATTCCTTTCCTGCCTTATTTCTAACCTTTTGCTAATATATATTACTTACCTAACACTTATAGGTTGGTAAGCCATCTGCATTATCCTTCTAAAAAAAATTGGGCACAATTGGTTTCCACCGAACCACTGCAGCTCTAGCTTTCCACTCTTCCGGTACAGGTCTGTCCAATTCCCCATTTTTCTCATTTTTCTTATTTTTATCTCACACCACTGGCTCATTTCATTTATGTCTCTGCTGCCACTTCCAATGTCCTATACCGACTCATTTATATATATATAGTGTTAGGAGCTGTTATTTTCTATCTTCTGTACCATCTTATGCATATATATATTCATTACATATGCATTTTCCCTATTATATATATATATATTCTTTCTGAGGAGCTGCAGTTTGCAGTCCCCCTTTCCTTCTTCCTTTTAGTTTTCATCTCCTATAAGCTCCCTCAGAACTCTTCTCTTCCTTTGTTGAAATTGCCGACTTACTATTGTTCTATTTATATACTCCAGCTGTAAGACCCGATTTTATTGTAATAGCAAAAAAGGAATGAATAGAAATTTTCGAGTGCATTTAAAAATGTAAAAGGATTGAAATGGTATTCCCAAACACGTGCAAGGGTAAAACGGTTAAAAGACTGAAACCCGGTATAATCTCGATATGAAAATTTAATTAAAAATATGGGATTGAGAAATCTTCATCAATAACGAAGAAATAATTAAATTTTAGATTAAATTGATCAAGATATGAATTTATTGGAATAAATCAAAATTTTCATATTGAAAAATAATCCCAAAATAATCAAAAAATATACTGAAAAGTCGAAATAATATCGATAAATTAATTTATTGGTTAAATGAATAAAATATAAATATTTTTAGATATTTTTGCTAAATAATAATATTTAATTAAATATAATAATAATAAAATTTAATGATAAAAAAAACTAAAATTCGTAAATTGGAAGAAAGAAACAGAAAAGCAAAAGGCGAAAATGAAGCACAGAACCGAGGATGTCGGTTCCCTCCGTCCGGCAAGCCACTGGCGAAGCAGAGGGGTAGGCAAAGACCAGGAGAGGAGCCCGACCACCGGGAGACCCATCGGCGGCCGTGATGCACGGTGAGGAGGTCAGAAAGAGGAGTTCGACGGGGGGGAGCCGAAAGAGAAAAGAGGCGAACTCCAACGGCCACCGGCGGTGCTTGGCTCTGATCAAGGCTAGCCGAGAGGTCCTCTACCCAAGACGCGTCGAACGGCGATTGAATCACGTCGGGAACAGGACGGTCGGCGCTGGAACGAGGAAATGATGCCAAACCGGACTGAACCGCGAATCGAACAGGTCTGAATCGGGTTGAACCGAACCGAACCAATTCAGCCAAAAAGAATAGGAAAAAGGAAGAAAAAAGGGAAAAAGAAAAAGAGGGAAAATTGGGGAAAAATCTTAGTGATGTAATCGAGCTACGGGTAAGTCAGTAAGCGGTCGAATTGACCGATTTAAATTTTGAAAAATTTAATTTGATTAATATTCGACTGAAAATTTACCCGAAAAAATATTCAAATGTGTAGCTCGATAATTGGCATCAATCGAGAGCTCGAGATGGCCTCGATTTACGTACTATCATGGAATCATGAGTAAGTAACCCTTATTTATGACAATTTGTATCGTTATGCGTGTTAGATGAATTACGGATTTAAATTTCGCATTTAATGAATTAAATTCTGAACAATTGGATAAATTGTCGTAAATACTAAATAAGCTATTCGACAGTTTAGAATGAGACTCAATAATTACTGATGGGCCCAGTGAGCCCAATAGGTCTCGATAATGTGAATAGTAAGTAGGAAAACAGGCTTAAGGTCGATTAAGGTCCATTATGGTATAATAGGGCCCAATATGGGTAAACGGGCCCAATGATTTAAATTAAGCCCAGAAAATATGAAATACAATTAAATTGTATTGTATTTGACCTGATGAATATTTATCCACAGTGTCGGAGATTTGATTTGGATTGGGAGCAAATCGGACTGCGTGACGAGTCATCAGTGGAAAGGTCAGACTGTACAGAAAATGAGGTAAAGGAATTGTATGAGTAGCTAGAGGTAGCTACACGTATTTTAATAGTTTTGTATACACTAAATATGTATGTATACACTGATATTGTATAAAGGTCCTAAAAATGGTTTAAAGATTTTAAGGACTCGAAATTGGTAAAAAGACTATTTTACCCCTATTGAGGGAAGTTCACCTAAGGATGGTGAAAGCATGACATGCATGAAATGCATGATTTAAGGACTTTTATGATTAAGGAATTTTATTGATTTTAATCAAAGCAAATCGATAGATTGGCCAGTAATTGCATGAATTTCACATGATAACACTATGTAAGTGTTATTTATATTTAAATGGAAATTTCTTTGGAAAATAGGCCAACTATCAAGTTTGTATGGAAACAGATAGTGCCGACACGTAGTTCGCACTATATCTGCATTTATGAATGAGCATAAATGTGCTTGAGCGGTTGCTCGCACCAATTTGTGTGACATCATATGCATAAAATGTGCTAGAGCGGTTGCTCGCACTAATTTTATGATTTGATATGCAGGAGAGCTGCTGGAGCCTAGCTTGCACTCTGTTTTGACTTGTTTTGACATGTTTTGAATGTTTTGATTTGTTTTGACTATATATGCATAAAAAGGTGTTGGAGCGATTGCTCGCACTAGTTTTATGATTTGATATGCATAAAAAGGTGCTGGAGCTTAGCTCGCATCCCGTTTTGATATGAAATTTGCATAAAGCCGTGCTGGAGTGTAACTCGCACGAGATTTGATGTATTTATGCATAAAGCCGTACTGGAGTGTTGCTCGTACGAAGTTTTGATTTACTTGAGCATTCATTCATGCTGGAGCATTGCTCGCACGTGATTTTATATGGTTTTATAACTCATTTTAAATCCGTACTAGAGTTTTTCTCGTACGAGGTTTTCACTGAGTTTTTATACATATCCGTACTAAAGCATTGCTCGTACGTGGATTTTACTTGAATTTATAAGTATTTTAAGCCGTACTAGAGCGCTGCTCGTACGCAGATTTTATTGATTTTTATGAAACCGTGCTAGAGCTTCGTGTAAGACCCGAAATTAAATCGTAAATTTTATGAGGTAGAAAAATGTTCACAAATTTAAAGGAATGGAATTCGGACTGAAAATAAGGATTCAAATCATAAAATGAATGAGTGTTCGTGAAGGAAAGTTTGACTGAATTAATCCCGAACAAGTACAAGGGTAAAATGGTCAAATGATTGAAAGCCGGAATAAATTCGGTAAGAAAATTTAATTAAAATTAATGGGTTTGAGAATCTTGATCAATAATGAAGAAATAATTAAATTTCGAGTCCAATTGATCAAGATCCGAAATTTTAGAAATACCGAAAAGTCACTCGGGATAATATCCCGAAAATACATAGAAATTATACCAGAAAAATGATTAAAAATATAATAAATAAATTAAATTAAATTAAATTTATTTAATTGGAATAAAATAATAGAATTGTAGATATTTTTAGATTATTTTAGACGTGAAGGAAAGTTTGACTGAATTAATCCCGAACAAGTACAAGGGTAAAATGGTTAAATGATTGAAAGCCGGAATAAATTCGGTAAGAAAATTTAATTAAAAATAATGGGTTTGAGAATCTTGATCAATAATGAAGAAATAATTAAATTTCGAGTCCAATTGATCAAGATCCGAAATTTTAGAAATACCGAAAAGTCACTCGGGACAATATCCCGAAAATACGGAGAAATTATACCAGAAAAATGATTAAAAATATAATAAATAAATTAAATTAAATTAAATTTATTTAATTGGAATAAAATAATAGAATTGTAGATATTTTTAGATTATTTTAGACGTGAAGGAAAGTTTGACTGAATTAATCCCGAACAAGTACAAGGGTAAAATGGTCAAATGATTGAAAGCCGGAATAAATTCGGTAAGAAAATTTAATTAAAAATAATGGGTTTGAGAATCTTGATCAATAATGAAGAAATAATTAAATTTTGAGTCCAATTGATCAAGATCCGAAATCTTAGAATTACCGAAAAGTCACTCGGAACAATATCTCGAACATACAGAGAAATTATACCAGAAAAATGATTAAAAATATAATAAATAAATTAAATTAAATTAAATTTATTTAATTGGAATAAAATAATAGAATTGTAGATATTTTTAGATTATTTTGGACTATTTTAATGAATAGTATAATAATAAAATAATTTAAAAAAATAATAATGAAGTTAAAAAAAAAAAGAGAGAAATCTGAAACAATCGGGGAGAGAGAAAAATAACAAAAGAATGGGAAACTGAGAAGGAGACCTGCGCGTGGCCTACCGACCCACGTCCACCGGCGATCATCACCCTTCGACGAAGGGCAGAGGGGAAAGAGGAGAGGCCGGCGAAGCTTTGGGCACCGACGACGCGCGCCAAGGACGCCGGAGAACGCCGAAAAACGGAGGAGAAGGCCGCGGGAAAGAAATGGTCACCGACGGCGAACGACGGCGATTCGGGCGGAACTAAGGCCCGATTCTGAAAGCCCAGGCGACGGCAGTTCTTTCTGCACCAGTAGCAGCCAACGAAAAGGCGGGAATCGCCGGCGACGGCCAAGGGAAAAAATGGGTTCCAACGGCCGAGGGAGAAGAGCCGGACCGGCGACCTTCCGGCGACCTCGACCGAAGCTAAGGCCAGATTCGAGCTGCGGACGACCTTGCGGAGCCACTGGCGATGGAAGCCGACAGAGAATCGGTCGGCAAGGCGGTGAACCGGAGTGAACCGGGGTGAACCGACGATCTGAACCGGTCTTGTCACGACCCAACTATCCAAAAATCAGAGTGAATTTTTTCGCGTTTTTGTTTATTTTCTTACTTAATTCTTACCTGTCCTCGAATCGTGACCAACACTCCACTACTAATTGGGCTGTGCGTCAATGCCAGTCCCACCATACATCTACCCTAGTACTTATTTCTTCTCCAGTCATTTATAATTGTTATATTATTTATACATCCCCTAAAGTTACTTACAATCATGTTACTGTGCTATGCTTATGTAGATACAATAAGTACAAGTGTATATACCTTATGTTGATGGGCAGCAGCGGATATCCGGAATGCAGTACTGAGTCGCCTTAACTTCAACTGGAGATCATCTGTGGGAGAAAATGAAAGGGGTGAGCACATCAAGCTCAGTAAGGCAATCCTACGAACAAGTAGGTAACCATACTACCTACATGAACGTAGTGCCATGCATAAACCACCCTTTCTCCACACATTTTAAAACAATGCTATGCATTATGATGATATGTAAAATACATTTGCACGGAAAATCAACATGCAATTATCATAAATCATTTCTTTCTCAATTAAGATTTTGACAATAAAGTCAGGACTCGACCCCTCCTGCGGGTGATCCTGACTCACACAAAATCATGAAAACATTTACATCACACGTGGGTTTTGAAAAGCATGGAAATACCATCATGCAATTTAGTTTTAAAACCCAGTTTAAATCATCATAGAAATCATCAACATGCGAGACTAGGCAACGTCTGTATATAGGTAAATAACTAGGACTATGGCCACATCTGTCCTCGTGAGTTCCTCAGCTACACGGATCCTAGTGTGCGGGTTCTCACCATGATCGGGAACCGCCCGGGAGGTGGGTCAGTCCATCCCGTCAGTCTTATCCAATCCCCGGCATCCGAAGATGCTGCATCCGGAGATGCCGTATCCGAAGATACAACACGGTACATCGTACTCCATGCTACTTGCACGGTACATCGTACTCCATGAACCCATGTAATATCTCTAGGTACTCTGGCCCAATTGGCCTGCTTCCCACAGAGGTTTGTTTCTCAATACTCATGCCATGTCTCAAAACGCACGTGCGAGCCTATTAAATCGGTGACACACAGTCTACCCGATGCTCCAAGCACGGCTCATCGCATGTTCTCATAAAATCTGTGTGAGCGATGCTCAGCACTCTCATCAAAACACGTCAACTGGCAGAGCCCGCTTACATCCCCACAAGGCCGCCAACCTCATCCCTCACTCTCACCCCACCTAAGAGGTCTCTTGAGCCTGTTGGGCCTTTTAGCTGACTCCAAGGGCAGACAGCGGTACTCCACAAATCCGGTAAAACTAGTGCGAGCTAAGCTCAGCACTCTGTATATTATAAATCACATGAAAATTTTATAAATACATGGTGCGGGTTAAACTCCAGCACTCTGTCTCGAAAATCATGTAAAAATATGGTGCGAGTCAGACTCTAGCACCGTGTCACGAAAGAGCATGTGAAATCTGGTGCGAGTTATACTCTAGCACCTATGCATGTAAAACTCTAGTGCGAGCTCTCGCTCCAGCACTAATGCATGCATCACACAAATCGAAATTACCGTGCGAGCTGAGCTCTAGCACGTCATATGTCAATAAAACACGTAGGCGGCTCTATTTACTCAAAACAGTTTTCAAATCAATTTCACGTTGAAAGTATGCAATGCGGTGCACTTTCTTTCAAGGCGAGCCAGCCTACTCATGCATGCGTTGAAATATCTCCAGAACGAGCAGGAACCTCTTGTCCTTGCTCCTCCCAATGTTTCCTAGATTTTTAGAATTTTACCCTTAACAAGGGTATTTTAGTAATTTGCCCATTCGGGGCACTAAAATTATTATTTGACCTCTAGACCCTTCAGGATATTTTAAAGGACTGCATATGAATTTAAAATTGCGTACTGTTACCTCTAGCAGTCCGCAGAATTCCCTTACCTCGATTCTCGTCGAGTCTGACCTTTCTCTTTTCCAATGTAGTCCCATCGCGCAGTCCGATATGTTTCCAATCCAATGCCCGGAACTGCGTATTAATATTCCTCAGGTCAGATATTATGATTTAATTGTACTTAATCTTTTCTGGGCTTAATTTAAATCATTGGGCCCGTTTACCCCTATTGGGCCCGATTGCACCTTAATGGGCCTTAATCGGCCTTAAGCCCGTTTTCCACTTAATTTTCTCTTTATCGAGGCCTATTGGGCTCATTGGGCCCATCAATAATTTGTTGAGCCTCGTTCTAATTCTCGAATAGCTAAATTTAATATTTACGACAATTAATCTAAATTTCCATAAATTAATTCAATTTATGCGTAAATTTAATCAATATCACGCATAACGAGGAAATTGTCGTAAATAGGGGTCACTTACCCGAGATTCCATGCTAGTCCGCAAATCGAGGCTGTCTCGAGCCCTCGGTGGATGCCAATCGTCGAGCTACACAATTCCACAATTTTTCCGGGTAAGTTCTCAGCCCAAAATTAATTAAATAAAATATTCCAAATTTAAATCGGTCAATTTGACCGCTTATCGACTTACCCGAAGCTCGATTGCATCACAGAAATTTTCCCCAATTTTTCCTCTTTTTCTTTTTCCCTTTTTCTTCCTTTTTTCCCTTCTTTCTTGGCTGAACCGGTTCAGACCGGTTCAACCCGGTTCAGACCGCCGGTTCACCCCGGTTCGACCGGTTCACCGCCGGTTCGCCACCTTGCCGGCCGGTTCTCCGCCGGCTTCCACCGCCAACAGCTCCGCAAGGCCGTCCGCATCTCGAATCTGGGCTCGAATTCGCCCAAGGCCGCCGGAAAGTCGCCGGTCCGGCCGTTCTCCTCCTCCGTCGGTACCCACTTTCCTCTCTTTCTGTTTCCGGCGCCGTCCACCGGTTTCGGTGGCTGCCACCACCGCCAATCTGCTCACCGTCACCTGGGCTTCCGAAATCGAGCCTTGGTGGGGCTCGAATCGCCGCCGTTCGCCGCCGGTGGCCATCTCTTCTCTCGCGGCTTCTCTTCCGTTTTTCGTCGGATTTCGGCGCTCCCACGGCGCGTCGTCGCCGCTGATAGGTCGCCTGAGGTCGGGCCGTCTTCGTCGGCCCTCGCCTGGGGTCCCTGGCCGCCGGACAGCTCGCCGGTGGTTTCCTCGGGTTCGGCTGCTTCCGTTTTCTTCGCGTTTCGTTTTCAGACCTTTTTTTTTTTTCAGCTTCTTTCTTTCTTCTTTTTTTTTGTTTATTTTATCAATTATTATTATTATTATTATAATCATTAAAATACATTAAAAATACCCAAATATCCTTAAAATTATAATTTTATTCTAATTTAATTAATTTAATTTTATTTAATTTATTTATTATATTTCAACCTCTTTTTCGGGTATAATTTCTCGATTATTTTCGGGATTATTTTTCCAAACTAAAAATCCCGATTAATTCCCATAAATTAATATCTTGATCAATTTAACCCAAAATAAATTTATTTCATCTTTATTGACCAAGATTTCTCAAATCCATATTTTAATTAAATTTTTCTTATCGAAATTATACCGACCTTTGGTCTTTTGACCATTTTGCCCTTACACGTGTTCGGGATTAATTTAACCCGACTTCCCTTCACAAATACTCCTTTATTTCATATTTACTTTTCATATTTTAATTAAATTCGGGTCTTACAACTCTCCCTCACTTAAGGAATTTGGTCCTCCAAATTAGAACCAATTCATATGAGTCCATATACAACTTCGGGTACATCGATCTATCATACTCTTAAATTCTTACATGACCTTTCTCCGGAGTGTATTACTACCAAAGGACTTTAATTAGGGAGATCGTCTTAAACCTCAATACTTTCTCTTTCCTGTTCAATGCCCGAATCAACTTCTTCAATATACTCATATTTTCATTAAACTGAACTTTTGGAGTTCATATCCTATCACCTCTGCTGGATCTGGATAGTAGTACCGAAGCATCATAAGCTGGGACACATTGTGGGTGCCTATTAATCCAAGTGATTAACAACAACCTACAGGTCTTATCTCCCACTTGTCCAATCTCTCAAGAATTCGATCCAGCTCAACTCAATTTACTTCTTCCAAAAGTTCCGCTATGTCCTTATTCTCTTAGGACGTGTAACTTTCAACCATAATAATTCACCAAGGGTGAATTCCAACATTTTTCTATATGTTCTGAGGTGTTCTTAATCTCTCATCCTTAACTAAACATCCTCAGAGACTTATTATCCAAAGTCAGAAATAATTTCTACCTGTCACCCACTCTTTCTTATCCAATTTGGGGAACAGCCCCTACAGCTATACACTGCCTCATATCTCGTTATCCCGATACTCAATTGCCAATTGTCGTTATTGGCGACTTCAATTAGAAATCAACTGATCATTCCAGGAGCTTATAAAATCAATGGCACACGCTTTCATCGGATCCTCCAGAACTTGTACAGTCCTCCCTGACTGACCATCTGTCTGAGGATGTAAAGCTGTGCTAATACTCAGTCGGGTTCCCATAGCTTCCTAAAAATATTCCCTGAGGTAGGAAGTGGAGCGGGAATCCCTATATGATACCATGCTCACTGGAACGCTACTTAATGTTCCACAATCTTTCTTATACCTGAATCCTCATACACACTCTGAGTATCTGGGGAGTTCATAACCAGAAGGTGGGTGGACTTAGTCACTCTATCGACTACCATCCAACTAGTCTCCTGATTTATCCGGGTCTCCTATAACCCATCATGACATTCATGGAGACTTACTCTCGTTTTTCGTGCCGTGTCGATATAGGTAGGTGCTGCAATAACTCTGCAGACTTTTAATACTCTACCTTACTCTGCTGACACACTAGGCACTTTTCTACAATCTCCACCAATATCTCTTTTCACATCTGACCACCCATACCCTTATCGAGATTTTAATATATAATCATTACTTTCCGTATGCACTGTATATCCCGAAGAGTGAGCTTCTGACAATTTCACTATCTCATCAACTGTGGTCCTGGGGAGCACTCATACTGTCTCTGAATCCTCAGTAACTCATCATCACCCACTGTGAACTCTATCACTGTACCCTTCTGAATCAGACCCAAACTATCGACATCTGGTCGATCATCACGCTAAGCCTGGCAAATCCGGGCACTCTCATCCGGTACTAGTCATCAGGCTAGCTGTCACACAATCACTGTCATCCTCAGAAGGGATCACATCAATACTGAGGTCCACAACTGCATCTAGCAGCTCACGCTCCCTGACCATCATATGCAATACCATCCCAAGGCTCTTTCTGCTCAAAGCATCAGCCTTTCCTGGGTGGTACAATTTTCACAATCAAAATCTCTCAGAAGCTCTAACCCAATATGTATATTCATATTCGCCCCTTTCTGTGAAAACAGATACTCGGGCTCTATGATCAGTGCATATCCATAATTCCTCACCCTGTACATACTAGTACCATATCCTCGGTACAAATACTGTTGCCAACTTTAAATCATGGGTCAGATAGTTTATTTCGTGATCGAAGAGTTGTCTGACTCCAAAATTGACTATCTTCCCATTATACATCAATACACAGCTCCATCATAACTTTGAGGCATTCATACTCACTGAAAAACCTCTTGAGCTGTTGGGCATGGTGAAATTAATCATGGTGGTCAGTTCATACTTCATCACGCCAAATTCACGTCACATCTATCATCTTATTTATCATCTTATTCAAGACCACGTTTCTTAGTTAAACGTGTCAATAAGGTATATCCTCTTAGAACTCGCAGCAATCCATCTGTAAAAGTCATCTTCCAATTATTGCTTACAATCTGCCCTAGACTTTAACTACACCCAACATATCATCGATACTGCTGATTACAAATCGATATAATCCTTGACTTATCTATGCATAAGCGTACAAGATCCTTCGAAATCGCTTACGTTTTCAGGTACTAACCTGCGTCATTTCCTTTTCTTATCTTAACGGCTCTTGTTAAATTTTTACTATGTTAACCTTTATGATTTGTCGAATTTTAATATTCTTATCGTCTTAGTAATGGTATCCTAATGCTAAAGGTATTTATTTCGATGATCGATTTCCCGTTACAGGTTATATATATATTTTTAGACGCTGTCAAGTCTTCAGGCGGGGAGGTATTTTGAAATACCTTTATTAGCCTTCAGACTTAACCACAACTACCGGTTATGGTTATACCCATCTTTGTCCTTGGTTATAATTTGTATTCGCTACTAATTGTTTAACCTCAATTACTTCGCATATTAAAGGTATTCCTTATCTAGCATATATCTCTACTCCAATACATCTTGTACTTAGGATCTATCTTATCTCGAAGATTTTCTCCTTTGCGTATCAATTATAATGAAACTCTTGTCTTTATTCATTCTGTGAGTACATCCTTTACTCCTGTAATTTCAACCGTTACACCCCTGTTTATCAACTTAAAATCTCTATATCTATATTCCGTTAATTCATCCTCCTCTATTGGGGTACTCATTTACCCATATTGTAACCGATGACGTAGGCATTCATGCCTTTTACTCACTTATATGCGAATGAAGGCGGTATGAATAAATATGTGGCACCAGGATTAATGAACATATGTACTTCGTTATTCATAACAAGTGTGGCATCTTACACCACATCCATGAAACATCAATAGCATCCTGGTCCAAGACATCCACTCGCCTTCGTCCAATAGCCTACTTTCCTTTTTCTCTTCGGCTATGGCCTCCCTTTTCGTTTTCAGCTATAACAACGAAATTTTTCTCTGTCTCTTTACTTTTTTGTGGGGCGATTTCGCCCAACTCTGTGTAATCAAAATCAATGGTCCATCATACCACACTTAACGACCATTTTCATCAATACCGTGTAGGTATAGACGCTCCTTCTGTGGTATCCACCACACATCTCACATTGCTTACAGTGCTCACACTGCTACACTGCTTCTTAGCAGGTCGAGATTCTCCAATCACAATGCCCCTCAAGAGTGCCAAAATTGGATGCACTGGGGCCTTACCAATTATCTTATTCCATAACTCATCAAATCAGATCTTTTTACCAATTACCATTTTTCCTATTTTAACATCTTTGTCATTTCTCGATTCTCTTTCTGTCTCTATTTCAGCCCTCATTACCTTTCTCAATCTCAGAGGCGTGCAATTCATGTTCTTATTTACCCAACTGTAAATCTGTGCACTGCCTCGGTATAAGTAATATCTCACGGGCCAATCGAACTCTAACTGAAAATCTGAGCCCTTCCATAAACTTTTAGACATCTCGACTGTCACTTTTCATAGTGTCGAGGTAATATCTGCCCAGAATATAATCGAGTCTCCATACTCGTCAATAAATTAAATCCTCTGGGTCAGAGTAAGGACTTTAATCCAAAATTTCCTTTAAATCATGTCCAGGATATCCTGTCACCGGAATACATCCATAATCATTTCTCATATCAGCTCTTAAGATGGGTCGAGCGGGTTTTCACCAATGCTCCGCTGCGCCCTCTGATCTCGTACATAATCTGAGTAATTAGCTCCTCAAAATAATCTCCACACTCCGCTCCAATCTCGCGAAGCGTGTCTCAATACTGTCCGATCTCTCTGTCGGACTCTGTGAGGCATTCTCAACATTAGCCTCTATTTCAATATCATACTGACTCTCATAGTCAAACTCAGCACGACTTAGCAGATTCAGGTCTACCTCTACGACCTCTGCCTCGTGCACTATCTCATTTAGCGCGACTCATATTAGGCATTCCTGCATTCTCAACCATTTCTTAGTCAAGCCCATCTCGATATACACTATTGTATCTAACTAAGCACAGTAACACGGGGATGTAATTTCTTAACTTCTGACACTGACACACATCAGACCAATTACGCTCTGATACCAAAATAATTGTCACGACCCAACTATCCAAAAATCAGAGTGAATTTTTTCGCGTTTTTGTTTATTTTCTTACTTAATTCTTACCTGTCCTCGAATCGTGACCAACACTCCACTACTAATTGGGCTGTGCGTCAATGCCAGTCCCACCATACATCTACCCTAGTACTTATTTCTTCTCCAGTCATTTATAATTGTTATATTATTTATACATCCCCTAAAGTTACTTACAATCATGTTACTGTGCTATGCTTATGTAGATACAATAAGTACAAGTGTATATACCTTATGTTGATGGGCAGCAGCGGATATCCGGAATGCAGTACTGAGTCACCTCAACTTCAACTGGAGATCATCTGTGGGAGAAAATGAAAGGGGTGAGCACATCAAGCTCAGTAAGGCAATCCTACGAACAAGTAGGTAACCATACTACCTACATGAACGTAGTGCCATGCATAAACCACCCTTTCTCCACACATTTTAAAACAATGCTATGCATTATGATGATATGTAAAATACATTTGCACGGAAAATCAACATGCAATTATCATAAATCATTTCTTTCTCAATTAAGATTTTGACAATAAAGTCAGGACTCGACCCCTCCTGCGGGTGATCCTGACTCACACAAAATCATGAAAACATTTACATCACACGTGGGTTTTGAAAAGCATGGAAATACCATCATGCAATTTAGTTTTAAAACCCAGTTTAAATCATCATAGAAATCATCAACATGCGAGACTAGGCAACGTCTGTATATAGGTAAATAACTAGGACTATGGCCACATCTGTCCTCGTGAGTTCCTCAGCTACACGGATCCTAGTGTGCGGGTTCTCACCATGATCGGGAACCGCCCGGAAGGTGGGTCAGTCCATCCCGTCAGTCTTATCCGATCCCCGGCATCCGAAGATGCTGCATCCGGAGATGCCGTATCCGAAGATACAACACGGTACATCGTACTCCATGCTACTTGCACGGTACATCGTACTCCATGAACCCATGTAATATCTCTAGGTACTCTGGCCCAATTGGCCTGCTTCCCACAGAGGTTTGTTTCTCAATACTCATGCCATGTCTCAAAACGCACGTGCGAGCCTATTAAATCGGTGACACACAGTCTACCCGATGCTCCAAGCACGGCTCATCGCATGTTCTCATAAAATCTGTGTGAGCGATGCTCAGCACTCTCATCAAAACACGTCAACTGGCAGAGCCCGCTTACATCCCCACAAGGCCGCCAACCTCATCCCTCACTCTCACCCCACCTAAGAGGTCTCTTGAGCCTGTTGGGCCTTTTAGCTGACTCCAAGGGCAGACAGCGGTACTCCACAAATCCGGTAAAACTAGTGCGAGCTAAGCTCAGCACTCTGTATATTATAAATCACATGAAAATTTTATAAATACATGGTGCGGGTTAAACTCCAGCACTCTGTCTCGAAAATCATGTAAAAATATGGTGCGAGTCAGACTCTAGCACCGTGTCACGAAAGAGCATGTGAAATCTGGTGCGAGTTATACTCTAGCACCTATGCATGTAAAACTCTAGTGCGAGCTCTCGCTCCAGCACTAATGCATGCATCACACAAATCGAAATTACCGTGCGAGCTGAGCTCTAGCACGTCATATGTCAATAAAACACGTAGGCGGCTCTATTTACTCAAAACAGTTTTCAAATCAATTTCACGTTGAAAGTATGCAATGCGGTGCACTTTCTTTCAAGGCGAGCCAGCCTACTCATGCATGCGTTGAAATATCTCCAGAACGAGCAGGAACCTCTTGTCCTTGCTCCTCCCAATGTTTCCTAGATTTTTAGAATTTTACCCTTAACAAGGGTATTTTAGTAATTTGCCCATTCGGGGCACTAAAATTATTATTTGACCTCTAGACCCTTCAGGATATTTTAAAGGACTGCATATGAATTTAAAATTGCGTACTGTTACCTCTAGCAGTCCGCAGAATTCCCTTACCTCGATTCTCGTCGAGTCTGACCTTTCTCTTTTCCAATGTAGTCCCATCGCGCAGTCCGATATGTTTCCAATCCAATGCCCGGAACTGCGTATTAATATTCCTCAGGTCAGATATTATGATTTAATTGTACTTAATCTTTTCTGGGCTTAATTTAAATCATTGGGCCCGTTTACCCCTATTGGGCCCGATTGCACCTTAATGGGCCTTAATCGGCCTTAAGCCCGTTTTCCACTTAATTTTCTCTTTATCGAGGCCTATTGGGCTCATTGGGCCCATCAATAATTTGTTGAGCCTCGTTCTAATTCTCGAATAGCTAAATTTAATATTTACGACAATTAATCTAAATTTCCATAAATTAATTCAATTTATGCGTAAATTTAATCAATATCACGCATAACGAGGAAATTGTCGTAAATAGGGGTCACTTACCCGAGATTCCATGCTAGTCCGCAAATCGAGGCTGTCTCGAGCCCTCGGTGGATGCCAATCGTCGAGCTACACAATTCCACAATTTTTCCGGGTAAGTTCTCAGCCCAAAATTAATTAAATAAAATATTCCAAATTTAAATCGGTCAATTTGACCGCTTATCGACTTACCCGAAGCTCGATTGCATCACAGAAATTTTCCCCAATTTTTCCTCTTTTTCTTTTTCCCTTTTTCTTCCTTTTTTCCCTTCTTTCTTGGCTGAACCGGTTCAGACCGGTTCAACCCGGTTCAGACCGCCGGTTCACCCCGGTTCGACCGGTTCACCGCCGGTTCGCCACCTTGCCTGCCGGTTCTCCGCCGGCTTCCACCGCCAACAGCTCCGCAAGGCCGTCCGCATCTCGAATCTGGGCTCGGATTCGCCCAAGGCCGCCGGAAAGTCGTCGGTCCGGCCGTTCTCCTCCTCCGTCGGTACCCACTTTCCTCTCTTTCTGTTTTCGGCGCCGTCCACCGGTTTCGGTGGCTGCCACCACCGCCAATCTGCTCACCGTCACCTGGGCTTCCGAAATCGAGCCTTGGTGGGGCTCGAATCGCCGCCGTTCGCCGCCGGTGGCCATCTCTTCTCTCGCGGCTTCTCTTCCGTTTTTCGTCGGATTTCGGCGCTCCCACGGCGCGTCGTCGCCGCTGATAGGTCGCCTGAGGTCGGGCCGTCTTCGTCGGCCCTCGCCTGGGGTCCCTGGCCGCCGGACAGCTCGCCGGTGGTTTCCTCGGGTTCGGCTGCTTCTGTTTTCTTCGCGTTTCGTTTTCAGACCTTTTTTTTTTTTTTCAGCTTCTTTCTTTCTTCTTTTTTTTGTTTATTTTATCAATTATTATTATTATTATTATAATCATTAAAATACATTAAAAATACCCAAATATCCTTAAAATTATAATTTTATTCTAATTTAATTAATTTAATTTTATTTAATTTATTTATTATATTTCAACCTCTTTTTCGGGTATAATTTCTCGATTATTTTCGGGATTATTTTTCCAAACTAAAAATCCCGATTAATTCCCATAAATTAATATCTTGATCAATTTAACCCAAAATAAATTTATTTCATCTTTATTGACCAAGATTTCTCAAATCCATATTTTAATTAAATTTTTCTTATCGAAATTATACCGACCTTTGGTCTTTTGACCATTTTGCCCTTACACGTGTTCGGGATTAATTTAACCCGACTTCCCTTCACAAATACTCCTTTATTTCATATTTACTTTTCATATTTTAATTAAATTCGGGTCTTACAGGTCTGAACCGGACTGAACTGGTTCAGCCAAAAAGAGAAGGAAAAAAGGGAGAAAAATGGAAAAAGAAAAAGAGGAAAAATTGGAGAAAATTTCAGTGATGCAATCGAGCTTCGGGTAAGTCGGTAAGCGGTCGAATTGATCGATTTAAATTTTGGAATATTTAATTCGATAAATAATCGACTGAAAGTTTACCCGAAAATATATTTAATTGTGTAGCTCGACAATTGGCATCGATCGAGAGCTTGAGACAGCCTCGAATTTCGTACTATCATGGAATCTCGGGTAAGTGACCCTTATTTACGATAATTTACATCGTTATGCGTGATATGAATTTAAATTCCGCATAAATTGAATTAGATTTTGGAAATTTAGATAAATTGTCGTAAATAATAAATTTAGCTATTCGAGAGTTAGAATGAGGCCCGAGGAATTGTTAGTGGGCCCAATGAGCCCAATAGGCCTCGATAATGTGAAAATTAAGTGAAAACGGGCTTAAGGTCGATTAAGGCCCATTAAGGTGCAATCGGGCCCAATAGGGATAAATGGGCCCAATGATTTAAATTAAGCCCAGAAAATAGGAAATACAATTAAATTGTATAATATCTGACCTGAGGAATATTTATACGCAGTTCCGGAGGTTTGATTTGGGAGCATATCGGACTGCGCGACGAGACAACAGTGAAAAAGGAAAGGTCAGACTCTACAGAAAAATGAGGTAAGGGAATTTTGTAAGTGCATAGAGATACCTATACGTAATTTTAAGAGGAATTACAGGGTCTAGAATTACTTAAAGTATTTAGAAAACGAAATGATAAATTTACGAAAATCGGGGCTTAGATAAATAAGGAAAAAAGACGATTTTGCCCCTAGGAGTAAAATTTACAAAAAGGGTAGCAAGGCAGATAAATTGCATGATTTACATGTTTTGATGCTTTATATGAATGTATTGCTTTGGTTTAAGCAAATTTACACATAGGTTGGCTATTGATTTCATGAATTACACGAAAGGGTACCGGTTTGTATCGGTTACTATTTAAAAGATGTTTTATCAAGATTGAGCCACCTATCGTATTTACATGAATAAAAAGAGTGTTAGAGTCTTCCTCGCACTCAAGTTTACTGATTTATGTCTCATGAAAATCCGTACTGGAGCATTGCTCGTATGAGAAATTTGTGTGTGCACAAAACCGTGTCGGAGCTTCGCTCGCACGAGATTTTAGATATCATGATATGCACAGCGTGGTGCTGGAGCTTCGCTCGCACTAGACGTGAGTTGACGTGCATATAGTCGTACGGAAGCCTCCTGTAGACTGTGTGTCACAAAGAGTTGAGATGCTCGCACATATACTTTGAGACATGGGTTGGTTATCGACATAGTATTGGGGTGGATAAGACCTACGGCAGGTACCCCCAGACTATGATATGGGTCCACGGAGTACGATGTACCGTGTATGTCACATGGAGTACGCTGTACCGTGCAGTCATGATGACTCTATGATGTTACTTGCTATTCTGGCGGGTAGGACTTGACCCCACCTCCCGTTGCAGTTGTGATACCCCGCACACAGGGATCCGTGTAGCCTGGGATCACAGGGACAAAGTATGGTCATAGTCCTCGATTTTTCATACAGTAACCTACATGCCTCACATGATATCATACGATCTGAGTAGACCAGGACGAACCCGAGGGAAGGGTAATGTCCCGATTTATGTTTTTAAAAGAGATGTGATTTAATGAATCAAGGTATTCCCGAGAGATGGGTTTGACCTTGATGAGGTTGTTTTATGATGAAACAAATGAGTTTTAATGTGATGAGCATGAGATGTCATACATGATGATTTTTCCATGTTGACTTTATATATCGATTTCATGATTTCTCTTATATGATATATACATACATGTGGCATCGTTTAGTCATTCCTCATGCTCAAAATATAAAGGATTTTATATCACGACATTATCAACATGTAGATAGTATAGTTATCTACCTGCTTACATTATTGCCTTACTGAGCTGTTTATGCTCACCCTTTCATTTTCCACCCCACAGGGAATATTCAATAGAAGAGACAGACAATAGTATTGCATTTCGGTTATCCGCTGTTTCTTATCAAGATCAGGTATACATATTTGTATGATTTTTGTATCTGAACATATAGAGGCACAGTACTGTATACGGATTTAATATTGGGGATGTATTTATTTAAAATAAATTGATATGTAAATGAAATATGAAAATGGAATGGTAAATAGGTGAGAGGTGACTAACACCGAATCATAGCCCAACTTTTTAGTAGTGTAACTGTTCACGACGGGTAAGGAAATTAAAAAGCAAAAAATTTACTCTGATTTTAGGTAATTTGGGTCGTGACACTTCGCTCGCATGAGGTTTTCTGATATCATGAATATGCATGGAGCCGTGCTTGAGCTTTGCTCGCACAGGGATTTGTATTACATGCATATAGCCGTGTTGGAGCCTCCTGTAGACTATGTGTCACAGTGAGATGATATGCTCACAGGTGCATACTGAGACAGAGATAATATGTGTGGATAAGACCTATTACAGGCACCCTTGAGTGAGCTTGGGTTCACGGAGTACGTTTTACCGTGTATGTCACGCGGAGCACGTTGTACCGTGGGGATTGTTGGAGTGGAGTGGCATTAGCCACGAGGCTGTAAGCCTTGCCCTTACAATCCTGGTGTTATGGTGTTCTGGCGGGTAGGACGACCCACCTCCAGTTTCAAGTGTGATACCCTGCACACTAGGTATCGTGTTACCAAGGATCACTAGGATATGGCCATAGTCCTCGATGTTACTGATATAATCACCTACTTGTCTCACATGATATAGCTATTGGTCGTTAGACCAGGGTAGACCCGAGGGAGGGGTCAGGCCCCCGATTTTATGATTTTATTTTGTCACCCTGAAAGAAGGGTAGTTTTATAACCAAAGTTTTACAATGAATTGTTTTACGAGTTGAGATTTGAATTATGAGATGCTTAACCCCTTTAGGTTATTTTATACTGCGTTTTAAATGAAATTATTTGAATGCGGTAGCATGACGATGTTTTCCATGCTTTCATTTCAAATTCATGATTTGTCTTACATGACATGAAAGAATGCATGATTTTGATTAAATTCATGCTAAGTATGATTTACTGATGTCACATAAAATGCCTTTGATGCATGAATTACATGATTTTTATATGCACAAATAGTTTTGGTAAACTATGTCATGGATGTATGAATGATTTTGTGCTTGAGATTTTAATGAAAAGAAATGGATTTTTAAGGGCATGGCATTATGAGCATGTAGATAGTGGAGCTATCTACTTACTTGCATAATTACCTTACTGAGCCTGTGGTTTGCTCACCCCCTTATTTTCCCATCTTTTCAGAGCACTCGCAATAGTTAGTAAGCGGCTGAAGACTTGCATTCTGGGTATCTGCTGCTTCCCATCGAGAGACAGGTATACACATTTGTATAGTTTTGTATCTGAACATGTAAATGCACAGTACTGTAAAAGGATATGATGTCGGGGATGTAAGGATATGTAAATACCATTGTGTATGTATTTAGTTAAAGTCAAAAGATAGTAAACTCTGATATGTGAATGTGATTATGGAAATGAAATGTTAAATAGGTGAGAGGTGACTAACATCGAATCATAGCCCAGCTGTTTGGTAAGATGGTCACGATGAGAGAAAGGTAAGAATTAAATAATAATCGAAAAGCAAAAAATTTACTCTGATTTTAGGTAATTTGGGTTGTGACCAGCCCCATCACATCACCTAGCATTATTTACCGTACTTATAATGAAATCAGCCCCCATTTCCTTTTACTTTTGTTTTACGTTTCCTGTATCGTGTTTCTGTTTCAGTTCCCCTGCCTCACATTTCTTTTTTCATGTCCCCTTTTCCTTACGTTTCTACTGTCGAGCTTTGCTCTCAGTTTACTCCAATTTACCCTTGATACTTCCTTATACATATATGTATATTTTTCTTTAAGTTGTTCTCGGTATTAGCTATCATCTCCCTTAAAACATTCTCATGGATACATACGATGTTTATATGTATCCTCATATAAACGTTTCTCAATGGGCTATCAGTCTTGTAGCTATATGTGTATTTATATATATATATATATATATATATATATATATACATATATACATTGATACATATATATTTATATATACACACAGACATATATATATATATACATAAAACCTTATTTGTTCATTCTTATGCACTACAAGAAAACATACTTTTAGCGACAGAATTATTCTGTTGCTAAATAAATATATTAGCGATGGATTTGTGACGAAATTCTGTCGCTAATATTTTCAAATATATTATTTATCTTTAGCGATGGACTTTGCAACAGAATTTCGTCGTTGACTCCTTATTTATTTTTTTATTTTTTAAAAAATTTATTCCGTCATGAAAAGTATTTAGCTATGGAATTCCGTCGCTGAAGATAACTTTATTTTTTCCAATTTTTTTTAATTTTTTCTGTCGCTGAAAGTCTTCAGCTAGAAAATTTCGTCGCTCAAGCCTGTCTAATTTTTTATAATTTTTATTTTATATTTATTCCGTCGCTGAAAGGCTACAACGACGAAATTTCGTCCCTGAAAGGCTTCGGCTACAGAATTCCGTCACTAACGCCAGTCTAATTTTTTCTAATTTTTATTTATATTTATTCCGTTGCTGAAGCCTTTATAATTTTTATTTAAATTTTTCTGTCGCTAAAAGGATTCAGCGAAGGAATTCCATCGCTGAAGCCTTTCTAAATAGAAAAAAAACACGCTCTTAACATCCTCCCGACCCTCCCCTTTTCCCCCCAATTTCTTTCCCTCCCGAACACCACTCTCCCCGATTTCCCTTTTCTCTGCCTCTATCGACCATCATGAATCCCCAGCAACCACCGGTGCATCCCTTCCCTCCTGTCGATTTTCATTTTCCTCTTTTGTTTCACCACTGAGTACCCTATTTTCTTTCCTTCCCGAGCACCCCTTTCTCCCCGATTTCCCTGCCTCTGTTCACCGGTCGTTCCTCCCTTCACTGTCGGCGACGAACTGCCGGGACGAGCAGCATTGTTTCCCTTTCTTTCCCTTGCCTCACCCGAAACCTAGGAAACCTGATTTCCATTATTATCATTGCACTACTATGGCCAAATGAAATTGCAAAAGGGGGTTGTGTCAATGAGCTGTCCAAAGTGATATTGCAAGCTGATCTTTCGCTCCCACATGCTTGATGGGAATCAGCTGCTGCTGTTTTAGCTAGCATTCTGTAATTCAGTTCTAAATTTTATTTGGAAGTTCTTGTTGCTGTTCTGGTAAGGTTGCTCCGTTTTGGCTCAGAGGGCATTGTGATTGGTGCATTGAATGCTCTTCTGGTATTAGAAAGTGATGATGGAACCAGTGCTGAAGCGATGGCTGAAAGTGATGCCATAGAGGCTCTCTTAGAACTTCTCAGATCTCATCAGTGTGAGGAAACAGCTGCAAGATTGCTGGAGGTATTACTCAATAATGTGAAGATCAAGGAAACAAAAGCTACTAAAACTACAATCGTACCACTATCCCAGTATCTCTTGGATCCACAAACCCAAGCTCAACAGGCAAGGTTACTGGTGACATTGGCTCTTGGTGACCTTTTCCAGAACGAGGCACTTGCAAGAAGTGCTAATGCTGTTTCAACTTCTCATGCTCTTGTTAACGTGCTTGAAGACCAACCAACAGAAGAAATGAAAGTGGTCGCCATATGTGCTTTGCAAAATCTTGTAATGTACAGTCGCTCAAATAAGAGAACAGTTGCTGAGGCTGGTGGTGTTCAGGTAGTATTGGATCTAATAGGTTCATGCGATCCGGAGACATCTGTTCAGGCTGCAATGTTTGTTAAACTTCTATTTTCTAACCATACCATTCAAGAGTATGCTTCTAGTGAAACGGTCAGAACCATAACCGGTCAGAGCCTTAGAAATTTTTTTAAGTTTTTTAATTTTTAAATTTTTTTGATTTTAATTTTTTCAATTAACTAATCTAGATTAAACTTCTAAATATTTACAACCTAAATATTTACAAGTTAGAATTACACCTAAGCATAATTTCACCGATATTAATTAACGACTAATTAAAACTTCCCCGGCAACGGCGGTAAAAACTTAACACGCCCTGAAGGTATTATCCACAAGTGCAGGGTCGTACAAGTAATAAAGGGATTTGAGTCCTGAGTTATCGTCCCTCAGAGAAGTTGGTTAGCCTAATTAACTACCGGTTAATCTTACCCTAAGTATATTCTAGCAAATTATGAAATTTAAGGGAGTGATCTACATGGCTAGAATTAAAAATACTAGAAAACAATAAAATAATAAGAACTAAAGAAAATAAAACCGAGCAAAATTACTTACAGTGCTCCGAGCAAGAAAATACCTACAAAAAGATTATTAAAACAATTAAAACTAATTAACGCAATTAAAATAAAATGCAATTATGAAAATAACAAAGTAGGATTAATTAAACTAAAATTAACAAACCTAAAATGCAATTAAACTACTTAATCAAAATGCAATTTAAACTAACTTAAGATTTAATGAAATAAATATACCCCTAATCTAATTATAAATGAACACTTAATTAACTATCATCCTAATTAAAACTAAGTTTTATACCACTAAGCAAGAATACTAACATGCAATTTAATTAAAGACTTTAAACTAAGCTAACAAATTAAATTGAAATTAAACTATACTAAAAATGCATGAAAATGAATTAATTAGCTACTATGCACTAGCCAAACAAAGCCTTGACAAATTTTAAATTAGCCAAGAGGTCCCTCCATTCACTATGCACGTCTTCAATATTGTTTATTTTCATTTATAGGTGCTCTCGGGTTGTCCTCTGCTCCAGGCTGCTGTCCTCGGTCTGACTCTCACCAACTCTAATCGGTTTCGTGTGTAACATCCATTCCTGTAACAACCCAGCACAGCACGCCAGCCCCACGTTCCTGCCTGCCCAGACCTGCTCCTTCTTCTTTTTCTCCGTGCCAATGTCCAACTACTGCTCCTACCAACTCCTACTGCTGTCTAGGTTTGCTCTCGGTCTCCAACTGCTTTGGTTTCATTCATCAACAAGCCACGGAACTGCTCTCGATTTGATCCAGTCTTCTGCCCACGCTGCTAGCAGTAACGTACTCATGCATCCTCAGTTCGATAGCAGCCTGCACACGTCCTGCTCCAGCATTCGTTTCTAGGTTGGTGTGCTATCCGTGGCTTCTGCATCCGACGTTATCTGGCTCCTGTACTGCACTTCCGCATTTGCTTCGGTTCACAACCAGCTTGCAGGATCTGTCTACCTTGCAACAGAATGGGATGCACACATTACAGGGGAAATATCATCATGGACACCATTACAGGAGAAACATCATCATAAACAGTAATGGAAACATATAACAGGGGAAAACAAAGGAAAGCTCTCGGTTCGTAGGATACTCCCTACTGCACCATGGACATCATTTTATGCCAACAAAGTAAGTAAAGAGTTTAGAGAGATCAAAGATAAATTGCTGATATGAAAAGTAGTGATTAAGGAGGGATTACAGCAGCATAAGGAAAATGCAATAAAACAAATAGAAGCTAATACTCTAGAGTCATCTGTGAGCTTCATCATCTTGAATAAACATCATCATCGGGTTACTCTCATTCCAACTCCTACTACGATTGTTCCACATTGCCATTGATGAGGAGTAATACCCAGCATCAGCCCACATCAAAGCATCAAAATCGATAGGCAGATATGGAGAAGGAAGCTTATCACCCGAATGCACAAAGAGAGGAAACTCAAGAGCTTCAAAACATAAGAACACTTAAGCATTTCATAGCAAAACCAAGCATGAATAAATTGAAAATGAACCTTCAAAAAATCGAGCATAAGAAACTTTTCGTAACATATAAACAAAAGAAAATTGACATGACAAATAGTTGTGGAGAAAAATAAAATGATGAAACAAAAACAAAAGCTAATCGGGAAAGCTTGGAAGATAATCTCAAAAAAAATAAAACTTAACAAAGAAAACTAAAATAAAACTATTCTAAAAAAAACTAGCATAGAATTACTCTACTCTACTCTACTCTACCATAGACTACTTCTAAAAACTACACTACTTACCCTACTCCTACTTAGTTCTACTCCTACTTACATAGTTTTTTAATTGTCATCCATGTCTTATTTATACAAACACAAATGGGTATAATTGTAATTTTTTCATCCTAGATGAGTTGGCATTGTTTGGCCACTTGTCTTCACACCATTGGCTCCTTGAAAAGATATTTCCATGTCATCTGTCTTCTTGTCCAATTGGATGTGCTAGGTGGCATGGCTCGTGTTGTATGCGTGGTCCAATCTCGATTTTAGCCAAATTTTAGTCCATTTTCTATCGAAATATTCAAAATCCATCCGGATTTGATTTATCTGCAAACATGAGAATTTTAATTAAATAAGGGGATAATTAACAAAATAAATTGGGGATTTAAATAATTAATTAGAAAATTAAGCACAAATAATTCTAAAAAATATAGAATTATCACTCCCTAATTGGTAGTTTATATGGACGGCTTGTCAGGACCCCAGTTTCAATCCTTGACTTTAACCAAAAACCACAATAAATTTTTCGCATTTTTAACTTACCTTTCCTCTCTTCACTGGTTGGGCTGTGATTCGATGTCAGAGTCTTCACTTACCATAATATCCATTCTCATACATACATGTCAATATATTAATTCTGACTGTAGTTGCTTTTATTATACATGTAAGATTTTATAAAATCTAATACGATTACATTCCCCATAATATATAACGTATACATCACTGTGCTGTTTCTATGTTTAGATACACAACTGTACATAATAAGTATACCTGATGAATCGATAGGAACTAGCAGTGGACTCTGGGACACTCTCCCACGATAACTCTCGATCTACTGACGCTCTGTAGAGAGATGTAAAGAAAAAGGGGTGAGCATAACGCGCTCAGTAAGGAAATCAGGCAAGCAAGTAGATATCCACACTATCTACTCAAAATAGTGCTATGCCTTGAAAACATTATTTCCTTAACTCACTTTAAAAGCATGTCTTGAAATATAATATATATGTACTTGTACAGAATAAATCCCATGTACAGAAATCATGCTTTATTTCTCAAAAGTAGGCATGTAGTGCAACACAATGCATTTATATATAAATCATGCCTTTATGTAAATCATGCCATGTATATTTAAATCACATATAAATATGGCATCAAATGATTCACAACACAAATCGGAGTCCGACCCATCCCTCAGGTCTGTCCGCAGTTTAAATCAGTCAATCAATGTGATATATCATGTGAGACTCTGTGGTAAATACAAATAGTATCCTGGATTATGATCATATCCTAAAATGTGATCCCAAGCAACACAGATCTCGGTGTGCGGGGCATCACTGCTGTAACGGGAGGATGGTCAGTCCAATGTCAACCGTCAGCTACGTAACACACGGTACAGCGTACACCTCGTGCCCCGAGCACGGTACAAAGTACACCCGTGGACCCTCACAGCCAGGGTCTTTAGCCCTCGAAACCATGGAAATCCTCATAGCCAGGGTCTTTAGCCCTCGAAACCATGGAAATAAGTATACCACGTCTATATCAACCTCATGCGGATATCCTCTCTAGCTATGACACACAGTCACACCAGGAATCAGGCATGGGTTTCAACATGTATTACATATCACATACAGTGTGCGTCTTGAGTGCGACTCACAGTCGTCACTCCGCTCAACACTGTTTCACATCATAAAACTCAACTCTAGTGCGAGTAAACCTCCAGCAACTAGGTCAATGCATAGTTTATGTATCAAATCAAGTACGAGCAATAGCTCCCAGTACTATGCTATGCACAATATCAAAATCAAGTACGAGCAATAGCTCCCAGTACTATGTCATGTATAAACCATGAAGAATCGAGTACGAGCCACGCTCTAGCACTCTGTCATGCATATATCATTCAAAGCTGAGTACGAGTAAAACTCCAGTACTCTATCATGCATGTCATGAAAATCTAGTGCGTATCAAATCCAGCACTAATATTATGTGGAAAACATATGAATCCCAGTGCGAGCTGTGCTCTAGCACGATTCATTCTCACATAATATGATAGATGGCTATTTAAAAAGGGATTGTTTATAAAACATCAAAATCAGCACTCAAAGTGTGCTTAAGTCATATCAACCTTAAAATCATTAGCCCATCTATTTATTTTCATGCTAATAACAATTAAACACTCACAATAGCATTTTCCATGCTTTTTGCAACTTATCACAAAAGTTGACTTTTTGACTAACTAGGGGCAAAATCGTAATTTGCCACTATCGGGTCGCAATAATTATTATTCACTTTCTCTGACCCTCAGAGTTTTTAAGTGAATGCAGAAGCAGTTGAAAATACGTGCAGGTATCTCTAACTACTCGCAAAAGTCCCTTACCTCGGATCACGTCAAGTGACCTCACTTCCTCGGTGCTGCTCAATCCCGCAGTCCGATCAGCTCTCGATATAAACTCCGGAGCTGTAAATAACCATTCCTCAGGTTAATTATCATTTTCCTACTGTATTACACATTAATACAGTTTAATTTCCCTTAATGGGCCTTAAAATCCTTAATGGGCCTTAATCCGTATTAAGCCCATTTTCCACTTATTATTTCCCTTCATCAGGGTCTATCGACTCATTGGGCCTATCAATACCCATTGGGCTTTATTCCAAGCTCTTTGGATAGCCCGTATATCATTTACGACATTTAATTCAAAATTCCAATTATAATTCACTAAATACGGAATTTAATCTGAAATGCGTAAAATAAATCTTAAATACGCAATAATCACATAATTTATCGTAAATGAACTTTACTTACCCGAGAATATGCGATGGTACGCAAATCGAAGTTCGATCAGGCTTCCGTTCGGAATTAATCTTCGAACTGCACAATTTATTATATTTAACTCCGGGTCAATTTTCGATTAAATATAATTTAAATAAATTCATCGGAAATCAAATCGGTCACTTTTGACCTCGTATCGACTTACCCGAAGTCCGGTGAAATCCCGAAAATTTTCCTTTTCCTTTTTCTTTCTTTTTCCTCTTTTCTCCTTGGCTGAACCGGTCCGGTCCGGTTCAGCACAGAACCTTCTTCACTGAACCGCCGACCGGTTCAGGCATCTTTTGGCCGTGCCGGCGTATTCCGGCCGGTTCCCGACGCATAACCACCGCCGTTCGGCGCGCCTAAGCCTGGGCAACACTCGGCTGGGCTCGATCGGGACCAAGCACCGCCGGTGGCCGCCGAATCTCTTCTTTTCCGCCGCGGCTTCTCCTCTTCGATTCGCCGGCGTCCGGCGTCGGTGGAGATCGTGACCGGTGCCGATGGGTGCGCACGATCCTGCTCTTCCTTTCCGGCCGCTTGGCTGCCCGTGGGGTGGCCTGTGCTCGCCGTCCGGTGGCCTTCTCCCTCGGGTCGGCTTCCACGCGTTTTCTCTCTTCTCTCTCCCCGTGTTTTCTCTTCAGATTTCGTTTCTCTCTTCTTTTTTTTTATAATATATTTTTATTATTATTTTACTATAAAATAATAATAAAAATCCCATAAATATCCCAAAAATATCTCCAAAAATCATATTAAATTCATTTAATCCGTAAATGAATTTATCAGTCCGATTTTACCTTTTCGGTATATTTTTCCACTATTTTTGGGCTCATTTTTCGAGGCAAAAATTTCGATAAATTCTAATAAATTTATATCTTGATCAATTGGACTCGAAATTAAATATTTTCCTCGATTTTGATCAAGATTCCTCAATTTCATATTTTTAATGAAATTGTCTTATCGAAATTATACTGAATTTCAGTCATTTGACCGTTTTACCCCTGCACTCGTTCGGGAATTAACTTAACCCTTATCTCGCTGTTATGTAGCTTACATGCATTTTTAATTTCTCAAATTGTCGATTGCATGTTAGTAAATACTCTTCTTATGATTCAACTATAATTACATAGTGTTCATACACATAGGAATCATAAGGAAATAAGCTACAAAAAATCCGGGTCTGACAATCCTCCCCCACTCAGAAAATTTGGTCCTCCAAATTAGAACCAAGTCAGTCCTCAAATAGGTGAGGGTACTTCTCTCGCATCAGACTCTCTAGCTCCCAAGTAGCTTCCTCTGAAGTATGATGCTGCCAGAGAATCTTCACTAATCCGATGGTCTTCGATCTCAATACCTTCTCCTTCCTATCCAATATCCGAATCGGTCTCTCTACATATGACAAGTCCTCTCGGAGCTCCAAAGGCTCGTAACTAATCACATGTGACGGATCCGGGTGATACTTCCGAAGCATCGATATGTGGAAGACGTTGTGGACACCTGATAAGTCCGGTGGCAATGCCAACCTATACGCCTTATCTCCCACTCGATCAAGTATCTCAAAGGGTCCAATGTAGCGAGGATTTAGTTTCCCTCTCTTCCCAAATCTCGCTATGCCCTTGGAAGGAGAAACTCTCAGAAATACGGACTCACCAACTGCAAACTCTAGTGGCCTACGTCTCCTGTCAGCGTAACTCTTCTGTCTGCTCTGAGCTGTCCTCAGTCTCTCTACTATCAAGCGGACGTCCTCAGATGCTTGCGTAACCAAGTCAGGAGCAAAAATCTTACGGTCACCCACTTCTTCCCATCCAATGGGGGAACGACATCTACGGCCATACAAAGCCTCATACGGTGCCATCCCGATACTCGAATGATAACTGTTGTTGTAGGCGAACTCGGCTAGTGGTAGGTGGTCATCCCAGGAGCCTCGATAGTCTAGCACACATGCTCTCAACATGTCCTCCAGAGTCTGTATAGTCCTCTCTGACTGACCATCTGTCTGAGGATGGAAAGCGGTGCTCAAACTCAACTGGGTTCCCATGGCTTCCTGAAAATATCCCCAAAAGTGGGATGTGAAGCGGGAATCCCTATCAGAGACTATGCTCACTGGTACACCGTGTAACCTCACTACCTCGCGTACATACAGTTCTGCTAATGAACTCAGAGTATCAGTAGCTCTCATAGCTAGGAAGTGGGCTGACTTCGTCAGTCTATAAACGATCACCCATATAGCATCGTGATTCCTGCGGGTCCTCGGAAAACCCATCACGAAATCCATGGTGATATGCTCCCATTTCCATGTCGGTATAGGTAGAGGCTGCAACAATCCTGCAGGTTTCTGATGCTCTACCTTCACCTGCTGACATACAAGACACTTTGCCACGAAGTCTGCTACATCTCTCTTCATACCTGACCACCAGTATACCTTTCGGAGGTTCTGATACATCTTGTTACTCCCCGGATGCAACATATACTTCGACGAATGAGCTTCCGCTAATATCAATCTCCTAAGTCCTGGATCCTCGGGAACACACAATCTGCCTCTAAACCTCAATAGTCCATCAGAACTCAACTCAAAATCAGTCACGGTGCCTTTCTGCATCTGACTACTAACATCCATACAAAATGGGTCAGTCTGCTGAGCCACTCTGATCCTGTCCAACAGGTCCGGCTCCAAGCGTAGACTAGCTATCACATAGCCTGTATCCATGTCAGAAGGCACGACTCCCAAACTGAGGCTAGCAAACTGCTCTAGCAAATCATGTTCCCTAACCATCATATACGATATCATCCCCAGGCTCTTCCTGCTCAAGGCATCGGCTACAACGTTAGCCTTACCCGGATGATAAAGTATCTCACAGTCGTAGTCCTTCAGAAGCTCTAGCCATCTTCTCTGTCTCATGTTTAGCTCCTTCTGCGAGAACAGATACTTGAGGCTCTTGTGGTCGGTAAATATCTGAAACTTCTCTCCATACAAGTAGTGGCGCCATACCTTCAACGCAAACACTACCGCTGCTAGTTCCAAATCATGGGTCGGATAGTTCTTCTCATGATCCTTCAGCTGTCTGGATCCGTAAGCAACTACCTTCTCGTCCTGCATCAATACGCAGCCCAGTCCCTGATGCGAAGCATCGGTATATACTGCAAATCCTCCTGAGCTTGTAGGGATAGTGAGAATCGGAGCTGTGGTCAATCGACGCTTCAACTCCTCAAAGCTCTTCTCACAATCCTCGTTCCATATGAACGGTGCACTCTTTCGAGTAAGACGTGTCAACGGAGCAGCCAACTTCGAAAATCCCTCAACGAATCTCCGATAGTATCCAGCTAAACCCAGAAAACTCCTGATCTCGGTGACTGTCTTTGGCTGTTCCCACTGAACTACAGCCTCTATCTTAGATGGATCAACTGATACACCATCTCTCGATATAACGTGTCCCAAAAATGAGATCTGTGACAACCAAAAGTCACACTTGCTGAGCTTAGCATATAACTCATGCTCCCGTAACGTCTGCAACACGACCCTGAGGTGCTCCTCATGTTCCTCCTTGGATCTCGAATACACCAATATGTCATCGATGAAGACGATAACAAACTGGTCCAAGTATGGCTTGAACACATCGTTCATCAAAGCCATGAAAGCAGCTGGAGCATTCGTCAATCCGAATGGCATGACCAAGAACTCGTAGTGGCCATATCGGGTACGAAATGCTATCTTGGGTACATCTCCACTCCGAACCTTCAGCTGATGATACCCAGACCTTAGGTCAATCTTGGAAAAGACCTGTGCTCCCTGTAGCTGATCTAGCAAGTCGTCAATGCGTGGAAGGGGGTATCTATTCTTGATGGTGGCCTTATTCAACAATCGGTAGTCTATGCACAATCGGAGGCTCCCATCCTTCTTCCTCACAAACAAAATCGGTGCTCCCCAAGGTGAAACACTCGGTCGTACAAAGCCCCTATCCAACAGCTCCTGTAACTGTCTCTTGAGCTCCTCCAGCTCAACTAAGGCCATGCGATATGGTGGTCTCGAAATAGGCTCCGTACCAGGTACCAGATCTATACAGAACTCCATCTCTCTGTCTGGTGGTAACCCTGGCAATTCATCCGGGAAAACATCTGGGTACTCACTGACCACAGTGATATCTGTCAACTCCGGATGTGCCTTATCCATATCTACCACGTACGCAATGAAACCTTGATATGTTGAAGGTTTTCTAAATCAGTAATCATGTAATAATCATAACTACTCCTTTCATTTATCTTTATTAAATTTTACAACATATCTAGTAGGGTTAGGAAACATAACTGTCTTAGCGTAACAATCTAAAACAGCATGGTTTGCAGATAGCCAATCCATTCCTAATATTATATCAAAGTCGCTCATACTTAGTAATATTAGATTGGCTGTCATCTCCTTATCCCCTACTCTCAACTTGCAGTCATTATATACATATTCTACAACTTGACTACTATTCATAGGCGTACTGATTAACATCATCATACATAAACGTGTACGCTCTACATGTCTCTCTAATTTACATGCAAATGATGGCGATACAAAAGAATGCGTGGCACCAGGATCAATTAAAATATATGCTTCAATATCATAAATCAGGATGTTACCTCGAATCACATCCGATGAAGCATCAGCTGTTCCCTGGTCCAAAGCATGTACTCGCCCTTGACCCATCACTTGTTTCCCTTTCTCCTCTGCCGTCGCTCTACCTCTCTGAGCAGACGTACCAGTTGGGGTTCTATCAAACTCCCTGGCCCTCTGTGGTGCAGTCGCATACGGCAATGGGCAATCTCTAGCCAGATGCCCTTGTTTCCCATATCGGAAACATACTATAGCACCCTGTGAACACGGCCAATCTCCATGAAATCTGCCGCATCTTCTGCACTGATCTGCAGCAGGTCTCGGTCCTCCTATCATAATGCCCTTCGCTGGGGCTGCAGTCGGATAAGCAGGAGATCTAACATATCTATCTCGTGTCCCCTCTATCCGTGATCTCTTACCGAAGGGTTTCTTCCCCCCTCGATAACTAAAATCTCTAGCCGGCCTCTTCTTTTGCAAGTCTTGGCTACGGCTAAACTTCCCAAACTCGGAAGCATTCCTCTCATAGTCCTGCTCACATAGTTGCGCCCTGCGCACTGCCTCCTCATAAGTCACTATGTCTAATGGGACCAACTTGGACCGTAGCACCGGTCTCAACCCGTCGATAAACCTGTGGACCTTCCTGGTCTCACTATACATAGTATCCGGGTCATATCTTCCTAGGGATAGGAATCGAGTCTCATACTCGTCCACCGATAAACTCCCCTGGTTGAGTCTCAAAAACTCTGCATGTAACTTCCGCTGTGCGGTGTCAGGAATAAACTGCCTCCTAAAGGCCTCCCGAAATATATCCCAAGTGATATCCGTATGTCGGGATCTCAATATAGGTCTGGTGGACTTCCACCAATGTTCTGCGGCTCCCTTCAGTAGGAACGTAGCAAACGCGACCATCTCCGAGGTCGTACACTCGATGTATCCATAGAGCTTCTCTAGCTCTGCCAACCACTCCTCAGCAGCTACGGGGTTCTTGACCCCACTAAATGATGGAGGTCTGAACTTCTGGAACTCCCTCAACCGATGCAAGTCACATCCATATCCTAATCCACTACCACCCGAAACCGGTGGGGGTGTAGGAGTATCTACAGTCCTCTGTGCATCAGCTGTCTGCGTAGGTGTATCAGGGGCAACTGCCTCTCCTGTAGCAGCTCCTGCCTCCTGTCTCTGCCTACTTGGCATCGTCTGTGCCAGTATCTCAATAATAGTCTCGAGACCACGCTCTAATCTCGTGAAGCGCGTCTCGGCACAATCGGGTGCCTCAGTAGCACCTGCAGTCTCATGCGTAGGTAATGGCCTGGCAGCGGCTCGTCCCTCGGGTCTCTCTCCCCGGCCTCGAGCCCTACCTCTCATACCTCTACCACTACGCGTATTTGCCATATAGGCAAAGTTCCTGCATTCATAATAGTGAATCAGTCCATTTCCTATCTGGTATACACAGTTATATCTAAACACAGCACAGTACTATGGGGATGTACACTTTCTTATTTTCTAACACCGACTCACATCAGACCAACCTCTGCTCTGATACCATCCTGTCAGGACCCCAGTTTCAATCCTTGACTTTAACCAAAAACCACAATAAATTTTTCGCATTTTTAACTTACCTTTCCTCTCTTCACTGGTTGGGCTGTGATTCGATGTCAGAGTCTTCACTTACCATAATTTCCATTCTCATACATACATGTCAATATATTAATTCTGACTGTAGTTGCTTTTATTATACATGTAAGATTTTATAAAATCTAATACGATTACATTCCCCATAATATATAACGTATACATCATTGTGCTGTTTCTATGTTTAGATACACAACTGTACATAATAAGTATACCTGATGAATCGATAGGAACTAGCAGTGGACTCTGGGACACTCTCCCACGATAACTCTCGATCTACTGACGCTCTGTAGAGAGATGTAAAGAAAAAGGGGTGAGCATAACGCGCTCAGTAAGGAAATCAGGCAAGCAAGTAGATATCCACACTATCTACTCAAAATAGTGCTATGCCTTGAAAACATTATTTCCTTAACTCACTTTAAAAGCATGTCTTGAAATATAATATATATGTACTTGTACAGAATAAATCCCATGTACAGAAATCATGCTTTATTTCTCAAAAGTAGGCATGTAGTGCAACACAATGCATTTATATATAAATCATGCCTTTATGTAAATCATGCCATGTATATTTAAATCACATATAAATATGGTATCAAATGATTCACAACACAAATCGGAGTCCGACCCATCCCTCAGGTCTGTCCGCAGTTTAAATCAGTCAATCAATGTGATATATCATGTGAGACTCTGTGGTAAATACAAATAGTATCCTGGATTATGATCATATCCTAAATTGTGATCCCAAGCAACACAGATCTCGGTGTGCGGGGCATCACTGCTGTAACGGGAGGATGGTCAGTCCAATGTCAACCGTCAGCTACGTAACACACGGTACAGCGTACACCTCGTGCCCCGGGCACGGTACAAAGTACACCCGTGGACCCTCACAGCCAGGGTCTTTAGCCCTCGAAACCATGGAAATCCTCATAGCCAGGGTCTTTAGCCCTCGAAACCATGGAAATAAGTATACCACGTCTATATCAACCTCATGCGGATATCCTCTCTAGCTATGACACACAGTCACACCAGGAATCAGGCATGGGTTTCAACATGTATTACATATCACATACAGTGTGCGTCTTGAGTGCGACTCACAGTCGTCACTCCGCTCAACACTGTTTCACATCATAAAACTCAACTCTAGTGCGAGTAAACCTCCAGCAACTAGGTCAATGCATAGTTTATGTATCAAATCAAGTACGAGCAATAGCTCCCAGTACTATGCTATGCACAATATCAAAATCAAGTACGAGCAATAGCTCCCAGTACTATGTCATGTATAAACCATGAAGAATCGAGTACGAGCCACGCTCTAGCACTCTGTCATGCATATATCATTCAAAGCTGAGTACGAGTAAAACTCCAGTACTCTATCATGCATGTCATGAAAATCTAGTGCGTATCAAATCCAGCACTAATATTATGTGGAAAACATATGAATCCCAGTGCGAGCTGTGCTCTAGCACGATTCATTCTCACATAATATGATAGATGGCTATTTAAAAAGGGATTGTTTATAAAACATCAAAATCAGCACTCAAAGTGTGCTTAAGTCATATCAACCTTAAAATCATTAGCCCATCTATTTATTTTCATGCTAATAACAATTAAACACTCACAATAGCATTTTCCATGCTTTTTGCAACTTCTCACAAAAGTTGACTTTTTGACTAACTAGGGGCAAAATCGTAATTTGCCACTATCGGGTCGCAATAATTATTATTCACTTTCTCTGACCCTCAGAGTTTTTAAGTGAATGCAGAAGCAGTTGAAAATACGTGCAGGTATCTCTAACTACTCGCAAAAGTCCCTTATCTCGGATCACGTCAAGTGACCTCACTTCCTCGGTGCTGCTCAATCCCGCAGTCCGATCAGCTCTCGATATAAACTCTGGAGCTGTAAATAACCATTCCTCAGGTTAATTATCATTTTCCTACTGTATTACACATTAATACAGTTTAATTTCCCTTAATGGGCCTTAAAATCCTTAATGGGCCTTAATCCGTATTAAGCCCATTTTCCACTTATTATTTCCCTTCATCAGGGTCTATCGACTCATTGGGCCTATCAATACCCATTGGGCTTTATTCCAAGCTCTTTGGATAGCCCGTATATCATTTACGACATTTAATTCAAAATTCCAATTATAATTCACTAAATACGGAATTTAATCCGAAATGCGTAAAATAAATCTTAAATACGCAATAATCACATAATTTATCGTAAATGAACTTTACTTACCCGAGAATATGCGATGGTACGCAAATCGAAGTTCGATCGGGCTTCCGTTCGGAATTAATCGTCGAACTGCATAATTTATTATATTTAACTCCGGGTCAATTTTCGATTAAATATAATTTAAATAAATTCATCGAAAATCAAATCGGTCACTTTTGACCTCGTATCGACTTACCCGAAGTCCGATGAAATCCCGAAAATTTTCCTTTTCCTTTTTCTTTCTTTTTCCTCTTTTTCCTCTTTTCTCCTTGGCTGAACCGGTCCGGTCCGGTTCAGCACAGAACCTTCTTCACTGAACCGCCGACCGGTTCAGGCATCTTTTGGCCGTGTCGGCGTATTCCGGCCGGTTCCCGACGCATAACCACCGCCGTTCGGCGCGCCTAAGCCTGGGCAACACTCGGCTGGGCTTGATCGGGACCAAGCACCGCCGGTGGCCGCCGAATCTCTTCTTTTCCGCCGCGGCTTCTCCTCTTCGATTCGCCGGCGTCCGGCGTCGGTGGAGATCGTGACCGGTGCCGATGGGTGCGCACGGTCCTGCTCTTCCTTTCCGGCCGCTTGGCTGCCCGTGGGGTGGCCTGTGCTCGCCGTCCGGTGGCCTTCTCCCTCGGGTCGGCTTCCACGCGTTTTCTCTCTTCTCTCTCCCCGTGTTTTCTCTTCAGATTTCGTTTCTCTCTCTTTTTTTTTTTTATAATATATTTTTATTATTATTTTACTATAAAATAATAATAAAAATCCCATAAATATCCCATAAATATCCCAAAAATATCTTCAAAAATCATATTAAATTCATTTAATCCGTAAATGAATTTATCAGTCCGATTTTACCTTTTCGGTATATTTTTCCACTATTTTTGGGCTCATTTTTCGAGGCAAAAATTTCGATAAATTCTAATAAATTTATATCTTGATAAATTGGACTCGAAATTAAATATTTTCCTCGATTTTGATCAAGATTCCTCAATTTCATATTTTTAATGAAATTGTCTTATCGAAATTATACTGAATTTCAGTCATTTGACCGTTTTACCCCTGCACTCGTTCGGGAATTAACTTAACCCTTATCTCGCTGTTATGTAGCTTACATGCATTTTTAATTTCTCAAATTGTCGATTGCATGTTAGTAAATACTCTTCTTATGATTCAACTATAATTACATAGTGTTCATACACATAGGAATCATAAGGAAATAAGCTACAAAAAATCCGGGTCTGACACGGCTAATGTGAGAAGAAGTCACTTGTGCATCTGTAGTATATGAAAGTTTCCATTTCCAGGCCATACTCTTTGGTTATATTGCATATCCATCTTTTTTATTGTATTAGAAGTAAGGTTTACAAAACTTACGATTGTAACATTTTGAAAGAGCATCTTATATGATGTTTTGCGCTTTTTATGGTCTTAATTTGATTTGTGGTTCCACCTTGATTGGTAATTCTGACTATACCATCATTTATTAAGGGTGCTTTACGTTGTGGACACATCTTAAAAAATCTTCAATTACCTATAAAACATATCACTTATGGAGAACAGAGTTTTAGAACTCAAATTGTGATTTACTGATGCAATAATTGCAACTATAAATTCTTTTTCTACTTTCGTAGTCCGTGAAAAATACATATTTGCATTATTGTTGTTGCTCTGCAGCTAAATGAAAACTGAGGTGGATGGTAAATTGTCTATTTTTTGACCCATTTATTGCCTTACTGAGCAGTCTTCACGGTACTTGTTGCGTATGTGTGTATGCATCTTAGTTTTCTTTATCATTGGCAAAGTCTTGTGCTAGTAAGAAGTGATAAACAACACACATTGTTCAAAGACCAGTAGTACTTCGAAATTAATTTGGTTTTTAATGGTATTGGTAATCCATTGTTCTTAGATAACCATTCCATGCTTGCTTTTACTTCTGTTATGCAGTAACTTCTATCCATATCTTACAGCTGCTATCGAAAAGGATTTATGGGCCACTGGAACTGTGAATGAGGAGTATTTAAAAGCTCTGAATTCTTTAGTTAGCAACTTCCCACGTTTGAGAGAAACTGAGCCTGCGACACTTAGCATTCGCTATTTAGTTACGTCCCTCAAAATAGGTTCTGAGGTAACTCAAGAAGCGGTTTTGGATGCTCTTTTTCAACTTAAGAGGTCCAAATCAGTGAGAGTAGCCATTTTTTTTAAGTTTATTTAGTTTTCTTATGAATTCTGGATGATATTTGTGATGATGATCTGATCAGACTGTATATGATGGTGATTGTCAATGAATAGTTGATGTTAGTTTTGATATATATTTTATGTTTGTTTTTATCGATTTCTACATGTCTGTTTCATTATTTTAGGTACTCGAATGTAAGCTATAAAAATACTAAAAATATATCTAATCAATATAGAAAATATATAGTAAAATTAGCTATGGAAATCTGTCGCTGAAGCCTTTTAGAGACGAAAAATTTATTCAATTTTTAAATATATTTAGCGATGAAACATTCATGAATATATATACAATTCAGCTACAGAATTCCGCTGCTGAATACTTTTAGCGACGAGAAATTTAATTAATTCAAAATATATATATAAATTAGCAACGAAAATCCGTCGCTGAACGAAAATTTAATTAATTCAAATTTATATAAATTAGCGATGGAAAATTTAATTAATTCAAATATATATATATATATTAGCGACAAAAATCCGTTGCTGAATCCTTTTAGCAACGAAAAATTTAATTAATTCAAACATATATATAACTTAGAGACGGAAATCCGTCGCTGAATCGTTTTAGTGACGGATTTTTTGCTTAATTGAAAAATAAAAATTGCTTCGGAATTCCATCGAAAAAAATTTTCAACGACGAAAATTATTTGCGACGGAATTAACGACAAAATTTTTCTCTCAACGACGAAAACTTTCAGCGACTTCAATTTTACCGATGGAAAGTTTCGTCGCTAATTCCGTCACAAGTACTCATTTGCAATGGAAAGCAAAAATTAGCGACGAAAAATTCGTCGCTATTGCCCCTTTTTTCTTGTAGTAATGGTTAATGTAATTATTTAATGCAACAATACAATTTAATTTGAATTTTTTACTTAAGGGGATTGCACCTTTAATTCCCATGATTACATGGTTATTCATGGGTAAAACGAAGTACATAAAAATTCTAGGGTTTTACATTAATTAACTTGTCTTAATGAGATTTGAAAACTCTCAATCAAATCTCTTTCTTCTAGGGCCAAGGGCTCAAGTTACTCTACCACTGATTAATGGCCTTAAGATATATTCTCAAATGCTCACTTAGGGTGATGAGTCCTATCTTGATCACACATATATCTCTGTGCAATTACATTATACCCTGTTTCATCCTAATTGGTAAACCTTTATAGGAATTCTTAAAGAATAGTCAAAATAAAGTATTAATCACATAAGATATTATTGCGATCTCAAGTCTAATGATCATTTATACAACTTTCACTTAAGAAGATATTTCATCGACACTTAAGTGTAAGACCCAATTTTTATCGAAATTCCTTATGGTTCATATAATGTAAACATGGTTGGATGTAAATTGAATCATAAGAATACTTGTACGTGAATGAAAAATGCCAATGGAATGTATAAAAATTCCCGAATATATTTAAAGATCAAATGGAGATTTATAGGCCACATAATAAACGAATGGGATTTGGAACATTCGGATTGGAGATAAGAATTTAAAACACGAAATGAGAAAGGGTTCGTGAAGGGAAGTTGTGTTGATTTGGTCCCGAACACGTTAAAGGGTAAAACGGTCAAAAGACCCGAAATTCGATGTCAATTCGGTAAGAAATTTACACTGTAAACATGGATTCAGGAAATCTTGATCAATAAAGGAGAAATAATTAAAAATTAGGTTAAATTGATCAAGATATGAATTTATTGGAATAAACCGAAACTTTCACCTCAGGAAGTTATCCTGAAAATTTTGGAAAAATACACCAGAAAGATAAAATCAGACAGATAAATACATTAATTGATTTAATGAATAAAATATAATTTTTTGGGATATTTTGGCAAAAATATTATATTTTATTAAATTAAAATAATAATAAAAAATAATAAAATAATAACGTAAAAAAAAGGAATCGCAAAATCGCGATTTTGAAACAGAAGAAAGAAATAGAAGGCAAACGAGGAAGCAAGCTGAGGGCCTCCCCCTTCTGCCTCACCCATCGGAGATGCCGAGGAGACCTAGACGAGGCGACCGAGCCATCGTTGGCACTAGTGGAGGACAAAGGAAGCGGTGATCGACGAGAGAGAGAGAAAGAAAAGAGAGAAGCCGAGAGAGAGGAGAGAAAATGGAGGAGAGAGAGGCGAACGAAGGCCGAGGAAGGGGGAACGCCTCGCCACCGATCAGAAGGGACAACCAACAGCGTCGATCCAATCGCAAATCGGTGAGAAACGACGCCGATCGGGAGAGAAACAAATGGGTAGCGACGTCGGAGGGAGAAGAGGCCGGACAGGCCACTTTTCGGCCATCACTGGCGAAACCGACCCCAGATACATGCACCGGAGGACCTCGCGGATCTGCTGGAAATGGAAGCCGATAAAGAATCGATCGGCGAAGCTCCGAACAGTGTAGAAGAAAATCAGACCGGACTAAACTGGGCTGAAGAAAAGAAGAAAAAGAAAGAAAAAGAAAAAGAAAAAGGGAAAAGAAAAAAGAATAAAAATGATAGAAAAATTCCAGTGATGCAATCGAGCTATGGGTAAATCGGTAAGCAATCGAAATTGACCAAGTTAAATTTCCAAATATTTAAGTTGATTAATATCCGACTGAAAATTGACTGGAAAAATATGTAATTGTGTAGCTCGACAATTGACATCAAATGAGAGCTCGAGTCATCCTCGGTTTGTGTACTATCATGGAATCTCAAGTAAGTAACCCTTATTTATCACAATTTGCATTGTTATGCGTGTTAGAAATTTACCGCATAAATTATGGATTAATTTCGTATAAAATGAATTAAATTTTGTAATTTAAGATAAATTGTCGTAAATAATTAATTGAGCTATCCAAGAGTTTAGAACGAGACCCAATAAATACTGGTGGGCCCAATGAGCCCAATAGGCCTCGATAATGTAAATAGTAAGTGAAAAATAGGCTTAAGGCCGATTAAGGCCATTAAGGTGCAATCGGGCCCAAGATTGTAAACGGGCCCAATACTTTGAATTAAGCTCAGAAATGATGAAATAATGTTAATTGAATGATTTTTGACCCGGTAAATAATTATACACAGCTCCGGAGATTTGATTGGGAGCAAATCGGACTGAGTGACGAGACATTAGTGAAAAGGTCACACTGTACAGAAAAATGAGGTAAGAGAATTTTGCAAGTAGCTAGAGGTAGCTACACGTATTTTTAATAGCTTTTGTATACACTGAAAATGTATAAAGGTCTTAGAAATAGATTAAAAATTTTAAGGACTCGAGATAGGTAAAAGACTATTTTACCCTTGCTGAGGGAAATTCACCTAAGGATGGTGAAAGCAAGACATGCATGAAATGCATGATTTGAGGAAATTTCGTGACTTTTTAGCAAAACAAATTGGTAGATTGACCAGTATTTGCATAAATTTCACAAGATAACACTACGGAAGTGTTATTTAGATTTAAATGAAATTTCTTTGGAAAAAGGGCTAACTATCAAGTTTATATGGAAACAGATGGTGCTGGAGCCTTGCTCGCACTATATCTGAGTTTGTGAGTGTGAATAATAGTGCTGGAGCAGTTGCTCGCATCGATTTATGTGACATGATATGCATAAAAAGGTGCTGGAGTGATAGCTCGCACTAGTTTTAATGATTTGACATGCATGAGAGGTGTTAGAGCTTAGCTCACACGACTTTTGAACTGTGTGACGCATGCATTAGTGCCGGAGCAAGGGTTCGAACTAGAGTTTTACATGCATGGATGTTGGAGCCTAGCTCGCACCAGATTTTCACATGATTTTTGTAATAGGGTGTTGGAGCCTAGCTCGCACCAAATTTCCATATGATTTTCGTGACAGGGTGCTGGAGTCTAACTCGCACCAGATTTTCACTTGATTTTTATGACACAGTGCTAGAGTCTAGCTCGCACTAGTTTTACATGATTTTGAAAGAGTGCTGGAGCTTAGCTCGCACTAGATCTTATGAGATTTTATGAAACGCGTGTTGGAGCTTTGCTCACATGAGATTTTCCTTGATTTTATGAGAGTGCTGGAGCATCGTTCACACTGATTTTATGAGACATGCAATGAGCCGTGCTTGGAGCGTCGAGTAGACTGTGTGTCACATCGATTAAATATGCTCGCACATGCATTTTGAGATAGGCACAATTATTGATATGAGATGTGGGTCCACGGAGTACATTGTACCGTGCAAGTAGCATGGAGTACGTTGTACCGTGCTGGCATTGATTATGTGGCATCTTTGGATACGAGTGGCATCTTCGAATGTGAGTGGCATCTTCGGGCAGGACCGACGGGATGGACTGACCCACCTCCCGGAGCGGTTCCCGATACTGGTGAGACCCTGCACATAAGATCCATGTAGAGTGGGATTACGAGGATATGGCCATAGTCCCGGTTATTTGCCTGAGATATATATATATATATATTGCCTAGTCTCGCATGTTACTATCTGATGTTTTGAAAGTTTGAGAATACGTGGATTTTGTGTGAGTTTGGACCACCCGAGGGAGAGGTTAGATCCTGACTAATGATATTGGTTTTGTTGTGAATAAATGAAATTTTCAATGTTTTCAGAAATGCTTGGAACTAAATGATTTTATTTGGATCAAGATCACCCGAGGGAGGGGTTGAGTCCTGATGAGTGTGACTAAGATGTGATTTGATGAGAATGAAACTGGGATTTAAACTTAAACTTACATGACGTTATTTCCATGCTATTTCAACCCATGTGTGAGGTAAACTGGTTTTACATGACATTCATGGTGTGGCATATGGGTATGCGTAAAGGTTTTGTGGAAACTCAGCATGATGTATTTTTCATAATTATTTATAATTCATGCAATGAAATGTTTTAGCATGAGGAGGTTATCCATGCTTTAATTGCAAATGCATGATTTTGAGTTAATTCACGCATTTTATGATTTAACATGAGATGCCATTAAGGCATGAGTTGCATGATTTCCATAAGCACGAACAGCTTTTATAAACTATGGCATTGATGTGTGCATGATTTCGTGCATGAGCTTTAAACGAAAAGAAATGGATTTAAGGGCATGGCATTATGAGCATGTAGATAGTGGAGCTATCTACTTACTTGCATAATTGCCTTACTAAGCGTGTGGTTGCTCACCCCCCTTATTTTCTCCTATTTTCAGAGCACTCGCAGTAGATAGTAAGCGGCTGATGACTTGTCTTCTTCGTATCCGTTGCTTCCCATTGTCAAGAACAGGTATACACACTTGTATGATTTTTGTATCTAAATATGTAAATGCACAGTACTGTAAACGTATATGATGTCGGGGATGTAAGGTTATGTAAATGAAATTTTGAATGTAACATGGAAATGGAATGATAAGTAGTGTGAGGGGACTAACACCGAATCATAGCCCAACTATTGGTAGGATGGTCACAATGAGAGGAAGGTAAGAATTAAATATGAAAGAAAAACAAAAAATTTACTTTGATTTTTGGGTCATGACATTAAGTGACTATACCAAATTGGTTTCTCAATTTGAGTCAGTTTAGTGAACTTGTCTTTTCAAACAAACACCTATAATGTTAGTCTAAGCATATCAATACTTCAGTTTATGAGATCAGTTGCTTACTTTCTCTAAGTAAAGACATAACATTGTACTGTCTCAATATCATTTGACAATATCTCCTTTTCTTGATAATGACAATAGGGATCTCATAATTATAACCACCTTAGAATTCCCTTCATAAAATATATTTTATTTTAAGGGCTTTATCATAAGTAATTATTCATAGTTCAAATCAATTTGTACATAAAGAATAATGCCAATATTAAATAATTTTTTTAAAACAATAAATGTTCAAATATCCAAAACTGAAAATGTTCAGATTGGCTGTAGAGCAAAACCCTATACCAACAATTTGGTGATCATTACAACCATGTTATCTTTGGTCATGTTTGCTTTTAACCTTTAAGAAGTGAATCACTTTTACAAAGTAGACATTCTTTCTGCATAAATAATATCTTTCGTATTCTTGAAGTCCTTATCAACCTTGTTGAAGTTTACTGGCCATTCTTTCCACATGCATAGTAAAAACCTTTTGTATTCTTCAAATTTTTATCAACCATGTTGAAGTTTTTTTATTTCTTCTTCGAAAGGTTTTTCTGCTACTTGTTATGATATTTGTTCATTCTTAAAAGAATATGAAGAGATAGGATCTTGAATGTTATGCTTATTGTTGTCCTTTACATTATTAGAGATTTCATTTTTTTTTTAGTTTGCATTTTCAATTTAAATGTACTTAACCCATTCATTCAAGGTAAATGATTTCTTCCAATGATCATGGCCACTTGAGACGTTTCAAAAATTGGTTCATGGACATCATCAAACTCAGTTGCAATATAATTAAATTTAATGAGCTGATCAATGATAAATTTAGAATTTGTCATTTTAACATCCACTTATATGTTCACTACGAATGACTTGTTTCCGACATCTTCATTCTCATACAGTTTCTCTAAAACATGTCAAAATTTGATTATTTGAACTGTGTTTATGAAACATTTTGAAGAGTGGACTACTAAGAACTTGAAGGATGGTTAGGCAGATATGTAGTCATCTTCAATCCATTCACTACTATTAGGAAGTTAATAGAATACATTTAAAAAATGTAGTTTTTGACAAAGGACTACCTTTTTATAACTTTAATATATTTAAGTATAGGTTTTCTTAGATATCTTAGACTATGCTTTCAAACTGTTGTATAATATGTTTATATAAACTATGTTTTTTAATGAAAAATCACAGTCTTATTTATATATATAAACTACGCTTTTATGAAAAACTATGGTCTTTATATATGTGTACTGCACTTTTATGAAAAATATAATTGTTTTCTTTTTGTATATCTAGGCTACGCATTTTATGAAAAAGCGTAATCTTTTGCATACATAGACTACGTTTTTATACACAGAAAACAAAAAATGTACTATATTTTTATATACATAAAACAAAAAATGTAGTCTTTTGTAGACTATATATATATATATATATATATATATATATATATATATATATATATATATATATATATATAATAAAAGCGTAGTCTTTTTGTACAAAAACTGCTCCCCCTCTCCCCCCCCCCCCCCCTGGCGCCTTTTTTTAAGTGTAGTCTTTTTATAGGCTAAGCTTATGGTATGGAGGCCACACTTATATGAAAATACATTATAAAAAGCAACATATTCCATAAAAAAATGCAATTATAAACAATATATTCATAAAAATATATGTAATAAATACGCTAAGTAATTCATTAACAATTTAATTAATACAAAATGTACATAATAAATTGTATTATGAAAACAACCAATTCTTTCACCATAAAATAGAAAATCTAAAGTACTAGACACAATTTGGTATATTTTCTCTTACACTTTGGTAGCATGAACCAAAATACTTGATACTTACTCGCACCATTCCATTCAGAATTCTAATTTCTTTCATAATATATATTCTTCCTTTCGATGAAACTTAAATTATAAAATTTTATAAAAAAATAATATATCAATATAAGTAGAAGTGTAAGCAGTACAATAGTTGCATTTAACTATTTTTTTTTGGCAATGTCTATATACTACATTAGATATGAGATTAATCTTCACTCATGTTACATGGCTGGTGTCGATCCAAAGGAATTTGACTAGATAAGAATTCAAAAATAAGACCTCCAGTTATGAATCATCCTCACTCAAAAACTCATTAGAGCCTTACGCTATTGAATCAACCCTTTGAGTTTACATTTAAACATTTTACTATCCTAAAAAATAGATTTTTTTACTAACAATATAAAATAATTTTTTATTCTAACAAATAATTAAATAAAATTGTTGTTGTACTGAACAACAATGATTGGATGGTGTTGACGTAATCTCCCTAGTTGTCTCTTCCACGTGTACTGAAGATTCTGCAAAAACAGTAAAGATCAAAGAGGCGCAGGGATCGGTCCCTACGCGCGCACTCTGATGCTTAAGTCAGAAAAAATGTTTAAGCAGAGGTTTTATGAAAAAGTAGAACTTAGGTTTTTTTACTCATACCTGGGGGTATTTATAGATGTTTTTCATCTGGCTTTCTATTTTCCCAAGGCTTATGAATATTTGGGCCCAAGACTTTATCATTTTGGGCGGTCTGGATCTGAGGTCCAGGCGTGTGTCTGGGCAGCGACAGAGTTCTTAGGCACTCTATCGCGAGACTCAGAAGTCTGCCGCTGTGACGCAGAGGTCTGTCGCAAGGAATACTCTGCCGCTAGGCTTAAGGCACAGAGGTCTGTCGCATGGCAAACACTACCGCATGACCTCTGTCGTAGACTCTGGGTGCAGAGGTCTGTCGTATAGCAGACTCTGCCACAGACATAAATCACAGAGGTTTGTAGTAGGCATACTCTGTCGCAAGACATAGGGAGCAGAGGTCTGTCGCTGGCATACTCTGCCGCGAGACCTCTGTCGCAGGCTTAAGGTGCTGAAACTCTGTCGCCAAAGCGTACTCTGTCGCGTGACCTTACCTCTGTCACCCAGATTACTCTACCGCGTGATCTCACCTCTGTCGCAAAGCATACCATGCCACGTGGTTATGACTTTCGATGATTGCCACGTAGCACGCCACGTGGCCTTTGAGCTGATGCGTGGGTACCCTTTATTGGCCTATGTTTGCTTATGTGGAATTGATGTATATGACCTCTATCAATTGCTCCCCACTCTTTTGTAGGAAAATTTCCTGTGAAAGAGTATGATAATAGGATTGTATCTTTCTAGGATCGTTTATTAAGGACGCGACCCACATTTAGGCTACCATTCACAAGGGACGCTTCAGTCACTTCAGCCGCGAATGTATATATTTTCAGTTTACTGTACACGCGCGACTTCAGCCCCCCTTAGCCGTGACTATATATAAGGGGTCCGGTATTGCGAATTGCTGAGAATCTCTCTCGCAGTATTCTGTCGCAACTCTCTTGCTTACCTGCCACTCTATCGCATCTCTCTCGCACAGTCTATCGCAACTCTATCGTATACACTACTACTCTGTCGCATCTTTCTAGCATAGTCTACCACAACTCTGTCGCTGCATTAGGTAACTCTGTCGCATACTCTGTCAAACTCTGTCGTCGGTTAGTTCTTTCCAGTTTTTCTTAACTTAAGAATGGCAAGCCACGGTGTGGGAAAGCGTATAGAACTAGGAGTTAGATCGACTTTGACAGAAGCTGACATTCAGGATCTTAGGTCTAGATTTTCATTGCCCGAGGGATACACTTATGGTCCAAGCCCTCAAGAGAGTGACGTACGTATTGTGTCCAACGGAGTAGTTATTTTTAGAATATCCCTAGAGCTAGGATTCCATTTTCCTATCTCTGACTTCGGAGCTTCTTTCCTTAGGGCTCAAAGGATTGCCCCTGGATAGCTACACCCTCATGCTTAGATGCAATTAATTGGTTTAACCATGCATTACCGAGTAAGGGGTGTTTCTCCATCTCTTCCCTTATTTATACTTTTTTTAGGTTCTGGGGCAGCCCTGGGTTAGTTTCTTATTCCCTTCAACGGGTGTATAAGCCTGGGTTTGAAAATAGGTTATTTGAAAAACCCGTGAATAAACTCCACGGATTCGAATCGGAGTGGCTCATTGTGGAAACACTTGAGGGACTTGACTTCCCCATTCGTTGGGAAAGGCGACGTGAAATCCCTAAGGGTCCCCGAATCTCTGCACTTAGGAGATAATTGTCTTCAGATATCAATAAACTCTTAGTTAACCACCCTATTAATCTCAATAGTGATTTTTTGTCAAATGAAAATTTGGTGTCCGCCGGTTGGGGTATGAGTTCTGTTCCTGTTGTCAGCCCTTTTGTTCCTCCTTCAAATCTTCCATCATATGTTCATTCCGAGTTGAACCCGGAGCATTTAAGGTCGTAAGGGGATGTAGAGAGGACAAATAGAGAGTCTAGCTCTGAAAGTGATCCCCTAGCCGATGTGAGCGACTAAGATGGGTTTGGCTCTACTTTCATGGTCCTCCCGAATGATGACACGTTAAACGTAGAGTCCCTTCAGGAGTATCTTAATTCTCCTGATGATAACCTTTCACCCTTTTCAATTTATTAGTGTTAGTTTAAACTGTGTTTCTGACAATTTCTTTGGTTTTTTCTTTTTGTAGAGATGAGCCACATTAGACGTTCTTTGGCACATAATTGGGTGGAGGAAGGTTCATCTGACGATCCTGCTGGAAAGAGACCTTGGTTGACAGATGTTGTTCCCAGTCAGGCTATAACGACCCGTGACCTATAAAAATTTGTGAAATTTTTTTTGAAACTTCAGCTTGCAACTTAATCCCTTTATTCACTTAGGTTGTATTCTTATTCAGTGTCAATTCATTTTCTTACTTCTTTATCCGTAATCATAATTAAGTTTCACATTTACATTAATATGGCCGATAGAAATTTCGGCAGCATAACGACTAATATATAAGCCTACCCAACTGCAAACCAACTATTTTTAACAAATCCTAGATATCCACAACTACCAACCATGCTTTCCAAGTCATGTCATCAATTCATTCTACGTATTCCTAACCACATCTAGTTATCCCCAAAATCAATCTCTAAAAATATTCCCTTTATCTTTATACAGATTACATCCCGACACATTACTTTCAATAAATGTCTGTGCATACTAATGGTCTGGTAAAGAGATAGAACGTATACCTCACGCATGTACAAAGGGTAGTTTGAGGAATCTCGTATTCGCCAGTCTACGTCGTCTACGCAGCAATTACCATATATATAGTTCACTGCAAAAACAATCTGGGAGGTAGAGGGGTGAGCTTTCGGGGAAAAGCCCAGTTAGAAATGCATTTAAAATGATCATAGTGTTTAAAACATATAAAGTACATAATAATACCAAAAGGTTGCATTTCTTTACAAATATTACATCACTTTCAAATCGCATATCACGGAAAACATGTTTAACAGAAACATGGTTTCAAAATAAGAAAACCTTAGCAGATCGGTCAAAATCTTTCATGATATACATAACTTCAAAAACATAGTTGAGTATGAAACATATTTCGAAACATCAACATCTTAAAACAGATATTAGGTCAGATGGAAATCAGAATCTTTCAAATCATACCGAACTTCCAAAAGCATTACTGAGTAAATCACATATCAAAGAATCAAATCTTAAAACAGAGTTCGTTTCGGATGGAGACTAGGCTAACTTATAGAATTTTCATGTGATGATAACATAGTCATCCTCCGTAGAGGGAAATCATAATCATAGCCATGGCAAGGCTGTAGACGTGATCAAGGTCGTACAACAAATCAAACACACCCGAAGGCAGAATTCATATACGCCACGAAGGCACGCATGATAAAAATGCATTGACCGTGTAGCACTTTGCATCTGTAGGACCCAAGAGGTGGCACCCATAGTCACACAGACTGTGTGGCACTTTGCTCCCATAGAGCCCAAGAGGTGGCCCCCACGATCGCATATCATTGTGAACTGTGTGGCACTTTACTCCCATCGAACTTAAGAGGTGGCCCCCACGTTCACATGTCATTGTGAAAATTGTGTGGCACTTTGCTCCCATCGGACTTAAGAGGTGGCCCCCATAATTCCACTATACATTGCCTTTTCGTCTCAAAATAGAGTTTTCAAAGTCTTTCTTGGGTTTTATAACCCGTAAACTCATACCGAGTAATAAAATTGAATTTCTTGTGATCTAAAAACTCTTTCATAAAACAAAAAGACTGTGTGCCACTTTGTTCCCGTAGGACTCAAGAAGTGACCCCCACAATTCCACTATACAATATCTTTTCGCCTCAAAACAGAGTTTTCAAAATCTTTCTTAGGTTTTATATCCCATAAACTCATATCGAGTAGTAAAGTTAAATTTCTTGAAATCTGACAACTCTTTCATAAAACAGAAAGATTGTATGGCACTTTGTTCCCGTAGGACTCAAGAGGTGCCCCCCCAATCACCTTTCGAAAAACAATTTCATTTCTTAAGCATATGTTCACATACCAAATTTCATTTCATTAAAAAACATGAAATCAATTCATACATAAGTCGAAACCATAACATTTATTCAGAAATCATGCTTGAAACTATGCATTTAATTTAATATGGCATTTCCTTATGTTGTAAACATAACCAAATAAAACTTGGGCTTAATAGGTGTAGGGTTTTGTTTTAAAATCAAGGGCTGCATAAGAAAACCTCGAAAAACGTATAAATAAATCGGAGTCTAAGGGTAGGGATACCATTACCATCTTAAATTACACCCCTTACCTCAATATATGTTGGTAGCGCTATTAACCCAGTACCTCTGATCAGTCATTCGTCTAAGTCCCAATTCGATCCTTTGGAGCTATAATTAATCACAAATCGCTTATTATTATAATTCTTTATAAACACATACGCAGTGTAATTTCACTTCAAATAACATTTTGGACCCAATTATTTTATTGGGCCTCATATTCCCGAGATGTACCTACCTCTATCCTAAGCCCGTTTCAACTCCCTATTCAATCCTTAAAATCCATTTAACTATTTAGGCTCAATTACAATTTATGGGTTGTCCATTAGGTCATTAACGAGTTTAGGCCGATTGTTACACAAGCTGGGCCCATTATTGACGTTTAGCTGACTACATGGCCTACTATCACCAACATGTCATTTTAAACCTTTTCTAATTTCTTTGGACACTTCATAATATCATTTGCGATAGTCGATTTTTCTATTTCAATTATAACGCAATTTATACGAATTTAATCTGAAAATTATGCGATTTATTGCTAACTCGTCTATTTATACAAGGGGCAAGTGGGATTCGCTTACCCAAGATTTCGTGATACTCGCAAGTCGAGGCTGATTTGCACTCCCATTTGTCGCCAATTATCGAGCTACACATTTATATATTTTTTGGGTCAAATTCGATCAAATACATATTTTTTTAATTATTCTGACAATCAAATTGGTCCATTCGACCACTTACCGGTTTACCCGTAACTCGACTGCATCGCCAAATTTTTTTCCTCATTTTTTTTCTGGCTGAACCGATTCTGTCCCTTTCAACCCGGTTCAGATCGGTTTGGTTCACCCTGGTTCAGTACAGTTCAACTTTCTCTCTCGCCGTTTGGAGCTTCGTCGGACGATTCTTCATCGGTTTCCACCTCCGGTGTATCCGTGAGGCTGCGCGGTGCATGGATCGGGTGACAGTTAGGCCTGGGCTCGCCGGAACAAGGCTAGTTCGACCCTTCTCCCTCTCGTCGATGCTGTCCTCTCTTCTCCTTCACCGTTCTCCGTCTTTCGTCAATTTTCCCAGGGTTGGCCGGCTCCGACTCCCTCGGGTCGACGTCCTCCCCTCGCCATCGACCTCTCTTCCTCTCTTTCTCTCCCCTTCCTTCGGTCTCTCCCTCTCCCTTTTCTCTTCATTTTTTTCTTTCTCGTTTCTTTTACCGCCACCGCTTACCACCAGACCTCGGCTGACCGGCGTCGGTGGCTTCTTCTCCTTTCGTCGGGTCACCTTGTCGAGGTCTCAGCTTCTCCTCCTTGCTGCCGCTTCTTCTGAATTGGGGAAGGGAATTTCGAATCCCTTCCCTCAATGTTTTCAGTGTCGCGCGATATCTTGCGACACTGCTTTCAATTTTTTTTATTATTATATATATTATTTATTATTTATTTATTTATATATATTTATTATTTATTTTATTATTATTATTATTATTATTTATATATATTTTAATTACACTTTCAAAATAACCAAAATATACATATATATATATTTATTGTATATATTTATATTATTTTTAAATACAATGTCAAATTTAACAAAAATATATACATGTCTTCTTATAACATATTTTCATCTAATTTTATTGTCTAATTAAGTATAGAAAATTTGCGGTGTTTACACAGGCACCAGCTCCACATCCCTTGCCCCAAGCTCGGACTCCACCTCCTTCTAGGCAAGAGACTCCTCATCCTACTGAGCCTAGGGATCCCTCTTAGGATAGAGGGAAGGCTCCTTCCCCTTCGAGGAGAGATTCCGATTCCTTGAGATAATCTAAGTCTGAAGAATGTGCCGAGTGTAATATAATCCCACCTCATCGAAAGAATCAGAGGCGTTTGTACATTGAATCAGCCATAGGGAAGAGGCCAATTCTTCCTAAGATGGGTCCCGTCGATGAGAGGTCATATCGTGTAGATGGTGACTTCATAATGAGGGGATCAGAGTTTCAGGTGTACCTGGGAGTATGTGACAATGATACCTTGGAGACTCCAGGGGTGGCTTCTTGATTGGGTTGGGCTACTATCCTTCCGAGGGATGAACACCTGTTATTCAAAAATTTTTCGGAAGGAGAGGACTTGATCGACATGGAAGCTATGAGGGTAATTTTTCATATTCTCTTTTGTTTTATTTCTCTTTGCTTCATTTTGAGTCTGAATTTTTGCATTTCTTTTCAGCTTGCTTAGAGGACCATAGCCAATAATGCCCAACATCGAGCTTATAGGGATTAGGCTGATAGAGAAATTCAAACGTTAAGGGACAAGGTTATGGAGTTAGTAAATGCTAACAACCAATTATCTGGGCTACCTGGAGTGGTGCGAAATCTCGAAGATCAACTCTCAAAAGCTCTTCAGGATTTGAATCATGTCAAAGGGGATCTTACTGTCGAGACTGCTAGGTCTAGCAAGCTTATCGAGGATTTTCGCCAGGCACAAGCAGAGCTAGATAATATGCAGTCCAAGTATAACTCCCTATTCACGAGTTTTAATGAGCTAACAGATTGCAATCGGGAGATGGAACAATATATCATTGAACTAGAGAGTCAAGCTACTCCTTCTCTTAATCAAGTTGAGATTGATAGTATCAGGGCAGAAGCTGTGAATGAGTACAGACTTTCTAAAGACTGCTTGAGGCAGAAAGAAGACTTCTCGGTGCCATATGTGAAGTATGGTTTTTACGTTGCCTGGTCTTGGCTGGAGAAGCATTGGGAAGGTGAGGAGTTCCCTGAGCTTCTATATACGGCTGAAGCAATGTTATTTGAAGCTCCTTATTGGACTAAGTATGAACCTGATGCTGAGCTTGCTGATGAGGTCCTAAAGAAGGTTGCGCTGGATGTTCTTGTGAACTTGGCCGGTCCTTAGCAGCCTGTGAGCCCAGATAATGTCCTTGAACCCATCGGTGACCTTGATGACCTGGATGGAGAAGATCTGTCACTTCCCGATTCCCAGCCCCCAGAACTGAGGGTTCGACGGTTCCTGATCCCCATCCACCAGATCGTGAGGGTCCGAGGGTGCCTGATCCCCAGCCACCAGATCGTGTAGATTGATTTATTTTTCTTTTTGAATATTTCATCGTTGAATCTATTTATACTCCATATCTCATTTGCAAAGATTTTCTTGAGTTTATGAATAAAGTTTATCTATTCTTAAGTTTATGGATAAAGTTTATCTATTCATACTCCATATTGTTTGTGAACGTTGTTTATTTAACTTTCGCTATTATCACTTATCTGTATACTTGTTTACTCATATGTTATTTATCTATATATGCTCCCCAAATTCTTGATAGAAGGACTTACACTTTTAGAAAGAATTACGTAAGTAAATGTACCTTTTTCTAATGCCTGGCCACCATGACGCGGGTGCGCTTTTGGTTCTTACGGTTGATATGTTTCCATCACCTGGCCACAGTGATGCTATTGCGCCTCAGTCTCTTAGGGCTGGTCTATCTTCAATGCCTCGCCACAGTGACGCTATTGCACCTCAGGCTCTTATGACTCATTTGTTTTCAACGCCTGGCCACAGTGACGCTATTAGGCCTCAGGCTCTTACGGCTCGTCTGTCTTCAACGCCTGGCCACAGTGACGCTATTGCGCCTCAGGCTCTTACGGCTTGTCTGTTTTCAACGCCTGGCCACAATGACGCTATTGCGCCTCAGGCTCTTACAACTCATCTGTCTTCATCTTCTGGCTATAGTGACGCTTTTGCGCCTCAGGCTCTTACAGCTTGTCTGTCTTCAATGCCTGGCCACAGTGACGTTATTGCGCCTCAGGCTCTTAAGGCTCGTCTATCCTTAACACCTAGGCACAGTGACACTATTGCTCCTCAGGCTCTTACGACTCGTCTGTTTTCAACGCTTGGCCACAGTGACACTATTGCACCTCAGGCTCTTACGGCTTGTCTGTCTTCAACACCTGGCCACAGTGATGCTATTGAGCCTCAGGCTCTTACGGCTCGTCTGTCTTCAATGCCTGGCCACAGTGACGCTATTGTGCCTCAGGCTCTTACGGCTCATTTGTTTTCAACGCCTAGCCATAGTGATGCTATTGCGCCTTATGCTCTTACGGCTTATACGTTTTCTGTCACAAGATTCACATTTATAAACGTCGTAAATATAACAAGAAAATATAAGAGTAATTCAGATAATGATAATATAATAGTATCTTGTGACAATGCATTTTTCAAAAAAAACAGATAATAATGCAAGAATGTAAAAATTTAAAGAAGACATAATAATTAACTCCAATACAATTTCAAGTGATTTGAGTTCCATGTCTTCCCTATTTTCTTCTCGTGTAGAGTTTCCAGGATACAGGTGTTAGGCCCAATCCTCTGTCTGATTCGATATGGGCCTTCCTAATTGGCTCTGAACTTTTCGTCCTCCCTCAAGGCATTGGTGATGTTCGACTTCCTGAGTACTAAATCTCCCTTGGACATCGGTCTATCTTTAACCCAACTGTTATAGTAGTTGGCTACTCTCTAATGATAGGATGCCAGTCGGATAGCTGCAGCCTCTCTATGCTCATCAAGCAGATCTAGGTTTTCCCTTAGCCCTTGTGAATTCTCTCCTTCCACTAGACGTACCCTTGGTGAAAGTGCTCCGATTTCCACGGGAATTAACGCTTCAGTGTCGTATACCAAACTAAACGGTGTCTCTCCAATTCATATTCGACTAGTCGTGCGATATGCCCAAAAGACACTAGGCAATTCATCCACCCAAGCCGCTTTAGCTTTGTCCAGTCTGGTCTTCAACCCATGAAGGATGGTTCGGTTGCTAACTTCGACTTGCCTGTTAGCTTGAGGATATGACACAGAGGAAATCCTTAGCTGAATGTCAAGGCGCCTACAGAAATCACGAAAGGCTTCACAGTTGAACTACTTTTCGTGGTCAGCATTTAAGACGCGTGGGATTCCGAACTAGCAAATAATATCTTTCCATACCATTGGTTCAACTTTCTTTTATGTGATTGTAGCTAAAGGTTCTACCTCAATCCATTTAGTAAAGTAATCTGTAGCTACCAACAGAAATTTTCTTTAACCCGTAGCTAATAGAAAGGGTCCTAAAATGTCTAACCCCCATTGTGCAAAAGGAGTTTGTTGTACCGACTCTGGAACGGGGCCATCAGGGCCTTTGTTATTAGTGCAAACCTTTGGCACTTGTCACACTTACGGGCTTTATCCATCGCGTCTTTCTTCAACATCGGCTAATAGAATCCCGACCGTAATATCTTAGAGGCAAGGGCCTTAGCTCCCAAATGTTCACCATAAATTCCTTTATGCACCTCAGCTAAGACATAGTCTGCTTGTTCTGACCCCAGGCATTTTAACAAGGGTGATGAATACCCCCTCTTGTATAGCTCATTTATTAGTGTGAATTTTGCCCCTTATATCTTTAAGCGACGAGCTTCTTCCTTGTCTTATGGGAGTGTACCTTCAGTTAGATACTGTTTGAATGGGGTTCTCCAATCGTCCCTCACCTCAATGCTACACACTTCGACTTCTTCAATGCTAGGCCGCTCAAGTCTTTCCACCTTCACCATTCTTCCCTGGGTTTCATTAGAAGAAGCTAACTTGGATAATGAATTTGCATGTGTGTTTTCAGAGCAGTTAATTTGTATCAACTGAAAGTTTTCGAAAGTTTGGGCCAGTGATTGGACTTTCTTTAGATAAGGGACTAATATTGGCTCTCGAATTTCATACTATCCATGGAACTGGATTACCAACAATTGAGAATCACTATGCACCACAAGGTGGTGAACTTGCAACCTCTCTGCCAGCTTTATTCCAGCAACAAGAGCCTCGTACTCTATTATATTATTTGAACTAGGGAACCCAAACCGCAAAGAATATTCTAAGGATCTCCCTTCAGGTGACACCAAGACTATACCGGCCCCACTACCATTTGCACTCGACGCTCCGTCAACATACAATAGCCATGGTCGAGTCTCCTTTTCAATGTTGCCCGTTGGGCTAGTACATTCTATTATGAAATCTGCTAGAGCTTGACCCTTAATGGCTTGCCTAGGCTAAAAAGTAATATCATACTCTCTGAGTTCTACTGCCCATTTAACCAATCTTCTTGAGTGTTCAGGCTTTTGAAGAATTTTCCTTAACGGTTGATCCGTTAGAACAAAAATGGGAAGTGCCTGAAAATAAGGACGCAATTTACGAGAGGCTATCACAAGGGCCAGTGCTAGCTTTTCGGCTAATGAATAACGGGTCTTCGGGTCCAGGAGTACCTTACTCACATAATAGATGGGACAGTCTGCTATTTCATCTTTCTTTAGCAGTACCATGCTGACAACTAATTCACCAACTCCCAAGTACATATACAAATGTTCTCCTTCCAAAGGCCTTGTTAATAAAGGCAATTGCTTCAAATATTCCTTTAAGTCTTTGAAAGCTTTTTGGCAATCATTTTTCCACTTGAAATTCCTTCCACCCTGTGGAGTTTTGAAGAACAACAAGCTCCTTTCTGTCGATTTTGATAAAAAAATGATTCAGAGTTGCTATTCTGCCTGTCAATCTTTGAACCTCTCTCACTGTGGCTGGCAGCTTCATATCTATAATTGCTTGTACTTTTTTGGGGTTTGCCTCAATCCCCCTGTTGGTGATCATGAACCCCAAGAATTTCCCAGACCTAACTCTGAATGAGCATTTATTGGGATTCAGCTTCATATTGAATTCCCTCAACACATCAAACACCTTAGACATCTGATGAGCGTGAGACTCTCCTACTCTACTTTTGATAATCATATCGTCCACATAAGCTTCCATAGTGTTTCCCAGGAGATCTTTGAAGACCTTTTTCACCATTCGCTGATATATGGCCTCAACGTTATTTAAACCGAATGGCATTACGCTATAACAATATGTTTCATTGTCCGTTACAAAAGAAGTCTTTTCTTCATCTTCTGGATGAAGCATAATCTGATGGTACCTGGAGAAAGCATCTAGGAAATTGAGCAGTTCATATCCTGATGCTTCATCCATAAGCTTATCAATTCGGGGTAGAGGATACAAATCTTTGGGGTAAGCTTTATTTTGATCAATGAAATCTATACACATTCGCCATCTCCCATTAGATTTCTTCACCATTACGACATTAGCCAACCACTCAGGGTAGTAAACTTCTCTAATAAACCTGGCTTCTAAAAGTTTATTAACTTCCTTGGTGATCGCCTTTTGTCTTTCTGGTGTAAAATTTCTCTTCTTTTGTTTGACATGCTTATGTTCGAGTGAAACATTAAGCCTATGGCAAATCACTTCTAGATTAATCCCGGGCATATCAGTCGGGGCCAAGCAAAGACATCAGAGTTTCTTTGTAGGCATTCTGTTATCTCTCCCCTTGTTTGTTCATCAAGTTGAGTCCCTACGAACGCCTTCTTCTCTTCATCCCCCTTGATCAGCTCAATGGCTTCCGTTTCCTCAACAGGCTGAGGCTTAGGAGGGTCATCTATATACAATGTCTCCTTTCTTTGTATTCCTTTGCCGGATATAGAGGCAATATAACATGTGCGAGCCCTCTTTTGATCTCCTCTTACTTGCTCGACTCCGTTGGAGTAGGGAACTTCATTAATAGGTAGCAAGAAGATATCACTGACCTCATATCATTTAATATAGGCCTTCCCAAGATCATGTTGTAGGCAGCTAAGGTTGATCTTACAACCATGAGCAATACCTATCGAGTCACGTCCTTTGGGCTTTCCCTCTAGAGTCATAGGCAACTCTATAGACCTGGCAACCTTCACTTTCTCTCCCGTAAATCTGTACAGTGGTGTCATAACGGCTCTTAATCTATCATCGGATACATTCATTTTCTCAAAGCAATTCCAATAGATTAAGTTCACCAAACTTCCATTGTCTACTAGGATTTTGCTCATTGGGTGTTTTTCCACCTCTGCTGATATTACCGTGGGATCATCATGGGGCATGACAATATCACCCCTGTCTACCGGAGTGAACATAATAGGCTCGTCACCGGCATTCTCCTCTCACGACCCAAAAATCAGAGTAAATTTTTTTCATTTTTCTTTCATGCTTACCTGTCCTCTGATCGTAACCACACTCCATTAACAATTGGGTTGTGCGTCAATGCCAGTCCCACCATTCAATCATCATATAACTTAATTTCTTATTAAATGAAAGATAAACACATGCGGTTTTCACTAATTCTTTCCCATTCATTTACAAGTGTTTATAGTGTCTATACATCCCTGACAGTTATTTACAAACATGTTACTATGCTATTCTTATTTAGATACAATATGTACAAGTGTATATACCTCAAAATGATGGGCAGCAGTGGATATCAGGAATGCAGTACTCAGTCGTCGCAAAGTCTACTGGAGGAAATCTGTGTAGGAAAATGAAAGGGGTGAGCACATCAAGCTCAGTAAGGTAATCCTACGAACAAGTAGGTAACCATACTACCTACATGAACGTGGTGTCATGCATAAACCACCCTTTCTACACACATTTCAAAACAGATGTTATAATTCATGATGTCATGTAAAACAGGTTCGCATGTGGGTTTCAAAGAGCATGGAAAATTCAACATGCAACTCTTTAAAATCATTTCATTCTCATTAAAATTTCACAATAAAGCCAAGACTCAGCCCATCCCTCAGGTGTTCCTGACTCACACAACACCATGAAATCAAATGCTTTTCACAACAATAGAAATATGCGATACAATGAATGTCATGTAAAACCAGTTTACAGCACTCATGGGTTTAAATAGCATGGAAATAACATCATGCAAGTTTAGTTTAAAACCCAGTTTCATTCTCATCAAAATCATATCTCAGTCAGGATCCAACCCCTCCCTCGGCTGATCCAGACTCACACAGAAATCCATAAAACTGTTTCTCAAAAACATCAACATGCGAGACTAGGCAATAGATATATATATCTCGGGCAAATAACTAGGACGATGGCCATATGTCCTTGTGATCCCATTGCTACACGGATCCTAGTGTGCAGGGTCTCACCACGATCGGGGACCGCCCCGGGAGGTAGGTCAATCCATCCCGTCGGCCTTGTCCAATCACTCGCATTCGAAGATACCACATCATCAATCCCAGTAAGGTATAATGTATTCCATGCTACTTGCACGGTACCACGTACTCCATGGACCATATCTCATATCCATACTCATGCACTGTCTCAAAACGCACGTACAAGCCTATTTAATCGTTGTGACACACAGTCTACCCGACACTCCAAGCACGGCTCATCGCATGTTCTAATAAAACCAGTGCGAGCGATGCTCCAGCACTCTCATAAAATCCAAGGAAAATCTCGTGCGAGCCAAGCTCCAGCACACGTTTCATAAAATGTCATAAGATTAGTGCGAGCTAAACTCCAGCACTCTATCAGAATCATGTAAAACTAGTGCGACCTAGGCTCTAGCACTTTGTCATAACAATTCATGTGAAAATCTGGTGCGAGTTAGACTCTAGCACCCTGTCACGAAAATCATGTTAAAATCTGGTGTGAGCTAGGCTTTAGCACCAATGCATGTAAAACTCTAGTGCGAGCTCTTGCTCCAGCACTAATGCATGCATCACACAAATCAAAAACTCATGCGAGCTGAGCTTTAGCACGTCACATTTCTATAAAATCACGTAGGCGGCTACATTTCTCAAATCAATTTTAGAGAAAATCAACATTGATTAAAGTTATGCAATGCTATGCATTTTATTTAAAAGTTAGCCAGCCTACCCATGCATGTGTTAAACACCTCAAGAACAAGCAAGGACCTCTTGTTCTTGCTCCTCCCAATTTTTCCTAAATTTAGAAATTTTACCCTTCACAAGGGTATTTTGGTAATTTGCCCATCCGGGACTCTAAAATTTTTATCTGCAATCTAGACGTTTCAGACAACTTAAGAGACTGTAAATGAAGTTGAAATTGTGTAATGTTACCTCTAGCAGTCCGTAAAATTCCCTTACTTGGAATCACGTGCAAGTTTATCCCGTCTCGATTATACTAGGTCTCTCAATCCAAATTTGCTCCAACCAAGTCTACGGAGCTGCATTTAACCACATATTTGGGTCAGTTCTAATATACTTATCAGTATTTCAGTTATACTGATCGAATCTAAAACATTGGGCCTGTTTTACTTTATTGGGCCCGATTACATCTTAATGGGCCTCGACCCATTTCCAGCCCATTTCCACTTATTAAATCCCTTCTTCAGGTCTATTGGGCTCTCAATACCCATTGGGCTTCGTTCCAAACTCTTTAGATAGCCCGTATATCATTTACGATAATTAATTCAAAAATCCCAATATAATTCACTAAATGCGAAATTAAATCCGAAATTCGTAAAATAAATCTTTAATATGCGAATAATTACATAAATTGTCGTAAATGAGCTTTACTTACTCGATATTATACGATGGTGCGTAAATCGAAGTTTGATCAGGCTCACGTATACGATTTATTGTCGAATTGCATAATTTTATATTTAATTTCGGGTTAATTTCTGATCAAATATAATTTAAATAAATTTCTCTAAAATCAAATCAGTCACTTTTGACCTCTTACTGACTTACCTAAAATTCGGTGTATCCCCGAAAATCCTTCCCCTTTTTCCTTTTTCTCTTTTTCTTCCTTTTTCTCCCTTTTTCCTCTCTTTCTTGGTTGAACAGGTTCGGTCCGGTTCAACCCGATTCAGACCGGTCAGTTCAGTCGATTCAGTTAGGTCCGATTTTCTTCTTCGTCGTTCAGAGCTTTGCTGGTCGGTTCTTCGTCAGCTTTCACCTCCAGCAGCTCCGTGGGGTAGTTCGATTCATGAATCTGGCCTCGGTTTCACCAACGGTGGCCGGTTCGGCCTCTTCTCCCTCGACGTCGGTACCCTTTCTCTTCCCGCCCCGTTCGGCGGCGTTTCTCATCGATCCGTGCCTGGATTGGCGTCGCTGTCGCCTCCTCCGACCGGTGGTGAGGCGTTCCTCCTTCCCCCGACTGCCAATTGCCTCCCTCTCTACCATTTCTCTCCTCCCTCTCGGTTTTCTCTCTTTCTCTCTCTTTCTCTCGCCGGTCGCCGTTTCTCCATCAACTGTCGGTGCCGACGAGCTCGGACTACTCAGCTGTCTCGCCCGGTCAGTTCTCCGGTGGTGTCCGGTGGGTGAGGCAGACAGGGCTCGGCTTCTCATTTGTTTTCCTCTTTCGCGATTTCTTCAGGTTCCGTTTCTCTTTGTTTTTATTTATTTTTATTATTATTTTATAATTTATTTTATTATTATTATATTCATTAAAATAATATAAAATTACAAAATATCCACCAAAAACTATATTTAATTTAATTTAATTTATTTAATTAATTTATTGTATTTTAACCCATTTTTCGGTATATTTACTCCGTATTTTTTTGAGATATTATCCTGAGTGAATTTTTGATAAATCTAAATAATTTTGAATCTTGATCAATTGGACTCAAAATTTGATAATTTCCTCATTATTGATCATGATGTCCTAAATCCTTATTTTTAATTAAAATTTTATTATCAAATTTATACTGGGTTTCGATCTTTTGACCGTTTTACCCTTCTACTCATTCGGAACCAGTTCAGTCCAACTTCCCTTCACGAACACTCACTCATTTCGTGTTTTAAATCTTCATCTCCAGTCCGAATCCCATTCGTTTAATTTGTGACCATTTTCTATCCTTCATAAGAAATTACGATTTAATTCGGGTCTTACATCTCCTACATCACTACATGAATCTGATATGCTTGTCTCGCATAACTTTTGCGAGAAGTAGAGGAACTTCCTGTCATCGATTCTCCTCCTGTAATAACATTTATAGTCAGGCCAGTGGGTTCATTATCCAGCCGGTTGTCTCGGGGGTTAGGCACCAAACATAATTCATTTTATACGAAGTTAATACGTAACTTATGCGATGAATTTCTAATGTGCATAACTATACAAATTATCATAAGTGAGATTTACTTACCCGAGATTCTGTGATGGTATGTAAATCGAGGCTGACTCGAGCTCTCGTTTGTTGCCAATCGTTGAGCTATACATTTATATATTTACCGGGTCAATTTTGGTCAAATATAATTTCAATCAAATATTCTGAAAATTGAATCGGTCAATTTTGACCGCTTATCGACTTACCCGTATCTCAATTGGATCACCAAATATTTTCTTTTTTTCCTTTCTTTCTTGGCTGAACCAGCTTGGTCCTGTTCAGCACAGTTCCCTCTTCACTGAACCGGCTGTACCGATTCAGTCCTCACTTTGTCGTTCACGGCATTTTTCGTCGGCTCCCAACTCCCCTCTGCCACTGTTTGACTTGTCTTTGGCTGGGGAACGTTCGGCTGGCCTTGGATCGGACCGATCGGTGCTGCAGCTGCAAGATTTCTCCCTTCTCTCCTCGGTAATCTCCTTCGTCGATATGTTGATTTTGGCGTCGTCGGTGCGCGTGCTGGCGCCTGGTGGTTCTCACATGGTCAGGCTTCCTTTGTCGGCCCTCGCCTAGCCCTCTCTTCGATCGGTGGCTAGTCGGTGCAAGGCGTCTCCCTTGGCTTCCTTCTTTCCTTTCCTTTTCGCGATTCGCGATTTTCGTTTCTATCTTTTTTTTCATTCCTTTATTTTTTTATATATATATTTTACATTATATTATTATTTTAATAGAATAAAATATATCATTTCTACACAATTTTCTTCTAAACCAATATATTTATATATTTAATTAATTAAATATATATATTTATCTTATTTTATTATTTTTCCAAAGTATTATTCCCACATTTTCGAGATAACTTCCCGGGGTGAAAATTTCGGGTTATCATAATAAATTCGTATATTGATCAATTGGACTCAAAATTCAATGATTTCTTCTTTATTGATCAAGATTTCCTAAATCCATGTTTAAAATGACAATTTCTTACCGAATTGATATCGAATTTTGGGTCTTTTGACCTATTTACCCTTTTCCCACATTTTACTTACATGTCTAACTACTTCATTCACATTTATATGATCCAAAAATCATCTGTCTTATAATTCCATTAACATATCATACAGTCGTACATACATGGGGTCTTACAAGGCACTTCCATGTTTTTGTGTCAGCCAAGAAGAAAACCAATAAATTAGTTAGGCTTAGAGATGACAGTGGCACTTGTTATGAAGATATCGATAGGTTATGTTAAGTGGTGAAAGAATATTTTCGTAAACTCTTTGCTGACTGTGATGGTTATTATAATCCAGTGATTGCAGTAGTAATCCCCTGTATTACCATGAAAGATAATGCTATGCTTTTAGGACCCTTTACAAAAGATGAGTTTAAAACTGCGTTGTTCTAGATGCATCCGACAAGTCTCCAGGTCCTGAAGGATTTAATCCTACATTTTTCCAGAGGTTTTGGAACTTGGTAGGCGATAGAATGTTTTCAGATGGATGTCAATGGTTATGTCACGACCCAATTCCATTCTCTTTAACCGAAAATCACTGAAAATTTTTTCGCTTTTTACTGTTACCTTACCCGGTCGTGAACTAAACTCACCACACACTGTTGGGCTGTGAGTCAATAATAAACACATCTCATTCATTCTCAATTAATTAAAACGATGTCATACATGTGCATTTAATCATGTACTTATACGAATACATGTTTTACTGACATCTACATTCCCCATAAGTACAACTCAAAAGAATACTGTGCTTTTACATTGTTTAGATACAAAAAGAATTACTGTGTATATACCTCTTAGCGATGGAGATGCAGCGGAGTCCAAAATAATACGCCTCAGTCCTCACTGGGCTACTATGCACGCTCTGTAGGGGGAAAAATAGAGTGGGATGAGCAACCACACGCTCAGTAAGGCAATAATGCAAGCATGGTAGATAACTACTCTATCTACATGCTGATAGTGTTATGCATAAATCATTTATAGTAGGAGCATGAGGAATAAAACTATGCCATATGAGTATACCTATATATCATGTATCAAAGTCATGTAAAATTGGCATATAAAACATGGTAAAACATCATGTATAAATCATCTCATGCTCGATCCCATTTAAATTCATAAAAAGGGCAATTCATTTAGAAACCTCCTTTTTAAACCCACGTCATAAACTCTTTCTCATCACATACAATCTCATCATATCAATTCACAATCACAACCTCATTTTCATTTCACAATTCAAATCCACGAGGCTCGACCCCTCCTTCGGGTCTACCTTAAACAATCACAATCACACTTAGAGATTGAAAATCATGTGGTAGTAAGTAAATCAAGCAAGGAGACAGGTTACTATATCTCAAGTGACTATGATGGCCAAACGTCACATATCATCCCAGACCACACGGATTCCGGTGTGCGGGGTATCATGCTGGCACGAAGGTGGGTTAGTTCTCCGCCAGACTTTCTCAAATCAAGTAACCACCACGCGGTACATCGTACTCCATGTGATATACACGGTACATCGTACTCCGCGGACCCATAACATGGTTGGGGGTGCCTGCCATAGGTCTTATCTACCCCATGCCAAATGTAACCTTTATAGTCTCAAGAGCGCGTGGGAGTAACCTCAATACCAGGTCCTAGCCCCTCATGGCCTTGCTCGCCCCTGTTGGGTTCCCTGATCCAGGTCCTAGCCCCTCACCCTCACCCCACCTAAGAGGTCTGTCAGGCCTGTTGGGTTCCCTGGATGGATTATGTCAGGTCCTAGCCCCTCACCCTCACCCCACCTAAGAGGTCTGTCAGGACTGTTGGGTTCCCTGAGTTAATCCGTATCTCTCACCACGGCCTCGTACGTACCACAGTGTGAAAACCAGCGCGAGCTACGCTCTAGCGCGAATTCATGCATCAAAACCATTCACTTCGTACTAGCAACGCTCTAGTACGGCATTTATGCATAAAAATATGAAGAAACCATGTACGAGCATAGCTCCAGTACGGTTATATGCATAAGAAAAACCACTCAAATCCACGTACGAGCGTAAGCTCCAGTACGGTTTATAACATCATCACAATTCAAATTCAAAGTGCGAGCTAAACTCAAGCACGTTTCACACAAGTGAAAACATAGAAATCTCGCGCGAGCGAGGCTCTAACGCGAATTATTTCACATACACGCGATAGACGGCTCACATGAATTCAAAACATCTCATAATATGCTTAGTGCCTCATATGGGCTATTTCACAACATCATTCAAGTACTAGCCAGCCTATCCTTTTATTTGCTCAAATCAAAGCATTGTGTTTTGTAAAAGCATTCAAAACACATGATTTATGCAATTATTAGCCTTACTATCCCTTTTTCAATAACCATTTCAAACAACCAAATCTCATACAAATATTCATACACCATCAAAACACATTTCTATAAGTCCATGCACATTTCCAAAGCCCTATATATACCCACGAGTTCAAAATACGAGCAGCTACCTCTATATACTTACAAAATTCCCTTACCTGGAATCGCGATGCGTGATTCCACTTCCTTAAGCTGCTTACTCGTACGGTTCGGTTCGCCTTCAACGAACTCTTCGGGACTGCACAAAATCGTATCCCGCATTATAATTCGATCCATATATTGCAATCCTTGTGCTTGCTATAGTCAATTTAACCTATAGCCTCTATTAACGCTTATTTGGCCTCGTTTCATTACTTTACCCATAGCTCGAGTCTATGGATCTTCTTAGGCCTATTATCTTATTCAAAATCGATATCAAATCGATATTAAGCTAATAGTGTTCATACTTCATGAATTCCCTCACTATGGCATTTATCAATCATGTACATATCCATTTTCACAATTCCTCCAACTCACCAAGTAATTCCATCTAACCATCTAGAATCATAAACATTACCCCAATAACAACTTTAGCATGCCATAAACCATAAGCTCATTCAATCCCACATATCCTCACATTATACCCATTTTAGATTTCTAGGTCACACCAATTCCACTACATTCCTAGGTAGTTTATCCATCAATACTCATACCAATCAACTCCAAAATCAATTAAATAGCTAATGCATTTAGATTGGAGTGTTAGAATCTTACCAATATGATTTCTCTTCTTGCTCCAATTGGTAATGCCCTCAACTCCTTCAATTCCAAAAATGGGAAAATGCCCTCTCACTATGTTGTTCCTCTCTTTGATAGGAACAACTTTGCCTCTAATGATCTCTCTCCAAATCTCACTGAAAATGGCTGATTTTAGAGATGGAAAGTTGGGTTTTTGGGGTTGAGATTGTAAGGTTTGGTGTTTTTCCGAGATTTCTAGATTTTCAGCTCTCCTTATATAGAAATGACTTGAGGAGATCGATCTGGTCCAAGAGGAGATCGATCTGGTCCCTTAAAATCCCTCTTTTTCACGGCATTTTTAAGCCTGAGATCGATCTGTCGAAGCAATGAGATCGATCTGTTGAAGCATGAGATCGATCTGTCGAAGCATGAGATCGATCTGGTCCCAAACAGAGAGTTAAGGAGATCGATCTGGGTGCTTGGGGATCGATCTTTCCACTATAGAATGCTTGAGAGATCGATCTGGCTCTATTGGAGATCGATCTACTCAATTCTTTCGCCCAAATAAGAGCATTCTGGCTCTCCCAGATCGATCTCTCATCCTAGGAGATCGATCTGGACCTCATGTTTTCCAGATTTCCTGCAGTTTCATTGCTGCAACTCATACCAACACACCCTCAATCTATTGCCATGGCCATTTCCTCATCCATCCACCTTTATAACTTGAAAATGGCATCCATTCATACCTTATGCACATTGAAACTTGTGTGCATTCATTGTATATTCAAAGGTATGCAACATAAAACCAAATGGAAGCATAACTCCATTCCATTTTACCAGACTACTCATTTTGAGTTTAATCACATCCATCACTTGCCATAACTCATTTCTTCATATTTATACTCAATGAAACTTGCATGTACGTTACAATTTATATTACACATACATACATTGAATCCATGGACTTACATCAATCATACTTTACATTACAAGTCCATACATATTATTTGATCCAATTATTCACATTACCATTATACATATACGGGGTCTTACAGGTTAGACCAAATAGCCTTTCCTTCATCTTTGAATGATACTTGTCACGACCCTCAATCCACCGAAAATTCACAACAATTTTTTTCATTTTTCGTTTATTAATTATTATTTAATCCAATTCTTATTGTTTGTTCTTTACCTTTACCTGATCGTGAACAACTACACCTCCAACAGTTAGGCTGTGTATTGGTGTCAACCTCGTCCAATCATATCATTTCAAATTACAATTCATTTAAATGTAAACACTTATATTTCTAAATCAGAGTTACTGTTTACATGTGTTTAAAGGCATTACTGTGCTTCGACATGTCTAGATACAAAAATTATACAAATGTGTATACCTCGTGTGATGGGATGTAGAGGATAACAAAATCCAATCCTCAGTCGCCCACTATCTACTGTAAGTGCTTTGCAGATGGGGGAAAATAAGGGGGTGAGCAAACCACGCGCTCAGTAAGACAATCATGCGAGCAGTAGATAATTGCACTATCTACATGATCGTGATGCCATGCTTAAATCATACATTTATTTGTCATATTCCAAAATGTATGCTCATGCTTGTGTTTATGCCATATAAAGCAAATCATGCTATATAAATCAGTGCACAGTTCTTTAAAACATAGCATGGAAAAATCATCATGCGTAATCAAAATCAAAGCATGGAAAATCATCATGCAAAGTGCACTTAAAAGTATTTCAAATTCTCAACACAAGTCGACATAATAATCTTCACTCGTCAGGACTCAGCCCCTCCCATAGACTATCTTGACCCATAAAACACATTTCAAAACATGGATTTTTCATTCAACAATAGACATGTGAGATAGGCATACAATATCAATAAGGGTAATAACTAGGACTATGGCCATATCCTCTGTGATCCCAGGGTACACGGATCCTAGTGTGCGGGGTGTCACCACTATTTGCTTCCGTGTCATGTCCAACCTACCGGTCCATTGCAGAATCCATCATTCGGATAAAACATATATATAATATCACACACGATACAACATACTCCATGCTACTTGCACGGTACAATGTACTTTGTGGACCCATATCGTCACAATATATCCTGCCACATCTCAATACGCATGCGCGAGCATATTTAATCGGCGTGGCACACAGCCTACACGAAGCGCCCAGCACGGCTCCCAACATGTCATAAAACCACGTGTGAGTAGTCTCAAGCATGAAAACTAGTATAATGGACATCTAGTGCGAGCTATGCTCCAGCATCATGTCAAAACTCGTATGAAAACTAGTGCGAGTTAGGCTCGAGTACAATGTCATAAAATCCATGTAAGACTCTAGTGCGAGCATCGTTCCAGCACTAATGTATGTACAAAACGTGTCAAATCTAGTGCGAGCAGCGCTCTAGCACATTTCATTTCCATAAAACTCATGTAGGTGGCTCATTCTTTGCAAAGCATGGTTATGAAACCAAATCAAGCTATTTTTGTACAAATCATTTCAAATGCTACCAACCTACCAATCTCATGCTAAAAAGCAATAAAAAGATTTCAAAGCATCATGCTCTTGCTTTTAATGCTCATTTCTCAAAAACCCAATTCTTTTCCCTTGAAACATCCATTACATCCTAAGACCCTTTGGTATATTAAAAATTATCCATGCACTCAAAAGGCGTACAAATATCCCTAGGGCTAACACAATTCCCTTACATCAATTCTCTTGGAAGTAACTCTTCCTTCCTTTCCTGCTTTTCACGATTTGGCTTAACTTGTTCCGGATGTATCCTTGGGAGATGTACACATTCATAATTCATATGAGTCAATATCGATAACTCATATTCATACTTCAACTAATCGATATATCTCATCAAGCCTATTTTATCAAGTTTGACCCATTATCATATTTGGCCATTATTATGCCATTTCTAGTCAATTTAACTAGCAACACACTTGGTTACTTATCAAATACTTGGCATAAATTTTTATCCATAACCTTCCATCATTTATGCATTCTCTATAACATCATTTATGCACATTTTTATCACTTGACTAATCTCACAATGTGGCTTCATCCAATCATCTCAAAATCAAGCACATTACCTTACTAATAACTTGATATAATCCTTTTTTTTATCACCTCATCAACCACATTCCATTTTCTCACACTAAACACATTCTAGGTTATGCTTATTTCATTATATTCTAGGTAGTTTCATTCATCAATGCATACACCAATCTACTCACAACTATAACTAGATAAATATACTTAGAGTTGGTGTATTGAAAACTCACCTAGCCTGACTTTCTTCTTTTCCAAGTTTGAAAGACTCCTTTGCTCCTTCAATCCAATGAGTTGAATGTTGGCTCCAAGCTATGTTGCTCTCCTCCTCAAAATGAACAACTTTGACTATAATAGCTTTTTCCCAATTTTTTTTGGAAGAGGATGTATTCTAGAGAGAGAAAGCTTGGTATTTTGGGTAAAAATGGAAGAGGTGTGTTGGTTTGTTGAAGAAAAGGGTTTTGTCGTGGGGTATTTATAGATTGAGAGTGATGAGATCGATTTACTAGGGTGAGGAGATCGATCTTCCTTTAGTTTTTGCCATAAAATTCTCAGGTTTGAAATGGAAGGGATTGATATGCTCATTGGGGAGAGATCGATCCTGGCTTGACAGAAGCTTAAGGAGATCGATCTACTCTTAGGGAGAGATCGATCTGCTCTTTACAGAATCTAATGGAGATCGATCTGCACTTAAGGGAGGATTGATCAGGGCCTACCAAAGGTAATGCAGATCGATAAGCTCATTGGGGAGATCGATCTACTTGAGTGGCAGATCGATCTGCCTTGGCCAATTCACTTGGAATTGCTCTGTTTTTCACAAGGGGTCGATCTGCCTTGAATGAGAGATCGATCTGGCCTTCATCTGCAGCCCTTTTGCTACATTTTTCTAGATTTCTCAAGGGTGAATTCCTATTTCATTGCTCTAATACTCAATTTGCATTTTAATCTCACTTAAAGCATGGAAAGACTCATTTCCTATGATTCACATACAATATGCATTGTGTGCATTGCTTGAATCCATAAAGAATACTCATAATTCATAGTCCATGCATTATTATTTTGTGTCTTCATTCCTTATTTTCAATCTAAATTCTTAAAGTTCCATTTGTTTAATTTGTGGCCACTTCGACCCTTATTTATCCTTTATTTGTATCTTGACACTCATTCATCCCATTGCAATTCATTCGCACTTACATGATCCAAAATCATTTCTCTTATAATTCCATTTACATATATTACAAAGTTATACATACATGGGGTCTTAGAATCTCCTCCACTTAAGGAAATTTAGTCCTCCAAATTGGAACCAATTCAGTCCGTGAACAACTCGGATACTTCTCCCCTATCAAACTCTCCAACTCCCATGTAGCTTCTTCTGTAGTGTGGTGCTCCAAAAGGACTTTCACTATGGGAATCGTCTTCGATCTCATCACCTTCTCCTTCTTAACCAATATTTGAATCGGCTTATCAACATATGACATGCTCTCGTTTAGCTCCAATGGCTCATATCTAATTACATGTGTGAGGTCCAGGTGGTATTTCTGTAACATAGAGATGTGGAAAATGTTATGAACGCCTCCTAGCTCAGGTGGCAATGCTAGCCTATAGGCCTTATCTCCCACTCTATCCAATATCTCAAAGGGTCTAACGTAACAAGGACTCAACTTTCCTTTCTTTTCGAACCTCGTTATACCCTTGGAAAGAGATACTCGTAAAAACATTGATTCACCCACTGTGAACTCCGTTGGTCTTCATCCCCTGTCAGCATGACTCTTTTGTCTGCTCTGAGTTATCCATAACCTCTCACAAATCAATTGGATGTCCTCAGAGGCTTGTCTCACTAAATCGGGAGTAAATATCAATCTGTCACCAACCTCTTTCCATCCAATAGGGGAACGACATTTACGGCTATACAAAGCCTTATACGGTGCCATCCCGATGCTCGAATGATAACTGTTATTATAGGTGAACTCTACGAGTGGCAAATGGTCCTCCCAAGAGCCTCCAAAATCCAATGCACACACTCTCAACATATCCTCCAGGGTCTGTATAGTTCTCTCCGACTGACCATCTATCTGAGGATGGAATGCTGTGCTAAAACTCAGTTTGGTCCCCATCGTTTCCTGAAAATGTTCTCAGAAGTGGGAACTGAAGCGGGCATCCCTATCAGAAACAACGCTCACTAGAACACCATGCAATCTCACTATCTCGTGCACATATAGTTCTGCTAGTGTACTCAGAGTATCGGTGGCTCTCATAGCTAGGAAGTGTGCCGACTTCATTAATTTGTCCACTATCACCCAAATCGCATTGTGATTCCTACGGGTCCTAGGTAAACCCATCACGAAGTCCATAGTGACATGTTCCCATTTCTAAGTCGGTATAGGTAGAGGTTGTAATAGCCCTACAGGCTTCTGATGCTCTACCTTCACCTGCTGGCAGACGAGACACTTTGCCACAAATTCAACTACCTCTTTTTTCATCCTTTACCACCAATACACTCTCTAGAGATTTTGATACATCTTGTTACTTCCTGGATACAATGTATACTTCGTTGAGTGAGCTTCTGTCAAGATCAACCTCCTGATCTCTAGATCATCGGGAACTCATATCCTACCCCTGAACCTCAGTAATCCATCTGAACTCAAATCAAAATCAATATCTGTACCCCTTTGTATCTGCCTAACAATATCACTGCACTGCGATCAATCTGCTAAGCCTGTCGATACGATCTACCACATCGAGTTCCAACCGCAGGCTAGCTACCATAAAGCCACTATCAGCATCAGGCGGGGTTACATCTAAACTGAGGCTCGCGAACTATTCCGACAGCTCCTGTTCCTTGATCATCATGTACGATACCAACTCGAGATGCTTTCTACTTAATGCATCAGCTACCACATTCGCTTTATCCAGGTGGTATAAGATCTCACAATCATAGTCCTTTAGAAGCTCAAGCCACCTTCTCTATCTCATGTTTAACTCCTTCTGTGAGAATAGATACTGAAGGCTCTTCTGATCTATAAATACTTGGAATTTCTCACCATAAAGATAATGGCGCCATATTTTCAATGAAAATATCACGACCGCTAACTCTAAATCATGGGTCGAGTAGTTCCTCTCATGATCCTTTAACTGTCTTGATCCATAGGCTACTACCTTCTCATCTTGCATCAGTACACAGCCCAGTCCTTGGTGTGATGCATCTGTATATACAGAAAAACCTCCTGAGCTGGTAGGAATTGTGAGAATCGAAGTTGTAGTTAATCTATTCTTCAACTCCTGAAAACTCTTCTCACAGCTATCATCCCACACAAATTCAACATTCATTCTTATAAGACGTGTTAATAGAGCAACTAATCTCAAGAATCACTCTACAAACCGTCGATAATATCTCGCTAAACCAAAGAAAAATCTGATCTCCGTGATTGTCTGGGTCTCTGCCACTGAACCACTGCCTCAATCTTAGATGGGTCCACTGACACACCATCCTTTGATACAATATGACCCAAAAAAGAGATATGTTCTAGCTAAAAATCACACTTACTGAGTTTAGCGTATAGCTTCTTCTCTCGGAGGGTCTATAGCACTATCCTTAGGTGCTGCTCATGCTCCTCTCTAGACCTCGAATACACCAGAATATCATCGATGAACACGATCACAAACATATCTAAATACTGGTGAAACACCTCATCCATCAATGACATAAAAGCTGAGGGAGTATTCGTCAACCCGAACGACATAACCATAAACTCAAAATGACCATATTGGGTGTGAAAGGCTGTCTTGGGTACATCTCCATCCCGAATTCTCAATTGATGGTACCCAGATCTCATATCTATCTTAGAAAAAACCTGCGCTCCCCGAAGCTGATCCAACAAGTCATTGATACGTGGGAAGAGGTACTTATTCTTAATGGTCGCCTTATTTAACAACTAGTTGTCAATACACAGTCAGAGGCTTCCATCCTTCTTCTTTACAAACAGAACCGATACTCCCCAATGTGATACACTCAGTCTAATGAACCCCTTATCCAACAACTCTTGTAACTGCCTCTTCAGTTCCTCCAATTCAATCGGAGCCATTCTATATTGTGGCTTGGATATTAGCTCTGTACCAGGTGCCAAATCTATACAAAATTTCATCTCTCTATCTGGTGGTAACCCTAGTAAATCATCCGAAAAGACATCTGGAAATTCCTTGACCATTGGGATCTCTCACAATTTTGGGCATGCCTTATCGACCTCAACCACATACGCAATATAACCTTTCAAGATATCAATCATTAAATCAGTACAAAGATTCATATATTTCACTCACAACCATAACTGCTTTCATTACTTTTCAAGGGGATTTTCATTACATTTCTCGGGGAAACTTACAGTAATGCTATCTACCCCTAAAAATGTTACTGATTTAGAAAAATAATCCACTACAGCACGGTTTGCAGCCAACCAATCCATTCCTAGGATTACATCAAAGTCTCTCATATACATTAAAATGAGGTCGGTTGTCATTTCCTTTTCCCTATTTTTAACATACAATCTCTAAATACATACTCCACTAGCTGACTATTGTTCATGGGAGTGCTTATCAGCATCCTCCTACACAACAGGGCAAGCTTCACATACTTAAACAATTTACATGCAAATTCAAGTGATACAAATGAATGTGTGGCACCAAGATCTATCAGAACATAAGCTTCAAGATCAAAGATTAAGATGGTACCTTTCACCATATCTGATTACTGATTTGCAGTATCCTGGTCTAAGGCGTGTACTCACCCTCTGCCAACCACCTGCTTTCCCTTCTCTTAAGCTGTCATCCTTTGTCTCGAAGTAGGAGTATCAACAGGAGCTCTCTATGGCTCTTTGCCTATCTATGGGGCACTCTCAGTTATCTCTGAGCAATTTCTGATCATATGCCCTAGTTTCCTACATCAAAAACATATTATAGGACATCAATAACATGGTCGAGTCCCATGGTACCTACCGCACTTACTGCACTATTCTGTAGTAGGTCAGGGCCCTCCAATCACTATACCCTTTTTCTAGAGCTATGGCTGGATACATGGAAGGCTTAACTGTCCTTTCCCGGATCTCCTCAATCCTCGACCTCTTCCTAAAAAATCTCATGCTTCCCTTATAACTGAAGCCTCTATCCACTGTGGGCCTCTTCCTATCTTTGTCACTCACTCTACCAACCTTCCCAAACTTTGAGGTAACCCGCTCAATATCTTGCTCGCATAACTGTGCCTTGTGCACTGCCTCATCATAGGTCGGTATGTCAAAAGGGACCAATCGAGATCTGATGGATGGTCTCGGTCCTTCCATAAACTTTTAAACATTCTTAACCTCATTGTCTATCGCATTAGGATCATACCTACCCAGAGAGATAAATTTAGTCTCGTACTCATCCACTGATCTGCTCCCTTGGTTCAAATCCAAAAATTCCATTTGCAGTCTCCACTGCGCAGTATTCGAAACATATTACCTCCGGATGGCCTCAAAAAATACATCACAGTTGATCTCTATATGTCGGGCTCTCAAAATGGGTCGGGTGGACTTCCACAAATGTTTTGTTGATCCTTTAAGCAAAAATGTGGTAAACGCTACCATCTCGATAGTAGTGTACTCAAAGAACCCATATAGTTTCTCTATCTCATTCACCCAGTCCTCTGCAGCAATAGAGTCCTTAACTCGACTGAAATATGGTGGCTTAAATTTCTGAAACTGCTACAACCTATCCAGGTCAAATCCATAACCCCAATCTCTACTTCTCTGTGGTGGACCAATAGTGGAAGGTCTTTCCTGTAATGGTGGGGGTGTGGGAGTATCTGTAGTATGAGGTTCTTGGGCTGGCTATGCAAGCATCTCAGGAGCAACAGGCGATTCATCATCATCACCCTGTGCAGCTGACTCTTGTCCTCCCTCAGCTCCAGGCAACGACTAGGTAATCAATTCAAAAATTACCTCTAAGCTCCGCTCTATCCTCGCGAAGTGTGCCTCAGTACTCTTTGATCTTTCTGTTGGACCCTATGGAGTATGCTCTACATTAGCCTCCACCTCAACCTCTTTGTGAGTCTCATATGGCAATGACTCGGCACGGCCCCCAGGCCTACCCCGCTAGCCTCTAGCTCGTGCTCTCACCCCTCTACCGCGACTGGTATTAGGCATTATGCCAAGATCCCTACATTCACAATCATTTCTTAGTCAAACCCATCTCGATATACTCAATTGTATCTAGATAAGCACAGTAACATAAGGATGTAATGTTCCTAAATTTTGACACCGATACACATCAGACCAACTCAGCTCTGATACCACCTCTGTCACGACCCTCAATCCACCGAAAATCCATAATTTTTTTTTAATTTTTCATTTATTGATTATTATTTAATCCAATTCTTATTGTTTGTTCTTTACCTTTACCTGATCATGAACAGCTACACCTCCAACAGTTAGGCTGTGTATCGGTGTCAACCTCATCCAATCATATCATTTCGAATTACAATTCATTTAAATGTAAACACTTGTATTTCTAAATAAGAGTTACTCTTTACATGTGTTTATAATCTTCTACATCCCCAAAATTACATTTAAAGACATTACTGTGCTTTGACATGTCTAGATAATTATATAAATGTGTATAACTTATGTGATGGGATGCAGCAGATACCAAAATCCAATCCTCAGTCGCCCACTATCTATTGTAAGTGCTCTGTAAAGGGGGAAAAATAAGGGGGGTGAGCAAACCACGCGCTCAGTAAGACAATCATGCGAGCAGTATATAACTGTACTATCTACGTGATCTTGATGCCATGCTTAAATCACACATTTATCTATCATATTCCAAAACGTATGCTCATGCTTATGTTTATTCCATGTAAAGCAAATCAAGCTATATAAATCAGTGCACAATTCTTTAAAACATAGCATGGAAAAATCATCATGTGTAATCAAATTAATGCATGGAAAATAATCATGTAAAGTGCACTTAAAAGCATTTCCAATTCTCAACACAAGCCGACACAATAATCATCACTCGTCAGGACTCAGCCCCTCCTATGGACTATCTTGACCCACAAAACACATTTCAAAACATGGATTTCTCATTCAACAATAGACATGTGAGATAGGCATACAATATCAATAAGGGTAATAACTAGAACTATGGCCATATCCTCTGAGATCCCAGGCTACATGGATCCTAGTGTGCAGGGTATCACCACTATCTGCTTCCGCACGAGAGGTGGGTCATGTCCAACCCGTCGGTCCATAGCAGAATCCATCATCCGAAGACGACATATATATAATATCACACACAGTATAGCGTACTCCATGCTACTTGCACGGTACAATGTACTCCGTGGACCCATATCATCACAATATATCTCGCTACATCTCAATATGCACGCGCGAGCCTATTTAATCGACGTGGCACACAACCTACACGAAGCTCTCAGCAATGCTCCTTACATGTCATAAAACCACATGCGAGTAGTCTCAAGCACAGAAACGAGTATAATGGACATCTAGTGTGAGCTATGCTCCAGTACCCTGTCAAAACTTGTACGAAAACTAATGCGAGCTAGGCTCCAGCACTAATGCATGTACAAGACATGTCAAATCTCATGCGAGCAGCGCTTTAGCACGTTTCATTTCCACAAAACTCATGTAGGTGGCTCATTCTTTGTAAATCATGGTTATGAAACCAAATCAAACTATTTTTGTGCAAATCATTTCAAATGCTAGCCAACCTACCAATCTCATGCTAAAAAGCAATAAAAGGATTTCAAAGCATCATGTTCTTTCTTTTAATGCTCATTTCTCAAGAACTCAATTCTTTGCGCTTCAAACATCCATTACATCCTAAGACCCGTAGGTATATTAAAAATTACCCATAAACCCGAAAGGCGTACAAATATCCCTAGGGCTAACACAATTCCCTTACCTTGATTCTCTTGGAAGCAACTCTTCCTTCCTTTCTCGCTTTTCGTAATTTGGCTCAACCTGCTCTTGATGTATCCTCGGGAGCTGCATACATTCATAATTCATATGAGTCAATACCGATAACTCATATTCAGACTTCAGCTAATTGATATATCTCATCAAGCCTATTTTGTCAAGTTTGACCCATTATCATATTTGGCCATCATTATGCCATTTCTAGTTAATTTAACTAGTAACACACTTGGTTACTTATCAAATACTTGGCATAAATGTTTATCCATAACCTTCCATCATTTATACATTCTCTACAACATTATTTATGCACATTTTTATCACTTGACTAATCTTACGATGTGGCTTCATCCAATCATCTCAAAATCAAGCACATTACCTTACTAACAACTGGATATAATCCTTTTTTATCACCTAATCAACCACAATCCATTTTCTCACACTAAACTCATTCTAGGTTATGCTTATTTCAGTACATTTTATGTAGTTTCATTCATCAATACATACACCAATGTACTCACAACTACAACTAGATAAATATACTTAGAGTTGGTGTATTGAAAACTCACCTAGCTTAACTTTCTTCTTTTCCAAGATTGGAAGACTCCTTAGCTCCTTCAATCCAATGAGTTGAATGTTGGCTCCAAGCTATGTTGCTCTCCTCCTCAAAATGAATAAGTTTGTCTCTAATAGCTTTTTTCTAATTCTTTTTGGAAGATGATGTATTCTAAAGAGAGAAAGTTAGGTATTTTTGGTAAAAATGGATGAGGTGTGTTGGTTTGTTGAAGAAAACTGTTTTACCGTGGGGTATTTATAGATTGAGAGTGATGAGATTGATCTGCTCGGGTGAAGAGATCGATCTTCCTTTGGTTTTTGCCATCGAATTCTCAGGTTTGAAATCGAAGAGATCGATCTACTCATTGGGGGGAGATCGATCCTGGCTTGGCAGAAGCTTAAGGAGATCGATCTGATCTTGGGGAGAGATCGATCTGTTCTTGGGGAGAGATCGATATGCTCTTTACAGAATCTAATGGAGATCAATCTGTACTTAAGGGAGGATCGATCTAGGCTTGACAAAGGCAATACAGATTGATATGCTAATTGGGGAGATCAATCTGCTTGATGGGGAGATTGATCTGCCTTGGCAGATTCACTTGGAATTGCTCTGTTTTCACATGGGATCGATCTGCCTTGAATGAGAGATCGATCTGGCATTCATCTGTAGACCTTTTGCTGTATTTTTCCAGATTTCTCAAGGGTGAATTCCTATTTCACTGCTCCAATACTCATTTTGCATTTTAATCTCACTTAGAGCATGGAGAGACTCATTTCCTATGAATTACATAATATATGCATTGTGTGCATCGCTTGAATCCATAAAGAATACTCATAATTCATAGTCCATGCATTATTATTTTGTGTCTTCATTCCTTATTTTCAATCTAAATTCTTAAAGTTCCATTTATTTAATTTGTGACCACTTTGACCCTTATTTATCCTTTGTTTGTATCTTGACACTCATTCATCCCATTGCAACTCATTCGCATTTACATGATCTAAAATCATTTCTCTTATAATTCCATTTACATATATTACAAAGTTATACATACATGGGATCTTAAAATACTAATGTGGTGTTAATTCCTAAGTGCGAGAAGCTTGAAACGATGAAAGACCTGAGGCCTATATCACCATGTAACATGTTTTATAAAATTATTTCCAAGGAATTAGCTAATCGGTTAAAATCTGTTTTGCCAAAGATAATTTCTAAGGAGCAGTCAACATTTATCTCAAGTAGATTTATCGTTGACAATATGTTGGTTGGCTTTGAAATAATTCATCACATGAAAAGGAGGACGGGGGGTAAAAATGGGGAGATTGTAGTCAAGATAGATATCAGCAAAGCTTATGATCGAGTTGACTGGGAATATCTATAGTGTATTTTGACTCGCATGGATTTCGCAGAGAAGTGGGTTAAGTGGATTATGTTATGTGTCTCAACAGTGACTTATTTGTTTGTGGCTAACAACCATCTGGTGGGTCTGATACAACCTAAACGAGGCTTAAGATAGGGGGATCCACTCTGTCCATATCTCTTTATGCTATATGCTGAAGGTCTGTCTATGTTACTTAAGAAAGCAGAGGATAAAGGACTTATTTATGGTGTAAGGGTGTGCAGAGGTTCTCCAACTATTTCACATCTGCTCTTTGGTGACGATAGTTTATTCTTCTTCAGAGCAACCAATTCAGAATGTGTGCTATGAATGACATTTTTGTTACTTATGAACAGGCTCCAGGTCAGGCCATAAATCTTAACAAATCAGGGATATTCATTAGTAGCAATGTAAAACAGGAAGCTAGGGATCTTATGTCGCAGGAACTGGGTATTATGGAACTGCTGAATACGGGGAAATAGTTGGGACTTCCATTATTGATTGGGAAGAGTAAGAAAGCAATGTTTAAGTTTTTTTTAGGATAAGATTTGGCAAAAAATACAGTAGTGGTGGAGAAGGCCTTTATCTAAGGCAGGTCGTGAAATTATGATCAAAGCTATTGGACAAGCAACACCAGCTTATTGTATGAACACCTTTTTTATGCCTACCTCAATTGAGGATAAAATACAAAAGATGCTTAAGTCTTTTTGGTGGGGTTCAAAATAGCCAGAAGCATATGGTGTTAATTGGTTAGGGTGGGAAAAGATGTGCATAAGGAAGGAATTTTATGGTTTAGGCTTTCATGACTTACGCAGCTTTAATCTGAGTATGCTCGAAAAACAAGGTTGGAGATTCATCTCTGATCCTGATGCTATTGTAAGTAGGGTTTTCAAAGCTAAATATTTTCCATTGGGGGATTTTTCAAATGCCTAATTTGGGCATAATCTAAGCTTTGTTTGGCGTAGCATCTGGAGTTCTCGAGCTGTGCTTGAGAAAGGCACTAGGTGGAAGATTGGCGATAATTATAACATCAAGGTATGGTCTAAACCATGGTTAAGAAATTCGATTAATATTTATATTGAAACTCCTATGGATCTAGATCTAAGTGAGTTAACAATGCATGATCTTATGATACCTAGTAGAAAGGAATGATATTTGGAATTAATTTATGATATCTTTAATGAAAGAGATGTGGTAGAAATCATCAGCCCTTTGATTCAGATAGAAGCACAAAGATATGTTGTTATGGTACCATAGTAAGGATGGTCGATATATAGTGAAGTCGCCCTATTGGATTGTTATAGACAAAATCTTCCCTCATGAGGAGCTTAAGGTATCAGGCGATTAGAATAAATGATGGAAGTTACGAGTCCCTCCCAAAGTGAATGTGTTTTTATGGCGAGCGTGTAGGGACTGCCTACTAACGAGAAGCAAGCTTGAATCTAGAGGTATTTCAGTTCCTTTGTCTTATGTCGTTTGTGGTCAGGATGTTGAAATACTTGGCATTCCTTTGTAAATTGTTCTTTTGCTCAAAATTGTTGGAACCATGCAAACCTATATGACAAAGTTTTATCTTGTGTTGATTCATCTGAGAGTTTTCCTAAGTTAGTTTTCAACATGTTCACGAAGCCCACTAACATCAAGCTTGGGAAATTTGCAATGATATTATGGAACTTTTGGAGACAAAGGAATAACTAGTTATGGAATGGTGCTTGTCAGAATGAAAAATAAATTGTTTTCTCAACCTTAGAAGTTTTTCATGACTAGTTGGCTATTGAAAAATGTCAGAATGAGTCTTTGTCCACAGATAACATGCTGGTTAATGACTTTGGCTTGAGGGGTGGTATGTCTTCTGCATGGCAGAAGCTACCAGTTTTGACTTTAAAATGCAATATAGATGCAACCATTTTCCAAGATCGCAAGTTAGTTGGATTTGGCAAGATAATCAGGAATGATAAAGGAGATTTTCTAGTTTCGCAGACCTGTACGAGGGCATGTATGATGAATGTCAAGGAAGCAAAGGCATTTGGCTTATTAGATGCATAGAATGGGTGAACAGTTTGGGTTATCATCATGTGGTGTTCGAACTTGACTCAAAAAATGTGGTGGATGTGGTCAACATCTTTTTATTTTGACTACTCTGAATTTGGTTCCCTTATAAGGAGTTGCAGGGTGTTGTTGAACCAGACAATCAACTTCTCTATGAAATTCGTTCGGAGACCAGCAAATGAGGTAACTCATGCTTTAGCAAGAGCTTCTTGTTTTCATGATAGTCCTACTATCTAGTATGAGCCACCATACTTTATAGTGCTCTATTGTCCAAAGATTGTACTGAAGTTTAATATTAATAAAATTGCATTTAGTTAATTCAAAAAGAAATCTAATACACTGTTAATGGAGTTTCTAACTTCACAAGCGGGTTTAAGATGATGACACATATTATTTAAAAATATTAAGAAACTAAAAAATAAAAAAAATATGACATTCATTATTATCCTAATCCCACTTGTAGACTCCTAATTTTGTTCAACTAATTTTAAATAAAAATTGATCTTAAAAAATCAAAAATTAAAATTAAAATATAAAAAGTAATGAAAATAAAATAAATTGGAAATAAGTTATCCTCTTAGTTAAACCCTAAACCCTTTTTTACCTAAATCCCATGCAAGCTATGCACCATACGAACCCATATGAATCACATGCAAATTAAATGTCCACTAATGTTGATTTTGTTACCATGAATAAAAGGAACCAATAGCAAAAAGGGGATTGAATTAACAACCAAGTCAATTACCTAAACTTAAGGATGTGATTTTCTGCAAATAAAAGGAAAGAAAGTAAAAATAAAAATAAAATAGAAAGAGGTAGATTCGGAAATGGAAAAGAATATTTTGAGATTTATGGAGATCAAGTCTTTAAGAACCAACAAAAATATGGAAGGAGGGTGCTGAAATCTGGGAATCTTTACCGAAATCAGTCTTATTTCTTTCTATATTTCTTACTTGAAATTAGGTGCAAAAAGGAGGAGGGACTCAGAGATGATGGGGAATATACAGAGAAAAAGAGCAGAGATATCGAAGGAAATAGGCTTCTGAATTTTTCTTCTTGCATTTTTTTTTGCCACCCACATCCTTTCTTGCTTTGCTTCTATACCCGCTTGCTACTACGCTACTATCGTTGTGCTAACACCCATTCTTTCTGTTTTCCTCCACCTTTCAATCATTCCTACCATCCTTGCTCCACGACATAATATCATTGCAGAGCAGCCCTACTGCTTTGCACCACCACGTCACTACCTATTGCTAGAGTTGTTGCACCTTATAGGTCGGCTGCGGTCTTGCCCCGCTGCACTCTGCCTATTCACCATCGCCACCATCGCTGGACCATCCTTACCCAGCACCATCCTCACAGTTGTCCTTGCCACTCTACTACTGCTGCCCTTCCTTGTGTTACCATTGTTGTTGTGTCGGTTCTACTACAATTCTACTCAGCTTCTCCCTGCTTTACTGTGTGATCATCACCCTTACTTCCTGCCGCCTCATCTTCCTATTGCTTTACCCCAAGTTGCTACCGTAATTCCTGCTCTGGCTATCAAGGGCTGCTAATGTTGGTTTGGTAGAGAAGAAACGTGAGTTGTTGCATGAACCTCGTATGTGTATGCAGTTGCTGTCTGAGAAAGGACAGAGAAAAAAGAACATGAAACAGAGAGGAAAAAAAAAGAGAAAAGAGGATAAATAAGAGTTTTAGCTTGATCCAACATCTAGGTATATTTTACTAATTCATTTACATTTATATTAGTTGTTTATTTTATGGGATGAAAATTAATATATAAGATTAAATGAATTTAAATGAAAGTAAAATTCAAAGTAGAATTCGGAGATAATTACATTGGGTATAGTTAGTTTAAAATTACGATTTGTAAATTAGATATAATTGGTTTAAATTAAAATAAATTAGAATTTAAATCGTTAAATTAAATATATAAAATGTTCATTATTTGAAAACTAAACAGCTAAAACTTAAAAAATGAATTAAATTAGGAGATTATTTAATTATTAATAACTAAATATAAAACTTTGGCTAAAATTGATATTATTTCGATGATTAAATTTTCAAAAAGTCACAAATGGTTGACCATTGAAATTTCTAGGTGATATCATTTTTCGTAAATTTTGCCAATATGTTGAAAGATTTAATTCAAGATTAATAATCAATTTTCATAATAGAAAATAACATAATAATTAAAAAATTAAAAAATAATAAATTAAATATTTGATAAATAAATAAATAAAGAAAATAATTTGAGAATAAATAGAGATTATTTCAAGGATGAGACTCCAAAGAGTTACAAATGGTTGACATTTAAAAATCTCTAAAAAAGAATTTTTCTCTAAGTTTCACAAGCATGATGGAAAATTGAAGAGAAATGTTCAATATAAATTATGGAATTTGTACTAAAAATTAAAATATCAAAATTTAAATAAAATTTAATAAAAAAGAAGGAAATAAAATAAATAGAACAAAATAAGAACTAGAAATTAAAGATTGGAAAATAAATTAGAAAATTTTCATTAGAGATTTAATGGATCTGACGACGAAGTCTCATCAAGAAAGTTCAATGGTACTACTTAGATACTTCTGAGATGAGGATAAATTTTTGAGAAATTTCGCCAGAATGATAGAGAGTTTCTTATAAATTTTTCAATATTTAATTATTAGGAATAAAATAAAGAACACTTAAATTAAAGACAATTTAATCAAACCTTTTAAAAATAACACAAGATTAATTAGGTACTATTTTAGAATGGGCGTTGTGAGGGTGCTAATCCTTTCTCACACGTAATCATATCCTCGAACCCTAAATTTAAGATGCAAACCAGTCTTTGTCTTTATTTTGTATAAGTGGTCAATCAGACCTTGGTTTGAATGATTGGTGGTGACACCATAGTTTTTTGTCTAGCTGTTAGGTTTCTGAAACTTAATACATTAGGACAACTTGGCGACTCCATTGGGGACTTGAAAGGTCAGACCAATAAGTGATCTTGGTGTTATCTTAGGTTTTCAATGGTCTAAATTTTGATGTTTCTTTGAATATGTCCTTGTTACTTTTACTATCAGTTTGTTCATTCACACATTACCACTTGCATGTGCATAACATAAGTTCTATACCTGAGCTCCATCCTTTTCAAGAGGAAGTAGAGTACCTACACTCTTGTGAGGTGAGAACCTCCGTAACGACTAGAGAAATACTTCCACTCAAATTGAACCTTTTCCATTTGTAGCTTGTGATGGGTAAGGATTAGGGTGCCTTACTAGTCTTGTATTGACTTCAGTAAGGAAAAATTTGGGACCTTTAGACCCTTGCAAATCTAACCCATGCATATAGTGAAATCAAGAAGACCAACCTTGTGAGACCCCGTATAGGTTAAAACCTTGTATATATATGTAAATGAATGCATAAGTATGGTGATATACTTGTAATGTGATGTATATGGAATGTAAGTCCATAAGTTTAATGTACACACTTGCAATAGGAGTTGTGATTGTACGTACAAGTTGTATTATGTATGAATATTAAGATATGAACTTAAACATGTGAAGAATATGAGTGGAATGGAATATGAGTAGTGTGGTAAAAATGGATGAAGTTGCATAAGAGGTGTGAATCTTTATGCTTCCATTTGGTTTGTATTCTATACTTTTGGTTATACAATGAATACACACAAGTTTTAATGTGTATAAGGTAGCAATGGATTCTATTTTTAAGTCTTAAAGGTAGTTGGATGAGAAAATGACTATGGCAGCAAAATAAGGATGTTTTGGTGTAAGTTTCTATAGGAAACTACAGCAAAATCTAGAAATTAGGCAAGACAGATCGATCTTATGGGATGAGAGATCGATATGAAAGAGCCAGAAAGCTCTTATTTGAACAATGGAATAGAGCAGATCGATCTCCAAGGGAGCCAGATCGATCTCCTAACACATTCTGTAAAATGCAGATCGATCCTTAATGGAACAGATCGATATCCTTAACTCTCGGGTTGGAAGCTGATTGATCTTTCCCAAGACCAGATTGATCTCCTTAACCTTCTGTTTGAAGCAGATCGATCTCCCTTACTTGACAAATCGATCTCCTACTTCAAAATGTCATGGAAAAAGAGGGATTTTAAGAGGACCAGATCGATCACCACCCAAGGCAGATTGATCTCATCAAGCTGAATCTATAAATATGGAGCAGTTGGATCTGCATTTTCTGAGACAAAACTAATCTTTTCCATTTCAAACCCAAAACCTAGCTTTCTCACTCCTAAATCCACATATTCTTAGTAAGATTTGAGGGAAAGCTATTAGAGATAAAGTTGTTCATATCAGAGAGAAGAACAACATAGCTTGGAGGCATTTCCCCATTTGTTGGATTGAACGACAAAAGGTGCATTTCCATTTGGAGCAAAGGGGAAGTCAAGCTAGGTGAGTTTCTAATGAAACAACTCAAGTACATTGTTTGGATATTGATTTTAGAGTTGTTTAATGTACATATGAATGATAGGAACAACCTAGAAAGTAAACAATCCACCATAACCTAGAAATGGTCTAGTGTGAGAAAGTGAAATGTGGAAGTGTTAATGATGAATGAGTTATCTTAGGATGATTATGTTGTGGGTATGATTTGGAGGTGTTGATTTTGGGATAAATGGTGAGATTTACCAAAAAGGGGTAAAATATAGATTAAGGCATTGGTAAATGCATAGATGAATTATATTGACTATTGAAGTCAAAATGCGAGTTAGGAGCATTAACTCAAGTGTTTGATGGATGAATTGTAGCTTCCGAGGATACACCAGAGCAAGTTGAGATAAGAACTCGAGGAGCGTAAAGGAAGAGAGCCGTACCCCGAGTAAATCGAGGTAAGGGAATCGTGTGGACTCTTAGAGATATTTGTGCGTAATTTGGGCGCTTAAATGCTTTACTAGAATGCATAAGATGTTAGGAAATGATATTGGGTGATTGAAAGGTAAAAGTTGGGTGTTTGAGAAATGTACACGAAAACAAAAGCATAATGCCTTGAAAATCATGTTTTATTGGTTTTTAGCCAATGATTGGTAGGTTAGCTGACCTTTGAATTGATTTGCAAAAGAGATGAGTTGTTTTGGTTTGTTAACCATACTTTATAAAGATTTAAGCCAGCTACATGGTTTTCGTGAGAATAAAAGAATGCTAGAGTGTGACTCACACGAGATTTGATGTGTTTTATACGCATGAGTGCTGGAGCTTATCTCGCACTAGTTTTCACATGGATTTCATACTGGTTTTGGTATGGTGCTTGGAGCTTAGAGTAGACTAGATGCCCACCTTATTTGTTGCCGTGCTTTGAGCTTCGAGTAGACTTGATGTCACACCGATTATATAGGCTCGCACGTGCATTTTGAGAATTTGACATGATTGATTAGCCGTGTTAGGAGCTTCAGGTAGACAAGAGGTCGTACTGATTAAATAGGTTCACACGTGCGTTTGAGATGTGGCATGATATGATATGTTGATGTGGGTCCAAGGAGTATGTTGTACTGTGCAGGTAGCATGGAGTATGTTGTACTGTGTTGAGATGTGATGTGCCATCTCCGAACGAGATCTGCTATGGACCGGAGGGCAGGATTTGACCCACCTCTGTGTGGAAGCAGATAGTGGTATTATCTCGCACACCTGATCCGTGTAGCCAGTATCACAAGTTATGGCCATAGTCCTAGAGGTTATTTCCCTTATTAAATTGCCTATCTCACATGTCTATTGCTTTGAGAATAAATCCATGTTTGAAATGATTTGTAGGTCAAGACAGTCCGAGGGAGAGGCTAGGACTTGACAAGTGTTGGATTGTTTTGAGATGACAGTTGTTAATGGTTTTAAAGTGCACGAATATATGATGTTTAATGCCATGCTTATTGTGAAAAATGCATGATGGTTAATGCCATGCTTATTTGAGAAAAATGCATGATGGTTAATGCCATGCTTTATTGTGAAATATGCATGATGATTTATATCATGCTTTGAATCGAATTGTACACTGGATTTTAATGGCATGAATGCTTTGCATACCATTAACACAAGTATGAGCTCATATTTTGAGAAACGATGAAATGTATGCTTTGAACATGGCATCACGATCACGTAGATAGTGCAGTATCTACCTGTTCGCGTGATTGCCTTACTGAGCATCTGGTTTGCTCACCTCCCTTATTTTCCCCCTCTCTACAGAGCTTTGAGTATAGATTGTGGGCGACTAGAGGCTTATCCCTTTGAGTATCCGCTGCATCCTAGTGCTAACGGTATACACACTTGAATTATTTTGTATCTAAACTAGACATAGCACAGTAGCATTTTGTAAGTAACTATTGGGGATGTAAAGCAATGTAAACACTTGTAAATAGTAACTCTAATGTATTTATAAAAGTCTTTACTTCTAAAATTATATTGCAAATTTAATTCTTATGGATATATGAGATAGACATTGACACACAGCCCAACTGTTGAGAGCGTGGTTGTTCACGATCAAGGAAGGATGATTAATAAATTACGCATGAAAATGCAAAACATTTGTACTTATTTTGGTAAGTTGAGGGTTGTGATAGAAGTTGGTATCAGAGCAGAGTTGGTCTGACATTTGTCATGTCTAAAATACTTAATAGGATGGAAAAATTACATCCCAATGTTACTGTGCTTGTTTAGATACAAATTGAGTGTATGTTGATGGGTTGACTAAGAATTTGATGTGAATGTAGGGAATTGAGCAATTATGCCTAATACCAATCGCGGTAGAGGGGCGGGGGCGCAAGTTAGAGGCCCTAGAGGTAGGCCTGGGGGTCGTGTTGAGCCAGAAACACACGAGGCTTAGGAAGAGATTGAGGTGGAGGCTGAGGTTGAGCATGCTCCACAAGGTCCAGAGGAGAGGCCCAAGAGTACTGAGACTCGCTTCTCGAGGATTAACCGATGCATTGAGATGATATTGGAGTTGGTCACCCAATCTTTACTTGGAGTTGGTGGTAGACAGAGTCCCGCTACATAAGGTGATGCCGAGTAGGCGACAGCTCCAGAGGCACGGGCACGGCCAGCCTAGAGACCTCATACGACAGAGACACCTACACCCCCACTTACACAGGATATGTCTACACCTGTTGCTACACCACAAGCTAGTAGATGCTGGGGTTATGGTTGTGATTTGGACAGACTGTGGCAATTCCAAAAGTTTGGATTGTCGTCTCTCAATGGAGTTAAGGACCTAGTAGCTGTGGAGGATTTGGTAAATGAGATCGAGAAGCTGTATGGGTTCTTTGAGTGCACTACTACCGAGATGGTAGCGTTTGCAACTTTTATGCTAAAGGGATCAACAGAACATTGGCAAAAATCCACCAGGCCTATTTTGAGAGCCTGACATACTTAGATCAGCTGAGATATATTTTTGGAGGAATTCCAGAGACAATATGTTTCGGATACTGCACAGAGAAAGATGAAAATGACATTTTTGGGACTGATCCAAGGGAGCAGGACTGTTGATGAGTACGAGATGACTTTTATCTCCTTGTGCAGATATGATCCCAACATAATGAGTAACAAGGTCAAGAGGATCCAGAAGTTTGTGGATGGATTGAGACCGACCATTAGGTCCAGATTGGTTCCTCTAGATATACCGACCTACGAGGAGGCAGTGCGTAAGGCGCAATTGTGTGAACAAGATGTTGATAGAATCGCCTCAGAGTTTGGAAAAGTCGATAAAGTGAGGGACAAAGATAAGAAGCAATCTGTGATTGATAGAGGCTTCAGCTATAAGGGAAGCAACAGGTTTTCTGGAAAGAGGTCGAGGATCGAGGAGATCCGGGAGAGGATAGATAATCCTCCCATGTATCTGTCTCTAGGTCCAACGAAAAGAGTTGTGATTGGAGGGCCACAGCCTACTACAGAATAATGTGGCAAGTGTGACATGTACCATGGAATTCAACCATGCTATGGACCTCAGGTAGTATGCTTCAGATGTGGGAAACCAGGGCACATAATCAGAGATTGCCTAGAGATGACAGAGAGAACCCCATAGAAGGGCAAGGAGTCAAAGAGAGCTCCAGTTGGGACAGCTGCTCCGAGGAGGAGGGCTACAGCTGAGGAAAAGGGGAAGTAGGCAGTGGGTGTTAGTAGAGGACGAGTGCACGCACTGGACCAAGACACTGCAGATCAGTCTTCGGATGTGGTAAAAGGTACCATCCAAATCTTTGATTTAAAAGCATTTGTACTGTTTGATATTGGTGCCACGCATTCTTTTATATCGCCATCCTTTGCACATAAATTAATGAAGCATGTAAAATCCACATTGCTTGATAAGATGTTGATGATATCTACCCATATGAATGATAGTCAATTGACTGAGCATGTCTATAGGAATTGTAAGATGAGGATAGGAGGTAAAGAAATGGCAGCCGATTTGATCTTATGAAATATGAGTGATTTTGATGTAATCTTAGGAATGGATTGGTTGGCTGTCAATCATGTTGTTATGGATTGTCATGCAAAAGCTTTGATGTTTTCAGAGATAGAAAATCTTGTAGTAAGTTCTGTGAAATGAAATAAAAGATATTTTTAAACATAAATAAGGAGAGCATGATTTTAATACATAATATTTGAGGGATTGATCTTGTTTATAAATTATATCTGTGTATGTGATGATTGTGTTACTAATGGTGAGAAGAATATTGTGAAGGGTTCATTGCTTATGTGATTGAGACAGATAAGGCACGTCCGGAGTTGATAGACATTCCAGTGCTTAGGGATTTTCAGATGTCTTCCCGGATGAATTACCAGGGTTACCTCCAGATAGGGAGATGGAATTTGGTATAGAATTGCACTTGGTACAGAGCCGATATCCAAACCACCGTACAGAATGGCTCAAATTGAGTTGGAAGAATTAAGGAAGCAGTTACAAGAGTTATTGGAGAAAGGGTTCATCAGGTCGAGTGTCTCACCTTGGGGAGCACTGGTTCTGTTTGTAAGGAAGAATGATGGAAGCCTCCGACTGTGTATAGATTACCGGTTGTTGAATAAGGCCACCATTAAGAATAAGTATCCCCCTCCATGCATCGATGATTTTTTGGATCAGCTTAAGGGAGTGCAGGTCTTTTCTAAGATAGATCTGAGATCTGGGTAACATCAGTTGAAGATACGGAGTGGAGATGTACCCAAGATAGCTTTTCGCACCCGGTATGGATATTATGAGTTTATGGTGATGCCATTCGGGTTGTCGAATGCTCTCGCAGCTTTTATGTTGTTGATGAATGAGGTATTCCACAAGTATTTGGATCGATTTGTGATCGTGTTTATTAATGATATACTGGTGCACTCAAGGTCTAGAGAGGAGCATGAAAGGCATTTAAGGATAGTGCTGTAGACCCTTCGAGAGAAGAAGTTGTACGCTAAACTCAATAAGTGCGACTTTTGGTTGGAACAAATCTCTTTTCTGGGTCACATAGTATCGAAGGATGGAGTATCAGTGGATCCATCAAAGATTGAGGAAATGACACAGTGGCAAAGACCCCAAACAGTGACAAAGATCAGAAGTTTCATGGGTTTAGCTAGTTATTACCGAAGGTTTATAGAGGGATTTTTGAGGTTAGCTGCTCCTTTGACACGTCTCACGAGGAAGAATGTTGAATTTTTATGGGACAATAAGTGTGAGGAAAGTTTTGAGGAGTTGAAGAGGAGGTTAACTATAGCTCCGATACTCACCATTCCTACCAGCTCAGGAGGTTTCTCGATGTATACGAATACTTCACACCAAGGACTAGGTTGTGTATTGATGCAGGCTGGGAAGGTCTTATGGATCAAGGCAGTTAAAGGATCATGAGAGGAACTACTCGACCCACGATTTGGAGTTAGTGGCCGTAGTGTTTGCGTTGAAAATATGACGCCACTACCTCTATGGTGAGAGATTTCAAATTTACACAGATCATAAGAGCCTTAAGTACCTGTTCTCGCAGAAAGAGTCGAACATGAGACATAAGAGATGGCTCAAGCTCTTAAAGGATTATGATTGTGAGATTCGGTACCACCCGGGTAAAGCAAATGTGGTTACTGATGCATTGAATAGGAAGTATCTTGGGATGGTATCATTTATGATGGTCAGAGAACATGAATTGTTAGAACAGTTCACGAACCTTAGTTTGGATGTGACCCCGTCCAGTGCTAATGGTGGTGTTATGGTAGCTAGCCTGCAGTTGGAATCGAATCTGGTAGATCAAATCCGACAGGCTTAGCGGATTGATCAGTAGTTCAGTGATATTGTCGGGCAGATACAGAGGGGTACAGAGACAAACTTTGAGTTGAGTTCAGATGTAGGGTATATGTTCCTGATGATGCAGAGATCAAAAGGTTGATCTTGACAGAGGCTCACTCATCGAAGTATACGATAGATCCAGGGAGTATTAAGATGTATCAAAACCTTCGAAAGGTTTATTGGTGGTCTGGGATGAAAAGGTACATTGCTGAATATGTTGCTAAGTGTCTCGTTTGTCAGTAGGTGAAGGAAGAGCATCAGAAGCCTACAGGGTTATTGCAGCCTCTACCGATACCGACATGGAAGTGGGAGCATGTCACCATGGATTTTGTGATAGGATCACCGAGGACCCACAGAGGTCATGATGCCATATGGGTGATTGTGGATTGGTTGACGAAGTCAGCCCATTTTCTAGCTATGAGAGCTATCGATACTTTGAGCTAGTTAGCGAACTTGTATGTGCGCGAGATAGTGAGGCTACATGGAATTCCAGTGAGCGTTGTTTCTGAGAGGGATGCCCACTTCACTTCCCACTTCTAGGAACATTTTTAGGAAGCGATGGGGACCCAGTTGAGTTTTAGAACCACGTTTCATCCTTAGACAAATGGTCAGTCAGAAAGGACTGTACAGACCCTAGAGGATATGTTGAGAGCGTGTGCATTGGATTTTGGAGGCTCCTAGGATGACCATTTTACCACTCACAGAGTTCGCTTATAATAACAGTTTTCATGCGAGTATCGAGATGGCACCATATGAGGCATTATATGGGCATAGATGCCATTCCCCTATTGGATTGGAAGAGGTTGGTGATAGACAGATTTTTGCTCCAGACTTAGTGCAGCAGGCATCTGAGAACGTCCAATTGATATGTGAGAGATTACAGATAGCTCAGAGCTTGCAAAAGAGTTACGCTGACAGGAGACGGAGACCACTAGAGTTTGATGTGGGTGACTCGGTGTTCTTGAGAGTTTCTCCTTCGAAGGGAATTATGAGATTCGGGAAGAAGGGGAAGTTGAGCCCTCGATATATAGGGCCATTTGAGATACTTGATAAGGTGAGAGATAACGCTTATAGGTTGGGATGGCCACCATAGTTGGCAAGTGTGCATAATGTCTTCCACATATCCATGTTAAGGAAGTATAATCCTGTCACGACCCTCAACTTACCAAAATACGTACAAATTTTTCGCATTTTCATGCATCAATCCTTAATCATCCTTCCTCGATCGTGAACAACCACACACTTAACAGTTGGGCTGTGTGTCGAGGTCTAACTCACTCCACCATACCAATTCAATTTGAAACATTATTTATGAGTAAACACTTGTATAAATGTATATATATCAGAGTTGATACATGTGTTTACATTGTTTTACATCCCCAGTGGTTACATACAAAATGCTACTGTGCTATGTCTAGTTTAGATACAAAACAATCAAGGTGTGTATACCTTTAGCGATGGGATGCAGCGGAATTACCAAAAAGGGAATGCCTCCAGTCACGTCCAATCTATACTCAAATCTCTGTAGAGAGGGGAAAATAAGGGGGGTGAGCAAACCACACGCTCAGTAAGGCAATCATGCGAACAGGTAGATACTGTACTATCTACGTGATCGTGATGCCATGCTCAAAAGCATTTAGTTCATTGTTTATCTCAAAACATGAGTGTATGATTCATGCTATAGAAATCAAGTGCACATGTCAACTCAAAGCATGGTATAAATCATCATGCATAATTCACAATAAAAGCATGGCATTACCCATCATGCATTTTCACAATAAAGCATGGCATTAAACATCATGCATCCGTGCACTTTAAAAACCATTATCAAATCAATTCATCACTGGTCAGGTCTCGGCCCATCCCTCGGGCTTTCCTGACCCACAATCATTTCAAACATGGATTTAATCTCAAATAGCAGTAGACATGTGAGATAGGCAGTTCAACAATAGGTAATAACCTCAAGGCCTATGTACATAACCTGTGATACCGGCTACACGGATCAGGTGTGCGGGATATCACCACTATCTGCTTCCACACGGGAGGTGGGTCAAATCCTACCCGCCGGTCCATAGCAGATCTCGTCCGAAGATGACACATCATAACTCAACACGGTACAATGTACTCCATGCTACATGCACGGTACGACGTACTCCGTGGACCCAATCAACACATCATATCACGCCACATCTCAAACGCACGTGTGAGCCTATTTAATCGGGGCGACCTCTTGTCTATCCGAAGCTCCTAACACGGCTAATTAATCATGTAAAAACAATGCACGTGTGAGCCTATTTAATCGATGTGACACCCAGTCTACTCGAAGCTCCAAACACGGCAACATGCAAGGTGGGCATCCAGTGCGAGACAAACTCGAGCACAATGCCAAAACAATTATGAAATCCATGTGAAAACTAGTGCCTCTTGCACTCTTTCATACTCACGAAATCATGTAGGTGGCTCAAAACTTGCAAAATGTGGTTAACAAAACCAAAACACACTCATTTCTTTTGCAAATCATTTCAATGTTAGCCAACCTACCAATTATTTGCTAAAAAGCAATAAAACATGATTTTCAAAGCAATATGCTTTTGTTTTCATGCACATTTCTCAAACTCCCAACTTTTACCCTTCAATCACCCAACAACATTTCCTAATCTCATGCATTATAGCAAAACGTTTAAGCGCCCAAATTGCGCACAGATATCTCTAAGAGTCCACACAATTCCCTTACCTCGATTTACTTGGTGTGACTCCTTTCCTTTTAGCTTCTCACGCTCTTGGCTCAACTCGCCTCGGCGTATCCTCGGAAGCTGCGATTCATTCATTAAATCGATTGAGTTAACGTATTTAACCCATAATTGACCTCACTAGTCAATATTATTCACTTATGCATTTTACAAATGCCTTAATCCACATTTTACCTCTTTTAGGCAAATCTCACAATTTATCCACCAACAACATCTTAAAATCATACCCATAACACTATTAATAATTTCTATATATATCTCATTTCTCATTAATCTCCATCAATTTCACTTTCTCACACTAAACCATTTCTAGGTCAAAATCATTCCAATGCATTCTAGATAGTTTCTAACCATCCATACTCATGCCAAACAACTCCAAAATCAATTAAATAAACAATGTACCATAGTTGGAGTGTTAGGATCTTACCGAATTGATTTCTCTTCTTGCTCCAATGGCAATGCCCTTAACTCCTTCAATACCAACAATGGGAAAATGCTTTCCAACTATGTTGTTCTTCTCTTTGATAGGAACAACTTTGTCTCTAATGGTCTCTCTTCAAACCTCACTCAAAATGGCTAATTTTTGAGAGAGAAAGTTAGGTTTTTGGGTTGAAAGTGGAAGGTTAGTGTTTTTCCTGAAATTTTCTGATTTTCAGCACTCCTTATATAGAATTAGCTTGAGGAGATCGATCTGGTCCAAGAGGAGATCAATCTGGCCCCTTAAAATCCCTCTTTTTCACGGCATTTTTAAGCCTGAGATCGATCTGTCGAAGCATGAGATTGATCTGTCAAGGCATGAGATCGACCTGTCGAAGCATGAGATCAATCTGCTCCCAAACAGAGAGCTAAGGAGATCGATCTGGCTCCATTGGAGATCGATCTGCTCTATTCTTTTGCCCAAATAAGAGCATTCTGGCTCTTCCAGATCGATCTCTCATCCCATGAGATCGATCTGCCCTTCAAAATTTCTAGATTTCCTGCAGTTCCTCTGCAACAACACTTACCAAACATCCTTAATTTGCTACCATGATCATTTTCTCATTCATTCATTTTTGAGACTTGAAAATGGCATCCATCCTCACTTCATACACATTAAAACTTGTGTAGAATCTTTGTATGACCAATGGTACTTAATATAAACAAAAATGGAAGTGCACATCTTATGCAATTCTACTTCCATTTTACCAAACTATTCATAATCCATTCTACACACATTCTCCACATGTTTAAGTCCATTTCTACACATTCATACATAATGAAACTTGTATGTACGATTACCACTCTCATTACAAGTGTGTACATTACTTATGGACTTACATCACATATACTTCACTCATGAATTCATAGTACAACTCTATTTACACTTCTATGTACATATATACCCTTATACATATACGGGGTCTCACAAATCCACACCCGACGCATGTTATAAGATATGAGCCATTGGAGCTCAATGTGGGTATGACATACGTTGAAAAGCCAGTTTGAATACTGGATCGAAAACATAAAGTTTTGAGGACAAAGACAATTTCCTTGGTGAAAGTTCATTGGCAACATTACACTGTGGAAGAAGTCACATGGGAATTGGAAAGTTTGATGCGGGAGAAGTATCCCGAGTTATTCACGAAATGATTTGGTTCCAATTTGGAGGACCAAATTTTCTAAGTGGGGGAGAATGTGAGACCCCGTATAGGTTAAGACCTTGTATATATATGTAAATGAATGCAGAAGTATGGTGATATACTTGTAATGTGTTGTACATGGAATGTAAGTCCATAAGTTTAATGTACACACTTGCAATAGGAGTTGTGATTATACGTACAAGTTGTATTATGTATAAATATTAAGATATGGACTTAAACATGTGAAGAATATGAGTGGAATGGAGTGAGTAGTGTGGTAAAAATGGATGAAGTTGCATAAGAGGTGTGAATCTTTATGCTTCCATTTGGTTTGTATTGTATACCTTTGGTTATACAATGTATACACATAAGTTTTAATGTGTATAAGGTAGGAATGGATGCTATTTTCAAGTCTTAAAGGTAATTGAATGAGAAAATGACTATGGCAGCAAATTAAGGATGTTTTGGTGTAAGTTTCTGCAGGAAACTATAGCAAAATCAAGAAATTAGGCAAGACAGATCGATCTCATGGGATGAGAGATTGATCTGGAAGAGCCAGAAAGCTCTTATTTGATCAATGGAATAGAGCAAATCGATCTCCAAGGGAGCCAGATCGATCTCCAAGGGAGCCAGATCGATCTCCTAACACATTCTATAAAATGCAGATCGATCCTCAATGGAACAGATCAATCTCCTTAGCTCTCGGGTTGGAAGTAGATCGATCTTCCCCAAAACTAGATCGATCTCCTTAACCTTCTGTTTGACGCAGATCGATATCCCCTACTTGACAGATCGATCTCCTACTTCAAAATGTCGTGGAGAAAGAGGGATTTTAAGAGGACCAGATCGATCTCCACCTAAGGAAAATTGATCTTATCAAGCTGAATCTATAAATATGGAGCAGTTAGATCTACATTTTTCGAGACAAAACCAATCTTTTCCATTTCAAACCTAAAACCTAGCTTTCTCACTCCTAAATCCACACATTCTTAGTAAGATTTGAGGAAAGCTATTAGAGACAAAGTTGTTCACATCAAAGAGAAGAACAACATAGCTTAGAGGCATTTCCCCATTTGTTGGATTGAAGGACAAATGTGCATTTCCGTTTGGAAAAAAAAAGGAAGTCAAGCTAGGTGAATTTCTAATGAAACAACTCAAGTACATTGTTTGGATGTTGATTTTGGAGTTGTTTAATGTACTTATGAATGATAGGAACAACCTAGAAAGTAAACAATCCACCATAACCTAGAAATGGTCTAGTGTGAGAAAGTGAAATGTGGAAGTGTTAATGATGAATGAGTTATCTTAGGATGATGATTATGTTGTAGGTATGATTTGGAGGTGTTGATTTTGGGATAAATGGTGAGATTTACCAAAAAGGGGTAAAATGTAGATTAAGGCATTGGTAAATGCATAGATGAATTATATTGACTAGTGAAGTCAAAATACGAGTTAAGAGCGTTAACTCAAGTGTTTGATGGATAATTGCAGCTTCCGAGGATACAACGGAGCAAATCGAGATAAGAACGCGAGAAGCGTAAAGGAAGAGAGTCGCACCCCGAGTAAATTGAGGTAAGGGAATTGTGTGGACTCTTAGAGATATCTGGGCGCAATTTGGGCTCTTAAATGCTTTGCTAGAATGCATGAGATGTTAGGAAATAATATTGGGTGATTGAAGGGTAAAAGTTGGGTGTTTGAGAAATGTGCACGAAAACAAAAGCATAATGCCTTGAAAATCATGTTTTATTGGTTTTTAGCAAATGATTGGTAGGTTGGCTAACATTTGAAATGATTTGCAAAAGAGATGAGTTGTTTTGGTTTGTTAAACATACTTTGCAAAGATTTAAGCCAGCTACATGGTTTTCGTGAGAATAAAAGCGTGCTAGAGTATGACTTGCACGAGATTTGATATGTTTTATATGCATGAGTGCTGGAGCTTAGCTCGCACTAGTTTTCACATGAATTTCATACTGGTTTTGGCATGGTACTTAGAGCTTAGCTTGTACTAGATGCCCACCATATTTGTTGCCATTCTTGGAGCTTTGGGTAGACTTCGTGTCACACCGATTAAATAGGCTCGCACATGCATTTTGAGAATTTGACATGATTGATTAGCCGTGTTAGGAGCTTCGAGTAGACAAGAGGTTGTACCAATTAAATAGGCTCACACGTGCGTTTGATATGTGGCGTGATGTGATCTGTTGATGTGGGTCCACGGAGTACGTTGTACCATGCAGGTAGCATGGAGTACGTTGTACCGTGTTGAGATGTGATATGCTGTCTACGGACGAGATCTGCTATGGACCCGCGAGCAGGATGTCACGACCCAAATTACGTAAAATCAAAGTAAATTTTTCGCTTTTTTCATTTATTATTTAATTCTTACCTTTCTCTCATCGTGACCATCCTACAAACAATTGGGCTATGATTCGGTGTTAGTCAACTCTCACCTATTTACTATTCCATTTTCATAATCACATTCATATATCAGGATTTAATATCATTTGAATTTAACTAAATAAATACACAATGGTATTTACATAACCTTACATCCCCGACATCATATACGTTTACAGTACTATGCATTTCATATTTAGATACAAAACTATACAAATGTGTATACCTGTCTCTCGATGGGAAGCAGCGGATACCAAAATGCAAGTCCTCAGCCGCTCACTAACTATTGCGAGTGCTCTGAAAAGATGGGAAAATAAGGGGGTGAGCAAACCACACGCTCAGTAAGGTAATTATGCAAGTAAGTAGATAGCTCCACTATCTACATGCTCATAATGTCATGCCCTTAAAAGCCATTTCTTTTCGTTAAAAGCTTACACACAAAATCATGTATATTTCAATGCCATAGTTTATCAAAACTATTTGTGCATATAGAAATCATATAATTCAAGCATCAAAGGCATTTTATGTGACATCATTAAATCATACTTAGCATGAGGTAAATCAAGATCATGCATCATTTCATGCCATGTATAAAACAAATCATAAGAAACAATTCTTTTCATGAATTTATCATTAACGCATGGAAAACTCATCATGCTACTACATTTAAATCATTTCATTAAAGCTGCAGTAGAAAATAACCCTAAGGGTTTAAATTTCTCATACTCATTATAAAATTCTGTTATAAAAATTTCCCTTCATTTAGGGTCACATATCATAAAATCACAAAATCGGGGGCTTGACCCCTCCCTCGGGTCTACCTTGGTCTATCGAGACCACAAGTTATATCATGTGAGATAAGTAGGTGACTATATCAGTAACATCGAGGACTATGGCCATAACCTAGTGATCCCTAGCTACACGGTACCTAGTGTGCTGGGTATCACGCTTGAAACGGGAGGTGGGACGATCCTACCCCGCCAGAACAGCATAACATCAGGATTACGAGGGCAAGGCTTGCTGCTTCGTGGATAATGCCACTCTACTCCAACAATCCCTATGGTACAGCGTACTCCGCGTGACATACACGGTACAACGTACTTCGTGAACCTAAGCTATGTCAGGGGTGCCTGCAATAGGTTTTATCCACCCATAGCATCTCTGTCTCAGTATGCACGTGTGGGCATATCATCTCACTGTGACACATAGTCTACAGGAGGCTCCAACATAGCTATATGCATGTCATATAAATCCCTGTACGAGCGAAGCTCTAGCACTGCTCCATGCATATTCATGATATCTGAAAACCTCTTGCGTGCGAAGCTTTAGCACGGTTTCATAAAAATCAGTAAAATCTGTGTACGAGTAGCACTCCAGTATGACTTTAAAATGTGTTATAAATTCATATAAAACTTCGTGCGGGCAAACTCCAGCACGGTGTTATGCATCAATAAATCAAATCTCATGCGAGTTACAATCAAGCACAGCTTTATGCATAAATAAATCAAATCTCGTTCGAGTTACACTCCAGCACGACTTTTATGCAATTATAATATCAAAACTTGATTCGAGCTAAGCTCCAGCATCTCTCATGTATGTTAAATCATTAAAACTACTGCGAGCAATCGCTCCAGTACCTTTTTATGCATATAAAATCAAAACAAGTCAAAACAAGTCAAAACAGTCAAAAAACAGAGTGCGAGCTAGGCTCTAGCACCTCTCATGCATTTCACAATAGTAAAAATCAGTGCGAGCAACAGCTCTACCACATTTTATGCACATGATGTCACACAAATCGGTGCGACCCACCGCTCAAGCACATTTTTATGCACACTCACAAACGCAGATATAGTGCGACCTATGCACTAGCATTATCTGTTTCCATTTAAACTTGATAGTTGGCCTATTTTCCAAAGAAATTTCATTTGAATATAAATAACACCTACGTAGTGTTATCTTGTGAAATTTATGCAATTATTAGCCAATCTATCGATTTGCTTTGCTTAAAAACCAAGAAAATTCCTTAAATCAGAAAATTCCTTAAATCATGCATTTCATGTATGTCATGCTTTCACCATCCTTAGTGAATTTCCCTCAATAGGGGTAAAATAGCATTTTTTTACATATTTCGAGTCCTTAAAATCATTAATTTATTTCTAGGACCTTTATACATATTCTGTGTATACACATATATTCAATGTATACAAAAGCTATTAAAATACGCGTAGCTACCTCTAGCTACTAACACAATTCCCTTACCTCATTTTTCTGTATAGTCTGACCTTTCACTGATGTCTCATCATGCAGTATGATTTGCTCTCAATCAAATCTCAGGAACTGCGTATAAATATACATCAGGTCAAATACAATACAATTAATTGTATTTCATATTTTCTAGGCTTAATTTAAATCATTGGGCTCGTTTACCCATATTGGGCCCGATTGTACCATAATGGGCCTTAATCGACCTTAAGCCCGTTTTCCACTTACGATTCACATTATCGAGGCTTATTGGGCTCATTAGGCCCATCATTATTTATTGAGCCTCATTCTAAAATTTTGGATAGCTCAATGAATTATTTACGACAATTTATCTTTAATTCCAGAATATAATTCATTTCATGCAAAAATTTAAATCCGTAATTTATGCGGTAACTTTCTAACACGCATAACGATGCAATATTGTTGTAAATAACGGTTACTTACCTGAGATTCCATGATAGTATGCAAATCGAGGCTGTCTCAAACGCTCGTTTGACGTCAATTATCGAGCTACACAATTAAATATTTTTTTTTCGGGTAAACTTTCAGTCAAATATTAATCCAATTAAATATTCCAAAATTTAAATCGATCAATTCGACCGCCTACCGACTTACCCGTAGCTCGATTCTATCACTGGGATTTTTCCCAATTTTTCCTCTTTTTCTTTCTTTCTTTTTTCTTTTTCCTTTTCTTTTTGGTAGAACCGGTTCGGTTTGGTTCAACCCAGTTCAGACCAATTTAGTCTAGCCGATTTAGTCTGGTTCGGCCGATTCAGGGCTTCACCGATCGGTTCTCCACCGATTTTCACCGCCAGCGGCTCCGCAGGGTCGTCCGAAACTCGGATCTGGGGTCGGTTTCGTCTGAGGTGGCTGTAAAGTGGCCGGTTCGGCTCTTCTCCTTTCCGCCGAAGATATGGCACCACTATCTGGGATCATTTCTTTCCCTCTCATTTTTCGATGCTAGCCGCCGTCCCACCGATCGATTCAGTCGTTGATCGGCCGGTCTTGGCTTGGAGCACCTTCGACTGGTGGTGGCCGGGCCTGAATCGACACCGGTCACCGAATTCTTTTTCTTCCTCTCTCGGCTCTCTTTCTCCTCTCTTTCACCGCCGGTCGTCGCTTCCCTATTCTGCCTACCAATGCCGGCAAGGCTCGGCTAGACTTCCTTCACCTAGGCTACCACCGACCGCTCCGTCCGGTGAGCAGAGGTCGGCTTCTGCTTCGTTTTTCCTTCTACAGAAATCGCAATGCGATTTCTCTTTTTTTATTTATTTATTATTTATAATATTATTAAAAATCCAAAATATCTAAAACAATTCTTATTTAATTCGTTTAATCTATAAATGAATTTATCGGTCTTATTTCATCTTTTCGGTATATTTTTTGATTATTTTCAGGATAATTTCTCGAGGTGAAAATTCCGATTAATTCCAATAAATTCATATCTTCATCAATTTAACCCAAAATTTAATTATTTCTTCGTTATTGATCAAGATTTCTCAAGCCGTTATTTTTAATTAAATTTTCTTCTCGAATTTATACCGGCTTTCGATCTTTTGACCGTTTTGCCCTTCAACGTGTTCGGAAATTCCATTTCAATCATTTTTCATTTTTCATTTCGTGTTTTAAATAAAATCGGGTCTTACAATCTCCCCCACTTAAGAAATTTGGTCCTCCAAATTAGAACCAAGTCAAATGGGTCCATAAACAACTCCGAGTACGTCTATCGTATCATACTCTTTAATTCTCATGTGCCTTTTTCCGAAGTGTAATACTACCAATAGACTTGACTATGGAGATCATCTTAAACCTCAACACCTTCTCTTTCCTCTAATACCCGAATCAATTTTTTCAACATACGTTATACTTTCATTGAGCTAAGTTGTTGGAGCTCATATCCGATCACATACGCTGGGTCCGGACAATATTTTCGAAGCATCAAAAGATAGGACACATTGTGTATGCCTGCTAATTCAAGTGGTAACGCCAACCTACAGGTCTTACCTTCCACTTTTGTCCAATCTCAAAGGATTCAATCTAACGAAACTTAATTTGCCTTCTTTCTGAATCTCGTTATGTCCTTATGCAATGTCCTAAGGGCATGTAACTTCCAACAATACTAATTCACCCTCGGTGAATTCCAATGGTTTTCTGACTCTTGTCAGCATAGCTTTTCTATCTGCTCTGAGGTATTCTTAATCTTTCACAATTTAATTGAACATCCTCAGAGGTGTGTCTTACCAATTCAGAAACAATTCTCTATCTGTCACTCACTTTTTCTTATCCAAGTCGGGAAACAATCCCTAAGGCCATAAAATGCCTCATATAAAGTCATCCCGATACTCAAGTGACAACTGTCATTATTGGCGAATTCGATTAGTAACAACTGATCATCCCAGGAGCTTATAAAATCAATGGCACACACTCTCATCACATCCTCCAGAACTTGTACAGTCCCCTATGACTGACCATCTGTCTCAGGACAGAAAGCCGTGCAAAGACTCAGTCAAGTTCCCATATCTTCCTAAAAATATTTCCAGAAGTGGAAAGTGAAGCGGGAATCCCTATATGATATCATGCTCACTGGAATGCTACATAATGTTCCACAATCTTCCGTACATATAATTTTGCCTATACATTCAGAGTATCTGGGGATTTTATAACCAGAAGGTGGGTAGACTTAATCAATCTATCGACTATCACCCAGATAGCCTCATGATTTATTCGGGTCCTCTATAACCCATCACAATATCCATGGTAACTTGTTCTCTTTTCCGTGTCGATATAGGTAGAGACTACAATAACCCAGCAACTTCTTTTGCTCTACCTTAATCTGCTGACATACGAGACACTTTTCCACAATCTCTACAATGTCTCTTTTTTTTATATCTGACCACCAATACCCTTTTCAGAGATTTCGATATATTTATTACTTTTCGGATGCACTGTATATCCCGAAGAGTGAGCTTCTGACAATAACACTATCTCATCAACTGTGTTCCTAGGGAGCACTTATACTGTGTTTGAACCTCTGTAAGTCATCATCACTCACTGTGAACTCTGTCACTATACCCTTTTGAATCTGACGCAAACTATCGACACCATGTCGATCATCACGCTAAGCCTGGCAAATCTGGTCACACAAATCTGGTTCTAACCTCAGGCTAGCTGTCACACAATCACCGTCATCATCAGAAGGGATCACATCACAACTGAGGCTCACAACTGCTCTAGCAGCTCACGCTCCCTGACCATCATATGTAATACCATCCCGAGGCTCTTTCTATTCAAGGCATCAGCCATTACATTAGCCTTTCCTAGGTGGTAAAATGTTCACAATCATAATCCTTAGAAGCTCTAACCCTCTTGGTTGTCTCATATTCTACTATTTCTATGAAAACAGATACTTGGGGCATTTACAATCTGTGCATACCCGAAATTTCTTACCATTTAAGTGGTGACGCCATACTTTTAGTGTAAACGCTACGACTACCAACTCAAAATCATGGGTCGGATAGTTTCTCTCATGGTCCTTGAACTATCTAGATCCATAATTGACTATCTTTCCATTTTACATCAATACACAGCCCAATCCTTATTTTGAGGTATCCATAAACACTAAAACCTCTTGAGCTGTTGGTTATGGTGAGAATAATTATGGTAGTTAGTTTCTTACATCAATATACCAAAACTGCCCGAAGCTACTTTCATACTTTTCATCCTACTGACATATAATCTTTTTCGAACAAGATGTGTCACCTGAGTAGCCCATTTTAAGAAACTCACAACACCTCATCTGTAAGACAGTTTCCAATTGCTATTCATGCTCTTCCCTGGACTTCAAATACATCGAAATATTATCGCTAAAGATGACAACCAATCGATCTAGGTAAGGTTTAAATACCTCATCGTAGTTGAGTTCCACTAAATATTTTAATCACCCATATCCTTGACCTATGTACGCATAAACGTATAATGTCATTTTGAAATCGCTTCCGTTCAAGATACTAACCCACGTCATTTCCTTTTTCTTATATTAACGACTTTTATAAAATTTTAATTTTTTAAACCTTCATGATTAATCGAATTCTATATTTCTTTATCGTACCAGTAAGGTACCCAAATTTTAAATGTATATATTATGACTGTCGATTTCAATTTATAGGTTATGTGTGTGCTTCTAGACGCTGTCAAGTCTTCAGGCGAGGAGGTATTTTGAAATACCTTTATTAACCCTCAGACTTGACCACATAGACTGGATATGGATATATCCTCCTCTTATCCTTGGCCGCAATTCATATTCACTACATATTGCTTAATCCAAATTACTTTACATATCAAAGATATCCTTACCTTACATACGCCTCTTATTCCAATATATCTCGTATTCAAGATCTATCACATCTCAAAACTTATCTCCTTTCATATATCACTTATAACAAACTCTTTCATTACTTGTCAAAACTTACAGTATACTTTTCAAGGGTGAAAACATCACTATCTTAGGATATCAATCTAAACATTCTAGTTTGCAGCCGAATCAATCTATTCTCAAATATTACTTCAAAATTATTCATATTCCACTGAATAAAATCGGCTGACGTATACTTTTTCCCCCGTTTTCAACTTACAATCCATATACCCATATTCAGTTAGTAATAATCAGCTAACTATCATCATCTTGCCTAAGGGTACAGGCTTCACATCTTTCACTTGCTTATAAGCAACTAAAGGCGGTATGAATAAATGCGTGGCACCAGGATCAATTAAAATAATTATTTCATTATTCTTAACCAGTGTGGTATCTTCCACCACATCAGATGCAACATCATTAGTGTCCTGGTCCAAGGCATACACTCGCCCTCGCCCAACATCTTATTTCTGTGGTATCTACCACACATCCTACACTGTTTACACTGCTACGGACCACGTCGAGGTCCTCCTATCATAATACCCCTCATAAGTGTTGAAATTAGATACACTGGGCCTTACCAATCATCTTACCCCGTGACTTATCAACTCTAATTTCATACCAAACTATTTTTTCCCATTCTGACATCTCTGCCATTCTCTATTCTCTTTTTGTCTCAATTTCGGCCCTTACTACCTTTCCCAATCTCAGAGGCGTGCAACTCATGATCTTATTCACACAACTGTAGTCTATGCACTGCCTCGACATAGGTAGTGATATTTAACGGGGCCAATCAGACTCTAATCGACAATCTGAGCCCTTCCATGAACTTTCAAACATCTCGACTCTCACTGTTCATAGTGTCGGAGTCATATCTGGGTAGGTATATAAACTGAGATTCATACTCGCTAATCAACCAGTTCCTCTGGGTCATAGTAAAGAATTTTATATGTAATTTCCTTTAAGCAGTGTATGGGATATTCTGTCACCGGAATACATATAGAATTATTTTCCAAGTCCATTCTGGATGTCGAACTCTTAAGATGGGTCGAACGAACTTCAACTAATGTTTCGACTCGCCCTCAAATCCCAAACATACTCTGAGCAATTAGCTCTCAAAATATTTTCCACAATTCGCTCCAACCTCGCGAAGCATGTCTCAATATTGTCTGATCTTTTTGTCAGACTCTGTCCGATCTCTCTGTCAGACTCTGTGGGGCATACTCAATACCAGCCTCCACGTCAATCTTATCTTAAGTCTTATGCGGCGACTCAGTACGACTCTCAAGCTTACCTCTACGGCCTTGAGCTCGTGTACTCGCCCCTATATCATAGTGGCTATCAGTTAATGAGTCTATTCTTGCATTCAAAACCAAATTCTTAGCTGCACTTCCATCTCGATATACACAATTGTATCTAAACAATACACTGTACATGGGGATATAAACTTCCTTAACCACTAACACCGACTCATATCAGGCAAACTTAGCTCTGATACAAAAAACTGTGACGACCCAAATTACCTAAAATCAGAGTAATTTTTTGTTTTTTTAATTTATTATTTAATTCTTACATTTCTCTCATTGTGACCATCCTAGAAACAGTTGGGCTATGATTCAGTGTTAGTCACCTCTCACCTATTACTATTCCATTTCCATAATCACATTCACATATCAGGATTTACTATCCTTTGAACTTAACTAAATACATACACAATGGTATTTACATAACCTTACATCCCCGACATCATATACGTTTACAGTACTGTGCATTTCATATTTAGATACAAAACTATACAAATGTGTATACTTGTCTCTCGATAGGAAGCAACGGATACCAAAATGCAAGTCCTCAGCCGCTCACTAACTATGACGAGTGCTCTAAAAAGATGGGAAAATAAGGGGGTGAGCAAACCACACGCTCAGTAAGGCAATTATGCAAGTATGTAGATAGCTCCACTATCTACATGGTCATAATGCCATGCCGTTAAAATCCATTTCTTTTCGTTAAAAGCTTACATACAAAATCATGCAGATTTCAATGCCATAGTTTATCAAAACTATTTGTGCATATAGAAATCATATAATTCATGCATCAAAGGCATTTTATGTGACATCATTAAATCATACTTAGCATGAGGTAAATCAAGATCATGAATCATTTCATGCCATGTATAAAACAAATCATGAGAAACAATTCTTTTCATGAATTTATCATTAACGGGTGGAAAACTCATCATGCTACTGCATTTAAATCATTTCATTAAAGCTGCAATATAAAATAACCCGAAGGGTTTAAGTTTCTCATAAATCAATCTCATTATAAAATTTTGTTATAAAAATTTCCCATCATTTAGGGTCACATATCATAAAATCACAAAATCGGGGGCCTGACCCCTCCCTCGGGTCTGCCATGGTCTATCGAGACCACAAGTTATATCATGTGAGACAAGTAGGTGACTATATCAGTAACATCGAGGACTATTACCATAACCTAGTGATCCCTGGCTACACAGTACCTAGTGTACGGGGTATCACACCTGAAACAGGAGGTGGGTCAGTCCTACCCACCAGAATAGCATAACATCAAGATTGTGAGGGCAAGGCTTGCTGCCTCGTGGCTAATGCCACTCCACTCCAACAATCCCCACGGTACAGCGTACTCCACGTGACATACACGGTACAACGTACTCCGTGAACCCAAGCTCAGTCAAGGGTGCCTACAATAGGTCTTATCCACCTATACAATCTCTGTCTCAGTATGCACGTGTGGGCATATCATCTCACTCTGACACAGAGTCTACAGGAGGCTCCAATATGACTATATGCATGTCATATAAATCCTTGTGTGAGCGAAGCTCTAGCACAGCTCCATGCATATTCATGATATCTGAAAACCTCGAGCGAGCGAAGCTCTAGCACGGTTCCATAAAAATCAGTAAAATCTATGTACAAGTAGCACTCTAATACGACTTTAAAATGAGTTATAAATTCATATAAAACTTCGTGCGAGCAAGCTCCAGCATGGCTTTATGCATAAATAAATCAAATCTCGTGCGAGTTACACTCCAGCATAGCATTTATGCAATTGTCGGTTCAAAACTGGATGCGAGCTAAGCTCCAGCATCTCTCATGCATGTCAAATCATTAAAACTAGTGCGAGCAATCGTTCCAGCACCTTTTCATGCATATAAAATCAAAACAAGTCAAAACAGTCAAAAACAGAGTGCGAGCTAGGTTCTAGCACCTCTCATGCATTTCAGAATAGTAAAAATCAGTGCAAGCAACAACTCTAGCACATTTATGCACATGATGTCACACAAATCGGTGCAAGCAACCGCTCAAGCACATTTTATGCACACTCACAAACGCAGATATAGTACGAGCTATGCGCCAGTACTATCTGTTTCCTTTTAAACTTGATAGTTTGCATATTTTTGAAAGAAATTTCATTTAAATATAAATAACACCTACGTAGTGTTATCTTGTGAAGTTTATGCAATTATTGGTCAATCTATCGATTTGCTTTGCTTAAAAACGAAGAAAATTCCTTAAATCATGCATTTCATGCATGTCATGCTTTCACAATCCTTAGGTGAATTTCCCTCAATAGGGGTAAAATAGCATTTTTTACATATTTCGAGTCCTTAAAATCATTAATTTATTTCTAGGACCTTTATACATATTCTGTGTATACATACATATTCAGTATATACAAAAGCTATTAAAATACGCGTAGCTACCTCTAGCTACTCACACAATTCCCTTACCTCATTTTTTTGTATAGTTTGACCTTTCATTGATGTCTCGTCATGTAGTCCGATTTGCTCTCAATCAAATCTCCGGAACTGCGTATAAATATACATCAAGTCAAATACAATACAATTAATTGTATTTCATATTTTTGGGGCTTAATTTAAATCATTGGGCCCTTTTACCCATATTAGGCCCGATTGTACCATAATGGGCCTTAATCGACCTTAAGCCCATTTTCCACTTACTAATCACACTATCGAGGCTTATTGGGCTCATTAGGCGCATTGATAATTCTATATTTTTAGAATTATTTGTGCTTAATTTCCTAAATAATTATTTAAATCCCCAATTTATTTTGTTAATTATCCCCTTTATTTAATTAAAATTCTCATTTTTGCAGATAAATCAAATCCGGATGAGTTTTGAATATTTCGGTAGAAAATGGACCGAAATTGGGCTAAAATCGAGATTGAGCCACGCGGACAACACGAGTCATGCCACCGAGCACATCCAATTGGACAAGAAGACCGATGACATGGACATATCTTTTCGAGGAGCCAATGGTGTGAAGACAAGTGGCCAAAAAAAAAATGCCAACTCATCAAGGATGTGAAAATTACCATTTTGCCCCTAGTGTGCTTATAAATAGGAAGATGACAATTGAAACAATGTAATTTTTTAGGAGTAGGAGTAGTGTTAGTGTAGAGGTAGTTAGAGTAGCTTAGTTAGATTAGATTAGTTTTTATTTTTAGAAGCTCTTCCCGAATCCAATTTTTATGTTAGTGTTCATGTTCATCTTCATTTGTTGTCTTTTATGAATACTTCTCGGTTTGATACTCAATCAGCTCTTTTATTGATGCATTTCTTCTTTTCGGTTTGTAACAATCCATTCCGGGATGTCTTATTTTGTGAAGTGTTAAATGGAGGTTTATAATTTTCATTAACAAGCTCACGGTTTTCCTTCTTCTTCAAGTTTTAATTTTCTTTTATAATTGTTCAATGTAAGCTCTCGGTTTGCTGTGATCCAAGGTTCCATGTCTCAAGGTTGTGGTGAGCTGAGCTGCTCTCATGAGCCAAGAAGGAAACCCGAGAGGACAGCAGCAGCAAGCAATCCGAGAGGACAGCTGCAGCAAGCTAACCGAGAGCTCTCCTCTGTTTTGTTCTGTTTTGTGAAATTATTACTGTTCATCTTCTTTAATTGATTTAGTTTCTAGTTCAGTCATTTTAAGTGCTGTTTATTAATGAAAGCTTGCGTTTCACTAATGTTTGCTGGTCTGCTTTGCTGTGGGTTTTGGAAAATGCTTTGCTGGAACCGAGACACAACCCGAGGGGACTGCAGAACCGATAACGTGAAACAGCAGGAGCAGAATCCTTCCTGGAACAGCAGCAGTTGCAGAACAGACTAGGTAGCTGGAACCGAGGCTCACCAAGGCAGAACCAGCAGTCGAGTGCAGAATTGGAGCAGCAAACAGAAGGAAGCACAGCCTGGAGCCGAGGGTAACCCGTGACCTGCAACCGAGCAGCAGGGAGAGCAGCTGGAGCAGGTCTGGCTAGGCAGGAACGTGGGGCTGGCGTGATGTGTTGGATTTGTTGCAGGAATGGAGCTGAACGCGCCTGGCAGCAAGATGAAACCGAGGCAGAGTTGGTGGGCAGCAGACTAGGACAGAACCGAGAGGCATGGGCAGCACCTTACCAACCCGAGCCGTGACCTGGAAAACAAAAGGAAAAATGATGCATGAACAGTGTTTTGGAGGGAGTTGTTGGATAATTTAAATTGCTAAGACCTTGTTTGGCTTTTGCATTTTGGCATTAACTCATTTTCATGCATTTTAGTTTAGTTTATTTTCAATTTAATTTGTTAGCTTAGTTTAGAGTTGTTAATTAAATTGCATAATTATCATTCTTGTTTAATAGTGTAGAACTTAGTTTTAATTAGGTTGATAGTTAATTAAATGTCATTTAGAATTAGATTAGGGGTAAATTTATTTCATTAAATCATAGGTTAGTTTAAATTGCATTTGATTAAGTAGTTTAATTGCATTTTTAGGTTAGTTTAATTTTAGTTTAATTAATCTTGTTTTGTTATTTTCATATTTGCATTTTATTTTAATTGCGTTAATTAGTTTTAACTGTTTTAATTTCTTTTGTAGGTTTTCGATTTTAATTGCGTGGAGCACTGTAAGTAATTTTGCTCGGTTTTATTTCTTTTATTTTCTCTATTTTAATGCTTTCCCGTGTTTTTAATTAGCCTTAGTAGATCACCCATTGCAATTTCATAATTTGCTAGAATATACTTAGGGAAAAGTAACCGGTAGTTAATTAGGCTAGTCAACTTCTCTGTGGGACGATAACTCGGGACTCAAAATCCCATTATTACTTGTACGACCCGTGCACTTGCGGACATATACCCTTAGTGCTCGTCAAGTTTTTGGCGCCGTTGCCGGGGAAGTTTTAATTAGTCATTAATTAATATCGGTGAAATTATGCTTAGGTGTAATTCTAGCTTGTAAATATTTAGGTTGTAAATATTTAGAGCCTTAGCTTAGGTTAGTTAAATTTTCTCTTAATTAAAATCAAAAAAAAAATTTCAAAAATTTAAAAAATTTAAAAAAAATTTTTAAGGACTTTTAGATGATTGCAAGCGTAGAGCCAGAAGTTTTGATTGTTTTCCTCTAGATCCTAAAATCAAACACACTCTTAGAAAAATTTAATAGGACTCGAGGAAATTATTAGCTCCGCTGCAATTCACCGTGGCAGAAAATAGGAAAACTAGAACTGTTGGAGATTATGCGATGCCGACAATTGGAGAATATTATTCCGGCATTAGGCCACCAGCTGTCCATGCAAATAATTTTGAAATTAAGCCCGCAATCATCCAGATAATCTAAACATCTTTGCAGTTCAGTGGGCTTCCACATGATGACCCACATGCTCATCTCGGGCAATTCTTGGACTTATGCAACACCTTCAAGCACAATGGATTATCAGACGATGCACTTAGGCTTAGACTATTCCCTTTCTCACTTAGGGATAGGGCGAGACATTGGTTGACCTCTCTGCCTCCAGGATCCATTTCTACATGGGATGAGTTAGCCTACCAATTTTTAGCCAAATTCTTTCCTCCCTCTAAATTAGCCCAACTCCGTAGCAATATATCTTCCTTTGCCCAGTACGACTTTGAATCTCTTTATGAAGCATGGGAACGATATAAGGAGCTTCTTAGGAAGTGCCCTCACCATGGCCTACCGTTGTGGTTGCAAGTTCAGACCTTCTACCACGGACTTACAAGCCCAAATAGGACCATTGTTGACACTGCTGCGGGTGGAGCATTGATGTGCAAAACAGAGGAGGAGGCTTATGAGTTGCTAGAAAGGATGGCGACTAACAACTATCAATGGTCCTCGGAAAGGCAGATGCCAAGGAAATCGGCGGGTATGTACGAGCTTGACACACTGTCCACCTTGACCTCTCAGATTGCCAATCTTACAAAGAAGGTGGAGTCGCTCAGTACCCAATATAATCCTCCCAACAGTCCTAACCCTATATATTCTGTCCAAAGTCCTTTTCTTTCCTGCGAGCTGTGTAGTGGTACCCACTCTGTAGATAGGTGTCCGCTCAACTTAGAATCGGTTCAGTATGTTGCCCCTTCTCAAACGCAACAAAACAACCATTTTTCAAACACCTACAACTCAGGGTGGAGGCCCCATCATAACTTCTCCTGGAGCCAAAACCAAGGGCAACCTTCTAACTCTAGATCTATAGAACCCCCTAGTTTTCAAACTCCACCGGTTCAGGTACCACCACAGCCGCAAATTCCATATCACTCGCCTCATCAACCATCCCCACTTCAATTTCAATCTCATCCATCACCACCACCACCACCACCACCACTCATGCAGCCCCAATTCTACCACACACCAGCAGCTGAGAAGAAGCATACATTAGAGGAGATGTTCACGACTATCCTGCAAGATCAAGCTGCTTCACTTAAGAACTTAGAAGTTCAGGTTGGACAAATAGCTAGCGCTCTTAGCCAACATCCTCAAGGGACCCTTCCTAGTAATACTGAAGTTAATCATGATAAGCAAATAGAGGGTAAGGAACATGTTAGATCTATCACCCTTAGGAGTGGCGGAGAGCTAGATGAGCCACAAGTCAAGTCCCAACCTGAACAGCACATAGTTGAAGAACACATAGGTTCTAACGAAGCAGCTCAGAAAGAGCAGGAACATCAGGATCGGGCTGCAAAATTAGGCGCTTCTTCATCTATACCTTCTTCTTATTCATTGCCTTCCTCGCCCTCTGATTCTACAAAGTTGACGATGAGAGTCCAAGATCAGGAAGTGAAGTTTAATGTCTTCAAACCTTTAAAGCTCCCTGATGACTCTCAAGAGTGTTTTAAGATAGGGATTGAGGAGAATATAAGGCTTGAGCACAGGAATTCTCAAAGAAGGAGGGAAGTAACGAGAGCTCAGGAGGATTTAACTGTTAACATTCTGTCACCATTTTGGCTAATCCTCCTGCTCTTTGCCTTGCTGCTGAGTGTAGTGTTTTTCAGCTGCATTTGAAGAGGTTGTATTTTCACTTTCACATTGTAAATAGTTATTTTTATTTTTCTTTTCTGTTGTTTCTTTCTTTGTTTGTGTTGCAGGTTTATTTTCTATTTTTATGCTTTCAATCAAAGCTTCAGTTGTCATCATCATCATCAGAAAGGGGAGTACTCTGTCCTGAACTTCAATTCTTATATTATCTGCACACTGAGGACACTGTGCACTTTAAGTTTGGGGGATGGGATATCACTTGAGCAATTTTGTGAAAAATTGGAAAAATTTTCAAAATTTTTTCGAAAATCTGAGAAGGAATTTTCAAAATTTTTTCGATAATATGAGCTTAAATTGCTTGATTTTGGGATGATTTAGTGCTTAGCATGTAGTTTTCCCATATTCCAATGATATGACCCCATGATTTAGTCTGACTTTGATTGAATGAGAAGCATGATTATAGGAAAAGCATGAAGTTGAGTTCTTGAATTTGTCTTAATTCGGATTGTGATTTCCTCATCTTATGCACATGTCATGTCATAAATCGGTATATTTATTTAGAGAAAGCTTCTGTGTACATAGTATTGCATTTGTTCAGTTGATTTTGTGCATCATATTCTAGAATTTGTTTGATCTAATCTCGAGGTGAAATATTAGATCACACTTGATTAGGGAGATGATTTAGGCCATCTTTGGATCGTTTGAGCCTTTCTAGCTATCCTTGTACATATTCTACCCCTAGTCACCCATTTGGGCCAAATAAGCTTTTCTCTGTAAATACACCTGCTTAATTTTTCTTAGCTTAAATACTTTTTCCTATCCCTTACCCCGAAAGCATGAAAAGTCATTGGATATATTGTGAGCTGTATGGGTATTAAGTGATTGTGAAGGAGTGTGTAAAAAAAAAAATAAATAAAATAAAATAAAAATAAAAATAAAAATAAAAATAAAAGAAAGAAAGAATGACGAAAAAAAAAAAAGAGAGAAAAAGAACAAGAAAAAAAAATGCTTAGTGAAATAAATAAGTTTGGGGGAAATGATTAGAGCTCTTACATTAAGATCCTAGAAGTAATGCATGTTAAGGGGTAATTAAACCTAAATCGACTTTATCATACCTTAGCCCCAGCCTTACATTACAAGCTTAATGAAGTCCTATTAATCTTTGGTTAAGTGTGACTACATTAGTGGAGAGAGAAGTGAAAAGCAAACTTATGGGAATGATCACATGTCATTGACTTTGCATTCACTATGTTGCATAATCTGATCCGGATAATGTACTGTGAAGTGACTTAGACATCTTTCACACACTCACGAGGAGTCCAATTTGGGTTAGGACTTATGATTGAATAATTCTAAGTGTTGGACTTGTAATTGTGAGTCTTTGATTTCATAGTCTGTACTTTTTCTTTGAGGATAATATTGGGAAAATTATTGTGTTTAGTACTTGTCATTCTCACAATCATTTTGTTTTGCTTGAGGACAAGCAAAAGCTCAAGTTTGGGGGTGTGATAATTCTATATTTTTAGAATTATTTGTGCTTAATTTCCTAAATAATTATTTAAATCCCCAATTTATTTTGTTAATTATCCCTTTTATTTAATTAAAATTCTCATTTTTGCAGATAAATCAAATCCGGATGAGTTTTGAATATTTCGGTAGAAAATGGACCGAAATTGGGCTAAAATCGAGATTGAGCCACGCGGACAACACGAGTCATGCCACCGAGCACATCCAATTGGACAAGAAGACCGATGACATGGACATATCTTTTCGAGGAGCCAATGGTGTGAAGACAAGTGGCCAAAAAAAAAATGCCAACTCATCAAGGATGTGAAAATTACCATTTTGCCCCTAGTGTGCTTATAAATAGGAAGATGACAATTGAAACAATGTAATTTTTTAGGAGTAGGAGTAGTGTTAGTGTAGAGGTAGTTAGAGTAGCTTAGTTAGATTAGATTAGTTTTTATTTTTAGAAGCTCTTCCCGAATCCAATTTTTATGTTAGTGTTCATGTTCATCTTCATTTGTTGTCTTTTATGAATACTTCTCGGTTTGATACTCAATCAGCTCTTTTATTGATGCATTTCTTCTTTTCGGTTTGTAACAATCCATTCCGGGATGTCTTATTTTGTGAAGTGTTAAATGGAGGTTTATAATTTTCATTAACAAGCTCACGGTTTTCCTTCTTCTTCAAGTTTTAATTTTGTTTTATAATTGTTCAATGTAAGCTCTCGGTTTGCTGTGATCCAAGGTTCCATGTCTCAAGGTTGTGGTGAGCTGAGCTGCTCTCATGAGCCAAGAAGGAAACCCGAGAGGACAGCAGCAGCAAGCAATCCGAGAGGACAGCTGCAGCAAGCTAACCGAGAGCTCTCCTCTGTTTTGTTCTGTTTTGTGAAATTATTACTGTTCATCTTCTTTAATTGATTTAGTTTCTAGTTCAGTCATTTTAAGTGCTGTTTATTAATGAAAGCTTGCGTTTCACTAATGTTTGCTGGTCTGCTTTGCTGTGGGTTTTGGAAAATGCTTTGCTGGAACCGAGACACAACCCGAGGGGACTGCAGAACCGATAACGTGAAACAGCAGGAGCAGAATCCTTCCTGGAACAGCAGCAGTTGCAGAACAGACTAGGTAGCTGGAACCGAGGCTCACCAAGGCAGAACCAGCAGTCGAGTGCAGAACTGGAGCAGCAAACAGAAGGAAGCACAGCCTGGAACCGAGGGTAACCCGTGACCTGCAACCGAGCAGCAGGGAGAGCAGCTGGAGCAGGTCTGGCTAGGCAGGAACGTGGGGCTGGCGTGATGTGTTGGATTTGTTGCAGGAATGGAGCTGAACGCGCCTGGCAGCAAGATGAAACCGAGGCAGAGTTGGTGGGCAGCAGACTAGGACAGAACCGAGAGGCATGGGCAGCACCTTACCAACCCGAGCCGTGACCGAAAACAAAAGGAAAAATGATGCATGAACAGTGTTTTGGAGGGAGTTGTTGGATAATTTAAATTGCTAAGACCTTGTTTGGCTTTTGCATTTTGGCATTAACTCATTTTCATGCATTTTAGTTTAGTTTATTTTCAATTTAATTTGTTAGCTTAGTTTAGAGTTGTTAATTAAATTGCATAATTATCATTCTTGTTTAATAGTGTAGAACTTAGTTTTAATTAGGTTGATAGTTAATTAAATGTCATTTAGAATTAGATTAGGGGTAAATTTATTTCATTAAATCATAGGTTAGTTTAAATTGCATTTGATTAAGTAGTTTAATTGCATTTTTAGGTTAGTTTAATTTTAGTTTAATTAATCTTGTTTTGTTATTTTCATATTTGCATTTTATTTTAATTGCGTTAATTAGTTTTAACTGTTTTAATTTCTTTTGTAGGTTTTCGATTTTAATTGCGTGGAGCACTGTAAGTAATTTTGCTCGGTTTTATTTCTTTTATTTTCTCTATTTTAATGCTTTCCCGTGTTTTTAATTAGCCTTAGTAGATCACCCATTGCAATTTCATAATTTGCTAGAATATACTTAGGGAAAAGTAACCGGTAGTTAATTAGGCTAGTCAACTTCTCTGTGGGACGATAACTCGGGACTCAAAATCCCATTATTACTTGTACGACCCGTGCACTTGCGGACATATACCCTTAGTGCTCGTCACGCATCAGTATTTATTGAGCCTCATTCTAAATTTTCGGATAGCTCAATTAATTATTTATGATAATTTATCTCTAATTCCATAATATAATTCATTTCATGCGAAAATTTAAATCCGTAATTTATGCGGTAAATTTTTAACACGCGTAACGATGCAATATTGTCGTAAATAAGGGTTACTTACCTGAGATTCCATGAGAGTATACAAATCGAGGCTGTCTCGAGCTCTCGTTTGACATCAATTGTCGATCTACACAATTAAAAATTTTTCCGGGTAAACTTTCAGTTGAATATTAATCCAATTAAATATTTCAAAATTTAAATCGGTCAATTCGATCGCTTACCGACTTACCCGTAGCTTGATTGCTTCACTGGGATTTTTCCTAATTTTTCCTCTTTTTCTTTCCTTTTTTTTCTTTTCCTTTTCTTTTTGGTTGAACCGGTTCGGTCCGGTTCAACCCGATTCAGACCGATTCGGTCTAGTCGGTTCAGTCTGGTTTGGTCGTTTCAAGGCTTCGTCGGTCGGTTCTCCACCGGTTTTCGCCTTCAGCAACTTCACGGGGTCATCCAAAGCTCGAATTTGGGGTCGATTTCGTCCGAGGTGGCTGAAAAGTGGTCGGTTCGGCTCTTCTCTTTTCCGTCGTCGGTACCATTTCTTTTCCTCTCATTTTTTTGACGATAGCCTCCATCCCACCGGCCAATTCAGCCGCTGATCGGCCGGTCTTAGCGTGGAGCACCTTCGGCTGGCGGTGGTTGTGTCACGACCCAAACTACCCAAAAATCAGAGTTAATTTTTCGCGTTTTGTTATTTTTATTACTTAAATTCTTACCTGTCTTCTGATCATGACCACACTCCACTAACAAATTGGGTTGTGCGTCAATGCCAGTCCCACCATACATTTACCCTAGTACTTATTTCTTCTCCAGTCATTTATAATTGTTTACAATATTTATACATCCCCTGAAGTTACTTACAAACATGCTACTGTGCTATGCTTATTTAGATACAATATGTACAAGTGTATATACCTTAAATGATGGGCAGCAGCGGATATCCGGAATGCAGTATCCAGTCGCCTCCCAATCTACTGGAAGAAATCTGTGTGAGAAAGTGAAAGGGGTGAGCACATCAAGCTCAGTAAGGCAATTCTACGAACAAGTAGATAACAATACAACCTACATGAACGTAGTGCCATGCATAAACCGCCCCTTCTCCACACATTTCCAAAACAGATGTTATGTTATGATGTCATGTAAAATAACTCATATGAAATCTCAAAAAGCATGAAAACTTAACATGCATATCTTTTAAATCGTTTATTTCTCGTTAAAATTTCATATAAGGTCAGGACTCAACCCTTCCCTCGGGTAGCCCTGACTCACACAAAATCCATAAAATTGTGTTTCTCGAAAACATCAATATCCGAAAACATATATATATATACAATATACGAGACTAGGCAATAACTGTATATCGGCAATAACCAGGACTATGGCCATATGTGTCCTCGTGAGCCCCTCTGCTACACGGATCCTAGTGTGTGGGGTCTCACCCTGATCGGGAACCGTCCGGGAGGTGGGTCACTCCATCTCGTCGGTCTTATCTGATCCCATGCATCCGAAGATGCCAACGTATCACAAAGATACCAACGTATCACAAAGATACCAACGTATCACAAAGATACCACACGGTACATCGTACTCCATGCTACTTGCACGGTACATCGTACTCCGTGGACCCCCAGCCTTATCCCTCATTCGGGCTCATCAGCTGGACCTCCAACCCTTATCCCTCGTTCGGGCTCATCAGGTGGATCTCCAACCCTTAGCCCTCGTTCGGGCTCATCAGGTTGTTTCTCTAGCCCTTATCCCTCGTTCGGGCTCATCAGGTTGTTTCTCTAACCCTTACCCCTCGTTCGGGCTCATCAGGTTGTTTCTCTAACCCTTATCCCTCGTTCGGGCTCATCAGGTTGTTTTAACATGCCATGTCTCAAAACGCACGTGCGGGCCTATTTAATCGGTGACACCCAATCTACCCGATGCTCCAAGCACGGCTTATCGTATGATTTCTAAAAAGTAGTGCGAGCGGTGCTCTAACACTGTCGGTAAATCAAGTAAAACTAGTGCGAGCTAAGCTCAAGCACTCTGTCACGAAAAATCGTATATATAAAAATATGGTGCGAGTTACACTCCGGCACCGTGTCATGAAAATCATGTAAAACTCTAGTGCGAGCTCTCGCTCCAGCACTAATGAAATCATTGCACAAATCAAAACTCGTGCGAGCTGAGCTCTAGCACGTCACATTTAAGAAAGATCACGTAGGCGGCTACATTTCTCAAATCGATTTCAACGAAAATCAACGTTTGTCGAAAATATGAAATGTTGTGCAATTTCATTTAAAAGTTAGCCGACCTACTCATGCATGTACCAAAATACTTCAAAACGAGCAGGAACCCTTTGTTCTTGCTCCTTACACTTTTTCCTAAAATTTGGAATTTTACCCTTGACGAGGGTATTTTGGTAATTTGCCCATTCGGGCACTAAAAATATTATTTGACCTCTAGACCCTTCAGATAATTTTTAAAGACTGCTTATGAACTTGAAATTTTGTAAAGTTTACCTCTAGCAGTCCGTAGAATTCCCTTACCTTATTTTCCTGTCGAGTCTGACCTTTTTCTTTTCCACTGTTGTCTCGTCGCGCAGTCCGATCTGCTCCTAATCAAATGTCCAGATCTGCGTATCAATATTCCTCAGGTCAGATATTATACAATTTAATTGTATTTCCTATTTTTTGGGCTTAATTTAAATCATTGGGCCCGTTTACCCATATTGGGCCCGATTGCACCTTAATGGGCCTTAATCGGCCTTAAGCCCGTTTTCCACTTAATTTTCACATTATAGAGGCCTATTGGGCTCATTGGGCCCACCAACAATTTATTGGGCCTCGTTCTAACTCTCGAATAGCTAAATTTATTATTTACGATAATTTATCTAAATTTCCATAATTTAATTCAATTTATGCGGAATTTAAATTCATATCACGCATAACGATGTAAATTGTCGTAAATAAGGGTCACTTACCCGAGATTCCATGCTAGTACGCAAATCGAGGCTATCTCGAGCTCTCGTTGGATGCCAATTGTCGAGCTACACAATTTCACAATTTTTTGGGTAAGTTTTCAGTCCAATATTAATTAAATTAAATATTTTGAAATTTAAATCGGGTCAATTTCAACCACTACTGACTTACCCGAAGCTCGATTGCATCACTGGAATTTTTTCCAATTTTTTCTCTTTTTCTTTTTCCCTTTTTTCTCCTTTTTTCCTCTCTTTTTGGTTGAACCGGTTCAGTCCGGTTCGGACCGGTTCAGACCGTCGGTTCACTCCGGTTTGGCCGGTTCACCACCGGTTCAAGGCCTTGCCAGCCGGTTCTCCACCGGTTCACGCCACCAGTCGCTCCGCGAGGTTGTCCGCATCACGAATCCACCCTTGGTTTGGGTCGAGGTCGCCGGAACGCCGCCGGTTCGGCCTCTTCTCCCCGGCGTCGAAAACCCATTTCTTCCTCTTCGTCGTCGCCGACGATTCCCGCCGTTTCACCGGCTGCTACTGGTGCAGAAAGAACCGCCGTCGCCTGGGCTTTCAGAATTTGGCCTCGGTTCCGCCCGAATCACCGTCGGTGACCATTTCTTTCCCGCGGCCTTCTCCTCCGATTTCCGGCGTTCTCCGACGTCCTTGGCGTTCTCCTGCTAAGTATGATTTACTGATGTCACATAAAATCCCCCATATCAAACCAACCAAACATGGCCTTAGAAATTTAAACATTCCCTCCCTTTACTGTTCACGTCTTCACCAAATCTGCATTTCCAGTATTCTCGGCTTGCAGCTGCTGTCCGCTCACTGCTACAAATGTCCTCTGCACTCAGCTCTCGGTTTTGCGTATGGCCTGTTACTCCAGGTGCGTATAAGTGCTGCTAACTCCTTATCCAGTTCTGCCTCAGGTCTCGGGTACATCCAGATGATGCTTCATGTCTCGGGTTGCAGTGATGTTCTGCCACTGGACATCTTCCTATACGTTACTTTCTACCGTTACTGATGAGCCAGAAACAATACTGCATCAACCTTCATTCCCGAGCTATTTCTCATACAGCTTTCCATATCCATACAAACATGCAGCAGCAGATTTTAGAGCCAAAAAAATAATTTAACAACTTGTTAATCGGTAAATATGAAATCAAACAAACCGAGACTATGAAATGAAATCAAACAAACCGAGACAAGTTTAAAGGTCGACAAAGAAACAACTTACTGAAATGCAATGATCATTTATCCTAAACCTTACCTTTAAATGAGATTTAAATGAATTAAAACAGAATAAATTAAGAAATGATGAATGGTGAACTGCTTAAAGAACAGGGCAGAACAGAGGGAAGAAGGCTGGCTCTCGGTTTTGGCTACAACGACTAGTTGTTGTCCCAACTAATTACTGCCTTCTTTGATGTTCATCAAGATTACTACTACCATGAAAATTAAACAGAGGCTAGAGAAGGTTTTAACACAAAAGCTGAATCCGAGAAAGCCGAATCCCCGTGATCTTGATTTCTTTCAGTAGCCACGGTTCTAGCTATTCCTCCACCAAATAAATTTTTTTTTGTTGTTCTACCCTACCAATATTATCACCAATCGATGCACATGGTTCCTCCTAACAGTTTAGATCAGCAATAATGGATAAAAACTCATAATCGACATTGATGAATCAAGATTTGCAAATACTTTAGACTATAACCGAAGGGAATTAAAACATAAATCAAAAACAAGATGATGACAATTGAAACAAACTAAAATGTTAAATAACTATTCCTAAGCAATGATACTGATGAACTAAAGAGAAACGTTTCATAAGAATAACAATAGTAGCTCTGCCGAAAAGAAAACTGGACGACTAGAAAAATATACTGTGCCGCCTAATGAAAACAACTAGGGAAAAAAAACTTATTAAGTTAACCTAAAAATAAAACTATTCTAACCTATTTTTCTCTACACTTTACAATTGTCATCATTTTCTATTTATATACACATTTAGGAGTACAATTGAAATTTTTTCATCCTAGATGAGTTGGTATTGTTTGGTCACTTGTCTTCACACCATTGGCTCCTTGAAAAATAACATTTCCATGTTATTTGTCTTTTTGTCCAATTAGATGTGCTAGGCTCGTGTTGTCCGCGTGGTCCAATCTCGATTTTAGCCCAATTCTGATCCATTTTCTACCGAAATATTCAGAATTCATCTGGATTTAATTTATCTGCAAACATGAGAATTTTAATTAAATAAAGGGGATAATTAACAAAATAAATTGAGGATTTAAATAATTAATTAGGAAATTAAGCACAAATAATTCTAAAAATATATAATTATCAATATATCTATATATATACATTTTCTTGTATAATTTATCCAAACACATAATATCATGCATTCCATGAAATTTTCATTATTCCGAAATGAAATATTATTGACATTTCATCATTTCTCATAAATTTCGATATAAGTTTTTACATCAACAATTTTCAACTAATATATTAAAATTTTCCAATCCCTTCGGACTTGCATTCGCTTTATCACTTCTTGTATCTTCGGGTTCCCGGTCATTCATAGGCTTCTCGGTTCCTATAGTCCTCGAGCCCTACAACGAATATTCACACTTCCATTAATATATATTATTTCCATTTTTATATAATTTAATTAAACGTAGGAAATTTGTGGGGTTTACATTCTCCCCACCTTAAAAGAATTTGGTCCCCAAATTCATCCGAGTCCATCAGAATAGGTGTGGGTACTTCTCCCATGTAGCTTCTTCTATCGAATGGTTGTGCCAGAGAACCTTTACCAGAGGTATCGTCTTCGATTGCAATACCTTTTCCTTTTTGTCCAATATCTGGATAGGTCGCTCAACGTAGCTTATATCCTCTTGAATACTCAAGGGCTCATACTCGATGTGTGAGGGCTCCGGATTATACTTCCTTAACATCGAGACATGGAAGACATTGTGTACCCCAGAAAGCTGCGGTGGTAAGGTAAGTCTGTAGGCTACGTCTCCCACTCTCTCTAGGATCTCAAAAGGACCAATGAAGCATGGACTCAACTTCCTCTTCTTCCCGAACCGCATGATACTCTTGCTTGGAGATACCTTAAGAAACAAGGAGTCCCCAATCTGAAACTCAAGTGGCCGCCTATGCTTATCCGCATAACTCTTTTGCCTACTTTGTGCAGTCTTAAGTCTATCACAGATTATCCGAACACCTTCCGCTGCCTGTTCTACCAACTCAGGAGCCAAGATCCTTCTGTCACCCATTTCTTTCCAAGCCACTGGAGATCTACATCTCCTACCATACAAGGCCTCATAAGGTGCCATCCCGATGCTAGCATGATAGCTATTGTTGTAAGCAAACTCTGTGAGAGGTAGATGATCATCCCATGAGCCCTTAAACTCCAAAACGCACGCCCTCAACATATCCTCTAAGGTCTGAATGGTCCTTTCGGACTGACCATCGGTCTGAGGATGATAGGCTGTGCTCAAGTTAAGCTGAGATCCCATGGCTTCTTGAAAATGAGCCTAAAATCTAGAAGTGAATCGGGAATCTCTATCTAATGTAATGCTCACAGGTGCCCCATGCAGTCGAGCTATCTCTCTCACATACAACTCTGCTAAAGCACTCAAGGAATCTATATTTTTGTTGGCTAGGAAGTGGGCACTCTTTGTCAATCTATGTACGATTACCCAGATTGCATCATGCCCCTTTCGGGTCCTTGGTAAACCCATAATGAAATCCATAGTAATGTGCTCCCATTTTCAAGTAGGCACTGGAAGAGACTTAAATAATCCCGCTGGCCTGTGGTGTTCGATCTTAATTTGTTGACAAATGGGTTGAGTATTATGGCTTCTGTCACAAGCCCCTCACAACACATTTCAACAGAAACCATGAAAGAAAAAAAGTGAAATGATATAGTGAAAAAGAAAAAAAAAAAGAAATCTGACTTTTGTAAACTAAACACTTGTAAAAATAAACACGTCCATGAAAGCTGCCAATGTGAACTATAAAAGAATTAGGAAAGGAGTAAAGACATTTCATAAAATGAAAACAATATTTCCATGAACAAAGAAAAATAAGAATACTAACAATAGTGACAAGAAAATAACTAACGAAAAAGTATTGATAAAAAGGAAACTATTCTAACCTAGGCTACCTTCTACCCTACCTACTTTACCCTAAACGACACTACTCCTAAATTCTACACTACTTCATTTTTGTAATTGCCATCATGTTCTATTTATACACACACTTAGGGGTACAATGGTAATTTTTTCATCCTAGATGAGTTGGCATTGTTTGGCCACTTGTCTTCATTTTATTTGCTGCAGAGTAGATATTTCCATGTCACTGGTCTTTTTGTCCAATTGGTTGTGTTTTGTGGCCCGGCATGTGTCTTCCAAAAGGTTGGCACGGTGTTCGTTGATCTTATCGTTTTGGAGCGAATAAAATACAGACACCTAGCATCACGGGTGTCCAGACGACTGGTGACTCGGTCTGCAAATTGGAAGTGGTCCAGTCTCCTTTAGCCCGTTTTCAGCCCAATTTTGATTGAAACGACTGAGTTTCATCTGGATTTATTTTATCTGGACATTAAAGAATTTTAATTAAATAAAAGGGATAATTAATAAAATAAATTGGGGATTTAAATAACTACTTATGAAATTAAGCACAAATAATTCTATTAAAAATAGAATTATCACACCCCCAAACTTGAGCTTTTGCTTGTCCTCATGTAAAACAAAATTTATGTTGGAATGACAAGTACCCGACATAATAATCTCCCCAATATTATCCTCAAAGATAAAGTACAAACTATGATCTTAAAAACTCACAATTACAAGTCCAACATTCAGAATCATTCAATCATAAGTCCTAACCCAAATTGGACTCCTCGTGTATGTGTGAAAATGTCAAAGCCACTTCACAGTACATTACCCGGTTTAGATTATGCAAACACAGTGACTGCAAAGTCAATGACATGTGATCATTCCCATAAGTTTGTTTTTCACTTCTCTCTCCACTAATGTAGTCACACTTGACCAAATATCAATAGGACTTCATTAAGCTTGTAATGCAAGGCTGAGGCTAAGGTATGATAACATCGATTTAGGTTTAATTACCCCTTAGCATGCATTACTTCTAGGATCTTTAATGTAAGAGCTCAAATTTATTTCCCTCAAGCTTATTTATTTCACTAAACATTTTTATTCTATTTTTATATTTTTCTTCTTCTTTCTTTTCTTTTTCTTCTTTTTTATTTCATTTTTTTTTTTGAATTTTCACCATCACCAGATACCCATATGTACAAAGCTCACAATATATCCCAATGACTTTTCATGCTTTCGGGGTAAGGGATAGGAACAGAGTATTTAAGCTAAGGAAATTTATGCAGGTGTATTTACAGAGAAAAGCTTATTTAGCCCAGATGAGTGACTAGGGATAAAATATGTATAGGGATGGCTATAAAGGCTCAAACGATCCAAAGATGGCCTAAATCATTTCCCTAATTAAGTGTGATCTAATATTTCGCCTCGAGATGTCACGACCCAAACTACCCAAAAATCAGAGTTAATTTTTCGCGTTTTGTTATTTTTATTATTTGAATTCTTACCTATCTTCTGATCGTGACCACACTCCACTAACAAATTGGGTTGTGCGTCAATGCCAGTCCCACCATTCATTTACCACATAACTTAATTCTTTCTCAGTCATTTATAAAATGTCTACAATATTTATACATCCCCTAGAGACACTTACAAACATGTTACTGTGCTATGCTTATTTAGATACAAATGTACAAGTGTATATACCTTAAATGATGGGTAGCAGCGGATATCCGGAATGCAGTACTGAGTCGCCGCAACTTCAACAAGAGATTATCTGTGGGAGAAAATGAAAGGGGTGAGCACATCAAGCTCAGTAAGGCAATCCTACGAACAAGTAGGTAACCATACTACCTACATGAACGTAGTGCCATGCATAAACCACCCTTTCTCCACACATTTTAAAACAGATGATATGAGTTATGATGTTATGTAAAACACATTTGCACAGAAAATTCAACATGCAATTATATTCAAAATCATATCTTTCTCGTTTAAAATTTCACAGTAAAGTCAGGACTCGACCCCTCCTTCGGGTGATCCTGACTCACACAAAATCATGAAAATCCGTTTACATCACATATGGGTTTAAAAAGCATGGAAATAACCATCATGCACATTTAATTTAACACCCGGTTTGATATCATCGAAATCGTCGACATGCGAGACTAGGCAACGTCTGTATATCGGCAAATAACCAGGACTATGGCCATGTGTGTCCTCGTGAGTCCCTCTAGCTACACGGATCCTAGTGTGCAAGGTCTCACCCTGATCGGGAATCGCCCGAGAGGTTGGTCACGCCATCTCGTCGGTCTTATCCGATCCCATGCATCTGGAGATGCTGCATCCGAAGATGCCGTATCCGAAGATACAACACGGTACATCGTACTCCATGCTACTTGCACGGTACATCGTACTCCGTGGACCCATATCACTCTAGGTACTCCAGCCCAAATGGCCTGCTTCCCACAGAGGTTTTGTTTCATTCGGGGTCATCCTTGCTTAAGGGCCTTTTCCCCTGATGCCATGTCTCAAAATGCACATGCGAGCCTATTTAATCGGTGACACACAGTCTACCCGATGTTCCAAGCACGGCTCATCGCATGTTCTCATAAAATCAGTGCGAGCAATGCTCAGCACTCTCATCAAATCAAGTAGAACTAGTGCGAGCTAAGCTCAGCACTCTGTATGCAAACCACGTAAAAATCTGGTGCGAGCGAAGCTCCAACACCCTATCTCAAAAATCATATAAAAATATGGTGCGAGTTAGACTCTAGCACCCAGTCACGAAAATCATATATATATATATATATATATATATATATAAATCTGGTGCGAGTTGGACTCCAGCACCTATGCATGTAAAACTCTAGTGCGAGCTCTCGCTCCAGCACTAATGCGTGCATCACACAAATCGAAAATATCATGCGAGCTGAGCTCTAGCACGTCACATGTCAATAAAACACGTAGGCGGCTCTTTTTCCTCAAAACAGTTTTCAAAACAATTTTTATCGTTGAAAGTATGCAATGCTGTACATTTTCTTTCAAGGTTAGCCAGCCTACTCATGCATTCATTAAAATGTCTCCAGAACGAGCAAAACCTCTTGTTCTTGCTCCTCCTAAATTTTTCCTAAATTTGTAAATTTTACCCTTAACAAGGGTATTTTGGTAATTTGCCCATTCGGGGCACTAAAGTTATTATTGACCTCTAGACCCTTCAGATAATTTTTAAAGACTGCATATGAACTTGAAATTTCATAAAATTACCTCTAGCAGTCCGTAGAATTCCCTTACCTTATTTTTCTGTAGAGTCTGACCTTTCCTTTTCCACTGTTGTCTCGTCGCGCAGTCCGATATGCTTCTAATCAAATGTCCGGAACTACGTATAATTATTCCTCAGGTCAGATATTATACAATTTAATTGTATTTCCTATTTTCTGGGTTTAATTTAGATCATTGGGCCCATTTACCCCTATTGGGCCCGATTGCACCTTAGTGGGCCTTAATCAGCCTTAAGCCCATTTTCCACTTAATTTCCACATTATCGAGGCCTATTGGGCTCATTGGGCCCACTAATAATTTATTGAGCCTCGTTCTAACTTTCAAATAGCTAAATTTATTATTTACGACAATTTACCTAAATTTTCAGAATTTAATTCAATTTATGCGAAAATTAAATTCATATCACGCATAACGAGGTAATTGTCGTAAATAAGGGTTGCTTACCCGAGATTCCATGCTAGTACACAAATCGAGGCTATCTCGAGCTCTCGTTGGATGCCAATTATCGAGCTATACAATTCTACAATTTTTCGGGTAAGTTTTCAGCCCAAAATTAATTAAATTAAATACTCCGAAATTTAAATAGGGTCACTTTCGACCACTACTGACTTACCCGAAGCTCGATTGTATCACAGGAATTTTCCCCAACTTTTTCCCTTTTTCTTTTTCCCTTTTTCTTCCTTTTTTCCTCCTCTTTTTGGCTGAACCGGTTCAGTCCGGGTCGGACCGGTTCAGACCACCGGTTCACTCCGGTTTGGCCTGTTCACCGCCGGTTCAAGGCCTTACCGGCCGGTTCTCCGCCGGCTTCCACCGCCAATAGCTCCGCAAGGTTGTCCGCAGCTCGAATCTGGCCTCGACTTCACCCAAGACCGCCGGAAGGTCGCCGATCCGGCCGTTCTCTTTTCTTCCGTCGAAACCCATTTTCTTTCCTCGCCGTTTTCGGCGTTTACCGGTAGTTTCGCCGGTCGTGGCCACCACCAACAAGCTCGCCTGCGCCTGGGGAAGCTTCGGCTGGGGTCGGTCGGGCCTGAATCGCGCCTATCACACGCGATTCTCTCTCCCCCTCTTGGTTTCGATTTTCGCCGTTTTGCTCCACCGTTCGCCGCCGTTCGCGTCTCCGTTAGGCCGGTGGTGGTCGGGCCTCGTCGGGCTTCCTTCCTCGGTCTCGCCTGGTCGCCAGGCCGCTGGTGGCTCCTCGGTATTTCGGCTTCCGTTTTTCCGTTTCTATTCCTTCTCTCTCCCCGATTCAATCTGATTCTTTTTTTTTTCAATTCTTTAATTTATTTTTATATATTTTTTTATTTTTTATTTTATTATCATACTATTCATTAAAATATTCTAAATACCCAAAATATCTTCTAAAATTATTATTTTATTCTAAATTAATTAATTTAATTTTATTTAATTTATTTATTATATTTTAACCCTTTTTCGGGTATAATTTCTCCGTATTTTCGGGATATTGTCCCGAATGACTTTTCGGTATATTTTTCGATTATTTTCGGGATTATTTTTTCGAACTAAAAATTTTAATTAATCCCGATTAATTCCCATAAATTGATATCTTGATCAATTTAACCCGAAATAAATTTATTTCACCTTTATTGACCAAGATTTCTCAATCCATTATTTTTAATAAATTTTTCTCATCGAATTTATTCCAACTTTCGGTCTTTTGACCATTTTGCCCTTGCACGTGTTCGGGATTAATTTAACCCGACTTCCCTTCATGAATACTCATTCATTTTGTATTTTAAATAAATTCGGGTCTTACACGAGATCAGATCAAACAAATTCTAGAATATGATACACTAAATTAATTGAACAAATGCAATGCTATGTCCACATAAGCTTTCTCTAAATAAATATATAGATTCATGACATGACATGTGCATAAAATGAGAAAATCACAATCAGAATCAAGACAAATTCAAGAATTCAATATCATGCTTTTCCTATAATCATGCTTCATAGTCAATCAAAGTTAGACTAAATCATGGGGTCATATCATCGGAATATGGGAAAACTACATGCTAAGTACTAAATCATCCAAAATCAAACAGTGTAAGCTCAGATTTTAAAAAAAAAATTCAATTTTGCCCAAATTGCTCAAGTGATATCCCCTCCCCCAAACTTAAAGTACACAGTATCCTCAGTGTGCAGATAATATAAATATTTAAGCTCAAGGACAGAGTACTCCCCTTTCTGATGATGATGAACAACTGAAGCTTGATTGAAAGCATAATACTAGAAAAGAAATCTGCAAAATAAACAAAGAAAGAAAAAGCAGAAAAAAGAAAAGAACTATACAAAAAGTAAAAAAGGAAAACACAGCCACTTCAAATGCAGCTAAAGAACATAACACTTAGCAACAGGGCGAAGAGTAGGAGGGTCAGCTAAAGTGGTGATAGAATGTTAACAGTTAAATCCTCCTGAGCTCTATCTAATTCCCTCATCCTTTCAGATTTCTTGTGCTTAAGCCTTATATTCTCCTCAATCTCCATCTTAAAACACTCTTGAGAGTCATCAGGGAGCTTCAAAGGTTTGAAAACATTAAACTTCACTTCCTCATCTTGGACTCTCATTGTTAATTTTCCCTTTTGTACATCAATCAAAGTTCTACCAGTCACTGGGAAAGGTCTGCCTAGTATGATGGGGACGTCCCTGTCTTCCTCTATGTCTAATACAATAAAATTTGTAAGGAAAATAAATTTATCCACCTTTACTAACACATCCTCAATGACCCCCTTTGGATATTTAATGGATCGATTCGCGAGCTGGAGGGCCATTGTAGTGGGCTTGGCATCCCCTATTCCTAACTTCAGATAGATAGACAAAGGCATTAGATTTATACTGGCTCCCAAATCACATAGGGCTCTACCAAAGAATAGATTTCCAATTGTGCAAGGTATGGTAAAACTCGCAGGATCTTTGAGCTTGGGGGGTAATTTCCTCCAGATAATTGCACTACATTCCTCAGTTAAAGCCATCATCTCATAATCTTCCAATCTTCTCTTCCTCGAGAGGATATCCTTCAGGAACTTCACATAACTCGGTATTTGCTCTAAAGCACCTACGAAAGGAATATTGATGTGAAGTTTCTTAAAAACCTCAAGAAATTTGGTAAATTGTTGATCCAGTTTTTTATTTTGGAACCTCTGAGGAAAAGGTACTGGTGGTCTAACTGGATGGGATGTAGTGGTAACATGTGTCGCATCAGAGGACGATGAAGGCTATGAAGAAGAAAAAGAAGGTAAAGATGAAGAAGCACCTAGCTTTGTTTCCTTTGCAGCCTGATCCTAATGTGCTTGCTCTTTCTGAGCTGCTTCGTTAGAACCTATAGATTTTTAAACTATGGGTTGTTCAGGTCCAGACTTAACTTGTGGCTCATCTAGCTCTCTGTTGCTCCTAAGGGTGATGGATTTCACATGTTCTTTACCCTCCCTTTGCCTAACAGGATTAGCTTCAGTGTTACTAGGAAAGGTCCCTTGAGGACATAGGCTAAAGAGCATTTGCTATTTGTCCCACCTAAACATCTAAGTTCTTAATTAAAGCAGCTTAATTTTGCAGGATTGTTGAGAACATCTCCTCTAATAAAGATAAGGAAACTGCTGATGTGGTGGTACATGAACTGGTGGAGCTTGAAAACTAGGGGGTCCTACAGGTCTAGAATTAGAAGATTGCCCTTAGTTTTGGCTCGAGGAAAAATTAGGATGGTTCCTCTACCTTGGATTGTAGGTGTTTGAAAAGGGGTTATTCTGTTGCGTTTGAGAAGGGGCAACATACTGAACGGATTCTAAATTAAGTGAAAACCTATCTACATAGTGTGTACCACCACACAGATCACAAGAAAGAAAAGGACTTTGGACAAAATACACAGGATTAGGACTGGTAGAAGGATTATGTTGGGTACTGAGCGACTCTACCTTCTTCGTAAGGCTAGCGATTTGAGAGGTCAAGGTAGACAATGTGTCGAGCTCATAGATACCTGCCGACTTTGTCACGACCCAAATTACCTAAAAATCAGAGTAAATTTTTCTTTTTTTTTATTATTTAATTCTTACCTTTCTCTCATCGTGACCATCTTACCAAACAGTTGGGCTATGATTCGGTGTTAGTCGCCTCTCACCAATTTACCATTCCATTTCCATATCACATTCACAAATTAGAGTTTACTATCTTTTGACTTTAATTAAATACATACACAATGGTATTTACATAACCTTACATCCCCGACATCATATACGTTTATAGTACGGTGCATTACATATTTAGATACAAAACTATACAAATGTGTATACCTGTCTCTCGATGGGAAGCAGCGGATACCAATACATGCAAGTCCTCAGCCGCTTACTAATTATTGTGAGTGCTCTGAAAAGATGGGAAAATAAGGGGGTGAGTAAACCACATGCTCAGTAAGGCAATTATGCAAGTAAGTAGATAGCTCCACTATCTACATGCTCATAATGCCATGCCCTTAAAATCCATTTCTTTTAATTAAAATCTCAAGCACAAATCATGTATGTCATCAATGACTTAGTTTATAAAACTATTCGTGCATATATAAATCATACTGCTTATACATCAATGGCATTTTATGTGACATCAGTAAATCATACTTAGCATGAATTAAATCAAAATCATGCATTATTTCATGCGATATAAAACAAATCATGAGATACATTCATTTCATGAATTTATCATTAAAGCATGGAAAACTCATCATGCTACTGCATTTAAATCATTTCATTTAAAGCGCAATATAAAATAACCCAAAGGGGTTAAGCATCTTATAATTCAATTTCAAAATCATAAAACAATTCATTAAAATTCATTATAAAACTTTGGTTATAAAACCACCCTTCTTTCAGGGTCACATATCATAAAATCATAAAATCGGGGGCCTGACCCCTCCCCCGGGTCTACCATGGTCTATCGACTAATAGTTATATCATGTGAGACATGTAGGTAACTATCAGTAACAACATAGGACTATGGCCATAACCTCGTGATCCCTGGCAACACGGTACCTAGTGTGTGGGATATCACACCTGAAACGGGAGGTGGGTCCTCCTACCCGCCAGAGCAGCATGACACCAGGATTGCGAGGGCAAGGCTTGCTGCCTCGTGCCTAATGCCACTCCACTCCAACAGTCCCCACGGTACAACGTACTCCGCATGACATACTCGGTACAACATACTCCGTGAACCCAAGCTCAGTCAGGGGTGCCTGCAATAGGTCTTATCCACCCATATCATCTCTGTCTCAGTATGCACGTGTGAGCATATCATCTCACTGTGACACACAGCATACAAGAGGCTCCAACACGGCGATATGCATGTAATATAAATCCTTGTGTGAGCGAAGCTCTAGCACGGCTCCATGCATATTCATGATATCAAAAAATCTCATATGAGTGAAGCTCTAGCACGGTGTCAGAAAAATCAGTAAAATCTACGTACGAGTAGCACTCCAGTACGACTTAAAAATGAATGAGTTATAAATCCATATAAAATCACGTGCGAGCGAGCTCCAGCACGGTGTTATACACCAATAAATCAAATCTCGTGTGAGTTACACTCCAGCACCGCTTTATACATAAATAAATCAAATCTCGTTCGAGTTACACTATAGCACGGCTTTTATGCAATATCATATCAAAACTGGATGCGAGCTAGGCTCCAGCACCTCTTACGCATGTCAAATCATTAAAACTAGTGCGAGCAATCGCTCCAGCACCTTTTTATACATATCACGTCAAAACATGTCAAAACAGAGTGCGAGCTAGGCTCCAGCACTTCTCATGCATTTTGCAAGAATAAAAATCAGTGCGAGCAACCGCTCTAGCACATTTCATGCATATGATGTTACACAAGTCGGTGCGAGCAACTGCTCAAGCACATTTATGCACACTCACAAACGCAGATATAGTGCGGGCTATATGCCAGCACTATCTGTTTCCATATAAACTTGATAGTTGGCCCGTTTTCCAAAGAATTTCATTTAAATACAAAATAACACCTACGTAGTGTTATCTTGTGAAATTTATACAATTACTGGCCAATCTATCGATTTGCTTTGATTAAAACTAATAAAATTCCTTAATTCAAAAATTTCTTAAATCATGCATTTCATGCATGTCATGCTTTCACCATACTTATGTGAACTTCCCTCAATAGGGGTAAAATAGCCTTTTTACCTATTTCGATCCTTAAAATCATTTAAACCACTTTTAGGATCATTATACAATAACCGTGTATACATACATAATCAGTGTATACAAAAACTATTAAAATACGCGTAGCTACCTCTAGCTACTCACACAATTCCCTTACCTCATTTTTCTGTACAGTCTGACCTTTCCACTGATATCTCGTAACGCAGTCCGATTTGCTCACAATCAAATCTCTAAAACTACGTATAAATATACATCAGATCAAATATAATACAATTTTGATGTATTTCATATTTTTTTGGGCTTAATTTAAATCATTGGGCCCGTTTACCAATATTGGGCCCGATTGCACTATAATAGGCCTTAATCGGCCTTAAGCCCGTTTTTCACTGACTATTCACATTATCGAGGCCTATTGGGCTCTTTGGGCCCATCAGTATTTATTGAGCCTCGTTCTAAAGTCTCGAATCGCTTAATGAATTATTTACGACAATTTATCCCAATTTCCATAATTTAATTCATTTCATGTGGAAATTAAATTCATAATTTATGCGGTAAATTCTAACACGTATAACGATGCAATATTGTCATAAATAAGGGTTACTTACCCGAGATTCCATGATAGTATGCAAATCGAGGCTGTCTCGAGCTCTCGTTTAAGGCCAATTGTCGAGCTACACAATTTAATATTTTTTCGGGTAAACTTTCAGTCAGATATTAATCAAATTAAATATTCCAAAAATTAAATCAGTCAATTTCGACTGCTTACCGACTTACCCGTAGCTCGATTGCATCATTGAAATTTTTCCTAATTTTTTCTCTTTTTCTTTTCCCCTTTTTCTCTTTTTTTTTCCTTTTCTTTTTGGTTGAACCGGTTCGGTCCGGTTCAGCATAACCTCACTGAGCTGAATCGACCGTACCTGTTCAGGCCTCCTTTCCTTGTTTCGACGCCGTCCGACCGATTCTGGACATAATTTCGGTGTCGTTCGGCGCGACTGCGCTTGGGCATCCTTCGTCGACCCTCAGGGTGGCTCGAAACAGCGTCATCACCGGTGAATCCAGGCTTCTCTCCCGCGGCCTCCCCTCTTCCGATCTGTCGATTCCAGCTAACTCACCGTGCGTCGCGGCTGCCGGTGGGTTGCGCGGGTGTCAGGCCTCCTTCGTAGGCCCTTGCCTGGGGTTCCTGGCCGTCGGTGGTGTCGGATCGGAGGGAAACCATTCCCTCGGTTCCCTTCCCCATTTCGTCTTTTACTTTTCTGTTTATTTTCTCTCTCCCCGATAATTCCTTTTCAGATTTCCAATTTCATTTTTTTTAACTTTATTTATTTATTTATAATTAAATTTTATTATTATTTTATTCATTAAAATAATAATAAAAATCCCAAAAATATCTAAAAAAATTCTATTAAATTCATTTAATCTGTGAATGAATTTATCAGTCTGATTTTGCCTTTTCGGTATATTTTTCGATTATTTTTGGGATCGTTTTTCAAGGCAAAAATTTTGATTAATTCCTATAAATTCATATCTTGATCAATTTAATCTGAAATTTAATTATTTCTTCGTTATTGATCAAGATTTCTCAATCTCATATTTTTAATTAAATCTTCTTATCGAAATTATACCGGGTTTTGGTCTTTTGATCGTTTTGCCCTTGCACGTGTTCGGTAATTCCATTTAAATCTTTTTTTTGCTTTTTTAAATGCACTCGAAAATTTCCATTCATTCCATTTGCTCTTACGATAAAAAAAAAATCGGGTCTTACAATCTCCCCCACTTAAGAAATTTGGTCCTCCAAATTAGAACCAAGTCAAATGAGTCCATAAACAATTCCAGGTACGTCTATAGCATCATACTGTCATTCTCTAGTGACTTTTTTCGGAGTGTAATTCTACCAACATACTTAACTAGGGAGATCATCTTAAACCTCAACACTTTCTCCTTCCGTCTAATACCCGAATCGAATTTTCCAACATACGTTATACTTTCATTGAGCTAAACTGTTGGAGCTCATATCCGATCACATATGCTGGGTCCGAAAAGTATTTTCGAAGTATCAAAAGATGGGACACATAGTGGATGCTTTCTTATTCAAGTAGTAACGCCAACCTACAGGTCTTACCTTCCACTTTGTCCAATCTCTTTTCGAATCTCGTTATGTCCTTATGTCACGTAACTTCCAACAATACTGATTCACCCTCGGTGAATTCCAATGGTTTCCTGTCTCTTGTCAGCATAATCTTTTCTATCTGCTCTGAGGTGTTCTTAATTTCTCACAAATCAATTGAATATCCTCAGAGGTTTGTCTTACCAATTCTGGAACAATTCTCTATCTATCACCCGCTTCTTCTTATCTAAGTCGGGGAACAATCCTTACGGCTATACAATGCCTCATATAAAATGTTATCCCGATACTCAAGTGACAACTGTCCTTATTGGCGAATTCGATTGGTAATAACTGATCATCCCAAGAGCTTACAAAATCAGTGGCACACTCTCATCATATCCTCCAAAACCTGTACAGCCCTCTCTGACTGACCATCTGTCCGAGGATGGAAAGTTGTGCTAACACACAATCAGGTTCCCATAGCTTCCTGAAAAAAATGTTCTCAGAAGTGGGAAGTGAAGCGGGAATCCCTATCTGATACCATACTCACTGGAACGTTACATAATGTTTCACAATTTTTCGTACATATATATCTGCCTACACACTCAGAGTATCTGGGGATTTCCATAGCCAGAAGGTGGGTAGACTTAGTCAATCTATCAACTATCACCCAGATAGTCTAGCAATTCATCTGGGTCCTCTATAACCCATCACAATATTATGGTAACTTGTTCCCCTTTTCGTTTCAATATAGGTAGAGGCTGTAATAACCCTGTAACTTGTTTTGCTCTATCTTAATCTGCTGACATACGAGACACTTTTCCACAATCTCAACAATATTTCTTTTCATATCTGACCACCAATACCCTTTTCAGAGATTTCGATATATTTATTACTTTTCGGATGCACTATATATCCCAAAGAGTGAGCTTCTGTCAATAACACTATCTCATCAACTGTGGTCTTGGGGAACACTTATACTGTCTCTGAACCTCTGTAAGTCATCATCACTCACTGTGAACTCTGTCACTGTACCCTTCTAAATCTGACCCACACTATCGACACCATGACGATAATCACGCTAAGCCTGGCAAATTCGGTCACTTAAATCCTGTTCTAACCTCAGGCTAGCTGTCACAAAATCACCGTCATCATTAGAAAGGATCACATCACTATTGAGGCTCACAACTGCTTTTGCAGCTCACGCTCCCTGACCATCATATGTAATACCATCCCGAGGCTCTTTCTGTTCAAGACATCGCCATTACATTAGCCTTTCCTGGGTGGTACAATGTTCACAATCATAATCCTTAGAAGCTCTAACCCTCTTGGTTATCTCATATTCTACTCTTTCTGTGAAAACAGATTCTCGGGGCTTTTTATGATCAGTGCATATCCGAAATTTCTCACCGTTTAAGTAGTAGCGCCATACTTTTAGTGTAAACACTACGGCTGCCAACTCTAAATCATGGGTCAGATAGTTTCTCTGATGATCCGTGAACTATCTGGATCCATAAACAACTATCTTCCCATTTTACATCAATACACAGCCCACTCATTATTTTGAGGTATCCATACACACTGAAACCTCTTGAGCTGTTAGTTATGGCGAGATTAATTACGGTAGTCAGTTTATTACTTCCATATACCAAAACTCACCAAAGCCATTTTCATACTTATCATCCTACTGACATACAATCTTTTCCGAACAAGATGTGTCAATTGAGCAGCCAATTTCAAGAAACTCACAACACCTCATTTGTAAGACAGTTTCCTGTTGCTACTCATGCTCTTCCCTAGACTTCGAATACATAAAAATATCGCTAAAGATGACAACCAATCGGTCCAGGTAAGCTTTAAATACCTCATCGTAGTTGAGTTCTACTAAATATTTCAATCATCCAATTCTTGACCTACGTACGCATAAACGTAAAACATCATTTCTAAATCGCTTTCGTTCAAGATACTAACCCACGTCATTTCCTTTTTCTTATATTAACGGCTTTTATAAAATTTTAATTTTTAAAACTTCATGATTACTCGAATTTTATATTTCTTTATCGTACCAGTAAAGGTATCTAAATTTTAAATGTATATATTACGACTGTCGATTTCCAATTTATAGGTTATGTGTGAGTTTCTAGACGCTGTCAAATCTTCAAGCGGGGAAGTATTTTGAAATACCTTTATTATCCCTCTGACTTGACCACATGAACTGGGTGTAGATATATCCACCCTTATCCTTGGTGCATTTCATAGTCACTACATATCGAAGATATCCTTACCTTTCATACGCCTCTTATTCCAATATATCTTGTATGCAGGATCTATCACATCTCCAAGCTTATCGCCTTTCATATATCACTTATAACAACTCTTTCATTACTTGTCAAACTTATAATATTCTTTTCAGGGTTGAAAATATCGCTATCTTAGGATAGAAATCTAAACATCATAGTTTGCAGCTGACTCAATCTATTCCCAAATATTGTTTCAAATTATTCATATTTCATTGAATAAAATCGGTTGACATATCCTTTTTCCCCTGTTTTCAACTTACAATCTCTATACCCATATTTAGTTAGTGAAAATCAGCTAACTATCATCATCTTCTTGTCTCAGGGTATAGGCTTCACATCTTTCGCTAGCTTATAAGCACCGGGATTACTTAAAATAATTACTTCATTATTCACAACCAGTGTTGTATCTTTCACCACATCAGATAAAACATCAGTAGTGTCCTAGTCCAAGGCATACACTCGCCATCGTCCAACATCTTATTTCTGTGGTAACTACCACACATCTTACACTGTTCATAGTGTCGAAGTCTTATCTGCCCAGGAATAAACTGAGTTTCATACTCGTTAATCAACCAGTTCCTCTAGGTCAGAGTAAATAATTTTATCTGTAATTTCTTTTAAACAGAGTTCGGGATATTCTGTCACCGGAATACATCTAGAATTATTTTCCATGTCCAATCTGGATGTCTAACTCTTAAGATTGGTCGAGCGGACTTCCACCAATGCTCCGACTCGCCCTCAAATCTCATACATACTCTGAGCAATTAGCTCGAATTTTTTTCTCCACACTCCGCTCCAACCTCGCGAAGCGTGTCTCAATACTGTCTAATCTCTTTGTCAGACTCTGTCCGATCTCTCTGTCGGACTCTGTGGGGCATGCTCAACATCAGCTTCCACTACAATCTCTTCTCAAGTCTCATGTGGCGACTCAGTATGACTGTCAGGCCTACCTCTACAGCCTTGAGCTCGTGTACTCGCCCTTCTACCATAGCGGCTATCAGTTAATGAGTCTATTCTTACATTTGAAAATCAAATTCTTAGCTGCACTTCCATCTCGATATACACAATTATATCTAAACAATGCACAGTACATGGGGATATAAATTTCCTTAACCACTAACACCGATTCATATCAGGCCAACTCGCCTCTGATACCATTAAACCTGTCACGACCCAAATTACCTAGAAATCAGAGTAAATTTTTCATTTTTTTTATTATTTAATTCTTACCTTTCTCTCATCGTGACCATCTTACTAGACAATTGGGCTATGATTCAGTGTTAGTCACCTCTCACCTATTTAACATTCCATTTCCATATCATATTCACATATCAAAGTTTACTATCTTTTGATTTTAATTAAATACATACACAATGGTATTTACATAACCTTACATCCCCGACATCATATACGTTTACAGTACTGTGCATTACATATTTAGATAGAAAACTATACAAATATGTATACCTGTCTCTCGATGAGAAGCGACGGATACCAATACATGCAAGTCCTCAGCCGCTTACTAATTACTGTGAGTGCTCTGAAAAGATGGGAAAATAAAGGGGTGAGCAAACCACACGCTCAGCAAGGCAATTATGCAAGTAAGTAGATAGCTCCACTATCTACATGCTCATAATGTCATGCCCTTAAAATCCATTTCTTTTCATTAAAATCTCAAGCACAAATCATGTACGTCATTAATGACTTAGTTTATAAAACTGTTCGTACATATATAAATCATACTGCTTATACATCAATGGCATTTTATGTGACATATATAAATCATACTACTTATACATCCCTGGCAACACGGTACCTAGTGTGCGGGGTATCACACCTGAAACGGGAGGTGGGTTGTCATACCCGCCAGAACAGTATAACATCAGGATTGCGAGGGCAAGGCTTACTACCTCGTGGCTAATGCCACTCCACTCCAACAACCTCCACGGTACAACATACTCCGCGTGACATATACGGTACAACGTACTCCGTGAACCCAAGCTCAGTCAGGGGTGCCTGCAATATGTCTTATCCACCCATATCATCTCTGTCTCAGTATGCACGTGTGAGCATATCATCTCACTGTGACACACAGTCTATAGGAGGCTCCAACACGGCTATATGCATGTCATATAAATCCCTGTAGGAACGAAGCTCTAGCACGGCTCCATGCATATTCATGATATCAGAAAATCTCGTGCGAGCGAAGCTCTTGCACGGTGTCAAAAAAATCAGTAAAATCTGTATACGAGTAGCACTCCAATACGACTTAAAAATGAATGAGTTATAAATCCATATAAAATCACGTGCGAGCGAGCTTAGTACGGTGTTATACATCAATAAATCAAATCTCGTGTGAGTTACACTCCAGCACGACTTTATGCATTAATAAATCAAATCTCGTGCGAGTTACACTCCAGCACGGCTTTTATGCAATATCATATCAAAACTGGATGCGAGCTAGGCTCCAGCACCTCTTATGCATGTCAAATCATTATAACTAGTGCGAGCAATCGCTCCAGCACCTTTTTGTGCATATCACGTCAAAACAGTCAAAACATGTCAAAACATGCCAAAACAGAGTGCGAGCTAGGCTCCAGCACTTCTCATGCATTTCACAAGAATAAAAATCAGTGCGAATAACCGCTCTAGCACATTTCATCCATATGATGTCACACAAGTCGGTGCGAGCAACCGCTCAAGCACATTTATGCACACTCACAAATGCAGATATAGTGCGGGTTATATGCCAGCACTATTTGTTTCCATATAAACTTGATAGTTGGCCCGTTTTTCAAATAATTTCATTTAAATACAAATAACACCTACGTAGTGTTATCTTGTGAAATTTATACAATTACTAGCCAATCTACCAATTTGCTTTGATTAAAACCAATAATTCCTTAATTCGAAAAATTCCTTAAATCATGCATTTCATGCATGTCATGCTTTCACCATCCTTAGGTGAACTTCCCTCAATAGGGGTAAAATAGCCTTTTTACCTATTTCGATCCTTAAAATCATTTAAAACACTTTTAGGATCATTATACAATAACCGTGTATGCATACATAATCAGTGTTTACAAAAACTATTAAAATACGCGTAGCTACCTCTAGCTACTGACACAATTCCCTTACCTCATTTTTTTGTACAGTCTGACCTTTTCCCTGATGTCTCGTCACACAGTCCGATTTGCTCTCAATCAAATCTCCGAAATTGCGTATAAATATACATCAGGTCAAATATACTACAATTTAATGTATTTCATATTTTTCTGGGCTTAATTTAAATCATTGGGCCCGTTTACCCATATTGGGCCCGATTGCACTATAATGGGCCTTAATCGGCCTTAAGCCCGTTTTCCACTGACTATTCACATTATCGAGGCCTATTGGGCTCATTGGGCCCATCAGTATTTATTGAGCCTCGTTCTAAACTCTCGAATCACTTAATGAATTATTTACGACAATTTATCCCAATTTCCAGAATTCAATTCATTTCATGTGAAAATTAAATTCGTAATTTATGCGGTAAATTCGAACACGTATAGCGATGCAATATTGTCATAAATAAGGGTTACTTATCCGAGATTCCATGATAGTACGTAAATCGAGGTTGTCTTAAGCTCTTGTTTAACGCCAATTGTCGAGCTACACAATTTAATATTTTTTTGGGTAAACTTTCAGTTGGATATTAATCAAATTAAATATTCCAAAAATTAGATCGGTCAATTTCGACCGCTTACCGACTTACTCGTAGCTCTATTGCATCACTGAAATTTTTCCTAATTTTTCCTCTTTTTCTTTTCCCCTTTTCTCTTTTTTTTCCCATTTTCTTTTTGGCTGAACCGGTTCGGTCCGGTTCAGCATAACGTCACTGTGCTAAACCGGCTGTACCGATTCAGGCATCCCTTCCTCGTTTCGGCGTCATCCGGCCAGTTCTTGGTATGATTCTGGTGCCATTCTACTCGACTGCGCCTAGGGGTGGCTCGAAACGGCGTCATCGCCTGTGAATCCAGGCTTCTCTCCCACGGCCTCTCCTCTTCCGATCTGTCGATTTCGACCACCTCATCGCTCATCGCGACAGCCGGTGGGTTGCGCGGGTGTTGGGCCTCCTTTGTCGTTCCTTGCCTGGGGTTCCTAGCCGTCGGTGGTGTTGGATCGGAGGGAAACCGTTCCCTCAATTTCCTTCCCCATTTCGTCTTTTGCTTTTCTGTTTCTTTTCTCTCTCCTCGATAATTCCTTTTCAGATTTCCAATTTCATTTTTTTTAACTTTATTTATTTATTTATAATTAAATTTTATTATTATTTTATTCATTAAAATAATAATAAAAATCCTAAAAATATCTAAAAAAATTCTATTAAATTCATTTAATCTGTGAATGAATTTATCAGTCCGATTTGGCATTTTCAGTATATTTTTATTATTATTTTCGGGATCATTTTTTGAGGTGAAAATTTCGATTAATTCCTATAAATTCATATCTTGATCAATTTAATCCGAAATTTAATTATTTCTTCGTTATTGATCAAGATTTCTCAATCTCATATTTTTAATTAAATCTTCTTATCGAAATTATATCGGGTTTCGATCTTTTGATCGTTTTACCCTTGCACGTGTTCGGTAATTCCATTTAAATCTTTTTTTTGCATTTTTAAATGACTCAAAAATTTATATTCATTCCATTTGCTCTTACGATAAAAAAAAATCGGCTCTTACAAACTTCTTAGGCAATTGCCTCTCTGAGGACCATAGATAGATGTTAGCAGCCATCTTGTCTAACAACTCGCAAGCTTCCTCTTCTATTTTGCACATTAGAGCTCCACCCGCAGCAGCGTCAACAATGGTCCTATTTCTTGTAAGTCCGTTATAGAAGGTCTGGACTTGCAGCCACAAAGGTAGGCCATGATGAGGGCACTTCCTAAGAAGTTCCTTATATCGTTCCCATGCTTCGTAAAGAGTTTTCGAATCAAATTGGGAAAAGGAAAATATGTCACTATGGAGTCTGGCCATTTTAGAGGAAGGGAAAAATTTAGCCAAAAATTGATGGGCTAACTCGTCTGATGTAGAAATTGATCCTGGAGGCAAGGATATTAACCAGTGTCGCGCCCTATCCCTAAGCGAGAAGGGGAATAATCTAAGCCTAAGCGCATCACCAGATAATCCATTGTGCTTGAAGGTGTTGCACAGGTCCAGGAATTGCTCGAGGTGAGCATGTGGGTCGTCATGCGGAAGCCCACTGAACTGCAGAGAAGTCTGGATCATCTGGAGGATTGAAGGCTTAATTTTGAAATTGTTTGCAGGGATAGCTGGTGGCCTAATGCCGGTATAATAACCTCCAATAGTCGGCATTGCATAATCTCCAACGGTCCTAATTTCCCTATTTTCTACCAAGATGTTTTGCAGCGGAGTTATAAATTTCCTAGAATCCTTTCAAATTTTTCTAAGAGTTTGTTCAATTTCAAGATCTAGAGGAAAGCAATCAAAACTCTTGGCTCTACGCATATAAACATCTAAAAGTCCTTAGAAATTTTTTTAAGTTTTCAAAATTTTTTTTATGAGATAGAGAAAATTTAACTAACCTAACTAAGGCTCTAAATATTTACAACCTAAATATTTACAAGGTAGAATTACACCTAAGCATAACTTCATCGATATTAATTAATGGCTAATTAACTTCCCCGGCAACGGCGCCAAAAACTTGAAACGAGCTACGCCCACTCTAAGTGACCTAGACGTTCTATCCGCAAGTGCACGAGTCGTACAAGTAATAATGGGATTTGAGTCCCGAAATATTGTCCCACAGAGAAGTTGATCAGCCTAATTAATTACCGATTAATCTTACCCTAAGTATATCCTAGCAAATTATGAATTCTTAGTGGGTGATCTACAAAGCTGAAATTAAAAGTACTGAAAAAATAAAAACTATAAAATAAAAAAATAAAACCGAGCTAAAATTACTTACAGTTCTCTAAGCAATTAAAAGAAAATACCTACAAAATAATTAAAACAATTAAAATTAATTAAAGTAATTAACCTAAAATTAAACAAACCTAAAATAAAATGTGCATGTAATTAAACTAATAAATAAAAATGAGCTAACCTAAAAAATAAAACTTCAATTAACCTAAAGAAATTCTTAAATCTAACTAAGAAAATAATCCTAAATTAACTCTAACTCTAACAATCAAACAAAATCTAAATAATGCATGAAAATATTATTGGATTTAATTTAAAATGAAGACTAAATTAAAAATGCATGAAACAAATTTAATTAAATTAATTCTAAATGCAACTCATAAAATACTAAACTAAAATTAAATCCTAAAACATATGATATACAATTAACGATTAATTAAAAGTTAAAACTAAAAATTAAATTAACAAACTAAAAAGCTAGATTTAACCTACAATTATCAATTAACAACTAACCTATATTGACAACTAATAAAAGTAATCAAAATAATATAAATGCAATAAGTACTAAATTATAAAAAGAGGAATGTGGCCAAACATGGCCTTAAACGAATTTGGCTCAGCTGGGTGGTCTCGTGTACTGGCACTGTACACGTTCTTCCCCAGTTTGTTTCCCAGGCCTGTCCAGAGAATGCACAGGTTCTCTAAGTGACGTCCTGCCCAGCTCAAGTGTTGTCCGTTCCAGGTACTGCTCCAGGTGTTGTTCGACCCCCGCAATGTCGTGCCAACTGCTGCTCCTAGAACCTGTTATGCCCTCGTCTACCTCAGCTGTCATTCTCTGCATAGCCCCTGCACGTCCCAAACAAGTAGTTCATTCATGCAGAATCATATTTTGTTGATCTGCTTGGCCATCTTCTACTTCTCGCACCACGTCCGAATGGTACAAACAACAGCTAATGGTTATGATACTACCTCTGCACCCTTGCATCAGTACACGCAAGCATAGCACCTGATTCTAGCATCATCCTTAGCCTTTTCATGCCCAGTTAGCAGGTACAATTAAACCGGAGATAGCTGATGATGGAACAGAACATTTCTACTAACAATACTGTATACCACTTGGTAAACTAGCACTAAACTTTATCATCAGCAAACATAACAATGAACTTAGAAGCATAAATGAGCTAAAATAAAAATGGCAGTACGGATATTAAGAAGAAACTGAAATAAAATAAATAGGAGGAAGAAAAGAAATGTAGACAAAAAAACTTGAACCGAGTCTGAGAATGAAATGAAAGAAAGTTGAGAGCTATAAAGAAACTGTTGCAAGCTTGAAGAACGAACAGCCATGCCTTTACACAACCTGAAAACAACAAAATCATTAAAAATAGTTCTACAAAATTAACTAAAGAAAGTGAACAGTGAAATAACAAAAAAAAAAATAGAGCAAAGTAAAGTGTGATTGTTGAGCTACTATTGCTGTCGAGCTCAGCAGACCAGCCTCCTCACCCGATGCTATTACCACACCACACCGTGGGCCATCTTCATCACCAGCCTACACTGCCACGCATCAACTCCTCATAATCAACCAGCCACACTAGTTGAGCAAGAAGAAACAGAATAGAAAGGCTAAACCATAAGCTCGAAAATGAAAACTTAACTAAGTGTAAAATAATTTTTTTTCTTTTTTTCTAAAAAAATGCAAATGGAACAGTTACAATGGGTTGAGCATTATGGCTTCTGTCACAAGCCCCTTACACCTCATTGCAACAGAGACCATGAAAGCAAAACAGTGAAATGATATAGTGAAAAAGAAAAAAAAGAAATCCGACTTTTGTAAACTAAAAACTTGTAAAAATAAACACATCCATGAAAGCTGTCAATGTGAACTATAAAAGAACTAAGAAAGGAGTAAAGACATTTCATAAAATGAAAACAATAATTCCATGAACAAAGAAAAATAAGAATACTAACAATGGTGACTAAGAAAATAACTAACGGGAAATTATTGATAAAAAGAAAACTATTCTAACCTAGGCTACCTTCTACCCTACCTACTTTACCCTAAACTACACTACTCCTAAATTCTACACTACTTCATTTTTTCAATTGTCATCATGTTCTATTTATACACACACTTAGGGGTACAATGGTAATTTTTCCATCCTAGATGAGTTGGCACTGTTTGGCCACTTGTCTTCATTTTATTTGCTGTAGAGTAGATATTTCCATGTCACTCGTCTTTTCGTCCAATTGGTTGTATGATGTGGCCCGACGTGTCTACCAGAAGGTTGGCACGGTGTCTGTCGATCTTATCATTTCGAAGCGAATAAAATACGGGCACCTGACATCACACGTGTCCAGACGACTGGTGACTCGGTCTACAAATTAGAAGTGGTCCAGTCTCCTTTAGCCCATTTTCAGCCCAATTTTGACTGAAACGACTGAGTTTCATCCGGATTTATTTTATCTGCACATTAAAGAATTTTAATTAAATAAATGGGATAATTAATAAAATAAATATGGGATTTAAATAATTAATTAGGAAATTAAGCACAAATAATTCTATTAAAAATAGAATTATCATAGTTACGACGCTAGAAATAGTATGTTTAGCTATTGAGCTATGGAAATCTATGTGAAAGTATGAAAAGTATTAGATATATATATTGTGAAAATGGGATGTGGGAAGGAAAAAAAATAGCTTGACATGCATGATTTTAATGCTTTACATCTATGTATGATGTTTTGATGTTTTCTCAACCATGCACTGATTTTGAGATTGAGAATGATGATGGATAGGTTGGCTAATTTTACATGTTTAACATGGGATGACATGCTACGTAAATATACATGTTTTAAGTTTTTAAAAGAGAAAATAGCCACCTATCTGATTTGAGATGAGGTTTGGTGTTGGAGCTCTAGCTCACACCGTTTTAATGACTTTGACTATGCTGGAGTTTCACTCGCATACGTCTGCATGTTTTGATAAACCTTGCTGGAGCATGACTCGCATGTGGTTTTATAATGATAATGTGCTGAAGTGTTAGCTTGCACATGTTTCTATGCTTTGGATGTGTCGTGCTGGAGTTTAACTCGCGTGATAGTTTTGAGAAAAGTGCTGGAGCATTGCTCGCACCCGTTTTTACTGAGTTGAGGTAAACCTGGAGGTTTGGGCCCAAGGGGATGCCAGCCGACGACCTTGGAATGGGCTGGGCCTTCACAATAAATCGTACTGCGCTGGAGCCTTGTGATGACTGTGTGTCACGCTGATTGCTCACCTGGTATATGAGACATGGTTCAGGATGAAAAGTCCATTGAAGTTGGTAGATGGACTTGGGTCCACAGTCGTACGTTGAACTATGTAGTTATCCGTTGGTATACTATGTACCATGCTGGGGGCACACGAGTACGAGTATCGCGTAGATGACACATGGCGTACATTATACCATGAGTATATGAGGAGATGAGGTTGATTGAGATGAGCCAGAGGGTAGGACTGACCCATCCCCCTTCAGGCGAAGTGATGCCCTGTGCAAACCTGATCAGTGAGGCTTGGGATCACTGACTATGGCCATATGTCATGGATATTTGATTGTCAAAAGTTTCATGCCTTTCTCAGAGATACAAGAAATTGAGAAACTCAGAAAAGAAAAAGTTTTGATGAAAAGAAATGATTTGAGAAAAGCAAAGAGAGTTTGTGATTTGATAAATCTCTCGATTTGAATGCCCATGCTATGATAGCACTGTTTTGACATGTTTTCAAATGGGAATATCGTATACATGTTTTCATGAAAATGCTTATATGAGAAATGAATGTTTGAATGCATTTTCTAGCAATATTTCCATTTACATTGAAACATGATTTTGTTTATGCATGCATGGTGTAACGACCCGTAACCTATAAAAATTCGGAGAAATTTAAAAAAAAAAACATCGGCTTGCAACTTAATCCTTTATTCACTTAGGCTGTATTCCTGTTCAATGTTAATCCTTAAAAATATTCCATTTCATTTGTCCTTATACAGGTTTCATCCCAACACATTACTTTCAATAGATGTCTGTGCATACAAATGGTCTGGTAAAGAGATAAGAATGTATACATGACGAATATATAAAAGGTAGTCTGGGGAAGCTCATATCCGCCAGCCTACCTCGTTTACGCGGCATTTATTAACTGTAATTCACTACAAAAATCTGAGTGAGCTTTTGGGAAAAAGCCCAGTAAGAAAATACATTTAAAGTAGTCCTGATATGTAAAAGCATGTAAGAAATCATTCATGAAATAAACTTTGCTTCAGAAAAACTGGTCATAAGTTTCTTTTAGAAACTAATATTTAGAAGATATGTAAACTTTCATTTCGTGCATAGCTACCATAAGAAATTATGAAGCATGAGTTTCTTCAAATCAAATACATGCTTAACTACTTCATAAAATTTTCATCATTCATGGATGATTTCATAAAATCATTTTCATTCGTAAACGTTTCATAAAACATAATCATTCTTAAACATTTTGTCATAAATCATAATTGTTCATAAACATTTCATCAAAATCTCATAAAGACATAGTCATTCATCATCATCATCATAAACGTATTCATAATCATAAGCGTCATTCATCCATAATCGTGGAGACTAGACTATAACTAAGTCATGCGATACGTGTCATTCTCTGTAGAGATTCATCATACCTATGGCTATGGTAAGGGGGCTGTAGACTAAATCAGGGTTGTACAGCACTTTCATAAAATATGGGTAGTATCTATCTTTCTTAATTTCACTAACACCTAGCTAGGACACGGGCACCAAAGGCACTCTCTGTGTGGGAAACATTCATGTGTGATGCGCGGGTACGAAATACTACCAAAACATCCTCATCATAAACCACAAGTAGCGAGACATCTACCACACAGGTAGAGCCAATCACTATAGGGGCCTTATGTACCGGCACTCAAGTGGTGCAGCCGGAACACCATGAGAAGTTGCCATGCATGAAGCCTATAGTCTCAAAAATTATTTTCCCTTTTCTTAAATACATTTGAAAATGTCAAAAGTTCCTTTCAAAGCATAAATATAGGCTTTCAAACCATCATAAAACTTCCATGCATTTTCATACTTCAAAAATTCATTTCATAAACATAGATGTTCTTAGCGAACATTTCATAAAACGAAATCATGTTTCGTAAATCATTCCATCAGTATGAAATCAATCATAAATCATTTAAAAATATAGCATTGCTTTATAAAAATCTTTTTATCAATGTAATGAATGTTCATTATCAGAACTAAATTAAATTATACCACTTACCTCGATTTATCAAAAATTCCAAGTTTGAGTAGTGACGCATCCAAGTATCTCCCTTAAATCCTTATACGATTCTCCTATACCGAAATTTGTATTCTTAGTACCCTATTTATTCGAATTACCTACGATGTGTCAAAATCGTAACCTTGCTTATCTAGGGAAAATACACTTGAAATCATAAAATACGTACAATTATCTCTAAAACTTGCATAAATTTCTTACCTCGGTGTCTGTCTGTAATCCTTGATTGCTTCAACTTAGCGAGTCGGCGAGCCCAGTTCACTCGATTAATTTTTTGGAGCTCTTTCCCGAGATTTCTCGAATTTTCAGTATATTCGTCTTCTTTTTCTTTAATTTTTTTAATATATATATATATATTTAAATATATATATCACCTTTCTTTCTTCTTTTTTTTTCTTTTTTTTTTCAAATTATATTTCCTTTCCTGCCACTTTTCTTTTCTAATTCTTTTCTTCATTCTCGTTACTGTTCACCATCTTCTTCTCTCCATTCTCATTCATCAGTCATCCGTCTGTCATCATCTACTCCTTCATTCTCGGCATCAGTCACATTTCCTGTCCAAGTCTTGATTTATTTGGTGGCTGTTTCACGGCAGGGAATGTCCCTTGCAACCATGTTCCTCTGTTTCTTCACTGTTTCTTCTCCCTCGACAGTGGCTTATCATCCTCACCATCCCTTCATCGTTGCTGCTACCTCTCAGCTCGGGTCTCATCCTTCCATCCTCCCTCGAATTTCTAGTCTTTCACCACGAAAGAAAGTCTCTAACTCATGCTTCGCCAGTCTCTAATCCCATCTCCTCATATCCGTTTTCAGATTCAGTTTCCAAAGGGCAAAACGTCATCTGTTTCATTTCCATTTCTCATTGTCTCCTATCTATATGTATATAACCTATGTCATCAGTTTCTTCTCTTTTCTTTTTCTGTTCCCCATATTCTTGGGTCAGTCTCTATTTAACAACCTGCTGCAATCTCGAGCTTTCACTCGTCCTCTATTTGCCCCTGTTTCGATTTCTCACACACCTCAGTTCGGCTTCACCACTGTTTTGGCCATCGTCGGCTTCCAGCCTGTTCAAGACTTCTCCCTTTTCGGCTATCATCTCCATCATCACGTCCCAGCACCAGCCATAGTTTCCAATCTCTGGTCTTCTTCCTCATGGACCTCCCTGCTCCCACGTCTCTACTTTCGTCCCTCGATTTTCAGGATTTTCTCGTGGTGTCGGCAGTAGGACTCGAGTCCCCCCACCTCAGTTTTCAGTTTTGTCCTCCCTTCTTCATTTCATTTCCTTGTGCCAGCAGACCAAAGCAAGCTCCTCCATGCTGCAGCACCTCAATTCCTGTCAATTCTTCTGTTCTAGTAATTTTGGTTCAAGTTTTTGTCCTTCTCCTATTTTCTTTCACTGTCGTGTTTTATGATGGTTCTCAACTGCTCCCACCGAAATCATCATCTTCCTTTTCTTTCATGTTTTCCTTTCATGACTTTACCTTCCACTGACAGCACACTACATTGTCTGTACTGTGTACTACATATTTCTTAATCCTTTCATTTCAGTTTTCAGACTTCAATCTATTGCATTTATTTTATTTTTTTGTGTCAGCTGACTCCTGCCATGTCAATTTTTTTCCACTGCCGAGTACTAGCTTCATTGTCTATATATATATATTTCCATTCCCCTAACACCATCATTTTTCATTCTTTCTTCTTCACATTTTCTTACACCAAGCTATCTCCCATATCAGTCTTTCCTTACATTTGCTTCTTTCCTTTCCATTATGCGCAAGCCCTCGGGATTGGCTTCATTTTAGAAGCCAATTCCACAAGTTGGGGCATGTGTATGTATACTTATACATATTTATTTATTTATTTATTTCATGTATATACCTACGTTCTTTTCTTGAAGTATAATTAAATAATTTATATAAATATTTATACATATCATTACACTAAATAATTTTTTTTCTTTATTGTATTATAATTAGATTTAGTCTGATAATCATGTATACTTCAAAAGAAATATTTATTTGCTTGAATTTGTCAAAATCTCTCATACCATATTTAAATCTTATTAATCATCCACAAAAACACCTTTTTAAATCTCAACGTTTTAATTGTTATTTATTAATAAAACCGAGTATGTGAAAATTTATGGTATTTTCACATGGGCTATGTAGATAGTATAGTATCTATCTGTTGGTATCCATTTTCTTATTGAGCTATGGTTTGCTCATCCCACTACTTTTCCCCCTCCAGATACTGAGAAGTAAGGTAGTGCGGTGGTCTCTTGTAAGACCCGATTTTAACGTAAAAGCAAAAGGGAATGAATAGAAATTTTCGAGTGCATTTAAAAATTTAAAAGGATTTAAATGGTATTCCCGAAAATGTGCAAGGGCAGAATGGTCAAAAGACCAAAATTCGATATTAATCGGGACAAAAAAATTTAATTAAAAATATGGGATTGAGAAATCTTGATCAATAACGAAGAAATAATTAAATTTTGGATTAAATTGAGCAAGATATGAATTTATTAGAATAAATCAGAATTTTCGTATCGAAAAATAATCTCGAAAATAATCGAAAAATATACCGAAAAGGTAAAATCGGACTGAGAAATTCATTTACGGATTAAATGAATAAAATAGTATTTTTTAGATATTTTTGGATTTTAATAATATTTTAATTGATTAAAATATTATTAAAAAAATAAAAAAAAATCAAAATTGAAATCGCGCGTTGCGATTTTGAAAGCAGAAACCGAGCCCAACTTCTGCATCACGATCGACGATCGGCGACGGCCAGGCGAGGTCGGCGAAGGGTAGCCCGATGAGAGCCGAGCCACCACCGGCTTAACACACCCACGAACGGCGGCAAACAGCGGCAGAGGGAGAGAAACCGAGGCAACCGAGAAAGGAAAGGAGTTTCCCGGTGATCGGCGTCGATTTGAGCCAGGCCACCACCACCCGAAGGTAGCCCACGCCAAGGCCGGCCAATCAGCGGCTGAATCGACCGGTGGGGCGGCGGCTAACGCCGAAAAACGGCAAGAAACAGAATCGGTATCGACGGTGAGGGGAGAAAAGTCGGACCGGCCACTTTCCGGCGGCCTTGAACGAAACTAACCCCAAATTCGTGCATCGGACTGCCCAGCAGAGCCACTGGCGGTGGAAACTGATGGAGAACCGACCGGCAAGGCACTGAACCAACTGAACCAGACTAAACCGACGGTCTGAACCGTGTTGAATCGGATCAAACCAATTTAGCCAAAAAGAAAAAGAAAAAAAAAAGAGAAAAAAGGGAAAAAGAAAAAGAGGAAAAATTGGGAAAAATTCCAGTGATGCAATCGAGCTACGGGTAAGTTGGTAAGCGGTCGAATTGATCGATTTAAATATCGAAATATTTAATTTGATTAATGTCCGACTGAAAATTTACCCGGAAAAATATTTAAATTGTGTAGCTCGACAATTGACATCAACCGAGAGCTCGAGACAGCCTCGATACTCGTACTATCATGGAATCACGGGTAAGTAACCCTTATTTACGACAATTTACATTGTTATGCGTGTTGATGAATTACGGATTTAAATTTTCACATAAATGAATTAAATTTTGGAATTTGAATAAATTGTCGTAAATACTAAATTGAGATATCCGAGAATTTAGAACGAGGCTAAATAAATACTGATGGGCCCAATGAGCCCAATAGGCCTCGATAAAGTGTGGTAAACGGGCTTAAGGCCGATTAAGGCTCATTATGGTACAATCGGGCCCAATATGGGTAAACGGGCCCAATGATTTAAAATTAAGCCCAGAAAATATGAAATACAATTAATTGTATTGTATATTGACCTGATGTATATTTATACGCAGTTCCGAAGAATTGATTGAGAGCAAATCGGACTGCGTAACGAGTTATCAGTGGAAAGGTCAGACTGTACAGAAAAATGAGGTAAGGGAATTGTGTGAGTAGCTAGAGGTACCTACGCGTATTTTAATAGTTTTTGTATACATTGATTATGTATGTATACACTGTTAGTGTATAAAGGTCCTAAAAAGTGGTTTAAATGATTTTAAGGATCGAAATAGGTGAAAATACTATTTTACCCCTATTGAGGGAAGTTCACCTAAGGATGGTGAAAGCATGACATGCATGAAATGCATGATTTAAGGAATTTTTCGAATTGAGAAATTTTATTGGTTTTAATCAAAGCAAATCGGTAGATTGGCCACTAGTTGTATAAATTTCACAAGATGACACTACGTAGGTGTTATTCATATTTGAATGAAATTTCTTTGGAAAATGGCCAACTATCAAGTTTATATGAAAACAGATAGTGCCGACATGTAGTTCGCACTATATCTACGTTTGTGAATATGCATAAATGTGCTTGAGCAGTTGCTCGCACCGATTTGTGTGACATCATATGCATGAAATGTGCTAGAGCGGTTGCTCGCACTGATTTTATTATTGTGAAATGCATGAGAAGTGCTGGAGCATAGCTCGCACTCTGTTTTGACATGTTTTGACTTGTTTTGTCGTGATATGCATAAAAAGGTGCTGGAGCGATTGCTCGCACTAGTTTTATGATTTGATATGCATGAGAGGTGCTGGAGCTTAGCTCGCATCCTATTTTGATATGATATTGCATAAAGCCGTGCTGGAGTGTAACTCACACGAGATTTGATTTAATTATGCATAAAGCTGTGCTGGAGTGTAACTCGCACGAGATTTGATTTACTTGAGCATTTATTTGTGCTGGAGCGTTGCTCGCACAAGGTTTTTATGGTTTTATAATTCATTTGAATGTCGTACTGGAGTTTTTTCTCGTACGAGATTTTCACTGAGTTTTTATACATATCCGTACTAGAGCATTGCTCGTACGTGGATTTTACTTGAATTTATAATCAATTTAAGTCATAATGGAGCGCTGCTCGTACGCAGATTTTACTGATTTTTATGAAACCGTGCTAGAGCTTCGCTCACACGAGGTTTCCTGATATCATGAATATGCATGGAGCTGTGCTTGAGCTTTGCTCGCACAGGGATTTATATTACATGCATATAGCCGTGTTGGAGCCTTATGTAGACTGTGTGTCACAGTGAGATGATATGCTCACACGTGCATACTGAGACAGAGATGATATGGGTGGATAAGACCTATTGCAGGCACCCCTAATTGAGCTTGGGTTCACGGAGTATGTTGTACCGTGTATATCGCGTGGAGTACGCTGTACCGTGGGGATTGTTGGAGTGGAGTGGCATTAGCCACAAGGCAGCAAGCCTTGCCCTTGCAATCCTGGTGTTATGCTGTTCTGGAAGGTAGGACGACCCACCTCCCGTTTCAGGTGTGATACCTCGTACACTAGGTACCGTGTTGCCAGGGATCACTATGATATGGCCATAGTCTTCGTTGTTACTGATATAATCACCTGTTTGTCTCACATGATATAACTATTGGTCGTTAGACCAGGGTAGACCCGAGGGAGGGGTCAGGCCCCCGATTTCATGATTTTCATTGATATGTGCTTTATTACTATCATGCAAGATTTTTTAGAGAATTTATAACGAATTGTTTTATGAGATGATTGACCCGAAAGGGTTAGCTTATACTGCAATTTTAATGAAATGATTTAAATTCAGTAGCATGATGAGTTTTCTATGCTGAAATGATAAATTCATGAAAAGAAATTGATCTCATGATTTATTTTACATGGCATGATCTTGATTTACTTCATGCTAACTATGATTTAATGATGTCACATAAAATGCCTTTAATGCATAAGTAGCATGATTTCTATATGCACAAATAGTTTTGATAAACTAAGTCATTGATGTTGCATGACTTTGTGCTTGATGATTTTAATGAAAAGAAATTGATTTAAGGGCATGGCATTATGAGCATGTAGATAGTGGAGCTATCTACTTACTTGCATAATTGCCTTACTGAGCGTGTGGTTTGCTCACCCCCTTATTTTCCCATCTTTTCAGAGCACTCGCAATAGTTAGTAAGCGATTGAGGACTTGCATGCTTGGTATCTGCTGCTTCCCATCGAGAGACAGGTATACACATTTGTATAGTTTTGTATCTAAATATGTAATGCACAGTACTGTAAACAGATATGACGTCGGGGATGTAGAGTTATAAATACCATTGGGTATGTATTTATTTAAAGTCAAAAGATAGTAAACTATGATATATGAATGTGAATATGGAAATGGATTAGTAATAGTGTGAGGTGACTAACACCGAATCATAGCCCAATTGTGTTGTAGGATGGTCATGATGAGAGAAAGGTAAGAATTAAATAATAAATGAAAAAGTGAAAAATTTACTCTGATTTTAGGTAATTTGGGTCGTGACATCTCTAGATCTCTTCTTGTATTGGACAGCTCCCGCCAGTTGCAATGGTATAAGATCTGTATACACTCAAGTATTTTGTATCTATTATAATGTATCACACAGTTACAAATCGAAAATGCAAACCGTGGTATGGGGCTGTTAAGTAAAGATATTATTATACAACTGATTTTGTATATATCTACACACACCTAGGAGTGTGAATTAAGTTTTAAATAATTCCATTGTAAATTTATAAGATTTTAGTAATGGCATCGTCTCACAGCCCAACCGTAGTAGTGTATGTATAGATAAAGGGCACCCAGAATCGGAGTGTGACAAAAATAGAAACATAGGCTCCAAATGATATCTTGGATCAAAATGAAGAGTACTAGTTGAAGGGGCATAAATTTGAGTGGTCACAAAATGCTGAAATTTGTCAAAGCCAATAAAGTTAAAAGAAGGAGAAAAAAGAAAAAAATGAAAAAATGAAAAAAAGAAAATGAAAAAATGAAAAAAAGAGAAAATGAAAAATGAAAAAAATGAAAAATGAAAAAATTGAAAAAGGAAAAGGAGGATTCAAATCGAAAATCCCAAAAGGGCAGTTTGAATCAAATGATGGGTACCTAAGTTGAAAACTGAAAAGACGGCTTAGGAAAATATCAACATCAAAAGCTTTGATACAGGGACAAGATTGACAGACCCTACATGAAGGAACTTATGTAAGACCCACTTTTTAAGTACTTGTTGATGCATTTCCTTATGATTCATGTGATGTACACTTCCACATATTGATTTAATCATAAGAAGAGCTTTGACTGAATTAAATTGCAAATGGAATGAAACGAAATATCAGTGAATGTATGTAGTAGCTAAATAAAGGCCGAGATGGCCATAGGCCAAGCGAAAGGGATCGAAATCAAGTTGACTGAAAATAAGAATTTCAAATAAGAAAAGATAGTGGGTTTATGAAGGAAAGTCGGTTCAATTTGGTCCCGAACACGTTGAAGGGTAAAACGATCAAAAGACAAAAATTCGATATAAATTAGATAAGAAAATTTCATTAAAATATGGATTTAGGAAATCTTGATCAATAAAAGAAAAATTATTGAATTTCGAGTCTAATTGACCAAGATAAAAATTTATTAAGATTTACCAAAATTTGGCCGAGACAATATCCCGAAAATACGGAGAAAAATACATCAAAAAATGGTTAAAATAAAATAAATAAAATTAATTAATTAATCTAAATAAAATATAGTTTTTTTGTTGATGTTTTGGGATTTTCTATAATATTTTAATGATTAAAATAATAATAAAATAAATTATAAATAAAAAAAGAAGAAAATTGAATTCTAAAAACGGAACAGAAGGAAACAGTGAAGCCGAACGGAGACCGCGCGTTCACGAAGCCCGATGACGATCGGCGACTGATAAGGCCAGGCGAGGGCCTGAGAAGAGAGAGGACGTCTGTGCGAGCCTGCTGGCACCGGCGACACACGCCACTGAAGTCAGATTTCGGCGAACTGAGGGAGAGAAAATCGATATGAAACTGAGCTGATTTCGACGATCCACCGGCGTCTGGGTGACATGCCCTAAACGTATTACCGCAAGTGCATGGGTCGTATAAGTAATAAAGGGATTTGAGTCTCGGATTATCGTCCCACAGAGAAGTTGACTAGCCTAATTAACTATCGGTTAATCTTACCCTAAGTATATCCTAGCAAATTATGAAGTTTAATGTGTGATCTACAAAGCTAATAGTACTGAAAATAATAAAACTATAAAATAAAGAAAATAAAACTGAGCTAAGAAATACTTACAATGCTCCAAGCAATCAACCTATAAGAGAAAACTAAAACAGTTAAAATTAAATAACGCGATAAAATGCAAATATGAAAATAACTAAAAAAGACTAATTAAACTAAAATTAAACAATTCTAAAATAAAATGTGCATGTAATTAAACTAACTAAGAAAATGCAATTTAAACTAACTTAAAGTCTAGTAAGATAAAAATCTACTTACCTAAAGAAATTCTTAAACTTAACTCTAACTAAATGCTAATAAAACAAAATCTACTAATGCATGAAAATAAATTTAATCTAAATTAATTCTAAATATAACTCATAAAATACTAAACTAAAAACTAAATCCTAACACATAATATCTAAAATTAACTATTAACTAAGACTTAAACTAAGATTAAATTAACAACTTAAAACATTAAATTTAACCTACAATTATCAACTAACAACTACACTAAACTAACAACTAATAAAACAATCAAAATAATAAAAATGCAATAAAAATTAAACTAAACAAAATAGAGGTGGCCAAACAAGGCCTTAACCAAATTGCAAAACACACAAGTGGTCTCGGTAAGTCACTATTCACGTTCTTCCAAAACATTTCCAGTTTCATGTTTATTTCCAGGCATTCACAGTTTCGGCTACTATCCCTGCTGCACTCTGCTTCTCGGTTCCGAACAGATGCAAATAGGTGTTACTTTCGCTGCTGTTCCAGGCATTGCTTCTGTCCGGCTACTGCTCCAGGCATTCTCGGTTCTAGCTACTGGTGTGATCTCGATTTGTTTGTGTCCAGCTGCCAGGTCCTACTTCTGCTGCATGCTACTCTAGCTCAGCACCTACTGCCTTGCCCCAAGCACTCCAAGTTGCTCTCGGTTTGTCCCCTGCTCCTGCTCCTACAATTTTCGCTATTACCACTTGTTTCATCCATACCCAGCTTTGCTCATCAACTTAATACTCTACAAAATCATGCCCGATAATAGCATACTATCGAGAGCAACAGGATGCTCACTTCACCTTGCAACTTCTTGTAACCGAGAGTAACCTGGAAGCAGCTTTGGTGTCAATGATCAACATAGGAACAACCCAACACCAACAGCATCAACTAACGAACATTGCAGAAAAGAAAACAACTAAACTATGATGAACAGTGCATAACATAAAAACAGAGATAAACAGAGGATTAAAACTGAAGTTGAAGAAACATATGGGTTGAATGAAATCTTTAAACAAAAAATGACAATATGAACTTAATAGAAACTAATAAGCAAATATAAGCAGAATATGGCAACTAAACATGATCATGGAACCAAAGTAGCAGTTCTTGGCACATTAAGCACTTAAAACTGGGAAGCCATAAGCAGAAGGGAGCTATGAAAGATAATATTAAAATCTAGTGAAGAGTTTAATGCATGAGGTGCAGACAAAGGGAGATAACATAAAAAAAAAAAATAACAAGGTAATCACACTTAAAACTGAAAGGAACTAAGTAACATTAGCAACTGAAATTTAACAACAAGACCATCAACACTCGTAAAGCTCCTAAACATGAAAAACTAGCGTCCCCGGTTTGCTTCAAATCCTCCTCCTACTGCTGTGATCCCACATTACCATTGATGTGGAAATAATACTGGGCATTAAGACCACATCAAAGCATCAGAATCAAAAACAGTAATTGATGAAACCGATTCACTTGAATGCACATTAAAGAATAAAAAGTGACTCTAATGACTGAACAAACCGAGAGCTTGCTAATGAAAACTATATACTTTCATTTAAAACTCACAAAACAAGAACATCAAGGAATACATTTTTACAAACCGAGAACATGAATGAAAGTGCTTTTTTTCATTGAAAATAAAATTATCCAAGACAATTGAAGAACATAAAGAAAATGGAATGAACAATAGAAAAACTTGTAAAAAAAAACTATGTGGAAATTTTAAAGAAAGCTTTTTAAAATTAACCTAAAAGCTATTCTACCCTAAAATTACATTACTCCTAAATTACTCTACACTACTCCTACCCTAAAAGACATTGTTTCTTTCAATTGTCATCCATTTCTTATTTATACACACACTAAGGGTACAATTGTAATTTTTCCATCCTAGATGAGTTGGTTTTTTTTGGCCACTTGTCTTCACACCATTGGCTCCTTGAAAAGATATTTCCATATCATCGATCTTCTTATCCAATTGGATGTGCTAGGTGGCATGGCTCGTGTTGTCCGCGTGGTCCAATCTCGATTTTAGCCAAATTTCGATCCATTTTCTACCGAAATATTCAAAATTCATTTGGATTTAATTTATCTGCAAACATGAGAATTTTAATTAAATAAAGGGGATAATTAACAAAATAAATTAGGGATTTAAATAATTAATTAGAAAATCAAGCACAAATAATTCTATTTTCATAGAATTATCACACCCCCAAATGTATATGATGTCGGGGATGTAAGGTTAAGTAAATACCATTGTGTATGTATTTATTTAAAGTCAAAAGATAGTAAACTCTGATATATGAATGTGAATATGAAAATGGAATGGTAAATAGGTGAGAGGTGACTAACACCGAATCATAGCCCAACTGTTTGTAGGATGGTCATGATGAGAGAAAGGTAAGAATTAAATAATAAATAAAAAGTGAAAAAAATTTACTCTGATTTTTACGAAATGTGGGTCGTGACAAGTTTAATGGTATCAGAGCTAAATTGGCCTGATATGAGTCGGTGTTAGTAGTTAAGGAAGTTTACATCCCCAAGTACTGTGCATTGTTTAGATACAATTGTGTATATCGAGATGGAATTGCAGCTAAGAATTTTGTTTTGAATGCAAGAATAGGCTCATTAACTGATAGCCGCTATGGTAAATAGGCGAGTACACGAGCTCAAGGTCGTAGAGGTAGGCCTGAGAGTCGCACTGAGTCACCACATGAGACTTGAGATGAGATTGAAGTGGAGGCTGGTATTGAGTATGCCCCACAGAGTCTGACAGAGAGATCGGACAGAGTCCGAAGAGAGATTGGACAGTGTTAAGACACGCTTTGCGAGGTTGGAGCGAAGTGTGGAGAATATGTTACGAGCTAATTGCTCAGAGTATGCATGAGATTTGAGGGTGAGTTGAAGCATTGATGGAAGTCCGCTCGACCCATCTTAAGAGTTAGACATCCAGAATGGACATGGAAAAAAATAATTCTAGATATATTTCGATGACAGAATATCCCGAACATAATAACAGAAGATAGTGTTTACTCTGACCCAGAGGAATTGGTTGATTGACGAGTATGAAGTTGAGTTTATATTCCTAGGCAGATATGACTCAGACACGATGAACAGTGAGAGTCTGGATGTCTGAAAGTTCATGGAAGGGCTCAGATCGTCAATTAGAGTCTGATTAGGCAATTATCACTACCTATGCCGAGGCAGCACGCAGACTACAGTTGTGTGAATAAGATCATGAGTTGCACGCCTCTGAGATTGAGAAAGGTAGTAAGGGTCGAAATTGAGACAAAAAGAGCATAGAAAATGACAGAGATGTCAGAACGGGAAAAAGGTAGTTTGGTAAAAGAAATTAGAGTTGATAAGTCATGGGGTAAGATGATTGGTAAAGCCCCAATGTATCCAATTTCAATACTTTTGAGGGGAATTGTGATTTGAAGACCCCGACCTGCTACGGAGCAGTGCAACAGTGTAGCAGTGTAAGCAGTGTAAACAATGTAGAATATGTGGTAGTTACCACGAAAATAAGATGTTGGCCGAGGGCGAATGTATGCCTTGGACCAAGATACTATTGATGTTTCATCTGATGTGGTGGAAGATACCACATTGGTTGTGAATAACGAATAATTATTTTAATTGATCCTGGTGCCACACATTTATTCATACCGCCTTCAGTTGCTTATAAGCTAGTGAAAGATGTGAAGCCTGTACCCTTAGGCAAGATGATGATAGTTAGTTGATTATCACTAACTGAATATGGGTATAGAAATTGTAAGTTTAAAATAGGGGTGAAAACATCCCTGAAAAACGTATAATAAGTTGTAACAAGTAATGAAAGAGTTTGTTATAAGTGATATATAAAAGGAGATAAGCATTGAGATGTGATAGATCCTGAATTCGAGATATATTGGAATAAAATGCGTATGCAAGATAAGAATATCTTTGATATGTAAAGTAATTTGGATTAAGTGATATGTAATGAATATGAATTGCGACCAAGGATAAGAGGAGGATATATCCATAACCAGTCTATGTGGTCAAGTCTGAGGGTTAATAAAGGTATTTCAAAATACTTCTCCGCCTGAAGATTTGACAGCGTTTAGAAACTCACACATAACCTATAAATTGAAATCGACAGTCGTAATATATTCATTTAAAATTTGGGTACCTTTACTGGTAGAATACGATTAATCATGAAGGTTTAAAAATTAAAATTTTATAAAAGCCGTTAATATAAGAAAAAAAAAGGAAATGATGCGGGTTAGTATCTTAAACGGAAGCGATTTCGAAATGACATTATACGTTTATGCGTACATAGGTCAAGGATATGGGTGATTGAAATATTGAGTGGAACTCAACTACGATAAGGTATTTAAACCTTACCTAGATCGATTGGTTGTCATCTTTAGAGATGATATTTTAATGTATTCAAAGTTCAGGGAAGAGCATGAGTAGCAATTGGAAACTGCCTTACAGACATGTTGTTGAGAGTTTCTCGAAATGGGTTGCTCAGTTGACATCTCATTCGGAAAAAGATTACCTACGAGTGGGATGATAAGTATGACAATGGCTCAATAAGTTTTGGTATATTAAAGTAATAAACTGACAATCGTAATTATTCTTACCATAACCAACAGCTCAAGAGGTTTCAATATGTAAGGATTGAGCTGTGTATTGATGTAAAATGGGAAGATAGTCATTTATGGATCCAGATAGTTCAAGGATCATGAGAGAAACTATCTGACCCATGATTTAGAGTTGGCAACTGTAGCATTTACACTGAAAGTATGGCGCCACCACTTAAATGGTAAGAAATTTCGGGTATGCACTGATCGTAAATGCCTCGAGTATCTGTGTTCACAGAAAGAGTAGAATATGAGATAACCAAGAGGGTTAGAGCTTCTAAGGAATATGATTTTGAACATTGTACCACCCAGGAAAGGCTAATGTAATGGCTGATGTCTTGAGCAGAAAGAGCTTCGGGATGGTATCACATATGATGGTCAGGGATCGTGAGCTGCTAGAGCAGCTGTGAGCCTCAGTAGTGATGTGATCCCTTCTGATGATGACGGTGATTATGTGACAGCTAGCCTGAGGTTAGAATCGGATTTGAGTAACTGGATTTGCCAGGCTTAGCGTGATGATCGGCATGGTGTCGATAGTGTGGGTCAGATTCAGAAAGGTATAGTGAAAGAGTTTAGAGTGAGTGATGATGACTTACAGAGGTTCAGAGACAGTATAAGAACTCCCCAAGACTGTAGTTGCTACGATATTATTATTGTTAGAAGCTCACTCTTCTGGATATACAGTGCATCCGGGAAATAATAAATAAATCGAAATCTCAAAAAGGGGTATTGGTGGTCAGGTATGAAAAAAGACATTGTAGAGATTGTGGAAAAGTCTCTCGTATGTCAGCAGAGTAAGGTAGAGTACGAGAAGTCTGCAGGGTTATTGCAGCCTCTACCTATATTGACACGAAAATGGGAACAAGTTACCATGAATTTCATGATGGGTTACAGAGGACCCGAATGAATCACGAGGCTATCTGGGTGATAGCCGATAGATTGATTTAGTTTACCCACCTTCTGATTATGGAAATCCCCTAATACTCTGAGTGCGTAGGCGAAATTATGTGTAAAGAAAATTGTGGAACATTATGTAGTGTTCTAGAGAGCATGGTATCATATAGTGACTCCCGTTTCACTTCCCACATCTGGGAACGTTTTTCAGGAAGCTATAGGAACCCGACTGAGTGTTAGCATAACTTCCGTCCTCAGATAGATGGTCAGTCAGAGAGGACTGTACAGGTTCTGGAGGATGTGATGAAAGTGTGTGCCATTGATTTTATAAGCTCCTGTGATGATCAGTTGTTACTAATTGAATTCATCAATAATAACTGTTGTCACTCGAGTATCGGGATGACTTTATATGAGGCATTGTATGGCCGTAGGGGTTATTCCCCGACTTGGATAAGAAGTGGGTGATAGATAGGGAATTGCTCTTGAATTGGTAAGACAAACCTCCGAGGATGTTCAGTTGATTGTGAGAGATTAAGAACACCTTAGAGCAGACAAAAAAGCTATGCTGACAAGAGACAAAAACCATTGAAATTCTCCGAGGGTGAATCCTTTGAGATATTGGACAAAGTGAGAGATAAGGCTTGTAGGTTGGCGTTACCACTTGAATAAGTAGGCATCCACAATGTGTCCCATCTGTTGATGCTTTGAAATAATATCCGGACCCAGCATATGTGATTGGATATGAGCTTCAACAGTTTAGCTCTATGAAAGTATAACGTATGATTGGAAAATCGATTTGGGTATTAGACGGAAAGAGAAAGTGTTGCGGTTTAAGATCATCTCCCTAGTTAAGTATGTTGGTAGTACTACACTCCGAAAAAAAAAATCTCATGAGAATTAAAGAGTATAAGGCGATAGACGTACTTGGAGTTGTTTAAGGAATCATTTGACTTGGTTCTAATTTAGAGGACCAAATTTCTTAAGTGGGGGACATTGTAAGACCCAATTTCTTTTCGTAAGAGCAAATTGAATGAATAGAAATTTTCGAGTGCATTTAAAAATGAAAAAAGGATTTAAATGGTATTTCTGAACACGTGCAAGGGAAAAACAGTCAAAAGACCAAAAGACGGTATAAATCCGTGACAAGAAAATATAATTAAAAATATGGGATTGAGAAATCTTGATCAATAACGAAGAAATAATTAAATTTCGAGTTAAATTGATCAAGATATGAATTTATTGGAATAAACCAGAATTTTCACTCTGCAAAATAATCCCGAAATAATAGAAAAATATACCAAAAAGGCAAAATTGGACTGATAAATTCATTTATGGATTAAATGAATTTAATATAAATTTTTTAGATATTTGTTGATTTTTAATATATTTTAATGAATAAAATAATAATAAAATTTAATTATAAATAATAAAATAAAGTAAATGTGAAATATATATATATATATATATATTTATATACACGAATTTGGAAATCGTGAATTAAGGAAACAGAGAAGAAATGGAGAAACGAAGCAGCAAACCGAGGGAGTCGGTTTCCCTCCGTTCGACGACCACGGGCAAGGCTGAGGGGCTGGCGAGGGCTAGCCAAGGCTGCCCGACCTCAGGCGAACCATCAGTGGCCAAGATGCGCCATGGTGAAACCGAAATAACGTCGGAAACGGAGGAGCTTGCCGCGGGAGAGAAGCTTCGATTGGCAACCATCAGCGTTGATTTGGCCCAACCCGAGGCCCGATTATAGAAGCCCAGGCCATGGCGCGCCGATTGGTGCTGGAATCACACCAGGAACCGGTCGGACAGCACCAGAAGGACCAAATGTGAGATCTGAGAGTTTCAGACATATTTTATTGATGTAATAATAATTTGAAGTGTAATTTATTGAGCTAAGTGAATTGTGGGAATGATAATTGGAGATTTATATGTTAAGTGTTAAAATAAATGTGAAACTATGAGGACAGATCGATCTGGGAGAAGGAGAGATCGATCTGGTGAGTTCAAAATGAGAATGAAGGAAGAATTTGAGGAGCATATCGATCTCCAATGGAAGAGGATCGATCTCCTTATGATTCTGTTTGAGAGAAGATCGATCTCATGAGGAAGAGATCGATCTCCAAATGATTCTGTTTGGGAGAAGATCGATCTCCTCAAGGAGCAGATCGATCTCATAAAGCCATAAAGAGATCGATCTCACCCCTCGACAGATCGATCTCCTAGGCATAAAATTGCCCAGATCGTCCCCAAAATTCAAACGCAGATCGATCTCACCCCTCGACAGATCAATCTCCTACCCCCAGTCTATATAAGGAACCCCTGCTTTTCTCCTGCAAACTCACTTTCTCTCTCTTCCAACCCCATTTCCACTGAAAACCTAACTTTCTCACTCATCCAAAACACCCATTTTCGGCCAAATCAAGAGTTGTGGCAAGAAGGAAAGTTGTTCCTCATCAAAGGGAGAACAACATACTTGGAAATCGAAGGACGAATCGGATCGAGGCGTGGGTTGTGCGTCTCACAAGCTTTGGGTAATTTCTAAACCTTAATCTTGATATTTGAGCTGATTTTGATGATATTGGTGGTTGTCATTGCGTTGAAATAGCTGAGAAATGATTAGGGATTGATGAAATTGCAATGTGGTTGGAGTGTTAATGATATTTAGCAATTTTGGCAATTTTGGTAATTTTGGGAATTTTGAGCTATAAATGGAAATTTAGACAATGTGATGAATTAGCATAGATAATTGGTATGAGAAACGTAGGATGTTGAGATATTGTGAATGAGGTTGTAGTTTAGGGTAGAGTTACGAAAATCAAGAGATTGGAGGTGTTATGAGCAATTATGCTTGATTTTGAGAATTTAGGTTGATGAGATAATTGAGTATTGATGTTTTAACATCGTTTGGACAGCTCGGGAGTTCCAGAGTGGAATGCGAGGCTAGTCCGTGATACGGGGGAAACGATTGCACTATACGAGGTGCAAAGAGGTAAGGGAAATCTAAACCATTTGTGTATGTGATTTGTAAACTATTATAGCATGATTTGTGGTTTATGAAACCAGCATGTTGGGTGTTGTGTTGAGTTATAATTGCACACGGTTTTTATAGCCGGTTGGAGCCCATTGTTTTATGCGTTTATAAGCTGAGTGTGAAATTGCTTTATAAACCATCGAATTTGTGTGAGTAATGAATTGGGCTCTACGTTAAGGCAATATCGAGATTTGAGAAATGTGTGCGTGTGCTTGCCGGTTGGAACTTGGTTTTATTACGTTTTGTGTTGAGTACAAAACGATTTTCAAATGAGTTTTATGAGAGAAAAACCCTTATGAGTTCTACGTGAAGGCAAACCAGTCTTGTGTGATAAGACTTAGGTGTGTAATTTTGAGTATACACCGGGCATTGCTCTAGTAGCATGTAAGCCCGATTTCTTCTCCGTTCTGGTAACGTGAGAATAACCCATTCTGTGGTTGTGCCACATATACTTAGTGGCCGTTGCCACGTGTGAAACCCTATTTGGTGGCCATTACCACGTGAGAAACCCTATTGGTGGCCGTTGCCACGTGAGAAACCCTATTGGTGGCCGTTGCCACGTGAGAAACCCCATTTGGTGGCCGTTGCCACGTGTGAAACCCCAGTTGGTGGCCGTTGCCATGTGAGAAACCCCATTGGTGGCCGTTGCCGCGTGATACCCCATTTGGTGGCCGTTGCCACGTGAGAAACCCTATTGGTGGCCGTTGCCATGTGAGAACCCCTAATTAGTGGCCGTTGCCACGTGAAACCCTATCCAGTGGCTATGCCACGTGTGAAATTAAATCAGTGGCTACGCCACGTGTGTTTAGTGGCTATGCCACGTGTGAAATTAAATCAGTGGCTACGCCACGTGTGTTTAGTGGCTATGCCACGTGTGAAATTAAATCAGTGGCTATGGCACGCGTGTTGAGTGGCTGCGCCACGTGCATTATTATTTTAGTGATTTTATCACGTTCATTGAGAAAGCGTTTATCGCATTGTTTTTACATGCTTTGTTATTGCTCTAGAGTGAGCCTTTTTACTTCATGTTTTCACATGACTTGAGACATGAGAATGTCGTTTTGAGTACTTTCATGCTATGGTTTTCAAATGAGTTTCACATACAAATAAACATTTTGTGATGTGCATTTTGGTTTATGAAATGAGTTCCTTACCCCCTTTACTGAGCGATTTAGAAGCTCACCCTGTTTTCTTTCCCCCCAGAGTTCTTCAAGTGAAAAAGGATTTCCCTGCGACGTACGGAGTAGTGGCTAGTGGAGGACTTGATCTCCAGGCCATATATATTGTATCTTGAGGTATATTTTATCTTTTCATGTACCCAGACTATTATTGTAATTGCAGACACTTGATGTATAACATTGTATGGGATGTATTAGGATTAATTAACTTGGAATTGAGTAATGTATATGATTCAATATACACTATATTATGATAAGATCCTGAGGCATGATAATTATGATGATGTATGACACTGCACAGGAATGCACCCTTAATTGTGAATTAATAAATAAAAAGTTTTAAATTTGCCCTATTTTCCGCACTTCCGGGGCGTGACAGAGTTTTCTTGGTATCAGAGCTTAGGGTGTCTAGTACTGTCAGTGTCGGTTGAGTGAAATAGAATACATCCCAATTGTCTGTAATAGTTTGGTCATGAACTAAAATTGAGGATTGAGATTTCAATCGATTGTGATATGTACGCGCAGGAGACGAGTTGAGATAGAGAATGAGTAAACGACGAGGTCGTTCGAAGAGGCAGGCAGAGTCCCCTCCACCACCTGTCTCACAACCAGAGAGTCCTAACTCTCGATTTAATCGGATTGAGACCGATGTGAGGCAAGGTTTTGAGCAGATGGCAGCGTTATTCGCGCAACACTTTGGAGTTAATGCCTCGGGTACTACTCCTACACCACCACAAGGACCTCCCATACCCCCAGTGCCTCCCGTCACTCAGCCTGAGGATGGAAGTATGGTCCGACTAAGGGATTTTCTGAAGATGAATCCACCCGCATTTAAGGGAAAGAAGGATCCTACAGAGGCTGAGGAGTGGTTGACGGAATTAAGAATTATATTTGATTTCCTGGGGTGCACCGATGTTGAGAGGGTCAGTATGAGTGCCTATTTGCTGAAGGGGAGAGCTCGAGATTGGTGGGGTACTACCCAGGGTATTTTGATGTCCCACCATGATGTGATTGGTTGGGAAGAGTTTCAGACAACCTTTAGGACCCAATATGTACCACGAGCAGCCCAGAGAAAGAAACAAGCTGAGTTTTTGAGTTTGGTACAGGGTGACATGTCTGTGGATGACTATGAGAGCCAATTCACCGCACTATTGAGATATGACCCAGAGACCTTCAAGAGTGAAGAGCTCCGCACAGAGAAGTTTGTGTATGGGTTGAAGCCCGTCATCAGAGATAGATTGATAGGGCTATGTATTACTGAGTTTGGAGATGCTCTGAGACGAGCACAAGAGATTGAAAGAGGAATTAAGATGGTACAATCCCAGAATGAGCTCAGAACGGTGAATAGAGATAAGGGCAAGAGGCCAGCGATTTTTCGAACAGAGGCTCGGAGAGGTTCCTTCAGAAGAGGAAGGATTGAGGTACAGAAGGGCATATTAGAGAGACCCAGAGCTTACCCTAACATTAGAGAGACCCCTCGAGATGTCAGGCCTGAGACAAGGTTTTGCAGAGATTGTGGCCGAATGCATGAGGGAAGTTGTACTGGGTCGATCCATGGATGTTTTAGATGTGGAGACATGGGTCACATGATGAAGGATTGCCCTCAACCTCAGAAACCACATATATTGGAGCCCACTAGACAACAGCCTCAGAGAGTGAATCCCCCGAGACGGGCCACAACTGCAGAGAAAGGAAAGAGACCTGTGGCACAGGGACGTGTGTTCGCCCTGGATAAGGAGACCGCAGACACTTCGGCAGAAACTATAAGAGGTACACTCTCTGTCTGTAATCATAAGGCTCATGTGTTGATTGATTCAGGATCCACGCATTCGTTTATTTCTGAGCATTTTGCATGTAGATTAAACTTGAAGTTTGAACCTCTAGAATACATACTACATGTAAATACCCCTATGCGTGAATCCCAGAGAACTGAGTTAATCTGTAGAGGATGTGAAATAAAGGTGGGAGATAGAGTGATGTTAGCAGATCTAATCCTGTTGAATATTCATGGGTTTGATGTAATTCTGGGAATGGATTGGTTGGCGACCAATCGAGTGAGTTTAGACTGCTACACTAAGATTGTAACTTTCTCCCTACCTGAACCTTACAGTGTACGATTGAGATATTGAGGGAATGATTATGTGGATTTCTAGTAAGTAATTTGAGAATTTTAATATTATTTTGGAGAATATTAAAAATGATTATTCATGTGAAGGTTATGAGACACTCATCTCAGACGATGAGCGGGAACATCCGAGGATTGAGGATATACCTGTGGTTTGCGAATTTTTGGATGTTTTCCCAGATGAATTGCCAGGTTTACCACCAGAGAGAGAGCTGGAGTTTACCATTGATTTGGTACCAGATACTCAGCCGATCTCTAAACCTCCTTACAGGATGGCATTAGTGGAACTTGAGGAATTGAAGAGACAACTACAGGAGTTATTGGATCAAGGGTTTATTAGACCCAGTGTTTCACCGTGGGGAGTTCCAGTACTATTTGTTAAGAAGAAGGATGGTAGTCTCAGATTATGTGTAGACTACCGGTTGTTGAATAAAGCCACGGTGAAGAATAAATACCCACTACCCAGGATTGATGATCTACTTGATCAGCTAAGAGGGGCATCAGTCTTTTCTAAGAATGATTTGAGATCGGGCTATCACCAATTGAGGATCAAGGAAGAAGATATTCCAAAGACGGCCTTCAGGACAAGGTATGGCCATTACGAATTTCTGGTGATGTCCTTTGGATTGACGAACGCCCCTGCAGCATTCATGAGATTGATGAACGAGGTGTTCAGAGACTATCTGGATAAGTTTGTGATAGTCTTTATTGATGATATCCTGGTATACTCTCGGTCGTATGAGGAGCATGCACAGCATTTGTGGTTAGTACTTCAGATACTCCGAGATAAGAAACTGTACGGAAAGCTTAGTAAGTGTGAGTTTTGGCTGAACCGGATAGCTTTCCTTGGTCATATAGTCTCAGAGGAAGGAGTATCAGTGGACCCAAGCAAGGTGGAGGCTGTGCTTAATTGGGAGAGACCGAGGACAGTTACTGAGGTACGAAGCTTTCTTAGTTTGGCAGGGTATTACAGAAGATTTGTGGAAGGATTTTCAAGGATTGCCGCTCCTTTGACTAAGCTCACGCGCAAAGAGACTCCATTTATATGGACTGATCAATGTGAGCTCAGTTTTCAGGAATTAAAAAGGAGATTGACAGCGGCACCTGTGTTAACTATTCCTGAGGGATCAGGAGGATTCTCGGTGTATAGTGATGCATCTCATCAAGGATTGGGGTGTGTGCTTATGCAGCACGGAAGAGTGGTCGCATATGGATCGAGACAGCTGAAAGACCATGAGCGGAATTACCCCACGCATGATTTGGAGTTAGCCGCTGCGGTATTTGCTTTGAAGATCTGGCGACACTACTTATATGGGGGAAAGATTCCAGATCTTCACTGATCACAAGAGTTTGAGATATCTCTTTGATCAGAAAGAGTTAAACATGAGACAAAGGAGATGGATGGAACTCCTTAAGGATTATGACTGCAAGATTCTTTATCATCCGGGTAAGGCGAATGTGGTTGCTGATGCCCTGAGCAGGAAGAGTATGATATCTGCTATGATGATCAGGGAATGGGATTTGTTAGAGCAGTTCGTCGAACTTCGGGTCAGAGTTAAAGAGGTAGAGATTAGATTTTTGGCTAGCCTGCGGATAGAGCCCAGGATCATGGATCAGATTAGAACTGGGCAGCGCAGTGATCAGAGATTGATAGATATGGTTAGCCAAGCTGAGCAGAGTTCGCAGTCGGATCTCACCATCAGTGAGGATGGATTGTTGAGATACAGAGGACAGATTTGTGTACCGGACGATGATACCTTGAAGAGACAGATATTGAGAGAATCCCACTGCTCGCGATACACCATGCACCCAGGGAGTACTAAGATGTACCGAGACTTGAGAAAGGTGTACTGGTGGAGTGGTATGAAGCGAGACGTGGCAGAGTATGTGGCCAGGTGTTTAGTATGCCAGCAAGTGAAAGCTGAGCATCGGAAGCCCGGAGGACTACTACAGCCCTTACCTGTACCTACATGGAAATGGGAGCATGTCACTATGGACTTTATTATGGGTTTACCGAGGACCCGAAGAGGTCGTGACGCGATATGGGTCATTGTGGATAGATTGACCAAGAGTGCCCACTTCCTTGCCATCAAGAGCACAGATACTGTGGATGCCTTAGCTGAGCTATATGTCAACGAGATAGCTAGATTACATGGGGCTCCAGTGAGTATTACTTCTGATAGAGATTCCCGGTTTACTTCCAGGTTTTGGACCCAGTTTCAGGAGTCCATGGGATCTCGATTGAGTTTCAGTACCGCCTATCATCCTCAGACAGATGGTCAGTCAGAGAGGACTATTCAGACCTTGGAGGATATGTTGAGGGCGTGTACGATGGATTTTAAGGGATCATGGGATGATCACCTGCCCCTAGCAGAGTTTGCATACAATAACAGCTATCATGCGAGTATTGGAATGGCACCTTTTGAGGCTCTATATGGTAGGAGGTGTAGATCCCCTGTAGCTTGGGAAGAAGTCGGTGACAGAAAGATAGATGCCCCCGAGCTTGTTGAGCAAGCTGTACAGAGTGTAAAACTCATATGTGAGAGGTTACGGGCTGCACAAAGTAGACAGAAAAGCTACGCGGATGTGCGTAGACGGCCACTCGAGTTTGGTGTTGGTGATGCAGTATTCTTGAAAATATCACCGAGTAAGGGTATCATGCGATTTGGGAAGAAAGGCAAATTGAGTCCTCGATACGTGGGACCATTCGAGATTCTTGAGAGAGTGGGAGAGGTAGCCTACAGATTGGCATTACCCCCACAGATGTCCGGAATACACAATGTTTTTCATGTGTCTATGTTGAGGAAGTACCACCCGGACCCTTCTCATGTCATAGAGTATGACGAGATGGACATTCAAGAGGATATGAGCTACACTGAGGAACCCGTCTGGATTCTCGATAGAAAGGAGAAGGTACTGAGAACCAAGAGCATCCCATTAGTGAAAGTTTTATGGAAACATCACTCAAGGGAAGAGGCAACGTGGGAACTAGAGAGTCTCATGAAGGAGAAATACCCCCATCTCTTTAACTAGTTGAGTTGAATTTGGAGGACCAAATTCTATTTAAGGTGGGGAGGATGTGAGATTTGAGAATTTCATACATATTTTATTGATGTAATAATAATTTGAAGTGTAATTTATTGAGCTAAGTGAATTGTGGGAATGATAATTGGAGATTTATATGTTAAGTGTTAAAATAAATGTGAAACTATGAGGACAGATCGATCTGGGAGAAGGAGAGATCGATCTGGTGAGTTAAAAATGAGAAGGAAGGAAGAATTTGAGGAGCAGATCGATCTCCAATGGAAGAGGATCGGTCTCCTTATGATTCTGTTTGAGAGAAGATCGATCTCATGAGGAAGAGATCGATCTCCAAATGATTCTGTTTGGGAGAAGATCGATCTCCTCAAGGAGCAGAACGATCTCATAAAGCCATAAAGAGATCGATCTCACCCCTCGACAGATCGAACTCCTAGGCATAAAATTGCCCAGATCGTCCCCAAAATTCAAACGTAGATCGATCTCACCCCTCGACAGATCGATCTCCTACCCCCAGTCTATATAAGGAACCCCTGCTTTTCTCCTGCAAACTCACTTTCTCTCTCTTCCAACCCCATTTCCACCGAAAACCTAACTTTCTCACTCATCCAAAACACCCATTTTCGGCCAAATCAAGAGTTGTGGCAAGAAGGAAAGTTGTTCCTCATCAAAGGGAGAACAACATACTTGGAAATCGAAGGACGAATCGGATCGAGGCGTGGAGCTTTGGGTAATTTCTAAACCTCGATCTTGATATTTGAGCTGATTTTGATGATATTGGTGGTTGTCATTGCGTTGAAATAGCTGAGAAATGATTAGGGATTGATGAAATTGCAATGTGGTTGGAGTGATAATGATATTTAGCAATTTTGGCAATTTTGGTAATTTTGGGAATTTTGAGCTATAAATGGAAATTTAGACAATGTGATGAATTAGCATAGATAATTGGTATGAGAAACGTAGGACGTTGAGATATTGTGAATGAGGTTGTAGTTTAGGGTAGAGTTACGAGAATCAAGAGATTGGAGGTGTTATGAGCAATTATGCTCAATTTTGAGAATTTAGGTTGATGAGATAATTGAGTATTGATGTTTTAACATCGTTTGGATAGCTCGGGAGTTCCAGAGTGGAATGCGAGGCTAGTCCATGATACGGGGGAAACGATTGCACTATATGAGGTGCAAAGAGGTAAGGGAAATCTAAACCATTTGTGTATGTGATTTGTAAACTATTATAGCATGATTTGTGGTTTATGAAACAAGCATGTTGGGTGTTGTGTTGAGTTATAATTGCACACGGTTTTTATAGCCGGTTGGAGCCCATTGTTTTATGCGTTTATAAGCTGAGTGTGAAATTGCTTTATAAACCATCGAATTTGTGTAAGTAATGAATTGGGCTCTATGTTAAGGCAATATCGAGATTTGAGAAATGTGTGCGTGTGCTTGTTGGTTGGAACTCGGTTTTATTACGTTTTGTGTTGAGTACAAAACGATTTTCAAATGAGTTTTATGAGAGAAAACCCCTTATGAGTTCTACGTGAAGGCAAACCAGTCTTATGTGATAAGACTTAGGTGTGTAATTTTGAGTACACACCGGGCATTGCTCTAGTAGCATGTAAGCCCGATTTCTTCTCCGTTCTGGTAACGTGAGAATAACCCATTCTGTGGCTGTGCCACGTATACTTAGTGGCCGTTGCCACGTGTGAAACCCCATTTGGTGGCCGTTGCCACGTGAGAAACCCTATTGGTGGCCGTTGCCACGTGAGAAACCCCATTTGGTGGCCGTTGCCACGTGTGAAACCCCATTTGGTGGCTGTTGCCACGTGAGAAACCCCATTGGTGGCCGTTGTCGCGTGATACCCCATTTGGTGGCCGTTGCCACGTGAGAAACCCTATTGGTGGCCGTTGCCACGTGAGAACCCCTAATTACTGGCCGTTGGCACGTGAAACCCTATCCAGTGGCTATGCCACGTGTGAAATTAAATCAGTGGCTACGCTACGTGTGTTTAGTGGCTATGCCACGTGTGAAATTAAATCAGTGGCTACGCCACGTGTGTTTAGTGGCTATGCCACGTGTGAAATTAAATCAGTGGCTATGGCACGCGTGTTGAGTGGCTGCGCCACGTGCATTATTATTTTAGTGATTTTATCACGTTCATTGAGAAAGCGTTTATCGCATTGTTTTCACATGCTTTGTTATTGCTCTAGAGTGAGCCTTTTTACTTCATGTTTTCACATGACTTGAGACATGAGAATGTCGTTTTGAGTACTTTCATGCTATGGTTTTCAAATGAGTTTCACATACAAATAAACATTTTGTGATGTGCATTTTGGTTTATGAAATGAGTTCCTTACCCCCTTTACTGAGCGATTTAGAAGCTCACCCTGTTTTCTTTCCCCCCAGAGTTCTTCAAGTGAAAAAGGATTTCCCTGCGACGTACGGAGTAGTGGCTAGTGGAGGACTTGATCTCCAGGCCATATATATTGTATCTTGAGGTATATTTTATCTTTTCATGTACCCAGACTATTATTGTAATTGCAGACACTTGATGTATAACATTGTATGGGATGTATTAGGATTAATTAACTTGGAATTGAGTAATGTATATGATTCAATATACACTATATTATGATAAGATCCTGAGGCATGATAATTATGATGATGTATGACACTGCACATGAATGCACCCTTAATTGTGAATTAATAAATAAAAAGTTTTAAATTTACCCTATTTTCCGCACTTCTGGGGCGTGACACCAAATGATGCTTGAACCGGCCAAACCGAACTGAACCTCCAAACTGAACCGAACTGAACCGGGTTGAACCGAACCGAACCGGTTCAACCAAAAAGAAAAGGAAAATGAAGAAAAAGGGAAAAAGGAAAAAGAGAAAAAATTAGGAAAAAATCTCAGTGATGCAATCGAGCTACGGGTAAGTCGGTAAGTGGTCGAATTGATCGATTTAAATTTCGGAATATTTAATTTGATTAATATTCGACTGAAAATTTACACGAAAAAATATTTAATTGTGTAGCTCGACAATTGGCATCAACTAAGAGCCCGAGATATCCTCGATTTGCGTACTATCATGGAATCAGGGTAAGTAACCCTTATTTACGACAATTTTGCATCGTTATGCGTGTTTGAAATTTATCGCATAAATTACGGATTTAATTTTTGCATTAAGTGAATTAAATTCTGGAAATTGGGATAAATTGTCGTAAATATTTAATTAAGCTATTCAAAAATTTAGAATGAGGCTCAATAAATATTGATAGGCCCAATAAGCCCAATAGGCCTCGATAATGTGAATAGTAAGTGAAAAACGGGCTTAAGGCCGATTAAAGCCTATTATGGTACAATCGGGTCCAATATGGGTAAACGGGCCCAATGATCTAAATTAAGCCTAGAAAATTATGAAATACAATGAATTGTATTGTATTTGACCTGATGAATATTTATCCGCAGTTTCGAAGATTGGATTGGGAGCAAATCAGACTGCGTGACAAGACATCAGTGGAAAGGTCAGACTGTACAGAAAATAAGGTAAGGGAATTGTGTGAGTAGGTAGAGGTAGCTACGTGTATTTTAATAGTTTTTGTATACACTGACTATGTATGTATACACGGTTATTGTATAATGATCCTAAAAGTGATTTAAATGATTTTAAGGATCGAAATATGTAAAAAGGCTATTTTACCCCTATTGAGGGAAGTTCACCTAAGGATGGTGAAAACATGACATGCATGAAATGCATGATTTAAGGAATTTTCTAAAGTATGAAATTTTATTGTTTTAATCAAAGTAAATCGATAGATTGGCCAATAATTGCATAAGTTTCCCAAAATAACACTACGTAAGTGTTATTGGTATTTAAATGAAAATTCTTTGGAAAACGGGCCAACTATCAAGTTTATATGGAAACAGATAATGCTGGCATATACTTCGCACAATATCTGCGTTTGTGAATGTGCATAAAATGTGCTTGAGCGGTTGCTCGCACCGACTTGTGTGACATCATATGCATGAAATGTGCTAGAGTGGTTGCTCGCACTGATTTTTATTCTTGTTAAATGCATGAGAAGTGCTGGAGCCTAGCTCGCACTCTGTTTTGACATGTTTTGACCGGTTTCGACTTGATATGCATAAAAAGGTGCTGGAGCGATTGCTCGCACTAGTTTTAATGATTTGACATGCATGAGAGATGCTGGAGCTTAGCTCGCATCCTGTTTTGATATGAAATTGCATAAGGCCATGTTGGAGTGTAACTCGCACGAGATTTGATTTAATTATGCATAAAGCCGTGTTGGAGTGTAACTCGCGCGAGATTTGATTTACTTGAGCATTTATTTGTGGTGGAGCGTTACTCGCATGAAGTTTTATATGGTTTTATAACTCATTTTAAAGTCATACTGGAGTTTTTCTCGTACGAGGTTTTCACTGAGTTTTTATGCATATCCATACTAGAGCATTGCTCGTACGTGGATTTTACTTGCATTTATAATTATTTTAAGTCGTACTGGAGCGCTGCTCGTACGCAGATTTCATTGATTTCTATGAAACCGTGCTAGAGCTTTGCTCGCATGAGATTTTCTTATATCATGAATATGCATGGAGCTGTGCTAGAGCTTTGCTCGCACAGGGATTTATATGACATGCATATAGCTGTGTTGGAGCCTCCTGTAGACTGTGTCACAGTGAGATGATATGCTCACACGTGCATACTGAGACAGAGATGATATGGGTGGATAAGACCTATTGCAGGCACCCCTGACTGAGCTTAGGTTTACGGAGTACGTTGTACCGTGTATGTCACGTGGAGTACGCTGTACTGTGGGGATTGTTGGAGTGTAGTGGCATTAGCCACGAGGCAGCAAGCCTTTCCCTCGTAATCCTGATGTTATGCTGTTCTGGTGGGTAGGACGACCCACCTCCCGTTTCAGGTGTGATACCCCGCACACTAGGTACCGTGTTGCCAGGGATTATGAGGTTATGGCCATAGTCCTACGTCTAGATGAGTTGGCATTGCTTGGCCACTTGTCTTCATTCCATTCGTTGTAGAGGAGATATTTCCATGTCATTCATCTTCTAATCCATTTGGAGGTGCGATGTGGCTCGGTGCGTGTCTTCCACGAGGTAGGCACAGTATTCGTTGATCTTATCTTTCCAACATGAATAAAATACGAACACCCCGCATTACACATTTCCAGATGAATGGTGACTCAGACTGCAAAATGGTAGTGGTCCAGTCTCCTTTAGCCTATTTTCAGCCCATTTTGAACTGAAATTCATCCGAATTTAATTTATCTGCAAATATCAAAATTTTAATTAAATTGACGGGATAATTAATAAAATAATATAGGGATTAAAATAATTAATTAAGAAATTAAGCACAAATAATTCTATTTTAATAGAATTATCATGGATCAGCAGTGAGATGGTCATCTTTTGACAAACTCCGCAAATAAATTCTAACTGTTGTACACCAGTCTAAATAATTAGAACCCGTCAATTTATGGTCTATGATTTTGGGTAGCATGGGAATCACATCACTTACAACCAAACTCTTTTGATCATCAGCCATCAGAAGAAGAAAATTGTTCAAAAAACAAATCCAAACAACAACAGGACTAAAAAACAAAGGAAAATCAGACACAGTCAGCCACTCAAAGCGTAGTAGCAACGTCCAACAAAGAAAAGCTTCCAAGTGCAGTAGTAGGGGGACAAAATCAATAGCAGCAATGAGACAGGGAGCTAAACCAGTAACAAGGATGAGCCACGCAACCAGAGAGGAAAGATACAGCGACACCGAAATTCTTTGTAGCAAAAATAAATAGTACCAAAGCTTCCTCCTAACACCAAATAATACATCACATCAGAAAAAGGTCGCAACGCAGCGGCAAAGTGCTGTGCAGCAGGGATGCAGGAAGCTCGAGCAGTAGAGTGGTGTTAGCAGTGTGTGGTACGATGTAAAGCAAGGTAGCGAGGACGCAGCAAGCTCGGGCAACTCTTCTACGTAGCACTAAAGGAGTTTTTTGAGGTAACCAATCACAACACTTCCTTCTGTGTCAGTCTCAAACTAGCAGCAAGCCAGGAAGGAGACCTTGCCAGCAGCAGCAAGGTGACGAGGCCGCAAGTGGGAAAGGCCAAAACAACAACTTAGCGAGGTGACAGCGGTACAATGAGACTAGGTTGGTAGCAAAAGGGAGATGTAGTGGTTGTGCAGGGAAAGAACATTGATGGTGGCGATGGTGGTGATAATTCTATATTTTTAGAATTATTTGTGCTTAATTTCCTAATTAATTATTTAAATCCCCAATTTATTTTGTTAATTATCCCCTTTATTTAATTAAAATTCTCATGTTTGCAAATAAATTAAATTCGGATGAATTTTGAATATTTCGGTAGAAAATGGACCGAAATTGGGCTAAAATCGAGATTAAGCCACGCGGACAACACGAGTCATGCCACCTAGCACATCTAATTGGATAAGAAGATCGATGACATGGGAATATCTTTTCAAGGAGCCAATGGTGTGAAGACAAGTGGCCAAAGAAATGCCAACTCATCAAGGACATGGAAATTACCATTTTACCCCTAGTGTGAGGATGACAATTGAAAGTTATGTAATTTTAGGAGTAGGAGTAGTGTTAGAATAGTTTGAATTTTTTTAGCTTCTCTTTCCCGTTTAGCTCCCATTTATTTTTACTATTTACAAACAATTTCCATTGTTATTTTTACAAGCTTTTCAATATAGTTTTTCATTCTCTTGGCAGCCACCATTTCATCATTTTCATACTTCTAAGTTTTGTTAAACCCGGTTCTGTTAATTGTCAAGTTTTATTTAACATAGCATTTTTTTCTAGTTGCTAGTCTCGATTTTGCATTTTTCTCCTTTCCATTTTTCATTGTTGATGCTGCTGTGGATGTTGGCCAAGACAAGACTCTCTCCTGGAGATGACCGGTTGTTCACACACACATGAGCAATGTTGGAGGTTGACTCTTGCAGGTTACTACTGAAACAGAGAGGAAGGCTTGTTGCTGTAATGTCGAGATGGACATGCTAATTTGCAGCAGCAGCTAGCATTGAGTTTTAAAGTGTTGATCGGTACCTACTCAGATACACCAGGACAGTAGCAGTGGAACAGCAGAAGTAGACCGAGAAGGCCTGGAGTAGCACCATTGTAGCAAACCAAGATACACCAGGACAGCAGCTGGACAGAATTAGCACACTAGCGCCTGGAAACCGGGAGCTCTCCCCTGTTCTGCTCTGCTTTATGAATATTGAGGCTGGACTGCTGCTGATCCAGCTACTGGGCATTCCTTGGTGTCTGTTGCAAGGAGATGGTTTGTGCTGAAGCAAGGTCGACACGGTGCATGAAGGCTTGACAGCAACGGTAACCTGTGAGTGGTGAGAATGAAGCAGATTCTGCAGAACTAGTACATGAGCAGGTATACAGGCATGCGTGCAGCTAGCGTGGTGTTCTGAAGTGCAAAGCAAGGAACGGGTTGCAGAGTGCAGCATGCTGATTAGAGACTGCAAACCGAGAAAGCCTGGAGCAGCACCATTGCAGTACCCCGTGTAGCAGGAACCAGAACAGCAGCAGTTGCAGAACTGAGAATGGAAGCTGGACATGCCTGGGCAGCAGTAGCAGGTGGCAAAGGACAAAACAGTGAAAGCCTAATGCAGTGTGTAGTCAAAACAAAAGCAGAAACAATAGGACGCAGCGGACCAGAGGACAAACAGCAGCATGCCTGGACCAGAGGACAACCGAGCCATACCTGGAAATGGAAAAGAAAAATGACACGTGAACAGTAAAGGGCAGGATTTGGTTGATTTAAATTTACTTAAGGCTTTGTTTGGTTAGTTCATTTTAGTTAATTAATTCATTTTCATGCATTGTTAGTTTAGTTTAGTTTAATTTCAATTTAATTTGTTAAGCTTAGTTTAAAGTCTTTAATTAAATTGCATGTTAGGCAAGGATTAAATGATGAACTAAGTATGTATTGATGTTATTAAGCATGTATATATGCTTGTATAATAGTTTGATGAAGTTTATGTAGTAGAAACAATAATGGCTAAAAATGAGTATATAAGGTGTTTGATGAAATGCCACAATGAACTGAAATCATAAACTTGAGGTATTGTAAGCTTAATACCGATTGAATATGAATCAATAGACTCGAGGAGTCCGAGAGATTCTCAAAAATGAGTTATATACTCAAAATGGACCTATGAAAGGATAAAGTCCGATAATAGATTAACGAGGCTAAATAAGATATAAATGACCCAATGCATTGATTTTAATATCATGCACATGAAACGAAGTATACTGATGTGTGTAGTATACGATTTCAGCTCCAAAAGATATAATTGGAGTCAATAGGACGAATCACAAGAAGTGGAAATTAAAGGAAAGCGATTCAAGTGTGATTCGAGTTAAGGGACTTATGCGAGCTATTAGAGATCGCTATACGTATGTTCTCTTACTTGCTGTGTGCAAATGCATGCGACGAGTATTTAGATATTGGTATATCTAGCTAGACAACTACGTATGAGAATAAGTCTATAAGTACGAGTTGCATGACTTCTGTGATTGTGGTGAAAAGAGGTTTTTACAAATGTTTTGAGAAAGAATAATAATAGACGGGCTTCCAGTTTAACCATTTGCATGAAATGCTTCCAACGAGTGATCGAAGGGAGGTTTGCCCTCTCACTCATAACTATATATGGAGCCCCTTCTATTTCTTTTCTATGTGAAATCATGCTAGAGCTTGAGTTGGTGACAGTAGATTAACTAGTCTTGCTCGCACGTTATTTTAAAAAGATTTTTGAGAAAGCAAAAGAGTGCTTGATGCCTCGGGTGATGTTGTATATTCCACTTGAGATTCTCGCACTAGATTTTTGGAATCATGCTAGAGCCTTGCTGTGTGTCTTACTCTGACTATGCTCGTATGTAATTTCCTAGTAACACCGTGCTCGATGCCTTAGGTATGCTGTGTGTCTTACGCTGAGTTGCTCGCACGAGGTTTTTATGATTGTGCTGTGTGTTGAGTAAAACCGTGTTAGAGCCGTCATGTATTGCTGTGTGTCTTGCATTGACCTGCTCACACGTGGTTTATGATTATGATGTGATGAGTATAAAGTCGTGCTTGAGCCATCGTGTACTGTTGTGTGTCTTGCACTGACCTGATCGCACGAGATTTTGAGACAACGAAAATGGGTGATAAGGATCCACGGGAGCAAGATGTACCGTGAGCGTTAGCCATGTAGTACGATGTGCCGTGATTGAGTAGAGCTGAAGGGATGGTTGATCCGCCTCCCCAAGCGTAGGGTTCCCGTATACATGATCAGTGTAGCCTACAATCCGACTAATGGCCATAAGTCATATATTTATCTATGTGATAAGTTTCCCTTACTGTGTGTCTGAGGATATGATAACCCATGATTTATGTCTCAATATATATTGATTTACCAAATGTAAAGCATTTTTTATGTATGAACTATGTGAATAGATTATGTTGTGCGAAGCTATGTGATTCTGTGTGAATATGCATATACCCATTTAGCGAATTAATGGTTTCGCATTGATGGAAGTTATTTTAAAAAGAATGCATATGTTTTATAAGGAAAATGAATATATATGTATTTTAAGCATGTAGATAGTGTAGTTATCTACCTGCTTTCATATTTTCCTTACTGAGCATGTTAGCTTACCCCCTTATTTCTCCTCCACAGATACTATGCAGTAGTAAGTACACTGCAGTCGTCCCTACTATCGTGTTTCTGAGGTCATCCAGCAGTATAGAGAAGTATATACACACTCGAGAGAAAAATTTTGTATATTGTAAATTAATGCATAGTACAGTTTGTATTTTGTATTTTGGGGGATGTATATAATAGAAGCTGATGTAAACGCTTCCGTACTTATATATAAAAGTCCAGTTTCTATTCTACTTTATTTAAAAGAATGCATTAAACTAAAATGGATGAGATATGAATTGGATATTGAATCACAACCCAACTGTAAGTGGTAAGGTAAAGTTCACAATTTGGGAGAGAGGGTCGTGACGCCAAGTCAACCACATAGGCGATAAAACCTTCAACACAATATTAATACATTCATTAGCAAAATCATCCATCCTTAAAAATAATTTACTACTTCTTTCATTACTTTTCAAATCTTACAATGTACTTTTCAGGGATAGAAAACATTACTGTCTTAGCATAATAGTCTAAAACAGCATGGTTTGCAGCCAACTAATCCATTCCTAGTATTACATCGAAGTCTTTCATAGTTAATAGGATGAGATCGATCGACATGTCCTTTTCCCCTACTTTTAACTTACAACTCTTACATACATACTCTGTCATTACATTGTCTCTCACTGGAGTGCTTATAAGTAAAACTTTACCTAATGGTACAGGTTTCACATGTTCACACAGTTTACATACAAATGAAGGCTATATGAATGAATACGTGGCACAAGGATCAATCAATGCTAATGCTTCAAAATCAAAGACTAGGATGGTAGCTATATCATCTGAGGAAGCGTCTATAGATAGCTGGTCCAATGTAAACACTCGCCCTCGACCAACAGCTTGCTTCCATTTTTCTTCAGCTATGGCCTTCCTCTTAGGTATATGTGTCTCAACTGTAGCCTTCTCTGGCTCTTTGCCCTTCTGTGGGGCTGTATCAATCAACTCTGGGTATTCACGAGCTATATGCCCTAGTTTACCACACCTATCACATAATCTCATCGATAATGGGCATGGTCTACCCCCATGATATCTACCACATAACCTACACTGCTCTGTGGTAGGTTGAAGTCTGCCAATAACTACGCCCCTCGACGCTGAAGGTAAAGCTAGATGAACTGGAGGCTTTATAGGCCTCTTTCATACCTCCTCAATCTTAGGCCCCTTACAAAATAACCTTCAGCCCTTTCTGAACCCTCTATCCTCAACTGACCTCTTTCGATCCCTATCTCTGCTTTTACCACTCCGGCTCAATTTTGAGGCGTGCAACTCATAATCCTGCTCACATAGCTGAGCTCTACGTACTGCCTTATCGTAGGTGGTAATGTCCAATAGAGCTAATCGAGCTCTGATGGAAGGTCTCAACCCCTCAAGAGATTTGTGGACCTTTCTGTCCTCAAGGATCATAGGGACTGTATCATATCTCCCCAGTGATGTGAATCCAGACTCATACTCATCCACTATCCGGTTCCCTTGAGTCAATGTGTAATACCCGTAACTTCCCATGTATTTATTTTATGAAGATATAATGTACACGTACGTTGTTACAAAAATAGCTTGAGAAGCTATGATGTATGTATATGTATTTTTACATGTGTATAAGCGATAAAAGGAATGTAAGGATTTTGGAAATTTAATGAAACCACCATGATTCTAAGTTGTGTGCACAAGTTTCATTAACTATGAACTATATGGAAGGGATGCCATTATGTATTAATTGTGCATGGATTGTAAATTGAGGTGTGCAGCAAATGTGGATGAGTGTACAGGTAAAAATCTATAGAAAATTATAGATTATGAGGGTGCAGGGGATGAGAGATCGATCTCATATGAAGGAGAGATCGATCACCCCTCATGAAATGCCCAGAAATTGTCGAATGGAACTAGGCATATCGATCTCATGGGAAGACAGATCGATCTCCTTAACTCTCTATCTGAGACAGATCGATCTCAAGCCCTTGACAGATCGATCTCGAGCCCTCGATAGATCGATCTCCTTAAGGTTTTGTAAAGAGCAGATCGATCTCCTACGAGAGGCAGATCGATCTCCAAGAAGGAAATTGCTTACAAACAGATCGATCTCATCAAGGAAAAAGATCGATCTGGTAGTAGTTGCGTTTAGTAAAAAGGACTACCAAACCATGCAGAAATCGATCTCCACAAGGACCAGATCAATCTCATGTCTCTGCATCTATAAAAAAGTTACAAGAGTTGGACTAAAAACTCATATTTCCCCCACTAAACCCGTACTGCCATTTTCTCTCAAGAAATTAAGCTTTCTCACTCTAAAAATCACTATATTCCAGCCAGTTTTGGAAGAAGCTCAAGAAAGGAAAGTTGTTCCTTGAAGCAAGGAGAACAACATACCCAAAAATCACACATTGGTGTGACTAAGAGAAAGAGTTTTGGCTACCACAAGTTAGCTAAGTAAAGGGGTAAGCTCTTCAACCTTCAAGCTTTAAATATAGGTTTCTAGACATTTGTGAGCTGGATAATATGTGGAATATGGATAGGAATGATGATTGTAGTGATGGGTGAATAATATTAAGAGAGATTTGTAAAGAGGAAATCCATGGAAAAGTGATAGAAAGCTTAAGAGTTGATAAAATGATATTAGAGGAAGAGTGAAATGTGATTTAAGGATTGGGAAGTATGAATAGATAAATAGAAGATAATGTGTATGTTTAGTAGAGGGAAAGGAAAATAACTTAATGATTTACACGTGTAGATTGAAATACGTGGAACATGGTTAACCCGAATCGCGAATGGAGCAAACGTGACGGAGGAAATACGAGCATGATTCAAGGTAAGGGATTGTATGTTAGCGATAGAGATATTCATACGTATTTTACTACGATTTTAGTAGTTATGACGTTAGAGTTACTATGTTTAGCTATGGAACTATGAAATGATATGAAATCATGAAATGTACTATGACATATATGTATTGTGAAAATAGGATATGGTAAGGAAATATCATGACATGTATGTTTTTGATGTTTTCTCAACTATGTATTGATTTTGAAATTGAGAAATGATGATGGATAGGTTGGCTAGTTTTACATATTTAGCATGGAACGACATGCTACGTGAATATACATGTTTTGAGTTTTTAAAAGAGAAAATAGCCACCTATCGGGTTTGAGATGTGAATCGATCTTGGGGCTCTAGGACACACCCGTTTTAATGACTTAAACTAGCTAGAGTTTCACTCACATATGTTTACATGTTTTGATAAACCGTGTTGGAGCGTAACTCACACGAGGTTTTATAATGATAATGTGCTGGAGTTTTAACTCGCACATGTTTCTATGTTTTGATATACCGTGCTAGACTTCATCTCGCACGATGGATTTGAGGAAGGTGCTGGAGCATTGCTCACACCAGATTTGTTGAGTTTGAGTTGATACAGTATTAGAAGCTATTGCTCGCACTGAGAAATATTGCGCTGGAGCCTTACGATAACTGTGTGTCACGCTGATTGCTCGTCTGGTATATGAGACATGGTTCAGGATGATAAGTCTATTGAAGTTGTTAGATGGACTGGGTCCACGGTCGTACGTTAAACTGTGTAGTTGTCTGTTGGTATACTATGTACCGTCTTGGGTGAACGTGAGTACGAGTATCGCGTAGATGACACATGGCGTACATTGTACCGTGAGTATATGTGATATAAGGAGATGGTGTTGATTGAGATGAGCCGGAGGGTAGGACTGACCCATCCCCCTTCAGGCAAAGTGATGCCCTGTGCACACCTGATCAGTGAGGCCAGGGATCACTGACTATGGCCATATGTCATGAATATGAGATTGTTGAAAACTCCATGCCTATCTCAGAGATAAGAGAAATTGAGAAAACTCAGAAAAGAAAGAGATTTGACGAAAAGAAATGATTTGAGAAAAGCAAAGAGATTTTGTGATTTGATAAATCTCTTGATTTGAATGCTCGTGCTATGATAGCATTGTTTATGACATGTTTTCAAATGGGAGTATCGTATACTTGTTTTCATGAAAATGCTTATGTGAGAAGTAATGTTTAAATGCATTTTCTAGTAATATTTCCATTCAAATTGAAACATGGTTTTGTTTATGCATGCATGGGCTATGTAGATAGTATAATATCTACCTGTTAGCATCCATTTCCTTACTGAGTTGTGGTTTGCTCATCCCACTACTTTTCCCCCTCTAAATACTAGCTCAATGGTACCAGCAGAGCGTCGACTAGGACTTTGTTCTGAGTTCGAGCCTTTGGGGACGTGAATTTTGGCTGGGCCAGGATAAAACCTTAAAGGGCTTATGAGCTTCCAAAGAGGATAGTACGGTTGAGGTAAGGTAAGCTTGGGGGTTTGGGACCTAAGGGGATGCTAGCCGGTGGCCTTAGAATGGGCTGGGCCTTAATAATAAAATGCACATTTTATTGTAACGGCCCAGCCCAGTCGAAATAGCCTAGTTAGCCATGGCCACCCCTCTTGGGCCCACAACATCCACTGCTGTGACATCGACTGCTGTTGACATCGTTACTCATCCGTATTGTCTGCTTTGAAAGCCCCATAGGCCCCTCACGATTTTATCGAGGTAAATACCCCAATTCGCATCCCCAGGGCTCGAACTCAGGACATAGTCCTAGTCGACGATCTGCTGGTACCACATCGACTACTATTGACATCGTTACTCATCCGTATTGTCCACTTTGAAAGCCCCACAGGCCCCTCAAGATTTTATCGAGGGCTCGATTGTACCAGCAGAGCGTCGACTAGGACTATGTCCTGAGTTCGAGCCTCTGGGGACGCAAATTGGGGTATTTACCTCGATAAAACCGTGAGGGGCCTGTGGGGCTTTCAAAGCAGAAAATACGGATGAGTAACGATGTCAACAACAGTCGATGTCACAGCAGTGGATGTTGTGGGCCCAAGAGGGGTGGCCATGGCCGACTGGGCTGAGCCCTTACACAATGTCATAAATTCCATCTGCATCTTTCTTTAAGCAATGGCTAGAATGTATTGCCTCCTAAAGGCATCCAAGAATATATCCCATGTCACAACTAGGTGTCGTACACTCAACATCGGCTGTGTGGCCATCCACCAATGCTCAGCCTCATCTTCTAATACAAAAGCGCAAAGGTGACCTTCTCGGTGGCGGAGCAACGGAAAAATCGGTAGAGCTTCTCCATACTACGTAACTAATGCTCAGCTAACACTGGGTTCTTCACCCCACTAAATGAAGGTGGTCCAAACTTTCGGAGCTCTCTCAGTCTACCCAGATCACAATCATACACTCCTTCCCACCAACCTGTTGTGGAGCTACAGGATCCTGAATTGGTGGGGGAATGTCCTAAATTGAAGGGGGTGCAGGAATCTCTGCCTCTGCATCCCGAGGTCTTGGTGCAAGCTATACAGACTCATGTCTCTCAGGTACAGCAGCCTAACCAGCAGGGTTCTCATGTCTACCCTTAAGTCTGGCCATCACCTATGTAAACATCTCTATGACTGTGTCTACACTGCGCTATAATTGCGTTATACGCGCCTCAGCGACATCACTAAGCTCAGGTGGATCTCTGCTAGAACTAGACCCACTGCGTCTCTCGGGCTCAATTCTACGCCCTTGAGAGTGAGAACTCTCTCCTATATGAGTACGTTGTCTATCAGACATCCTGTCTACTCAAAATAAGTGTCTCAGTCACATTTTCCAACTTGGTATACACCATTGTATCCTAACAATGCACAGTAATTTGGGGATATATAATTTCCTAACTACATATACTGACTCACATCAGACCAACTCGGCTCTAATACCAATCTTTCTCACGACCCTCTCCCTCTGTCCGTGACCTTTACCTTACTTTCGACAGTTGGACTGTGAGTCAGCATCCAATCCATATCTCATCCATTTATAATTTAATAACTTCATTTAAATAAAGAAGAATAGAAACTGGACTTATATATATATGTGCGAAAACATTTACATCAGTTCCTATTATACACATTCCCCAAAATACAAAAGACAACTTTACTGTGCATAAATTTGCAGGATACAAAATTTTTGATCTCAAGTGTATACCTCTATACTGCTAGATGACTGAAGCAACACGATAGCAGGAACGACTGCAATGTACTCACTACTGCGTAGAATCTATGGAGGAGAAATAAGGGGGTGAGCTAACACGCTCAGTAAGGAAAATATGAAAGCAGGTAGATAACTACACTATCTGCATGCTAAAAATATATATTCATTTTCCTTATAAAACATATGCATTCTTTAAAATAACTTCTATCGATGCTAAATCATTAATTCACGGGATGAGTATATGCATATTCACACATCATACTCTTTTCACACAGCTCATCTTTAAAATCACACAGTACCTATTTAGAAATCTCTTTGCACTCGACAAATCAATATACATGAGACATAATTATGGGTTATCATATCGCCAGACACACAGCAAGGGAAACATATGTCACCACACACAGTAGTGACAATGTCATATCACTAAGATAAATATAGGGCTTATGGCCATAGTTGGATTCCAGGTAACACTGATCAGGTGCACAGGAACCCTATGCTTGGGGAGGCAGATCAACCATCCCTTCAGTTCATACTGAAATCACGGCACATCGTACTCCATGGCTAATGCTCTCGGTACATCGTGCTCTCGTGGATCCTTATCACCCATTTCCATTTGTCTTAAAATCTCGTGCGAGCAGGTAAGTGAAAGACACACAGTAATACATGATGGCTCAAGCACGGTTTTGTACTCATTACATCACATCCAATAACCACGTGTGAGCAGGTCAATGCAAGACACACAACAATACACAACAGCTCAAGCACAGTTTTACTCAACACACAACATAGTCATAAGAACCTCATGCGAGCAACTCAACGTAAGAGCACACAGCATACTTAAGGCGTCGAGCACAGTTTTACTAGGAAATTATATATGAGCATAGTCAGAGCAAGACATACAGCAATACTCGAAGGCTCCAACACGATTCCCAAAAATCTAGTGCGAGCTCTCGAATATAACTCACAGCATCACTCGAGGCATCGAGCACCCTTTTGCTTTTTCTCAAAAATCCTTTTAAGACGATGTACGAGCATGACTAGTATATCTACCATTGTCACATTGGCTCTAGCACATGTCACACATAAAAATCGATAGCTGGCTCTACACGCAAGTATGAGTGTGAAGGAAATCTCCCTTCAATCACTCGTTAAATACTTTCACTCAGAAATACATGCATTCTATATGCAATAGTCAAACCGAGAGCCAGTTTATGATTTTACACACTCAAAACAGTTACAAACATCTTTTCACACCCAGACATTGTAGGCATATAATTCATGCATATGAGCTTATACTTATGCTCGGTCTTCACAAAGATAATTTGATATTTATCTACTTATTGATATTTATCATTCACATACAGCGATTTATCAAAATACGTCTAGCTATCTCTATAGCTTTGCATAAATCCCTTACCTCGAATCACGCTCGAATCACATTCCTTCAATTTCCAATTCTCGTGATCCATTCCTATCGACTCCAATTATATCTTTTAGAGCTGAAACTGTGTACTACACACATCATTATACTTTCATATACTTCATTTCACTTGCATGATATTCAAATCAATGCATTTGGGCCATTTATATCTCATTTGGCCTCGTTACATCATTATCGGACCTTACTCTTTCTTGAGTCCATTTCGAGTATATAACTTATTTCTCGAGAATCTCTTAGACTCCTTGAGTTTACTGATTCGTATTGAACCGACATTAATCTACCAATGCCTCTAGTTCCTCATTTCATTCACTAAGGCAATCATCATATACCTCATATGCTTATTTTCAACCATTATTGTCTCTAGCATATGGATTTCACCAAACTATCTTACAATCATATAAGCATGATCATTAACATCAATTCATGCCTAAATTCATCATCAATTCCATGCCTAAGCTAATTTCTCAAACTAAGCCATTTATAGGTCATGGAAGATTTAAGCATGTTCATGGATGTTTCAACCATCTATACATACACCAATCAACTCATCAAAACATCTAGATTAATATATTAGAAGTTGATGTATTGAAATCTTACATATCTCGATTTTTTTCCTTTTTGGCAACTTTGGGGGAAAACTCCTTCTCTCTTTCAATCCCACAATTCACCCTCTCGTTTTCAAATATGTTGTTCTCTTCCTCTCCAGGGATAACTTTACTGAAATGAACTTTTTTCCAATCTCAATGGAAGGTGTTGATACTTTAGAGATATAAACTAGGTTACTTTGCTTTCAAAAATGGAAGGCTCCTTTATATAGAATTTACCTTGTGAGATCGATCTCCTAGGCTAGAGATCAGTCTCCTCTTGCCCCAATTTTCATGATTTACAGCCTTGGAGATCGATATGCTCTAAGGGATAAGATCGATCTTGGCCAGGTAGAGAGCTTCAGAGATCGATCTGCCAAAGGGATGAGATCGATCTGCTTGAGGATGAGATCGATCCTTGCTTGGCAGAAGCATACCAAGATCGAGATGGCTTGAAGGAGGGATCGATCTCCCCTTGCTCTGCAGCATACTTAGTTGAGATTTTTTCCCAGATTTTCAAAGATAACTTCATATAAATTTACTTTACTACTCATTTGCATTCAATCCACATTTATCACTTAAAAAGTTCCATTTCTTATAATTCATACATAACAAAACTTATGTGTACATCAAATTTACGGACCTTACAACTGTTATGATTCATATTACATGAACAAATGTATACTTAGGGAATCATAAGGATTACATATGAAAATACAGGCCTTACAATCTGTCTGCAATCTGCTTTAGGAAACTTTTAGCATTTTCTTCCTTAGGTGTTGTGCCTATGATGACATCCAGAATTGAGTGCTTTATGATCATCAAACTCATGCGATTTGAACGCTACCATTTTTCATAAAGTACCCTTTTCGTAGCTGAATTATTATCAGTAGGGGCGAGAGGTTGTTACTTGATCGCATAGTCTAGATCTATACACCCTAGCACAATGGTTACGTACTCCTTCCATTTCTCAAAGTTAATGTCGTTAAGCACTGAATGTTATTCAAATTGACAGATATGGAAGAAACATTCACTATAAGTAGAAAACAATAATAATCATCTCGCAATTAAATAATTTTGGGCCATATAAGATACCAAACATAACTTTGACATTTAGTCTTTGGATAGAAATATCAATTTGTAAGCGATACTCTTAAACTTTATTCGTATATATTGATAACTAAATCCTGCCAACAATACGCTTTTCTTTGGACCGACATATTGCATGCATGGTAAAAAAAAACAATTTTATCACATTTTTTTGGGCTAGTTATTTTCTGCATGAATTAAAAAACACTATCACATAAAATCCATAATGACAACTTTGTTTTTCAAAATAAATAAATTAACTTAAAAAGATCACTTTGTTGACATTTTATATCAATTTAATTTATTTTGAAATTTTATTTTTCATAAGATATGCACATGTTTATAGGTGAGAGTACTTAATGCCAATCAACTTAGAACATCATAAAACATATCACCATAAAGCAAAACAACAATAATCATGTGCATAACATACAACTTTAATTCAAATAATACAAAATATTAAATAATAAATATTTAACCATTCTTAAAAATTCCAAAAAAATCACAAAAAATTTTAAAATCAAAATTTATTCAAAACTATAGAAAATGGTGGTCGTCAAGCCACTGGTTTACGTGCCACCCCTTGCGCATGAACCCCACGCGCCGCCCCTTGCTCATGGGGGAGATCCCAATCAGGATCTCCCACCTTCTTCAACCTCATCTGAGTTGATTTGACTCGCATAGATGTAGAATAGGTTCAATTTTGTTTTTTAACAGTTTCTTAGACTTATTTTCACCAAATTAACTATACAGAATTGAAATTAGATGTGTATTCTACAATACCCATGCAAAAACGGATGAAAACATCAAAGAACTGGGGCAAACCAAGCCAATAAGAATGAAACAATTCCACCATTAGAACCCAATCTTTATGTTCTTAGTTTTCTTTCAACAAAAAATGAAAATTTATTAAACTTGTAACTATGTTTCAACCATAAAAGTCACAAGAAACAATTATCTTTCACCAATTTGAATAAAAACATATACAAAATAAATTTTTTAGTTGAATTTTCAATTCGAGATTTAAATATTTAAAACCCTTGATTACTTGAAACATGAAATTAACACCTTAAACCTTGCACCTTTCAATCATCCCTGCCATCCTTGCTCCACAACATAATGTCATTGCAGAGTAGCCCTACTGCTCTGCACCACCATGTCGCTACATGTTGCTAGTGCTGCTGCGCCTTATAGCTCGACTGCGGTCTTACCTCCGTTGCACTCTGCCTGATCACCATTGCCACCATTGCTGCACCATCCTCACAGTTGTCCCTGCCACTTTACTGCTGCTGCCCTTCCTACCATTGTTGTTGTGTCGGTTTTGCTATAGTTCTACTCCGTTTCTCCTTGCTTTACTGTGTGATCATCACCTTTGCTTCCTACCACGTCATCTTCCTGATGCTTTATCCCCAAGTTGCTATCGTCATTCCTGCTCTAGCTATCAAGAGCTGCTAATGTTGGTTTGGAAGAGAAGAAGCGTGAGTTGTTGCATGAACCTGGTACGTGTAAGCAGTTACTGTGTTAGAAAGAACGGAGAAAAAAGAACATGAAACAGAGAAAAAAAAAGAGAAAAGAGGATAAAGAAGAAGAGTTTTAGATTGATCCAACATCTAGGTATATTTTATTAATTCATTTACATTTATATTTGTTGTATATTTTATGGGATTAAAATTAATATATAAGATTAAATGAATTTAAATGAAAGTAAAATTCAAAGTAGAATTAGGAGATAATTACATTGGGTGTAATTAGTTTAAAATTACGATTTGTAAATTAGATATAATTGGTTTACATTAAAATAAATTAGAATTTAAATCATTAAATTAAATATATAAAATGTCCATTGTTTGAAAATTAAACGGCTAAAACTTAAAAAATGATTTAAACTAGGAGATTATTTAATTATTAATAACTAAATGAATCATTGAATAAAACTTTGGATAAAATTGATATTATTTTGATTATGAAATTTTCAAATAGTCACAAATGGTTGACATTTATAATTTCTAGGTGAGAACATTTTCGTTAAATTTCGCCAATATGTTGAAAGATTTAAGAAAGATTTTCAAGATTAATAATCAATTTTCATAATAGCAAATAACATAATAATTAAATAAATAAAAAATAAAAAATTAAATATTTGATAAATAAATAAAATAATTTGAGAATAAATACAGATTATTCCGAGGATGAGACTCCAAAAAGTCACAAATTGTTGAGATTTGAAAATCTCTATGAGAGAATTTTTCTCTAAATCTCACCAGAATGATAGAAGACTGAAGAGAAATGTTCAATATAAATAATGGAATTTGTACTTAAAATTAAAAAATCAAAATTTAATTAAAATTTAATAAAATTAAAAGTGTAAAGCCTGTAATTTAATATGTATTCTTTATGATTTTGTGATGTACGAACAAGTCACAATTGATATAAATCAAAAGGAATGAATGTTTTAAGTTGCAAATGTGTATGAAATGCAAAATGGATAGTTAAGTAAATCGAAAAAGAATGTAACAGTGAATTTTGGGAAGAAATTGCAGCAGAACTGCTTGAGAAGACGAGCAGATCGATCTCTCATTCAATGCAAATCGATCTTGGATAGGTTCTGGGTAGAACAAATTGATCTCATAACAAGGCTAGATCCATCTCCTTAAGGTTCTGTGTAAAGCAGATCGATCTTATGCTCAAGAGCAGATCGATCCCTTAAGCTTTAAAAAGTCGGTTCCTGAAGAGAAAAAGGTAGGAAAGATCGATCCCTTACCGTTAGCAAATTGATCCCTTAGAGAAATTCTATAAATATACTACTCTGCAACCTCTGTTTTCCCGGGAAACATCAAACCCTTCCTGAAACAAAGTTAAACCTAACATTTCTACTCCAGAAATCTTCATCTTTCAAGTAGTTTTGAGTGAGATTCAATTCAACAAAGTTGTGCTTAGTAAAGAGGAGAACAACATACTTGGAAACAAGAAGTTGGAATCAAAGATTGAAGGAACAAGGAGGATTTTGCCAATTTTGGTGAAAAAGAGGAAAGATCAAGCTAGGTAAAATTCAATACACCAAGTTCATATATGTCAATCTAGGTGTCTTGGTGAGTTGATTGGTGTATGTTTAAATTCCTGAAAACACCTTGATCGTGAAAAATATCCATGACCTAGATATTGGCATGAAATTGAGAAAATGATGAGGAAGTTGAGTAAACATGGATTTAAGGATGAAATAAGTATGTATGGAAAATTGTAAAATGGTTTTATGAAATACCTAAATTGGAATAAATGAGAAATGAAGATAGGTATATGAGATATATGGTAAAATACCATAATGGGAGAAAGTGATGAGATTGAGGCATTGAGAGGAGTTAAATGCATTGATTTAGAGTCATGGAAGTGAAAACAAGTATATTAAGGTATACTGATGTGGATAATTATTAACATCTTCGAAGTTGATATTGGAAGCTGATCGGACTACGAGAGTGAGAAGCACTGAGGAAGTGAGGTCACGCGACGTGATCCGAGGTAAGGGAATTTCGTGAGTAGCTAGAGATAGCTACACGTATTTCAAATAGAATTTCAATAACTATATTCTATATGAAATTCCATGTATAGAGACGTTCGGTAGGATCCGATAAGTTAAAAAGCTTAGGAAGCATGTGAGTGATTGAATTCAACATGTTTTGAATGTGTATGGATAGAATGGCTAATGTTTTCATGTATATGCAAAAATAGCACATTTGAGTGTCTATTTGATTTACTTGGGTGAATTATAATTTGAATAAGCCATCTACCGGGGTTGTGTGTAAACCATGAGTGCTAGGAATGCTCGCAGTTGATTTTTGAGATATGCATCACATAGTACTTGAGTATATTCTTGTACTTAATTTTAAATACGATTTATACATGATAGAGTACTGGATTGCTCGTACTCAGTTTTCATTGATTGATGCATTATAGAGTATTGGGAGCATTGCTCATAATCAGTTTTACATGATAGAGTATTGGAAGCTTGCTCATACTCAGTTTTCATTTATTGATGCATTATAAAGTATTGAGAGCATTGCTCATACTCGATTTTTACATGTCATAGTGCTGGGAGATTGCTCGCACTAGAGTTATATCACTTGCGTTATGGTCGTGCTGGGAGTTTACTCGCACGTACCAGTTTTGAAAGAGAAAGCATGAAACAGTCGTGTTCGGAGCCTGTGCTGATTGTGTATCGCACCAATTTTATGCTCGTACGTGCAATATTTTGAGTTATGGCCAAGGGCTACCGAAAACATTATCCATAGTATAAGGGCTAAGACTTATGGCAAGCACCCAACTATGAGGTATATCCAAGGTATGAAGACTAAGACTTATGGTAAGCATCCCGACCTTAAGATTGGGTCCATGGAGTACTTTGTACCGTGTATGTCACATGGAGTACGTTTTAATGTGAGTACACGAAGTGATTGAGTTGTGAGCTGACGGTAGAGGATTTGACCCACCTCCCGTTACAGTAATTGTGAGACCTCGCACACCGAGTACTGTGTAGCTTGGGATCATGAAAAATGAGTTATGATCAAAATCTTGGAGCATGTAGTCGCCTATCTCGTTTCATTACTTGAGATTTCTTGAATAACTTATCACATGGTTTTATAATCTAACATGTGAATTTGTGTATGATAAAAGGGTAACCTGAGGAATGGGTGATGTGACAGCCCGAAAGCTCGAAAAATAGGCCTAATTTAACATTTTTTTTTCTTAGATTAAACTTCTTACTCGGATTGTACTCCTGTACAGTGTCAATTCATTTATTTCCATCTCATCAATCATTATCCCAGGGATCTATCAACATCCATTTAATCAAATATTCTAACATCAAAAGAAGTTTACTTCTCCATTCATTTACTAATACCGATCTGATTATATCCCAATATTACTCAAATACAAGTGTCTATATTGCATAATTGTCTGAGTTACAAAATGAATTGAATTATACCACTCGCGTGTACAAGCAATAGCCTGGGGAGAATCTCGTCCACCAGCCTATGTCACATACGTCGCAGGTACCAGCGCTCACTGTAAGTAATCTGTGGGGAAGGAAAAGAGGGGTGAGCTTTCAACTGCGCTCAGTAAGAAGTGTGTATGAGCTTTAAAAATCATCATTTAAAGCATAAATATAATAATGGAAAAATTCACATGATTGTAAAATCACAGTTCATCAAAACATCAATATCTCATTTCACAAACACGCCATATCTCAAAACAATGATGGAGACTAGGAATAGTATAAAAGTCATGAATAAAATCATCACATCACATCATATCATATCATCCTCAACAAGGGCATCTCGCGTTACCAAAACAGAGGCATCTCTCGTTACCAAAACAGAGGCATCTCTCATTACCAAAATGGAGGAATCTCTCGTTACTAAACGGAGGTATCCACCGATGTGTAAATTTCATGACAAGTCTTTAGTCTCAAATTAAAACATGCCATTATTATGCAGAAAACAGTTTTGCCTTCACGTACAGCTCATGATAGTTTTACTTATAAATCTCATTTAAATACAGAATATATTTGCTCATAAACAACTCAATTCACAAAACCAAGCTCAAACCGGCCAAACATGCATTCAAGTGATAAATCTCAAATCAAACATTTTTCTCAATAAGTATGCTCATTTGTAAACTCATTTTATGCTACCAAAGCATTTTCATTAGTAAGGAAATACACATACAGAACAGGTTACATCCTTTACCTCTTGTACCATAGGTGGTGCAATACTCTCGTCTTGCGGACTAGCTTTGACTCACAAGTTAAATTCCTGAACTGTCCAAATAACATCAAAACATCAATGATTACTCATTATACTACTACTTCACACTTCTACTCATTCAACTCTAAAATGGGGTCACTTGGACCCTTACTCGATTACTTCCTCTATTTTTCTCAGATTTCTACTTATTCGGTTATAAACCGAGTTCCTCCGGTATCAAATAAGCATCCATTAGTCTTAGTTCAATCCATTTTCGTTCTCCATGGCATTTTATCAAACACTTCCTATACCCATTTTCAATCATCATCTAATCCAACATTTGGATTCCACAAAGGTATTTTGAAATCATCTATACATGCTTATCAACATCTTTACATACTCAAATCATCATTAACTTCATGCATTTAATATTCTCTCATAAAGCTCATTCTAGGTTATGGTTACTTAAGCATGTATTTTGAACATTCAAGCCAACAATGTATATACCAAATCAACTCATCTAAGTGTTTAGATTATCATATTAGAAGTTGGTACATTGAAATCTTACCTATCTTGATTTTCCTCCTTTTTGCCAAATGTGAGTAGAGATTCTTTTCTTCTTTAACTCTTTGATCCAACCTCTAGTCTTCGACTATATTGCTCTCCTCCTCTTAAGCCACAACGTTGCTTAAATACATTTTCCTCAAATCTCTTTGGAAGGTGTTGAGAATCTAGAGTGAGAAACTAGGGTTTTTTTTGTCTCAAACATGGAAGGTTTTAAATGTTCATGAGGAGAAGGCACAGACTAGCTTGCTTTTTATAGATTTTACATTATGAGATCGATCTCCAAAGGGTGGAGATCAATATCTTCTTGTTTAAATTCCTTCAAATTTCTACAATTGTAGGCAGGAGATCGATCTTTGTATAGCATGAGATCGATCTGCCCTTAAGAAGGGATCGATCTGGTTCAAGCAGAGGCTTATGGAGATCGATTTGCCAGAGGGATGAGATCAATCTGCTCCTAGCTGAGACAAATCGAGATCGATCTGCTCGAGTGAGGGATTGATCTCCCTCTTGAGGATGTCCTGGTATTGCAATTTCAAGGAAATGAGATCGATCTCCCCTTGCAATGAGATCGATCTGCGCTGTGTTCTGCAGCATTCCAGCTGCAGTTTTCCTAGATTTCCAAAGTTAAACTCCTATGCATTTGCTGCTATACTCATTTTACATTTCATTTACACTTAGAGCTTAAGAACATCCATTACTTGTGATTCATATGTAATGTAACTTTTCTGTACATTCCAAAATCATACACATTACATAAGAATTTACAGATCTTACATTCCTCCCCTCCTTAAAAGAATTTGGTCCTCCAAATTTGAACCAAGTCATTCTTCAAAAAGTCGGGGGTAGCTCTCGAGTTCCTAAGTTGCCTCTTCTATTGAGTGGTGTTTTTAGAGATCCTTTACCAATGAAATTCCCTTTGTTCGAACCACCTCTTCCTTCTTGTCAAGGATCCGAATAGGTTCCTAGCTCATGTCTCCCTGGATGTCTAATCTTCATACTCGATGACATGGGAGGGATCCGAATTATACTTCCTCAACATCGAGATGTGGAAGACATTATGAATCATGGAAAGCTGTGGGGGCAAAGCTAACCGGTAGGTGACATCTCCCACTCTCTCTAATACCTCAAACGGAACAATAAATCGGGGACACAACTTCTCATTCTTTTTAAAGTGCATGATACCTTTACCTGGAGACACCTTAAGAAACACATAATCTCCTGTTTGAAACTCAAGTGGCTGTCTACACACATCAGCGTAACTCTTCTGTCGACTCTGAGCAGCCCGTAATTTATCACAAATAATCTTTACACTCTGAACTGCCTGCTCATCGAGGTCGAGAGCATTTACCTTTCTGTCAGCCACTTCTTCCCAAGCTATGGGGGATCTACCTTTTTACCATACAGAGCCTCATAAGGTGCCATACCAATACTAGCGTGATAGCTATTGTTGTAAGCAAACTCAGCAAGGGGTAGGTGATCATCCCATGATCCCTTAAAATACATCGTACATGCTAACATATCCTCCAAGGTCTGTATAGTCCACTCGAACTGACCATCAGTCTGAGGATGATAGGCGGTACTAAAATTCAATCGAGATCCCATATCTTCCTATAAATGAGTCCAAAATCTGGAGGTAAACCTGGAATCTCTATCAGATGTTATACTCATTGGAGCCCCATGCAGTTGAGCTATCTCTTTGACATATAGTTCTGTTAAAGCACTCAAAGTATATGTGCTCTTGATGGCAAGGAAGTGGACACTCTTAGTTAATCTGTCGACTATCACCCAGATTGCATCATGACCTCTCTGTGTCCTCGGTAATCTCGTGATAAAGTTCATGGTGATATGCTCCCATTTCCACTTAGGCACTGGCAAGGACTTAAGTAATCCTCCGGGCTTTTGATGCTCGGCTTTTACTTGTTGACATACCAAAAACTTGGCCACAAATTCTACCACTTCCCGTTTCATTCCACTCCACCAATACACCTTACGTAAATCCTGATACATCTTTGTACTACCTGGGTGCATAGTGTAACGGGAGCAATGAGACTCCCTTAATATTCGTTGCTTCAAGGTATCATTGCTCGGGACACAAATACGACCCCTAAACCTCAACAATCCATCATCACTGATCACAAAGTTTGACTGTAGGCTCTTCTCAGCTAGGCTAACTGAATCCAGTAGCTTCTGATCACTTCTCTGTCCAGTTCTAATCTGATCCAAAATACAGGGCTCTATCTGTAGGCTAGCCATAAATCCGACCTCTACTTCCTCAACCCTTATCCTGATTCTGGTGAACTGTTCTAATAAATCCCATTCCCTGATCATCATAGCAGAAACCATGCTCTTTCTGCTCAGGGCATCCGTAAGTACGTTAGCCTTCCTCGGATGATATAAAATCTCGTAGTCATAGTCCTTAAGGAGCTCCATCCATCGTCTTTGTCTCATATTAAGCTCATTTTGGTTGAAGATACTTCAGACTCTTATGGTCAATGAAAATCTGAAACTTTTTTCCATACCGGTAATGCCGCCATATCTTCAATGAAAATGCCATTGCGGCTAGCTCCAAATCATGCTTGGGGTAGTTCCGCACATGGTCCTTCAGCTGGCGTGATCCATAATCGACTACCCTTCCATGCTGCATGAGTACGTACCCTAAACCCAGATGGGAAGCATCACTATACACCGCGAAGTCTCTAGATCCACTTGAAATCGTTAAAATGGCTGATGTGGTCAATCGTCGTTTAAGCTCTTGAAAACTTTGCTCACACTGATCTGACCATATAAACGGAATGTCCTTACGTGTAAGCTTAGTCAGAGGAGCTGTGATCTTAGAGAATCCCTCAATAAACCTCCTGTAATATCCTGCAAGTCCCAGAAAACTCTGAATCTCTTTCCCTGTCCTCGACCTCTCCCAATTAAGTACAGCTTGTACCTTAGACAGATCAACTGACGCTCCATCCCGAGATACAATGTCACCAAGGAAAGTTATCTGATCCAGTCGAAACTCACTTTTTCTGAGCTTTCTATACAACTGTTTGTTTCAGAGTATCTGAAGCACAATCCTTAAATGCTGTGTGTGTTCCTCCTGGGATCGAGAATATATAAGAATATCATCAATGAAGACTATCACAAACTGATCTAGTTAGTCTCAAAATATCTCGTTCATCAAACTCATGAAAGCAGTAGGAGCATTCATCAAACGAAAGGGTATCACTAAGAATTCGTAGTGGCCATACCTATTTCTAAATGCCATTTTCAGAACATCCTCTTTACAGATTCTTAACTGGTGATAGCCCGATCTTAAGTCAATCTTGGAAAAAATAGAAGCCCTTATCAGCTGATCAAACAAATCGTCTATCCTTGGTAAGGGATATTTGTTCTTTACCACAACCTTATTCAATATTCTGTAGTCTATACACAATCTGAGGCTACCATCCTTCTTCCTCATAAATAACACTGGAGCTCCCCATGGTGACACACTGGGTCAAATAAAACCTTGGTCAAGCAGCTCTTGCAACTGTTTCTTTAATTCTTCCAATTCAACCAATGCCATCCTATTGGGAGGTTTAGAGATTGGATGGGTATCTGGCATTAAATCGATAGTGAACTCCAACTCCCTTTCGGTGGTAAATCCAGTAACTCATCAGGGAACACTTTTGAAATCTCGTATACTACCGGTATGTCCTCTATCTTCAGAGGTTCCCGACTCATATTAGAGATGAGTGCGATGTACCCTTCACATCATTAATTTAGTCAATGTTTTCAGGAAATCATAATTATATCAACAAGATTTCTCATAATAATCTTCACACATTTTAATTCTTAACATTCAGGCGTACACTAAATATTTCAAGTAGGGAGAAAGTTACAGTTTGAGTGTAGCAGTCTAGACTCACACGATTAGCGCTAACCAATCCATTCCTAGAATCCCATCAAAACCACACATGTTTAGTAAAGCTAGATATGCTAACATCACTTTATCTCCCACCTTAATCTCACACTTTCTACATACCATATCAGTTCTTTGCGACTCACGCATAGGTGTACTTACATGCAAAATATGAGCTAAGGGTTCAGGCTCTAAATTTAATTTACATACAAAGTGTACAGAAATAAAAGAATGTGTGGACCTTAGGTTAAACAACACATGAGCCTCGTGATTAAAGATAAGAAGTGTACCTCGTATAGTCTTGGATGAAGTGTCTACGGTCTCCTTATCCAAAGCAAATACATGCCCCTCAGTGACTGGCTTCTTTCCCTTATCAACAACTGTGGCCCGTCTCTGAGGAACCACTCTCTGCAGCTGTTGTCGAGGAGACTCTTGAGGATGTGGCCTCTATGGCTGCGGGCAATCATTCACCTTATGACCCATATCCCCGTACCTGAAACATCTTCGTAGAATCCAAAAACAAGTACCATCATGCAGTCAGCCACAGTCTCTGCAGATCTTAATGTCGGGTCTGGCACCTCGAGGGGTCTGCATAGTAATGGGAGTAATTTTGGGTCTATCAAATCTCCCATTAGGGCTCTCGACCATTTGTCTCTTAAAAGAACCCCTCCTGAAGTAGGTGTGGGAAGCTGTAGGTCTCTTACCCTTATCCCTAGTTATCACTCAGTACTCAGACTGGGATTGTATCAACTCAAGTCCCCTCTCAACTTCTTGCGCTCGTCTCCAAGCATCATTAAACTTCATAATGCAGAGCCCCATCAATCTATCTCGAATGGTTGGTCTGAGCCCAAAAACAAAGCGTTCTGTCCGACGCTCCTCATCCTTGACAGTCTCCTGATCATATCTCAACAAAGCAGTGAATCGGTTCTAATACTCATCGACTGTCATGCTGCCTTGCACTAGATTCAAAAATTTTGTTTGCATCTTCCTCTGGGCAGCACGAGGGTAATATTGGGTTCTAAAAGCCAATCGAAAGGTCTCCTAGCTGATCACTAGATGGATGGAGGTCAGTATACTCTGGGTGGTATTCCACCAACACCGTGTTTATTCCTTAAGCATGTAGGTACCTATACTAACCCTCTCTGCATCGATACATCCCAAAATGTCAAAGACGACGCTCATCTCGGTCAACCACTCCTTCGTCTCTGATGGACCCTTCACCCCTTTAAATACCTACGGATTCATCTTAAGGAAGTCCTTCAACTGGCCCTTCCTCTATCATCAGACATGGTTTGTGCCGGAGGCTGAACAACGAGTGGCACTGGGTCAGTCTGTATAGGAGGTGGGGGCAGATCCTGTGGTGGTGTAGGAGTTGGTGTAGGCATGGTACCTAAGGCATTAGCCCCAAAATGTTGCGCAAATAACACCACCATCTGCTCAAACCCCTATCGCACATCCTATTTAAGCAAATTAATTCGAGAGTTAGGACTCTCCGGTTGTGGTTCAGGTGGTGGAGGTGGCTGTGCCTGCCTCCGGGGACGACCTTTTATTCCCCTTATAATTTATCTCTTACGTACCTGCGCGTACACATTAAACATCGGTGACAATGTTAACCGTTAAATTTAATTCATTACCAGACAATTACAAACACTTGGGATGTAATCCATTTCCATTAAATCGACACTAATAGTACTAGGCAACCTCTGCTCAGATACCACCAAATCTGTGACAGCCCAGAAGCCTGAAAAATATGGCTAATTTAATTTTTTTCTTAGATTAAACTTCTTACTCGGGTTGTATTCCTGTACAACGTCAGTTGATTTATCTCCATCTTATCAATCATTATCCCAAGGGTCTATCAACATCCACTTAATCAAATATTCTAACTTCAAAAGAAGTCTACTTCTCCATTCATTTACTAATATCGATCCGATTACATCTCAATATTACTCAAATACAAGTGTCTATATTACATAATTATCTGGGTTACAAAATGAATTGAATTCTACCTCTTGCGTGTACAAGCAATAGCTTGGAGAGAGTCTTGTCCACCAGCCTATGTCACATACGCCGCAGGTACAAGCGCTCACTGTAAGTAATTTGTAGGGGAGGAAAAGAGGGGTGAGCTTTCAACTTCGTTCAGTAAGGAGTGCGTATGAGCTTTAAAAATCATCATTTAAAGCATAAATATAATAATGGCATAATTCACATGATTGTAAATACGTGATTAAAATCACAGTTCATCAAAACAGCAATATCTCATTTCACAAACATGTCATATCTCAAAACAATGATGGAGACTAGGCATAGTATAAAAGTCATGAATAAAATCATCACATCACATCATATCATATCATCCTCAACGAGGGCATCTCGTGTTACCAAAATGGAGGCATCTCTCATTACCAAAACGGAGGCATCTCTCGTTACCAAACGGATGTATCCACTTATGTGTAAATTTCATGACAAGCCTTTAGTCTCAAATTAAAACATGCCATTATTATGCAAAAAACGGTTTCACCTTCACGTAGAGTTCATGATAGTTTTGCTTATAAATCTCATTTAAATACAGAATATATTTGCTCATAAACAACTCAATTCACAAAACCGAGCTCAAACCGACAAAACATGCACTCAAGTGATAAATCTCAAATCAAACACTTTTCTCAATAAGTATGCTCATTTGTAAACTCATTTTATGCTACCAAAGCATTTTCATTAGTAAAGAAATACACATGCAGAAAAGGTTGCATCCCTTACCTCTTGCACCTTGGGTGGTGCAATACTCTCGTCTTATAGACTAGCTCTGACTCATGAGTCAAATTCTTAAGCTATCCAAATAACATCAAAACATTAACAATTACTCATTAAACTACTACTTCACACTTCTACTCATTCAACTCTAAAATAGGGTCACTCAGACCCTTACTCAATTACTTCCTCTATTCTTCTCGGATTTCTACTTATCCGGTTATAAACCGAGTTCCTTCAGTATCAAATAAGCATTCATTAGTCTTAGTTTAATCCATTTTCGTTCTCTATGGCATTTTATCAAACACTTCTATATTCATTTTCAATCATCATCTAATTCAACATTTGGATTCCACAAAGGTATTTTGAAATCATCTATACATGCTTATCAACATCTTTACACACTCAAATCATCATTAACTTCATGCCCTTTAACGTTCTCTAACTAAGCTCATTCTAGTTATGGTTACTTAAACATGTATTTTCAACATTTAAGCCAACAATGTATATACCAAATTTACTCATCTAAGTGTTTAGATTATCATTTTAGAAGTTGGTACATTGAAATCTTACCTATCTTGATTTTCCTCCTTTTTACCAAATGTGAGTAGAGATTCTTTTTCTAGTTCAACTCTTTGATCCAACCTCTAGTCTTCAACTAAATTGCTTTCCTCCACTTAAGCCACAACTTTGCTTAAATACATTTTCCTCAAATCTCTTTGGAAGGTTTTGAGAATCTAGAGTGAGAAACTAAGATTTTTTTGGCTCAAACATGGAAGGTTTTAAATGTTCAGGAGGAGAAGGCACAGACTGGCTGACTTTTTATAGATTTTAAATTATGAGATCGATCTCTGAGGGGTGGCGGTTGATCTCTTCTTGTTTAAATTCCTCTAAATTTTGACAATTGTAGGCAGGAGATCGATCTTCCTGTAGCATGATATCGATCTGCCCTTAAGAAGGGATTGATCTAATTCAGGCAGAGGCTTGTAGAAATCGATCTGCCAGAGGGATGAGATCGATATGCTCCTAGTCGAGATAAATCGAGATCGATCTGCTCATGTGAGGGATCGATCTCCCTCTTGCAGGTTATCTTGGTATTACAATTTTAAGAAAATGAGATAGATCTCCCCTTGTAATGAGATCGATCTGCCTCGTGTTCTACGGCATTCCAGCTGTAGTTTTCCCAAATTTCCAAAGTTAAACTCCTATGCATTTGCTGCTATACTCATTTTACATTTCATTCACACTTAGAACTTAGAAACACCCATTACTTATGATTCATATGTAATACAACTTGTCTATACATTCCAAAATCATACAGATTACATAGGAATTTACAAGTCTTCCAGATGAGGCCCAGATTTCCATGTTTTTGATTTAATTGAATGGCATGATAAATGTGAATTTTCATGAAATTACATGAGAAATGCAATGTTTTGCATAAACTGCTGAGATTTTAAACCAGCATTGTGAGACCTTGTATATGTATGGTTGTAACGTGTGTAATTGGATCAATGAATGCTATGGACTTGTAATGTAAAGTATAATTGATGTAGGTCCATGGATTCAATGTACATATGTGTAATATGATTTATAATGTACATACAAGTTTCATTGTGTATTAATATGAAGTAATGACTTCTATAAGTGATGAATGTGAATGGAACTCAAAATGAGTAGTGTGATAAATGGAAGGAAGTTGCATGAATATAAATGCTTCCATTTGGTTTTATATAGTATACCTTTGGATATACAAGTAATGCACACAACTTTCAATGTGAATAAGGTATGAATGGATGCCATTTTCAAGTCATAAAGGTGGATGGATGAGAAAATGGCTATGGCATCAAATTAAGGACATTTGGGTGTGAGTTACTACAAAAAAAAAATTGCAGAAAATCTGGAAAGTATGAAGGTCAGATCGATCTCATAAGATGAGAGATAGATCTAAAAGAGCCAGAATGCTTTTATTTGGGTTATAGAATAGAGCAGATCGGTCTCCAATATGGCCAGATCGATCTCCTAACCATTCTATAATAAAAATATCGATCCTCAAGCATACAGATTGATCTCTTTAGCTCTCTGTTTGGGAGCAGATCGATCTCAAGCTTCGACAGATCGATCACATGCTTAAAATGTCATGAAAAAAAGGGATTTAAGGGGACCAGATCGATCTTCTCCTAGTGCAGATCGATCTCCTCAAGCTATTTCTATAAATGGAGAGCTGAAATCTAAAAAATTCAGGAAAACAACATCACCCTTCCATTTTTCATCCAAAACCTAAGTTTATCTCTCTAAAATTAGCCATTTCCAGTAAGAATTGAGGAGAGGCTATTAGATACCAAGTTGTTCACCTTGAGGAAGAGAACATCATAGTTTAAACCCAAAATCCTATTGTTGGTATTGAAGGAGCTAAGGACATTGTCATTTGGAGTAAGAAGAGAAACCTGATTTAGTAAGTTTCTAAAACTCAATCCAAAGTACATTGTCTATTAAATTGATTTTGGAGTTGATTGGTATGAATATGGATGATAGAAATCATTTAGAAAGCAATGGAACACATATAACCTAGAAAATGGAATGCCTTAAATGTGAGAACGTGTGATTTGGGGAGTTGGTGGTTTATGGGTTATGATAAGTTGTTATTTGTGTAATGTGGATGATTAGAAATAGGTAAATGAAGCTACAATGTGGGTTTTGTGAATTGATGAGCATGAGCACATGTAGTGTTTGATAATATACCATAGTGAAGGAAATTTATGGAAAATGAACATTTTGAGCTTAACATCGATTTAATATCGATTTGGGATGAATAAATAAGCCTAAAGAAATCCATAAACTCGAGTTATGGGTAGAGTAATGAAACGAGGCCTCATAAGCGTTAATAGAGACTATAGATCGAATCAACTATAGAAAACGCGAGAGTTGGATTATAATGGGCTAAAACATTGTGGAATACGTTTATGTGCAGTTTCGGAGAGTTTGTTGGAGACGAATCGAACTGTACGAGTAAGCAGCTCTAAGGAAGTGGAATCACACGTCGCGATTCCAGGTAAAAGAATTTTGTAAGTATATAGAGATAGCTGCTCGTATTTTGAACTCGTGGGGTATATAGGGCTTTAGAAATGTGCATGAGTTTGTGAAAATGTATGGAAATTATTACGAGTAATTACGTGAGATTTGCTTGTTGAAGTGGTATTATAAGGAATTAGGATAGTAAGGCTAATAATTGCATAAATTGAATGTTTTGAATGTTTTCACCAAACATATTGCTTTGTTTTAAGCAAATTGGTGGATAAGCTGGCTAGTGTTTGAATGATGATATGTAATTGCACATATGAGGTGCTAAATGTGTTTGAGATTTGGTTTTTGAATACTTATGAGCCGCCAATCATGTTTATGTGAATTAAATCGTGCTGGAGCCTATCTCGCACTAGATATTTATATTTTCACATGTTTGAACCATGCCAGAGCCTAGCTCGCACCGGGTATTGATGTTTTTATATGTTTGAAACGTGCTGGAGCTTAGCTCGTACTTTGGTTTAAAACTATGACGATGCTTTATAAACTGTATTGGAGCTTTTGCTTGTACGTGGATTTTGAGTGGTTTTCTTATGCATATAACCGTACTGGAGTGATGCTCGTACATGGATTCTTCATATTTTTATGCATAAATGTCGTACTAGAGTGTTGCTTGTAAGAGGTGATTTATTTTGATGTATGAATTCGCGTTAGAGCGTAGGTCGCCCTGGTTTTCACATTGTGGTATGTATGAGGTCATGGTGAGAGTGATACAGATTGGTGTTCAGGGAACCCAACAGGCCTAAAAGACCTCTTGAGTGGGGTGAGGGTGAGGGGCTAGGACCTGACATAATCCATTTAGGAAACCTAACAGGCCTAACAGACCTCTTGAGTGGGGTGAGGGTAAGGGGCTAGGACCTGAGTCAGGGAACCCAACAGGGGCAAGCAAGGCCATGAGGGGCTAGGACCTGGTATTAAGAGTACTCCCTCGTGCACTAGAGACTAGAGGTTTCACTCGGTATGGGGTAGATAAGACCTACTGCAGGCACCCCCAACCATGTTATGGGTCCACGGAGTACGATGTACCGTGTATATCACATGGAGTATGATGTACTGCATGGTTGAGATATTGATGAGAAAAGTGTGGCGGAGAACTAACCCACCTTCGTTCGAGCATGATACCCCACACACCGGGATCCGTGTGGTCTGGGATGATATGTGACATAGTTGGCCAACATAGTCTATGAGCTTATAGTGACATGTCCCCTTGCTTGATTTACTTACTACCACATGATTTTAATCTATAAGTGTGATTGTGACTATCCAAGGTAGAACCGAGGGAGGGGTCGAGCCTTGTGGACTTAAATTGTGAAATGAGAATGATGTTTGTGATTGAGAATTGATTTTATGGGATTTTGATGTAAATGAGAAAGAGATGAGTTTTAAAAAGGATTTTCAAGTGAATTTCCCTTTTTATTATGTGATGATGAGCATGAGATGGTTTGTACATGATGATTTTACCATGCTTTATTATGCCAATTTACATGATTTAAATACATTATATATGTATACGCATATGGCATAGTTTTGTTTTCCTCATGCTCCGAGCTATAAATGATTTATGCATACACTATCAGTATGTAGATAGAGTAGTTATCTACCATGCTTGCATTATTGCCTTATTGAGCGTGTGGTTGCTCATCCCTCTCTATTTTCCCCCTCCTACAGAGTGTGCATAGTGGCCTAGTGAGGACTGAGGTATTTTGGTTAAGACATCCGCTGCATCTCCATCACTAAGAGGTATATACACAGTGATTCCTTTTTGTATTTAAACAATGTAAAAGCACAGTAGTCATTTGAAATGTAATTATGAGGGATGTAGATGTCAGTAAACAGGTTATGTACGAATGAATGATTAAATTTCGAATGTATGACATCGTTTTTATTAATTGTGGATAATGGTAAGTGGTGATTATTATTGACTCACAGCCTAACTGTATGTCGTGAGTTTGTTCATGACCGAGTAAAGTAACAGTAAAATGTGAAAAATTTATTGAGATTTCTGGTTAAAAAGAATGAAAAGGGTCGTGACAGAGATTGGTATCAGAGCTATGTTGGCCTGATGTGAGTCGTAATAAAATGTAGGAAAAGTACATCCCCATGTTACTGTGCTTTTGTTTAGATATAACTGTGTATACCGTGATGGATTGAGCTTAATAAATTATTATAATACAGGAAGTTAGGCATTATGCCAATTACGTACCAAGGTAGAGGGGCGAGAGCACGTGCTAGAGGCCGTAAAGGTATGCCTGAGAGCCTTGCGGAGCCACAGACTGATCAGGCTCCACTAAACCCTACTGAGAGAGCAGAAGATATAGAGGCACGCTTCGCTAGGATAGAGTGAAGTATTGAGAATCTAGATGAGATAGTCACGCAGGCATTGGGTGTCGGTGATAGACGAGGTCGCAGAACACAACCTACTACTGGACAGGCAACTGTAGAGGCAAAGAGACCTTAAACTGCAGAGGCAGCTACTTCTACACCACCTCCAGTACAGGATACAGATTCTCCTATCGCTCCATAGCAGAGCGGTAGTGATTTTGGTTATGACTGCAACTTGAGCAGACTGCAAGAGTTCGAAGCATTGAAACCCCTAGTGTTCAGAGGGGTGAAGGACCCAATTATCACGGAGGACTGGGTCTATGAGATGGAGAAACTGTATAGGTTTTTTCGACAATTCAGCTGAGAAGGTAGCCTTTGCCTTGTTTATGTTGAAGGTGAGGCAGAGCACTGGTGGAGATCCACCAAAACTATTTTGAGGGCTAGACACTCCGAGATTACATGAAAGATATTCTTGGAGGCTTTCAGGAGACAGTACATTCCAACTACCACACGGAGGAAACTGTGGATGGAATTCATAAATCTGGTTCAGGGGAACCGTACTCTGGACGAGTATGAGTCCAAGTTTATGTCCTTAGGGAGATATGATTCGGACACGATGGGTAGTGAGACCCAAAAGATTCAGAAGTTCATGGATGGACTGAGATTAGCCATCCGGACTAAGCTAGCTCCCTTAGACATTTTGACTTATGAGGAAGCGATACATAAGGCTCAGTTATACGAGTAAGACTTTGAGAGAAATGCCTCCGAGTTGGGGAAGATTAATGTTAGAAGAGATAAAGATCGAAAGAGATCCGGGATGGATAAAGTGGCCAAGAAAGGAGGCCCAAGGTATTTTGAGAAAAGACCTAAGATCGATGAGGTGCAAGAGAGAGCTGCTAGACCTCCCGTGTACCTTACTTTGACTGTGCCAAGAGGTATGACTATTGGAGGACCACGACCTACCACTGATCAGTGTAGGAGATGTGGCAGATACCATGGGACTAGACCATGTCAGATACCCCCTGTATCATGTTTTAGGTGTAGGAAGCCCGGACATATTTTAAGATATTGTACCGAGATGGTTGAGATCGCCCCACAGAAGGGCAAGGAGCCAAAGAGAGCTCCAGTTGAGATGGCTGCCCCGAGGAGGAGGGCCACAGCTGAAGAGAAGGGGAAACAGGCAGTAGGTGTGAGCAGGGGAAGAGTGCACGCACTGGACTAGGACACTGCAGACGCATCGACATATGTGATTAAAGGTACCATCCAAATCTTTAATTTAGAAGCATTGATATTATTTGATCCTGGTGCCACGCATTCTTTCATATCACCTTCCTTTGCACATAAATTGTTGAAGTATGTGAAACCTACATTGATGGATAGAATGTTGATGATTTCCACACCCATGAATGATAGTCAATTGACCGAGCATGTGTGTAGGGATTGTAAACTGATGATAAAGGGAAAGGAAATGACAGCCAATTTAATTTTATTGAATATGAATGATTTCGATGTAATATTGGGAATGGATTGGTTGGCTACCAATCATGTTGTTATGGATTGTCATGCTAAGTTATTGATGTTTTTAGGATTAGACAATTTTATTGTAAACTTTGATGAAAAGAGATGAATATAACCATGATAAATGAAAAGAGTATGATTTTGTTTAATCTGTGTGAGAGATAAATTCGTTTGTTTATTTTGAATATTGATGTAATGACTTATGATACTAACGGTAGAAAGAATGATGTAAAGGGTTCATTGCCTACGTGGTCGATATAGATGAGGCACACCCGGAATTGAGGGACATACCCGTGATTACGGATTACCCTGATATCTTTCTAGATGAATTACCAAGACTACCACCTGAAAGGGAAATGGAATTTTGCATAGAGTTAGTGCCTGGTACAGAGCCGATATCGAAACCACCATACAGAAAGGCACCGATTGAGTTAGAAGAGTTAAAGAAACAGCTACAAGAGTTACTAGAGAAGGGGTTTATAAAGCCGAGTGTCTCACCTTGGGGAGTACTGGTACTATTTGTAAGGAAGAAGGATAGAAGCCTCTGTCTGTGTATAGGTTATCGGTTGTTGAATAAGGCCACCATTAAGAACAAGTACCCCCTTCCACACATAGATGATTTGCTGGACCAGCTCTAGGGAGCCCAAGTGTTTTCTAAGATAGATCTACGATCGCGGTATCATCAGTTGAGGATCAGGAGTGGAGATGTACCCAAGATAGCATTTCGTACCCGTTATGGCCACTACAAGTTTATGGTGATGCCATTCTGATTGACGAATGCCCCCGCAGCATTTATGGCGCCGATGAATGATATATTCAAGCCATACCTGGACAAGTTTGTGATTGTGTTCATAGATGAAATTTTGATTTGTTCTAAGTCTAGGGAGGATCATGAGGAGCACCTGAGGATAGTTCTGCAGACCCTCCAAGAGAAAGAGTTGTATGCCAAACTCAGCAAGTGTAACTTTTGGTTAGAGCAGATCTTGTTTCTAGGTCTTGTTGTGTCGAAGGATGAGGTATCAGTGGATCCATCCAAGATAGAGGCAGTTATACAGGGGAAACAGCCTAAGACAGTTACTAAGATCAGAAGTTTTTTGGGATTGGCAGGGTATTAACGGAGATTTGTAAAGGGTTTCTCCAAACTAGCTACTCCATTGACACGCCTCACGCGGAAAGATGTTATGTTTGTATGGGATGGGGCATGTGAGAGGAGTTTTGAGGAGCTTAAGCGTCGATTGACCACTGCTCTAATTCTCACCATTCCTACCAGCTCAGGAGGCTTCTCGGTGTACATAGGTGCGTCACACCAGGGACTGGGCTATATGCTTATGCAGGATGGGAAGGTTGTTGTCTATAGATCTAGATAGCTGAAAGATCATGAGACGAACTACCCGACACACGATTTAGAGTTGGCGACCGTGGCGTTTTCTTTGAAAATATGGCTCCACTATCTCTATGGTGAGAAATTTCAGGTGTTCACAGATCATAAAAGCCTCAAGTACCTGTTCTCGCAGAAAGAACTGAATATGAGACAGAGGAGTGGCTCGAACTCCTGAAGGACTATGATTGTGAAATCATGTACCACTCGGGTAAGGCAAACGTAGTTATCGATGCTTTGAGCAGAAAGAACCTTAGGTTGGTGTCTTATATGATGGTACGGGAGCATGAATTGTTGGAACACTTTGCGAACCTCAGTTTGGATGTAACCCCACCTGGATCGGAGAGATTGGATATCATGGCTAGTATGAGATTAGAGCCAGAGCTGATTGGCCTTATTCAGCAGGCTCAGCAGAGCGATCGACGGTGCATCGATTGGCTGAGGCAGATACAGATAGGTGTGGGTATTGATTTTGAGCTGAGTGCTGATGGGTTATTGAGGTTCAGGGTTAAAGTATGTGTTCCCGAGGATCCTAAGATCAAGAATCTAATTTTATTAGAGGCTCACTCATCAAAGTATACAATACATCCGGGGAGTACCAAGATGTATCAAAACCTTCTGAAGGTTTATTGGTGGTCCAAAATGAAAAGAGACATTACTGAGTATGTCGCTAAGTGTCTCGTTTGTCAGCAAGTGAAGGTAGAGCATCAGAAGCCTACAAGATTATTGCAGCCTCTACCGATATTGACTTGGAAGTGGGAGCATATCACCATGGATTTTGTGATGGGATTGTCGATGACCCGTAGAGGTCATGATGCCATATGGGTTATTGTGGACCGATTAACTAAGTCTGCCCATTTCTTGGCTATGAGAGCTACCGATACACTAAGTCAGTTGGTGAACCTGTATATTCGAGAGATAGTATGGCTACATGGTGTTCCAGTGAGCGTTGTTTCTGATAGGGATGCCCACTTCACTTCCCATTTTCGGAAACATTTTCAGGAAGCGCTGGGGACCTGACTGAGTTTTAGCACCGTTTTTCATCCTCAGACAGATCGATAGTTAAGAGGACTATACAGACCTTGGAGGATATGTTGAGAGCGTGTGTGCTAGATTTTGGAGGCTCCTGGGATGATCACCTACAGTTAGCCGAGTTCGCCTATAATAACAGTTTTCATGCGAGTATCAGAATGGCACCCTATGAGGTACTATATGGACGCAGATGTCATTCCCCCATTGGATGGGAAGAGATTGGTGACAGACATATTTTTGCTCCGGACTTAGTACAACAGGCATCTGAGGACGTCCAGTTGATATGTGAGAGATTACAGACATCTCAAAGCCAACAAAAGAGTTATGCTGACAAGAGACGGAGACCACTAGAGTTTGATGAGGGTGAGTCGGTATTCTTAAAAGCTTCTCCTTCGATGGGTATTATGAGATTTGGTAAGAAGGGCAAGCTGAACCCTAGATATATCGGACCCTTTGAGATTTTGGAGAGAGTGGGAGATAAGACGTATAGGTTGGCATTACCACCGGACTTGGCAAATGTCCCTAACGTCTTCCACGTCTCTATGCTTCAGAAGTATCCCCCGGACCCGACACACGTGATAAGATATGAGCCGTTAGAGCTCAATGAGAGTATGACGTATGTTGAGAAGCCAGTTCGGATATTAGACAGAAAAGAGAAGGTGCTACGGAATAAGACAATACCCTTGGTGAACGTTCTTTGGCAACATCACACGGTGGAAGAGGCCACATGGGAATTAGAGAACTTGATATTGGAGAAGTACCCCCAACTTTTTGAAGAGTGACTTGGTTCTAATTTGGAGGACCAAATTCCTTGAAGGATGGGAGAATGTGAGACCCCGTATATGTATGGTTCTAACGTGTGTAATTGGATCAATGAATGCTAATAGACTTGTAATGTAAAGTATAATTGATGTAAGTCCATGGATTCAATATACATATGTGTAATATGATTTGTAATGTACATACAAGTTTCATTATGTATGAATATGAAGGAATGAGTTCTATAAGTGATGAATGTGAATGGAACTCAAAATGAGTAGTGTGATAATTGGAAGGAAGTTGCATGAATATAAATGCTTCAATTTGGTTTTATATAGTATACCTTTAGATATACAAGTAATGCACACAAGTTTCAATCTGAATAAGGTATGAATGGATGCCATTTTCAAGTCATAAAGGTGGATGGAAGAGAAAAGGCCATGGCAGCAAATTAAGGACACTTGGGTGTGAGTTACTATAGAAAAACTGCAGAAAATTTGGAAAGTATGAAGGCCAGATCGATCTCATAAGATGAGAGATCGATCTAGATGAACCAGAATGCTCTTATTTGGGCAATGGAATAGAGCAGATCGATCTCCAATGGGGCCAGATCAATCTCCTAACCATTCTGTAATGAAAATATCGATCCTCAAGCATACAGATCGATCTCCTTAGCTCTCTGTTCGGGAACAGATCGATCTCAAGCATTGACAAATCGATCTCATGCTTAAAATGTCGTGAAAAAGAGGGATTTAAGGGGACCAGATCGATCTTCTCCTAGTACAGATCGATCTCCTCAAGCTATTTCCATAAAAGGAGCGCTGAAATCTAAAAAATTCGAGAAAACAACATCACCCTTCCATTTTTCACCCAAAATCTAAGTTTATCTCTCTAAAATCAGCCATTTTCAGTCAGAATTGAGGGGAGGCTATTAGATACCAAGTTGTTCATCTTGAGGAAGAGAACAACATAGTTGAAACCCAAAATACGATTGTTGGTATTGAAGGAGCTAAGGACATTTTCATTTGGAGCAAGAAGAGAAACCTGATTTGGTAAGTTTCTAAAACTCCAGCCTAAGTACATTGTCTATTAAATTGATTTTGGAGTTGATTAGCATGAATATGGATGATAGAAATCATCTAGAAAGCAATGGAGCACATATAACCTAGAAAATGGAATGCCTTTAGTGTGAGAAAGTGTGATTTTGGGAGTTGGTGGTTTATGGGTTATGATAAGTTGTTATTTGTGTAATGTGGATGATTAGAAATGGGTAAATGAAGCTACATTATGGGTTTTGTGAATTGATGAGCAGAAGCACATGTAGTGTTTGATAATATACCATAGTGAAGGAAATTTATGGAAAATGAACATTTTGAGCTTAACATCAATTTAATATCGATTTGGATGAATAAATAAGCCTAAAGAAATCCATAAACTCGAGTTATGGCTAGTGTAATGAAACGAGGCCTCACAAGCATTAATAGAGACTATAGACCGAATCGACTATAGAAAACGTGAGAGTTGGATTATAATGGGCTAAAACATTGTGGAATACATTTATGTGCAGTTTCAAAGAGTTCGTTGAGACAAATCGAACCGTACAAGTAAGCAGCTCTAAGGAAGTGGAATCACGCATCGCGATTCCAGGTAATGGAAGTTTGTAAGTATATAGAGGTAGCTGCTCGTATTTTGAACTCGTAGGGTATATAGGGCTTTGGAAATGTGCATAAGTTTGTAAAAATGTGGTTGAAAATGTATGAAAATTATTATGAGTAATTGCGTCAGATTTGGTTGTTGAAGTGGTATTATAAACAAATGGGATAGTAAGGCTAATAATTGCATAAATTAAATGTTTTCACCAAACATATTGCTTTGTTTTAAGCAAATTGGTGGATAGGATGACTAGTGCTTGAATGATGTTATGTAATAGCACATATGAGGTGCAAAATGTGTTTGAGATTTGGTTTTTGAACGCTTATGAGCCGCCTATCATGTTTATGTGAATTAAATCGTGCTGGAGCCTAGCTCGCACTGGAAATTTATATTTTCACATGTTTGAACCGTGCTAGAGCCGAGCTCGCACTGGGTATTGATGTTTTTATATGTTTGAAACATGCTGGAGCTTAGCTCGTACTTTGGTTTGAAACTATGATGATGCTTTATAAACCGTACTGGAGCTTTTGCTCGTACGTGGATTTTGAGTGGTTTTCTTATGCATATAACCGTATTGGAGCGATACTCGTACGTGGTTTCCTCATATTTTTATGCATAAATGCTGTACTAGAGTGTTGCTCGTACAAGGTGATTTATTTTGATGCATGAATTCGCGCTAGAACGTAGCTCACCCTGGTTTTCACACTGTGGTATGTATGAGGCCGTGGTGAGAGCGATACGGATTGGTGTTCAGGGAACCCAACAGGCCTAAAAGACCTCTTGAGTGGGGTGAAGGTGAGGGGCTAGGACCTGACATAATCCATTCAGGGAACCCAACAGGCCTAACAAACCTCTTGAGTGGGGTGAGGGTGAAGGGCTAGGACCTGAATCAGGGAACCCAATAGGGGCGAGCAAGACCATGACGGGTTAGGACCAGGTATTAAAAGTACTCCCACTTGCACTTGAGACTAGAGGCTTCACTCGGTATGGGGTAGATAAGACCTACTGCAGGCACCCCCAACCATGTTATGGGTTCATAGAGTATGATGTACCGTGTATATCACATGGAGTACGATGTACCACATGGTTGAGATATTGATGAGAAACGTTTGGCAGAGAACTAACCCACCTTCGTTCCAACATGATACCCCGTACACCGAGATCCGTGTGATCTGGGATGATATGTGACATAGTTGGCCAACATAGTCTACGAGCTTATAGTGACTTATCTCCCTTGCTTGATTTGCTTACTACCACATGATTTTAATTTATAAGTGTGATTGTGACTGTCTAGGGTAGACCCGAGGGAGGGTCGAACCTTGTGGACTTGAATTGTGAAATGAGAATGATGTTTGTGATTGAGAATTGATTTTTTGGGATTTTGTTGTATATGAGAAAGAGATGAGTTTTAAAAAAGATGTTTCAAGTGAATTTCCCTTTTTATTATGTGATTTGACAATGATGAGCATGAGATGGTTTGTACATGATGATTTTACCATGTTTTATTATGCCAATTTACATGATTTAAATACATGATATATGTATACGCATATGGCATAGTTTTGTTTTCCTCATGCTCCGAACTATAAATGATTTATGCATACACTATCAGCATGTAGATAGAGTAGTTATCTACCATGCTTGCATTATTGCCTTATTGAGCGTGTGGTTGAGCATCCCTCTCTATTTTCCCCCTCCTACAGAGTGTGCATAATGGCCCAATGAGGACTGAGGCATTTTGGTTAAGACATCCGCTGCATCTCCATCACTCAAAGGTATATACACAGTGATTCCTTTTTATATTTAAACAATGTAAAAGCACAGTAGTCATTTGTAATGTAATTATGGGGGATGTAGATGTTAGTAAACATCTTCTGTATGAATGAATGATTAAATTTCGAATGTATTACATCGTTTTTATTAATTGTGGATGAATGGTAAGTGGTGATTATTTTTTACTCACAGCCCAACTATATGTGGTGAGTTTGTTCACGACCGGGTAAAGTAACAGTAAAACGTGAAAAATTTATTTAGATTTCTGGTTAAAAAGAATGAAAAGGGTCGTGACAAGCATGAATTCAGTTTGTATAATTGACGATTTGTATCTATAGGTATATTGCATAAAAGTTTCAAATAAAGATGCATGCTTTAGATATGAGTCAATAAGGAAATGATTTCAAGGCATGAGCATAGTATTTTGTATATAGTGTGGTTATCTACTTGCTTGCCTGATTTCCTTACTGAGCTGTGAGTTCACTCCCTTTTCATATCCCCTCTCTACAGAGCGTTCACAGTAGTCAAGCACGGCTAATGACTGATATTCCTTGATCCGCTACATATCCATCTTATGAGAGGTATACATATTTGAACGCTTTGTACTGAACAATGTAAAACACAGTTATGTAAACTAATGTACGGTTGGGGATGTATATGTACAAATATTCGTATTTAAAGTATATGAGTTTACTTTTAAGAAAAGAATACTTATAGTCAATAGAATATCTATGTTGACATGTATGTATGTATGGAATGAATGTGGTTGAGGTGACTAATATCGAATCACAGCCCAACTGTTTGGTGTTGAGTTATGACAGAAGGAGAGGTAAGTAAAATGCGAGAAAAATTTGTGGTAATTTTAGTAGGTCACGGGAGGGGAGGTCGTGATAAGAAGGAAATAAAATAAATATAATGAAATAAGAATTAGAAATTAAAAATTAGAAAAAAAATAAATATACTCTATAGGTGATTATAAGTTTTTGAGAAATTCTGCCAGAATGATGGATAGTTTCTGTAAGACCCGATTTTATCGTAAAAGCAAAAGAGAATTAATAGAAATGTTCGAGTGCATTTAAAAATGCAAAAGGATTGAAATGGTATTCCCGAACACATGCAAGTGGTAAAACGGTCAAAAGATCAAAATTCGGTATTAATCGGGACAAGAAAATTTAATTAAAAATATGGGATTGAGAAATCTTGATCAATAACGAAAAAATAATTAAATTTTGGGTTAAATTGATCAAGATATGAATTTATTGGAATAAACCGAAATTTTCGTATCGAAAAATAATCCCGAAAATAATCGAAAAATATACCGAAAAGGTAAAATTGGACTGAGAAATTTATTTACAGATTAAATGAATAAAATATAATTTTTTTGAGATATTTGTGGATTTTAATATTATTTTAATGAATAAAATAATATTAAAAATAAATAAATAAATAAATAAAAAATGATAATAATTGAAAAAAAAATATGAAAACGCGAAAAAAAATGAATCGCGAAAACAGAAGAAAGAAACGAAGCCGAGCCGACCTCTGCCTTTACCGACGAACGGAGACCACCGGCGACGGTGAGCCCAGGTAAGAGGCAGCCCAGCTGAGGCCATCGCCGGCGTTGGTAGGCGGAAGAGAGGCGGCGAACAGCGAGAGAAAACGAAACTGAGGCAACCGAGGGGGAGAAAGGCGATTCCCGGCGACCGGCGCCGATTCGAGGCCGGCCACCACCGGCCGAGCGTCCCCCAGCCGCAGGCATCTTGATTTGGGGCAGTACCGACGGGTAGAACGTCAGCCAGCGATGGAAACGGAGGCCAAACCGAAATGGTACCGTCGACGGAGGAGAGAAGAGCCGAACCGACCACTTTCCAGCGGCCTTGAACGAAACCTAAGGCAGATCCGAGCTGCGGACGACCCAACGGAGCCACTGTCGGTGGAAACCGACGGAGAACCGGCTGGCAAGCCACTGAACCGGCCGAACCAATCTAAACCGGCGGTCTGAACCAGGTTGAACCGAACCGGACCAAGCCGGTTCAGCCAAAAAGAAAAGGAAAAATGAAGAAAAAGGGAAAAAGAAAAAAAGGAAAAATTGGGAAAAATTTCTATGATGCAATCGAGCTATGGGTAAGTCGGTAAGATTTCAAATTGACCGATTTAAATTATGGAATATTTAATTTTATTAATATCCGACTGAAAATTTACACGAAAATATATTTAATCGTGTAGCTCGACAATTGGCATCAACCGAGAGCTCGAGATAGCCTCAATTTGTGTACGATCATGGAATCTCGGGTAAGTAACCCTTATTTACGACAATATTGCATCGTTATGCGTGTTGATGAATTACAGATTTAATTTCCATATTAAATGAATTAAATTCTAGAAAATTGGATAAATTGTCGTAAATAATAAATTGAGATATCCGAGAATTTAGAACGAGGCTAAATAAATACTGATGAGCCCGATGAGCCCAATAGGCCTCGATGATGTGAATAGTACGTGAGAAAACGGGCTTAAGGCCGATTAAGGCCCATTAAGATGCAATCGGGCCTAATATGGGTAAACAGACCCAATGATTTAAATTAAGCCCAGAAAATATGAAATACAATTAATTGTATTGTATTTGACCTAATGAATATTTATCCCCAGTTTCGAGGATTGGATTCGGAGCAAATCGGACTGCGTGATGAGTCATTAGTGGAAAGGTCAGACTGTACAGAAAAATGAGGTAAGGGAATTATGTGAGCAGCTAGAGGTAGCTACGCATATTTTAATTGTTTTTGTATACACTGATTATGTATGTATACACGATTATTGTATAATGATCCTAAAAGTGGTTTAAATAAATTTAAGGATTAAAATAGGTGAAAAGACTATTTTACCCCTATTGAGGGAAGTTCACCTAAGGATAGTGAAAGCATGACATTGACATGCATGAAATGCATGATTTAAGGAAATTTTATGATTAAGGAATTTTATTGATTTTAATCAAAGCAAAGCGATAGATTGGCCAGTAATTGCATGAATTTCACCTGATAACACTACGTAAGTGTTATTTATATTTAAATGGAAATTTCTTTGGAAAACGGCCAACTATCAAGTTTATATGGAAACAGATAGTGCTGACACGTAGTTCGCACTATATCTGCGTTTGTGAATGTGCATAAATGTGCTTGACCGGTTGCTCGCACTGACTTGTGTTACATCATATGCATGAAATGTGCTAGAGCGGTTGCTCGCACTGATTTTATGATTTGATATGCATGAGAGCTGCTGGAGCCTAGCTCGCACTCTGTTTTGACATGTTTTGACATATTTTGACTTGTTTTGACCTGATATGCATAAAAAGGTGCTGGAGCAATTGCTCGCACTAGTTTTAATGATTTGACACGCATGAGAGGTGCTGGAGCCTAGCGCGCATCCTGTTTTAATATAAAATTTGCATAAAGCCATGCTGGAGTGTAACTCACACGAGATTTGATTAATTATGCATAAAGCCGTGCTGGAGTGTAACTCACACGAGATTTGATTTACTTGAGCATTTATTTGTGCTGGAGCGTTGCTCGCACAAAGTTTTATATGGTTTTATAATTCATTTGAATGTCGTACTGGAGTTTTTCTCGTACGAGGTTTTCACTGAGTTTTTATACATATCCGTACTAGAGCATTGCTCATACGTGGATTTTACTTGAATTTATAATCAGTTTAAGTCATACTGGAGCCCTGCTCGTACGCAGATTTCAGTGATTTTTATGAAATCGTGCTAGAGCTTCGCTCGCACGAGGTTTTCTGATATCATAAATATACATGGAGCCGTGCTTGAGCTTCACTCGCACAGGGATTTATATTACATGCATATAGCCGTGTTGGAGCCTCCTGTAGACTGTGTGTCACAGTGAGATGATATGCTCACACGTGCGTACTGAGACAGAGATGATATGGGTGGATAAGACCTATTACAGGTACCCCTGACTGAGCTTGGGTTCACGGAGTACGTTGTACCGTGTATGTCACGCGAAGTACACTGTACCTTGGGGATTGTTGGAGTGGAGTGGTATTAGCCACGAGACAGCAAGCCTTGCCCTCGCAATCCTGGTGTTATGCTGTTCTGGTGTGATACCCCGCACACTAGGTACCGTGTTGCCAAGGATCACGAGGATATGGCCATAGTCCTATGTTGTTACTGATAATTACCTACTTGTCTCACATGATATAACTTGTGGTTTGATAGACCAGGGTAGACCCGAGGAGGGGTCAGGCCCCCGATTTTACGATTTGATGATTTTATGATCTTCTGATATGTGACCCTGAAAGAAGGGTGGTTTTATAACCAAAGTTTATAATGAATTTTAAATAAATTGTTTTATGAGATGATTGACCCGGAAGGGTAGTTTATACTGCAGTTTTAATGAATTGATTTAAATGCAGTAACATAATGATGTTTTTCATGCTTTTATTTGAAATCCATGATTTGTCTTACATGACATGAAAGCCTGCATGATCTTGATTAAACTCATGCTTATTATGATTTAATGATGTCACATAAAATGCTTTGATGCATAAGTAGTATGATTTATATATGCGCGAACAATTTTATAAACTAAGTCATTGATGTTTGCATGACTTTGTGCTTGATGATTTTAATGAAAAGAAATAGATTTAAGGGCATGGCATTATGAGCATGTAGATAGTGGAGCTATCTACTTACTTGCATAATTACCTTACTGAGTGTGTGGTTTGCTCACCCCCTTATTTTTCCATCTTTTCAGAGCACTCACAGAAATTAGTAAGCGGCTGAGGACTTGCATGCTTGGTATCCGCTGCTTCCCATTGAGAGACAGATATACACATTTGTAGAGTTTTGTATCTAATATGTAATGCACAGTACTGTAAACAGATATGATGTCGGGGATGTAGAGTTATAAATACCATTGTGTAGGTATTTAATTAAAGTCAATGGATAGTAAACTCTGATATGTGAATGTGAATATAGAAATGGAAATGGTAATAGTGTAAGGTGACTAACACCGAATCATAGCCCAACTGTGTTGTAGGATGGTCACGATGAGAGAAAGGTAAGAATTAAATAATAAATGAAAGAGCGAAAAATTTACTCTGATTTTTAGGTAATTTAAGTCGTGACAAGTTTTTGGTATCAGAGCTGAGTTGGCTTCATATGAGTCGATGTTAGTAGTTAAGAAAGTTTACATCCCCATGTACTGTGCATTATTTAGATACAATTATGTATATCGAGATGGAAGTGCAGCTAAGAATTTGATTTTTAAATGCAAGAATAGACTCATTAACTGATAGCCGCTATGGTTAAGAGGCGACTACACGAGCTCGAGGCCGTAGAGATAGGCCCGAGAGTTGTACTGAGTTGCCATATGAGACTCGAGATGAGATTGACGTGGAGGCTGATGTTGAGCATGCCCCACAGAGTCTGACAGTATTGAGATACGCTTCACGAAGTTGGAGCGGAGTGTGGAGAATATAATAAAGCTAATTGCTCAGAGTATGCATGAGATTTCAGGGCGAGTCGGAGCATTGGTGAAAGTCCGCTCGACCCATCTTAAGAGTTAGACATCCAAAATGGATATGAAAAAATAATTCTAGTTGAATTCTGATGACAGAATATCCCGGATATTATTTAAAGGAAATTACAAATTAAATTATTTACTCTGACCTAGAGGAACTGATTGAATGACGAGTATGAAACTCAGTTTATATTCATGGACAAATATGACCCGACACTATGAACAATAAGAGTCAGAATGTCTGAAAGTTCATGGAAGGGCTCAGATTGTCAATTACATTCCAATTAGCCCATTAGATATCACTACGTATGTTGAGGCAGTGCGCAAACTACAGTTGTGTGAACAAGATTATAAGTTGCACGCCTCTGAGATTGGAAAAGGTAATAAGGGCTGAAATAGAGACAAAAGAGAATAGAGAATGACAGAGATGTCAGAACGGGAAAAAGGTATTGGGTAAAAGCTTAGAGCTGATGAGTCACGGGGTAAGATGATTGGTAAGACCCCAGTGTATCCAAATACAATATTTTTAGGGGTATTGTGATTTGAGAACCCCGACCTACTACGAAGCAGTGTAGCAGTGTAAACAGTGTAAGATATGTGGTAGTTACCACGGAAATAAGATGTTGGACGAGGGCGAGTGTATGTCTTGGACCAGGACACTACAGATGTTTCATCAGATGTGGTGGAAGATACCACACTGGTTGTGAATAATGAAGTAATTATTTTAATTGATCCTGGTGCCACGTATATATTCATATCGCATTTAGTTGCTTATAAGCTAGTGAAAGATGCGAAGCCTGTACCCTTAAGCAAGATAATGATAGTTAGTTAATTTTCACTAACTGAATATGAGTATAGAGATAATAAGTTGAAAATAGGGGTGAAAACATCATTGAAAGGTGTACTGTAAGTTTGACAAGTAATGAAAGAGTTTGTTATAAGTGATATATGAAATGAGTTAAGCTTGGAGATGTTGCATAAGAGATATATTGGATTAAGCGATATGTTATGACTATGAATTGCGACCAAGGATAAGAGGAAGGATATATCCATAACCTATAATTTGAAATCGACAGTCGTAAAGTATACATTTAAAATTTGGGTACCTTTACTGGTACGATAAAGAAATATAGAATTCGATTAATCATGAAGGTATAAAAATTAAAATTTTATAAAATCCGTTAATATAAGAAAAAGGAAATGACGTGGGTTAGTATCTTGAACGGAAGTGATTACGAAATGACATTATACGTTTATGTGTACATAGGTCAAGAATATGGATGATTGAAATTGTCAGGACCTCATTCTCAATCCATGACTTAACCAAAAACCACTATAAATTTTTCGCATTTTTAACTTACCTTTCCTCTCTTCAATGGTTGGGCTGTGATTCGATGTCAAAGTCCTCACTTACCACATCATCCATTATCATACATACATGTCAATATATTGTTACTGACTATAACTGCTTTATAATACATGTGAGACTATATAAAATCTAACACAAATACATTCCCCATAATATATATGTCATATACATCACTGTGCTGTTTTTATGTTTAGATACACAACTATACAAAATAGGTATACTTGGCGATCGATAGGAACTAGCAGTGGACTCGGGAACACTATCCCTCTATAGCTCTCGCTCTACTGCTGATGCTCTGTAGAGAGATGTAAAGAAAGGGGGGTGAGCATACAACGCGCTCAGTAAGGAAATCAGGCAAGCAAGTAGATATCTACACTACCTACTCAAAATAATGCTATGCCTTGAAAACGTTATTTCCTTTACTTACTTTAAAAGCATGTCCTTAAATATAATATATATACTTGTACAAATTAAATCCCATGTACAGAAATCATGCTTTCTTTCTCAATGTAGGCATGTAGTGCAAAAACAATGCATCTTAATATAAATCATGCCTTTATGTAAATCATGCCATGTATATTTAAATCACAATAAATATGGCATTAAATAATTCACATAACAAAATCGGAGTCCGACCCATCCCTCAGGTCTGTCCGCAATTTAAATCAGTCAATCAAAGTGATATATCATGTGAGACTCTATGGTGAAATGTAAATAGTATCCTGGACTATGATCATATCCGACATGTGAACCCAAGCCACACAGTACTCGGTGCGCGGGGTATCACTGCTGCAACGGGAGGATGGTCAATCCATTACAACCGTCAGCTATACAACACGCGGTACAACGTACTCCCATACGCCGGGCACGGTACAAAGTACACCCGTGGACCCTACATCATAGTCACGGTGCCTACCATAGGTCTTACCCCTCAAACCATGGAATATCATACCACATCTCTAATACCCTCATGCTGGCCATCCTCTCATGATGTGACACTCAGTCACACAAGGATGCGGCATGGGTTGGTAACATATATTATATATCACATACAGTGCGTGCCCTTGAGTGCGACACACAGTTGACACTACGCTCGAACACTGTTTCACATCACAAACTCAACTCTATTGCGAGTAAACCTCCAGCAACTAGGTCAATGCATAGTACATGTATTAAATCAAGTACGAACAATAGCTCCAGTACCATGCTATGCATATCATCAAATCAAGTACGAGCAATAGCTCTAGTACTATGTCACGTATAAACCATGAAAAATTGAGTACGAGCAACGCTCCAGTACTCTGTCATGTATCTCATGTAAAACTCGAGTACAAGCTAATCGTTCCAGCACTCTGTCATGCATATCTCATATAAAACTGAGTACGAGTAAGAACTCCAGTACTCTTATCATGCGTGTCATAGAAAACTAGTACGAATCAAAATTCAGCACTAATGTATGTGGAAAATAGATGAAATCTCGTGCGAGCTGTGCTCTAGCACGATTCATTCTCAAAAAATATGATAGATAGCTCTTTAAAAAGGGATGGTTTACAAAATGTTAAAATCAGCACTATAAAGTGTGCTTAAGTCACATCAACCTTAAAATCATTATCCCATCTATTTATTTTCATGCTAAACAGCAGTTAAATACTCACAATAGTAGTTTCCATGCTTCTTGCAACATTTCACAAAAGTTTGACTTTTTGACTAACTAGGGGTAAAATCATAATTTGGTACTATCGGATCGCAATGATTATTATTCACTTTCTCTGACCCTCAGAGTTTTTAAGTGAATGTAAAAGCAGACAAAAATACGTGTAGGTATCTCTAACTACTCACAAAAGTCCCTTACCTCAGATCACGTCAAGTGACCTCACTTCCTCGGTGCTTCTAAATCTCGCAATCCGATCAGCTCTCAATGTAAACTCCGGAGCTGTAAATAACCATTCCTCAGGTTAATTATACTTTTCCTACTGTATTACACATTAATACAGTCTATTTTCCCTTAATGGGCTTTAAAATCCTTAATGGGCCTAACTATGCCTTAAGCCCATTTTCATTTTACTATTCACTTTTGTTGGGCCTATTGGGCTTATGGGGCCTACCAACTCTTATTAGGCTTGTCCTAGGCCCATTACATCATATTGGGCCTAAAATATTTGGGCTTGGCCCATTGGGCCTCTCGGCCACATGCCATGGTCGAGAGCTACCCATGCCTCGGTTTCACCATGGCATGCCATCCATGCCAATTATCTAGCCAATTTCACTTAGGCATTTTCACAAACACTTGGTTGGCAACATTCCTAACATCATATAGTTCATTTAGGCATTTTATCAAACACTTTGTGTGCCAACTAATTACATGTATTAATTAATCAAATTGACTAATTCTAATTACACCATAATCATTAACACATGTACATTAATCCATTTATGTCTTAAAAGTCATGTGGACATAAATCACTATCCTATTACTCACTCTCGGCCTAGGCAACATCATGGTGATTTATTATGTTTCAATGATTAAAACATATACCAATATACTTAAAATCATTCATACATTAACATTTATGAAATTGAAAATTAGAAAATATACCAATTGTTGTGTTCACCCTTTGGCCGAAACTTTGGAGGCTCTCGGTTTGCACTCTATGGCTCCTTGATAGCAAATTCCAACATATGTCACTCTCCTTTCAATTTGGAACAACTTCCATGAAGAATGCAAGTTCCAAATATGCTTAATTCCTAGTGATTTCTAGTGAGAGAAAGCTTGGATATTATGTTTCAATGGTTTCTTCTTCTAGCCGAATTTGGTGTGATGAAGATGACAATGGTGTGGCTGATTTTATAAGCCACTTACTTAGCCATTAAGCCTTATTTTTCAGCCATTATACTTGACTTTCCAAACCTTAGCCATGAGTCACCTTATGAGTCACCTTATGAGTCATAGTTAACTTTAACTATGGTTAGATATTTATCTCATGAGCTTTTCCATTTGGGCTTCTCGGTTTGGGCTTTATTAATGGGCTTTCGGGCTGAAATTTTTACTATGTCTCAGGCCTTTAATTGTCTCAAAATTTGGTCGATCAATTGGTCCAACAATTCGGTCTAAAGGACCTAAAAATTTCGATATACGCTTAGTATACCTTAATGGGCTTTAAAATTTTCACCTTAGGCCCATTACGTTTTTAACCATTAAATTTAATCCGGAATCCTTCCGAATAAATTTTCCTTACTTTCGGGGATGATTACCTTGTATTCTGGCCAAGAATATTTTTCCCCAATTTTTTTTCCACACTTAGGTTAATTTTTAACCATGATTAGTCAACCATGGTAAAAGTCCACTTTCTTAACTATAGTTGACTTTTTCCTTAACCATTGACCAAGTTGACTTTTCTCAAAACTTCAAAAGTGTCATATCTTATGTCTTACACTCTCATCTTTATATTCCAACCGCTCCCGGTGGATAATTTCACCCGAAACACCTTTTTTTTGCCAAAAAGGTCCATTTTACCCTTTTTAGCTTTTACTCTCATTTTGTATGTTCGGGACTAAATCAAGCTGACTTTCCTTCATGAGCTCTCTACGCTCTCTCATTTTAACTTCTTATTTTCAGTCAGAATGATTTAGAATAACTCTGTTTAGCCTGTGATACTCATCGCTCACATTAGGCATTTTATGTAGCAGTTGCGTGTTAAATCATTTCACTAACACTGTAAGTCTAGTAATTACTCTTCTTATGATTCAACTATAATTACATAGTGTCAGGACCCGTTCTCAATCCATGACTTAACCAAAAACCACTACAAATTTTTCACATTTTCAACTTACCTTTCCTCTCTTCAATGGTTGGGCTGTGATTCGATGTCAGAGTCCTCGCTTACCACATTTATCCATTATCATATATACATGTCAATATATTGTTACTGACTGTAACTGCTTTATAATACATGTGAGATTTATATAAAATCTAATACAAATACATTCCCCATAATATATATCATATACATCACTGTGTTGTTTCTATGTTTAGATATACAACTGTACAAAATAGGTATACCTGGCGATCGATAGGAACTAGCAGTGGACTCAGGAATACTATCCCTCGATAGCTCTCACTCTACTGCTGACGCTCTGTAGAGAGATGTAAAGAAAGGGGGGTGAGCATACAACGCGCTCAGTAAGGAAATTAGGCAAGCAAGTAGATATCTACACTATCTACTTAAAATAATGCTATGCCTTGAAAATATTATTTCCTTAACTCACTTTAAAAGCATGTCTTGAAATATAATATATATATACTTGTACAGATTAAATCCCATGTACAGAAATCATGCTTTCTTTCTCAAATGTAGGCATGTAGTGCAAAACAATGCATCTTTATATAAATCATGCCTTTATGTAAATCATGCCATATATATTTAAATCACAATAAATATGGCATTAAATAATTCACATCACAAAATCGGAGTCCGACCCATCCCTCAGGTCTGTCCGCAATTTAAATCAGTCAATCAATGTGATATATCATGTGAGACTCTGTGGTGAAATGCAAATAGTATCCTGGACTATGATCATATCCGATATGTGAACCCAGGCCACACAGTACTCGGTGCGCGAGGTATCACTGCTGCAACGGGAGGATAGTCAGTCCACTACAGCCGTCAGCTATACGTAACACACGGTACAACGAACTCCCATGCCCCGGGCACAGTACAAAGTACACCCGTGGACCCTACATCACAGTCGGGGTGCCTGCCATAGGTCTTAGCCCTTAAACCATGGAATATCATACCACGTCTATTTACCCTCATGCGGATATCCTCTCACAAGATGTGACACACAGTCACTCAAGGACTCGGGCATGGGTTTTAACATGTATTAGATATCACATACAGTGTGTGTCTTGAGTGCGACTCACAGTCGACACTCCCCTTAAACACTGTTTCACATCACAAACTCAACTCTAGTGCGAGTAGACCTCCAGCATCTAGGTCAATGCATAGTTAATGTATTAAATCAAGTACGAGCAATAGCTCCAGTACCATGCTATGCACAATATCATCAAATCAAGTACGAGCAATAGCTCCAGTACTATGTCATGTATAAACCATGAAGAATCGAGCACAAGCAACGCTCCAATACTCTGTCATGTATCTCATGTAAAACTCGAGTACGAGCTAATCGCTCCAGCACTCTGTCATGCATATATCATGTAAAACTGAGTACGAGTAAGAACTCCAGTACTCTATCATGCATGTCATGGAAATCTAGTGCGAATCAAAATCCAGCACTAATGTATGTGGAAAATATATGAAATCCCGTGTGAGCGGTGCTCTAGCACGATTCATTCTCACATAATACGACAGATGGCTCATTAAAAAGGGATGTTTTACAAAATATTAAAATCAGCACTATTATGTGTGCTTAATTCACATCAACTTTAAAATCATTAGCCCATCTATTTATTTTCATGCTAAACAGCAATTAAACACTCACAATAATTATTTCCATGCTTTTTGTAACTTTTCGTAAAAATTGACTTTTTGACTAACTAGGGGCAAAATCGTAATTTGCCACTATCAGGTCACAATAATTATTATTCACTTTCTCTGACCCTTAGAGTTTTTAAGTGAATGTAAAAGCATATGAAAATACGTGCAGGTATCTCTAACTACTCACAAAAATCCCTTACCTCGGATCACGTCAAGTGACCTCACTTCCTCGGTGCTGCTAAATCTCGCAGTCCGATCAGCTCTCAATGTAAACTCCGAAGCTGTAAATAACCATTCCTTAGGTTAATTATACTTTTCCTACTGTATTACACATTAATACAGTCTATTTTCCCTTAATGGGCTTTAAAAATCCTTAATGAGCCTAACTATGCCTTAAGCCCACTTTCATTTTACTATTCACTTTTGTTGGGCTTATTGGGCTTGTGGGGCCCATCAACTCTTATTGGGCTTGTTCTAGGCCCATTACACCCTATTGGGCCTAAAATATTTGGGCTTGGCCCATTGGGCCTCTCGGCCACATGCCATGGCCGAGAGCTATCCATGCCTCGATTTCACCATGTCATGCCATCCATGCCTATTTGTCTAGCCAATTCACTTAGGCATTTTCACAAACACTTGGTAGGAAACACTACCAACCATCATATAGTTCATTTAGGCATTTTATCAAACACCTTGATTGCCAACTAATTACATGTATTAATTAATCAAATTGATTAATTCTAATTACACCATAATCATTAACACATGTACATTAATCCATGCCTAAAAATCATATTGACATAAATCAATATCCCATTACTCACTCTCGGCCTAACCCACTTCATGGTGATTTAATATGTTTCAATGCTTAAAACATATATCAACATACTTAAAATCATCCATACATTAACATATATGAAATTGGAAATTAGAAAATATACCAATTGTTATGTTCACCCTTTGGCCGAATCTTTGAAGGCTCACAGTTTGCACTCTATTGCTCCTTGATAGCCAATTCCAACATATGTCACTCTCCTTTCAATTTGGAACAACTTCCATGAAGGATGCAAGTTTCAAATATGCTTAATTCCTAGTGATTTCTAGTGAGAGAAAGCTTGGAAAATATGTTTCAATGGTTTCTTCTTCTAGCCGAATTTGGTGTGATGAAGATGACAATGGTGTGGCTGAATTTATATGCCACATACTTAGCCATTAAGCTTTACTTTTCAGCCATTTAACTTGACTTTCCAAGCCTCAGCCATGAGTCACCTAATGAGTCACCTTATGAGTCATGGTTAGCTTTAACTATGGTTAGATATTTATCTCATGGACTTTTCCATTTGGGCTTCTCAGTTTGGGTTTTCTTAATGGGCTTTCGAGCTGAAATTTTTACTATGTCTCGGGCCTTTAATTGTCTCAAAATTTGGCTGATCAATTGGTCCAACAATTTGGTCTAAAGGACCTATGAATTTCGATATACGTTTAGTATACCTTAATGGGCTTTAAAATTTTCACCTTAGGCCCATTACGTTTTTAACCACTAAATTTATTCCAGAATCCTTCCGAATAAATTTTCCTTACTTCCGGGGATGATTATCTTGTATTCTGGCCAAGAATATTTTTTCTCAAATTTTTCTCCACACAGGTTAATTTTTAACCATGATTAGTCAACTATGGTAAAAGTCCACTTTCTTAACTATAGTTGATTTTTTCCTTAACCATTGACCATATTGACTTTTTCTTAAAATTCCGAAAGTGTCATATCTTATGTCTTACACTCTCGTCTTTATGTTTCAACCGTTCTCGGTGGATAATTTCACCCGAAACACCTTATCTTGCCAAAAAGGTCCATTTTACCCTTTTTAGCTTTTACTCCCGTTTTCTATGTTCGGAACTAAATCAAGCTGACTTTCCTTCATGAGCTCTCTATGCTCTCTTATTTTAAGTTCTTATTTTCAGTCAGAATGATTTAGATTTACTCGGTTTAGCCTATAACTCTTATAGCTCACAATAGGCTTTTTATGTAGCTTTTGCGTGTTAAATCATTTCTCTAACACTTTAAGTCTAGTAAATACTCTTCTTATGATTCAACTATAATAACATAGTGTTCATACACATAGGAATCATAAGGAATAAGCTACAAATAATCTGGGTCTGACACATAGTGTTCATACACATAGGAATCATAAGGTACAAGCTACATAAAAATCCGGGTCTGACAATCCTCCGCCACTTAAAAAAATTTAGTCCTCCAAATTAGAACCAAGTCAATCATCAAATAGGTGAGGGTACTTCTCTCGCATCAGACTCTCTAGCTCCCAAGTAGCTTCCTCTGAAGTATGATGCTGCCAGAGAATCTTCACTAACCCGATGGTCTTCGATCTCAATACCGTATCCTTCCTATCTAATATCCGAATCGGTCTCTCTACATATGACAAGTCCTCTCGGAGCTCTAAAAGCTCGTAACTAATCACATGTGTCGGATCCGGGTGATACTTCCGAAGCATCGATATGTGGAAGACGTTATGGACACCTGATAAGTCCTGTGGCAATGCCAACCTATAAGCCTTATCTCCCACTCGATCAAGTATCTCAAAGGGTCCAATATAGCAAGAATTTAATTTCCCTCTCTTCCCAAATCTCGCTATGCCCTTGGAAGAAGAAACTCTCAAAAACACGGATTCACCAACTGCAAACTCTAGTGGCCTACGTCTCCTGTCAGCGTAATTCTTCTGTCTGCTCTGGACTGTCCTCAGTCTCTCTATTATCAAGCGGACGTCCTCAGATGCTTGCGTAACCATGTCAGGAACGAAAATCTTACGGTCACCCACTTCTTCCTATCCAATAGGGGAACGACATCTACAGCCATACAAAGCCTTATACGGTGTCATCCCGATACTTAAATGATAATTGTTGTTCTAGGCAAACTCGGCTAGTGGCAAGTGGTCATCCCAGGAGCCTCTAAAATCTAGCACACATGCTCTCAACATATCCTCCAAAGTCTGTATAGTCCTCTCTGACTGACCATCTGTCTGAGGATGGAAAGCGGTGCTCAAACTCAACTGGTTCCCATGGCTTCCTGAAAATGTCCCCAAAAGTGGGAAGTGAAGCGGGAATCCCTATCAGAGAATATGCTCACTGGTACACCGTGTAACCTCACTACCTCGCGTACATACAGTTCTGCTAATGAACTCAGAGTATCGGTCGCTCTCATAGCTAGGAAGTGGGCTGACTTCATCAGTCTGTCGACGATCACCCATATAGCATTGTAATTCCTGTGGGTTCTCGGTAGACCCATCACGAAATCCATGGTGATATGCTCCCATTTTCATGTCGGTATAGGTAGAGACTGCAATAACCCTGTAGGTTTCTGATGCTCTACCTTCACCTGCTGACATACGAGACACTTTACCACAAAGTCTGCTACATCTCTCTTCATACCCCGACCACCAGTATACCTTCCGGAGGTTCTGATAATCTTGTTACTCCCCGGATGTAACGTATACCTCGACGAATGAGCTTCCGCCAATATCAATCTCCTGAGTCCAGAATCCTCGGGAAAACATAATCTACCTCTGAACCTCAGTAGTCCGTTCGAACTCAACTCAAAATCAGACATTGTGCCCTTCTGCATCTGAATACTCACATCCATACAAAATGGATCAGTCTGCTGAGCCACTCTGATCCTGTCCAACAGATCCGGCTCCAAGCGTAGACTAGCTATCACATAGCCTGTATCCATGTCAGAAGGCACGACTCCCAAACTGAGGTTAGCAAACTGCACTAGCAAATCATGTTCCCTAACCATCATGTACGATACCATCCCCAGGCTCTTCCTGCTCAAGGCATCGACTATAACGTTAGCCTTACCCAGATGATAAAGTATCTCGCAATCGTAGTCTTTCAGAAGCTCTAGCCATCTTCTTTGTCTCATGTTCAGCTCTTTCTGTGAGAACAGATACTTGAGGCTCTTGTGGTCGGTAAATATCTGGAACTTCTCGCCATATAAGTAGTGGCGTTATACCTTCAACGCAAACACTACTGCTGCTAGCTCTAAATCATGGGTCGGATAGTTCTTCTCATGATCCTTCAGCTGTCTGGATCCATAAGCAACTACCTTCCCATCCTGCATCAATACGCAGCCCAATCCCTGATGCGAAGCATCGGTATACACTGCAAATCCTCCTGAGCTGGTAGGGATAGTGAGAATCGGAGCGGTGGTCAATCGACGCTTCAACTCCTCAAAACTCTTCTCACAATCCTCGTTCCATACGAACGGTACACTCTTTCGAGTAAGACGTGTCAACCAAGCAGTCAACTTAGAAAATCCCTTAATGAATCTCTGATAGTATCCAGCTAAACCCAGAAAACTCCTGATCTCGGTGACTATCCTCGGCTGTTCTCACTGAACTACAACCTCTATCTTAGATGGATTAACTGATACACCATCTCTCGATACAACATGTCCCAAAAATGAGATCTATGACAACCAAAAGTCACACTAATTGAGCTTAGCATATAACTCATGCTCTCGTAGAGTCTGCAACACGATCTTGAGATGCTCTTCATGCTCCTCCTTGGATCTTGAATACACCAATATGTCATCGATAAAGACGATAACAAACTGGTCCAAATATGGCTTGAACACATCGTTCATCAAAGCCATGAAAGCAGCTGGAGTATTCGTCAATCCGAATGGCATGACCAAGAACTCATAGTGGCCATATCGGGTATGAAATGCTGTTTTGGATACATCTCCACTTTGAACCTTCAGCTGATGATACCCAGACCTCAGGTCAATCTTGGAAAAGACTTGTGCTCCCTCAAGCTGATCTAACAAGACGTAAATGCGTGGAAGGGGGTATCTATTCTTTATGGTGGCCTTATTCAATAATCGGTAATCTATACACAATCGGAGGCTCTCATCCTTCTTCCTCACAAACAGAACCGGTGCTCCCCAAGGTGAAACACTCGGTCGAACAAAACCCTATCCAACAGCTCCTGTAACTGTCTCTTGAGCTCCTCCAACTCAACTAAGGCCATGCGATATGGTGGTCTCGAAATAGGCTCCGTACCAGGCACCAAATCTATGCAGAACTCCATCTCTCTGTCTGGTGGTAACCCTGGCAATTCATCCGAAAAAACATCTGGGTACTCACTGACCACAGTAATATCTGCCAACTCCGAATGTACCTTATCCATATCTACCATGTACGCAATGAAACCTTGATATGTTGAAGGTTTTCTAAATCAGTAATCATGTAATAATCATAACTACTCCTTGCATAGCGGTTGCTCGCACTGATTTTATGATTTGATATGCATGAGAGCTGCTGGAGCCTAACTCGCACTCTGTTTTGACATATTTTGACTTGTTTTGACCTGATATGCATAAAAAGGTGCAGGAGCAATTGCTCGCACTAGTTTTAATGATTTGACATGCATGAGAGGTGCTGGAGCCTAGCTCGCATCCTGTTTTGATATAAAATTTGCATAAAGTCGTGCTAGAGTGTAACTCGCATGAGATTTTATTAATTATGCATAAAGCCGTGCTGGAGTGTAACTCGTACGAGATTTGATTTACTTGAGCATTTATTTGTGCTGGAGCATTGCTCGCACAAAGTTTTATATGGTTTTATAACTCATTTGAATGTCGTATTGGAGTTTTTCTCGTACGAGGTTTTAACTAAGTTTTTATACATATCCGTACTAGAGCATTGCTCGTACGTGGATTTTACTTTAATTTATAATCAGTTTAAGTCGTACTAGAGCGCTACTCGTACGCAGATTTCAGTGATTTTTATGAAACCGTGCTAGTGCTTCGCTCGCACGAGGTTTTCTGATATCATGAATATGCATGGAGTCGTGATTGAGCTTCGCTTGCACATGGATTTATATTACATGCATATAGCCGTGTTGGAGCCTCCTGTAGACTGTGTGTCACAGTGAGATGATATGCTCAAACGTGCGTACTGAGACAGAGATGATATGGGTGGATAAGACCTATTACAGGCACCCCTGACTGAGCTTAGGTTCACGGAGTACATTGTACCGTGTATGTCACGCGGAGTACACTGTACCATGGGGATTGTTGGAGTGGAGTGGTATTAGCCACGAGGCAGCAAGCCTTGCCCTCGCAATCCTGGTGTTATGCTATTCTGGCGGGTAGGACGACCCACCTCCCGTTTCAGGTGTGATACCCTGTACACTAGGTACCGTGTTGCCAGGGATCACGAGGATATGGCCATAGTCCTATGTAGTTACTGATGTCTCACATGATATAACTTGTGGTTTGATAGACCAGGGTAGACCCGAATGAGGGGTCAGGCCCCCGATTTTATGATTTGATGATTTTATGGTCTTCTGATATGTGACCCTGAAAGAAGGGTGGTTTTATAACCAAAGTTTATAATGAATTTTAAATAAATTGTTTTATGAGATGATTGACCCAGAAGGGTAGTTTATACTGCAGTTTTAATGAATTGATTTAAATGCAAAGCATAATGAAGTTTTCCATGCTTTCATTTGAAATCCATGATTTGTCTTACATGACATGAAAGACTGCATGATCTTGATTAAACTCATGCTTATTATGATTTAATGATGTCACATAAAATGCTTTCATGCATAAGTAGTATGATTTATATATGCACGAACAATTTTATAAACTAAGTCATTGATGTTTGCATGACTTTGTGCTTGATGATTTTATTGAAAAGAAATGGATTTAAGGGCATGGCATTATGTGCATGTAGATAGTGGAGCTATCTACTTACTTGCATAATTGTCTTACTGAGCGTGTGGTTTGCTCACCCCCTTATTTTTCCATCTTTTCAGAGCACTCACAGAAATTAGTAAGCAGCTGAGGACTTGCATGCTTGGTATCTGCTGCTTCCCATCGAGAGATAGGTATACACATTTGTAGAGTTTTGTATCTAATATGTAATGCACAGTACTGTAAACAGATATGATGTCGGGGATGTAGAGTTATAAATACCATTATGTAGGTATTTAATTAAAGTCAATGGATAGTAAACTCTGATATGTGAATGTGAATATGGAAATGGAAATGGTAATAGTGTAAGGTGACTAACACCGAATCATAACCCAACTGTGTTGTAGGATGGTCACGATGAGAGAAAGGTAAGAATTAAATAATAAATTAAAAAGCGAAAAATTTACTCTGATTTTTAGGTAATTTGGGTCGTGACAGTTTCTTATAAAAGTTTCAATATTTAATTATTTAGAATAAAAAGACCATTTAATCAAACCTTTTAAAAATAACATAAAATTAATTAAGTACAATTAGGATGAGAATTGGGAGGGTATTAATCCTTCCTCACACGTAATCGTACCTTTGAACCATAAATCTAAGATGTAAACCAATCTTTGTCTTTAGTTTGTGTAAGTGGCCAATCGCACCTTAGTTTGAATGATTGGTGGCGATTCCATAGTTTTATGTCTAGCTGTTAGGATTCCAAAACTTGGTACATTATGACATCACTTGTGAAGTCAAAAAATCCATTGTCGATGTATTTAATAATTGTCCATTTTTTATTATCCACTTATCAATTTGGACAATATATTACAATTTAGCACGTGGCACAATCATTATATGTTTTTGTTAGAAAATAAATATGTCACGACCCAAACTACCCAAAAATCAGAGTTAATTTTTCGCATTTTATTATTTTCTTACTTAAATTCTTACCTGTCCTCGAATCGTGAACAACACTCCACTAATAATTGGGCTGTGCGTCAATGCCAGTCCCACCATTTAATTACCATCTAACTTATTTATTCTCCAGTCATTTATAATTGTTTTCATTATTTATACATCCCCTAAAGTTTCTTACAAACATGTTACTGTGCTATGCTTATGTCGATACAATATGTACAAGTGTATATACCTTATGTTGATGGGCAGCAGCGGATATCCGGAATGCAGTACTGAGTCGCCTCAACTTCAACTGGAGATTATCTGTGGGAGAAAATGAAAGGGGTGAGCACATCAAGCTCACTAAGGCAATCCTACGAACAAGTAGGTAACCATACTACCTACATGAACGTGGTGCCATGCATAAACCACCCTTTCTCCACACATTTTAAAACAAATGACATGAGTTTATGATGTTATGTAAATCGAGTTTGCACGAAAAATTCAACATGCAATTATTTTAAATCATTTCTTTCTCTTTAAAAATTTCACAATAAAGTCAGGACTCGACCCCTCCTTCGGGTGATCCTGACTCACACAAAATCATGAAAATTGAGTTTCTCGAAAGCATCGATATCCGAAAACATATGTATATATATATATATACAAGATATGAGACTAGGCAATAACTATATATCGGTAATAACCAGGACTGGCCAATATGTGTCCTCGTGAGTCCCTCTAGCCTCACGGATCCCAGTGTGCGAGGTCTCACCCTGATCGGGAACCGCCCGGGAGGTGGGTCAATCCAACCCGTCAGTCTTATCCGATCTCACGCATCCGAAGATGCCGTATCCGAAGATACCCCGTATCACAAAGATACCGTATCACAAAGATACCCCGTATCACAAAGATACCGTATCCGAAGATACCCCACGGTACATCGTACTCCATGCTACTTGCACGGTACATCGTACTCCATGGACCCATATCACTCTAGGTACTCCAGCCCAAATGGCCTGCTTCCCACAGAGAGGTTTTGTTTCTCAATACTCATTGCCATGTCTCAAAACGCACGTGCGAGCCTATTAAATCGGTGACACACAGTCTACCCGATGCTCCAAGCACGGCTCATCGTATGCTCTCATAAAAATCAGTGCGAGCGATGCTCAGCACTCTCATCAAATCAAGTAAAATTGGCAGAGCCCGCTTTACATCTCCACAAGGCCGTCAACCTCATCCCTCACTCTCACCCTACTTAAGAGGTCTTTTGAGCCTGTTGGGCCTTTTGGCTGACTCCAAGGGCAGACAGCGCTACTCCTCAAATCCGGTAAAACTAGTGCGAGCTAGGCTCAGCACTCTATATATAAATCATATGAAAATCTTATAAAATCTGGTGCGAGTTAAACTCCAGCACCCTGTCTTGAAAATCATGCAAAAATATGGTGCGAGTTAGACTCTAGCACCGTGTCACGAAAAAGCATGTGAAATCTGGTGCGACTTATACTCTAGCACCTATGCATGTAAAACTCTAGTGCGAGCTCTCGCTCCAGCACTAATGCATGCATCATACAAATCAAACATCGTGCGAGCTGAGCTCTAGCACGTCACATGTAAATAAAAATACGTAGGCGGCTCGGTTATCTCAAAATAGTTTTCACAGAAATTACATCGTTTAAGGAATGCAATGCTATGCATTTTTCTTTAAAAGTGAGCCAGCCTACTCATGCATGTGTTAAAATACCTCCAGAACGAGCAGGAACCTCTTGTCCTTGCTCCTCTCAATTTTTCCTAATTTGTAAGTTCTACCCTTAACAAAGGGTATTTTAGTAATTTGCCCATTCGGGGCACTAAAATTATTATTCGACCTCTAGACCCTTCAGATAAATTTTAAAGACTGCATATGAACTTGAAATTTCGTAAAGTTTACCTCTAGCAGTCCGTAGAATTCCCTTATCTTATTTTCCTGTCGAGTCTGACCTTTTCTTTTCCAATGTTATCTCGTCGCGCAGTCCGTTATGCTCCCAATCAAATGCCCGGAACTGCGTATTAATATTTCTTAGGTCAAATATTATACAATTTAATTGTATTTAATATTTTCTGGGCTTAATTTAAATCATTGGGCCCATTTACCCATATTGGGCCCGATTGCACCTTAACGGGCCTTAATCGGCCTTAAGCCCGTTTTCCACTTCATTTTCACTTTATCGGGGCCTATTGGGCTCATTGGGCCCTTCAACAATTTATTGGGCCTCGTTCTAACCCTCAAATAGCTAAATTTAATATTTACGACAATTTATCTAAATTTCCATAATTTAATTCAATTTATGCGAAAATTAACTCAATATCACGCATAACGAGGCAATTATCGTAAATAAGGGTCACTTACTCGAGATTCCATGCTAGTACAAAATTCGAGGCTGTCTCGAGCTGTCGTTGGATGCCAATTGTCGAGCTACACAATTCCACAATTTTTCGGGTAAGTTTTTGGCCCAAAATTAATTAAATTAAATACTCCGAAATTTAAATCGGGTCAATTTGACCGCTTATCGACTTACTCGAAGCTCGATTGCATCATAGGAATTTTCTCCAATTTTTCCTATTTTTCTTTTTCCATTTTTCTTCCTTTTTTTCCTCCTCTTTTTGGCTGAACCGGTTCAGTCCGGTTCGGACCGGTTCAGACCGCCGGTTCTCTCCGGTTCGGCCGGTTCACCACTGGTTCACCGCCTTGCCGGCCGGTTCTCTGCCGGCTTCCACCGCCAGCAGCTCCGTGAGGCTGTCCGCATCTCAGATCTGGGCTTGGTTCGCCTCAACGTCGCCGAAAAATGGCCGGTCCTGCCTGTTCTCCTCCGGCCGTCGGACCCATTTGCTTTTCTGCCGTTTCCGACGCCGTCCGCCAGATTCGGTGGCTGCCACCACCACCAATCTGCTCACCATCGCCTGGGGAAGCTTCGGCTGGGGTCGATCGGGCCTGAATCGCGCCGGTCGCCGACGATTTTCTCTCCCCCTCTCGGTTTCGTTTTTCACTCCGTTCGCCGCCGTTTGCCACCGTTCGGGTCTCCAAGGGGCCGGTGGTGGGTCGGGCCTCATCGAGTTCCCTTTTGCCGGTCTCGCCTGGGTCTCCAGTCGCCGGTGGTCACGCCGGCCTTTGCTTCCATTTTCTCCTCTTCCTTTCGCGTTTTCGCGTTTTCTGTTCTTTTTTTTTTCAGCTTCTTTTTTTTTTGTTTTATTAATTTTATTATTATTATTATTATTTATTTTAATTATTTTACTATTCATTAAAATACATTAAAATACCTAAAATATCTCTCAAAAATTATTATTTAAATTCTAAATTCTTTAATTTAATTTAATTTAATTTATTTATTATATTTTAACCCCTTTTTTCGGGTATAATTTCTCCGTATTTTCGGGATATTGTCCCGGGTGACTTTTCGGTATATTTTTCGATTATTTTCGGGATTATTTTTTCGAACTAAAAATTCCGATTAATCCCGATTAATTCCCATAAACTAATATCTTGATCAATTTAACCCGAAATAAATTTATTTCACTTTTATTGACCAAGATTTCTTAAATCCATATTTTTAATTAAAATTTCCTTATCGAAATTATACCGACCTTTGATCTTTTGACCATTTTGCCCTTACACATATTCGGGATTAATTTAACCCGACTTCCGTCATACTTCCCCCATCTTTTCTTATTTAATTTTCGTATTTTAATTAAATTCGGGTCTTACAACTCGCCCCCACTTAAAGAATTTGGTCCTCCAAATTAGAACCAAGTCATATGAGTCCATATACAACTCCGGGTATATCTATCGTATCATACTCTCAAATTCTTGTGTGACCTTCTCCGGAGTGTAATACTACCAAAGGACTTTAATTAGGGAGATCATCTTAAACCTCAATACTTCCTCTTTCTTGTTTAATGCCCGAATCAACTTATCAATATACTTATATCTTCATTAAACTGAACTTTTGGAGTTCATATCCTATCACCTCTGTTGGATCTGGATAGTATTTTCGAAGCATCAAAAGCTGGGACACATTATGGGTGCCTGTTAATTCAGGTGATAACACCAACCTACAGGTCTTATCTCCCACTTGCCTAATCTCTCAAAATATTCCATCCAGCGCAACTCAATTTACCTTCTTCCAAAAGTTCGCTATGTCCTTATTTTCTTAGGACAAGAAATATTTCAACCATACTAATTCACCAAGGGTGAATTCCAATACTTGTCTATCTGCTCTGAGGTGTTCTTAATCTCTCATCCTTAACTAAACATCCTCAAAGACTTATTATCCAAGGTCGAATATAATTCTATCTGTCACCCACTTTTTCTTATCCAATTTTGGGGAACAACCCCTACAGCCATATACTGCCTCATATCTTGTTATCCCGATACTCAACTGCCAATTGTCGTTATTGGCGAATTCAATTTGTAACAACTGATCATTCCAGGAGCTTATAAATCAAGGGCACAAGCTTTCATCGGATCCTCCAGAACCTGTACAGTCCTCTCTGACTGACCATCTGTATGAGGATGGAAAGCTGTGCTAATACTCAGTCGGGTTCCCATAGCTTCCTGAAAAATATTCCCTGAAGTAAGAAGTGAAGTGGGAATCCCTATATGTTACCATGCTCACTGGAACACTACTTCATGTTCCATAATCTTCCTTACACATAAATCCTCATATACACTCTGAGTATTTAGGGATTTCATATCCAGAAGGTTGGTAGACTTAGTCACTCTATCGACTATCATCCGAATAGCCTCGTAATTCACCTGGGTCCTCTGTAACCCATCACGACATTCATGGAGACTTACCCTCATTTTTCGTGCCGTGTCGATATAGGTAGAGGCTGCAATAACCCTGCAGACTTTTAATACTCTACCTTATTCTGTTGACATACTAGGCACTTTTCCACAATCTCTATCATATCTCTTTCCTCATCTGACCACCAATACCCTTTTCGAGATTTCAATATATAATCATTACTTTTCGTATGCACTGTATATCCCGAAAAGTGAGTTTCTGACAACATTACTATCTGATCAACTGTGGTCCTGGGGAGCACTCATACTATCTCGGAACCTCTATAAATCATTACACTCTGTGAACTCTATCATTGTACCCTTCTGAATCTGACCCAAACTATCGACATCCTGCCGATCATCACGCTAAGCCTGGCAAATCCGGGAACTCTCATCCGGTTCTAGTCATCAGGCTAGCTGTCACACAATCACTGTCATCATCAGAAGGGATCACATCAATACTGAGGCTCATAACTATTCAAGCAGCTCACGCTCCCTGACCATCATATGCAATACCATCTCGAGGCTCTTTCTACTCAAAGCATCAGCCTTTCCTGGGTGGTACAATTTTCCACAATCAAAATCTCTCAGAAGCTCTAACCCACTATGTATTCTCATGTTCGCCTCTTTTTGTGAAAACAGATACTCGGGCTTTATGATCAGTGCATATCCATAATTTCTCACCCTGTACCTAATAGTACCATATCCTTGGTATAAATACTGTTGCCAATTTTAAATCATGGGTATCTTCCCATTATACATCAATACACAGCTCCTTCATAATTTTGAGGTATCCATATTCATTGAAAACCTCTTGAGCTGTTGGGTATGGTGAAATTAATCACAGTGGTCAGTTCATACTTCACTTCACCAAAATTCATGTCACATCTATCATCTTATTTATCATCTCATTCAAAGACCACGTTTTCTTAATTAAACGTGTCAACCAAGTATATCCTTTTTGAACTCGCAGCAACCCATTTGTAAAAGCCATTTCTCAATTGTTGCTTATAATTTGCCCTAGACTTTAACTACACCCAATATATCATCGATAATGATGATTACAAATCGGTCCAATCCTTGACTTATGTACGCATAAGCGTATCAGATCCTTCAAAATCGCTTACGTTTTCAGGTACTAACCTGCATCGTTTCCCTTTTCTTATTTTAACGACTCTTATTAAATTTTTACTATGTTAAACTTTATGATTTGTCGAATTCTAATATTTTTATCGTCTTAGTAAGGGTATCCTAATGCTAAAGGTATTTATTACGACGATCGATTTCACGTTATAGGTTATACATATATACTTTTAGACGCTGTCAAGTCTTCAGGCGGGGAGGTATTTTGAAATACCTTTATTAACCCTCAGACTTAACCACAATTACTTTATATACCAGTCCATGTGGTTACAATTTGTATTCGCTACTAATTACTTTAATCCTAATGACTCCATATCGTAAGGATGTTCTTACCTAGCATACGCCTCTTACTCCAATACATCTTGTATTTGGGATCAAAACACATCTCCTTCGTATATCAATTATAACGAAACTCTTGTCATTATTCATTTCGTGAGTATAATCCTTTACTCCTTTAATTTCAACTGTTGCACCCCTTTTTGTCACTTAAAATCTCTATATCCATATTTCGTTAATTAATCCTCCTCTATTGGGGTACTCATTTATCAGTATTGTGCCCAATGATGCAGGCATTCGTGCCTTTTACTCACTTATATGCGAATGAAGGCGGTATGAATAAATGTGTGGCACCAGGATCAATGAACATATGTACTTCATTATTCAAAACAAGTGTGGTATCTTACACCACATCCATGAAACATCAATAGTGTCCTGGTCCAAGACATCCTCTCGCCTTAGTCCAACAGCCTATTTTCCTTTTTCTTTTCAGCTATGGACTCCCTTTTCATTGCAGCTATACCAACAAAGTTTTTCTCTGTCTCTTTACTTTTCTGTGGGGCGATCTCGCCCAACTCTGAGTAATCAATATTAATGGTCCGTCTTACCACACTTAACGACCATTTTCATCAATACCGTGTAGGTATAGACCCTCCTTCCGTGGTATCCACCACACATCTCACACTGCTTACAGTACTTACACTGCTACACCGCTTCGTAGCAGGTCGGGGTCCTCCAATCACAATGCCCCTCAACAGTGCCAAAATCGCATGCACTGAGGCCTTACCAATTATCTTAGTCCATTACTCATCAAATCTAATCTTTTACCAATTACCTTTTTCTCATTTTAACATCTCTGTCATTTCTCGATTCTCCTTTTTTGTCTCTATTTCGGCCCTCACTACCTTTCCCAATCTCAGAGGCGTGCAATTCATGTTCTTATTTACCCAATTGTAAATTTGCGCACTGCCTCGGTATAGGTAATATCTTACGGGCCAATCAGACTCTAACTGAAAGTCGAGTCATTTCGTGGACTTTTAGACATCTCGACTATCACTGTTCATAGTGTCGAGGTAATATCTGTCCAAGAATATAACTGAGTTTTCCATACTCGTCAATAAATCAATTCCTTTTAGGTCAGAGTAAGGACCTTTATCTATAATTTCCTTTAAATCATGTCCGGGATATCCTGTCACCGGAATACATCCCATAAAATTTCTCATCTTAGCTATGGATGTTCAACACTTAAGATGGGTCGAGCGGATTTCCACCAATGCTCCGCTGCGCCCTCTGATCTTATTCATAATCTGAGCAATTAGCTCCTCAAAATAATCTCCACACTCCGCTCCAACTTTGCGAAGCGTGTCTCAATACTGTCCGATCACTCTGTCGGACTCTGCGAGGCATGCTCAACATTAGCCTCCATTTCAATTTCATCATGATTCTCATAGTCAAACTCAGCACGACTTAGCAGACTCAGTTCTACCTCCACGACCTCTGCCTCGTGCACTTTCTCATCTAACGCGACTCATATTAGGCATTCCTGCATTCTCAACCATTTCTTAGTCAAAACCCATCTCGATATACACTATTGTATCTAACTAAGCACAGTAACACGGGGATGTAATTTCTTAATTACTGACACTGACACACATCAGACCAATTCTGCTCTGATACCATAAAATCTGTCACGACCCAAACTACCCAAAAATCAGAGTTAATTTTTCGCATTTTATTATTTTCTTACTTAAATTCTTACCTGTCCTCGAATCGTGACCAACACTCCACTAATAATTGGGCTGTGCGTCAATGCCAGTCCCACCATTCAATTACCATCTAACTTATTTATTCTCCAGTCATTTATAATTGTTTTCATTATTTATACATCCCCTAAAGTTTCTTACAAACATGTTACTGTACTATGCTTATGTCGATACAATATGTATAAGTGTATATACCTTATGTTGATGGGCAGCAGCGGATATCCGGAATGCAGTACTGAGTCGCCTCAACTTTAACTGGAGATTATCTGTGGGAGAAAATGAAAGGGGTGAGCACATCAAGCTCAGTAAGGCAATCCTACGAACAAGTAGGTAACCATACTACCTACATGAACGTGGTGCCATGCATAAACCACCCTTTCTCCACACATTTTAAAACAAATGACATGAGTTTATGATCTTATGTAAATCGAGTTTGCACGAAAAATTCAACATGCAATTATTTTAAATCATTTCTTTCTCTTTAAAAATTTCACAATAAAGTCAGGACTCGACCCCTCCTTCGGGTGATCCTGACTCACACAAAATCATGAAAATTGAGTTTCTCGAAAGCATCGATATCCGAAAACATATGTATATATATATATACAAGATATGAGACTAGGCAATAACTGTATATCGGTAATAACCAGGACTGGCCAATATGTGTCCTCGTGAGTCCCTCTAGCTTCACGGATCCCAGTGTGCGAGGTCTCACCCTGATCGGGAACCGCCCGGGAGGTGGGTCAATCCAACCCGTCAGTCTTATCCGATCTCACGCATCCGAAGATGCCGTATCCGAAGATACCCCGTATCACAAAGATACCGTATCACAAAGATACCCCGTATCACAAAGATACCGTATCCGAAGATACCCCACGGTACATCGTACTCCATGCTACTTGCACGGTACATCGTACTCCATGGACCCATACCACTCTAGGTACTCCAGCCCAAATGGCCTGCTTCCCACAAAGAGGTTTTGTTTCTCAATACTCATTGCCATGTCTCAAAACGCACGTGCGAGCCTATTAAATCGGTGACACACAGTCTACCCGATGCTCCAAGCACGGCTCATCGTATGCTCTCATAAAAATCAGTGCGAGCGATGCTCAGCACTCTCATCAAATCAAGTAAAATTGGCAGAGCCCGCTTTACATCTCCACAAGGCCGTCAACCTCATCCCTCACTCTCACCCTACTTAAGAGGTCTTTTGAACCTGTTGGGCCTTTTGGCTGACTCCAAGGGCAGACAGCGCTACTCCTCAAATCCGGTAAAACTAGTGCGAGCTAGGCTCAGCACTCTATATATAAATCATATGAAAATCTTATAAAATCTGGTGCGAGTTAAACTCCAGCACCCTGTCTTGAAAATCATGCAAAAATATGGTGCGAGTTAGACTCTAGCACCGTGTCACGAAAAAGCATGTGAAATCTGGTGCGAGTTATACTCTAGCACCTATGCATGTAAAACTCTAGTGCGAGCTCTCGCTCCAGCACTAATGCATGCATCACACAAATCAAACATCGTGCGAGCTGAGCTCTAGCACGTCACATGTAAATAAAAACACGTAGGCGGCTCAGTTATCTCAAAATAGTTTTCACAGAAATTACATCATTTAAGGTATGCAATGCTATGCATTTTTCTTTAAAAGTGAGCCAGCCTACTCATGCATGTGTTAAAATACCTCCAGAACGAGCAGGAACCTCTTGTCCTTGCTCCTCCCAATTTTTCCTAATTTGTAAGTTCTACCCTTAACAAAGGGTATTTTAGTAATTTGCCCATTCGGGGCACTAAAATTATTATTCGACCTTTAGACCCTTCAGATAAATTTTAAAGACTGCATATGAACTTGAAATTTCGTAAAGGTTACCTCTAGCAGTCCATAGAATTCCCTTACCTTATTTTCCTGTCGAGTCTGACCTTTTCTTTTCCAATGTTATCTCATCGCGCAGTCCGTTATGCTCCCAATCAAATGCCCGGAACTGCGTATTAATATTTCTTAGGTCAGATATTATACAATTTAATTGTATTTAATATTTTCTGGGCTTAATTTAAATCATTGGGCCCATTTACCCCTATTGGGCCCGATTGCACCTTAATGGGCCTTAATCGGCCTTAAGCCCGTTTTCCACTTAATTTTCACTTTATCGAGGCCTATTGGTCTCATTGGGCCCTCCAACAATTTATTGGGCCTCGTTCTAACTCTCAAATAGCTAAATTTAATATTTACGACAATTTATCTAAATTTCCATAATTTAATTCAATTTATGCGGAAATTAACTCAATATCACGCATAACGAGGCAATTGTCGTAAATAAGGGTCACTTACCCGAGATTCCATGCTACGAAATTTGAGGCTGTCTCGAGCTGTCGTTGGATGCCAATTGTCGAGCTACACAATTCCACAATTTTTCAGGTAAGTTTTCGGCCCAAAATTAATTAAATTAAATACTCCGAAATTTAAATCGGGTCAATTTGACCGCTTATCGACTTACCCGAAGCTCGATTGCATCATAGGAATTTTCCCCAATTTTTCCTCTTTTTCTTTTTCCCTTTTTCTTCCTTTTTTCCTCCTCTTTTTGGCTGAACCGGTTCAGTCCTGTTCGGACCGGTTCAGACCGCCGGTTCTCTCCGGTTCGGCCGGTTCACCGCCTTGCCGGCCGGTTCTCTGTCGGCTTCCACCGCCAGCAGCTCTGTGAGGCTGTCCGCATCTCAGATCTGGGCTTGGTTCGCCTCAACGTCGCCGAAAAATGGCCGGTCCGGCCTGTTCTCCTCCGGCTGTCGGACCCATTTGCTTTTCTGTCGTTTCCGACGCCGTCCACCAGATTCGGTGGCTGCCACCACCACCAATCTGCTCACCATCACCTGGGGAAGCTTCGACTGGGGTCGATCGGGCCTGAATCACGCCGGTCGCCGACGATTTTCTCTCCCCCTCTCAGTTTCGTTTTTCGCTCCGTTCGCCGCCGTTTGCCGCCGTTCGGGTCTCCAAGGGGCCGGTGGTGGGTCGGGCCTCATCGAGTTCCCTTTTGCCGGCCTCGCCTGGGTCTCCAGTCGCCGGTGGTCACGCCGGCCTTTGCTTCCGTTTTCTCCTCTTCCTTTCGCGTTTTCGCGTTTTCTGTTCTTTTTTTTTTCAGCTTCTTTTTTTTTATTAATTTTATTATTATTATTATTATTTATTTTAATTATTTTACTATTCATTAAAATACATTAAAATACCTAAAATATCTCTCAAAAATTATTATTTAAATTCTAAATTCTTTAATTTAATTTAATTTAATTTATTTATTATATTTTAACCCCTTTTTTTCAGGTATAATTTCTCCGTATTTTCGGGATATTGTCCCGGGTGACTTTTTGGTATATTTTTCGATTATTTTTGGGATTATTTTTCCGAACTAAAAATTTCGATTAATCCCGATTAATTCCCATAAACTAATATCTTGATCAATTTAACCCGAAATAAATTTATTTCACTTTTATTGACCAAGATTTCTTAAATCCATATTTTTAATTAAAATTTCCTTATCGAAATTATACCGACCTTTGATCTTTTGACCATTTTGCCCTTACACATATTCGGGATTAATTTAACCCGACTTTCGTCATACTTCCCCCATCTTTTCTTATTTAATTTTTGTATTTTAATTAAATTCGGGTCTTACAAAATATTAAAAGATAAAATATGTTTAATTGGTACCATTGTTTTTTCTTTCTATACATAAAAGATGATAAAGGATTCACTAACACCAGTATAAATCTAAATTAGTTTTACATAATTTCTTACCTTTTCATACTTTTTATATATTTTAATCTTATCATTGAGAACTATACTCTATTCAAGTAGATTATACAAACGAAATTTCAAGATGATAAAAAATGTTTAACTATTAGTTTGATAATAACATTTGTGAGATCTGAGAATATTAGACATATTTAAATTATGTAATGAGAACATGAACTGTAATTGATTGAACTAAATATGATGTACTCATATATTGAGGTGGTATGGAATGAAATTTTAAGTGATGAATGAGTTATAAATGAGATTTTATGTTAAAGTGTGAAACTATGGGGCCATATCGATCTTGGAGAAGAGAGGATCGATCTGGTAGGCTAAAAATGACAAGGAAGGAAAAATTTAAGCGAGCAGATCGATCTCCAATGGAAGAGGATCGATCTCCCTATGATTTTGTAAGGAAGAAGATCGATCTCCTCAAGGAGCAGATCGATCTCATGAAGTATTCTGTAAGGAGAAGATCGATCTCCTCAAGGAGTAGATCGATCTAGTGAAGCATTCTGTAAACTAGAGATCGATCTCATAATTGGAACATATCGATCTCATAAAGCCATTAAGAGATCGATCTCACCCCACGACTGTAAACCGCACAAATTTCATACATTTAAATTAGATTATATAAAAACAAATATAATATGTTTTAATGTAAGTGCGAATATTCATTGTAGGACTCGAGGAGTATAGGAACCGAGAAGCCCGTGAATGACAGGGAACCCGAAAATAAGGGAAGTGATGAAGCAAATGCAAGCATGATGGGATCGAAAAAAATTTTGATGTAGAAACTTATATCGGGGATTTATGAAGATTAGTGAAATCCCAATAATATTTCATTTTCGAAATAATGAAAATTTCATGAAGACAAGAATATTGTGTCATTGAATAATTTCATGAGAAGAAAATGTATATATATATATATATATGTATATATATATATATATATGTATATATATATATATACTAGGAAAAAATTTAAAATGGATAAATGATGATATATATATATATATATAACAAATATATATATATATATATATATATATATATTGTAATGTATAATATATAATGTATAAGTTTTAACAAAAAAAAATGAAATGGAACACAAAACAATAAAACAACAAAATATACTAACACTAAACAAAAACAAACAAATAATATCTATCTATATATTAATATAATATATATATATATATTGATATAATATATATTAATATAATATATATTTAAAAAAAGGGTGGGCATTGTAAGGAATTGGCTTTCAAAGAAAGCCAATTCTGATTGTTTTCAATTGGAAACAATAAACAGAGGAGAGCTGGGCGGGAAACCAAGAAAAAAAGAAAAGAAAAGAGGGAAGCTGCTCGGCTGGAGAAGAAGGAAAGGAAAGAAGAGAAAGAAGAAGGAAAGGAAAGAAGAGAAGAAGAAGAGAAAGAAAAGAGGAAAGAAAAAGGAGAGGGCTAGTCGGCTGGAGAAGAAGGAAGAAAGAAAGAAAGAAAGAAAAAAAGGAAAGAAAACAAAAAGAGGGCTGATCGGCTGGAGGAAGGAAGAAAGAAAGAAAAGAAAGGAAATGGAAGAAAAGAAAAGAAAGAAAGAAGGAAAGGAAACGGAACTGAAAACGGGAAGGAAGCAGACCGAAGCAAGGGAGACCGACTGGAAGAAGAAAACCAAAATTGAAGCTGGAACCGAGACAAAAAAAAAACAAATTGAAGAGGAAGACCGAGGCTGGAAAACAGGAGCAGGACCGAAGGAGAAGAAGACTGAAGGAAGGCTGGAAATCGAGGGTGAAATTTAAGCAGAACAAAGAAGCTGAAAAACCAAACCGAGGAAGGAGAAGAGCAAGGCGAGACTGGGCTGACTGAGAGAGGAGAAAAGAAAAGGAGAAAAGAAAAAAAAAGGAAGAAGAAGAAGAAAAGAAGAGCTGGAAAATTGAAAGGAAAAAGAGGTAAAATATATATATATACATGTATGTATATTTAATGTACATGCAGATATATGTGTTGTAGATACAAGCATGTTAGTGTAAATTTAATTAGACAAAAAAATGTGAAAGATGAGAAATAGACAAAATATATATATATATATAGATATATATGTGTGTGTATGTGTGTGTGTGTGTGTCTATGTGATGATGAATAAGGAAATTAAATGATGAAATGAATGTGTGTATATACTTAGGTGTATATACAAATAGGTGTATAAGATAAATGTGTGTGCTAGTATATGTACATAAAAAGAATATATACATGTGATAAGGAAAAATGAAAACAATAATATATATAGGAGTATATATATATATGTGTGTGTATATACATGTAGATGTATATAATAAATGTGTATGTTAATATTGGTATGTACAAAATATATATATAGTAATGAAAATATATAAACGTGCGTGTCGGCCTAGGTATGCACAATTATACGTACACATGAGGTAGTAACGAATAAGTTACGATTTTTAACGCAATTCGGATGATTCGCATGAATAGGAGGCTAAGTAAACGATTTCGGTGTAGGTAAAATGTAGAAGGAATTAAAGGAGGCACTGGGAGGCGTCATTACTTGAATGCGGGATATTCGATAAATTGAGGTAAGGGGTACTATTTAACTTAGTTCTGATAATGCATTCTTGTTTCACCGATAAAAGATTTTATAAAGGTGCATATGATTTGAAATGATTTATCAATGCTTTCATACTTGTGAAACTGTTTACGAATCATGTTTTAATTTGTCGAAATATTCCCCGAGTACCTTCGATGATATGAAATGAATTTTTCTAAGGTTTGAAACGTATGGATGTTTTACATTTATTTATGATTTTATATCCATATCGTTAAAGAAACTTTTGACAATTTCAAAAGCATAGAAAAAAGGGAAAAGGGGGAAAAAGAAAAGATGTTTTGAGACTATAGGCTTCATGCATGGTTACTTCTTGTGGTGTTCCGGCTCCACCATTTTGGTACCGGTACGTAGGGCCCCTTTAGCACTTGACTCAACCTGTGTGGAAGATGTCGTGCTACTGGTGGTTTATGATGATGTTTTCGGTAGTATCTCGTGCCCGCGGAGCACGCAATTATGTTGCCCACACGGAGAGTGCCTTTGGTGCCCGTGTCCTAGCTAGGTGCTAGTGAATGTAAGTAAGATAGATACTACCCATATTTTACGAAAGAGCTGTACGACCCTCATCCAGTCTACAGCCCCCTTACCGTGGCCATAGTATGATGACTCTCTACGAAAAATGACACGTATCCCATGACTTAGTTATAGCCTAGTCTCCTCGATTTGATTATGAATATCCACTATGATGAATGAATATGTCTTTTCATGAGATATACGATAATTAGTTATGACCGATATGCTTCATGAAATGTTTATGTAATGTTTATGAAAGGTTCATGAAATGTTTATGAAATGCTTATGAAATGTTTATGAAATGTTTATGAAAGGTTCATGAAATGTTTATGAAATGTTATGAAATGTTTATGAAATGCTTATGAAAGGTCTATGAAATGTTTATGAAACGTTTATAAACCCAATGGTTTTAAGAACTCATTCATGAACAATGAAAAGTTGTAGAATGGTTAAGCATGTTATTTGTTTTAAACACACGCATGCTTTATGATTTTTATGATGATCACGCACGAAATGGCAATTTATGTATTTCATTAAATTTTGGTTTTATGAAAAATTTCACATATTTTTATATATCAGAACTGCTTTAAGAGTATTATCTTACTAGGCTTTTCCCCAAAAGCTCACCCCTCTACTTTCAGACCATTTGCAGTGAATCTATAGGCATTACCTGTCACGTACACGACGTAGGCTGGTGGGAAAGAGCTACCATAGGCTACTTTTTGTACACGCAAAAAGGTATACAATTACATTCCTGTACTAGACATATTTGTATGCACAGACATATACTGAAAACACTTTGTTGGGATGTAATTTGTAAGGAAACGATGTAAAGAATATTATTTTTGGGATTAGGTTTCAAGAAGATTGGTATTTAATCGAAACGGATGTACTGAGTTGTAAATGTGGATTTAGAAAGTATACTTGATAGTTGTGGATATCTAGGATTGTCAAAACAATTGAATTGCAGGTGGGTATGCTCATATATAAGCCATTATGCTGCCAAAATTTTTATCAGCCATATATGTCAAAATATGGAAATTAAGTATAATTACGAATAAAGAATTAGGAAAAGTGTTTCGACACTGTACAGGAATACAACCTAAGTGAATAAGGGAACAAGTGGGTAAATTAAGTTAAAAAAAAAAACCCTTAATTTTCAAGGGTCAAGGGTTGTTACAGTTTAAGTGGTATTAGAGCGAAGGTTGTCTAGTACTGTCAGTGTCGAAAATAAGGCTAAAATTACATCCCAATATCTATGCTTGTCTAGTTGTAGGTAATGTATACCTAATGGAATTAAGACTTGATCTTTGGAATTACGTGCAGGTATTAGATCACTTACATGATGAGTGGAGGACGTGGACGTCTTCGGAGGCAGGTTCAGCCACCTCCACCTCCTCCACCGCAGCCAGAGAGCCCCAATACTGATATGGCTCAGTTTGAACAGTTGTTGGAGCAGCGTCTCGAGCGAGGACTGGAATCGATAGCTGCCATGGTTGCCCAACACTTTGGGGCAAACGTGTTCGATTCAGCTCGCACGACACCATTTCCTATTCCGGTGCCGACTCCTCCATAAGCACCACCACCTCCTCCTCTACAGGTTCCTCCAGTACCTATGGCGCCTCAGCCTCCTGTACAAGCCCGGAGGGAAGAGAGGGATATCGGTAGGATGAGGGATTTCTGGAAGATGAAGCCTCTAGCATTTAAGAGAAAGAACAGAGATAAGAGTAAGCGAACGAAGTTTGTGAGACAGGACTCTCGGAGGGGCCAACCTATGAGATAGAGGGCAGATGAATCTCGGGCTATGATTGATAGGCCCACGGCTCCTATAGCTACCCCACAGACTACCAGAGGCTTCCAGCAGTACGAGAGATTGTGCACCAGTTGTGGTAATTTCCATAGAGGTGCGTGTCACTGGTCCATAGGGAGCTATTTTAGGTGTGGACAGAAGGGACACCTGATTAAAGATTACCCACTGAATAAGGTTCCACAGCCCCTTGAGCTACCACGACAACCTGAAAGGCAAGCTCCCTAGAGACAAGTCCCACAGAGACGGGCTACCACAGCAGAGAAAGGCAAGAAGCCTGTCACTCATGGAAGGTTCTTTGCCTTGGACTAATATGGTGTGTAGAAATTATGAAATCAATGTAGGAGATAGGATCATATTAGTAGATCTAATCATGTTGAACATGTATGGTTTTGATGTAATTTTGGGTATGGATTGGCTAACCACCAACTGTGTAAGTTTAGACTGCTACTCTAAGACTGTAACCTTCTCCTTACCTAGTAAGCTTAATGTATGCTTTGCAGTTAAGGAATAAAGTGTATGATTTTGACTATTGATGAAAATATTTGATGAACGTGTTAATGTGAAGGTTGTGTTGCAGTCATCCTCGATACTAGTCAGGAATGTCCAAGTATTCAGGACATACCAGTGGTATATGAATTCTCGGATGTGTTTCCTGAGGAACTACCGGGACTACCACTGGAGAGAGAGTTGGAATTCACTATAGATTTTGCACCAGCTACTCAGCTAATCTCGAAGTCTCCTTACCAAATGGACTTTGTGCATCTTGGGGAATTGAAAAATGAGTTGCAAGAACTGTTAGATAAAGGAAGTTCAGAAACTCATAGGAGATATTGGGATATTTAGTCAAGCTAAGATGACTCCATTTGAAATTATTTTGAGGAAGCAGTGCGCAAGGCGCAATTATGATGATATGAATTGTATATTTCTAAAGTCACTAAGAAAGGGAAAGATAAAGAGAATGACGAAAAAGAAATCTATAAGGGAAATAGTAACAATGAAAGAGCATAGTCACTATACTGGAAGCATGAATCAGGGAACTAACGGTGTAAATAAGATTCTAAAGGTCACACTGCTTACATGATTGATAAAGATAGGGCGTGTTCAGAGTATAGAAACATCCCTGTAAATAAAGAAAGTTTTCTGACACATAATCGGATGATTTATCAAAGTTAACCCTAAATTGATAGGAGAAGTTCTAGAATTGATTTAGCACGTGGTATCAAATTAAGTACTCAAACCACTGTACTGAGTGACTTTGCTTGGATTAGAAATGCTGAGAGAGCAATAATAAGAAATATATGAAGGGGAGATTTTCGGACCGAGTGACCCACTTTGGAGTGTACTGGTGTTAAATTTTAAGGAGACTCGGAGTCTCCTGGGTCACAGTGTGAGACCCCGTATATGTAAAGTTGTGATGTGTAATGAATGTGAATGGACTTGTAATGTAAAGTATGATTGATGTAAGTCCATGGATCCAATGTACGTATGTGTAATATGATTTGTAATGTACACACAAGTTTCATTGAGTATGAATATGAAGAAATGAGTTCTGGCAAGTGATGGATGTGATTGAAACTCAAAATGAGTAGTGTGGTAAAATGGAATGAAGTTATACTTCCATTTGGTTTTATGTAGCATACCTTTGGACATACAATGAATGCACACAAGTTTCAATGTGCATAAGGTATGAATGGATGCCATTTTCAAATTATAAAGGTGGATGGATGAGAAAATGGCCATGGAAACAGATTAAGGATGTGTTGGTATGAGTTGCAGCAAGAAAACTGCAGGAAATCTGGAAAACATGAAGGCCAGATCGATCTCATAGGATGAGAGATCGATCTGGAAGAGCCAGAATGCTCTTACTTGGGCAATGGAATAGAGCAGATCGATCTCCAATGGGGCCAGATCGATCTCCTAAGCATTCGGTGATGAAAAGATCGATCCTCAAGCACCCAGATCGATCTCCTTAGCTCTCTGTTTGGGACCAGATCGATCTCATGCTTCGACAGATCGATCTCATGCTTAAAATTTCATGAAAATTAGTGATTTAAGGGGACCAGATCGATCTCCTCTTGGACCATATCGATCTCCCCAAGCTATTTCTATATAAGGAGGGCTGAAAATCTGAAAATTTCGGGAAAAACACAAATCTTCCATTTCTAACCCAAAAACCCAACTTTCTCTCTCTAAAATCAGCCATTTCCAACAAGAATTAAGGGGAGACCATTAGAGATTAATTTGTTCATCTTGAGGAAGAGAACAACATAGTTGGAACCCAAAATCCCATTGTGGGTATTGAAGGAGATAAGGGCATTGACATTTGGAGCAAGAAGAAAAATTATATTTGGTAAGATTCTAACACTCCAATCCAAGTACATTGTCTATTTAATTGATTTTGGAGTTATTTGGCATGAGTATGGATGGATGGAAACACCTAGGTTGTGCTAGAAACAAATGTAACCTAGAAAATGAATGCCTCTAGTGTGAGAAAGTATGATTTGGGGAGTTAGTGGTTTATGAGTTATGATAAGTTGTTAAATGAGTAATGTGGATGATTTGGAATGGTTAGGTGGAGTTATAATGTGGGTTTAAGTGAAATTATGAAAATGAGTATGTAAATGCTTAACAAATGTCATAGTGAGGAAATCAATGAAATATGAACACTATGAGCTTGATATCGATTTAATATCGATTTGGAATAAGGTAATAGGCCTAAGAAGATCCATAGACTCGAGTTATGGGTAAAGTAATGAAACGAGGCCATATAAGTGTTAATGGAGGCTATAGATTAAATTGACTATAGCAAGCACAAGGGTTGCATTATATGGATCGAATATAATGTGAAATATGATTGTGTGCAGTCTCAAAGGGTTGTTGAAGACGAATCGAACCGTACGAGTAAGCAGCTTAAGGAAGTGGAATCACGCATCGCGATTCCAGGTAAGGGAATTTTGTAAGTATATAGAGGTAGCTGCTCGTATTTTGAACTCGTGGGTATATATAGGGCTTTGGAAATGTGCATGGACTTATAGAAATGTGTTTTGATGATGTATGAGTATTTGTATGAGATTTGGTTGTTTGAAATGGTTATTGAAAAAGGGATAGTAAGGCTAATAATTGCATAAATCATGTGTTTTGAATGCTTTTACAAAACACAATGCTTTGATTTGAGCAAATAAAAGGATAGGCTGGCTAGTACTTGAATGATGTTGTGAAATAGCCCATATGAGGCACTAAGCATATTATGAGATGTTTTGAATGCATGTGAGCCGCCTATCGCGTGTATGTGATTTAATTCGCGTTAGAGCCTCACTCGCGCTGGATTTCTATGTTTTCACTTGTGTGAAACGTGCTTAAGCTTAGCTCGCACTTTGAATTTGAATTGTGATGATGTTTATAAACCGTACTGGAGCTTACGCTCGTACGTGGATTTGAGTGGTTTTTCTTATGCATATAACTGTACTGGAGCTATGCTCGTACATGGTTTCTTCATATTTTATGCATAAATGCCGTACCAGAGCGTTGCTCGTACGAAGTGATTGGTTTTGATGCATGAATTCGCGCTAGAGCGTAGCTCGCGCTGGTTTTCACACTGTGGTATGTATGAGGCCGTGGCAAGAGATACGGATTAACTCAGGGAACCCAACAGGCCTGACGACCTCTTAAGTGGGGTGAGGGTGAGGGGCTAGGACCTGACATAATCTATTCAGGGAACCCAACAGGCCTAACAGACCTCTTGAGTGGGGTGAGGGTGAGGGGCTAGGACCTGAATCAGGGAACCCAATAGGGGCGAGCAAGGCCATGAGGGGCTAGGACCTAGTATTGAGGTTACTCCCACGCGCTTTTGAGACTATAAAGGTTACACTTGGTATGGGGTAGATAAGACCTATGGCAGGCATCCCCAACCATGTTATGGGTCCGCGGAGTACGATGTACCGTGTATATCACATGGAGTATGATGTACCGCGTGGTGGTTACTTGATTTGAGAAAGTCTGGCGGAGAACTAACCCACCTTCGTACCAGTATGATACCCCGCACACCGGGATCCGTGTGGTCTGGGATGATATGTGACGATTGGCCAACGTAGTCACTTGAGATATAGTAACCTGTCTCCTTGCTTGATTTACTTACTACCACATGATTTTAAATCTCTAATTGTGATTGTGATTGTTTAAGGTAGACCCGAAGGAGGGGTCGAGCCTCGTGGATTTGAATTGTGAAATGAAAATGAGGTTGTGATTGTGAATTGATGTGATGTGATTGTATGTGATGAGAAAGAGTTTTATGACGTGGGTTTAAAAAGGAGGTTTCTTAATGAATTGCCCTTTTTATGAATTTAAATGAGATCGAGCATGAGATGATTTATACATGATGTTTTACCATGTTTTATATGCCAATTTTACATGACTTGATACATGATATATATGTATACTCATATGGCATAGTTTTATTCCTCATGCTCCTACCATAAATGATTTATGCATAACACTATCAGCATGTAGATAGAGTAGTTGTCTACCATGCTTGCATTATTGCCTTACTGAGCGTGTGGTTGCTCATCCCTCTCTATTTTCCCCCCTACAGAGCGTGCATAGTAGCCCAGTGAGGACTGAGGCGTGGTATTTTGGACTCCGCTGCATCTCCATCGCTTAAAGGTATATACACAGTGATTCTTTTTGTATCTAAACAATGTAAAAGCACAGTATTCTTTTGAGATGTAATTATGGGGGATGTAGATGTCAGTAAAACATGTCCTTGTATAAGTACATGATTAATGCGAATGAATGACATCGTTTTATTTAACTGTGAACGAATGATAAGTGATGTTTATTATTGACTCACAGCCCAACAGTGTGTGGTGAGTTAGTTCACGATCGGGTAAGGTAGCAGTAAAACGCGAAAAATTTTTAGTGCTTTTTGATTAAAGAGAATGGAATTGGGTCGTGACACACAGTGTATTAAGAATGGGTGTAAGTAGAATTTCCCAAACAGAGGTTACATGTTAATGGGAAAGATCCAAACTATTATGAAGATTCAGAGTTTGAGATATAAGGAAACTTTAGAATATGGATTACGTATTGAATCTAAGGATTGTAATTTCTATATTCTTATGTTTTGAATGTGAGACTTAATTGGAATAAGGAAAGAATTCTGCTATAGTTGATGTACGAAATGAGACAAGCTTTGAAATGAGATAAATCTTGAATATACGAGTCATATTGGAATAAGAGATGTATGCAAGGTACGAATATCTTTGGTATGTGAAGTGATTTGGATCAAGTGATATAAATTAAGAATAAGTTCTCATTAAGGATAAATGGAAAATTGTGATAAGTTTGGTATATCAAACGATGATGCCCTACAACAAAGGATCTTAAAGGAGTCTCATTGTTCTTGGTACACCATGCACCCGGGAAGCACTAAGATGTACCATGATTTACGAAAGGTGTATTGGTAGGTCGGTATGAAAAGAGATGTAGCTGAGTTGTGGCCAAGTGTCTGATTTTTCAACAGATTAAGATTGAACACCAAAGACCAGTGGGGTTACTTAAGTCTTGTAACGACCCTTGACCCTTGAAAATCGGGGGAAATTTTTTTTTTTTTAATTTACCCACTTATTCCCTTATTCACTTAGGTTGTATTCCTGTGCAGTGTCAAACACTTTTTCTAATTCTTTACTCGTAATTGTAATTAATTTCCATATTTTTACTTATATGGCCAATAAAAATTTCGGCAACACAACGACTTATATATGAGCCTACCCACCTGCAAATCAATTGTTTTTGGCAATCCTAGATATCCACAACTACCAAGCATACTTTCCAAATTCATCTTTACCACTCAATATATCTATTTCAATTTAATACTAATCCTCTCAAAACATTATCCCAAAATAATAATGTTTACATCGTTCCTTACAAAATTACATCCTAACAAAAATATTCCCAATATACGTGTCTGTGCATACGAATATGTCTGGTACAGGAATGTAAATGTATACCTTTCTGCGTGTACAAAAAGTAGCTTAGGGTAGCTCTCCCCACTAGCCTACGTCGTGTACACGGCAGGTAGCGCCTACGGATCACTGCAATTAATCTGAGAGGTAGAGGGGTGAGCTTTCGGGAAAAAGCCCAGTAAGAAGATGTATTTAAAACGATTCTAGCAATTCAAATATGTATAAAACATGATAGTGCGTATAATGATACTTTCTGAAACTAATAATAGTAACATTCAAGATTTAGGAAAATCAGAAACATCGAGATTCAAAACGTAAGTCTTTAAGTACGTGAACTTAACAGATATTACGTAAACTGGTCGTATAATCAGAATTCCAAAAACAAAAATATATGTCGAATCACATCATATAGAATCACATTCTAAAAACAGAGTTAATTTTCAAATCGAGACTACATCGGCCCATATAATTATCATGCGGCAAATATGTCACGACCCAAACTACCCAAAAATCAGAGTTAATTTTTCGCGTTTTATTTATTTCCTTACTTAAATTCTTACCTGTTCTCGAATCGTGACCAACACTCCACTAAAAATTGGGCTGTGCGTCAATGCCAGTCCCACCATTCAATTACCATCTAACTTATTTATTCTCCAGTCATTTATAATTGTTCATATTATTTATACATCCCCTAAAGTTACTTACAAACATGTTACTGTGCTACGCTTATGTAGATACAATATGTACAAGTGTATATACCTTGTGTTGATGGGCAGCAGCGGATATCTGGAATGCAGTACTGAGTCGTCGCGACTTCAACTGGAGATTATCTGTGGGAGAAAATGAAAGGGGTGAGCACATCAAGCTCAGTAAGGCAATCCTACGAACAAGTAGGTAACCATACTACCTACATGAACGTGGTGCCATGCATAAACCACCCTTTCTCCACACATTTTAAAACAATGATATGCGTTATGATGTTATGTAAAACATATTTGCACGGAAAATCAACATGCAATTATTACAAATCATTTCTTTCTCAATTAAAATTTTCACAATAAAGTCAGGACTCGACCCCTCCTTCGGGTGATCCTGACTCACACAAAACCATGGAAATTGAGTTTCTCAAAAGCATCGATATCGAAAACATACGTATATATATATACAAGATACGAGACTAGGCAATACTGTATATCGGTAATAACCAGGACTGGCCAATATGTCCTCGTGAGTCCCTCTAGCTTCACGGATCCCAGTGTACGAGGTCTCACCCTGATCGGGAACTGCCCGGGAGGTGGGTCAATCCAACCCGTCAGTCTTATCCGATCTCACGCATCCGAAGATGCCGTATCCGAAGATACCCCGTATCACAAAGATACCGTATCACAAAGATACCCCGTATCACAAAGATACCGTATCCGAAGATACCCTGTATCACAAAGATACCGTATCCGAAGATACCCCACGGTACATCGTACTCCATGCTACTTGCACGGTACATCGTACTCCATGGACCCATATCACTCTAGGTACTCCAGCCCAAATGGCCTGCTTCCCACAGAGGTTTTCATAACTCAATACTCGTTGCCATGTCTCAAAACGCACGTACGAGCCTATTAAATCGGTGACACACAGTCTACCCGATGCTCCAAGCACGGCTCATCGTATGTTCTCATAAAAATCAGTGCGAGCGATGCTCAGCACTCTCATCAAATCAAGTAAACTTGACAGAGCCCGCTTTACATCTCCACAAGGCCGCCAACCTCATCCCTCACTCTCACCCTACTTAAGAGGTCTTTTGAGCCTGTTGGGCCTTTTGGCTGACTCCAAGGGCAGACAGCGCTACTCCACAAATCCAGTAAAACTAGTGCGAGCTATGCTCAGCACTCTGTATATAAATTGTATGAAAATCTTATAAAATCTGGTGCGAGTTAGACTCTAGCACCGTGTCACGCAAAAGCATGTGAAGTCTGGTGCGAGTTATACTCTAGCACCTATGCATGTAAAACTCTAGTGCGAGCTCTCGCTCCAGCACTAATGCATGCATCACACAAATCAAACATCGTGCGAGCTGAGCTCTAGCACGTCACATGTAAATAAAAACATGTAGGCGGCTCGGTTATTTCCAAATAGTTTTCACAGAAATCACAACAATTAAGATATGCAATGCTATGCATTTTTCTTTAAAAGTGAGCCAGCCTACTCATGCATGCGTTGAAATACCTCCAGAACGAGCAGGAACCTCTTGTCCTTGCTCCTCCCAATTTTTCCTAAATTTTTAGATTTTACCCTTAACAAGGGTATTTTAGTAATTTTGCCCATACGGGGCACTAAAATTGTTCTTCGACCTCTAGACCCTTCAGATAATTTCAAAGGACTGCATATGAATTTAAAAATTGCGTAAAGTTACCTCTAGCAGTCCGCAGAATTCCCTTACCTTATTTTCCCGTCGAGTCTGACCTTTTCTTTTCCAATGTAGTCCCGTCGCGCAGTCTGATATGCTTCCAATCAAATGCCCGGAACTGCGTATCAACATTCCTCAGGTCAGATATTATGCAATCTAATCGTATTTAATACTTTCTGGGTTTAATTTAAATCGCTGGGCCCATTTACCCCTATTGGGCCCGATTGCACCTTAATGGGCCTTAATCGTCCTTAAGCCCGTTTTCCACTTAATTCTCACTTTATCGAGCCCTATTGGGCTCACTGGGCCCACCAATAATTTATCGGGCCTCATTCTAATTCTCGAATAGCTAAATTTAATATTTACGACAATTAATCTAAATTTCCATAATTTAATTCAATTTATGCGGAAATTAAATCAATATCATGCATAACGAGAAAATTGTCATAAATAGGGGTCACTTACCCGAGATTCCATGCTAGTCCACAAATCGAGACTGTCTCGAGCCCTCGGTGGATGCCAATCGTCGAGCTACACAATTAATTACATTTTCGGGTAAACTTTTCGGTCGAAATTTAATTAAATAAAATATTCCAAATTTAAATCGGGTCAATTTGACCGCTTATCGACTTACCCGAAGCTCGATTGCATCACCGGAATTTTCCCTAATTTTTTTCTCTTTTTCCTTTTCCCTTTTTCTCCCTTTTTCTCCTCTTTTTGGCTGAACCGGTTCAGTCCGGTTCGGACCGGTTCAGACCGCCGGTTCACCCCGGTTTGGCCGGTTCACTGTCGGTTCGCCACCTTGCCGGCCGGTTCTCCGCCGGCTTCCACCCTCTAGCAGCTCCGCTGGGTCGTCCGCAGCCCGAATCTGGCCTCAGCTTGGGTCAAGCTCGCCGGAACGCCGCCGGTCCGGCTGTTCTCCCTCTCGGCCGTCGGACCCGTTTCTCCCTCTTGGCCGTCGCCGGCGTTTCCCGCCGTTTCGTCGGCTGAGACCGGTGCAGAAACGATCGTCGTCGCCTGGGCTTTCGAAATCTGGCCTCGGTTTCGCCTGGATCGCCGTCGTTCGCCGCCGGTGGCCACTTCTTTCCCGCGGCCTTTCTCTCCTCCGATCGGCTTCCTCCGGCGTCGGTAGGCTGCACCGTCGGTACCATTGAGATCACCGGCCTCCCCTCTTTCTTTTCCGGCCCTTGGTCGGGCCGTTGGCCGCCGGACGGTGGTCGGGCCTCTCCTCGGTTTCGGGCTTCGTTTTCCGTTTCTCATTTTCGCGATTTTCGCGTTTTCATCCCCCTTTTTTTTTGTTTCAGATTCATTTTTTTTTTTATTATTATTTTTATTTTTATTTATTTTAATTACTATACTATTCATTAAAATACTCTAAAAAAAATCCCAAAATATCTACCTTATATTATTTTTATTCTACTTTAATTTATTCAATTTAAATTTAATTTATTAATTATATTTTTCTCTAAATCTTCGATATTATTTCTTCACGCTTTTCGAGATACCGTTCCGACAATTTTTCGGTATTTTTAAATTTCTGAATCTTGATCGATTTAATCCAGAATAATTATATTTCATCTTTAATGACCAATATTTCTCAAATCCATATTTTTTATTAATTTTCTTTATCGAAATTATACCGGCTTTCGGTCTTTTGACCATTTTGCCCTTACACGTGTTCGGGATTAATTTAACCCGACTTCCTTCATACATCCCTCATCTTTTCTTATTTAATTTTCGTATTTTAATTAAATTCGGGTCTTACAAAATAACCAAGTCATCCTCCGTAGAGGGAATTCAGAACCTATGGCCACGGCGAGACAGAACCCGAAGGTGAAATTCAAAACCTATGGCCATGGCGAGACAGAACCCGAAGGTGAAATTCAAAACCTATGGCCACGGCGAGACAGAACCCGAAGGTGAAATTCAGAACCCATGGCCACGGCGAGACAAAACTCGTAGGTGAAATTCAGAACCTATGGCCACGGTGAGGCTGTAGACGGAATCAAGGTCATACAGCGTTTCAGAACCACAAGGGTAAAGTTTCAGACGCCACACAGGCGAAGTTCAGACGCCACACAGGCGAAATTCAGACGCCACACAGGCGAAGTTCAGACGCCACACAGGCGAAATTCAGACGCCACACAGGCGAAGTTCAGACGCCACACAAGTGAAATTCAGACGCCACACAGGCGAAGATGACATGCATTAGCATACAACATAAATGGCCCTTAGTCTCAAAACAACTATAATTTTCATATACGAAAACATCGAAATAAAATCATCTTATTCGAAAGATCATTTCAAAAGACATGCTCATATTCCGAAATCAAATTTAGTTATATACAATTATTTAAAAACATAAACACAGAGAGCATAATCTTGATCAGAAATATAACTTAGAAACATGCATGAAAATCATACTTCATGTCTTTGCAAGCTTTCTTTATCAAGTTTCGGTAAGTAACTATTACCGTTTTAAATTATATCCCCTTACCTCAATCTATCGAAATCTCCGTGCTCGAGTGGTGACGCCTCTTAATACTTCCCTTAATTCCTTCTACGATCACCTACACCGAAATCGTACACTTAGCACCCTATTCGTGCGAATTACCCGAATTGCGTTAAAATCGTAACCTATTCGTTACTACTGCGTGTGTACTTATTATTGTACGTACCTAAGTCAACACGCACGTTTATATATTTTCCCTTACCACATATTATTTTGTATGTACAATTATTGACATACACCTTATTATATACCTCTACATGTATGTATACATAAATACATATATATACACTCCCATATGTATATATATATATATATATTGGTTTTCACTCTTTTCCTATCTCATATATACATTCTTTGTATATATATATATATATACTAGCACAAATTCACCCTATATACACTCATATGTATATGCACCTAATATATATATATATATATACACTCATATATATATATATATCATTGTTTTCTATTTTTTTCTTATCACATATATATATATATATATATCCTTGTTTGTACATATACTAAAACACACACATTTATTTTATACACTCATTTGTATATACACCCAAGTATATACACATTTTTCATATACTCCTATATGTATATACACCTAAGTATATACTCATATTATTTTATCCTTGGCTTTCCTTATTCATTTGTCAAATATATGTACATATACTAACATACCCTTTCATTATACACACTTATATGTATATACCCAAATATATATATATATATTTTTATTCACATAAATACATATATATATATATATTATCACTTGTCTCCATTATTCAATATCACAAATATATATTTCTTTGCCTACTTCTCATCATTCCATTTTTGTCTAATTTAATCTATAACTAACATGCTTGTTTCTACCACCCATTTATCTACATTTAAAATGAATATACATACATGTATATACATATATATACTTTACCTCTTCATGCTTATACACAATCACTTATGTATATATATATATATGTACAATTAAATATACATATATACATTTTTCTATTCCTCATTTCACACACAACTTAATTCACACTAACAAGCCTATACCTCAAACATACAAATACATACATGTATATGGAATATACCTATTTATAAATTTACCTTGTCTCTTTTCCAAATTTTCAGCCTTTCCCCTTTTTTTTTCTTCCTCTCGGTTTGTTCTTCAGTATCCCTTATTTTCTTTTCCTTTGTGGCCCTCGGTTTCCAGCCTTGTTTCTCTGCTTCCAAATGCCCTCCAACAGCCACCAAAATCAGCCTTGAACTGCCCTTCCTAGAGTCCCCTGCACAAGCTGTTTCCAGCCTCCAAAATAGCCATGGTGCAACCAGCTACCACCCCTGTTTGTAGCCTCCCCAACCTTCCCGGTTCCAGCCTTCACTGCCCCCTCACTGAGCCCTTCTCCTCTCCTTCACCGGCCCCCTGTTTTCCCCCTTTCAGCTCACGGTTCTGCTTCCTTCAGTCTCGGTCTGTCCTATTTTTTTTTCCTGGCCTGCTTCAATGAAGCCTCGGTTCCAGCCTTCCTCTCGTTTGTTTCTTCTTCAGTCTCAATTCTGTTCCACTTCCTTTCCAGTCACTGTTTCGTTCTCTGTTTCAGCCCTCGGTTGCTTCAATACAAGCCCGATCCTGTTTAGTCTTTTTCTCCCTCTCGGTTACCTCTGTTCAGCGTCAATTCTACTCTGCTTCCGCCCACTTCTGCATCAGCTCCAAACCTCAATCTCCTCCTTCGGTTGCTTCTCGGTTTTCAGCCCTCCCGATCAGCCCTCAAGCCTCTCTCGGTCAGCCCCTCTTTCTTCCCTTCCTCTCTTCTTCTCTTCCCTCTTCTTCTTCCTTCTTCCCTTCTTTCTCCCCCCCAGCAGACCGACTCTCTCTCCTTCTTCCCCCTTTCCTTTTGCCCTTTTCTTCTTCTTCCTCTTCTCTTTTCTGGTTTCCCGCCCAACACCCCTATGAATTTGATTTCCTTTTCCAATCCGAATAGTGGCAGATAGAATTGGCTTTTCTAAGCCAATTCCGTACATGACATAATATATATATGCATATTATATTAATAGGTATAATATATTTTGTATTAATATATATATTAATATTATTTGTTTGTTTAGTTTATTTGTTTAATTGTATTATTATTATTCATTATTATTATTATTATTATTTTTTGTGTCCATTTATAATTCTTGTCTCATGCTTTATTTATCATTTACTAATACTTATATATTAAATAATATACATTACATGATATATATATTGTGAGACCCCGTACATGTATAGCTATGTATATAGGAACATGGGAATGTAAATAAAATCATAAGTAAGATGATGTATTGTAATGTGAAGTGTATGCAATGTAAGTTCATAAGATTATGTACGCACTTGTAGTAAGAATTGTGATTATACGTACAAGTTGCATTATGAGTGAGTAGGAAGAAATAAACTTGAAACGAGAAGAATGTGATCGAAATGGAATATGAGTAGTATAGTAAAATGGAAGGAAAGATTTACATAAGTGTATACTTCCATTCGAGTAATATCGTTTATATTTGGTCATAAAAAGATTTTACACAAGTTTTAATGTGTATGTAGTGAGGATGAATCCCATTTTCAAGTCTCAAAGATGAATGAATGAGGAAATGATCATGGTAGTAAATTAAGGGTGTTTGGTAAGAGTTGTTGCAGAAAAACTGCAGGAAATCTGGAATTTGTGAAGGCCAGATCGATCTCATAGGATGAGAGATCGATCTGGGAGAGCCAGAATGCTCTTATGTGAGAAATGGAAGGGAACAGATCGATCTCCAAAGGAAGCAGATCGATCTCCTTAGCTCTCGGGTTGGGAGCAGATCGATCTCCCCTAGGACCAGATCGATCTCTTTAGGTCTTGGGTTGGAAGCAGATCAATCTCCCCTAAGACCAGATCGATCTCTTTAAGCTTCTGTTTGACAGCAGATCGATCTCCAGTCTCGATAGATCGATCTCCTACCTTTAAAACGTCTCAGAAAAGAGGGATTTTTGAGGAACAGATCGATCTCCACCCAAGGAAGATCGATCTCATCAAGTCAAAACTATAAATGGGAGCAGTTGGATCATCAGAATTTCGGGAAAACATTTCCATTTCACTTCAACTCAAAGAAATCTAGTTTCTCACTCCTAAATCCAGCCATTTTCAGTGAGATTTAAGGAGAGGCTATTAGAGACAAAGTTGTTCACATCAAAGAGAAGAACAACATAGTCTAGAGGCATTTTCCCATTTGAAGGATTGAAGAAATAGAGGGCAATCCTAATTGGAGCAAGAGGAAATCCAATGAGGTAAGTTCTAATGCACAAATCCAAGTACATTGGTTTAGTTAATGATTATAAAGATATTTGGGTGTGCATATTGTGGATAGAACTACCTAGGATGGTATGAAATGCATATAGCTTAGAAATAGTCAAGTGTGAGAAAATGGAATGTGGGAGTATTTTTGGATGAATGGGATATCTTGAGTGGATGAGTATGTTGTGGAAATGGTTTGAAAATGTTGATATTAGGATAAATTGGGAGATTTACCACAAAGGGTAAAAATGTGTAATTAAGGCATTGGATAAATGCTTAGTTGAATAAGAGTTAGAAACATTAACTCAAATGTTGATGGATGAATTTCAGTTTCGGATGATACGCCGGAGCAAGTCGAGATGAGAACGCAAGAAGCATAAAGGCGGATAGTTGCACGCAAGCAAAACGAGGTAAGTGACTGTGTGTTAGCTATAGAGATGTTCGTACCTAATTACAGCAATTTCGTAGATATATTGCTAAGACTAGTACGATATTATAAGTTTATGAAATGATGTGGAAGTATGAAAAGTACTATGATGTATATATATGTATTGAGAAATGGGATAGGGTAAGGAAATAGCATGATATGCATGTTTTCAATGATTTTCTCAATTTTACATTGTTATTTATGATTGAGAAATGTTGATGATAGGTTGGCTAATTTTACATGTTTTAGCATGATGAGGCATGCTGTATGAATAAACATGTTTTGAGTTTTAAAAAGAGAAAATAGCCATCTATCAGTTTTGAGATGAGATTTGGTGTTGAAGCGTTAGTTCACACCCGGTTTAAAGCCTTGATGTACCGTGCGGGAGTTTTAACTCGCACGGAGGTTTTGAGAAAGTGCGAGAACTATGCTCGTACCTGTTTTGTTGAGTTAAGGTAAACCTGGGGGTCTGGGACCCAAGGGGATACCAGCCGACGGCCAATTGAACGGGCTGGGCCTTAACGATAGATCGTACCGCGCTGGAGCTTTGCGTTGACTGTGTGTCACGCTGCTTGCTCGCCTGGTATATGAGACATGGTTTAAGGATAAAAAGTCCATCGGAGTTGGAGTATGGACTTGGGTCCACGGTTGTACGTAGAATAGTGTAGTCACCCGTTGGTATACTATGTACCGTGCTGGGTGCACGTGAGTACGAGTATCGCGTAGATGACACACGACGTATCTTCACCGTGAGTATACGAGGAGATGAGGTGGATTGAAATGAGCCGGAGGGTAGGACTGACCCATCCCCCTTCAGGCGAAGTGATACCCTGTGCACACTCGATCAGTGAGGCCTGTGATCACTGACTGTGGCCATAAGTCGTGGATATTTGATTGTCTAAAATTCCATGTCTGTCTTAGAGAATCGAGAAACAGAGACAATCTCAGAAAAAGAAAGAGATTTGTGAAAGAGAATGATTTGAGAAGTGAAAGAGATTTTGTGTTTCAATAAATCTCCGATTTCACATTCGTGCCATGAGGGCACTATTTATGAGCATGTTTTAAATGGAAGTTTGACATTTGATTTACACGAAAATGCTCTTGAGAAATATGTATTTAAATGCATTGTTCGTATGATATTTCCATTTATAACGAAAACATGGTTTTGGTTTATGCATGCATGGGCTATGTAGGTAGTACGATATCTACCTGCTAGCATACATTTCCTTACTGAGCCGTGGTTTGCTCATCCCACTATTTTTCCCCCTCCAGGTACTGAGAAGTAAGAGAGCGGTGATCTCTAAGTCTTTTGTGTTGAACAGCTCCCACAATCCGCAAAGGTATAAGATTTGTATACGCGAGTATTTTGTATCTAATATATCGTATCGCACAGTTATATCTTGGAATTGTAATCAGTATTATGGGGATGATACGTAAGCACATGGTATTTATACAATTAATTTTGTGTATTTACACACACACCTGGGAGTGTGAATTAAAGATTTAAATATTCCGCTGTAAATAAACAAATTTTTTTTGTAATTGCATCTTCTCACAGCCCAACCGTAGTAGAGAATGTATGGATAGAAGGGTTCCCGAAAGCGGGGCATGACATATATATATTTGTTATATATATATATATTATTACCTATCTCTTTAAATGTCATGTATATTTATACGTACATGTACGCCTATGTATATATATATATATATCTATATATACACATTTTCTTGAAAACTTATCCAAGGACATAATATCCATGCCTTCCATGAAACTCTTATTATTTCGAAAATGAAATATCACCGGGATTCCATCACTCTTCAAGAATTCCCGATACACGTTTTTACATCAACAGTTTTCAACTAATAATTTAAAATTTTCCAATCCTTTCATACTTGCATTTGCTTAATCACTTCTTGTATCTTCGGGTTCCCGATCATTCACGGGTTTCTCATCTCCTATATGCTCGAGCCCTACAACGAACATCCATACTTCTATTAAAATATAATCTAATTAAACATAGGAAATTCGTGGGGTTTACAAGTCTCTTCCAATGCCTACTTGAAAATGGGATCACATTACTATAGATTTCATTATGGGTTTACCAAGGACCCGAAAGGGGCATGATGCAATCTGGGTGATTATAGACAGATTGATTAAGAGTGCTCACTTCCTAGTTATCAAAAGTACAGACTCCTTGAGTGCCTTAGAAGAGTTGTATGTGAGAGAGATAGCTCGGTTGCATGGGGCTCCTGTGAGCATTACATCAGATAGAGATTCTCGATTCACTTCTAGATTTTGGGCTCATTTTCAAGAAGCCATGGGGTCTCAGCTTAATTTGAGCATAGCCTATCATCCTCAGACCGATGGTCAGTCCAAGAGGACCATTCAGACCTTAGAGGATATGTTGAGGGCGTGCGTTTTAGAGTTTAAGGGCTCATGGGATGATCATCTACCTTTCGCAGAGTTTGCTTACAACAATAGCTATCATGCTAGCATCGGGATGGCACCTTATGAGGCCTTGTATGGTAGAAGATGTAGGTCTCCAGTGGCTTGGAAAGAAGTGGGTGACAGAAGGATCTTGGCTCCCGAGTTGGTAGAACAGGCAGCGAAAAGTGTTCGGATAATCTGTGATAGACTTAAGACCGCACAAAGTAGATAGAAGAGTTATGCAGAAAAGCATAGGAGGCCACTTGAGTTTCAGATTAGAGACTCCGTGTTTCTTAAGGTATCTCCAAGCAAGGGTATCATGCGATTCGGGAAGAAGGGGAAGTTGAGCCCGCGCTTCATTGGTCCTTTTGAGATTCTAGGGAGAGTGGGAGACGTAGCCCACAGACTTGCCTTACCACCACAGCTTTCTGGGGTACACAATGTCTTCCATATCTCGATGTTAAGGAAGTATAATCCGGATCCCTCACACATCATTGAGTATGAGCCCTTGAGTATCCAAGAGCATATGAGCTACATTGAGCGACCTATTCGGATTTTGGACAGGAAGGAAAGGGTGCTTCGATCGAAGATGATACCTCTGGTAAAGGTTCTCTAGCAACACCATTCGATTGAAGAGGCTACATGGGAGCTAGAGAGCCTTATGTAGGGGAAGCACCCACATCTATTCTGATGGACCTGAATGAATTTGGAGGACCAAATTCTTTTAAGGTGGGGAGAATGTAAACCCCACAAATTTCCTACATTTAAATTAGATTATATAAAAACAAAAATAATATGTTTTAATGGAAGTGCAAATATTCGTAGTAGGACTCGAGGAGTATGGGAACCGAGAAGCCCATGAATGTCAGGGAACCCGAAAATACGAGAAGTGATGAAGCAAATGCAAGCATGATGGGATCGAAAATAATTTTGATGTAAAAACTTATATCGGGGATTTATGAGGAATGATGAAATCCCAATAATATTTCATTTTTGAAATAATGAAAATTTCATGAAGATATGAATATTCTGTCATTGAATAATTTCATAAGAAGAAAATGTATATATATATATATGTATATGTATATATATACTAGGAAAAAATTTAAAATGGATAAATGATGATATATATATATATATATAACAAATATATATATATATATATATATATATATTGTAATGTATAATATATAATGTATAAGTATTAACAAAAATAAATAAAATGGAACACAAAACAATAAAACAACAAAATATACTAACACTAAACAAAAACAAACAAATAATATCTATCTATATATTAATATAATATATATATATTGATATAATATATATATATAAAAGGGGGGCATTGTACGGAATTGGCTTTCAAAGAAAGCCAATTCCGATTGTTTCAATTGGAAACAATAAACAGAGGAGAGCTGGGTGGGTAACCAGGAAAAAAAAAGAAAAGAGGGAAGCTGCTCAGCTGGAGAAGAAGGAAAGGAAAGAAGAGAAAGAAGAAGGAAAGGAAGGAAGTGAAGAAGAAGAGAAAGAAAAGAGGAAAGAAAAAGGAGAGGGCTGGTCGGCTGGAGAAGAAGGAAGAAAGAAAGAAAGAAAGAAAGAAAAGAGAGGGTTGATCGGATGGAGGAAGAAAGAAAGAAAGAAAAGAAAAGAAAGGGAAGAAAAGAAAAGAAAGAAAGAAGGAAAGGAAACAAAACTGAAAACGGGAAGGGAGCAGCCCGAGGCAAGGGAGACCGACGGGAAGAAGAAGACCAAAATTGAAGCTGGAACCGAGATAAAAAAAAACAAATTAAAGAGAAAGATCGAGGCTAGAAAATAGGAGCAGGACCGAAGGAGAAGAAGACTGAAGGAATGGAAACCGAGGGTGGAATTTAAGCAGAACCGAGAAGCTAAAAAACCAAACCGAGGAAGGAGAAGAGCAAGCCAAGACTGGGCTGACCGAGAGAGGAGAAAAAAAAAGAAGAAGAAGAAGAAAAGAAGAGCTGGAAAATTGAAAGGAAAAAGAGGTAATATATATATATATATATATACATGTATGTATATTTAATTTACATGTAGATATATGTGTTGTAGATACAAGCATGTTAGTGTAAATTTAATTAGACAAAAAAATGGGAAAGATGAGAAATAGACAATATATATATGTGTGTGTGTGTGTGTGTGTCTATGTCATGATGAATAAGGAAATTAAATGATAAAATGAATGTGTGTATATACTTAGGTGTATATACAAATAGGTGTATAAGATAAATGTGTGTGCTAGTATATGTACATACAAAGAATATATACATGTGATAAGGAAAAATGAAAACAATAATAATATATATAGGAGTATATATATATATATATATATTTATGTGTATATACATGTAGATGTGTATAATAAATGTGTATGTTAATATTGGTATGTACAAAATATATATATAGTAATGAAAATATATAAACGTGCATGTCGGCCTAGGTATGTACAATTATATGTACACACGAGGTAGTAACGAATAAGTTACGATTTTTAACGCAATTCGGATGATTCGCATGAATAGGAGGCTAAGTAAACGATTTCGCTGTAGGTAAAACGTAGAAGGAATTAAAGGAGGCACTAGGAGGCGTCATTACTTGAACACGGGATATCCAATAAATTGAGGTAAGGGGTACTATTTAACTTAGTTCTGATAATGCATTCTTGTTTCACCGATAAAAGATTTTATGAAGGTGCATATGATTTGAAATGATTTATCAATGCTTTCATACTTGTGAAACTATTTACGAATCATGTTTAATTTGTCGAAATATTCCCCGAGTACCTTCCATGATATGAAATGAATTTTTCTAAGGTATGAAACGTATGGATTTTTTGACATTTATTTATGATTTTATATCCGTATCGTTAAAGAAACTTTTGACAATTTCAAAAGCATAGAAAAAAGGGAAAAGGGGGAAAAAGAAAAGATGTTTTGAGACTATAGGCTTCATGCATGGTTACTTCTTGTGGTGTTCCAGCTCCACCACTTGGGTGCCGGTACGTAGGGCCCCTTTAGTACCTGACTCAACCTGTGTGGAAGATGTCGTGCTACTGGTGGTTTATGATGATGTTTTCGGTAGTATCTCGTACCTGTGCAGCACGCAATTATGTTGCCCACACGGAGAGTGCCTTTGGTGCCCGTGTCCTAGCTAGGTGCTAGTGAATGTAAGTAAGATAGATACTACCCATATTTTACGAAAGAGCTGTATGACCCTGATCCAGTCTACAGCCCCCTTACCATGGCCATAGGTATAATAACTCTCTACGGAGAATGACACATATCGCATGACTTAGTTATGGCCTATTCTCCTCGATTTGATTATGAATATCGACTATGATGAATGAATATGTGTTTTCATGAGATATACGATAATTGGTTACGACCGATAAGCTTCATGAAATGTTTATGAAATATTTATGAAATGTTTATGAAAGGTTCATGAAATATTTATGAAATGCTTATGAAATGTTTATGAAATGTTTATGAAAGGTTCATGAAATGTTTATGAAATATTATGAAATGTTTATGAAATGTTTACGAAAGGTCTATGAAATGTTTATGAAACGTTTATGAACCCGATGGTTTTAAGAACTCATTCATGAACAATGAAAAGTTGTAGAATGGTTAAGCATGTTATTTTTGTAAAGACACGCATGCTTTATGATTTTTATGATGATCACGCACGAAATGACAATTTATGTATTTCAGTAAAGTTTGGTTCTATGAACAATTTCACTTGTTTTTATATATCAGAACTGCTTTAAGAGTATTATCTTACTGGGCTTTTCCCCAAAAGCTCACCCCTCTACCTTCAGACCATTTGCAGTGAATCTATAAGCGTTACCTGTCGCGTACACGACGTAGGTTGGTGGGAAAGAGCTACCCTAAGCTACTTTTTGTACAGGCAAAAAGGTATACAATTGCATTCCTGTACCAGACATATTTGTATGCACAGACATATACTGAAAACACTTTGTTAGGATGTAATTTGTAAGGAAACAATGTAAAGAATATTATTTTTGAGATTTGGTTTGAAGAAGATTGGTATTTAATCAAAACAAATGTACTGCATTTTAAATGTGGATTTGGAAAGTATCCTTGGTAGTTGTGGGTATCTAGGATTGTCAAAACTATTGAATTACAGGTGGGTAGGCTCATATATAAGCCGTTATGCTGCCGAAATTTTTATCGGCCATATATGTCAAAATATGAAAATTAAGTATAATTACGGATAAAGAATTAGGAAAAGTGTTTCGACACTGCACAGGAATACAACCTAAGTGAATAAAGGAATAAGTGGGTAAATTAAGTTAAAAAAATCCCTCAATTTTCAAGGGTCAAGGGTCGTTACAACGACAGATCAATCTCCTAGGCATAAAATTGCCCTAAATCATCCCCAAATTCAAATGCAGATCGATCTCATCAAGAGCTAGATCGATCTCCTACCCTCGGCCTATATAAAGACCCTTTTGTTTTCCTGGAAATCAATCTCTTTCTCTCTCTCTCTCCCAAATCGCCATTTTTGAACCCTAGCTTTCTCTCCCCTCCAAAACACCCATTTTCGTCCAAATTAAGGGTTGTGGCAAGAAGGAAAGTTGTTCCTCATCCAAAGGAGAACAACATACTTGGAAATCGAAAGACGGATCGAATCGAGGTGTGAGTTGAGCACTCCACAAGTTTGGGTAATCTCTAAACTTCAATCTTGGATTTTGAATTGATTTTTGGTGATTGTGAATATGGGCATTGTGATGAAATAGTTAGGAAAGGATTAGAGTTGACAAAAATTGTGATTTTATTATAGTGATGATGATATTAAGTAAATTGTGGTAAAATTGGGATTTTTGTCTATAAATTGGAAATTGAGGCAATTAGGTGATTTTGGCATGGGTATTACGCATGAGAAATGTAGAATGTTGAGATGTAGTGGATGAGATTATGAAATGTGATCGAGTTATAAGAAATGGGATAATTGAGGTATTTAATGAGAATATGGGCAATATGCTCGATGTAGAGATTTGGAGGTTATGTGATAATGAGTTATTGATGTTTTTACATCGTTTGGACAGCTCGGGAGTTCCAGATAGGAATGTGAGACTAGTCCGTGATAGCGGGAACGATTGCAGTATACGAGGTGCAAAGAGGTAAGGGAAAACTCAAACCTATTTGTGTATGTGCTTTGTGATGATATTGTAGCATGAAATGAGATTTGAGAAAACAAGCATGTTTTTATGAGTTATTGCACACTATTTTATAGCCGGTTGGGGCCCAATTGTTTGAGTTGTAAACTAAATATGAAAATTTTTTTACAACCATTTTGTGTTTAAAACGTAAAAAGAGATTTGGGCTCTACGTTAAGGCGTACTGGTATTGAGAAATGTGTGCGTGGTTTTGCCGGTTGGAACTCGATTTTAACATGTTTTGTGTTGAGTACACAAATATTTTAAAGGCAATTTATGAGAGAAAACCGTTATGAGTTCTACGTGAAGGTAAAACGATTTTTATGATAATGGCTATTAATTGAGACTTAGGCATGTCATGTTGAATACACGTTGGGCTTTACTCTGGTAGTATGTAAGTCTAACATATTTTCTCCTACTCTGGTAGTGCTGGTTACTTACCTAGCCTCGTTTTACACCAGTGGATTGTGTTTAGTGGCTGTGCCACGTGCAAATTCTTTTTGGTGGCTGTGCCACATGTGGATTGTGTTCAGTGGCTATACCACGTGCGAATTCTATTTGGTGGTTGTGCCACGTGTGGATTATGTTCAGTGGCTATGCCACGTGCGAATTCTATTTGGTGGTTGTGCCACGTGTGGATTGTGTTTAGTTGCTATGCCACGTACGAATTCTATTTGGTGGCTGTGCCACGTGTGGATTATGTCTAGTGGCTATGCCACGTGCGAATTCTATTTGGTGGCTGTGCCACGTGTGGATTGTGTTTAGTGGCTATGGCACGTGCGAATTCTATTTGGTGGTTGTGCCACGTGTGGATTGTGTTTGGTGGCTGTGCCACGTGCGAATTCTATTTGGTGGCTGTGCCACTTGAGGATTGTATTTCGTGGCTGTGCCACGTGCCGATTGTATTTGGTGGCTGTGCCACGTGCATTCTATTGAGGTGCTTTTTATCACATTTTAAAGAGAAAAACCATTATCACATCTTGATTTCCACATGCTTATGACTGTGATTTGTGCTGAGTATGTACTCTCATGTTTTACATGATTTTAGAGAAATGAGATGAGAATAATGTTTTAATGAGTTCATGCTACATTTTATATTGAGTTTCAACTATGAAATAAAATGACTGTGTGTGCAAATCATTAATTTAACAATGTGTCCTTTACCCCCCTTACTGAGCGATTTAGAAGCTCACCTTGTTTTATCTTCCCTCTAGATTTCTTAAAGTGAGGAGAATTTCCTGCTACGTATGGAGTAGTGGCTAGTAGAGGACTTAAGCTCCAGGCTATATATTTGTATTAGAGGTATAATTTACATTTAATGTACCCAGACTAATATGTATTTACAGACACTTGATGTACAATGACGTATGGAATGTATTAGGATTAATTAATACTGAATTGAGAAATGGATATGATATGATTTCTGAATGCTTGATGATGAGATCCTGAGATTACAGTTTTATAACTTATATATATGATGATGCATGACACTGCACAGGAATGCACCCATAAATGTGTATTGATGTAAATAAAAGTTTAAATTTGCCATATTTTCAGCGCTTCCGGGGCGTCACAACATTTCAACCATTAATGTATATTAAAAAATATACTATTCTTTATCAAAATGATAGCGATATAAGAGACTCGAAGCTTTATTGCATGATGAATAGGAGTAGATTATTAAATCTAATGATTGATTTGTAAAAATATTAATCCCACGTTAAGTTATAGAAATTGTGTAAAACAAATTGTTTTACATTTTAATTTGATCCATTCTTTATAACAAAAAAAAAAAATTGATCCCCTCTCATACAAGAATATCTGATTATAATTACACTGTCAATAAAATTTTTCAATTATTATACATAACAAAAACATTCATAATGGTTCAAGAGAGAGAAAAAAGTAAATTTTAAATGAAATAAGAAAAGAAAAATTAATTCAGTAAAAAAAAATGGACACTTGCATAGTAAGTTTAATATTTTTGATCTCATTATAAGAGCACTGAATAATAACTATCAAATTAGAAGCAATTAATATAAATCATTGACTCATTTTTTTATTGCGGAAATAAGTAATCACTTGATAATTTGTTCGGTTAGTTTTTTTTAAGTTGTATATTTTAATTATAAGTACAATCATAATCAACATATTACATATTTATTCCTTTATCTAATAATTATATATGAAAATCATTTAAATTAAACTAAGTGAAATAGTGAAATTTGAACTTAAGATCACAAAATCTTAAAACCACCTCTTTGTCATTAAGCGAAAGTTTTATTGGCACCTGTTCAATTATTTTAAATAAGATAAAACATGAAAAATAAAATAGAGAATATATTAAATCTTTAGATTAATATTTTCTATGGAGAATATTTAAAAATAAATTTAATAATGTTGTTATCACTATCAACAATTATGTGTTATTGATGTATCCGCATTGATCTTCGTACCACGTGCTTCAAATTATTCAGCAAAAAAAGGAAATGATTAGAGGGACGCAGGGGTTGTTCCCTATATTTGAACTCCGATACTTAAGTCAGAGAATAATTTTTTCAGAGTTTCAGTAGAAAATTATCTCTCAGTCCAAGGAATCATAACTGACCCCTATTTATAGGAAGTTTCCTTATTCCTTAGTTACGCTTTTATCCTTTTATAAAAATGTCTCAATATATCCGATCATCCTTAGATATCAGATCATCTTCAGATATGCCACGTGGTCCAGTATAATTGGCTGAAATAACATTAGAATTATTATTCACAACAAATAAAAATAATAATTCTATTTGATAACTTATGATTTTAAATATAAAAAAAATTAAATTCTCCGGGGAAAACTATTTATGTTAAGGATAATTCATTGACAAATGTCTTTGATTCCAATATTAATATTTGTTTCAATGTTCATCATAAAATATCTCACACATAACAGAAAAATGCTAGCTTTAAATCGCAAATTTCCCATGTATCATAACAATGTAAATTGTTTTCGCTTATCACTGCCGCTCTGTCTCGGGCATCAAAATTCTATCTTTTTGCTTTGGGCCAACAAAAATTCCATCCTTCACTAATCGTGAATATGCACATCCATTAAAGGCCGTTGACTGTATTTAATAGCAGTCAACTGCTTGTTTGAATTTTTTTTCCCATTTTTTGTACTGAAATGCAAGCATTTATTTTTGCTAAAAATTGTATAAAAAATATTTTTTTTTAAAAATTGAATTTAATGAAAAGAAAGAATAATTGTAATGAGATATTATTTTTTTAACATAAATAATTCATTTGGCAATGTAAATATCAAATTAATTAATGTAAACAAATAAGATTAAATGCAAAATTCATACCAATTGTCGTAATACTTTAAAAAAAATATTGAAAAATTTTAAATGCAATAAAAAGTAAGAATAAAAGCAATAAAAAATAATTAATTTAATGTAAATAATTAAGTTTATAACGTAAAGATCAAATAGCAAATGTCCACCACCATTAACAACTATCATCATAAAAAAAAAACCTTAAATTTCCCACAACAAACGTAATTTACCACAGGATATTTAAGGACGTACTCCTCTTTTCTTATGTAGGAAAAATTCTTTTAAGAAAAATTCTGAGTCCATAATTATCCTCATGCATCCATAATATAGAACAGATGGAATGACAAAATTTCAAGTTGCCATGCATGGTCTACCATGATATAATTTAATTTCTTGATTAACTTTTATTTTAGTCACACTAAAATAAATCCTAATCTAATTAAACTAATCAAAATAATTAATTTCCATCAAAAAATTAATTAGAAATTGTCTAAAATGTCAGCTTGTGACAAAATGTGCAAACCCACACTTTTATGTACTTCACTTAGACTCCTTAAGTGTCGTAAGACAAGTTTAGCTCATTGATGAATGGAAGTGCATTTGTTGAGGCAAAAATACTCATTTTTGTTATTTAGGTTGCATGGTATGAATTAAATAAGGTTAAAAAGGGGTAATAAATGGAAAATAGATGAAATCAATGAATAATGGTGAGAAATCAATCCAAGCAAGTGTATATCGATATGTTTGATATGTTGAAAAGGTTGAAAACCTTAGATGATGGCTTGGAGTGAAATTGGTGTGGTTTTAGAATGATTTTCAAAGTGAAAATCTACAGAAAAATGTAGTTCTAGCATGCCCTCCTAGAGGATCGATCCCTTATGAAGGAAGTTGGGCAGACTTACATTATGCCAAGAAGTGATCGATCCCTTAGCCTTAGAGGATCGATCTCCTACCCATGAACTATAAAAGTTTGCATTCTACCGAGAGAGGACCAATCCCCTACCCTTATAGGACCAATCCCCTCTTTGTCGAAAGTCTTTAGGAGTGCAAAATTTTCGAGAGAGACTGATCCTTCAAGTAAGGGATAGATCCCCAATGGCTTACCTGCTCCTACTAAGCTTGAAATACCCCAAAAATGTGTTGGTTTTCATTTCATTCTCATGCCTCACCTGGAAACCAAAGGAAAAGAAAGGAAAAGAGAAGAAAACTATAAAGAAAGCAAAGAGAGGAATTTAACCCAAGAAACTTAAGTCACTTCCTCTACTAACCATTCTTTTCAACATAGCTTCATTTGGAACCATTTGAAATAGGGTTGAAGGTTAATTTCTAGAGAGAAGTTAGAGTTTTTAAGGTAAGCTAGAAAAAGAAAACTCTAATATTTGAGATATGAATTTATGTTGTTAATGCGATGATTCTAAAACCATCTATGACATTTCTTTGTAGTAAAGAAGCTTGAAAAAAAGGTGGGCTTGGTCAATGTAGGGCTTGAAGGTAAGGTATTTTTGTAAATTATGGATTTAACATGTGTGATGCTTGGATGAAGAATCTATAATTTGGCTAAAGTTGATTATTTAATAAAATAAGAAAAGTTGACTTAGAATTTAACCATGAAGAATTTGAAGGTTTGACTATGAAATAAAGTGTATTGTGGAAGAAATGAAAGTTTAAATGTATTTATGGCGCTTTTGGGTAGTTGTATGGGTTATAGTAAGCATTTATGGTCGTAAGAGTCACTAATGAGTAAAGTATGACTCTTTGAAGTTGTTAAAGATATAAGATATAAGAAATAAGTGATTAAACATATATATGTGTAACAAATTAATGCATTGATTCCATTTGGCTGTTGGGTTAATTAAGAACGCATCCAACTAAAGGGAAGAGTAACTAGTGTCATAACCTTAATTTGATCTCGTGGTGTGTATAAGGTAAGGGGTGTATGTTGAAGTTTGTAGCAACTAACTATTATTTTTTTTTCAATGCATGAAATTGCGATGATGACTATTTTGGATAAAACTTAAGAACTTAGGTCGTTAAATATACCTTTAGGTTGTAAGTTAGCTTATGTCATCCTTTTAAATCATGACAGGGGCATTTTATCATGAAATCAGAGTTTTATAACTTTTGAAATGTTCTTTAATCATTTTCTTAAAGATGTTGTATGGTTTTGGCGTTGAAAAACCCAAAAAAGTGCATAATTTTGCATAAAGGATCAATCCCTTAGGTCATAGGATCAATCCCTCTTTACAATTTTAAAGGTTTTTACATTTTGACTTTTTGGGATCGATCCCTTGTCTCTAAGGGACCAATCCCTACTCTTTAAATTCGATTTAAAGCTTTACAAACCTATTTCCATGGCATGAATCGGCGCACTACTGCTACAAAAAGTTTACAAAGATTATGTATCATGTTTTAGAACCCTATTTTAGTATAAAATAAGTGAGCTATTTATGACAAATAAAATATGGTTTTGTTTTGACTTGTCTATGTTTTCGTTATGTTTTTAGAGCTAAGTCTTGAGGCTTATTGTAAACTCTCGGATTGTTTTGAAATTCGACTCAAGCGTTATTCGATTTAAATTTAATTTATTTTACTTACGAAAAATTAAATTAACCTTATCGAAAAAGACGGGATTAGGTTAGACTGATAATTCTATCAAAATTTCAATTTATGAAAATAAATTAATAATAATAATAATAATAATAATGATAATAATAATACATATAAACAAGTAAATAAATAAAATATGTATTTATAAATAAATAAATAAATAAAGGTGATGGGGATGGGTGAATGATGGAAACGTGAGTGATGGTGATGGCTTTGACAAATATGGCAACTTGAAGAAAAAAAATGAAGTGCTTAAGCTTAAAATATATATGTAATATAATAAAAGGAATGATGATATGCCCGTACAACATAGAGATGTGGGAAATGAGAAAAAATAGCAATAGTCACTACTACACCAATATTTGTTTGTATGAGTAAACTAAGGGAAAGGTCAAAGTTAGTGAAAGAGGGCGATGTGCACCGGTTTCTTTGGAGTCAAGAGGAAGAAATTGAGTAAATAAATATAGAGAAATAGTAGGTAATAGCAAAGACAGAAAAGAAAGGAAGGGCAGAGGATTTAAGAAAACAAGAAATTGAAGTATGGAAGTCTGAAGCAAGGACGTGAAGGCAGGAGATAGTGAACTGAAATGTACAATGAATAGAACAGGAGAAAACGTGAGGGAGGTTGAAACATGACAAACAGAAGAGAAGGAGAGAAAAGAGAAGAAACCGAAGCAAGCATGAGACTGCTGTTGCAGCAGTGAAGGAGCAAGAAACTTAAGGCAGAAAACGTGAAAGAGATAAGAAGCAGTGAACAACTGAGATGATGGCAGTGAAATAGAGGGAAGAGGTTTGGAATTGGCAGGGCATTATGGGAAGGTAAAACTGATTGAAGTAGGTAAGGCTAGCCAAAAAAGAAGCTAAACAAATAAAAATAAGAAGGCATAAGTAAGGGGTCTTGAACTATAGTAGAGAAAGAAAGTATGGAAGTCCAAAAAAAAAGGATGTTGTTGTGAGGTCTCGGTGACAGGAACTGTCGAGGATATATATATATATTTATGTATATTAGAACTGGACTGGCAGCTACGGTGGAAAAAAAAAGACAGACAAGAGATTGAAAACCAAGCAGTGGGAGAGCAGGCTAGGAAATGGTGAGACCATGAGGTTGAAGGAAAGGGGATGCACGAGATGAGTGGGAGTGTAGAGTAGGAAACAGAAGTTGGAAACAAGAAACTGGGAAGAAGAGGCTGGAACAGAGAGCTTCCCTTCCCTGGAAAATCTAGAGCTGTGACGATTGGGAATAGTTTCGAAAAGAAGGCTGTCGAGGAGACTGGAGAAAAATCATGAGGAACTAGAAATTCGATGAAACAGGAGGCTACAAGGGGGCAGCCACGATGGCCCTCGGCTGGTGGTTGGGGAACCGAAAACATAGATGAACAGAGAAGGGAGGCAGTAGCTGAGATAGCAAGGAAGGAGATACGAGGAAGAGAGGGCGAACGTTGGGATGAAAAACCTGTAGCTAAATCGAGAGGCAGGGATTAGCGGTGCAGGTTTCAACAGGATTTGAGAGTGTTAAGTGGCAAGAACGGTGGCCATCGAGGTTGTATAAGGTTGAGCCTGGCGTGATCGAAATAAGAGAACCTCTGTATCTGTGAGAAGCAAGAAAGATAGTAGAAGAGAAAAAGCAAGACTGGCGTAGAAAACAAACGATCCAAAACTAAAGGATAGAGGAAACGAGATCGTGAGCTACTGTTCGGTATTGATTAGAGCTGGAAACAGGGACAGTGGCTGGGCACTGAAAAATGGCAACGTTGGAGGGATGAAGGCCGAGACTCAAGGAAGAGGTGGGAGATGGCAAAACCGAAAGAGGAAGGGAAAGGAAGAGAAGTGAGGTGTGACGCCTCTCTGTGAAGAATGATGTAAAAGCATGAAGAACAAAATAGGGCTATCGGTAACGAGGAACAAGAAAAAGAAAGAAGAAAGATGGCGGGAAAAGAAAGAAATGATTGAAAAATATTAGGTGAACATTAAAAAAGAAAAGAAAAGAAAAGAAAAGGCAAATGTTGCTATCGGTAACGAGGAACAAGAAAAAGAAAGAAGAAAGATGGCGGGAAAAGAAAGAAATGATTGAAAAATATTAGGTGAACATTAAAAAAGAAAAGAAAAGAAAAGAAAAGGCAAATGTTTTTATATATATATATATATATATATATATATATATATAACTGTAAATAATGGAATTAAAGTTAGAGCATAGTGCATAAGGAAATCTGGGAAATTGAGGTAAAAGATTGTTCAAAAATGTAAGACCCGATTTTAGTTAAAACACGAAATTAAAAATGCAAAAGGATTGAAATGAAATTCTCGAACACGTGCAAGGGCAAAATGGTCAACAGACCGAAAGCCGGTGTAAATTCGATAAGGAAATTTAATTAAAAAAATAGATTTGAGAAATCTTGGTCAATAAAGGTGAAATAAATTTATTTTGGGTTAAACTGATCAAGATATCAATTTATTGAAATTAATCGAAATTTTCAAATCGAAAAATAATCTCGAAAGTAATCGACAAATATACCGGAAAGACGAAAATAGACTGATAAATTCATTTATTGAATAAAAAAGTTAAATAATAATTTTTAAAATATTTTAAGAGATATTTGGGTATTTTTAACGTATTTTATTGATTAAAATAATAATAAATAAATTAATAAAAGAAATTAAAAAAAAAACGAAAGAGAGAAACTGGAAAATGAAAACGCGAAAAGAAGAAGACAAAAACCACCGAGGAAAAACCATCACCGGCGAGCCACCACCGGCGCCGGATGATGGGCCACGACCACCGGAAAAGGAAGAGGAGCTTCAGGCGATCTCCCTGGTACCGGCGGCACGACCCACCGACGCCGGAATCCGGCGAATCGGGGGAGAGAAAGATCGACGGGAGAGAAGAGCTCGGTCCCGATGATCCACTGCAGCTGGGCATGAGTGGGGGCCACCGGCATGATCAAGAGGAGGAGCCGGTCATTTTGAGACCCGTAGCTGCCGACGAAACGGTCGGAATCGCCGGCGATGGCCAAACCCAGAAATGGGTACCGACGACGGAGAGAACAAGCTGGACCGGCCACTTTTCGGTGAGCTCGACCAAAGCCAACCCCAGATCTGAGATGCGGACGGCCCCGCGGAGCCACTGGCGGCGGAAGCCGATGGAGAACCGGTCGGCAAGGCACTGAACCGACCGAACCGGAGTGAACCGACGGTCCGAACTAGGTCGAACCGGACCGAACCGGTTCAGCCAATGAGGAAAGAGAAAAGAGGAGAAAAAATGGAGAAAAAAGAAAAAAAAAAAATTGAGGAAAAATCCCGGCGATGTAATCAAGCTACGGGTAAGTCAGTAGCAGTCGAAATTGACCGATTTAAATTTTGGAATATGATAATTAATTTTCGACTGAAAATTTACCCGAAAATTTATGAAATTGTGTAACTCGACAATTGACGTCAAATGAGAGCTCGAGACAGACTCGATTTGCATACTAGCATGGAATCTCGGGTAAGTAACCCTTATTTATGACAATTTACATCGTTATGTGTGCTTCGGATTTAATTATCGCATAAAATAAATTAAATTATGAAAATTTAGATAAATTATCGTAAATAATAAATTGAGCTATTTGAGAGTTAGAACGAGGCCCAAGAAATTGTTGGTGGGCCCAATGAACCTAATAGGCCTCGATAATGTGAAAATTAAGTGAAAAACGGGCTTAAGGCTGATTAAGGCCCATTAAGGTGCAATCGGGCCCAATAGGGATAAATGGGCCCAATGATTTAAATTAAGCCCAGAAAATATTAAATACAATTAAATTGTATGATATCTGACCTGAGGAATAATTATACGCAGTTTCGGACATTGGATTTGGAGTAAATCGGACTGCGTGACGAGACAACAGTGGAAAAGGAAAGGTCAGACTCTATAGAAAAATAAGGTAAGGGAATTCTACGAACTGCTAGAGGTAACTTTACGAAACTTCAAAGTTCATATGCAGTCTTTTAAAGTATCTGAAGGGTCTAGAAGTAAGTTAATAATTTTAGTACCTCGAATGGGCAAATTACCAAAATACCCTTGTTAAGGGTAAAATTTTCAATTTTAGGAAAAATTGGGAGGAGCCAGAACAAGAGGTTCCTGCTCGTTCTGGAGATGTTTTGACTCATGCATGAGTAGGCTGGCTAACCTTGAAAGAAAAATGCACAACATTGCATATTTTCAACGAGGAAATTGTTTTGAAAACTGTTTTGAGGAAAACAGAGCCGCCTACGTGTTTTTATTGACATGTGACGTGCTAGAGCTTAGCTCGCATGATATTTTGATTTGGGTGATGCATGCATTAGTGCTGGAGCGAGAGCTCGCACTAGAGTTTTACATGCATTGGTGCTGGAGTCTAACTCGCACCTGATTTTACATGATTTTCGTGACACGGTGCTAGAGTCTAACTCGCACCATATTTTTATATGATTTTTGAGACAGGGTGTTAGAGCTTCACTTGTGAGACCCCGTATATGTAATGTTGTAATGTGTAATGAATATGATTGGACTTGTAATGTAAAGTGTGATTAATGTAAGTCCATGGATTCAACGTATGTATGTGTAATATGAATTGTAACGTACATACAAGTTTCATTGAGTACGAATATGAAGAAATGAGTTCTGGCAAGTGATGGATGTGATTGAAACTCAAGATGAGTAGTGTGGTAAAATGGAATGGAGTTATGCTTCCATTTGGTTTCATGTAGCATACCTTTGGACATACAATGAATGCACACAAGTTTCAATGTGCATAAGGTATGAATGGATGCCATTTTCAAGTTATAAAGGTGGATGGATGAGAAAATGGCCATGGCAATAGATTAAGGATGTGTTGGTATGAGTTGCAGCATGGAAACTGCAGGAAATCTGGAAACCATGAGGGTCAGATCGATCTTATAGGATGAGAGATCGATCTGGAAGAGCCAGAATGCTCTTATTTGGGCAAAAGAATAGAGTAGATCGATCTCCAATGGAGCCAGATCGATCTCCCAAGCATTCTGTAGTGAAAAGATCGATCCCCAAGCACCCAGATCGATCTCCTTAGCTCTCTGTTTGGGAGCAGATCGATCTCATGCCTCGACAGATCGATCTCATGCTTCGACAGATCGATCTCAGGCTTAAAAATGCCGTGAAAAAGAGGGATTTTAAGGGACCAGATCGATCTCCTCTTGGATCAGATCGATCTCCTCAAGCTATTTCTATATAAGGAGGGCTGAAAATCAGAAAATCTCGGGAAAAACACTAACTTTTCACTTTCAACCCAAAAACCTAACTTTCCCTCTCTAAAATCAACCATTTTCAGTGAGATTTGAAGAGAGACCATTAGAGGCAAAGTTGTTCCTATCAAAGAGAAGAACAACATAGTGTGAGGGCATTTTTCCATTATTGGTATTGAAGGAGTTAAGGGCATTGCCATTTGGAGCAAGAAGAAAGATCATATTTGGTAAGATTCTAACACTCCAATCCAAATACATTGTCTATTTAATTGATTTTGGAGTTTTTTGGCATGACTATTGATGGATAAATTATCTAGGGATGTGGTGGAATTGGTGTAACCTAGAAAACTTAGAATGGGTATGATGTGAGAATATATGGGTTGAATGAGTTTATGATTTATGGGCATTGCTAAAGTTGTTGTTGAGGTAATGTTTATGATTTTAGATGGTTAAATGAGATTACATTGTGAGTTTGGAGGAATTGTGAAAATGGGTATGTATATGTTTGGTAAATGCCATAGTGAGGGAATTCATGGAATATGAACACTATGAGCTTAATGTCGATTTAATATCGATTTTGAATAAGTTAATAGGCCTAAGAAGATCCATAGACTCGAGTTATGGATAAAGTAATGAAACGAGGCATCATAAGCATTAATAGAAAACTATAGGTCGAATTGACTATAGTGAACGCACGATGTCATATTATATGGATCGAATATAATGCGGGATACGATTTTGTGCAGTCCCAAAGAGTTCGTTGAAGGCGAATCGAACCGTACGAGTAAGCAGCTTAAGGAAGTGGAATCACGCATCGCGATTCCAGGTAAGGGAATTTTGTGAGTATATAGAGGTAGCTGCTCGTACTTTGAACTTGTGGGTGAATATTGGGTGTTTTATGAAATGCATGGATGCTTAAATAAATGATTGATGGTATTCGTGAATGATGAGGAGTATATGCGTGGTTTTGGATTTGAAGTGGATTTTATGAAATGGGATAGTAAGGCTAATAATTGCATAAATCTAATGTTTTGGTGCTTTTCAAAACGAAATTGCTTGGTTTTAAGCAAGCTTGTAGATGGGTCGGCTAGTATTGTATGGTTGTTGTGGAAAAGCATTTGTGAGTGCTAAACCCGATTGCCGAGATTGTTGATTGTGTATGAGCCGCCTATCGTATTTGTATAACATAAATCGCGCTAGAGCCTCGCTCGCGCTGGATTTCTATGTTTTCATTTGTATGAAACGTGCTGGAGCTTAGCTCGCACCTTGATTTGGAAACTATGATGATATTTATAAACCGTACTGGAGCTTCTGCTCGTACGTGGATTTTGAGTGGTTGTCTTATGAGTATAACAGTACTAGAGCTATGCTCGTACGCGTCTCTTTATGAGAAGATGCATGAGTCGTGCTAGAGCTTTGCTCGCACAAGTTTGCACATTGGGATACGTATAAGGTTGTGAAAGTTGGTAAGATCCTTAAGCCTTACATCCTTAAGCCAACATCCTTAAGCCCAAAGAGGCGGGGAGGCTCTGTTAGGCGGGGAGGCTCTGTTCGGTGGGGAGGCTCTCTTACGGTGGGATCCTTAAGCCAACATCCTTAAGCCCTGGAGGGGCAGGGAGGCTCTGTTAGGCAGGGAGGCTCTCCTACATGGGTACGGTAAGATCCTTAAGCCCTACATCCTTAAGCCCAAAGCGGCGGGGAGGCTCTGTTAGGCGGGGAGGCTCTGTTCGGTGGGGAGGCTCTCTTACGGAAGGATCCTTAAGCCCTACATCCTTAAGCTAACATCCTTAAGCCCGAGGAGGCAGGGAGGCTCTATTAGGCGGGGAGGCTCTGTTCGGCAGGGAGGCTCTCCTTCACGGATATGGAAAACTCTTGGTATGGGGTAGGTAAGACCTAGGAATGGCACCCCCAGTCATGATATGAGTCTGCGGAGTACGCTGTACCGTGTATATCACATGGAGTACGATATACCTCATGATGGTTATGTGGTGAGAAAGTCTGGCGAGGGATAATCCATCTTGGTGCCAGCGTGATACCCCGCACACCTGGATGCGTGTGGTCTGGGATGATTTATGATGTAATGGTCCATATAGGCACTTTTGATATAGTGACCTAGTTTTTATACACATGCGTGAATTGTGAAATGAAAATGTGGTTGTGATTGTGAGTTGATTTGGTGGTAATTATGTGTTGAGAAAGAGGTTTATGATGTTGGTTTAAAAAGGAGGTTTCTTAATGAATTGCCCTTTTTATGAATTTAAACGAGATTGAGCATGAGATGATTTATACATGATGTTTCTACCATGTTTGATATGCCAATGCACATGATTTTGATTCATGATATATATGTATATTCACATGGCATAGTGTTATTCCTCATGCTCCTACCATAAATGATTTATGCATAACACTATCAGCATGTAGATAGAGTAGTTATCTACCATGCTTGCATTATTGCCTTACTGAGCGTGTGGTTACTCATCCCACTCTATTTTTCCCCTACAGAGCATGCATAGTAGCCCAGTAAGGACTGAGGCATGGTATTTTGGACTCCACTGCATCTCCATTGCTAAAAGGTATATACACAGTGATTCTTTTTGTATCTAAACAATGTAAAAGCACAGTATTCTTTTGAGTTGTAATTATGGGGGATGTAGATGTCAATAAAACATGTATTCGTATAAGTACACGATTAAATGCAAATGTATGACATCGTTTTAATTAATTGAGAATGAATGAGATGTGGTGTTTATTATTGACTCACAGCCCAACAGTGTGTGGTGAGTTTAGTTCACGACCGGGTAAGGTAACAGTAAAACGTGAAAAATTTTCAGTGATTTTCGGTTAAAGAGAATGGAATTGGGTCGTGACATCACTCGCACCAGATTTTCACATGGTTTGCATACAGAGTGCTAGAGCTTAACTCGCACTAGTTTTACTTGATTTGATAAGAGTGCTGAGCATCGCTCGCACTGATTTTATGAGAACATGCGATGAGCCGTGCTTGGAGCGTCGGGTAGACTGTGTGTCACCGATAAAATAGGCTCACACGTGCGTTCTGAGATAGGGTATGATATATGGGTCCATGGAGTACGATGTACCGTGCAAGTAGCATGGAGTACGATGTACCATGTGGCATCTTCGGATGCGTGGTATCTTCGGATACGTGTGGCATCTTCCGATGCGTGGGATCGAATAAGACCAACGAGATGGAGTGACCCACCTCCCGGGCGGTTCTCGATCGTGGTGAGACCCCGCACACTAGGATCCGTGTAGGCAGAGGGACTCCCCAGGACACATGGCCATAGTCCTGGTTATTACCGATATACAGATGTTGCCTAGTCTCGCATGTTGACGATTTTGATGAGATCAAAACTGGGTTTTAAATCAAATTTACATGATGTTATTTTCATGCTTTTTAAACCCATGTGTGATGTAAACTGATTTTCATGGTTTTGTGTGAGTCAGGACCACCCGAGGGATGGGTTGAGTCCTGGATTTGTTGTGAAATTTTAAATGAGAAAGAAATGATTTGAAATAGTTGCATGTTGAATTTTCCATGCAAACTTGTTTTACATGACATCATGAATCATACCATTAGTTTTGAAATGTGTGGAGAAAGGGTGGTTTATGCATGGCACCACGTTCATGTAGGTATTATGGTTACCTACTTATTTGTAGGATTGCCTTACTGAGTTTGATGTACTCACCCCTTTCATTTTCTCACACAGATAATCTCCAGTAAATGTTGAAGCGACTGAGTACTGCATTCCGGATATCCGCTGCTGCCCATCATTTAAGGTATATACACTTGTACATATTGTATCTAAATAAGCATAGCACAGTAACATGTTTGTAAGTGACTTTAGGGGATGTATAAATATTGTAAACACTTATAAATGACTGAGAAAGAATTAAGTTATATGGTAAATGAATAGTGGGACTGGCATTGACGCGCAACCCAATTGTTAGTGGAGTGTGGTCACGATCAGAGGACAGGTAAGCATGAAAGAAAAGAACAAAACGCGAAAAATTTACTCTGATTTTTTGGTAGTTTTGGGTCGTGACATATAAAGGTGGTATTAGAGCAGAAATTGGTCTGATGTGTGTCAGTGTCAGTAATTAGGAAATTACATCCCCGTGTTACTGTGCTTGGTTAGATACAATAGTGTATATCGAGATCGGTTTTAACTAAGATATGGTTGAGAATGCAGGAATGCCTAATATTAGTCGCGATAGAGAAGGTAGAGCACGAGGCAGAGGTCGTAGAGGTAGACCTGAGCCTGTTAATTGTGCTGAGTTGACCTATGAGAATCAGGATGAGATTGAAATGGAGGCTAATGTTGAGCATACCTCACAGAGTCCGACAGAGTGATCGGATAGTATTGAGACACACTTCGCGAGGTTGGAGCGGAGTGTGGAGAATATTTTGGGAGCTAATTGCTCAGAGTATGCATGGGATTTGAGCGCGAGTCGGAGCATTGATTGAAGTCCGCTCGACCCATCTTAAGAGTTGACATGAGAAATATTTTGGATGTATTCCGGTGACAGAATATCCCAAACACTATTTAAAGAAAATTTCAAGTAAAATTTCTTACACTGCCCAGGGACACTGGTTGATTGACGAATATGAATATCAGTTTATAAACCTGCCCAGGTATTACTTCGACATTATGGGCAGTGAGCGTCAGAAAGCCCAAAAGTTCATGGAAGGGCTCAAATTGTCAATTAGAGTCTGATTGGCCCCGTTAGATATCACCACCTATACCGAGGCAGTGCGCAGAATACAGTTGTGTGAATAAGATCGAGTGTTGCACGCCTCTGAGATTGGGAAAGGTAGTAAGGGCCGAAATAGAGACAGAAAGAGAATCGAGAATGATAGAGATGGCAAAACAAGAAAAAGGTTTAGTTTGGTAAAAAATTTGATTTGATGAGTTATGGGCTAAGATGATTGGTAAGGCCACAGTTATCCGATTGTAGCACTTTTGAGGGGTATTGTGATTGGAGAACCCCGATCTGCTACGGATCACTATAGAATGTGTGGTAAATACCACGGAAGTAGGACCTACACCTACATATTATTGATGAAAATGGTCGTTAAGTGTGGTAAGACGGACCATTTATTATGATTGCTCAGAGTTGGTCGAGATTGCCCCACAGAAAGGTAAAGAGATAGAGAAAACCCTATTGAGATAGCTGCATCGAAAAGGGAGGCCACAGCCGAAGAGAAAAGGAAAGTAGGCTGTTGGACGAAGGCGAGTGTATGTCTTGGACCAGGACACTACTGATGTTTCACAGGATGTGGTGAAAGATACCACACTGTTTATGAATAAAGAAGTAATTGTGTTAATTGATCCTGGTACCACGTATTTCTTCATACCGCCTTCATTCGCATGTAAGTGAGTAAAAGACATGAATGCCTACACTCTTAGGCACAATGCTGATAAATGAGTATCCCAATAGAGGAAGGTTAACTAACGGAATAATTATGAAGAGATTTTAAGTTGAAAACGGGGGAAAAAGTATAAGTCAGCCGATTTTATTCAATGGACTATGAATAATTTAAAGTAATATTTGAGAATAAAGTAGTCGGCTGCATATTATGATGTTCGGATTTCTATCCTAAGATAGTGATATGGTTACCCCTGAAAAGTATACTGTAAGTTTTGATAAGTACTAAAAAGGGGTGCAACGGTTGAAATTAAAGGAGCAAATGATTGTACTCACGGAATGAATAATGACAGAGTTTCGTTATAATTGATATACGAAGGAGATACTCTTTAAGATATGTTTGATCCTAAATACAAGATGTACTGGAGTAAGAGGCGTATGCTAGGTAATAATACCCTTAAAATATGAAGTAATTTAGATTAAAGTGATAAGTAGTAAATATGAATTATAACCAAGGATAAGGGTGGATATAACCATAACTAGTCCTTGTGGTTAAGTCTAAGGGTTAATAAAGGTATTTCAAAATACCTCCCCACCTGAAGACTTGACAGCGTCTAGAAATATATATATATAATCTATAACTTGAAATCGACCGTGGAAAGATATAAATTTAAAATTTGGACACCTTCACTAGTACAATAAAGAACTATAAAATTCGATTAATTATGAAGGTTAAAATATTAAAATTTAATAAAAGCCGTTAATATAAGAAAAAGAAATGACGCGGGTTAGTACCTTGAACGGGAGCAATTTTGAAGTGATACTACACGTTTATGCGTACATAGGTCAAGGATATGGGTGATTGAAATATGTAGTGGAGCTCAACTACAATGAGTTATTTAAACTTTACCTGGACCGATTTGTCATTATCCTTATTGATGATATGTTGGGTGTAGTTAAAGTCCAGGGCAAATTGTAAGCAACAATTGGAAAATTGCTTTTACAGATGGTTGCTGTGAGTTCTAAAAAGGGTATACTTTGTTGGCACGTTTAACTATGAAAATGTGGTATTTGAATGAGATGATAAGTGAGATGATAAATGTGACATGAATTTCGGTGTAGGGAAGTATGAACTGACCACCGTGATTATTTTCACCATACCCAACAGCTCAAGAGATTTCTTAGTGTGTATGGATACCTCAAAATAATGAATGAGCTGTGTATTGATGCAAAATGGGAAGATAGTCGATTATGGATCCAGATAACTCAAGGATCATGAAAGAAACTATCTGACCCATGATTTAAAAGTTGGCAGCGATAGTATTTGTACTGAGTAGATGGCACTACTAGGTACACGATGAGGAATTTTGGGTATGCACTGATCATAAAGCCCCAAGTATCTGTTTTCACAGAAAGAGATGAATATGAGAATACATAGTGGGTTAGAGAGCTTCTGAGAGATTTTGATTGTGGAAAATTGTACCACCCGGGAAAGGCTAATGTGATGGCTGATGCCTTGAGCAGAAAGAGCCACGGGATGGTATTACATATGATGGTCAGGGAGCGTGAGCTGCTAGAGCAGTTGTGAGCCTCAATATTGATGTGATCCCTTCTGATGATGACAGTGATTGTGTGACAACTAGCCTGAGACTAGAACCAGATGAGAGTGCCCAGATTTGACAGGCTTAGCTTGATGATCGGCATGGTGTCGATAGTTTGGGTCAGATTCAGAAGGGTACAGTGACAGAGTTCACAGAGAGTGTCGATGATTTACAGAGAGGTTCAGAGACAGTATAAGTGCTCCCCAGGACCACAGTTGATGAGATAGTAATATTGTCAGAAGCTTACTCTTCGGGATATACAGTGCATACGAAAAGTAACGAATATATATAAGAAATCTCTGAAAAGGGTATTGGTGGTCAGATGTGAAAAGAGATATGGTAGAGATTGTGGAAAAGTGCCTAGTATGTCAGCAGAATAAGGTAGAGTATTAAAAGTCTGCAGAGTTATTGCAGCCTCTACCTATATCGACACGGCACGAAAATGGGAGCAAGTCTCCATGAATTTCGTGATGGGTTATAGAGGACTCAGATGAATCACGAGGCTATTTAGATGATAGTCGCTAAATTGACTAAGTCTACCCACCTTCTGGTTATGAAATCCCCAGATATTCAGAGTGTGTATGAGGATTCAGGTATAAGGAAGATTGTGGAACATTATGTAGCATTCCAGTGAGCATGGTATCATATAGGGATTCCCACTTCTGGTAATATCTGTTAGGAAGCTATGAGACCCCAACTGAGTATTAGCACAGCTTCCCATCCTCAGACAGATGGTCAGTTAGAGATGACTGTACAGGTTTTGGAGGATACGATGAAAGTGTGTGCCGTTAATTTTATAAGCTCCTGGAATGATCAGTTGTTGCAAATTGAATCTGCCAATAACGACAGTAGGTACTTGAGTATCGGGATAACAATTATGAGGCAGTGTATGGCTGTAGGGGTTGTTCCCCGACTCAGACAAGAAAAAGTGGGTGAAAAATAGAAATTTCTTCTGAATTAGTATAATAAGTCTTTGAGGATGTTCAGTTTAGTAAGAGATTAAGAACACCTCAGAGCAGACAAAAAACATTGGAATTCACCGAGGGTGAATCAGTATTGTTGAAGTTATTTGTCCTAAGGGAATAAGGATATAACGAGACTCAAGAAGAAGACAAATTGAGTTTTGCTGAATTGATTTTTGAGAGATTGGACAAGTGGGAGATAAGACCTGTAGGTTGGCGTTATCACTTGAATAACAGGCATCTACAATGTGTCCCATCTTTTGATAATTCGACAATACTATCCAGATCCAGCATAGGTGATCAGATATGAACTCCAACAGTTCAGCTCAGTGCAAATATAAGTATATTGAAAAAGTTGATTCGGGCATTAAACAGGAAAGAGAAAGTAATGAGGTTTAAGAGGGATAACAATTATGAGGCAGTGTATGGCTGTAGGAGTTGTTCCCCGACTCAGACAAGAAAAAGTGGGTGATAAATAGAAATTTCTTCTGAATTAGTATAATAAGTCTTTGAGGATGTTCAGTTGAGTAAGAGATTAAGAACACCTCAGAGCAGACAAAAAGCATTGGAATTCACCGAGGGTGAATCAGTATTGTTGAAGTTATTTGTCCTAAGGGAATAAGGATATAACGAGACTCGAGAAGAAGACAAATTGAGTTTTGCTGAATGGAATTTTTGAGAGATTGGATAAGTGGGAGATAAGACCTGTAGGTTGGCGTTATCACCTGAATAAACAGGCATCTACAATGTGTCCCATCTTTTGATACTTCGGCAATACTATCCAGATCCAGCATAGGTGATCAGATATGAACTCCAACAGTTCAGCTCAGTGCAAATATAAGTATATTGAAAAAGTTGATTCGGGCATTAAACAGGAAAGAGAAAGTATTGAGGTTTAAGACAATCTCCCTAATTAAAGTCCTTTGGTAGTAGTACACTCCAGAAAAGTCACATGAGAATTAAAAAGTATGATACGATTGATGTAACCGGAGTAGTCTATGGACGCATATGACTTGGTTCTAATTTGGAGGACCAAATTCCTTAAGTGGGGGAGATTATGTAAGACCCGATTTTAGTTAAAACACGGAATTAAAAATGCAAAAGGATTGAAATGGAATTCTCGAACATGTGCAAGGGCAAAATGGTTAAAAGACCGAAAGCCGGTGTAAATTCGATAAGGAAATTTAATTAAAAATATGGATTTGAGAAATCTTGGTCAATAAAGGTGAAATAAATTTATTTTGGGTTAAACTGATCAAGATATCAATTTATTAAAATTAATCGGTAATCTCGAAAGTAATCGAAAAATATACCGAAAAGACGAAAATAGACTCATAAATTCATTTATTGAATAAAGGAATTAAATAATAATTTTTAGGATATTTTAAGAGATATTTGGGTATTTTTAATGTATTTTATTGATTAAAATAATAATAAATAAATTAATAAAAGAAATAAAAAAAAACAAAAGAGAGAAATTGGAAAACAAAAACGCGAAAAGAAGAAGACAAAAACCACCGAGGAAAAACCATCACCGGCGAGCCACCATCGGCGCCGGATGAGGGGCCACGGCCACCGAAAAAGGAAGAGGAGCTTCAGGCGATCTCCCTGGTACCGGCGGCACGACCCACCGACGTCGAAATTCGGCGAATTGGGGGAGAGAAAGATCGACGGGAGAGAAGAGCTTGGTCCCGACGATCCACGGTAGCTGGGCGTGAGCGTGGGCCATCGGCGTGATCGGGAGGAGGAGCCGGTCATTTTGAGACCTGTAGCTGCCGACGAAACGGCCGAAATCACCGGCGATGGCCAAACCTAGAAATGGGTACCGACGGCGGAGAGAACAGGTCGGACCGGCCACTTTCCGGTTACCTCGACCGAAGCCAACCCCAGATCTGAGATGCGGACGGCCCAGCGGAGCCATTGGTGACAGAAGCCGGTGGAGAATCTGCCGACAAGACACTGAATCGACCGAATCGGAGTGAACCGGTGGTCCGAACTGGGTTGAACCGGACCGAACCTGTTCAGCCAATGTGGAAAGAGAAAAGAGGAGAAAAAAGGGAGAAAAAAGAAAAAAAGAAAAAAATTGAGGAAAAATCCCGGCGATGTAATCGAGCTACGGGTAAGTCAGTAGCGGTCGAAATTGACCGATTTAAATTTTGGAATATGATACTTAATTAATTTTCGACTGAAAATTTACCCGAAAATTTATGAAATTGTGTAGCTCGACAATTGACGTCAAACGAGAGCTCGAGACAAACTCGATTTGCGTACTAGCATGGAATCTCGAGTAAGTAACCCTTATTTACGATAATTTACATCGTTATACGTGCTTCGGATTTAATTATCGCATAAAATAAATTAAATTATGAAAATTTAGATAAATTGTTGTAAATAATAAATTGAGCTATTCGAGAGTTAGAACGAGGCCCAAGAAATTGTTGGTGGGCCCAATGAGCCCAATAGGCCTCGATAATGTGAAAATTAAGTGAAAAACGAGCTTATGGCCGATTAAGGCCCATTAAGGTACAATCGGCCCCAATAGGGATAAATGGGCCCAATGATTTAAATTAAGCCCAGAAAATATTAAATACAATTAAATTATGATATCTGACCTGAGGAATAATTATACGCAGTTTCGGACATTGGATTGGGAGTAAATCGAACTGCGTGACGAGTCAGCAGTGGAAAAGGAAAGGTCAGACTCTACAGAAAAATAAGGTAAGGGAATTCTACGGACTGCTAGAGGTAACTTTACGAAACTTCAAAGTTCATATGCAGTCTTTTAAAGTATCTGAAGGGTTTAGAAGTAAGTTAATAATTTTAGTGCCTCGAATGGGTAAATTACCAAAATACCTTTGTTAAGGGTAAAATTTTCAATTTTAGATAAAATTGGGAGGAGCAAGAACAAGAGGTTCCTGCTCGTTCTGGAGATGTTTTGACGCATGCATGAGTAGGCTGGCTAACCTTGAAAGAAAAATGCACAGCATTGCATATTTTCAACGAGGAAATTGTTTTGAAAACTGTTTTGAGGAAAACAGAGCCGCTTACGTGTTTTTATTGACATGTGACGTGCTAGAGCTTAGCTCGCACGATATTTTGATTTGGGTGATGCATGCATTAGTGCTGGAGCGAGAGCTCGCACTAGAGTTTTACATGCATTGGTGTTGGAGTCTAACTCGCACCTGATTTTACATGATTTTCGTGACACGGTGCTAGAGTCTAACTCGCACCATATTTTTATATGATTTTTGAGACAGGGTGTTGGAGCTTCGCTCGCACCAGATTTTCACATGGTTTGCATACAGAGTGCTAGAGCTTAGCTCGCACTAGTTTTACTTGATTTGATGAGAGTGCTGAGCATCGCTTGCACTAATTTTATGAGAACATACGATGAGCCGTGCTTGGAGCGTCGGGTAGACTGTGTGTCACTGATAAAATAGGCTCGCATGTGCGTTCTGAGACAGGGTATGATATATGGATCCACGGAGTACGTTGTACCGTGCAAGTAGCATAGAGTACGATGTACCGTGTGGCATCTTCGGATGCGTGGTATCTTCGGATACGTGTGGCATCTTCGGATGCGTGGGATCGGATAAGACCGACGAGATGGAGTGACCCACCTCTCGGGCTGTTCCCGATCGTGGTGAGACCCCGCACACTAGGATCCATGTAGGCATAGGGACTCCCGAGGACACATGGCTATAGTCCTGGTTATTACCGATATACAGATGTTGCCTAGTCTCGCATGTTGACGATTTTAATGAGATCAAAACTGGGTTTTAAATTAGATTTGCATGATGTTATTTCCATGCTTTTTAAACCCATGTGTGATGTAAACTGATTTTCATGGTTTTATGTGAGTCAGGACCACCCGAGGGATGGGTTGAGTCCTGGATTTGTTGTGAAATTTTAAATGAGAAAGAAATGATTTGAAATAGTTGCATGTTGAATTTTCTATGCAAACTTGTTTTACATGACATCATGAATCATAGCATTAGTTTTGAAATGTGTGGAGAAAGGGTGGTTTATGCATGGCACCACGTTTATATAGGTAGTATGGTTACCTACTTGTTCGTAGGATTGCCTTACTGAGCTTGATCTGCTCACCCCTTTCATTTTCTCACACAGATAATCTCCAGTAGATGTTGAAGCGACTGAGTACTGCATTCTGGATATCCGCTGCTGCCCATCATTTAAGGTATATACACTTGTACATATTGTATCTAAATAAGCATAGCACAGTAACATGTTTGTAAGTGATTTTAGGGGATGTATAAATATTGTATACACTTATAAATGACTGAGAAAGAATTAAGTTATATGGTAAATGAATGGTGGGACTGGCATTGACGCGCAGCCCAATTGTTAGTGGAGTGTGGTCACGATCAGAGGACAGGTAAGCATGAAAGAAAATAACAAAACGCGAAAAATTTACTCTGATTTTTGGGTAGTTTTGGGTCGTGACAAAGAATATTGTTGAAAATATTGGTACAAAATTTTGAAGAAATAAATCGAGTGGACCGGACCCGCCGGCTCGCTACGTCTAAGCAATTGAGGACAATGGGCAGACACCGAGGTAATAAAAATTCTCGTCGCTGCTAGAGATAAATATGCGTAATTTTTGTATATTTGTAGATATAGAATTTAGGTTGAATTTTGTAGTACCAAAATTACCGAAAACCCTAGATCAAATTTTATGACTCTGAAAATTAGAGATTTTAGCCTAGTTGAACAATCAAATTTTATGGACTGAATTTAAATCATTTGTATAAATTATGATATGGCTTGAATTCTGTTTTAATTATTGAAAATCTCGAATTTTGAATTTGCATAGACTGTTTTCTGGGATTTTTTCGAAAAAGGGCTAGTCGGCCTGTTTTTGAACGGTTTCACGAAACAATCGAATTTATATATGATTTGAGGAAAAATGATCTGATTATAAGGTTATTCAGATGATATGTGCTTGAGCGCGTACTGATTGTTTGTCGTACGGTCCGTCTCACACTGATTTTGAGATAAAGGCGTTGGTGAGATCATGCTGCATTTTTGTCTGTTCTGTATTTGTATCTGTATCTGTGGTCCACGAGTATGATGTATCGTGTTTCTGATTCTGTTTCTAGTCTTCGGGCATTCTGATCTGTGAGCCGTTTGGGTAGCTGACCACGTCCACGTCGATTGACATCCCGGTACACCTAGCCCACGAATTGCCTGGAGTCATTGACATTGGCCAATAATCATTTCTGATATTTGATATAGCATGTCTGCCTTGTCTTGTCTATTTGAACTTCTGAATTGACTCATGATTTTATATTGTATGGAACTGATTATTTTAATGCACAAAAGACCGTGGGAGCCACCTCGTGAATCCTGCCGGAGCAAAGTGCCACACCGTCATCACTTTTAAAAGCTGTTTAAGGTTTTAAAAATGGTATTGATTTCAGTTCCATTTTCATACTGAATTTGCCATGGATTTTCTGACTTTGATTTTTCGGAACAGGCAGTGCTTCTATGTCTATTTGAAATATTTTTTTGAATTTTTCTGCTTGAATTGAGAAATCTAAAAATCTGTTTGTTCTACTACTAGAAAACTCTGAACTTTCTGGATTTACAACAGTAGCTAAATGTATTCCCGATACATATATTCTGTTTTTGAAAATCTGTTCTTGGTATTTGTGCTTTTACTGATACTAAATCTGTTTTTTCCAAATTCTAAATCTGGTATCTGAGAAATTATCAAATCATCTGTATACTTTGCGAAAATATTATGGATTTGGTAAATATAAAAAATATATATTTTTATAGGTAGTGTATTTATCTACCTGCTATGGGGTTTTTCTTACTGAGCGTGTTGAGCTCACCCCCTTACTTTCTTCCACAAAGTCCCTGTAGCTGGGATCACTTTCGTTAGTAAGGAATTTCGCACAGTTATGATCTCGCGGAGCGTGTTTCTACATCGAAAGTATACCCGGTTGTAAGAAATTTTTTTTATATCTAAAATTTTTTGTAAGTACAGTAATGCAATACAATATGTGTCTGGGGAATGTGAACATATTTTATTTAAATTTTGTTACTAAGAAAGTAAATTAATCAGACTGAGTATTATTTGACCTAATATCGACTTGTAGCCCAACCGAAATATCAGTAAATTCGGGTGGTTACACCTATCTCCCATAGTTGATACCTACATGGCAATCACTTAGGTGAGCATCTCTATGTGACATGCAATATCTTTCACGATTAATTTACCACATGCTGCTGAGTGGTGCCCATGCTCATGCCAAGCCATTGCTTTGTGATTGGCATTGTGTATGCAACCAGAAATGGTAACTATGATTTCGGACTATGTTTTTAGACGTTGTATGACCTTAATCTAGTTTACAGTAAGACCATGCCCGTTGGTGCACTTTTCCCTTTATTAAGGACCTATGTTTTTGGGGCATGATTTTTATAAGGATGTTGCCTAGTCTCCACTCTACTTTATGCATTCAAATAGAATTTTGATCTATGCTTTCGAATATAATTTTGAGTTATGTTTCTTATTTTGCTTTCGAGATATGTTTCTGGACATGGTTATGATATATGCTCTCGAATGTATTATGATTATGTTTTTAGACTTGATTTACTATGCATGTTTCTAATCATGAGCATCATGTTTTCGTTATCCTACTCTTGCATGTATCTCTTGCTAGGTTTTTCTAAAAGCTTCCCCCTCCCAGATTTCTTGCAATGAGCCACACAAAGTTACACTATTTAGGCTAGTGGATAAAGAGTCTCTCAGGCTAGTTATTGTACTCGGTGAGGCATATAGCCTATCTTTTGTATGGTTTATTTCCCAGACACTGTAAGTACATGTATGTATTTTTTTCGCCATGGATGCTTAGGTAGGATGTATATGGATTTAAAGTATAATCTTTTGTATTAGTGATGTTAACTATGAAAGCGCGCTTGTAAATGTTATGTGAATGGGAATGAATGGAAGAGATGATAGTGTGATTAATGGTAAGACATCATTAATCTTTTAATTGAGACTATAGACTAAAGTAATTTATCAATGAAACTGGTAAGATTAGCTAACATTAGTCCAAATTTTTGCTTTCAGGACATTACAGGTTTTTGGTATCAGAGCTTTGGTTGTCTAGCAAGTGTCAGTGTATACATGCTAGAATTAGAGTCGCATCTTATATGATTGTGCTTGCTTGGTCTTAAACTATGCTTAATTAATGAAAGATTATATGTAATCATATTTTTAGGGTACAAATGAACAAGTAATTGTCATGAGTGGGAGACATGGTAGGTCAAAGGGGCAGGCTCAGCCACCTTTACCACCTTTTTCACAGTTTACGAGTTCTAACTCTCGCATCTCAAGGCTCAAAAAGTGGTTTGAGTAAGGATCTGAGGCGTTAGCTGCTATGTTTGCCCATCACTTTAAGGCAATAATTTAGAGACTGATAGGTAGCAAGCGCAACCATAACCACCATAGCCTCAAGCATAGGTACCGCTAACCTCACCACTTCTAGCTCCCCCACCTTCTCCTAGACCACACTATCTCTACTCGAGCCACACATTAAAGCACCTCAGCCAGCAACTCCCCTGCAACTTAAGGCCAAGGGTAGGGTGGCTAGGAACATGCGCTTATTAAAGGATTTCATGAAAATAGATCCTTCAGTGTTCAAAGGGGTTAGAGACCTAGTCAATGCAAAGAACTGGGTGCTAGATGTAGAGAAGTCATTTGAGTATATGGGTTGCTCCAACACCTAAAGGGTCTCCACAGATACCTACATGCTCAATGAGGAAGTTGATCATTGGTGAAAGTCCACCGAAACTATACTAAGCTCTAGGCATCAGGAGATCATATGGAAAATCTTCCTTACAGCCTTTAACAAGTAGTACATTACATGTGCTACCCAAAAGAAGATGCAATCAAAATTTGTAAACTTGATTCGGAGAAGTTTATCAATTAATGCCTACGAGTCTTGCTTCATCGCACTCAGTTGGTTCATCGCACTCAGTTGGTGGACAGGTCGGGCACTGGTTAAAGATTGCCTTGCACTTAAGACCCCGTAACCATAACTTGATAGGCCAGTCCCACCGAGATAAGGAGTCAGCTGATGCCTCCATCGATGTCATCTAAGGCAAACTTCTAGTTTTTGGTATTGAGGCATATGTGTTATTTGACCATGGTTCCACGCATTCATTTGTATCATCTGCATTTGTTAATAAATTGCATATAGAGGTTGAGCCTTTATGACAAATATTGCATATAAGTACCCCTATGAAAGAGTCAAAAATGATTGATTGACTGTATAGAAATTACAAGATTAAAGTGGAAGATAGGGAATTGGTAGCAGATATAGTCTTGTTATTTATGTATGTTTTTTTATATTATCTTAGGCATGGATTGACTAGCTACTAATCTTGTTAGTTTAGATTGCTACATTAAGATTGTAATCTTCTCCTTACCCGATAAGTATAATATATGTTTTGTAAGTAAAAAAATGAAAGTATGATGTTAAGATATATGAATATCATGATGTTTGCTTATGTGAAAGGTATATTGCCTTTATGCAAGATACCAAAGTGAACACCCAGAGCTTAAAGATATTTCGGTGGTTAATGAATTTACGGATGTATTTTTAGATAAGTTACTGGGATTATCACCATATAGGGAGGTTGAGTTCACTATTGATTTTGTAACTGACATTCAACCTATATTTAAGCCTTCATACCAAATAGCACTGGTAGAGTTAGAGGAATTGAAAAAGCAAATTCAAGAATTACTGGATAAAGGGTTCATTAGGTCAAACATTTCTCCATAAGAAGCACCGATGTTATTTATCAAGAAGAAGGATAGGAGTTTACGATTATATATTGATTATCGGATGTTAATAAAGTAATCGTGAAGAACAAGTACCCCCTCCCTAGAATTGGTGACTTCTTCAATCAATTGTAAGGGGAATAAGTGTTCTCTAAGAGTGATTTAAGGTTATGGTATCACCAATTGAAGGTCTAGAAAGAGGATATTCCTAAGGCCACTTTCAAGACTTGTTATGGCCACTATGAGTTCCTTGTGATGCCTTTTAGACTAACGAACGTCCTTACATTTATGAATCTAATGAATAAAGTGTTTAAACCCTACTTGGACCAGTTTGACATTGTGTTTATTGATGATTTACTAGTGTATTCTAAGTTCCTAAAGAAGCATGAGCAGCACCAACAAACAGTCTTCCAAACACTTAAAGAGAAAAATTGTATGACAAGTTGGATAAGTGTAAGTTCTGGTTAGACGAGATAACATTCTTGGGTCACATAGTTTCGGAAGACGAGGTGTCAGTGGATCCATCTAAGATCCAAGCAGTGATTAATTGAGAAAGACAGCAAATTGTTATATAGATTCGGAGCTTCTTGGGGTTAGCTAGGTACTATAGAAGTTTATGGAAGGGTTTTCCAAGATAGCTGTGCCATTAACCAGCCTCACACGAAAGGATGTCAACTTTGCTTGGTTAGATAAATGTGAGAGTAGTTTTTTGGAGTTGAAACAAGGCTAACCAATGCATCGATCCTAACCATACACCGTGGATCAGAGGATTTTGTAGTGTACAGTGATACTCCTCTTCAAGGTTTAGGGTGTGTGCTTAAGCAATATGGTAAGATAGTTGCCTATGAATTTCGACAGTTAAAATACCACCAGAGGAACTATCTTATGCATGATTTGGAGTTGATTGCAATAGTGTTTGCTTTGAAGATTTTGTGGCACTACCCATATGGTGAGAACTTTCAGATCTACACTGATCATAAAAGTCTGAATTACTTATTTAAGCAGAGGGAGCTTAATATGAGACATAGATAGTGGATAAAGCTCCTTAAAGATTAAGATTGTGAGATTCGGTATCATTCGGGCAAGATAAATGTAGTTGTCGATACTCTGAGTAGGAAAGGAATGATATCTTTTATGATGGCTAAGGAATAGGACTTAGTAGAGCAATTTACCATACTTAATATTAATGTGGAGCCTTTTGAGGGTTTAGTTAGCTAGCCTCCATGTTGAGCCAAATATAATAGATAAGGATAGCTCACAAGAATGACCAAGAGTTGGCAGAGATTGCTAGTTGGTGGATCATACCTTACATTCGGACTTTATGATCAGTGATGATGGTCTATTTAGATTCAAGGGAAGGATTTGTATGCTTAACGATGATTCCTTGAGGCAACAGATATTGAAAGAAACTCATAATTCTTAATTCACTATACATCAAAGTAGCACTAAGATGTACAACGATCTATGTCCAATGTATAGATGGGTTGAATAAAAAAAGATGTAGCAGAGTTTGTGGCAAAGTGTTTAGTCTATCAGCAGGTGAAGATTGAGCATTAAAAGCCATTCCTTTCCATTTTCAATCCAAAAACCTAGCTTTCTAAATGTGAGAGTAGTTCACGGGACAAAACCATTCCTTTCCATTTTCAATCCAAAAACCTAGCTTTCTCACTCCTAAATCCACTCATTTTCATTGAGATTTGAGGAAAAGCTATTAGATACAAAGTTGTTCATATCAAAGAGAAGAACAACATAACTTGGAGTCATTTCCCCATTTGTTGGATTTAAGGAACACGGAGCATTTCCATTTGGAACAAAGAGGAAATCAATCTAGGTGAGTTTCTAATGCACCAATCCAAGTTTATTTGTTTAGTTGTTGATTTTGGAGTTGATTGGTGTGCATATTAATGGTAGAAATACCTAGAATGCAATGGAACAATTATAACCTAGAAATAGGTTAGTGTGAGAAAGTGAAATGTATTGTAATTAATGATGAATGGGATATCTTAATGTGATAATGGTGTTGTGAGTATGATTTTAAGATGGTGTTATGGAATGAATTGTGAGACTTACCCAAAAAGGGTAAAATGTGTATTTAAGGCATTGGGTAAAATGCATAAATGAATGAGAGAGTAAGGGTAGAGTATTTCACATGAAGTCCTAAACAAGTAACTAAGTGAGTTACTAGATAAATTGGTTGGAAATGGCTTGATGTGGCCAAATGCAAAAATGGGCCAAACTTAACGAAATAGGCTCAATGAAATATATTGACTAGTTGAAGTCAAAATGTGAGTTAGACACATTAACCCATGTGATTGGTGAATGATTTTCAGCTTCCGAGGATACACCCGGAGCAAGTTGAGCCAAAGTGCGAGAAGCTAAGAGGAAGAGAGTCGCACCTCGAGTAAATCGAGGTAAGGGAATTGTGTGAACTTTTAGAGATATCTATGCACACTTTGGGTGCATAATGTTTTTCTAGAATGCATGGGGTAATAGGAGATGAAATGGGTGATTGAAGGGTAAAGAGTTGGGTTTTAAGAAATGTGTATGAAAACAAAAGCGTGATGCTTTGAAAATTCTGTTTTATTCCTTTTTAGCAAGTGATTGGTAGGTTGGCTAACATTTGAAATGATTTGCAAAATAAATGATTTGATTTGGTTTATAACCATGCTTTGCAAAGAATTGAGCCACCTACATGGATTTCATGAGAATGAAAGCGTGCTAGAGTATGACTCGCACAAGATTTGATATGTTTTATACACATGAGTATTGGAGCTTAGCTCGCACTAGTTTTCACATGGATTTCTATGATGTTGTGCTAGAGCTTAGCTCACACAAATTTTATACTGGTTTTGACGTGGTGTTAAAGTATAGCTCGCATTAGATGTCCACTATACTTGTTGTCATGCTTGAGATTACTCGCACGTGGTTTTATGACATGATTGATAGCGTGCAAGGAGCTTCGGGTAAACTGGGTGTCGTATCGATTAAATTGTAAGGCCCGTGTTTTTTGTTGCAATCTTATGAATTCATAAGTAATATATATGTACTTGTAATGTGAAGCATAAGTGATGTAAAGACCATAGATTCAATGTACACACTTGTAATAAGAGTTTGTGATGTACGTACAAGTTCCATTATGTATGAATATGAAGAAATGGACTTTTGAATGTGATGAATGCGAGTGGAACTCAAAATGAGTAGTGCAGCAAATGGAATGAGGTTGCATAAGTTACATAAATCTTTGGACTTCCATTTAGTTTTGTATTGTATACCTTTGGTTATACAATGAATGCACACAAGTTTTAATGTATATAATGTATGAATGGATGCCATTTTCATGTCTTAAAGGTAGCAAGATGAGAAAATGACTATGGCAGCAAATTAAGGATGTTTGGTGTGGGTTACCGTAGAAAACTGCAACAAAATCTGGAAAATATGAATGCCAGATCGATCTTATAGGATGAGAGAATGATCTAGGAGAGCAAACAATGCCCTTATTCGAGCAATAGAGCAAGGCAGATCGATCTCCAATGGGGCTAGATCGATCTGCTAAACATTCTGTAAAGAAGAGATCGATCCTTAACGCAAGCAGATCGATTTCCTTAGCTCTCGGGTTGGAACAGATTGATCTCCTCCCTTAGCCAGATCGATCTCCTTAAGCTATTGCCTGGAATAGATAGATCTTAGACCCCCGACAGATCGATCTCATGCCCTAAAAATATCGTGAGAATGAGGGATTTAAGAGGGCCAGATCGATCTCCACCCAATACAGGTCGATCTCATCAAGCAATTTCTATAAATAGGAGCAGTGACATCTGTAAATTTCGGGAAACCACTTCACTCTTCCATTTCAACCTAAAAATCTAACTTTCTCACTCCTAAATCCACCAATTTCCAGTAAGATTTGAGGAAAGACTATTAGATACAATGTTGTTCATATCCAAGAGAAGAACAACATACTTTGAAATCAAAGCCTCATTTGTTGGATTGAAGGAGCAAGAGACATTTTCATTTGGAGCAAGAAAAGAAACTAGATTGGTAAGTTTCTAATACTTCAGCCCAAGTACATTTGTCTATTTGTTGATTTTGGAGTTGAGTTGTATGTGTATTGATGGTTAAAACTACCTAGGATGTGATAGAACTACTGTAACCTAGAAAATAGAATAAATCTAGTGTGAGAAAATGAGATTTGGATGAGTTGGTGATTTATGGATTATACTAAGTTGTTATTGAAGTAATGGGATTGATTTGAAATGGTTAAATGAAGCCACATTTTGAGGATAATCAAATTATGGAAATGAGTATATAAGATGTTTGATAAAATGCCATAGTGAAGAAATTGATGAAATATGAACACTATGAGCTTAATATCGATATAGTATAAATCAATAGGCCTAAAAGAATCTATAGACATAAGATATGAGTAGAACAATGAAATGAGGCCTTATGAGTGTTAATGGAGGATTAGGTTAAGTCGACTATAGCAAACACAAGAGTTGTGTTATATAGACTAAATTGATGTGATATACGACTTTATGCAATTCCGGAGAGTTCGTTGGAGATGAATCGAACCGCACAGTAAGCAGGTCTAAGGAAATGGAATCACGCGACTCGATTCCAGGTAATGGAATTCTGTAAGTAAATAGAGATAGTCGCTCGTACTTTGAACTCGTGGGTGAATATATGGTGTTATAAAATGCACGATGGTTTACGAAAATGATTGTTGGTATGTGTGAATAGCTATGAGAATGTATATGATTTGGTTTCTGAAAATGATTCTTGAAAGGGGATAGTAAGGCTAATAAATGCATAGCACATGTGAAGTGCTAAACATGATTTGAGATTGTTTTGATTATGTATGAGCGGGCTGGAGCCTAGCTCGCACTGGATTTCAGTATTTTCACCTGTATGAAACGTGTTGGAGCTTAGCTCGCACCTTGATTTAAAGTATGATGATGTTTTGTAAATAGTACTGGAGCTTCTGCTTGTACGTGGATTTCGAGTGGTTTTCTTATGCATATAATCGTACTGGAGTTATGCTCTTACGTGGTTTTCTCATGTTTTTATGCATACATGTCGTACTAGAGTGTTGCTCGTACGAGGATCATTATTGATGATGCATGAATCGTGCTAGAGCTTAGCTCCATGTTTTCACACAGTGGTATGTATGATGCCCTGGTGAGGGTAATACGAGTTAGTGTTCAGGGAACCTAAAATGGACCAGCAAGGCCATGAGGGGCTATGACCTGACATTTCGAGTTAGTGTTCAGGGAACCCAAAAGGGGCGAGCCAGGCCAGGAGGGGCTAGGACTTGACATCATAAGAAAATACTCCCACGTGCACTTGAGACTGAGTAGGTTACTTGTGGTATGAGGTAGATAAGACCTACGGCTGGCACCCCCAACCATGATATGGGTTTGTGGAGTACGTTGTACCGTGTATATCACATGGAGTATGTTGTACCGCGTGGTTGAGTTACTGATGAGAAAGTTTGGCGAAGAACTAACCCACCTTCTTCCCAGCATGATACCCTGCACACCGGGATCCGTGTGGTCTGGGATGATTTATGACATAGTTGGCCAACATAGTCTTTGAGATATAGTGACTTGTCTCACTCGATATTACATAGTACCACATAGTTTTGATACATGAGTGTGATTGTGATTATCCAGGTTAGACCCGAGGGAGGGGTCGAGCCTTGTGGGATCTGTGATTTAAAGAAATGATAATTTGATTTATGATAAGATGTGATGGAATTTGAAAAGAAATTTGCAATGAGATGTGATGTGATTTGAAAATGATGTTTCTTAAATGAATTTCCCTTTTTGTGATGTGATTTAATGAGAATGAGCATGAGATGATTTTACATGTTCCATGTTTTATATGCCTAATTCCATGATTTTCAATACATGATATATGTATACTCATATGGCATACTTTTATTTCCTCATGCTCCTATTATAAATGATTTCTGCATAACATTATTATCATGTAGATAGAGTAGTTATCTACCATGCTTGCATTATTGCCTTACTGAGCGTGTGGTTGCTCATCCCTCTCTATTTTCCCCCTCTACAGAGCATACATAGCAGCCCAGTGAGGACTGAGGCATTTTATTTTGGACATCTGCTGCTTCCATCGCCAAAAGGTATACACACAGGGATTCTTTTTGTATCTAAACACGTAAAGACACAGTAGTCATTTGTATTGTAGTGTGGGGGATGTAAAATTTAGAAAACGTGTCATGTATAACTTAACTTTCAATGAATGACACTTCTTTTGATTTATTTGAGAATGAATGTTGAGTGATATTTATTATTGACTCACAGCCCAACTATGTAGTGGTGAGTTTGTTCAAGACCTGGTAAGGAAAGGAAAACACGAAAAATTTATAGTGATTTTCAGTTAAAAAGGATAAAAAGGGTCGTGACATAAATTGGCTAGCACGTGCATATTGAGATGTGGTGTGATATGATGTGTTGATATGGATCCACGGAGTACGTTGTATCGTGTCGTGGCATGGAGTACGTTGTATCGTGTTGAGATTGTGATATGCCGTCTTCAGATGATGTTTAGATCTGCTATGGATCAACGGGTTGGACGTAACCCACCTCCCGTGCGAAAACAGATATAGGTGATACCTTACACACCTTATCAGTGTAGCCTGGGATCATAGAGGATATGGCCATAGTCCTGGAGGAGATTTTCCTGTTATATTGCCTATCTCACATGTCCGTTATTTATGAATGAATTCATGTTTTGAAATGTATTGTGAGTCAGGACAGTCCGAGAGAGGGGCTGAGTCCTGACAAGTGTTGATTTTATTGAGATGAGAAAGCATGATAATGACTTTAAAGTGCACTGATGCATGATGATTTTACATGCTTTATTGGTGAAACACACATGATGGTTTTCCATGCTTTGAACTTGATTTGTGCACTGAACTAAATAGCATGATTTGCTTGAGAAAGTATGATAATGGCTTTAAAGTGCACTTACGCATGATGATTTTTCATGCCTTATTTATGAAATATGCATGATGGTTATTCCATGCTTTGAATTTGATTTGTGCACTGAACAAAATAGCATGATTTGCCTCGCATGCCATTAACACAATCATGAACTAATGCTTTTGAGGTGTGGATGAGAAATTGTATGGTTTTAAGCATGGCATCACGATCACGTAGATAGTGCAGTATCTACCTGTTCGCATGATTCCCTTACTGAGCGTGTTGTGTGCTCACCCCCTTATTTTCCCCCTCTTTATAGAGCATTGAGTATAGACTGAGGGCAACTGGAGGTTTCCTTTTTGGTATTCGCTGCATCCCATCACGAAAGGTATACACACTTGTATAATTTTGCATCTAAACTTGCCATAGCACAGTAGCATTTTGAATATAACCATTGGGGATGTAAAGTAATGTAAACACATGTAAACAATAACTTTAATTTATTTATACAAGTGTTTACTACTAAATTTTAATGCAAATCAAATTGTTCTGGTTGGATGAGATAGATATCGACACACAGCCCACCTGTTGAGAGTGACGCTGATCACGATCGAGGTAAGGTAAGAACGAATAATAAATAAGGTATAAAAAACGAAAAATTTATGACGACTTTTGGTAAGTTGAGGGTCATGACAGAAGTTGGCATCAGAGCTGAGTTGGTTTGACGTGTGTCGGTGTCTAAATCACTTAATATGTTGGAAAATTACATCTTCATGTTACTGTGCTTGTTTAGATAGAATTGTGTGTGTTGATGGGTTGACTAAGAAATTGATGTGAATGTAGGGAATTGAGCATTATGCCTAATACCAGTCGCGGTAGAGGGGTGAGAGTGGAAGCTAGAGGCTGTAGAGGTAGGCTTGGGGGTAGTGTTGAGCCAGAACCACACGAGACTCAGGAAGAGATTGAGGTGGAGGTTAAGGTTGAGCATGCTCCACAGGGTCCAGAAGAGAGACCTGAGAGTACTGAGGCACGTTTCGTGAGGATTGAGCGAAGCATAGAGATAATCTTAGAGTTGGTCACTCAATCTTTACCTAGAGTTGGGGATAGATAGAGTTCCGCTACATAGGGTGATGCGGAGCAGGCGATAGCTCCTGAGGCATGACCACGGCCAGCCTAGAGACCTCAGACGACAGATACACCTACACCCTTACCCACAAAGGATATGCCTACACCTGTTGCTACACTACAGGGTAGTAGAGGTTAGGGTTACGGTTGTGATTTTGACAGACTGCGGGAGTTCCAAAAGTTTGGACCGTCATCTTTCAGTGGAATTAAAGACCCAGTAGCTGCAGAGGATTGAATAAATGAAATTGAGAAGTTATATGGGTTCTTTGAGTGCACTACTACCGAGATGGTAGCTTTTGCTGCATTCATGTTGAAGGGATCAACAGAACATTGGTGGAAATCCACTAGCCTTATTTTGAGAGCTCGACATACAGAGATCAGCTAAGAGGTATTTTTGGAGGCTTTTCGAAGACAGTATGTTTCGGATACTGCACAACAAAAGCTAAAGATGTCATTTTTAGGACTGACCCAAGGGAGTAGGACGGTGGATAAGTATGAGATGACCTTTATCTCCCTGGGCAGATATGATCGTGATACGATGGGTAATGAGGTCGAGAAGGTCTAGAAGTTTATGGATGGATTGAGACCAACCATCAGGTCCAATTGGTTCCCTTGGATATACCAACCTACGGGGATGCAATGCGCAGGGCATAATTGTGTGAACAAGATATTGAGAGGATTGCCTTAAAGTTTGGAAAGGTTGGTAAAGTGAGGGATAGAGATAAGAAGAGACCAGTGTAAGATAGAGGCTTCAGTTATAAGGGAAGCAAGAGATTTTCTGAGAAGAGGCCGAGGATTAAGGAGATCTGGGAGAGGACAATTAATCCTCCCATGTATTCGTCCATAGCTCCAGCTAAGGGAATTATGATTGAAGGGCCATGGCCTACTACAGAACAGTGTAGCAAGTGTGGTAGGCACCATGGTACTCGACCATGCTATGGACCTCCTGCAGTATGCGTCAGATATAGGAAATCAGGGCACATAATCTGGGATTGCCCAGAGATGACAAAGAGAGTCCCACAAAAAGGCAAGGGGCCAGAGAGAGCTCGAGTTAGTACAACGGCTCCGAGGAGGAGCGCTACAGCTGAGGAAAAGGGGAAGCAGGAAGTGGGTGTGAGCAGAGAACGAGTGCACGCACTGGACCAGGACACTATGGATTAGTCTTCGGATGTGGTTAAAGGTACCATCTAAATATTTGATTTAGAAGCATTTCTATTGTTTGATCCTGGTGCCACACATTCCTTTATATCGCCATCCTTTGCACATAAATTGTTGAAGTATGTAAAACCCACACTACTAGATAAGATGTTGATGATATCTACCCCTATGAATGATAGTCAATTGACTGAGCATGTATATAAAAATTGTAAGATGAGGGTAGGAGGTAAAGAAATGGTAGCCGATTTAATTTTATTAAATATGAGTGATTTTGATGTAATCCTAGGAATGGATTGGTTGACTGCAAACTATGTTGTTATGGATTATCGTGCTAAAACATTGATGTTTCCCGAGATAGAAAATCTTGTTGTAAACTTTATGAAATAAAGTGAAAAAACATGTTTACTGTAAATAAAAGAGTATGATCTCAATACATGATACTCTAGAGATGAATTTGTTTATCAACTATATGCGTTAATGTGATGATTTGTGTTACTAACGGTGGAAAGGATAATGTGAAGGGTTCATTGCTTATGTGATTGAGACAGATAAGGCACGTCCGGTGTTGATAGACATCCCAGTGGTCAGGGAATTTTCAAATGTCTTTTCGGATGAATTACCAGGGTTACCTCCAGATAGAGAGATGGAATTTGGTATAGAGTTGGCGCCTGGTACAAAGTCGATATCCAAGCCACCATACAAAATGGCTCAAGTTGAGTTGGAAGAATTAAGGAAACAATTACAGGAGTTGCTGGAGAAGGGGTTCATCAGGCTGAGCGTCTCACCTTGGGGAGCACCGAATTCTATTTGTAAGGAAGAATGATGGAAGCCTTCGACTGTGTATAGATTACCGGTTGTTGAATAAGGCCACCATCAAGAATAAGTACCCCCTTCGATGTATCGATGACTTGTTGGATCAGCTTAGGGGAGCACAGGTCTTCTCCAAGATAGATCTGAGATCTGGGTATCATCAGTTGAAAATTGGAAATAGAGATGTACCCAAGACAGCTTTTCACACTCGGTATGGACATTATGAGTTTATGGTTATGCCATTCGGGTTAACGAATGCTCTCGTAGCTTTTATGTCATTGATGAATGAAGTATTTCACCAGTACTTGGATCGATTTGTTATTGTGTTTATTGATGATATACTGGTGTACTCAAAATCTAGAGAGGAGCATGAACATCATTTAAGGATAGGGCTACAAACCCTTTGAGAGAAGAAGTTATTCGCTAAACTCAGTAAGTGCGACTTTTGGTTGGAACAGATCTCTTTTCTGGGTCATATAGTATCGAAGGATGGTGTGTCAGTGGACCCATCAAAGATTAAGGCAGTGATACAATGGCAAAGACCCCAGACAGTGACAGAGACCAGAAGTTTCCTAGGTTAGGCTGGATATTATCAAAGGTTTGTGAAGGGATTCTCGAGATTAGCTACTCTTTTTACACGTTTAACGAGAAAAAATGTTGAATTAGTGTGGGACAATAAGTGTGAGGAAAGTTTTCAAGAGTTGAAGCATCGTTTGACTACAGCTCTGATACTCACCATTCCTACCAGCTCCGATACTCACCATTCCTACCAGCTCAGGAGGTTTCTCGGTGTATACGGATGCTTCACACTAAGGACTAGGTCGTGTATTGATGCAGGATAGGAAGGTTGTAGTCTATGGATCAAGCCAGTTGAAAGATCATGAGAGGAACTACCGAACTCACGATTTAGAGTTGGCGGCTGTAGTGTTTGTATTGAAAATATGGCGCCACTATCTCTATGGTGAGAGATTTCAGGTTTACACTGATCATAAGAGCCTTAAGTACCTGTTCTCGTAGAAAGAGTTGAACATGAGATAGAAGAGATGGCTCGAGCTTTTAAAGGATTATGATTGTGAGATCCTATACCACCCGGGTAAAGCAAATGTAGTTTCTGATGCACTGAGTAGGAAGTATCTCGAGTTGGTGTCATTTATGATGATTAGGGTACACTAGCTATTGGAACAGTTCATAAACCTCAGTTTAGATATGACCCCGCTTAACGCTGATAGTGGCTTTATGATAGCTAGCCTGGAGTTGGAACCTGATCTGGTAGATCGAATCTGGCAGGCTCAACAAATTGATTAGTAGTGTAGTGATATTGCCAGGCAAATACAGAGGGGTACAGAGACTAATTTTAAATTGAGTTCAGATGGATTGTTGAGGTTCAGAGGTACGATATATGTTCTCGATGATCTAGAGATCAGGAAGTTGATCTTGACAGAGGCTTAATCATCAAGGTATACGATACATCCAGGTAGTACCAAGGTGTATCAGAATCTTCGAAAGGTTTATTGGTGGTCTGGGATGAAGAAAGACATTGCTGAATATGTCGCTAAATGTCTCGTTTGTCAGCGGGTAAAGGTAGAGCATCAGAAGCCTGCAGGGTTATTGCAGCCTCTACAGATACAGACTTGGAAGTGGGAGCACATCACCATGGATTTTGTGATAGGATTACGGAGGACCCGCAAAGGTCATGATGTCATATGGGTGATTGTGGATCGATTGACGAAATCAGCCCATTTCCTAACTATGAGAGCTACCGATTCTTTGCGCCAGTTAGAGAACTTGTATATATGTTAGATACTGAGGCTACATGGAATTCTAGTGAGCATTGTTTCTGATCGGGATGCTCGCTTCACTTCCCATTTTTGGGAACATTTTCAGGAAGCGATGGGGACCAAGTTGAGTTTTAGCACCGCGTTTCATCCTCAGACACATGGTCAGTCAGAGAGGACTATACAAAACCTGGAGGGTATTTTGAGAGTGTGTGCATTGGATTTTGGAGGCTCTTGGGATGACCATTTGCCACTTACAGAGTTCACCTATAAAAACAATTTTCATGCGAGTATCGAGATGACACCATATGAGGCATTGTATGGGCATAGATGTCGTTCCCCTATTGGATGGCAAGAGGTTGGTGACAGACAAATCTTTGCTCCTGACTTGGTTAGACAAGCCTCTGAGGATGTCCAGTTGATTTGTGAGATATTACGGATAGCTCAGAGCAGATAAAAGAGTTATGCTGATAGGAAACGAAGACCACTAGAGTTTATGGTGGGTGAGTCAGTGTTTTTGAAGGTTTCTCCCTCGAAGGGGATTATGAGATTCGAGAAGAAGGGGAAGTTGAGCCCTCGATATATAGGGCCATTTGAGATACTTAATAAAGTGGGAGATAAGGCATATAGGCTAGCATTGCCACCCAAGCTAGATAATGTACATAACGTCTTCCACATATCCATGTTACAGAAGTACCACTCTGTGACGGCCAACCCCTGCCCGGCCAACCCCTGCCCGGCCAACGGCCATGGCAACCCTTCTTGGGCCCATCGAAAACGTTGGTGGTCAACAACGGGTGGTCCAACAACGGGTGGTCCAACAACGCCAACAACATCCACGTATTGTCTGCTTTGGGCCGAGGCCCGCACGGCTTTGTTTCATTCAGGGAAATTCCCCTCAGAACGCGTCCTCGGAGGCTCGAACTAGGGACAACACCCTTAGTTCTTGCACTCCTGATGCCAATGAGCCTCACGACCCTCAACTTACCAAAATACGTACAAATTTTTCGCATTTTCATGCATCAATCCTTAATCATCTTTCCTCGATCGTGAACAACCACACACTTAACAGTTGGGCTGTGTGTCGACGTCTAACTCACTCCACCATACCAATTCAAATTGAAACATTATTCATGAGTAAACATTTGTATAAATGTATATATATATCAGAGTTGTTACATGTGTTTACATTGTTTTACATCCCCAGTGGTTACATACAAAATGCTACTGTGCTATGTCTAGTTTAGATACAAAATAATCAAGGTGTGTATACCTTTAGCGATGGGATGCAGCGAAATTACCAAAAAGGAACGCCTCCAGTCACGTCCAATCTATACTCAAATCTCTGTAGAGAGGGGAAAATAAGGGGGGTGAGCAAACCACACGCTCAGTAAGGCAATCATGCGAACAGGTAGATACTGCACTATCTACGTGATCGTGATGCCATGCTCAAAAGCATTTAATTCATTGTTTATCTCAAAACATGAGTGTATGATTGTGTTAATGGTATGTAAAGCATTCATGCTATAGAAATCAAGTGCACATGTCAACTCAAAGCATGGTATAAATCATCATGCATCCGTGCACTTTAAAAACCATTAACAAATCAATTCATCACTGGTCAGGTCTCGGCCCATCCCTCGGGCTTTCCTGACCCACAATCATTTTCAAACATGGATTTAATCTCAAATAGCAGTAGACATGTGAGATAGGCAGTTTCAACAATAGGTAATAACCTCAAGGCCTATGTACATAACCTGTGATACCGGCTACACGGATCAGGTGTGCGGGATATCACCACTATCTGCTTCCACACGGGAGGTGGGTCAAATCCTACCCGCCAATCCATAGCAGATCTCGTCCGAAGACGACACATCATAACTCAACACGGTACAATGTACTCCATGCTACATGCACGGTACGACGTACTCCGTGGACCCAAATCAACACATCATATCACGCCACATCTCAAACGCACGTGTGAGCCTATTTAATCGGGGCGACCTCTTGTCTATCCGAAGCTCTTAACACGGCTAATTAATCATGTCAAAACAATGCACGTGTGAGCCTATTTAATCGATGTGACACCCAGTCTACTCGAAGCTCCAAACACGGCAACATGCAAGGTGGGCATCCAGTGCGAGACAAACTCGAGCACAATGCCAAAACAATTATGAAATCCATGTGAAAACTAGTGCCTCTTGCACTCTTTCATACTCACGAAATCATGTAGGTGGCTCAAAACTTGCAAAATGTGGTTAACAAAACCAAAACACACTCATTTCTTTTGCAAATCATTTCAATGTTAGCCAACCTACCAATTATTTGCTAAAAAGAAATAAAACATGATTTTCAAAGCAATATGCTTTTGTTTTCATGCACATTTCTCAAACTCCCAACTTTTACCCTTCAATCACCCAACAACATTTCCTAATATCATGCATTCTAGCAAAACGTTTAAGCGCCCAAATTGCGCACAGATATCTCTAAGAGTCCACACAATTCCCTTACCTCGATTTACTTGGTGTGACTCCTTTCCTTTTAGCTTCTCACGCTCTTGGCTCAACTCGCCTCGGCGTATCCTCGGAAGCTGCGATTCATTCATTAAATCGATTGAGTTAACGTATTTAACCCATAATTGACCTCACTAGTCAATATTATTCACTTATGCATTTTACAAATGCCTTAATCCACATTTTACCTCTTTTAGGCAAATCTCACAATTTATCCACCAACAACATCTTAAAATCATACCCATAACACTATTAATAACTTATATATATCTCATTTCTCATTAATCTCCATCAATTTCACTTTCTCACACTAAACCATTTCTAGGTCAAAATCATTCCAATGCATTCTAGATAGTTTCTAACCATCCATACTCATGCCAAACAACTCCAAAATCAATTAAATAAACAATGTACCATAGTTGGAGTGTTAGAATCTTACCCAATTTGATTTCTCCTCTTGCTCCAAATGGCAATGCCCTTAACTCCTTCAATATCAACAATGGGAAAATGCTTTCCAACTATGTTGTTCTTCTCTTTGATAGGAACAACTTTGTCTCTAATGGTCTCTCTTCAAACCTCACTGAAAATGGCTGATTTTTGAGAGAGAAAGTTAGGTTTTTGGGTTGAAAGTGGAAGGTTAGTGTTTTTCCCGAAATTTTCTGATTTTCAGCACTCCTTATATAGAATTAGCTTGAGGAGATCGATCTGGTCTAAGAGGAGATCGATCTGGTCCCTTAAAATCCCTCTTTTTCACGACATTTTTAAGCCTGAGATCGATCTGTCGAAGCATGAGATCGATCTGTCGAGGCATGAGATCGATCTGTCGAAGCATGAGATCGATCTGCTCCCAAACAGAGAGTTAAGGAGATCGATCTGGTCCATTGGAGATCGATCTGTTCTATTCTTTTGCTCAAATAAGAGCATTCTGGCTCTTCCAGATCGATCTCTCATCCCATGAGATCGATCTGCCCTTCAAAATTTCCAGATTTCCTGCAGTTTCTCTGCAACAACACTTACCAAACATCCTTAATTTGCTACCATGATCATTTCCTCATTCATTCATTTTTGAGACTTGAAAATGGCATCCATCCTCACTTCATACACATTAAAACTTGTGTAGAATCTTTGTATGACCAATGGTACTTAATATAAACAAAAATGGAAGTGCACATCTTATGCAATTCTACTTCCATTTTACCAAACTATTCATAATCCATTCTACACACATTCTCCACATGTTTAAGTCCATTTCTACACATTCATACATAATGAAACTTGTATGTACGATTACCACTCTCATTACAAGTGTGTACATTACTTATGGACTTACATCACATATACTTCACTCATGAATTCATAGTATAACTCTATTTACACTTCTATGTACATATATACCCTTATACATATACGGGGTCTCACATTCTCCCCCACTTAGAAAATTTGGTCCTCCAAATTGGAACCAATTATTCTGTGAACAACTCGGGATACCTCTCCCGCATCAAACTCTCCAATTCCCATGTGGCTTCTTCCACAGTGTGATGTTGCCAAAGTATCTTCACCAAGGGAATTGTCTTTGTCCTCAGCACTTTCTCTTTTCTGTCCAATACCCGAACTGGCTTCTCAACATATGTCATACCCTCATTGAGCTCCAAAGGCTCATATCTTATCACATGTGCCGGGTCCGGGTGATACTTCCTCAACATGGATACGTGGAAGACGTTATGCACACTTGCCAACTCTGGTGGCAATGCCAACCTATACGCCCTGTCTCCCACCTTATCAAGTATCTCAAATGGCCCTATATATCGAGGGCTCAATTTTCCCTTCTTCCCAAATCTCATAATTCCCTTCGAATGGGAAACTTTCAAAAACACTGACTCACCCACCTCAAACTCTAGTGGTCTCCGTCTCTTGTCAGCATAACTCTTTTGCCTGCTCTGAGCTGTCCGTAACCTCTCACATATCAATTGGACGTCCTCAGAGGCTTGTCTAACCAAGTCGGGAGCAAAGATCTGTCTGTCACCAACCTCTTCCCATCCAATAGGGGAATGACATCTACGCCCATACAATGCCTCATATGGTGCCATCCCGATACTCGCATGAAAACTATTATTATATGCAAACTCTGCGAGTGGCAAATGGTCATCCCAGGAGCCTCCAAAATCCAATGCACATGCTCTCAACATGTCCTCCAGGGTCTGTATAGTCCTCTCTGACTGACCATCTATATGAGGATGAAACGCGGTGCTAAAATTCAACTGGGTCCCCATCGCTTCCTGAAAATGTTCCCAAAAGTGGGAAGTGAAGCGGGCATCCCTATCAGAAACAACGCTCACTGGAATTCCATGTAGCCTCACTATCTCGCGCACATATAGGTTCGCTAACTGGCTCAGAGTATCGGTAGCTCTCATAGCTAGAAAATGGGCTGATTTCGTCAACCGATCCACAATCACCCATATGGCATCATGACCTCTTCGGGTCCTCGATAATCCCATCACAAAATCCATGGTGACATGCTCCCACTTCCATGTCGGTATCGGTAGAGGCTGCAATAACCCTGCAGGCTTTTGATGCTCTACCTTTACCTGCTGACAAACGAGACACTTAGCAACATATTCAACAATGTGCTTTTTCATTCCCGACCACCAATAAACCTTTCGAAGGTTTTGATACATTTTGGTACCCCCTGGATGTATCGTATACTTCGATGAGTGAGCCTCTGTCAGGATCAACCTTCTGATCTCTGCGTCATCAGGAACACATATCCTACCTCTGAACCTCAACAATCCATCCGAACTCAACCCAAAGTCCGTCTCTATACCCCTCTGTATCTGCCCGACAATATCACTACACTGCTGATCAACTCGCTGAGCCTGTCGGATGCGATCTACCAGATTCGGTTCTAACTGCAGGCTAGCTATCATAAATCCACTATCAGCGTCAGGCGGGGTCATATCCAAACTGAGGTTCATGAACTGTTCCAACAGCTCGTGTTCCCTGATCATCATGAATGATACCATCCCGAGATGCTTCCTACTCAATGCATCGGCAACCACATTTGCTTTACCCGGGTGGTATAGGATTTCACAATCATAATCCTTTAACAGCTCGAGCCATCTCCTCTGTCTCATGTTCAACTCTTTCTGTGAGAACAGGTACTTAAGGCTCTTATGATCTGTATAAATCTGAAATCTCTCACCATAGAGGTAGTGGCGCCATATCTTCAGCGCAAACACCACCGCTGCCAACTCCAAGTCATGGGTCGGGTAGTTCCTCTCATGATCCTTTAACTGTCTTGATTCATAGGCTACTACCTTCCCATCCTGCATCGATACACAGCCCAGTCCTAGGTGTGAAGCATCCGCATACACCGAGAAACCTCTTGAGCTGGTAGGAATGGTGAGTATTGGAGCTGTAGTTAATCTCCTTTTCAACTCCTCAAAACTGTCTTCACACTTTTTGTCCCACACAAACTCTACATTTTTCCTCGTGAGACGTGTCAAAGGAGCAGCTAACCTCAAAAATCCCTCTACAAACCTTCGATAATACCCAGCTAAACCCAGGAAACTTCTGATCTCTGTCACTGTCTGGGGTCTCTGCCACTGAACTATGGCCTCAATCTTAGATGGGTCCACTGATACTCCATCCTTCGAGACTATGTGACCCAGAAAAGAGATCTGTTCCAACCAAAAGTCGCACTTACTGAGTTTAGCGTACAACTTCTTCTCTCGGAGGGTTTGTAGCACTATCCTTAAATGCCTTTCATGTTCCTCTCTAGACCTTGAATACACCAGTATATCATGAATAAACACAATAACAAATCGATCCAAGTACTGGTGGAATACCTCATTCATCAAAGACATAAAAGCTGCGGGAGCATTCGTCAACCCGAATGGCATAACCATAAACTCATAATGTCCATACCGGGTGCGAAAAGCTGTCTTGGGTACATCTCCATCTCGTATCTTCAACTGATGGTACCCTGATCTCAGATCTATCTTGGAAAAGACCTGCGCTCCCTTAAGCTGATCCAACAAATCATCGATGCGTGGGAGGGGATACTTATTCTTGATGGTGGCCTTATTCAACAACCGGTAGTCTATACACAGTCGGAGGCTTCCATCCTTCTTCCTTACAAACAGAACCGGTGCTCCCCAAGGTGAGACGCTCGGCCTGATGAACCCCTTCTCCAGCAACTCTTGTAATTGTTTCCTTAACTCCTCTAACTCAACTTGAGTCATTCTGTACGGTGGCTTAGACATCGGCTCTGTACCAGGTGCCAAATCTATACCAAACTCCATCTCCCTATCTAGAGGTAACCCTGGTAACTCATCCGAAAAGACATTTGGAAATTCCCTAACCACTGATATGTCTTCCAATTCCGGACGTGCCTTATCCGTCTCAATCACAAAAGCGATGAATCCTTCACATTATTCTTTCCACCATTAGTATCATAAACCATCACATCACATACATAAATGAAATCAAATTTATCTTTCATACATCATGTATCAAGATTGTACTCATCACACTTATAATAATCATGTTCTTTAATTTCATTTCACAAAATTAACTACAAGATTGTCTATCTTTGGAAACATCAAGGTTTTAGCATGACAATCCATAACAACATGATTGGTAGCTAACCAATCCATTCCTAGGATCACATCAAAATCACTCATGTTTAATAAAATTAAATCGGCTGCCATCTCTTTACCTCCTATCTTCATTTTACAATCCCTATATATATGCTCAGTCAACTGACTATCATTCATAGGGGTAGATATCAACAACATCTTATCAAGCAGCGTGGGTTTTACATGCTTCAACAATTTACATGCAAAGGATGGCGAAATAAAGGAATGCGTGGCACCAGGATCAAACAGTACATAAGCTTCTAAATCAAAGATTTGGATGGTACCTTTTACCATATCTGATGACTGATCTGCAGTATCCTGATCCAGTGCGTGCACTCATCCTCTGCTTACACCCACTGCTTGCTTCCCCTTTTCCTCAGCTGTAGCCCTCCTCCTCGGAGCAGCTGTACCAACTGGAGCTCTCTCTAGCTCCTTGCCCTTCTGTGGGGCTCTCTCTATCATCTTTGGGCAATCTCTGATTATGTGCCCTGGCTTCCCACATCTGAAGCATACAACCTGAGGTCCATAACATGGTCGAGTACCATGGTACCTACCACACTTGCCACACTGTTCTGTAGTAGGCCGTGGTCCTCCAATCACGATTCCCTTAGCTGGAGCAATGGCCGGATACATGGGAGTATTAACTGTCCTCTCCCGGATCTCATTAATTCTCGGCCTCTTTCCAGAGAATCTCTTGCTTCCTTTATAGCTGAAGCCTCTATCCATCATAGGTCTCTTCTTATCTCTGTCCCTCATCTTACCAACCTTTCCAAACTCTGAGGCAATCCTATCAACATCTTGTTCACATAGTTGCGCCCTGCGCACTGCCTCCTCATAGGTCGGTATATCCAGAGGAACCAATCTGGACCTGATAGCCGGTTTCAATCCATCCACAAACTTCTGGATTTTCTCAACCTCATTACCCATCGTGTTGGGATCATATCTGCCCAGGGATATAAAAGCAGTCTCATACTCATCCACAGTCCTGCTCCCTTGGGTCAGTCCCACAAATGCAATCTTTAGCTTCCGCTGTGCGGTATCCGGGACATACTATCTTCGGAAGGCCTCTAAAAACACATCCCAACTGATCTCAGTATGCCGGGCTCTCAAAATAGGCCTGGTGGATTTCCACCAATGTTCTGCTGATCCCTTCAGCATAAAAGCGACAAATGCTACCATCTCGGTAGTAGTGCACTCAAAGAACCCATATAATTTCTCGATCTCATTGATCCAATCCTCAGCCGCTACTGGGTCCTTTACTCCACTGAAAGACAGCGGTCCAAACTTCTGGAACTGCCGTAGTCTATCCAAATCACATCCATATCCCCAACCTCTACTGCCTGGCATAGCAATCGGCGTAGGCACATCCTGTGTGGGTGGGGTATCTGTCGTCTGAGGTCCTTGGGCTTGCCTTGCCCGTGCCTCAGAGTTGCTGCCTGCTCGGCATCACCCTGTGTAGCGGGACTCTGTCTACCGCCAACTCCAGATAAAGATTGGGTGACCAACTCCACAATCATCTCAATGCTCCGCTCAATCCTCGCGAAGCGAGCCTCAGTACTCTCGGGCCTCTCCTCTGGACCCTGTGGAGTGTGCTCAACATCAGCCTCCACCTCAACATTCTCCTGAGCCTCGTGTGTTTCTGGCTCAACACGACCCCCAGGCCTACCTCTACGGCCTCAAGCCTGTGCTCTCATCCCTCTACCGCGACTGGTATTAGGCATACTTACTCAGTTCCCTACATTCACAACCAATTACTTAGTCAACCCATCGACATACACTATTTGTATCTAAACAAGCACAGTAACTTGGGGATGTAATTTTTTCACTTATTAAGTATTTTAGACACGACACACGTCAGACCAACTCGAGCTCTGATACCAACTTCTGTCACGACCCTCAACTTACCAAAATACGTACAAATTTTTCGCATTTTCATGCATCAATCCTTAATCATCTTTCCTCGATCGTGAACAACCACACACTTAACAGTTGGGCTGTGTGTCGACGTCTAACTCACTCCACCATACCAATTCAAATTGAAACATTATTCATGAGTAAACATTTGTATAAATGTATATATATATCAGAGTTGTTGCATGTGTTTACATTGTTTTAATCCCTAGTGGTTACATACAAAATGCTACTATGCTATGTCTAGTTTAGATACAAAATAATCAAGGTGTGTATACCTTTAGCGATGGGATGCAGCGGATTTACCAAAAACGAACGTCTCCAGTCACGTCCAATCTATACTCAAATCTCTGTAGAGAGGGGAAAATAAGGGGGGTGAGCAAACCACACGCTCAGTAAGGCAATCATGCGAACAGGTAGATAATGCACTATCTACGTGATCGTGATGCCATGCTCAAAAGCATTTAATTCATTGTTTATCTCAAAACATGAGTGTATGATTGTGTTAATGGTATGTAAAGCATTCATGCTATAGAAATCAAGTGCACATGTCAACTCAAAGCATGGTATAAATCATCATACATCCGTGCACTTTAAAAACCATTAACAAATCAATTCATCACTGGTCAGGTCTCGGCCCATCCCTCGGGCTTTCCTGACCCACAATCATTTTCAAACATGGATTTAATCTCAAATAACAGTAGACATGTGAGATAGGCAGTTTCAACAATAGGTAATAACCTCAAGGCCTATGTACATAACCTGTGATACCGGCTACACGGATCAGGTGTGCGGGATATCACCATTATCTGCTTCCAGACGGGAGGTGGGTCAAATCCTACCCGCCGGTCCATAGCAGATCTCGTCCGAAGATGACACATCATAACTCAACACGGTACAATGTACTCCATGCTACATGCACGGTACGACGTACTCCGTGGACCCAAATCAACACATCATATCATGCCACATCTCAAACGCACGTGTGAGCCTATTTAATCGGGGTGACCTCTTGTCTATCCGAAGCTCCTAACACGGCTAATTAATCATGTCAAAACAATGCACGTGTGAGCCTATTTAATCGATGTGACACCCAGTCTACTCGAAGCTCCAAACACGGTAACATGCAAGGTGGGCATCCAGTGCGAGACAAACTCGAGCACAATGCCAAAACAATTATGAAATCCATGTGAAAACTAGTGCCTCTTGCACTCTTTCATACTCACGAAATCATGTAGGTGGCTCAAAACTTGTAAAATGTGGTTAACAAAACCAAAACACACTCATTTCTTTTGCAAATCATTTCAATGTTAGCCAACCTACCAATTATTTGCTAAAAAGCAATAAAACATGATTTTCAAAGCAATATGCTTTTGTTTTCATGCACATTTCTCAAACTCCCAACTTTTACCCTTCAATCACCCAACAACATTTCCTAATCTCATGCATTCTAGCAAAACGTTTAAGCGCCCAAATTGCGCACAGATATCTCTAAGAGTCCACACAATTCCCTTACCTCGATTTACTTGGTGTGACTCCTTTCCTTTTAGCTTCTCACGCTCTTGGCTCAACTCGCCTCGGCGTATCCTCGGAAGCTGCGATTCATTCATTAAATCGATTGAGTTAATGTATTTAACCCATAATTGACCTCACTAGTCAATATTATTCACTTATGCATTTTACAAATGCCTTAATCCACATTTTACCTCTTTTAGGCAAATCTCACAATTTATCCACCAACAACATCTTAAAATCATACCCATAACACTATTAATAACTTATATATATCTCATTTCTCATTAATCTCCATCAATTTCACTTTCTCACACTAAATCATTTCTAGGTCAAAATCATTCCAATGCATTCTAGATAGTTTCTAACCATCCATACTCATGCCAAACAACTCCAAAATCAATTAAATAAACAATGTACCATAGTTGGAGTGTTAGAATCTTACCCAATTTGATTTCTCCTCTTGCTCCAAATGGCAATGCCCTTAACTCCTTCAATATCAATAATGGGAAAATGCTTTCCAACTATGTTGTTCTTCTCTTTGATAGGAACAACTTTGTCTCTAATGGTCTCTCTTCAAACCTCACTGAAAATGGCTGATTTTTGAGAGAGAAAGTTAGGTTTTTGGGTTGAAAGTGGAAGGTTAGTGTTTTTCCCGAAATTTTCTGATTTTTAGCTCTCCTTATGTAGAATTAGCTTGAGGAGATCAATCTGGTCCAAGAGGAGATCGATCTGGTCCCTTAAAATCCCTCTTTTTCACGACATTTTTAAGCCTGAGATCGATCTGTCGAAGCATGAGATCGATCTGTCGAGGCATGAGATCGATCTGTCGAAGCATGAGATCGATCTGCTCCCAAACAGAGAGTTAAGGAGATCGATCTGGTCCATTGGAGATCGATCTGTTCTATTCTTTTGCTCAAATAAGAGCATTCTGGCTCTTCCAGATCGATCTTTCATCCCATGAGATCGATCTGCCCTTCAAAATTTCCAGATTTCCTGCAGTTCCTCTGCAACAACAGTTACCAAACATCCTTAATTTGCTACCATGATCATTTCCTCATTCATTCATTTTTGAGACTTGAAAATGGCATCCATCCTCACTTCATACACATTAAAACTTGTGTAGAATCTTTGTCTGACCAATGGTACTTAATATAAACAAAAATGGAAGTGCACATCTTATGCAATTCTACTTCCATTTTACCAAACTATTCATAATCCATTCTACACACATTCTCCACATGTTTAAGTCCATTTCTACACATTCATACATAATGAAACTTGTATGTACGATTACCACTCTCATTACAAGTGTGTACATTACTTATGGACTTACATCACATATACTTCACTCATGAATTCATAGTACAACTCTATTTACACTTCTATGTACATATATACCCTTATACATATACGGGGTCTCACACACTCGGACCCGGTGCATGTGATAAGGTACGAGCCTTTGGAGCTCAATGAAAGCATGACGTACGTTGAGAAGCTAGTTCGGATAGTGGATAGAAAAGAGAAAGTGTTGAGGACAAAGATAATTCCCTTGGAGAAAGTTCTTTGGCAACATCACACAGTGGAGAAGGCCACATGGGAATTAGAGAGTTTGAAGCGGGATAGGTATTCTGAGTTGTTCACAGAGTGACTGGTTCCAATTTGGAGAACCAAATTTTCTAAGTAGGGGAGAATGTGAGACCTCATATATGTATAACCTTGTATATATGTAAATGGAATTATAATATGGATGATTTTAGATCAAATAAATGTGAATGAATTCAAATGAGAATGAATGAGTATCGTGGATGCATATGAAAGTTAAATAAGTGCCAAAGTAGCCACAAACTAAGTAAATGAAAAACCTCAAGCATCTAGAATGAGTATAAGGATGTAAAAAGTATAAATGAGTGTAAGACAAAGAATTATACGAACCCTTTTGATTTTGGAGTGATATGTACAAGTTTCATAATATGGAAGTCATAGGAAATGAGCCTTACCAAGCTCTAGATGGATATGGATTGCAAAATGACTAGTCAAGCAATCAAAGGCAAGTTAACCTTTGGAAATTTTGGGAAAACTGCAGTGGAAATGTAGAAAATGAAGGCCAGATCGATCTCCTATTCAAGGAAGATCAATCTCTTGTGTAAAATGAGGCAATTTGGAGTGAAATATGCAAGGTAGATCGATCTTCCTAATTGCCCAGATCGATCTACATTTACCTCTGCCAAGCCCAAGATCGATCCCCCACTCAAGCAGATCGATTTCCTTAACTCTCAGGTTGGAGCAGATCGATCTCCTCCCTTAGCCAGATCAATCTCCTTAGCTCTCTGCCTAAGACAGATCGATCATGTTCCATTGAAACTGATCGATCTCATTCACTGAAGCAGATCAATCTCAAGCCCTCGACAGATCGATCACCTGCTTCAAAATGTCGTGAAAATGAGGAATTTAAGCAAGGCAGATCGATCTCTACCCAATGCATATCGATCTCATCAAGCTAATTCTATAAATAAAAGCAGTTGAAATCTGCATTTCACAGGACAAAACCATTCCTTTCCATTTTCAATCTAAAAACCTAGCTTTCTCACTCCTAAATCCACTTATTTTCATTGAGATTTGAGGGAAAGCTATTAGATACAAAGTTGTTCATATCAAAGAGAAGAACAACATATCTTGGAGTCATTTCCCCATTTATTGGATTTAAGGAACAAGGAGCATTTCCATTTAGAGTAAAGAGGAAATCAATCTAGGTGAGTTTCTAATGCACCAATCCAAGTTTATTTGTTTAGTTATTGATTTTGGAGTTGATTGGTGTGCATATTAATAGTAGAACTACCTAGAATGCAATGGAACAGTTATAACCTAGAAATAGGTTAGTGTGAGAAAGTGAAATGTATTGGAATTAATGATGAATGAGATATCTGGAGGTGATAATGGTTTTGTAAGTATGATTTTAAGATGGTGTTATGGAATGAATTGTGAGACTTACCCAAAAAGGGTAAAATGTGTATTTAAGGCATTGGGTAAAATGCATAAATGAATGAGAGAGCAAAGGTAGAGTATTTCACATCAAGTCCTAACCAAGTAACTAAGTGAGTTACTAGATAAATTGGTTGGAAATGGCTTGATGATGGCCAAATGCAAAAATGGGCCAAACTTAACGAAATAGGCTCAATGAAATATATTGACTAGTTGAAGTCAAAATGTGAGTTAGTAACATTAATCCAAGTGATTGGTGAATGATTTTGTACCTTTTGAGGATACACCCGGAGTAAGTTGAGCCAAAGCATAAGAAGCTAAGAGGAAGAGAGTCGCACCTTGAGTAAATCGAGGTAAGGGAATTGTGTGGACTCTTAGAGATATCTATGTGCAATTTGGGTGCATAATGTTTTTCTAGAATGCATGTGGTAATAGGAGATGAAATGGGTGATTGAAGGGCAAAGAGTTTTGTTTTGAGAAATGTGCATGAAAACAAAAGCATGATGCTTTGAAAATCCTGTTTTATTGCTTTTTAACAAGTGATTGGTAGGTTGGCTAACAGTTGAAATGATTTGCAAAAGAAATGATTTGGTTTATAACCATGCTTTGCAAAGAATTGAGCCACCTACATGGATTTCATGAGAATGAAAGCGTGCTAGAGTATGACTCGCATGAGATTTGATGTGTTTTATACGGATGAGTGCTGGAGCTTAGCTCACACTAGTTTTCACATGGATTTCTATGATGTTGTGCTAGAGCTTAGCTCGAACAGATTTTATACTAGTTTTGACATGGCACTGGAGCATAGCTTGTATTAGATGTCAACCATACTTATTGTCGTGCTTGAGATTACTCGCATGTGGTTGTATGACATGATTGATAGCCATGCTAGGAGATTCGAGTAGACTGGGTGTCACATCGATTAAATAGGCTCGCACGTGTATATTGAGATGTGGCATAATATGATGTGTTGATATGGGTCTACGGAGTACATTGTACTAAGCAGGTAGCATGGAGTATGTTGTACCGTGTTGAGATTGTGATATGCTGTCTTCGAACGATGTTTTGATCTGCTATGGACTGACGGGTTGGACGTGACCCACCTCCCTTGTGGAAAGAGATAAAGGTGATACGCCGCACACCTGATCAGTGTAGCCTGGGATCATAGAGGATATGGCCATAGTCATAGAGGAGATTTCCCTGTTATATTGCCTATCTCACATGTCTCATATTTATGAATGAATCCATGTTTTGAAATGTATTGTGAGTCAGGACAGTCCGAGGGAGAGTCTTGACAAGTGTTGATTTTATTGAGATGAGAAAGCATGATAATGGCTTTAAAGTGCATTGATGCATGATCATTTTCCATGTTTTACTGGTGAAACACGCATGATGATTTTCCATGCTTTGAACTTGATTTGTGCACTGAACTAAATAGCATGATTTGCTTGAGTAAGTATGATAATGGCTTTAAAGTACACTTACGCATGATGATTTTCCATGCCTTATTTATGAAATATGCATGATGGTTATGTCACGACCCTCAACTTACCAAAAATCGTCACAAATTTTTCGTTTTTCGTACATTATTTATTTTTCCTTCTTACCTTACCTTGATCGTGATCAGATATGCTCTCAACAGTTAGGCTATGTGTTAATGTTTATCTCATCTAACCATAACAATTTAATTTACATTATAATTTAGAAGTAAACACTCGTATAAATAAATCAAAGTTGTTGTTTACATGTGTTTACATTGCTTTACATCCCCAATGATTACATTCAAAATGCTACTGTGCTATGGAAAGTTCAGATACAAAATTCTACAAGTGTGTATACCTTTCGTGATGGGGTGCAGCAATACAAAAGAATCCTCCAATCGCCCTCAATCTATACTCAATGCTCTGTAGAGAGGGGGAAAATAAGGGGTGTGAACAAACTACACGCTCAGTAAGGCAATCATGCGAACAGGTAGATACTGCACTATCTACGTGATCGTGATGCCATGCTCAAAACCATACAATTTCTCACACACTTCAAAAGCATTAGTTCATGCTTGTGTTAATGGCATGTAAAGCAAATCATGCTATTTAATTCAGTGCACAAATCAAAATCAAAGCAAGGAAAACCATCATGCATATTTAATTCATAAGGCATGGAAAATCATAATGCATCGGTGCACTTTAAAGCCATTATCATACTTTCTCAAGCAAATCATGTTATTTCATCTCAATAAAATCAGCACTTGCCAGGACTCAGCCCTTCCCTCGGACTGTCCTGACCAACAAAGCATTTCAAAACATGAATTCATTCATAAATAAGAGACATGTGAGATAGGCAATATAATAAGGGAAATCTCCTCTAGGACTATGATCATATCCTGTGATCCTAGGCTACACTGATCAGGTATGCGGGGTATCACATCTATCTGCTTCAGTATGGGAGGTGGGTCATGTCCAACCCGACGGTCCATAACAGAACTTAACATCGTCCAAAGACGGTATATCACAATCTCAACACGGTACAACGTACTCCATGCTACCAGTACTGTACAGCGTACTCCGTGGACCCATATCAACACATCATATCACGCCACATCTTAAAATGCACGTGCGAGCCTATTTAATCGGTGCAACACCCAGTTTACCCGAAGCTCCTAGCACGGCTATCAACATGTTGTAAAACCATGTGCGAGTAATCTCAAGCACAGAAATCAAGTATGGTGGACATCTAATGCGAGCTATACTCCAGCACCATGTCAAAACCAGTATAAAGTCTATACGAGCTAGGCTCCAGCACAACATCATAAAAATCCATGTGAAAACTAGTGCAAGCTAAGCTCTAGCACTCATGCGTATAAAACACATCAAATCTCGTGCGAGTTCTACTCTAGCATGCTTTCATTCTCATGAAATCCATGTAGGTGGATCATTTTTTTGCAAAGCATAGTTATAAACCAAATCAAATCATTTCTTTTGCAAATAATTTCAAATGTTAGCCAACCTACCAATCACTTGCTAAAAAGTAATAAAACAAGATTTTCAAAGCATCATGCGTTTGTTTTCATGCACATTTTTCAAAACCCATCTCTTGCCCTTCAATCACCCATTTCATTTCCTATTTCCACATGCATTCTAGAAAAGCATTACGCGCCCAAATTGCACACAGATATCTCTAAGAGTCCACACAATTCCCTTACCTCGATTTACTCAGGGTGCGACTCTCTTCCTCTTAGCTTCTCGTGCTTTGGCTCAACTTACTCCGGGTGTATCCTCAGAAGCTGCAATTCATTCACCAATCACTTGGCTTCATGTTGCTAACTCACATTTTGACTTCAACTAGTCAATATAATTCATTGAGCCTAATTCGTTAAGTTTGGCTCATTTTTGCATCTGGCCATTATCAAGCCTTCTAACCAATTTCATCTAGTAACTCACTTAGTTACTTGTTTAAGACTTGATATAAAATACTCTACCCTTCCTCCCTCATTCATTTATGCATTTTACCTAATGCCTTAAGTACACATTTTAACCTTTTTGGGTAAGTCCCACAATTCATTCCATAACACCATCTTAAAATCATGCTCACAACACCATTATCCCCTTAAGATATCCCATTCATAATTAATTCCAATACATTTCACTTTCTCACACTGACCCATTTCTAGGTTATAATTGTTCCATTGTATTCTAGATAGTTTCTACCATTAATATACACACCAATCAACTCCAAAATCAATAACTAAACAAATAAACTTGGATTGGTGCATTAGAAACTCACCTAGATTGATTTCCTCTTTGCTCCAAATGGAAATGCACATTTTTCTCCTTCAATCCCCCAAATGGGGTAATGCCTCCAAGCTATGTTGTTCTTCTCTTTGATGTGGACAACTTTGTATCTAATAGCCCTCCCTCAAATCTTTATGAAAATGGGCGAATTTAGGAATGAGAAAGCTAGGTTTATGGATTGAAAATGGAAAGGAAATGGTTGCTCCTGTGAAATGCAGATTTTAACTGCTCCTATTTATAGAATTGCTTGATGAGATCGATCTGCATTGGGTGGAGATCGATCTGGTCCTCTTGAATCCCTTTTTTTCATGACAATTTGAATGCATGAGATTGATCTGTCTTGGGCTTAAGATCGATCTGTCTTAGGCGAAAAGTTAAGGAGATCGATCTGGCTAGGGAGGAGATCGATCTGTTCCAACCCGAGTGCTAAGGAAATCGATCTCCTTACATTGAGGATCGATCTTTTTATTACAAAATGTTTAGCGGATCGATCTGACCCCATTAGAGATCGATCTGCCTGTTCCATTACTCAAATAAGAGCATTTTTTGCTCTTCCAGATCGATCTTTCATCCTATGATATCGATCTGGCATTCATATTTTTCAGATTTTACTGTAGTTTTCTGCAGTAACACACACCAACCATCCTTAATTTGTTGTCATAGTCATTTTCTCATCCAGTCACCTTTAAGACTTGAAAATGGCATTCATTCATACTTTATACATATTAAAACTTGTATGCATTCATTGTATAACTAAGGGTATACAATACAAAACTAAATGGAAGTCCAAAGATTTACACCACTTATACAACTTCATTCCATTTTACCACACTACTCATTTTTCATTCCATTCACATTCATCACATATAAAAGTCCATTTCTTCATATTCATACATAATGAAATTTGTACGTACATCACAAACTCTTATTATAATTGTGTACATTGAATATATGGACTTTACATCACTTATGCTTCACATTGCAAGTACATCACCATACTTATGAATTCATAATTACTTGATCCAAAATCATCCATATTATAATTCCATTTACATATATTCAAGGTTAAACATATATGGGGTCTCACAGGTTATTCCATGCTTTGAATTTGATTTGTGCACTAAACAAAATAGTATGATTTGCTTTACATGCCATTAACACAAGCATGAACTAATGCTTTTGAGGTGTGAATGAGAAATTGTATGCTTTTGAGCATGGCATCATGATCACGTAGATAGTGCAGTATCTACTTGTTCACATGATTGCCTTACTGAGTGTGTTGTTTGCTTACCCCCATTATTTTCCCCTCTCTACAGAGCATTGAGTATAGACTAAGGGCGACTGGAGGTTTCCTTTTTGGTATCCGCTGCATCCCATCACAAAAGGTATACGCACTTGTATAGTTTTGTATCTAAACTTACCATAGCATAGTAGCATTTTGAATATAACCATTGGGGATGTAAAGCAATGTAAACACATGTAAACAACAACTCTGATTTATTTATAAAAGTGTTTACTTCTAAATTTTAATGCAAATCAAATTGTTATGGTTGGATGAGATAGATATCGACACACAGCCCAACTGTTGAGAGTGAAGCTAATCACGATCGAGTTAAGGTAAGAACGAATAATAAATAAGGTTAAAAAATAAAAAATTTGTGGCGATTTTTGGTAAGTTGAGGGTCGTGACATCGATCCCCTGTCTCTAAGGGACCGATCTTCACCCTTCATATTCGGTTTAAATTTTTGCAAACCTATTTCCAAAGCATGAACATGCCTACTACTATTACGAACAGTTTCCAAAGATTATGTACCGTGTTTTAGAACTCTATTTTGGTATAAAATGAGTGGGCTATTTTATGACGAATAAAATATGGTTTTGTTTGACATGCTTATGTTTTCATTATGTTTGTGGAACTAAGTCTTGTGACCTGGTTCCCATAGTTGATGCTTGTGTGGCAATCATACGGCTGAGCATCTATGTGTGACATGCAACATCTCTCACGATTAGTGTAAGACCCGATTTTTTATCGTAAGAGCAAATGGAATGAATAGAATTTTTCGAGTGCATTTAAAAATGTAAAAGGATTGAAATGGTATTCCCGAACACGTGAAGGGTAAAACGATCAAAAGATCAAAATTCGGTATTAATCAGGACAAGAAAATTTAATTAAAAATATGGGATTGAGAAATCTTGATTAATAACGAAGAAATAATTAAATTTCGGGTTAAATTGATCAAGATATGAATTTATTGGAATAAATCAAAATTTTCACCTCGGGAAATAATCCAAAAAATAATCAAAAATTATATTGGAAAGACGAAATAATACTGAGAAATTCATTTATTGATTAAATAAATTAAATATAATTTTTTTAGATATTTGGTAAAAATAATAATATTTAATTGAATAAAATAATAATAAAAATAAATTATAAATCAATTAAAATAAAAGTAAAATAAAAAAAATTTGTTTTCGCGAAAACGCGAAAACTGGAAACGAAAACGAAGCAGGGACTGAGGGAGTCGGTCCTCCCTCACCTGACGGAGCGGTCGGCGGTACACCCACTAGGCGAGGTAGCCGACGCCGACCCAGGCAGAGTCCGACGATGGAAGCTCGATTAGCGGTGAGAGAAACGCCGACGAAAGGAAACCGAGAGAGGAAGAAAGGAAAATCGATGATAGGCGCTGATTCGGGCCTGGCCACCAACAACCGAAGGTAGCCCACGCGGAGATCGACCGATCGACTACTGAATCGATCGGTGGGGCGACAGCTAGCATCGAAAAATGGGAGAAAGAGAGAAGCCACCGACGACGAGGAGAGAAGAGGCCGGACGACCACTTTTCGGCCAGCTCGGACGAAACCGACCCCAAATCTGAGCTGCGGACGACCCCGTAGAGCTGCTGGCGGTGAAAACCGAAGGAGAACTGACCGACGAGGCATGAACCGACCGAACCGGACTGAATCGGTGGTCTGAACCGGGTTGAACCGGATCGAACCGGTTCAGCCAAAAAGAAAAGGAAAAAAAAAGAAGAAAAAAAGGAAAAAGAAAAAGAGAAAAAATTAGGGAAAATTTCAGTGATGCAATCGAGCTACGGGTAAGTCAGTAAGCGGTCGAATTGACCGATTTAAATTTTAGAATATTTAATTTGATTAATATCCGACTGAAAATTTACCCGAAAAAATATTAAATTGTGTAGCTCGACAATTGACGTAGAATGAGAGCTCGAGATAATCTCGATTTACGTACTATCATGGAATCACGGGTAACCCTCATTTACGATAATTTTACATCGTTATGTGTGTTAGAATTTACTGTATAAATTACAGATTTAATTTTCGCAATTAAATGAATTAAATTTTGGAATTAGAGATATATTGTCGTAAATGATTAATTCAGCTATCCGAGAGTTTAGAACGAGGCTCAATAAATACTGGTGGGCCTAATGAGCCCAATAGGCTTCGATAATGCAAATAGTATGTGGAAAACGGGCTTAAGGCCGATTAAGACCCATTATGGTACAATCGGGCCCAATATGGGTAAACGAGCCCAATGATTTAAATTAAGCCCAGAAAATATGAAATACAATTAATTGTATTGTATTTGACCTGATGAATATTTATCCGCAGTTTCGGAGATTGGATTCGAAGCAAATCGGACTGCATGATGAATCATCAATGGAAAGGTCAGACTATAAAGAAAAATGAGGTAAGGGAATTGTGTGAGTAGCTAGAGGTCGCTACGCGTACTTTAAATAGCTTTTGTATACACTGAATATGTATGTATACATTGATATTGTACAAAGGTCCTAAAAATGGTTTAAAGATTTTAAGGACTCGAAATAGGAAAATACTATTTTACCCCTATTGAGGGAAGTTCACCTAAGGATGGTGAAAGCATGACATCCATGAAATGCATGATTTAAGGAATTTTTTGAATTAAGGAATTTTATTGGTTTTAATCAAAGCAAATTGGTAGATTGGCCAGTAATTGTATAAATTTCACAAGATAACACTACATAGGTGTTATTTATATTTAAATGAAATTTCTTTGGAAAACGGCCAACTATCAAGTTTATATGGAAATAGATAGTGCTGACATAAAGATCACATTATATCTGTGTTTGTGAGTGTGCATAAATGTGCTTGAGCGGTTGCTCGCACCGACTTGTGTGACATCATATGCATGAAATGTGCTAGAGAGGTTGCTCGCACTGATTTTTATTCTTGTGAAATGCATGAGAAGTGCTGGAGCCTAGCTCGCACTCTGTTTTGACTGTTTTGACTGAATATGCATAAAAAGGTGCTGGAGCGATTGCTTGCACTAGTTTTTATGATTGACATGCATGAGAGATGTTGGAGCTTAGCTCGCATCCTGTTTTGACATGATAATTGCTTAAAAGCCATGCTGGAGTGTAACTCGCACGAGATTTGATGTATTTACGCATAAAGTCGTACTGGAGTGTTGCTCGTACGAAGTTTTGATTTACTTGAGCATTCACTCGTGTTGGAGCTTGCTCGCACGAAGTTTTATATGGTTTTATAACTCATTTTAAAGCCGTACTAGAGTTGTTCTCGTCCGAAGTTTTCATTGAGTTTTTATACATATTCGTACTAGAGCATTTCTCGTACGTGGATTTTACTTGAATTTATAATTATTTTAAGTCGTACTGGAGCGTTGCTCGTACACAGATTTCATTGATTTCTATGAAACCGTGCTAGAGCTTCACTCGCACGAGACTTTCTGATATCATGAATATGCATGGAGCCGTGCTAGAGCTTTGCTCGCACAAGGATTTATATGACATGCGTATAGCCGTGTTGGAGCCTCCTATAGACTGTGTGTCACAGTGAGATGATATGCTCACACGTGCATACTGAGACAGAGATGATATAGGTGGATAAGACCTATTGCAGGCACCCCTGACTGAGCTTGGGTTCACGAAGTACATTGTACAGTGTATGTCACGCGGAGTATGTTGTACCGTGGGGATTGTTGGAGTGGAGTGGCATTAGCCACGAGGCAGCAAGCCTTGCCCTCGCAATCCTGATGTTATGCTATTCTGGCGGGTAGGACCGACCCACCTCCCGTTTCAGGTGTGATACCTCGCACACTAGGTACCGTGTTGCCAGGGATCACGAGGTTATGGCCATAATCCTTGTTGTTACTGATATAGTTACCTACTTGTCTCACATGATATAACTTGTGGTCTCGATAGACTAGGGTAGACCCGAGGGAGGGGTTAGGCCCTCGATTTTATGATTTTCTACTATGCTAATATATGTTTTAGAGAATTTTATGATATGTGACCCTGAAAGAAGGGTGGTTTTATAACCAAAGTTTTATAATGAATTTTAATGAATTGTTTTATAAGATGATTGACCCGAAAGGGTTAGTTTATACTGCAGTTTTAATGAAATGATTTGAATGCAGTAGCATGATGGTGTTTTCCATGCTTTCATTTCAAATTCATGATTTGTCTTACATGACATGAAAGAATGCATGATCTTGTTTTACTTCATGCTAATTAAGATTTAAGGATCTCACATAAAATGCTATGGATGCATGAATTACATGCTTTCTATATGCACAAATAGTTTTGATAAACTATGTTATGGATATATGCATGGTTTTGTGCTTGAGATTTTAATGAAAAGGAATGGATTTTAAGGACATGGCATTATGAACATGTAGATAGTGGAGCTATCTACTTACTTGCATAATTGCCTTACTGAGCGTGTGGTTTCCTCACCCCTTTATTTTCCCATCTTTTCAGAGTACTTGCAATAGTTATTGAGCGGCTGAGGACTTGTATTCTTGGTATCCTCTGCTTCCCATCGAGAGACAGGTATACACATTTGTATAGTTTTGTATCTAAATATGTAAAGCACAGTACTGTAAGCGTATATGATGTCAGGGATGTAATGTTATGTAAATACCATTGTATATGTATTTAATTAAAGTCAAAGGATAGTAAACTCTGATGTATGAATGTGATTATGGAAATGGAATGGAAATAGGTGAGAGGTGACTAACACCGAATCATAGCCCAACTGTTTGTAGGATGGTCACGATGAGAGAAAGGTAAGAATTAAATAATAAACAAAAAAAGTAAAAAATTTACTCTGATTTTTAGGTAATTTGGGTCGTGACAAGTTTAATGGTATCAGAGCTAAGTTGGCCTGATATGAGTCAGTGTTAGTGGTTAAGAAAGTTTACATCCCCATGTACTGTGCATTATTTAGATACAATTATGTATATCGAGATGGAAGTGCAGCTAAGAATTTGATTTTTGAATGCAAGAATATAGACTCATTAACTGATAGCCGCTGTGGTAGAAGAGGCGAGTACACGAGCTCGAGGCCATAGAGGTAGGCCTGAGAGTCGTACTGAGTCGCCACATGAGACTCAAGATGGGATTGACGTGGAGGCTGGTATTGAGCATGCCCCACAGAGTTCGACAGAGAGATCGAACAGAGTCCGATAGAGAGATCAGACAGTATTGAGACACGCTTCGCGAGGTTGGAACGGAGTGTGGAGAATATTTTACGAGCTAATTGCTCAGAGTACGTATGAGATATGAGGGTGAGTAGGAGCATTGGTGGAAGTCCGCTCGACCCATCTTAAGAGTTAGACATCCAGAATGGACATGGAAAGTAATTCTAGATGTATTCCGATGACAGAATATCCCGGATACTGTTTAAAGGAAATTACAGATTAAATTCATTACTCTGACCCAGAGGAACTGGTTGATTAACGAGTATGAAACTCAGTTTATATACCTGGGTAGATATAACTCTGACACTATGAACAATGAGAGTCGAGATGTTTGAAAGTTCATGGAAGGGCTCAGATTGTCAATTAGAGTCCGATTGGCCCTTTAGATATCACTACCTATGTCGAGGCAGTGCGCAGACTACAGTGTGTGAATAAGATCATGAGTTGCATGCCTCTAAGATTGGAAAAGGTAGTAAGGGTTGAAATCGAGACAAAAGAGAATAAAGAATTACAGAGATGTTAGAACGAGAAAAAGGTAGTTTGGTAAAAGCTTAGAGTTGTTGAGTCATGGGGTAAGATGATTGGTAAGGCCCCAGTGTATCCAAATACAATACTTTTGAGGGGTATTGTGATTGGAGGACCCCGATTTGCTACAAAGCAGTGTAGCATTGTAAGCAGTGTAAACAGTGTAGGATGTGTGGTAGTTACCACAGAAATAAGATGTTGGACGAGGGCGAGTGTATGCCTTGGACCAGGACACTATTGATGTTTCATCATATGTGGTGGAAGATACCACATTGGTTGTAAATAATGAAGTAATTATTTTAATTGATCCTAGTGCCACGCATTTATTCATATCGCTTTCAGTTGCTTATAAGTGAGTGAAAGATGTGAAGCCTGTACCCTTAAGCAAGATGATGATAGTTAGCTGATTTTCACTAACTGAATATGGGTATAGGGATTGTAAGTTGAAACGGGGGAAAAAGGATATGTCAGCCGATTTTATTCAATGGAATATGAATAATTTTAAAGAAATATTTTGAGAATAGATTAATTCGGCTGCAAACTATGATCTTTAGATTACTATCCTAAGATAGTGATGTTTTCACCCCTGAAAAGTGTATTGTAAGTTTAATAAGTAATGAAAGGAGATAAGCTTCGAGATGTGATAGATCCTGAATATGAGATATATTGGAATAAGAGGCGTATACAAGGTAAGGATATCTTTGATATGTAAAGTAAGTTGGGTTAAGCAATATGTAGGGAATATGAATTGCGGCCAAGTATAAGGGGTGGATATATCCATACCCAGTCTATGTGGTCAAGTCTGAGGGTTAATAAAGGTATTTCAAAATACTTCCCCGCCTTAAGATTTGACAGCGTCCAGAAGCGCACGCATAACCTATAAACTGAAATCGATAGTCGTAATATATACATTTAAAATTTGGGTACCTTTACCGGTAGAATTTGATTAATCATGAAGGTTTAAAAAAAATTAAAATTTTATAAAAGCTGTTAATATAAGAAAAAGGAAATGACGTGGGTTAGTATCTTAAATGGAAGCGATTTCGAAATGACATTATACGTTTATGCGTACATAGGTCAAGGATATGGGTGATTAAAATATTTAGTGGAACTCAACTACGATGTGGTACTTAAACCTTACCTGGACCAATTGGTTGTCATATTTAGCGATGACATTTTGATGTATTCGAAATCCAGGGAAGAGCATGAGTAGCAAAAAGAAACTATCTTACAGACGAGTTGTTGAGAGTTTCTCAAAATGGGCTGCTCGGTTGACACATCTTGTTCGAAAAAGATTGTATGTCAGTAGGATGATAAGTAAGATAGTAGCTTCGGTGAGTTTTGGTATATTGAAGTAATAAACTGACCACCGCAAGTATTCTCGCCATGACTAATAGCTCAAGAGGTTTCAGTGTGTATGGATACCTCAAAATAAGGATTGGGCTATGTATTGATGTAAAATGGGAAGATAGTCGTTATGGATCCAGTTAGTTCAAGGATCATGAGAGAAACTATCCGACCTATGATTTAGAGTTGGCAGCTGTAGCGTTTACACTAAAAGTATGGCGCCACCACTTAAATGGTAAGAAATTTTAGATATGCACTGATCATAAAAGCCTCGAGTATCTGTTTTCACAAAAAGAGTAGAATATGAGATAACCAAGAGGGTTAGAGCTTCTAAGGATTATGATTGTGAACTTTGTAGCACCCAGGAAAGGTTAATGTAATGGTTGATACCTTGAGCAGAAAGAGCCTTGGGATGGTATTACATATGATAGTCAGGGAGCGTGAGCTGCAAGAGCAGTGTGAGCCTCAGTAGTGATGTGATCCCTTCTGATGATGACGGTGATTTTGTGACAGCTAGCGTGAGGTTGAACCAGATTTGAGTGATCGGATTTGCCAGGCTTAGCGTGGTAATTGGCATGGTGTCGATAGTTTAGGTCAGATTTAGAAGGGTATAGTGACAGAGTTCACAGTGAGTGATGATGAATTACAGAGGTTCAGAGACAGTATAAGTGCTCCCCAGGACCACAGTTGATGAGATAGTGCTATTGATAGAAGCTCACTCTTCGGGATATACAGTGCATCTGGGAAGTAATAAATATATCAGAATCTCTGAAAAGGGTATTGGTGGTCAGATATGAAAAGAAATATTGTAGAGTTTTAGCAAAGTGTCTCGTATGTCAGCATAGTAAGGTAGAGCAAAAGAAGTTGCAGGATTATTGCAGCCTCCACCTATAGTGACACGAAAATGGTAATAAGTTACCATGAAATTTCGTGATGGGTTACAGAGGACCCGGATAAATCACAAGGCTGTCTGGGTGATAGTCGATAGATTAATTTAGTTTACCCACCTTCTGGCTATGAAAATCTCCAGATACTCTGAGTGTGTAGGCGGATTTATGTGTACAGAAAATTGTCAAACGTTATGTAGCGTTCTAGAGAGCTTGATATCAAATAGGGATTCCCGCTTCATTTCCCACTTCTGGGAACGTTTTTTCAGGAAGCTATGGGAACCCGATTGAGTGTTAGCACAACTTTCCGTCCTTAGACAGATGGTCAGTCAGAGAGGACTGTACAGGTTCTGGAGGATGTGATGAGAGTGTTTTCCATTGATTTTATAAGCTCCTGGTATGATCAGTTGTTACTAATAGAACTCGCCAGTAATGACAGCTATCACTTGAGTATCATGATAAAATTTTATGAGGCATTGTATGGCCGTAGGGAGTTGTTTCCCCGACTTGGATAAAAAGAAGTGGGTGACAGATAGAGAATTGTTTCCGAATTGGTAAGACAAACTTCTGAGGATGTTCAGTTGATTTGTGAGAAATTAAGAACACCTCATAGCGGACAGAAAAGCTATGCTGACAAGAGACAAAAAACCATTGGAATTCACCGAGGGTGAATCAGTATTGTGGCAATTACGTGTCCTAAGAACATAACGAGATTCGAAAAGAAGGCAAATTAAGTTTCGTTAGATTGAATCCTTTGAGAGATTGGACAAAGTGGAAGATAAGGCCTAGAGGTTGGCATTACCAGTTGAATTAACAGGCATCCACAATGTATCTCATCTTTTGATCCTTCAAAAATACTATCCGGATCCAGCATAGGTGATCGGATATGAGCTCCAACAGCTCAGCTCAATGGAAGTATAACATATGATTGGAAAATTGATTCGGGTATTAGACGGAAGGAGAAAGTGTTGAGGTTTAAGATGATCTCCCTAGTCAAGTCTGTTGGTAGTATTACACTCCGAAAAAAGTCACATGAGAATTAAAGAGTATGATGCGATAGACGTACCCGGAGTTATTTACAGACCCATTTGACTTGGTTCTAATTTGGTGGACCAAATTTCTTAAGTGGGGGAGATTGTAAGACCCGATTTTTTATCGTAAGAGCAAATGGAATGAATAGAAATTTTTGAGTGCATTTAAAAATGCAAAAGGATTGAAATGGTATTCTCGAACACGTGAAGGGTAAAACGGTCACAAGATAAAAATTCGGTATTAATCGAGACAAGAAGATTTAATTAAAAATATGGGATTGAGAAATCTTGATCAATAACGAATAAATAATTAAATTTCGGGTTAAATTGATCAAGATATGAATTTATTGGAATAAACCGAAATTTTCACCTCGAAAAATAATACCGAAAATAATCATAAATTATACCGAAAAGATGAAATAATACCGAAAAATTCATTTATTGATTAAATGAATTAAATATAATTTTTTTAGATATTTGGTAAAAATAATAATATTTAATTGAATAAAATAATAATAAAAATAAATTATAAATAAATAAAAATAAAAATAAAAATAAAATAAAGTAAAAAAATAAAATTTGTTTTTGCGAAAACTGGAAACGAAAAGGAAGCAGGGACCGAGGGAGTCGGTCCTCCCTCACCGGACGGAGCGGCCGGCGGTGTACCCACCAGGCGAGGTAGCCGACGCCGACCCAGGCAGAGTCCGACGATGGAAGCACGATCGACGGCGAGGGAAATGCCGGCGAAAGGAAATCGAGAGAGGGAGAAAGAAAAAATCGGTGACTGGTGCCAATTCGGGCCCGGCCACTGACAGTCGAAGGTAGCCCACACGGAGATTGGCCGATCGACGGCTAAATCGACCGATGGGGTGGTAGCTAGCGTCGAAGACGGGAGAAAGAGAGAAGCCACCGACGGCGAGGAGAGAAGAGGCCGGACCAGCCACTTTTCGGCCACCTCGAACGGAACTGACCCCATATCCGAGCTACAGACGACCTTGCAGAGCAGCTGGCGGAGGAAACAAACGGAGAACCGACCGGCAAGGCACTAAACTGGCCGAACCGGACTGAACCGGTGATCTGAACCGGGTTGAATCGGACCGAACCGGTTCAGCCAAAAAGAAAAGAAAAAAAAAGAAGAAAAAAAGGAAAACGAAAAAGAGGAAAAATTGAGAAAAATTCCAGTGATGCAATCGAGCTACGGGTAAGTCAGTAAGCGATCGAATTGACCGATTTAAATTTCAAAATATTTAATTTGATTAATATCCACTAGAAATTTACCCGAAAAAATATTAAATTGTGCAGCTCAACAATTGACGTAGAACGAGAGCTCGAGACAGTCTCGATTTGCGTACTTCATGGAATCACGGGTAAGTAACCCTCATTTACGACAATTTTACATCGTTATGCATGTTAGAATTTACCGCATAAATTATGAATTTAATTTCCACAATTAAATGAATTAAATGATGGAATTAGAGATAAATTGTCGTAAATGATTAATTGAGCTATTCGAGAGTTTAGAACGAGACTCAATAAATACTGGTGGGCCCAATAGGCCTCGATAATGTAAATAGTAAGTGAAAATGGGCTTAAGGCCAATTAAGGCCCATTATGGTACAATCGGGCCCAATATGGGTAAACGCGCCCAATGATTTAAATTAAGCCTAGAAAATATTAAATACAATTAATTGTATTGTATTTGACCTGATGAATATTTATCCGCAGTTTCGGAGATTGGATTTAGAGCAAATCGGACTGCATGACGAGTCATCAGTGGAAAGGTCAAACTATAAAGAAAAATGAAGTAAAGGAATTGTGTGAGTAGCTAAAGGTAGCTACGCGTACTTTAAATAGCTTTTGTATACACTGAATATGTATGTATACATTGATATTGTACAAAGGTCCTAAAATTGGTTTAAAGATTTTAAGTTCTCGAAATAGGAAAATACTATTTTACCCATATTGAGGGAAGTTCACCTAAGGATGGTGAAAACATGATATGCATGAAATGCATGATTTAAAGAATTTTTCAAATTAAGGAATTTTATTGGTTTTAATCAAAGCAAATCGGTAGATTGGCCAGTAATTGTATAAATTTCACAAGATAACACTACATAGGTATTATTTTCGCGTTTTGATATTTTCTTTCATGCTTACCTGTCCTCTGATCGTGACCACACTCCACTAACAATTGGGCTGTGCGTCAATGCCAGTCCCACCAAATTAATTCTTTCTCAGTCATTTATAAATGTTTACAATATTTATACATCCCTTAAAGTTACTTACAAACATGTTACTGTGCACAATTACTGATTCACCCTCAGTGAATTCCAATGTTTTTTGTCTGCTCTGAGGTGTTCTTAATCTCTCACTCAACTGAACATCCTCAGAGACTTATTATACTAATTCGAAAGAAATTTCTATCTGTCACCCATTTTTTCTTGTCTGAGTCGGGGAACAACCCCTACAGCCATACACTGCCTCATAATTGTTATCCCGATACTCAAGTGCCAATTGTCGTTATTGGCGACTTCAATTTGTAACAACTGATTATTCTAGGAGTTTATAACATTAACGGCACACACTCTGAGTATCTGGGGATTTCATAACCAGAAGGTGGGTAGATTTAGTCAATTTAGTGACTATCATCTAAATAGCCTCGTGATTCATCTGAGTCCTCTATAACCCATCACAAAATTCATGGAGACTTGCTCCCATTTTCGTGCCGTGTTGATATAGGTAGAGGCTACAATAACTCTGCAGACTTTTAATACTCTACCTTATTCTGCAGACATACTAGGCACTTTTTCACAATCTCTACCATATCTCTTTTCACATCTGACCACCAATACCCTTTTTAGAGATTTTATATATATATATATATTCATTACTTTTCGTATGCACTGTATATCCCGAAGAGTAAGCTTCTAACAATATTACTATCTCATCAACTGTGGTCCTGGGGAGCACTTATACTGTCTCTGAACCTCAGTAACCATTATCATACCCTGTGAACTCTATCACTGTACCCTTCTGAATCTGACCCAAACTATCGACACCATGCCGATCATCACGCTAAGCCTGTCAAATCCGGGCACTCTCATCCGGTTCTAGTCTCAGGCTAGCTGTCACACAATCACTGTCATCATCAGAAGGGATCACATCACTACTGAGGCTCACAACTGCTCTAGCAGCTCATGCTCCCTAACCATCATATGTAATACCATCCTTAGGCTCGTTCTGCTCAAGGCATCAGCCATCACATTAGCCTTTCCTGGGTGGTACAATTTTCACAATCAAAATCTCTCAGAAGCTCTAACCCACTATGTATTCTCATATTCGACTCTTTCTGTGAAAATAGATACTTGGGGCTTTATGATCAGTGCATACCCAAAATTTCTCACCATGTACATAATAGTACCATATCCTCAGTACAAGTATTACCGCTACCAACTTTAAATCATGGGTCAGATAGTTTATTTTATGATCCTTGAGTTGTCTGGATCCACAATCGACTATCTTCCCTTTTTGCATCAATACACAACTCATTCATACACATGGAGAACCTCTTGAGCTGTTGGGTATGGTGAAAATAATCACGGTGGTCAGTTCATACTTCACTACACCGAAATTCATGTCACATCCATCATCTCACTTATCATCTCATTCAAATACCACGCTTCTTAGTTAAACGTGTCAACAAAGTATACCCTTGTTCAGAATTCGCAACTACCATCTGTAAAAGCAATTTTCCAATTGTTGCTTATAATTTTCCCTGGACTTTAACTACACCCAACATATCATCAATAAGGATGATGATAAATCGGTCTAGGTAAAGTTTAAATAACTCTTTGTAGTTGAGCTCCACTACATATTTCAATCGCCCATATCCTTGACCTATGTACGCATAAGCGCATAATATCACTTCAAAATTGCTTCTGTTCACGATACTAACCTGCGTCATTTCATTTTTCTTATATTAACGGCTTTTATTAAATTTTGATATTCTAACCTTCATGATTAATCGAATTTTATAATTCTTTATCGTACTAGTAAAAGTATCCAAATTTTAAATTTATATCTTACTACGGTCGATTTCAAGTTATAGGTTATATATATATATTTCTAGACGCTGTCAAGTCTTCAGGCGGGGAGGTATTTTGAAATACCTTTATTAACCCTTAGACTTAACCACAATTACTTTACATATCAGTCCCTGTGGTCAGAATTCATATTCGCTACTAATTGCTTTAATCCTAATTACTTCACGTATCATAGATATTCGTGCCTTACAAACGCCTCTTACTCCAGTACATCTTGTATTTAGGATCAAGCATATCTCAAAGATTATCTTCTTAGTGTATCAATTATAACGAAACTCTGTCCTTATTCATTTCGTGAGTACCATCATTTGCTCCTTTAATTTCAACCATTGCACCCCTTTTTATTACTTGTCAAAACTTACAGTATACTTTTCAGGGGTAACCATATCACTATCTTAGGATAGAAATCCGAACATCATAATATGCAGCCAATTACTTTATTCTCAAATATTACTTTAAATTATTCATAGTCCATTAAATAAAATCGGCTGACTTATACTTCTTCACCCGTTTTCAACTTAAAATCTCTTCATAATTATTCTGTTAGTTAACCTTCCTCTATTGGGGTACTCATTTATCAACATTATGCCCAAGAGTGTAGGCATTTATGTCTTTTACTCACTTACATGCGAATGAAGGCGGTATGAAGAAATACGTGGTACCAGGATCAATTGACACAATTACTTCTTTATTCATAAGCAGTGTGGTATCTTTCACCACATCCTGTGAAACATCAGTAGTGTCCTGGTCCAAAATATACACTCGCCTTCGTCTAACAGCCTACTTTCCTTTTCTCTTCGGTTGTGGCCTCCCTTTTCGATGCAGCTATCTCAACAGGGTTTTCTCTATCTCTTTACCTTTCTGTAGGGCAATCTCACTCAACTCTGAGCAATCATAATAAATGGTCTGTCTTACCACACTTAACGGCCATTTTCATCAATAATAGGTAAGCGTAGGTCCTACTTCCGTGGTAATTACCAAATATTCTACAGTGATCCGTAGCATATCGGGGTTCTCCATCACAATACCCCTCAAAAGTGCTACAATCGGATAACTGTGGCCTTACCAATCATCTTAGCCCATAACGCATCAAATCAAATCTTTTACCAAACTACCCCTTTTTCTCGTTCTGCCATCTCTATCATTCTCGATTCTCTTTCTATCTCTATTTCGGCCCTTACTACCTTTCCCAATCTCAGAGGCGTGCAACTCACAATCTTATTCACACCACTGTAGTTTACATACTGCCTCAACATAGGTAATATCTCACGGGCCAATCGGACTCTAATCGACAATTTGAGCCCTTCCATAAACTTTTAGACATCTCGACTGTCACTGTTCACAGTGTCGAGGTAATATCTGCCCAAGAATATAATTGAGTTTCATACTCATAATTCATACTCATCAATAAATCGATTCCTCTGGGTCAGAGTAAGAAGTTTTATTTATAATTTCCTTTAAGAAATGTCCGGGATATTCTGTCACCGGAAGACTTCCAATATATTTCTCTTGTCAACTCTGGATGTCTAACTCTTAAGATGGGTCGAGCGAACTTCCATCGATACTCCGACTCGCCCTCAAATCATATGCATACTCTGAGCAATTTGCTCCCAAAATATTCTCGACACTTCGCTCCAACCTCGCGAAGCGTGTCTCAATACTGTCCGATCTCTCTGTCGGACTCCGTGAGGCATGCTCAATATAAACCTCCATTTCAATCTCATCCTGATTCTCACAGGTCAACTCAGCACGATTAAAAGGCTCAGGTCTACCTCTACGACCTCTGCCTCATGCTCTACCTTCTCTATCACGACTAATATTAGGCATTCCTTCATTCTCAACCATTTCTTAGTTAAAACCCATCTCGATATACACTATTGTATCTAACCAAGCACAGTAACACGGGGATGTAATTTTCCTAATTACTGACACTGACACACATCAGACCAATTTCTGCTCTGATACCACCTTTATATGTCACGACCCAAAACTACCCAAAAATCAGAGTAAATTTTTCGTGTTTTGATATTTTCTTTCATGCTTACCTGTCCTCTGATCGTGACCATACTCCACTAACAATTGGGCAGTGCGTCAATGCCAGTCCTACCAAATTAATTCTTTCTCAGTCATTTATAAATGTTTACAATATTTATACATCCCTTAAAGTTACTTACAAACATGTTACTGTGCTATACTTATTTAGATATAATATATACAAGTGTATATACCTTAAATGATGGTCAGCAGCGGATATCCGGAATGCAGTACTCAGTCGCCTCAACATCTACTGGAGATTATCTGTGTGAGAAAATGAAATGGGTGAGCACATCAAGCTCAGTAAGGCAATCCTACGAACAAGTAGGTAACCATACTACCTACATGAACGTGGTGCCATGCATAAACGACCCTTTCTCCACACATTTCAAAACTGATGCTATGATTCATGATGTCATGCAAAACAAGTTTGTATGAAAAATTCAACATACAACTATTTCAAATCATTTCTTTCTCATTTAAAATTTCACAACAAATCCAGGACTCAACCCATCCCTCGGGTGGTCCTGACTCACACAAAACCATGTAAATCAGTTTACATCACACATGGATTTAAAAAGCATGGAAATAAGAGCATGCAAATTTAGTTTAAAACCCATTTTCAATCTCGTTAAGATCATCAACATGTGAGACTAGGCAATATCTGTATATCGGTAATAACCAGGACTATGGCCGTGTGTCCTCGTGAGCCCCTCTGCTACACGGATACTAGTGTACGGGGTCTCACCCTGATCGGGAACCGCCCGGGAGGTGGGTCACTCCATCCCGTCGGTCTTATCCGACCCTACGCATCCGTAGATGCCACATGTATCTGAAGATACCACGCATCCGAAGATGCCATACGTATCCGAAGATACCACGCATCCAAAGATGCCACACGTATCCCAAGATACCACGCATCCGAAGATGCCACACGTATCCGAAGATACCACGCATCCGAAGATGCCACACGTATCCAAAGATACCACGCATTCGAAGATGCCACACGGTACAGCGTACTCCATGCTACTTGCACGGTACATCGTACTCCGTAGACCCATATATCATACCCTGTCTCAGAACGCACGTGCAAGCCTATTTATTCGGTGACACACAGTCTACCCGATGCTCCAAGCACGGCTCATCACATGTTCTCATAAAATCAGTGCGAGCGATGCTCAGCACTCTCATCAAATCAAGTAAAACTAGTGCGAGCTAAGCTCTAGCACTCTCATCAAATCATGTGAAAATCTGGTGCGAGTTAGACTCTAGCACCGTGTCACAAAAATCATGTAAAATTTGGTGCGAGTTAGACTTTAGCACCGTGTCACGAAAATCATATATATATAAAAAAAGAATCTGGTGTGAGTCAGACTCCAGCACCAATGCATGTAAAACTCTAGTGCGAGCTCTCGCTCCAGCACTAATGCACGCATCACACAAATCAAAACATCGTGCGAGCTGAGCTCTAGCACGTCACAGGTCAATAAAAACACGTAGGCGGCTCTGTTTCCTTAAAACAGTTTTCACAACAATTTCATCATTGAAAATATGCAATGCTGTGCATTTTTCTTTCAAGGTTAGCCAGCCTACTCATGCATGCATCAAAACACCTCCAGAACGAGCAGGAACTTCTTGTTCTTGCTCCTCCCAATTTTTCCTAAAATTGTAAATTTTACCCTTAACAAGGATATTTTGGTAATTTGCCCATTCGGGGTACTAAAATTATCAACATACTTCTAGACCCTTCAGATAATTTAAAAGACTGCATATGACTTTGAAATTTTGTAAAGTTACCTCTAGCAGTCCTTAGAATTCCCTTACCTTATTTTTCTGTAGAGTCTGACCTTTCCTTTTCCACTGTTGTCTCGTCACGCAGTTCGATTTACTCCCAATCCAATGTCCAAAACTGCGTATAAATATTCCTCAGGTCAGATATCATACAATTTAATTATATTTCCTATTTTCTGGGCTTAATTTAAATCATTGGGCCCATTTACCCCTATTGGGCCCGATTGCACTTTAATGGGCCTTAATCGGCCTTAAGCCCGTTTTCCACTTAATTTTCACATTATCGAGGCCTATTGGGCTCTTTGGGCCCACCAACAATTTATTGGGCCTCATTCTAACTCTCGAATAGCTCAATTTCTTATTTACGACAATTTATCCGACTTTCCAAAATTTAATTTAATTAATGCGGAAATTAAATCTGAAGCACGCATAACGATGTAAATTGTCATAAATAAAGGTTACTTACCCGAGATTCCACGCTAGTGCATAAATCGAGGCTATCTCGAGCTCTCGTTTGACGTCGATTATCGAGCTACACAATTTCATAAATTTTCGGGTAAATTTCCAGTCGAAAATTAATTAAATAAAATATTTCAAAATTTAAATCGGTCAATTTCGACCGCTACTGACTTACCCGTAGCTCGATTACATCGCCGGGGGTTTTTCCCCAATTTTTCCTCTTTTTCTTTTTCCCTTTTTCTCCTTTTTTTTTCCTTTCTTTCTTGGCTGAACCGGTTCGATTCAGTTCAGACCTAGTTCGGACAGCCGGTTCACTCCGGTTCGACCGGTTCATGGCCTTACCGACCGGTTCTCCACCGGCTTCTGTAGCCAGTGGCTCCCCTGGGTCGTCCGCATCTCAGATCTGGGGTCGGCTTCGGTCGAGGTCATCGGAAAGTGGCCGGTCCGATTGTTCTCCTTTCGCCGTCGGTGGTTCTCCCTCTTTCCGTTGTTTCCGGCGTTTGCCGGCAGTTTCGCCGGTCGTGGCCGCCACCAATCTGCTCGTCTGCGCTTGGGGAACGTTCGGCTGGGGGCGGGGTCGGCCAGATCGGCGTCGTTCGCCGCCGATCGGAGCTTTTTCTTCCCGCGGCTTCTCCTGCCGTTTTTGGCCTCCTCCGGCGTCGGTGTGGCATGTCGCCGGTACCAGGGAGGTCGCGCCGACGCCCTCTTCCTTTTTCGGCCCTCGACTGGCCGATTGGGTCGCCGGTGGTCGTCCAGCCTTCTCCTCGGGTTCGGCTCCGTTTTTTGTTTCTCTCTCCCCGATTTTTTTTCTGATTCCTCTTCTTTTTTTTTCTTTTTAAATTTATTTATTTTTATTTTATTATCATACTATTCATTAAAATACTCTACAATATTCCAAAATATCTACAACTTATATTATTTTATTCCAAATTAATTAATTTAATTTAATTTAATTTAATTTATTTATCATATTTTAACCTTTTCGGGTATAATTTCTTCGTGTTTTTGGGATATTGTCCCGAATGACTTTTCGGTATTTCTAAAAATTCTGGATCTTAATCAATTTAACCTAAAATTTAATTATTTCTCCTTTATTGATCAAGATTTCTCAAATCCATATTTTAATTAAATTTTCTTATCGAATTTATTTCGACTTTTGATCTTTTGACCATTTTGCCCTTCAACGTGTTTGAAAATTCCATTTCAGTCCTTTTGCATATTTAATTTCGTGTTTTAACAAAAATCGGGTCTTACACCTTACCTAGTCGTGAACAACTCTCACCAATAACAGTTGGGTTGTGCATCAATATTAATCATCATTTCTCATTCATTTCCAATTAATCCAAAACAATGTCATACATTGAAGTTAAGTCATAAGCTTATACATGGCATGTTTTCTAACATTTACATCCCCCATATCACAATTCAAAAAGACTATTGTGCCATTACATGTTTAGATGCAAAAAGAATCTCTGTGTGTATACCTCTTGGCGATGGAGTGCAGCGGATGTCCCAATACAACACCTCAGTCCTCACTGGGCTACTATGTACGCTCTGTAGAGGGAAAAAATAGAGGGATGAGCAACTACACGCTTAGTAAGGTAATAATGCAAGCATGGTAGATAACTACACTATCTACATGATGATAATGTCATGGCGTAAATCATTTATAGTCGAAGCATGAGGAAATAAAACTATGCCGCATTTATATACGTATATCATATACTGAAAACATGGAAACAGGCATGTAAAACATGGTAAAATCATCATGTAAAACCTCTCATGCTCATCGTTATTAAAACTCATCGTAAAAAGGAAAATTCAATATAAAACTGATGGCCCAAAAGGTATATGTCCGCAAGTGCACGGGTCATACAAGTAATAATGAGATTTGAGTCCCGAGTTATCGTCCCACAGAGAAGTTGATCAGCCTAATTAACTACCGATTAATCTTACCCTAAGTATATCCTAGCAAATTATGAGATTTTCATTATCGGTGGTCTACTAAGCTAGAATTGAAAATACCGAAAGCAATAAAATAATAAAACTATAAAATAAAGAAAATAAAACCGAGCAAAATTACTTACATTGCTCCACGCAATTAAAATCAAAAGCCTACAAAAGAAAATAAAAATAATTAAAATTAATTAACGCAATTAAAATAAAATGCAAATATGAAATTAAAGCAATAAAACTAATTAAACTAAAATTAAACAAGCCTAAAATAAAATGTGCATGTAATTAAACTAACTAAGAAAATGCAATTTAAACTAACTTAAAGTCAAATGAAAATAAATTTACCCCTAATTTAATTCTAAATGAACACTTAATTAACTATCAACCTAATTAAAACTAAGTTCTAAACTATTAAACAAGAATACTAATCATGCAATTTAATCCACAACTCTAAACTAAGCCTAACAAATTAAATTGAAAGCAAACTAAACTAACAATGCATGAAAATGGATTAATCACTAAAATGAACTAGCCAAACAAGCCCTTAGCATTTTTAAACCATTCCCTCCCTTTACTGTTCACATGTCTTCTAACACAATTTCCATTTCCAGGTGGTTCGGTTTTCCTCTGGTCCGCTGCTTGCTCTCGGTTCTGATTTCTACTCCAAGCCTGCTAGGTGCTCTAGGCCTGTCTCGGTTTCAGGCTTCCTACTGCACCATTTCTGCTTCGGTGTCTGGTTGCCAGCTACTTTCCTTCTGCTTCTCGATTCCAGCCTGCTGCTACATGTCCGTTGTGTCCTGCTGCCAGGTCTGTCTCGGTTGTAGGTCACGGGTTGTATTCTCTACTCTAGTTATTCAGCTGCCATTCCAGGTTCACGGGTTGTGCTCCATGCTTTGCAACACAGCCCTAGCAGCAGGCAATATCCATGGTGCAAATCCTGCAACATGATTTATGAACTGTTACAACCAAATGGGACGACACAGCAGCTACACCAGCTAACTCGTAGCCTCCTCTTGCGTCAGTCCAGCACTTAGCAGCTTGACAGTGACCCGAGCCTCACTCCTCCAGCAGGAAATGATGAGCAATGAAGGTTACAAACAACACAAAGATGAACAGTAATTATTTCACAATACAGAGGAAAACAGAGGAGCATTCTCGGATAGCTTGCTGCTGCCTGCGGGTTGCTAGTTGCTGCTTCTCCACATCTGCACCACAACAGTTAAATAGCTGAGGAAGATGGCCACTGTCACCGGCTTCTCCCTCCTCTACTGCTGTTACACAGTGCTCGGCAGTGAGCAAGCTTCAGCACATCGCAACCTGAATGAATGGAGAGTGGGAAAATAATATATGAAATCCAATCATGAAGGCTAACCCGAGGATTAAAAGAGATTTGAGAACTCAAGTGCTAAAAAAAAAAAAAAATCAAAGAGCTAAGCTTATCAAACTGAAAACATGAAAATAAAAGTGATTCTTCATTGAAAATGAAATTTAACAAAGCTTAAATAAAAACATGAAATGCATAGTAAAACAAACGGGAAAATAAAAAATACTAGGAAGGAAAATAATTCTAAAAACTACTCTACCTACACTATTCCTACTCCTAAAATTACACAAACTTCTACTCCTAAAATTACATACATTTTCAATTGTCATCCTTTCCTATTTATAAACACACTAGGGGTAAAATGGTAATTTCCACATCCTTGATGAGTTGGCATTTTTTTGGCCACTTGTCTACACACCATTGGCTCCTTTAAAAGATATTTTCATGTCATCAGTCTTCTTGTCCAATTAGATGTGCTAGGTGGCATGACTCGTATTGTCCGCGTGGCTCAATCTCGATTTTAGCCCAATTCTGGTCCATTTTCTACCGAAATATTCAAAATTCATCCGGATTTAATTTATCTGCAAACATGAAAATTTTAATCAAATAAAGGGGATAATTAACAAAATAAATTGGGGATTTAAATAATTAATTAGGAATTTAAGCACAAATAATTCTAAAAATATAGAATTATCACACCCCCAAACTTGAGTTTTTGCTTGTCCTCAAGCAAAACAAAATGATTGTAAGAATGACAAGTACAAAACACAATAATTTCCCCAATATCATCCTCAAAGAAAAAGTACAAACTTATGGAATCAAAGACTCACAATTACAAGTCCAGCACTTAGAATTATTCAATCATAGGTCCTAACCCAAATTAGACTCCTCATGAGTGTGTGAAAAATGTCTAAGTCACTTCACAGTACATTATCCAGATCAGATTATGCAACACAGTGAATGCAAAGTCAATGACATGTGATCATTCCCATAAGTTTGCTTTTCACTTCTCTCTCCACTAATGTAGTTATACTTAACTAAAGATCATTAGGACTTCATTAGGCTTGTAATGTAAGGCTAGGGCTAAGGTATGATAAAGTCGATTTAGGTTTAATTACCCCTTAACATGCATTACTTCTAGGATCTTAATGTAAGAGCTCAAATCATTTCCCCCAAACTCTTTTTTTTTTTTGATTTTTGCTTCTTTCTTCTTTTCTTTTTCTTTTTCTTTCTTTTTCAACATTTTTCTTAATACATACTCTTTCACTATCACTTAATACCCATATAGCTCACAATATATCCCCATGACTTTTCATGCTTTTAGGGTAGGGGATAGGAAAAAATTATTTAAGCTAAGGAAACAAAAATAAGCAGGTGTATTTACAGAGAAAAGCTTATTTAGCCCAGATGGGTGACTAGGGGTAGAATATGTACAAGGATAGCTAGAAAAGCTCAAACGATCCAAAGATGGCCTAAATCATCTCCCTAATCAAGTGTGATCTAATATTTCACCTCGAGATCAGATCAAACAAATTCTAGAATATGATGCACAAAATCAACTGAACAAATGCAGTCCTATGTACACATAAGCTTTCTCTAAATAAATATACCGATTCATTACATGACATGTGCATAAGATGAGGAAATCACAATCAGAATCAAGATAAATTCAAGAACTCAACTTAATAATTTTTCCTATAATCATGCTTCTCATTCAATCAAAGTCAGACTAAATCATGGGGTCATATCATCGGAATATGGGAAAACTACATGCTAAGCACTAAATCATCCTAAAATCAAGCAATTTAAGCTCATATTATCGAAAAAAAGTTGAAAATTCTTTCTCAGATTTTCGAAATTTTTTTGAAAATTTATCCATTTTTTCTCAAAATAGCTCAAGTGATATCCCCTCCCCCAAACTTAAAGTGCACAGTGTCCTCAGTGTGCAGATAATATAAGAATTGAAGTTCAGGAACAAAGTACTCCCCTTTCTGATGATGATGAATAACTGAAACTTTGATTGAAAGCATAAAACTAGAAAATAAACCTGCAAAATAAACAAAGAAAGAAACAACAGAAAAGAAAAAGAAAAACGAACTATATACAAAGTGAAAATAAAAACACAGCCACTTCAAATGCAGCTGAAGAAAACAACACTCAGCAGCATGGCGAAGAGTAGGAGGATTAGCCAAAATGGTGACAGAATGTTAACAGTTAAATCCTCTTGAGCCCTATCTACTTCCTTCTTTCTCTCAGATATCTTATGCTCAAGCCTTATATCCTCCATCCTAAAATAGTTTGAGAGTCATCAGGGAATTTGAAAGGTTTGAAAACATTAAACTTCACTTCCTGATCTAGGACTCTCATAGTTAACTCCCCCTTTTGTACATCAATTACTGTTCTACCAATAGCTAGGAAAGGTCTACCTAGTATAATGGGGACTTCCCTGTCTTCCTCCATGTCCAAAACAATAAAATCTGTAGGGAAAATAAACTTGTCCACCTTTACTAAGACATCCTCAATGACCCCCTTCGGATATTTAATTGATCGATCAGCCAACTGGAGGGTCATTGTGGTGGGCTTGGCATCCCCTATTCCTAACTTCTGATAGATAGAAAATGGCATTAAATTTATACTAGCTCCTAAATCACACAGGGCTCTACTAAAGAATAAATTTCTAATAGTGCATGGTATGGTAAAACTCCTGAGATCTTTGAGCTTGGGAGGTAATTTTCTCTGGATAATGGCACTTCATTCCTCAGTTAATGCCACAGTCTCATAGTCTTCCAATCTTCTTTTCCTAGAGAGGATATCCTTTAGAAACTTCACATAACTTGGCATTTGCTCTAAGGCATCTGCAAAAGGAATGTTGATGTGAAGCTTCTTAAAAACCTCAAGAAATTTAGCAAATTGTTGTTCCAGTTTTTGATTTTGGAACCTTTGAGGAAAAGGTATTGGTGGTTTAACTAAAGGCAATGTAGTGGGAACTTGTGTAGAATCAGAAGATGAGGAAGGCTGTGAAATAGAAGAAAAAGAAGGTATAGATGAAGAAGTGCCTAGCTTGGATTCTTTTACAGCCTGATCCTGATGTTCCTGCTCTTTCTGAGTTGCTTCGTTAGAACTTATGGATTCCTTAACTATGTACTGGTCAGGTTGGGACTTGACTTGTGGCTCATCTAGCTCTCTGCCACTCCTAAGGGTGATAGATCTAACATGTTCCTTACCCTTCCTTTGCTTAACAGGGTTAACTTCAGTGTTACTAGGAAGGGTCCCTTGAGGATGTTGGCTAAGAGCACTAGCTATTTGTCCAACCTGAACTTCTAAGTTCTTAATTGAAGCAGCTTGATTTTACAGGATAAGCGTGAACATCTCCTCTAATGTAGGCTTCTTCTCAACTGCTGGTGCATGGTAAAGTTGTGGTTGCGTAGATTGTGTTGGTGGTGGTGGTGGTTGATGGTAATGAGGTGGATGATGCTGAAATGAGGTGGGGATGGTTGATGGTATGGGAATAGATGCTGTGGTGGTACCTGAACTGGTGGAGCTTGAAAACTAGGGGGTCCTACAAGTCTAGAGCTGGAAGTTTGCCCTTGGTTTTGGCTCCAGGAGAAGTTAGGATAGTTCCTCCTCCCTGGGTTATAGGTGTTTGACAAGTGGTTGTTCTGTTGCTTCTGAAGTGGAGCAACATACTGAACCGATTCTAGGTTAAGTGGACACCTATCCACAGAGTGTGTACCACTACACAGATCGCAAGAAGGAAAAGGACTTTGGACAGAATATACAGGGTTAGGACTAATGGGAGGATTATGTTGGATACTGAGCGACTCTACCTTCTTCGTAAGATTAGCGATTTGAGAGGTCAAGGTAGACAGTGTGTCGAGCTCATAAATACCTGCCGACTTCTTTAACATTTGCCTCTTCGAGGACCATAAATAGTTGTTAGCCGCCATCTTGTCTAATAGCTCGTAAGCTTCCTCCTCTGTTTTGCACATCAGAGCTCCACTCGCAGCAGCATCAACAATGGTCCTATTTGGGCTTGTAAGTCCGTTGTAGAAGGTCTAGACTTGCAACCACAAAGGTAGGCCATGGTGAGGGCACTTCCTAAGAAGCTCCTTATATCTTTCCCATGCTTCGTAAAGAGATTCAGAGTCGTATTGGGCAAAGGAAGATATGTTACTACGGAGTTGGGCAATTTTAGAGGGAGGGAAAAAATTAGATAGAAATTGATGGGCTAACTCGTCCCATGTAGAAATGGATCCTGGAGGCAGGGAGGTTAACCAGTGTCTCATCGTGTGGAAGACCACTGAACTGTAAAGAAGTTTGGATCATCTGGAGGATTGCGGGCTTAATTTCGAAGTTATTTGTAGGGACAGCTGATGGCCTAATGCCGGAATAATATCCTCCAATTATCGGCATCGCATAATCTCCAACAGTTCTAACTTTCCTATTTTCTGCCATGATGAATTGCAGCCTAGCTAAGAATTTCCTAGAGTCCTTTCAAATTTTTTCTAAGAGTGTACTCGATTTCAAGATCTAGAGGAAAGCAATAAAACTTCTGGCTCTACGCATGCAATCATCAAAAAGTCCTTAGAAACTTTTTTTAAGTTTTTCAATTTTTTTCAATTTTTTTGATTTTAATTAAGAGAAAATTTAACTAACCTAAGCTAAGGCTCTAAATATTTACACCCTAAATATTCACAAGCTAGAATTACACCTAAGCATAATTTCACCGATATTAATTAACGACTAATTAAAACCTCCCCGGCAACGGCGCCAAAAACTTGATGGCCCAAAAGGTATATGTCCGCAAGTGCACGAGTCGTACAAGTAATAATGGGATTTGAGTCCCGAGTTATCGTCCCACAGAGAAGTTGATCAGCCTAATTAACTACCGATTAATCTTACCCTAAGTATATCCTAGCAAATTATGAGATTTTCATTATCGGTGATCTACTAAGCTAGAATTGAAAATACCGAAAGCAATAAAATAATAAAATTATAAAATAAAGAAAAGAAAATCGAGCAAAATTACTTACAGTGCTCCACGCAATTAAAATCAAAAGCCTACAAAAGAAAATAAAAACAATTAAAATTAATTAACGCAATTAAAATAAAATGCAAATATGAAATTAAAGCAATAAAACTAATTAAACTAAAATTAAACAAGCTTAAAATAAAATGTGCATGTAATTAAACTGTCACGACCCAAAACTATCCAAAAATCAGAGTAAATTTATTTCATTTTTATTTCATACTTATCTATCCTCTGAATTGTGACCACACTCCACTAATAATTGGGTTGTGTGTCAATGCCATTCCCACCATTCAATCAACATATAACTTAATTTCTTATTACAGAAAAAGGTAAACACATTCGTTTTTCATTTATTCTTTTTCATTTATTTACAAGTGTTTACATTATCTATACATCCCTGACAGTTACTTATAAACATGTTACTGTGCTATACTTATTTAGATACAATATGTACAAATGTATATACCTTAACATGATGGGTAGCAGCGGATATCAGGAATGCAGTACTCAGTCGTCTCAATGTCTACTGGAGGGAATCTGTGTTGGAAAATGAAAGGGGTGAGCACATCAAGCTCAGTAAGGCAATCCTACGAACAAGTAGGTAACCATACTACCTACATGAACGTGGTGCCATGCATAAACCACCCTTTCTCCTCACATTTCAAAACAGATGTTATAATTCGTGATGTCATGATGCCATGTAAAACAGGTTCATATATAGATTCAAAAGCATGGAAAACTCGACATGCATATCCATTTAAAACATTTCATCATCATTAAAATTTTACAACACAGTCAAGATTCAACCCTTCCCTCGTGTTCTTGACTCACACAAAACCATGAAATCAATTACTTTTTAAAACAACAGTACCATGCGATATACTGAATGTCATGTAAAACCAGTTGACATCATTCATGGGTTTAAATAGCATGAAAAATAACATCATGCAAGTTTTCATTTAAAACCTAATTTAATTTCCATCAAAACCATATCTCAGTCAAGATCCAACCCCTCCCTCGGGTGATCCAGACACATGTAAAAATCCACAAATGAGTTTCTCAAAACATCAACATACGAGACTAGGCAATATATGTATATCTCAAGGAAATAACCAGGATTATGGCTGTGTGTCCTCGTGAGCCCCTCTGCTACATGGATCCTAGTGTGCGGGGTCTCACCCTGATTGGGAACCTCCCGAGAGGTGGGTCAGTCCAACCCATCAGTCTTATCCGATCCCACGCATCCGAAGATGCCATCATATCCGAAGATACCACGTATCCGAAGATGCCACACAGTACAACGTACTCCATGCTACTTGCACGGTACAACGTACTCCGTGGACCCATATCATATCTCCATACTCATGCCTTGTCTCAAAACGTACGTGCGAGCCTATTTAATCGGTGTGACACACAGTCTACCCAACGCTCCAAGCACAGCTCATCGCATGATTTCAGAAAAATAGTGCGAGCGATGCTCCAGCACTCTCATAAAAATCAAGTAAAACTAGTGCGAGCTGAGCTCTAACACTCTGTACACATTTCAAGTGGAAATCTGGTGCGAGTTAGACTCCAGCACCGTATTACGAAAATCATATAAAAAATCTGGTGCGAGTTAGACTCCAGCACCAATACATGTAAAACTCTAGTGCGAGCTCTCGCTCCAGCACTAAGGTATGCATCACACAAATCAAAACTCGTGTGAGCTGAGCTCTAGCACGTCACATTTCTGAAAATGTAAGACCCAAATTTAGTCAAAACACGAAATTAAAAATGCAAAAAGGACTGAAATGAAATTTTCAAACACGTGAAGGGCAAAACGGTCAAAGGACCGAAAGTCAGAATAAATTCGATAAGAAAATTTAATTAAAAATAATGGATTTGAGAATCTTGATCAATAACGAAGAAATAATTAAATTTTGGGTTAAATTGGTCAAGATATGAAATTACTAGGATTAATCAAAATTTTTGCTCAGGACAATATCTCGAAAATACGGAGAAAATATACCAAAAAAGTGGAAAAATGGATTAAATAAATTAAATTAATTAATTAGAATAAAATATAGTTTTTTTTAGGTATTTTTGGGATTTTTAGAATAAAATAATGATTAAAATATTAATAAAAGTAAATAATAAATTAAATTAAATTAATTAATTTAAAAAAAAAAAGAGAATTACAGAATCGCGAAAATCACGATTCTGCTTAAAGAAAACAAAACCGAACGAGGGAGCTCACCGGTGCGCCACCGGCGGGACTGAGGGACCGACGAGGTCGGTCAACGAAGCCCGTCACCCGCATGACCACCGGCAGCCATGACGCGCTCCCCAAGCCACCGAGAAACCTAAAATCGACGATTGGAAACCGCGAGGGAGAAAATGAGATCGGCAGCAACCGGCATCGATCTAGCCCTACCCGACCACCGTCGAACGCCCCCAAGGCCCAGATGACGCGATCGGTGGTGGCCACAACTGTCAAAACCGACGGACGGCGTCGAAAACGGTGAAAAAGAGGAATGGCACCGACGCCGAGGGAGAACAGGTTGGACCGGCCACTTTCTGGTGACCTCGTGTGAAACCGAGACCAGATCCAAGCTGCGGACGACATCGCGGAGCTGCTGGCGGTGGAAGCGGACGAAGAACCGATCGACGAGGCCTTGAACCGATCGAATCGGAGTGAACCAGGCTGAATCAGATCGATCTGAACCGGGTTGAACCGGACTGAACCGGTTCTGCCAAGAAAGAAGGGAAAAAAGGAGAAAAAGAAAAAAAGGTAAAAGGGAAAGAATTTTTGGGGATACATCGGACTTCGAGTAAGTCGGTAAGAGGTCAAAAGTGACCAATTTGATTTTTGGGAAATTTATTTAAATTATATTTAATCGAAAAGTAACCCGGGATTAAATATATAATTGTGCAGTTTTACGATAGAGCCCGAACCAGAGCCGATTGAGCTCTAATTTTCATACCCTGCATCATATTAGGTAAGTATATTTTAATTACGATAATATGAGTCCTTTAATACCGAGTTTCGATTATTCTACGAAATTTACGGATTAATTCTGTATAAAAAGGAATATTAATCGAAATTGAAACGTAATTATCGTAAATGGTATACGGGCTATCCAATGAGTTTGGAACGAAGCCCGATGATTATTGGTAAGCTGAATGAGCCCAGTAAACCCGAAGAAGGGATTTAATAAGTATAAACGGGCTAAAAACGGGCTCAAGGCCTATTAAAGTGCAATTAGGCCCAATAAAGTAAAACGGGCCCAGTACGTTAGATTCGATCAGTAAATGTGATATACTGATAAAAATAAGTGAATTAACCCAAAATATGTGGTTATATGCAGTTTCGTAGACTTGGTTGAAGCACAGTTGGACTAAGAGATCAGATATTATCGAGACGAGATAAGTTTGCTCGTGAATCGAGGTAAGAAAATTTTATAGGTGCATAGAGATTTCTATACGTATTTTCGAGGGGATTTACAGGGCCTAAAATTTCTTAAAGTATCTAGAAACAAAATAATAATTTTTAAGAAAACCGGGGCATAGGTGAATAAAGGAAGAAGACAATATTGCCCCTGGAAGTAAAATTTACACAAAGGGTAGTAAGGCAGATAAATTGCATGATTTCATGTTTTTAATGTTTTATCTGAATGTATTGCCTTGATTTAAGCAAATATACACATAGGTTGGCGGTTGATTTTATGGATTATACAAAAGGGTACCGGTTTGTACCGGTTACGATTTTAAAAGATGTTTTTATCAAGATTGAGCCACCTATCATATTTACACGAGTAAAAAGAGTGCTAGAGTCTTACTCGCACTAAAGTTTACTAATTTATTTCTCATGAAAAGCTGTACTGGAGCATTGCTCGTACGAGAAATTTGTGTGTGCACAAAACTGTGTTGGAGCTTCGCTCGCACGAGATTTTAGATATCATGATATGCATAGCGTGGTGCTGGAGCTTCGCTCGCACTAGACATGAGTTGACATGCATAGAGTCGTGCGGAAGCCTCCTGTAGACTGTGTGTCGCAGAGAGTTGATATGCTCGCATGTATACTTTGAGACATGGGTTTGTTATCGACATAGTATTGGGGTGGGTAAGACCTACGACAGGCACCCCAGACTATAATATGGGTCCACGGAGTACGATATACCGTGTATGTCACACGGAGTACGTTGTACCGTGCAGTCATGATGACTCGATGATGTTACTTAATATTCTGGCGGGTAGGATTTGACCCCACCTCCCGTTACAGTTGTGACACAGGGACAAATTATGGCCATAGTCCTCGATTTTCATACAGTAACCTACATGCCTCACATGATATCATACGGTCTGAATAGACCAAGACAAACCCAAAGGAGGGGTAATGTCTCGATTTATGTTTTTAAAAGAAATGCGATTTAATAAGTCAAGGTATTCCCAAGGAATGGGTTTAACCTTGATGTGGTTGTTTTATGATGAAACAAATAAGTTTTAATGTGATGAGTTTATGATTAAACAAATAAGTTTTAAAGAGATGAGTTTATGATGAAACTAATAAGTTTTGATGTGACGAGCATGAGATGTCATACGTGATAATTTTGCCATGTTTGTTTTATATGTCGATTTCATGATTTCTCTTATATGATATATATACATGTGACATCATTTTAGTCTTACCTCATGCTCCAAATATAAACGATTTTATATCATGACATTATCAGCACGTAGATAGTATAGTTGTCTACATGCTTACATTATTGCCTTACTGAGCACGTTTCGCTCACCCTTTCATTTTCCACCCCACAGGGTACATTCAGTAGAAGAGAGCGATAGTAGTCTTGCATTTTGGTTATCCGCTGCGTCCTATCAAGACCAGGTATACACATTCGTATAATTTTTGTATCTAAATATGTAATGCACAGTACTGTAAATGGATATGATGCCGGGGATGTAAGGTTATATAAATATCAATGTGTATGTATTTAGTCAAAGTCAAAAGATAGTAAACTCTGATATGTGAATGTGATTATGGAAATGGAATGGTAAATAGGTGAGAGGTGACTAACATTGAATCATAGCCCAACTGTTAATGGAGAAACTGTTCACGACGGGTAAGGAAATGAAAAAGCAAAAAATCAGTAGTGATTTTAGGTAATTTGGGTCGTGACAAGAGGTGGTATCAGAGCAGAGTTGGCCTGATATGAGTCGGTGTTAGTGGTTAAGTAAATTTACATCCTCATGTACTGTGCATTGTTTAGATACAATTGTGTATATCAAGATGGAACTGCAGCTAAGAATTTAGTTCGAATGCAAGAATATAGCTTTTATAACTGATAGCAGCTATGGTAGAGGGTCGAGTACACATGCTCGAGGCCGTAGAGATAGGCCTGAGAGTCGAATGAGTCATCACATGAGACTCAAGATGAGAGTGAGGTGGAGGCTGATGTTGAGCATACTCCACAGGGTCCTATCAGGAGACTAAACAGTATTAAGATACGCTCCGAGAGGATGGAGTGGAGTGTAGAAAATATTTCGGAGTTATTTACTCAGTCTATGCAGGTAGTTGAGGATAGGTAGGGTAAAGTCTAAACAGATACATTAGACTATAGAGATTTTCACACCCTCCGGTATATAACGAAGAAAAGAAAGTAATAGTTACTGAGGATTGGGTGAATGAGATAGCGAAGTTGTATGATTCTTTCGGTGTATGTCGACTGAGAAGGTGACGTTTAAATAAGTTATGTTGGAGGGCAAGACGGAGCATTGGTGGAAGTCCGCTCGACCAATTTGAAGAGTTAGACGTCCAGAGCCGACATCAGAAATATTTCTGGATGTATTCCGATGATAGAATATTTCGGAGACTACTTAAGGAAAATTACATGTAAAAATTTCTTACACTGACCCAGAGGCACTAGTTGCTTGACGAGTATGACTCTCAGTTTATATACCTGTCGAGGTATTACCCCGACACTATGGGCGGTGAGAGTCGAAAAGCCCAAAAGTTCATGGAAGGGCTCAAATTGTCGATAAGAGTCCAATTGGCTCACTATTTATGTTGAGGCAGTGCACAGAATACAGTTGCGTGAATAATATCATGTGTTGCACGCCTCTGAGATTGGGAAAGGTAGTAAGAGCCAAAATAGAAACAGAAGAGAATAGAGAATGACAGAGATGTCAGAGCGGGAAAGAGATCAATTGGTAAGAGATTAGAGTTGATGAGCTACAGGGTAAGATGATTGGTAAGGCCTCAGTGTATCCAATTTCAGCACTTTTGAGGGGTATTGTGATTTGAGGACCCCGACCTGCTACGGAGCAGTGAAGCAATGTTAGCAGTGTGAGCAGTGTAAGTAGTGTAAGATGTGTGGTAGATACCACGGAAGTAGGGCCTACACCTACATTTTATTGACTAAAATAGGCATTAAGTGTGGTAAGATTGGCCAATTATTTAACGATTGCTTAGAGTTGGGTGAGACTACCCCACAAAAGGGCAAAGAGACAGAGAAAACCCTGTTGGTATCTCTACACCGAAAAAGGAAGACCACTGTCGAAGAGAAAGGGAAAAGTAGGCTGTTGGACGAGGGCGAGTGTATGCCTTGGACCAGAACATTACTGATGTTTCATATGATGTGGTAAAAGATACCACACTAGTTAAGAATAGTGAAGTAATTATTTTAATTAATCCTGATGCCACGTATTTAGTCATACCACCTTCATTTGTATATATAGTAAAAGATATGAATGCCTACATCTGTGGGCACAATGCTGATAGTTAGTACCCCAATAGAGGAGGGTTAACTAACGAAATAATTATTAAGAGATTATAAGTTGAAAACGAGGGAAGAAGTATAAGTCAGTCGATTTTATTCAATAGACTATGAATAATTTGAAGTAATATTGAGAATAAATCTCAATTGGTCGGCTGCAAATTATGATGTTCAGAGTTCAATTCTAAGATAGTGATATAGTTACACCTGAAAAGTATACTGTAAGTTTTGACTAGTAATAAAAGGGGTGTAGCAATTGAAATTAAAGGAGTAAATGATTGTACTCACGGAATAAGTAATGATAGAGTTTGTTATAAGTAATATACAAAAGGAGATAAGCTTTTAGATGTGATAGATCCTGAATACAAAATCTATTGGAATAAGAGGCATATGCAAGGTACGAATATCTATGATACGTAAAGTAATTTGGATTAAAGCAATTAGTAGCGAATATGAATTGTGACCACATAGACTGATATGTAAAATAATTGTGGTCAAGTCTGAGGGTTAATAAAGGTATTTCAAAATACCTCCTCGCCTGAAGACTTGACAGCGTCTAAAAGTATACACAACCTATAAATTGAAATCGACAGTCGTAATAGATACGTTTAAATTTAGGGTACCTTTACTTGTACGATAAAGGAATATAGAATTCGATTAATCGTGAAAGTTTAAAAATTAAAATTTTATAAAAGCCGTTAAAAAGGGAAATGACGCAGGTTAGTATCTTGAACGGAAGAGATTTCGAAATGACATTATACGTTTATGCGAACATAGGTCAAGGATATGAGTGATTGAAATATTTAGTGGAACACAACCACGATGAGGTATTTAAACTTTACCCGGACCGATTTGTTATCATCCTTATTGATGATATTTTGGGTATATTTACAGTTCATAGAAAATTATAAGCAACAATTGGAAATTGTTTTTACAGATGATTTGTTGAGAGTTCTCGAAATAGACTACTTTGTTGACACGTTTAACTTAGAAAAAGTTGTATTTGAATGGGATGATGGACGTGACAGGAGTTTTGGTGTACTCAAGTAATAAACTGATCACCGCATTTATTCTCACCATACCCAACAGATTAAGAGGTTTCTCATGAGTCTATGGATACCTCAAAATAATGAATGGGCTGTGTATTGATGCAAAAGGGGAAGATAGTCGATTATGAATCCAGACAACTCAAGGATCATGAAAGGACTATCCGGCCATGATTTAAAGTTAACAGTGATAGTGGTTGCATTGAGTATATGACACTACTATGTATACGATGAGAAATTTCAGGTATGCACTGATCATAAAAGTCCGAGTATCTGTTTTCACAGAAAGAGTCGGATATGAGAACAAAGAGGGTTAGAGCTTCTGAGGGATTATGATTGTGGAAATCGTACCATCCAGGAAAGGCTAATTTAATGGCTAATGCTTTGAGTAGAAAGAGCCTCAGGATAGTATTACATATGATGGTCAGGGAGCGTGAGCTGCTAGAGAAATTGTAAGCCTCAGTAGTGATGTGATCCCCACTGATGATGACAGTGTTTGTGTGACAGCTAGCCTGAGATTAAAAACCAGATTTGAGTGACCGAATTTGACAGGCTTAGCGTGATGATCGACAGGGTGTCGATAGTGTGGGCCAGATTCAGATGGGTACACTGACAGTTCGCAGAGAGTGATGATGACTTACTGAGGTTCAGAGACAGTATAAGTGCTCCCTAGGACCACAGTGATGAGATAGAGTTACTGTCAGAAACTCACTCTTCGGGATATACAGTGCATCCGAGAAGTAATAAATATATCGAAATCCTTGGAAAAGGGTATTGGTGGTCAGATATGAAAAGAGACATTGTAGAGATTGTGAAAAAGTGTCTCGTATGTCAGCAGAGTAAGGTAAAGCAAAAGAAGCTGCAGGGTTATTGCAGTTTCTACCTATATTGACACGAAAATGAGAACAAGATTACCATGAATTTCGTGATGGGTTACAGAGGACCCGGATGAATCATAAGGCTATCTGGGTGATAGTTAATAGATTGACTAAGTCTACCCACCTTCTGGTTAGGAAATCCCCAGATACTCTGAGTGTGTAGGCGGATTTATGTGTATGGAAAAATTGTGAAACACCAAGTATTTTTCCAGTGAGCATTGTATTATATAGGGATTCCTGCTTCACTTCCCACTTATGGGAATATTTTTTTCAGGAAGCTCTAGGAACCCGACTGAGTGTTAGCACAGCTTTCCATCCTCAGACAATTGGTCAGTCAGAGAGGACTGTACATGTTTTGAAGGATATGATGAAAGCATGTGCCATTTATATGATAAGCTCCTGGGATAATCAGTTGTTACTAATCGAATTCGTCAATAATGACAGTTGTCAATTGAGTATCGGGATGACTTCAGATGAGGCATTGTATGGCCGTAAGGGTTGTTTCCCCAATTTGGATAAGAAGAAGTGGGTGACAGATAGAAAATTGTTCCCAAATTGGTAAGACAAACCTCTGAGGATGTTCAGTTAATTGTGAAGGATTGAGAACACCTCAGAGCAGATAGAAAAGCTATGTTGACAAGAGACAGAAATCATTGAAATTCACCGAGGGTGAAATAATATTGTTGGAAGTTACATGCCCTTAGGAAATAACATAAGGACATAACGAGATTCGAAAAGAGATTGGACAAAGTGGGAGACAAAGCCCGTAGGTTGGCGTTACCACCTGAATTAGCAGGCATCCACAATGTGTCCTATCTTATGATGCTTCGAAAATACTATCCAGATCCAGCATATGTAATCGGATATGAGTTTCAACAACTCAGCTCAATGAAAGTAAAACGTATGTTGAAAAAATCGATTTGGGTATTAGACGGAAGGAGAAAGTATTAAGGTTTAAGATGATCTCCCTAGTTAAGTATGTTGGTAGTATTACACTCCAAAAAATGTCACTTGAGAATGACAATATATGATATAATAGACGTACCCGGAGTTGCTTATGGATCCATTTAATTTGGTTCTAATTTGGAGGACCAAATTTTTTAAGTGGGGAGATTATGTAAGACCCGAATTTAGTTAAAACACGAAATTAAAAATGCAAAAATGACTGAAATGGAATTTTCAAACACGTGAAGGGTAAAACGGTCAAAGGATCGAAAGTCGGAATAAATTCGACAAGAAAATTTAATTAAAAATAATGGATTTGAGAATCTTGATCAATAACGAAGAAATAATTAAATTTCGGGTTAAATTGATCAAGATATGAAATTACTAGAATTAATCGAAATTTTTGCTCGGGACAATATCTCGAAAATACGAAGAAAATATACCGAAAAAGTGAAAAAATGGATTAAATAAATTAAATAGAATAAAATATAGTTTTTTTAGATATTTTTGGGATTTTTAGAATAAAATAATGATTAAAATATTAATAAAATTAAATAATAAATAAAATTAAATTAATTAAGTAAAAAAAAACAGAGAATTACAGAATCGCGAAAATCGCAATTCTGCTTAAAGAAAACGAAGCCGAAAGAGGGAGCTCACCAGTGCGCCACCGGCAGGGCTGAGGGGCCAGCGAGGTCTGCCAACGAAGTCCGTCGCCTGCATGACCACTGGCAGCCACGACGCACTCCCCAAGCCACCAGGAAACCAGAAATCGACGATTGGAAACCGCGAGGGAGAAAATGAGATCGGCAGCAACCGGCGCCGATCTAGCCCCACCCGACCACCGCCGAACATCCCCGAGGACCAGACGATGCGATCGGTGGTGGCCACAACCGCAGAAACCGACGGACGACGCCGAAAATGACGGAAAAGAGGAATGGCACCGACGTCGAGGGAGAACAGCCTGGACCGGCCACTTTTCAGTGACCTCGTGTGAAACCGAGACCAGATCCAAGCTGCGGACGACACCGCGGAGCTGCTGGCGGTAGAAGCCAGTGAAGAACCGACCGGCGACGCCTTGAACCGATCGAACCGGAGTGAACCAGGCTGAACCGGACCGGTCTGAACCGGGTTGAACCGGTCTGAACCGGGTCAGCCAAGAAAGAAGGGAAAAAAGGAGAAAAAGAAAAAAAGGAAAAAGGGGAAGAATTTTCGAGGATACATCAGACTTCGGGTAAGTCGGTAAGAGGTCAAAAGTGACCAATTTGATTTTCGAGAAATTTATTTAAATTATATTTAATCGAAAAGTAACTCGGGATTAAATATATAATTGTGCAGTTTTACGATAGAGCCCGAACGAGAGTCGATTGAGCTCCGATTTTCGTACCCTACATCATATTGGGTAAGTATATTTTAATTACGATAATATGAGTCCTTTAATACAGAGTTTCGATTATTCTACGGAATTTACAGATTAATTCTATATAAAAAGGAATATTAATCGAAATTGCAACGTAATCACCGTAAATAGTATACGGGCTATCCAATGAGTTTGGAATGAAGCCCAATGATTATTGGTAAGCTGAATGAGCTCAGTAAACCCGAAGAAGGGATTTAATAAGTATAAACGGGCTGAAAACAGGCTCGAGGCCTATTAAAGTGTAATTAGGCCCAATAAAGTAAAACGGGCCCAGTACGTTAGATTCGATCAGTAAATGTGATATACTGATAAAAATAAGTGAATTAACCCAAAATATGTGGTTATATGCAGTTTCGTAGACTTGGTTGACGCGTAGTTGGACTGAGAGATCAGATATTATCGAGACGAGATAAGTTTACGCGTGAATCGAGGTAAGAAAATTTTGTAGGTGCATAGAGATTTATATACGTATTTTCGAGGGGATTTACAAGGCCTAGAATTTCTTAAAGTATCTAGAAACGAAATAATAATTTTTACGAAAATCGGGGCACAGGTGAATAAAGGAAAAAGATAATATTGCCCCTGGAAGTAAAATTTACAAAAAGGGTAGTAAGGCAGATAAATTGCATGATTTCATGTTTTTAATGTTTTATATGAATGTATTGCTTTAATTTAAGCAAATATGCACATAGGTTGGCGGTTGATTTTATGAATTATACAAAAGGGTATCGGTTTGTACCGGTTACGATTTTAAAAGATGTTTTTATCAAGATTGAGCCACCTATCATATTTACACGAGTAAAAAGAGTGCTAAAGTCTTACTCGCACTAAAGTTTACTGATTTATTTCTCATGAAAAGTCGTACTGGAGCATTGCTCGTATGAGAAATTTGTGTGTGCACAAAACCGTGCTGGAGCTTCGTTCGCACGAGATTTTAGATATCATGATATGCATAGCGTGGTGCTGGAGCTTCGCTCGCACTAGACGTGAGTTGACATGCATATAGTCGTGCGGAAGCCTCCTGTAGACTGTGTGTCGCAGAGAGTTGATATGCTCGCACGTATACTTTGAGACATGGGTTGGTTATCGACATAGTATTGGGGTGGGTAAGACCTACGGTAGGCACCCCAGACTATGATATGGGTCCACAGAGTACGACATACCGTGTATGTCACACGGAGTATGCTGTACCATGCAGTCATGATGACTCGATGATATTACTTGATATTCTGGCGGGTAGGATTTGACCCCACCTCCCGTTGCAGTTGTGATGCCCCGCACACCGGGATCCGTGTAGCCTGGGATCACAGGGACAAATTATGGCCATAGTCCTCGATTTTCATACAATAACCTACATGCCTCACATGATATCATACGGTCTGAATAGACCAGGACAAACCCAAAGGAGGGGTAATGTCACGACCCTCAACTTACCAGAATACGTACAAATTTTTCGCATTTTCATGCATCAACCCTTAATCATCTTTCCTCGATCGTGAACAACCACACACTTAACAGTTGGGCTGTGTGTCGACGTCTAACTCACTCCACCATACCAATTCAATTTGAAACATTATTTATGAGTAATCACTTGTATAAAGGTATATATATCAGAGTTGATACATGTGTTTACATTGTTTTACATCCCCAGTGGTTACATACAAAATGCTACTGTGCTATGTCTAGTTTAGATACAAAACAATCAAGGTGTGTATACCTTTAGCGATGGGATGCAGCGGAATTACCAAAAAGGGAACGCCTCCAGTCACGTCCAATCTATACTCAAATCTCTGTAGAGAGGGGAAAATAAGGGGGGTGAGCAAACCACACGCTCAGTAAGGCAATCATGCGAACAGGTAGATACTGCACTATCTACGTGATCGTGATGCCATGCTCAAAAGCATTTAATTCATTGTTTATCTCAAAACATGAGTGTATGATTGTGTTAATGGTATGGAAAGCATTCATGCTATAGAAATCAAGTGCACATGTCAACTCAAAGCATGGTATAAATCATCATGCATAATTCACAATAAAAGCATGGCATTACCCATCATGCATTTTCACAATAAAGCATGGCATTAAACATCATGCATCCGTGCACTTTAAAAACCATTAACAAATCAATTCATCACTGGTCAGGTCTCGGCCCATCCCTCGGGCTTTCCTGACCCACAATCATTTCAAACATGGATTTAATCTCAAATAGCAGTAGACATGTGAGATAGGCAGTTCAACAATAGGTAATAACCTCAAGGCCTATGTACATAACCTGTGATATCGGCTACACAGATCAGGTGTGCGGGATATCACCACCATCTGCTTCCACACGGGAGGCGGGTCAAATCCTACCCGCCGGTCCATATCAGATCTCCTTCGAAGATGGCACATCACAACTCAAACACGGTACAATGTACTCCATGCTACATGCACGGTACGACATACTCCATGGACCCAATCAACACATCATATCACGCTACATCTCAAACGCACATGTGAGCCTATTTAATCAGGGCGACCTCTTGTCTATCCGAAGCTCCTAACACGGCTAATTAATCATGTCAAAACAATGCACGTGTGAGCCTATTTAATCGATGTGACACCCAGTCTACTCGAAGCTCCAAACACGGCAACATGCAAGGTGGGCATCCAGTGCGAGACAAACTCGAGCACAATGCCAAAACAATCATGAAATCCATGTGAAAACTAGTGCCTCTTGCACTCTTTCATACTCACGAAATCATGTAGGTGGCTCAAAACTTGCAAAATGTGGTTAACAAAACCAAAACATACTCATTTCTTTTGCAAATCATTTCAACATTAGCCAACCTACCAATCATTTGCTAAAAAGCAATAAAACATGATTTTCAAAGCAATATGCTTTTGTTTTCATGCACATTTCTCAAACTCCCAACTTTTACCCTTCAATCACCCAACAACATTTCCTAATCTCATGCATTCTAGCAAAACGTTTAAGCTCCCAAATTGTACACAGATATCTCTAAGAGTCCACACAATTCCCTTATCTCGATTTACTTGGTGTGACTCCTTTCCTTTTAGCTTCTCACGCTCTTGGCTCAACTCGCCTCGGCGTATCCTCGGAAGCTGCGATTCATTCATTAAATCGATTGAGTTAATGTATTTAACCCATAATTGACCTCACTAGTCAACATTATTCACTTATGCATTTTACAAATGCCTTAACCCTCATTTTACCTCTTTTAGGTAAACCTCACAATTTATCCACTAACCACATCTTAAAATCATACCACAATCACTATTAATGATTTCTACATATCTCATTCATCATTAATCTCCATACATTCCACTTTCTCACTCTAGACCATTTCTAGGTCATAATCATTCCAATGTATTTAGATAGTTTCTAACCATCCATACTCATGCCAAACAACTCCAAAATCAATTATATAAACAATGTACCATAGTTGGAGTGCTAGAATCTTACCCAATTTGAGTTCTCTTCTTGTTCCAAATGGCAATGCCCTTAACTCCTTCAATACCATCAATGGGAAAATGGTTTCCAACTATGTTGTTCTTCTCTTTGATAGGAACAACTTTGTCTCTAATGGTCTCTCTTTAAACCTCACTGAAAATGGCTGATTTTTGAGAGAGAATGTTAGGTTTTTGGGTTGAAAGTGGAAGGTTTGTGTTTTTCCCGAAATTTTCTGATTTCCAGCACTCCTTATATAGAATTAGCTTGAGGAGATCGATCTGGTCCAAGAGGAGATCGATCTGGTCCCTTAAAATCCCTCTTTTTCACGGCATTTTTAAGCCTGAGATCGATCTGTCGAAGCATGAGATCGATCTGTTGAGGCATGAGATCGATCTGTCGAAGCATGAGATCGATCTGTCGAAGCATGAGATCGATCTGCTCCCAAACAGAGAGCTAAGGAGATCGATCTGGCTCCATTGGAGATCGATCTGCTCTATTCTTTTGCCCAAATAAGAGCATTCTGGCTCTTCCAGATCGATCTCTCATCCCATGAGATCGATCTGCCCTTCAAAATTTCCAAATTTTCTGCAGTTCCTCTGCAACAACACTTACCAAACATCCTTAATTTGCTACCATGATCATTTCCTCATTCATTCATCTTTGAGATTTGAAAATGGCATCCATCCTCACTTCATACACATTAAAACTTGTGTAGGATCTTTGTATGACCAATGGTACTTAATATAAACAAAAATGGAAGTGCACAGCTTATGCAATTCTACTTCCATTTTACCAAACTATTCATAATCCATTCTACACACATTCTCCACATGTTTAAGTCCATTTCTACACATTCATACATAATGAAACTTGTATGTACGATTACCACTCTCATTACAAGTGTGTACATTACTTATGGACTTACATCACATATACTTCACTCATGAATTCATAGTACAACTCTATTTACACTTCTATGTACATATATACCCTTGTACATATACGGGGTTTCACATTCTCCCCCACTTAGAAAATTTGGTCCTCCAAATTGGAACCAATTATTCTGTGAACAACTCGGGATACCTCTCCCGCATCAAACTCTCCAATTCCCATGTGGCTTCTTCCACAGTGTGATGTTGCCAAAGTATCTTCACCAAGGGAATTTGTCTTTGTCCTCAGCACTTTCTCTTTTTTGTCTAATACCCGAACTGGCTTCTCAACATATGTCATACCCTCATTGAGCTCCAAAGGCTCATATCTTATCACATGTGCCGGGTCCGGGTGATACTTCCTCAACATGGATACGTGGAAGACGTTATGCACACTTGCCAACTCTGGTGGCAATGCCAACCTATACGCCTTGTCTCCCACCTTATCAAGTATCTCAAATGGCCCTATATATCGAGGGCTCAACTTTCCCTTCTTCCCAAATCTCATAATTCCCTTCGAAGGGGAAACTTTCAAAAACATTGACTCACCCACCTCAAACTCTAGTGGTCTCCGTCTCTTGTCAGCATAACTCTTTTGCCTGCTCTGAGCTGTCCGTAACCTCTCACATATCAATTGGACGTCCTCAGAGGCTTGTCTAACTAAGTCGGGAGCAAAGATCTGTCTGTCACCAACCTCTTCCCATCCAATCTGGTAATGGCATTTACGCCCATACAATGCCTCATATGGTGCCATCCCGATACTCGCATGAAAACTGTTATTATACGCGAACTCTGCGAGTGGCAAATGGTCATCCCAGGAGCCTCCAAAATCCAATGCACATGCTCTCAACATGTCCTCCAGGGTCTGTATAGTCCTCTCTGACTGACCATCTGTCTGAGGATGAAACGCGGTGCTAAAATTCAATTGGGTCCCCATCGCTTCCTGAAAACGTTCCCAAAAGTGGGAAGTGAAGCGGGCATCCCTATCAGAAACAACGCTCACTGGAATTCCATGTAGCCTCACTATCTCGCCCACATATAGGTTCGCTAACTGGCTCAAAGTATCGGTAGCTCTCATAGCTAGAAAATGGGTTGATTTTGTCAACCGATCCACAATCACCCATATGGCATCATGACCTCTCCGGGTCCTCGGCAATCCCATCACAAAATCCATGGTGACATGCTCCCACTTCCATGTCGGTATTGGTAGAGGCTGCAATAACCCTGCAGGCTTCTGATGCTCTACCTTCACCTGCTGACAAACGAGACACTTAGCAACATATTTAGCAATGTGCTTTTTCATTCCCGACCACCAATAAACCTTTCGAAGGTTTTGATACATTTTGGTACCCCCTGGATGTATCGTATACTTCGATGAGTGAGCCTCTGTCAGGATCAACCTTCTGATCTCTGTGTCATCAGGAACACATATCCTACCTCTGAACCTCAACAATCCATCCGAACTCAACCCAAAGTCCGTCTCTATACCCCTCTGTATCTGCCCGACAATATCACTACACTGCTGATCAACTCGCTGAGCCTGTCGGATTCGATCTACCAGATCCGATTCCAACTGTAGGCTAGCTATCATAAATCCACTATCAGCGTCAGGCGGGGTCATATCCAAACTGAGGTTCATGAACTGTTCCAACAGCTCGTGTTCCCTGATCATCATGAACGATACCATCCCGAGATGCTTCCTACTCAATGCATCAGCAACCACATTTGCTTTTCCCGGGTGGTATAGGATTTCACAATCATAATCCTTTAACAGCTCGAGCCATCTCCTCTGTCTCATGTTCAACTCTTTCTGTGAGAACAGGTACTTAAGGCTCTTATGATCTGTATAAATCTGAAATCTCTCACCATAGAGGTAGTGGCGCCATATCTTCAGCGCAAACACCACCGCTGCCAACTCCAAGTCATGGGTCGGGTAGTTCCTCTCATGATCCTTTAACTGTCTTGATCCATAGGCTACTACCTTCCCATCCTGCATCAATACACAGCCCAGTCCTAGGTGTGAAGCATCTGCATACACCGAGAAACCTCCTGAGCTGGTAGGAATGGTGAGTATTGGAGCTGTAGTTAATCTCCTTTTCAACTCCTCAAAACTGTCTTCACACCTTTTGTCCCACACAAACTCTACATTTTTCCTCGTGAGACGTGTCAAAAGAGCAGCTAACCTCGAAAAGCCCTCTACAAACCTTCGGTAATACCTAGCTAAACCCAGGAAACTTCTGATCTCTGTCACTGTCTGGGGTCTCTGCCACTGAACTACGGCCTCAATCTTAGATGGATCCACTAATACTCCATCCTTTGATACTATGTGACCCAGAAAAGAGATCTGTTCCAACCAAAAGTCGCACTTACTGAGTTTAGCGTACAACTTCTTCTCTCGGAGGGTTTGTAGCACTATCCTTAAATGCCTTTCATGCTCCTCTCTAGACCTTGAATACACCAGTATATCATCAATGAACACAATAACAAATCGATCCAAGTACTGGTGGAATACCTCATTCATCAAAGACATAAAAGCTGCGGGAGCATTCGTCAACCCGAATGGCATAACCATAAACTCATAATGTCCATACCGGGTGCGAAAAGTTGTCTTGGGTACATCTCCATCTCGTATCTTCAACTGATGGTACCCTGATCTCAGAGCTATCTTGGAAAAGACCTGTGCTCCCTTAAGCTGATCCAACAAATCATCGATACGTGGGAGGGGATACTTATTCTTGATGGTGTCCTTATTCAACAACCGGTAGTCTATACACAGTCGGAGGCTTCCATCCTTCTTCCTTACAAACAGAACCGGTGCTCCCCAAGGTGAGACGCTCGGCCTGATGAACCCCTTTTCCAGCAACTCTTGTAATTGTTTCCTTAACTCCTATAACTCAACTTGAGCTATTCTGTATGGTGGCTTGGACATCGGCTCTGTACCAGGTGTCAAATCTATACCAAACTCCATCTCCCTATCTGGAGGTAATCCTGGTAACTCATCCGGAAAGACATCTGGAAATTCCCTAACCACTGGTATGTCTTCCAATTCCGGACGTGCCTTATCCATCTCAATCACAAAAGCGATGAATCCTTCACATTGTTCTTTCCACCATTAGTATCATAAATCATCACATCACATACATAAATGAAATCAAATTTATCTTTCATACATCATGTATCAAGATTGTACTCATCACACTTATAATAATCATGTTCTTTAATTTCATTTCACAAAATTAACTACAAGATTGTCTATCTTTGGAAACATCAAGGTTTTAGCATGACAATCCATAACAACATGATTGGCAGCCAACCAATCCATTCCTAGGATCACATCAAAATCACTCATGTTTAATAAAATTAAATCGGCTGCCATCTCTTTACCTCCTATCTTCATTTTACAATCCCTATATATATGCTCAGTCAACTGACTATCATTCATAGGGGTAGATATCAACAACATCTTATCAAGCAGCATGGGTTTTACATGCTTCAACAATTTACATGCAAAGGATGGCGAAATAAAGGAATGCGTGGCACCAGGATCAAACAGTATATAAGCTTCTAAATCAAAGATTTGGATGGAACCTTTTACCACATCTGATGACTGATCTGCAGTATCCTGATCCAGTGCGTGCACTCGTCCTCTGCTTACACCCACTGCTTGCTTCCCCTTTTCCTCAGCTGTAGCCCTCCTCCTCGGAGCAGCTGTACCAACTGGAGCTCTCTCTGGCTCCTTGCCCTTCTGTGGGGCTCTCTCTATCATCTCTGGGCAATCTCTGATTATGTGCCTTGGCTTTCCACATCTGAAGCATACAACCTGAGGTCCATAACATGGTCGAGTACCATGGTACCTGCCACACTTGCCACACTGTTCTGTAGTAGGCCGTGGTCCTCCAATCACGATTCCCTTAGCTGGAGCAATGGTCGGATACATGGGAGTATCAACTGTCCTCTCCCGGATCTCATCAATTCTCGGCCTCTTTCCAGAGAATCTCTTGCTTCCTTTATAGCTGAATCCTCTTTCCATCATAGGTCTCTTCTTATCTTTGTCCCTCATCTTACCAACCTTTCCAAACTCCGAGGCGATTCTATCAACATCTTGTTCACATAGTTGCGCCCTGCGCACTGCCTCCTCATAGGTCGGTATATCTAGGGGAACCAGTCTAGACCTGACGGTCGGTCTCAATCCATCCACAAACTTCTGGATCTTCTCGACCTCATTGCCCATCGTGTTGGGATCATACCTGCCCAGGGATATAAAAGCAGTCTCATACTCATCCACAGTCCTGCTCCCTTGGGTCAGTCCCAAAAATGCCATCTTTAGCTTCCGCTGTGCGGTATCCGGGACATACTGTCTCCGGAAGGCCTCTAGAAACACATCCCAGCTGATCTCAGTATGCCGGGCTCTCAAAATAGGCCTGGTGGATTTCCACCAATGTTCTGCTGATCCCTTCAGCATAAAAGCGGCAAATGCTACCATCTCGGTAGTAGTGCACTCAAAGAACCCATATAATTTCTCGATCTCATTGATCCAATCCTCAGCCGCTACTGGGTCCTTTACTCCACTGAAAGACGGCGGTCCAAACTTCTGGAACTGCCGCAGTCTATCCAAATCACATCCATATCCCCAACCTCTACTGCCTGGCATAGCAACCGGCGTAGGCACATCCTGTGGGGGTGGGGTATCTGTCGTCTGTGGCCTCTGGGCTTCCCTTGCCCGTGCCTCAGGAGCTGCCGCCTGCTCGGTATCACCCTGTGTAGCGGGACTCTGTCTACCGCCAACTCCAGATAAAGATTGGGTGACCAACTCCACAATCATCTCAATGCTCCGCTCAATCCTCGCGAAGCGAGCCTCAGTACTCTTGGGCCTCTCCTCTGGACCCTGTGGAGCGTGCTCAACATCAGCCTCCACCTCAACATTCTCCTGAGCCTCGTGTGTTTCTGGCTCAACACGACCCCCAGGCCTACCTCAACGGCCTCGAGCCTGTGCTCTCATCCCTCTACCGTGACTGGTATTAGGCATACTTACTCAGTTCCCTACATTCACAACCAATTACTTAGTCAACCCATCGACATACACTATTTGTATCTAAACAAGCACAGTAACTTGGGGATGTAATTTTTCACTTATTAAGTATTTTAGACACGACACACGTCAGACCAACTCGAGCTCTGATACCAACTTCTGTCACGACCCTTAACTTACCAGAATACGTACAAATTTTTTGCATTTTCATGCATCAACCCTTAATCATCCTTCCTCGATCGTGAACAACCACACACTTAACAGTTGGGCTGTGTGTCGACGTCTAACTCACTCCACCATACCAATTCAATTTGAAACATTATTTATGAGTAAACACTTGTATAAAGGTATATATATCAGAGTTGATACATGTGTTTACATTGTTTTACATCCCCAGTGGTTACATACAAAATGCTACTGTGCTATGTCTAGTTTAGATACAAAACAATCAAGGTGTGTATACTTTAGCGATGGGATGCAGCGGAATTACCAAAAAGGGAACGCCTCCAGTCACGTCCAATCTATACTCAAATCTCTGTAGAGAGGGGAAAATAAGGGGGTGAGCAAACCACACTCTCAGTAAGGCAATCATGCGAACAGGTAGATACTGCATTATCTACGTGATCGTGATGCCATGCTCAAAAGCATTTAATTCATTGTTTATCTCAAAACATGAGTGTATGATTGTGTTAATGGTATGGAAAGCATTCATGCTATAGAAATCAAGTGCACATGTCAACTCAAAGCATGGTATAAATCATCATGCATAATTCACAATAAAAGCATGGCATTACCCATCATGCATTTTCACAATAAAGCATAGCATTAAACATCATGCATCCGTGCACTTTAAAAACCATTAACAAATCAATTCATCACTGGTCAGGTCTCGGCCCATCCCTCGGGCTTTCCTGACCCACAATCATTTCAAACATGGATTTAATCTCAAATAGCAGTAGACATGTGAGATAGGCAGTTCAACAATAGGTAATAACCTCAAGGCCTATGTACATAACCTGTGATATCGGCTACACGGATCAGGTGTGCGGGATATCACCACCATCTGCTTCCACACGGGAGGTGGGTCAAATCCTACCCGCCGGTCCATAGCAGATCTCGTCCGAAGACGGCACATCACAACTCAAACACGGTACAATGTACTCCATGCTACATGCACGGTACGACGTACTCCATGGACCCAATCAACACATCATATCACGCCACATCTCAAACGCACGTGTGAGCCTATTTAATCGGGGCGACCTCTTGTCTATCCGAAGCTCCTAACACGGCTAATTAATCATGTCAAAATAATGCACGTGTGAGCCTATTTAATCGATGTGACACCCAGTCTACTCGAAGCTCCAAACACGGCAACATGCAAGGTGGGCATCCAGTGCGAGACAAACTCGAGCACAATACCAAAACAATCATGAAATCCATGTGAAAACTAGTGCCTCTTGCACTCTTTCATACTCACGAAATCATGTAGGTGGCTCAAAACTTGCAAAATGTGGTTAACAAAACCAAAACACACTCATTTCTTTTGCAAATCATTTCAACGTTAGCCAACCTACCAATCATTTGCTAAAAAGCAATAAAACATGATTTTCAAAGCAATATGCTTTTGTTTTCATGCACATTTCTCAAACTCCCAACTTTTACCCTTCAATCACCCAACAACATTTCCTAATCTCATGCATTCTAGCAAAACGTTTAAGCGCCCAAATTGCGCACAGATATCTCTAAGAGTCCACACAATTCCCTTACCTCGATTTACTTGGTGTGACTCCTTTCCTTTTAGCTTCTCACGCTCTTGGCTCAACTCGCCTCGGCGTATCCTCGGAAGCTGCGATTCATTCATTAAATCGATTGAGTTAATGTATTTAACCCATAATTGACCTCACTAGTCAACATTATTCACTTATGCATTTTACAAATGCCTTAACCCTCATTTTACCTCTTTTAGGTAAACCTCACAATTTATCCACTAACCACATCTTAAAATCATACCACAATCACTATTAATGATTTCTACATATCTCATTCATCATTAATCTCCATACATTCCACTTTCTCACTCTAGACCATTTCTAGGTCATAATCATTCCAATGTATTTAGATAGTTTCTAACCATCCATACTCATGCCAAACAACTCCAAAATCAATTATATAAACAATGTACCATAGTTGGAGTGCTAGAATCTTACCCAATTTGAGTTCTCTTCTTGTTCCAAATGGCAATGCCCTTAACTCCTTCAATACCATCAATGGGAAAATGGTTCTAACTATGTTGTTCTTCTCTTTGACAGGAACAACTTTGTCTCTAATGGTCGCTCTTTAAACCTCACTGAAAATGGTTGATTTTGAGAGAGAATGTTAGGTTTTTGGGTTGAAAGTGGAAGGTTTGTGTTTTTCCTGAAATTTTCTGATTTCCAGCACTCTTTATATAGAATTAGCTTGAGAAGATCGATCTGGTCCAAGAGGAGATTGATCTGGTCCCTTAAAATCCCTCTTTTTCACGGCATTTTTAAGCCTGAGATCGATCTGTCGAAGCATGAGATCGATCTGTCGAGGCATGAGATCGATCTGTCAAAGCATGAGATCGATCTGCTCCCAAACAGAGAGCTAAGGAGATCGATCTGGCTCCATTGGAGATCGATCTGCTCTATTCTTTTGCCCAAATAAGAGCATTCTGGCTCTTTCAGATCGATCTCTCATCCCATGAGATCGATCTGCCCTTCAAAATTTCCAGATTTTTTGCAGTTCCTCTGCAACAACACTTACCAAACATCCTTAATTTGCTACCATGATCATTTCCTCATTCATTCATCTTTGAGACTTGAAAATGGCATCCATCCTCACTTCATACACATTAAAACTTGTGTAGGATCTTTGTATGACTAATGGTACTTAATATAAACAAAAATGGAAGTGCACATCTTATGCAATTCTACTTACATTTTACCAAACTATTCATAATCCATTCTACACACATTCTCCACATGTTTAAGTCCATTTCTACACATTCATACATAATGAAACTTGTATGTATGATTACCACTCTCATTACAAGTGTGTACATTACTTATGGACTTACATCACATATACTTCACTCATGAATTCATAGTACAACTCTATTTACACTTCTATGTACATATATACCCTTGTACATATACGGGGTCTCACAGGTAATGTCCCGATTTATGTTTTTAAAAGAAATGTGATTTAATAAGTTAAGGTATTCCCGAGGAATGGGTTTAACCTTGATGTGGTTGTTTTATGATGAAACAAATAAGTTTTAACGTGATGAGTTTATGATTAAACAAATAAGTTTTAAAGAGATGATTTTATGATGAAACTAATAAGTTTTGATGTGACGAGCATGAGATGTCATACGTGATAATTTTGCCATGTTTGTTTTATATGTCGATTTCTTGATTTCTCTTATATGATATATATTTATGTGACATCATTTTACTCTTACCTCATGCTCCAAATCTAAACAATTTTATATCATGACATTATCAGCACGTAGATAGCATAGTTATCTACCTACTTACATTATTGCCTTACTGAGCACGTTTCGCTTACCCTTTCATTTTCCACCCCACAAGGTACATTCAGTAGAAGAGAGCGACAGTAGTCTTGCATTTCGGTTATCCGCTGCGTCCTATCAAGACCAGGTATACACATTTGTATAATTTTTGTATCTAAATATGTAATGCACAGTACTGTAAATGGATATGATGTCGGGGATGTAAGGTTATATAAATATCAATGTGTATGTATTTAGTTAAAGTCAAAAGATAGTAAACTCTGATATGTGAATGTGATTATGGAAATGGAATGGTAAATAGGTGAGAGGTGACTACCACCGAATCATAGCCTAACTGTTAATGGAGAAACTGTTCACGATGGGTAAGAAAATGAAAAAGCGAAAAATCAGTCGTGATTTTAGGTAATTTGGGTCGTGATATAAAATCACGTAGGTGGCTACATTTTTCAAATCATTTTCAGAGAAAATCAACATCTGTTGAAATTATGCAATGTTGTGCATTTTTATTTAAAAGTTAGCCAGCCTACTCATGCATGTGTTCAAACATCTCAAGAAACGAGCAGGAACCTCTTGTCCTTGCTCCTCCCACATTTTTCCTAAAGTTGGAAATTTTTCCCTTAACAAGGGTATTTTGGTAATTTACCCATTCGGGGCACTAAAAATTTTATCTGAAATCTAGACCCTTCAGACCATTTAAAATACTGCAAATGAAGTTGAAATTTTGTAAAGTTACCTCTAGCAATCCGTAAAATTCCCTTACTTGGAATCACGCGCGAGCTTATCTCGTTCCGCCCGGACTAGGTCTCTCAGTCCAATTTGCTCCAAATCGAGTCTACGGAACTGCATATAACCACATAATTGGGGTCAATTCAATTATCTTTGTCAGTATTTCACTTATACTGATCAAATCTAAAACACTGGGCTCGTTTTACTTTATTGGGCCCGATTGCGTCTAAATGAGCCTCGAGCCCATTTTTAGCTCATTTCCATTTATTTAATCCCTTCAATGGGTTTATTGGGCTCTCAATACCCATTGGGCTTCGTTCCAAACTCTTTGGATAGCTCGTATATCATTTACGACAATTAATTCAAAATTTTGAATATAATTCACTAATTACGGAATTTAATCCGAAATGCGTAAATTAAATCTTAAATACGCAAATAGTTACATAAAGTGTCGTAAATGAGCTTTACTTACCCGTGATTATACGATGTTGCGCAAATCGAAGTTCAATCGGCTCACATTCGTAATTTATCATCGAACTGCACAATTTATATTTAATTTCGGGTTATTTTTTCGATCGAATATAATTTAAATAAATTTCTCGGACATCAAATCGGTCAATTTTGACCGCTTACCGACTTACTCGAAGTCCGATGTATCTCCGAAAATTCTTCCCCTTTTTCTCTTTTTTTCCTCCCTTTTTCCTCTCTTTCTTGGCTGAACCGGTTTAACTCGGTTCAGTCCGGTTCGATCGGTTCGGTGCCTTGCCGGCCGGTACTCCGTCGGTTTCCATCGTCAGCAGCTCCGCTGGGTTGCTCGATTCTCTGATCTGGCCTCCGTTTCGTTCAAGGCCGCCGAAAAGTGGTCGGTCTGGCTGTTCTCCCTCGGTCGTCGGTACCCATTTCCTTTTCTGCCGTTTCTGGCGCCGTCCGTCGGTTTCGACGGTTGTGGCCACCACCAATCAGCTCGTCTTGGCTTCGGGGACGTTTGGCGGTGGTCGGGTGGGGCTAGATCGGCGCCGTTCACCGATGTTCTTCGCTTCTCTCCCTCGTCGATTTCTCTTTCCTTTTCCTCACTCGCTGGCCGCAATTCTCCTCCACTGCTGGTGCCGACGAGCTCGACTGCCCCTTGGCCAGCTTCCTGGTCAGCGGAGGTCGTCGGTGATGGAGACCGACGGCCTCGGTCTGCCTCGTTTCCGTTATTCACTCATAAATCGCGAAACGCGATTTCCCTTTTTTAAAATTAATTATTTTTATTTTTTTATTTTTATTTATTTTTATTATTATTTTAATCATTAAAATTCATTAAAATATTCAAAATATCTCCAAAAAATATTATTTAATTCATTTAATCTATAATTGAATTTATCGGTCTTATTTTGTCTCTCTCGGTATATTTTTCGATTATTTTCGGGATTATTTTCCGAAGTGAAAATCCTGATTAATTTCGATTAATTCTCATAAATTCATATCTTGATCAATTTAACCTGAAATTTAATTATTTCTTCGTTATTGATCAAGATTTCTCAATCCCATATTTTTAATTAAATTTTCTTATCGAAATTATATCGGATTTCGATCTTTTGACCGTTTTGCCCTTGCACGTGTTCGGGATTAATTTAACCCGACTTCCCTTCACGAATACTCACTCATTTCGTATTTTAAATCCTTATTTCCAATCCGAATCTCATTCGTTTAAATTTGTGACCATTTTCAATTCTTTATAAAAATTTATGATTTAATTTCGGGTTTTACATAAACTAACAAAGAAAATGCAATTTAAACTAACTTAAAGTCAAATGAAAATAAATTTACCCCTAATTTAATTCTAAATGAACACTTAATTAACTATCAACCTAATTAAAACTAAGTTCTAAACTATTAAACCAGAATACTTATCATGCAATTTAATCCACAACTCTAAACTAAGCCTAACAAATTAAATTGAAAGCAAACTAAACTAACAATGCATGAAAATGGATTAATCACTAAAATGAACTAGCCAAACAAGCCCTTAGCATTTTTAAACCATTCCCTCCCATTACTGTTCACATGTCATCTAACACAATTTCCATTTCCAGGTGGTTCGGTTTTCCTCTGGTCCGCTGCTTCCGTTTCTCCTCTGGTCCGCTGCTTGCTCTCGATTCTGATTTCTACTCCAAGCCTGCTAGGTGCTCTAGGCCTGTCTCGGTTTCAGGCTTCCTGCTGCACCATTTCTGCTTTGGTGTCTAGTTGCCAGCTACTTTCCTTCTGCTTCTCGATTCCAGCCTGCTGCAGCATGTCCGTTGTGTCCTGCTGCCAGGTCTGTCTCGTTTGCAGGTCATGGGTTGTATTCTCTACTCCAGTTATTCAGCTGCCATTCCAAGTTCACGGGTTGTGCTCCATGCTTTGCAACACAGCCCTGGCAGCAGGCAATATCCATGGTGCAAATCCTGCAACACGATTTATGAATTGTTACAACCAAATGGGACAACACAGCAGCTACACCAGTTAACTCGCAGCCTCCTCTTGCGTCAGTCCAACACTCAGCAGCTTGACAGTAACCCGAGCCTCACTCCTCCATCAGGAAATGATGAGCAATGAAGGTTACAAACAACACAAAGATGAACAGTAATTATTTCACAATACAGAGGAAAACAGAGGAGCGTTCTCGGATAGCTTGCTGCTGCCTGCGGGATGCTAGCTGCTGCTTCTCCACATCTGCAGCACAACAGTTAAATAGCTGAGGAAGATGGCCACTGTCACCGGCTTCTCCCTCCTCTACTGCTGTTACACAGTGCTCGGCAGTGAGCAAGCTTCAGCACATCGCAACCCGAATGAATGGAGAGTAGGAAAATAAAATATGAAATCCAATCATGAAGGCTAACCCGAGGATTAAAAGAGATTTGAGAACTCAAGTGCTAAAAAAAAATATCAAAGAGCTAAGCTTATCAAACCGAAAACTTGAAATAAAAGTGATTCTTCATTGAAAATGAAATTTAACAAAGCTTAAATAAAAACATGAAATGCATAGTAAAACAAACGGGAAAATAAAAAATACTAGGAAGGAAAATAATTCTAAAAACTACTCTACCTACACTACTCCTACTCCTAAAATTACACAAACTTCTACTCCTAAAATTACATACATTTTCAATTGTCATCCTTTCCTATTTATAAACACACTAGGGGTAAAATGGTAATTTTCACATCCTTGATGAGTCGGCTTTTTTTGGCCACTTGTCTTCACACCATTGTCTCCTTGAAAAGATATTTTCATGTCATCAGTCTTCTTGTCCAATTGGATGTGCTAGGTGGCATGACTCGTGTTGTCCATGTGGCTCAATCTCGATTTTAGCCTAATTTCGATCCATTTTCTACCGAAATATTCAAAATTCATCCGGATTTAATTTATCTGCAAACATGAGAATTTTAATCAAATAAAGGGGATAATTAACAAAATAAATTTGGGATTTAAATAATTAATTAGAAATTTAAGCACAAATAATTCTAAAAATATAGAATTATCAAAAACATCCTTTAAGATTTATCACTTTCTCAAAACACATCAAATCTCATCAAAAATGGAATATCATTTCTTTAAACAAAATCCCACAAAGCTCGACCCCTCCCTCGGGTCTACCCTGGACAACAGCAGCGCTCCAGTACGACTTAAAATAATTATAAATTCAAGTAAAATCCACATATGAGCAATGCTCTAGTACGGATATGTATAAAAACTCAGTGAAAATCTCATACGAGAAAAACTCCAGTACGGCTTTAAAATGAGTTATAAAACCATATAAAATTTCGTGCGAGCAACGCTCCAGCACGAGTGAATGCTCAAGTAAATCAAAACTTCGTACGAGCAACGTTCCAGTACGGCTTTATGCATAAATACATCAAATCTCATACGAGTTACACTCCAGCACGACTTTTATGCAATATCATATCAAAACAGGATGTGAGCTAAGCTCAAGCATCTCTCATGCATGTCAAATCATAAAAACTAGTGCGAGTAAGCGCTCCAGCACCTTTTTGTGCATATATAGTCAAAACAGTCCAACACTGAGTGCGAGCTAAGCTCTAGCACTTCTCATGCATTCCACAAGAATAAAAATCAGTGCGAGCAACCGCTCTAGCGCATTTTATGCTTATGATGTCACACAAGTCAGTGCGAGCAACCGGTCAAGCACATTTATGCACACTCACAAACGCAGATATAGTGCGAACTATATGCCAGCACTATCTATTTCCATATAAACTTGATAGTTGGCTGTTTTCCAAAGAAATTTCATTTAAATATAAATAACACCTACATAGTGTTATCTTGTGAAATTTATGCAATTACTGACCAATCTATCATTTTGCTTTGATTAAAATCAATAAAATTCCTTAATTCGGAAAATTCCTCAAATCATGCATTTCATGCATGTCATGCTTTCACCATCCTTAGGTGAACTTCCCTCAATAGGGGTAAAATAGTCTTTTCCTATTTCGATCCTTAAAATCATTTAAACCACTTTTACAACCTTTATACAATATCAGTGTATACATACATATTCAGTGCATACAAAACTATTTAAAGTACGCGTAGCTACCTCTAGCTACTCACACAATTCCCTTACCTCATTTTTTCGTACAGTTTGACCTTTCCACTGATAACTCGTCACGCAGTCCGATTTGCTCCGAATCCAATCTCCGAAACTGCGGATATACATTCATCAGGTCAAATACAATATAATTTAATTGTATTTTATATTTTCTGGGCTTAATTTAAATTATTGGGCCTGTTTACCCATATTGAGCCTGATTGCACCATAATGGGCCTTAATCGGTCTTAAGCCCGTTTTCCCACTTATTATTTACATTATCGAGGCCTATTGGGCTCATTGGACCCATCAGTATTTATTTACCCTCGTTCTAAATTCTCGGATATCTTAATTTAGTATTTACGACAATTTATCCAATTTTCCAAAATTTAATTCATTTAATGTGGAATTTAAATCTGTAATTTATACAGTAAATTCTAACACGCATAACGATGAAACATTGTCGTAAATAAGGGTTACTTACCAGTGATTCCATGATAGTACGTAAATCGAGGCTGTCTCGAGCTCTCGTTTGATGTCAATTGTCGAGCTACACAATTAAATATTTTTTCGGGTAAATTTTCAGTCGGATATTAATCAAATTAAATATTCGAAAATTTAAATCGGTCAATTCGACCGCTTACCGACTTACCCGTAGCTCGATTACATCGCTGGAATTTTCACCAATTTTTCCTCTTTTATTTTTCCCCTTTTTCTTCCTTTTTTTTCCTTTTCTTTTTGGCTGAACCGGTTCGATCCGGTTCAACCCGGTTCAGATCGTCGGTTCAGGCTGGTTCGGTCGGTTCAGTGGCTCACCGGTCGGTTCTCCGCCAGTTTTCACCGCCGACAGCTCCGCGGGGTCGTCCGCAGCTCAGATCTGGTCTCGGTTTTGTCCGAGATCACGGTAAAGTGGCCGATCCAGCCCTTCTCCCTTCCGGCGTGGGTATCGTTTTTGTTTTTCGCCGTTTTCTGGTGCTGGCCACCGTTCTACTGGCCAAGGCTACCACCAATCGGTTGGTCTTCCAATGGCGCTCCCTCGGCTAGCGGTGGTCAGGCCTAGATCGACGCCGATCACCGGGAAATTCCTCTCCCTCTCTCGGTTCGCTTTCTTGATTTTTCTCTCCCTTCTCGTCGCCGTTCACCGCCTCTTTTGGGTTGCTGGTGGCTCAGCTGCCTTCCTCGGTGGCCTCCAAGTAGCCGGTGGTGGCCGTCCGGTGGTGAATCCCTCGGGTCCGGCTTCTTCGTTGTTCGCCTGTTTTCGTTTTAGAAAATCGCATTTCGCGATTTTTCTGTTATTTATTTATTTATTTATTTATTTATTTATTATTAAATTTTATTATTATTTAAATCATTATTTTATTATTATTTTTACCAAAATATCTAAAAAATATATATTTAATTCATTTAATCCGTAAATGAATTTCTCAGTCCGATTTTACCTTTTCGGTATTTTTTTCGATTATTTTTGGGATTATTTTCTGAAGCAAAAATTTTGATTTATTCCAATAAATTCATATCTTGATCAATTTAACCCGAAATTTAATTATTTCTTCGTTATTGATCAAGATTCTCAAATCCATTATTTTTAATAAAATTTTCTTGTCCCGATAAATACTGAATTTTAGTCTTTTGACCGTTTTACCCTTCACATGTTCGGGAATATCATTTTAATCCTTTTGCACTTTTAAATGCACTCGAAAATTTCTATTCATTTCATTGCTCTTACGATAAAAAAATTCGAGTCTTACAATCTCCCCCACTTAAGAAATTTGGTCCTCCAAATTAGAACCAAGTGAAATGGGTCCATACACAACTCCGGATACGTCTATCGTATCATATGCTATCATCCTCAAGTGACTTTCTCTGGAGTGTAATACTACCATCATACTTAACTAGGGAGATCGTCATAAACCTCAATACTTTCTCCTTTCGTCTAATACCCGAATCGATTTCATGCATTATACTTTCATTGAACTAAACTGTTGGAGCTCATATTCGATCACATATGCTGGATTCGGATATTATTTCTGAAACATCATAAGATAGGACACATTGTGGATGCCTACTAATTCAGGTGGTAACGCCAACCTATAGGCCTTATCTCCCACTTTGTCCAATATCTCTTCCCGAATCTCATTATGTCCTTATGACAATTAACTTCCAACAATACTGATTCACCCTCGGTGAATTCTAATGATTTTTTGTCTCTTGTCAACATAGCTTTTCTATCTGCTCTGAGGTGTTCTTAATCTCTCATAATCAACTGAACATCCTCAGAGGTTTGTCTTACCAATTCAGGAACAATTCTATCTGTCACCCACTTCTCTTATCCAAGTCAGGGAACAACTCCCTACGGCCATGCAATGCCTCATAAAATGTCATCCCGATACTCGAGTAACAACTGTCATTATTGGAGAATTTGATTAGTAACAACTGATCATCCCAAGAGCTTATAAAATCAATGGCACACGCTCTCATCATATCCTCCAGAACCTGTACAGTCCTCTCTGACTGACCATCTGTCTGAGGACGAAAAGTTGTGCTAACACTTAGTCAGGTTCCCATAGCTTCCTAAAAACGTTCCCAGAAATGGGAAGTGAAGCGGGAATCCCTATCTGATACCATGCTCATTGGAACGCTACATAATATTCCACAATTTTTCGTACACATAAATTCGCCTACGCACTCAATATTTGGGGATTTCCATAGCCAGAAGGTGGGTAGACTAAATCAACCTATCGACTATCACCCAGATAGCCTCGTGATTTATCCGGGTCCTCTGTAACCCATCACAAAATTCATGGTAACTTGTTCCTATTTTCATGTCAATTTAGGTAGAGGTTGCAAAAACCCTGCAACTTATTTTGCTCTACCTTAATCTGCTGAGATACGAGACACTTTTCCACAATCTCTATAATATCTTTCTCCAGACCTGACCACCAATACCCTTTTTCAGAGATTCCGATATATTTATTACTTCGCGGATGCACTGTATATCCTGAAGAGTGAGCTTCTGTCAATAACACTATCTCAGTAACTATGGTCCTGGGGAGCATTTATACTGTCTCTGAACCTCTGTAAGTCATCATCACTCACCGTGAACTCTGTCACTATAGCCTTCTGAATCTGACCCACACTATCGACACCAAGCCGATTATAACGCTAAGCTTGGCAAATCTGATCACACAAATTCGGTTCTAACCTCAGGCTAGCTGTCACAAAATCATCGTCATCATCAGAAGGGATCACATCACTATGAGGCTCACAACTGCTCTAGCAGCTCACGCTCCCTGACCATCATATGTGATACCATCCCGAGGCTTTTTCTGTTCAAGGCATCAGCCATTACATTAGCCTTTCTTGGGAGTTATAATGTTCACAATCAAAATCTTTAGAAGCTCTAACCCTCTTGGTTATCTCATATTCTACTCTTTCTGTAAAAACAGATACTCGGAGCTTTTTATAATCAGTGCATATCTTAAATTTCTTACCATTTAAGTGGTGGCGCCATACTTTTAGTGTAAACACTACGACTGCCAACTCTAGATCATGGATCGGATAGTTTCTCTCATGATCCTTAAACTATCTGGATCCATAAATGACTATCTTCCCATTATCAATGCATAACCCAATCCTTATTTTGAGGTATCCATACACACTGAAACCTCTTGAGCTGTTGGTTATGGTGCGAATAATTACGGTGGTCAGTTTATTACTTCAATATACCAAAACTCACGGAAGCTATTTTCATACTTATCATCCCACTAGTATACAATCTTTTCCAAACAAGATGTGTCAATTGAGCAGCCAATTTCAAGAAACTCACAACACCTCGTCTGTAAGATAGTTTCCAATTGCTACTCATGCTCTTCCCTGGACTTCGAATACATCAAAATATCATCACTAAAGATGACAACCAATCGGTCCAGGTAAGGTTTAAATACCTTATCGTAGTTGAGTTCCACTGAATATTTCAATCACCCATATCCTTAACCTATGTACGCATAAAACGTATGATGCATTTCGAAATCGCTTTCGTTCAAGATACTAACCCACATCATTTCCTTTTTCTTATATTAACGGCTTTATAAAATTTTAATTTTTTTTATCGTACCAGTAAAGGTACCCAAATTTTAAATGTATTTATACGACTATCGATTTCAATTTATAGGTTATGTGTGCGCTTCTAGACGCTGTCGAATCTTCAGGCAGGGAAGTATTTTGAAATACCTTTATTAACCCTCAGACTTGACCACATAGACTGGTTATGGATATATCCACCCCTTATACTTGGTCGCAATCCATATTCCCTACATATAATCACATATCGCTCAGTCCAAATTACTTTACATATCAAAGATATTCTTACCGTGCTTACGCCTCTTATTCGAATATATCTCATATTCAGGATCTATCACATCTTTCATTAGCTTATATGCAAATGAAGGCGGTATAAATATATACGTGGCACTAGGATCAATTAAAATAATTACTTCATTATTCACAACCAGTGTGGTATCTTCCACCACATCATATGAAACATCAGTAGCGTCCTGGTCCAAGGCATACACTCGCCCTCGTCCAACATCTTATTTCCATGGTAACTACCACAAATTCTACACTATTTACACTTCTACATTGCTACAGAGCAGGTCAGGGTCCTCAAATCACAATACCCCTCAAAAGTATTGAAATTGGATACACTGGGGCCTTACCAATCATCTTACCCCGTGACTCATCAGCCCTAATCTTTTACCAAACTACCTTTTTCCCGTTCTGACATCTCTGTCATCCTCTATTCTCTTTTATCTCTATTTCGACCCTTACTACCTTTCCCAATCTCAGAGGTGTGCAACTCATGATCTTATTCACACAACTGTAGTCTGCGCACTGCCTCGGCATAGGTAGTGATATCTAACGGGCTAATCAAACTCTAATTGACAATCTGAGCCCTTCCATGAACTTTAAGATATCCCGACTCTCACTATTCATAGTGTCGGAGTCATATCTGGGCAGGTATATATAAACTGAGATTCATACTCGTTAATCAACCAGTTCCTCTGGGTCAGAGTAAATAATTTCATTTAAGTAGTGTTCGGGATATTCTGTCACCGGAATACATCTAAAATTATTTCCCATGTCCAATCTGGATGTCTAACTCTTAAAATGGGTCGAGCGAACTTTCACCAATGCTCCGACTCGCCCTCAAATCTCATACATACTATGAGCAATTAGCTCGTAAAATATTCTCCACACTCCGCTCCAACCTCGCGAAGCGTGTCTCAATACTATCCGATCTCTCTGTCAGACTCTGTCCGATCTCTCTGTCGGACTCTATGGGGCATGCTCAAACCAACCTCCATGTCAATCTCATCTCGAGTCTCATGTGGCGACTCAGTACTGCTCTCGGGCCTACCTCTACGGCCTCGAGTTCATGTACTCGCCCCTCAACCATAGCGGTGACATACCCTAAAGGTATTATCCGCAAGTGCACGGGTCATACAAGTAATAATGGCATTTGAGTTTCGAGTTATCGTCCCACAGAGAAATTGACTAGCCTAATTAACTACCGGTTAATCTTACCCAAGTATATTCTAGCAAATTATAAAATTAAGGTGAATGATCTACATGGCTAAAATAAAAAATACTGAAAGCAATAAAATAATAAAACTATAAAATAAAGAAAATAAAACCAAGCAAAATTACTTACAGTGCTCCACGCAATTAAAATAAAAAAAACCTACAAAAGAAATTAAAACAGTTAAAGCTAATTAACGCAATTAAATGTAAATATGGAAATAAAGAAATAAAATTAATTAAACTACAATTTAAACAAACTTAAAATAAAAATACATTAAACTAATAAAGATTGCAAATTAAATTAACCTAAAATCTACTAAAAATGAAGACTAAATTAAAATGCATGAAAAACATTTAATCTAAATTAACTCTAAATGCATCTAAACTAAAATAAAATCCTAAAACATTTAATATAAAATGAACTACTAACTAAAAATTAAGACTAAAAATTAACATGCAAAAATAATAAAACTAACCTACCATTATAATTAACTAAACTAACTAACTAACAAATACATGAAAACACTAATGATGCATTAAACTAAAACATGACTAAATTGAACTATGGCCAAACATGGCCTTAGCAAATTTAAATCAACCAAGTCCCTCCAAACACTATTCACGTATCTTTCTAATTTCATGCTCATTCCAGGCTTTCACGATTTTGGCAACTGTCCCGCTGCACTCTGCTTGCTCTAGGGTCTGCTGTGTCCTGCTGTGTGGTTCTGCTTCTGCACCATTTCCTACTTCAGACTCCCTTCTCGGTTCTGTTGCACTGGCTCTTGCTTCTTTTTGGTTTGTCCAAGTGTGTCTCGGTTCCAGGTGCTCACGGGTTCAACTCATTCCAGCTGCTGTCTTAGTTCCAAGCGCTATGCTGCACTTTGCTTCTGCTGTTTCTGCAATCTGTTGTTGCTCTGCATCCAGCCATTCTCGATTCTCGCTACCAGCTCGCTGCTGTCTGCTTCTCGGTTCTGCAATCTGCTCAAATCGTGTACAACAACCGGGCATCCAGGGAATGCTTCAACAGCAACAGCAACCTATCACGAAATACAGTAACTTACACATGAAAAAATAACTAAATGGTGAAGAAAAGACAAGGAACAAACTGATAAAACATTAAAAACCAGAAGCTACAATGGTAAATGAAGATGAACAGTAGAAAGAAAAATTAGAACAGGGGAGAACAGAGGAGAGCTCTCGGATAGCTTGTTGCCGTTGTCCTCTCGGGTTTCCTTCTTGTGGTTCATGAGAGCAATTCAGCTCACCACAACCTTGAGACATGGAACCTTGGATCAAAGCAAACTGAGAGCTTACATTGAACACATACAAAACAAAAATAAAACTTGAAAAATAAGGAAAACCGAGAGCTATCACTAAGAATGAAGAACTATGAAAATTAAAACTTGAAAACAAGGGAGTTGAATATCACCAAACCGAGAAGCATGAATGAGCAAATGAGGTTACAAATCAACATGAAAAGTTTTTCATAAATGAAAGCAAGTGAAGATGAACAGTAACGTAGAACATAGTTTCGGGAAAAGCTTCTAACAATAATAAAAACTAAATTAATCTAACTAAGCTACTCTAACACTACTCCTAAATTACATTACATTACACTACTCTTACTCCTAAAATTTACATTTACTTCTTCTCCTAAAATTACATTCTCTTTCAATTGTCATCCTTTCCTATTTATGAACACACTAGGGGTAAAATTGTAATTTTTACATCCTAGATGAGTTGGCATTTTTTGCCACTTATCTTCACACCATTGGCTCCTTGAAAAGATATTTCCATGTCATCGATCTTCTTGTCCAATTGGATGTGCTAGGTGGCATGACTCGTGTTGTCCGCGTGGCTCAATCTCGATTTTAGCCCAATTTCGATCCATTTTCTACCGAAATATTCAAAATTCATCCGGATTTAATTTATCTACAAACAAGAGAATTTTAATTAAATAAAGGGGATAATTAAAAAAATAAATTAGGGATTTAAATAATTAATTAAGAAATTAAGCACAAATAATTCTAAAAATATAGAATTATCAAGCGGCTATCAGTTAATGAGTCTATTCTTGCATTCAAAACCAAATTCTTAGCTGCACTTCCATCTCGATATACACAATTGTATCTAAACAATGCACAGTACATGGGGATGTAAACTTCCTTAACCACTAACACCGACTCATATCAGGCCAACTCAGCCTGATACCAAAAATTGTCACGACCCAAATTACCTAAAAATCAGAGTAATTTTTTTCTTTTTCATTTATTATTTAATTCTTACTTTTCTCTATCGTGACCATCCTATAAACAGTTGGGCTATGATTCGGTGTCAGTCACCTCTCACCTATTTACCATTCCATTTCTATAATCACATTCATATATCAGAGTTTACTATCTTTTGACTTAAATTAAATACATTCATAATAGTATTTATAACCCTACATCCCCGACATCATATCCGTTTATAGTACTGTGTATTACATATTTAGATACAAAACTATACAAATGTGTATACCTGTTTCTCGATAGGAAGCAGTGGATACCAAAAAATGCAAGTTCTCAGCCGCTTAATAACTATTGCGAGTGCTCTGAAAAGATGGGAAAATAAGGGGAATGAGCAAGCCACACGCTCAGTAAGGCAATTATGCAAGTAAGTAGATAGCTCCACTATCTACATGCTCATAATGCCATGCCCTTAAAATCCATTTCTTTTCATTAAAATCTCAAGCACAAAATCATGTATGTCATCAATGACTTAGAAAAGCATGTAATTCATGCATCAATAGCATTTTATGTGACATCATTAAATCAATATTCAGCATGAATTAAATCAAAATCATGCATTAATTCATGCGATATAAAACAAATCGTGAGATATAATCATTTCATGAATTTATCATTAAAGCATGAAAAACTCATCATGCTACTGCATTTAAATCATTTCATTTAAAAACGCAGTATAAAATAACCCTTCTGGGTAAATCATCTCATAAAACAATTCGTTATAAAATTCTCAGAAAAATGTATCACCATAGTACAAAATCATAAAATCGGGGGTATGACCCCTCCCTCTGGTCTACCCTGGTCTATCGACCAATAGTTATATCATGTGAGACAAGCAGGTGATTATATCAGTAACATCGAGGACTATGGCCATATCCTAGTGATCCCTGGCAACACGGTACCTAGTGTGTGGGGTATCACACCTGAAACGGGAGGTGGGTCATCCTACCTGCCAAAACAGCATAACACCAAGATTGCGAGGGCAAGGCTTGCTGCCTCGTGGCTAATGCCACTCCACTCCAACAATCCCCACGGTACAGCGTACTCCGCGTGATAAACACGATACAACGTACTCCGTGAACCCAAGCTCAATCAGGGGTGCCTGCAATAGGACTTATCCACCCATATCATCTCTGTCTCAGTATGCACGTGTGAGCATATCATCTCACTGTGACACACAGTCTACAGGAGGCTCCAACACGGCTATATGCATGTAATATAAATCCCTGTGTGAGCGAAGCTCTAGCACGAGTCCATGCATATTCATGATATCAAAAAATCTCATGCGAGCGAAGCTCTAGCAGGGTTTCATAGAAATCAATGAAATCTGCGTACGAGCAGCGCTCCAGTACGACTTAAAATAATTATAAATTCAAGTAAAATCCACGTATGAGCAATGCTCTAGTACGAATATGTATAAAAACTCAGTGAAAATCTCATACGAGAAAAACTCCAGTACGGCTTTAAAATGAGTTATAAAACCATATAAAATTCCGTGCGAGCAACGTTCCAGCACGAGTGAATGCTCAAGTAAATCAAAACTTCGTACGCGCAATGCTCCAGTACGGGTTTATGCATAAAAACATCAAATCTCGTGTGAGTTACACTCCAGCACGACTTTTATGCAATATCATATCAAAACAGGATGCGAGCTAAGCTCCAGCATCTCTCATGCATGTCAAATCATAAAAACTAGTGCGAGCAAGCGCTTCAGCACCTTTTTATGCATATATAGTCAAAACAGTCCAAAATCGAGTGCGAGCTAAGCTCCAACACTTCTCATGCATTCCACAAGAATAAAAATCAGTGCGAGCAACCGCTCTAGCAAATTTTATGCATATGATGTCACACAAGTCAGTGCGAGCAACCGCTCAAGCACATTTATGCACACTCACAAATGCAGATATAGTGCGAACTATATGCCAGCACTATCCGTTTCCATATAAACTTGATAATTGGCCGTTTTTCAAAGAAATTTCATTTAAATATAAATAACACCTACGTAGTGTTATATTGTGAAATTTATGCAATTATTGGCCAATCTATCGTTTTGCTTTGATTAAAAACAATAAAATTCCTTAATTCAGAAAATTCCTTAAATCATGCATTTCATGCATGTCATGCTTTCACCATCCTTAGGTGAACTTCCCTTAATAGGGGTAAAATAGTCTTTTCCTATTTCGATCCTTAAAATCATTTAAACCACTTTTAGGACCTTTATACAATATCAGTGTATACATACATATTCAGTGGATACAAAAACTATTTAAAGTACGCGTAGCAACCTCTAGCTACTCACACAATTCCCTTATCTCATTTTTCTGTACAGTTTGACCTTTCCACTAATGACTCGTCACGCAGTCCGATTTGCTCCAAATCCAATCTCCGGAACTGCGGATACATATTCATCAGGTCAAATACTATACAATTTAATTGTATTTTATATTTTCTGGGCTTAATTTAAATCATTGGGCCTGTTTATCCATATTGGGCCCAATTGCACCATAATGGGCTTTAAGCCCATTTTCCCACTTATTATTTACATTATTGAGGCCTATTGGGCTCATTGGACCCATCAGTATTTATTTAGCCTCGTTCTAAATTCTCGGATATCTCAATTTAGTATTTACAACAATTTATCCAATTTTTCAGAATTTAATTCATTTAATGTGAAATTTAAATCTGTAATTTATACGGTAAATTTTAACACGCATAATGATGTAAAATTGTCGTAAATAAGGGTTATTTACCTGTGATTCCATGATAGTATGCAAATGAGGTTGTCTCGAGCTCTCGTTTGACGTCAATTGTCGAGCTACACAATTAAATATTTTTTTGGGTAAATTTCCAGTCGGATATTAATCAAATTAAATATTCCAAAATTTAAATCGGTCAATTCGACAACTTATCGACTTACCCGTAGCTCGATTACATCACTGGAATTTTCACCAATTTTTTCTCTTTTCTTTTTCCCCTTTTTCTTCTTTTTTTTCCTTTTCTTTTTAGCTGAACCGGTTCGGTCCGGTTCAACTCGGTTCAGACCGCCGGTTCAGTCCGATTTGGTCGGTTCAGTGGCTCGTCGACCGGTTCTCTGCCGATTTTTGCCTCTAACAGCTTCGCGGGGTCGTCCGCAGCTCAGATCTAGTCTCGTTTTCGTCTGAGGTCGTCGAAAAGTGGCCGGTCCAGCCCTACTCCCTTCCGACGTGGGTATCGTTTCTGTTTTTCGTCGTTTTTCGGCGCTGGCCACCGTTCTACCCGCCAAGGCTACCACCAATCGACCGGTCTTCCTATGGCGCTCCCTCGGCTAGCGGTGGTCGAGCCTAGATCGGCACCAGTCACCGAAAAATTCCTCTCCCTCTCTCGGTTCACTTTCTCGATTTCTCTCTCCCTTCTCACCGTCGTTCACCGCCTCTTTTGGGTTGCTGGTGGCTCGGCTGCCTTCCTCGATGGCCTCCAGGTCGTCGGTGGTGGTCGTCCGGTGGTGAATCCCTCGAGTTCAGCTTCTTCGTTGTTCGCCTGTTTTCGTTTCAGAAAATCGCATTTCGCGATTTTTCTATTATTTATTTATTTATTTATTTATTTGTTTATTTATTTATTTATTATTATTTAAATCATTATTTTATTATTATTTTTACCAAAATATCTAAAAAATATATATTTAATTCATTTAATCCGTAAATGAATTTCTCAGTCCGATTTTACCTTTTCGGTATATTTTTCAATTATTTTTGGGATTATTTTTCGAAGCGAAAATTCTAATTTATTCCAATAAATTCATATCTTGATCAATTTAACCCGAAATTTAATTATTTCTTCGTTATTGATCAAGATTCTCAAATCCATTATTTTTAATAAAATTTTCTTGTCCCGATAAATACTGAATTTTGGTCTTTTGATCGTTTTACCCTTCACGTGTTCGGGAATACCATTTTAATCCTTTTGCACTTTTAAATGCACTCGAAAATTTCTATTCATTCCATTTACTCTTACGATAAAAAAATTTAGGTCTTACAGACCATTCTTCCTCGGGACGAGGCGAAGTTATTTAAGAACTTTCATGCTTTTGATGACCGATCTGATTACTTGATCATGCAGGTATTTTTCTGCCTTTTTCATTTTTTCTTCTTAGTTAATTGTATCTTGATATCTATTGTTAATTTCTGGCAGCGCAACAAGTGATTGCTAATAACGCGTCGCATAGAGCTTACCGGTCTTAGGCGGATGTTGAGCTTGACCGATTAAGAACTGAAAAGGCCGAATGGCAAAATGAGAGAACCCAATACATAAGGCTCCCCAAGCATCTTGATAGATTGAAGAAAGAAAAGGAAGAGTTGAACCTTGAGCACCTCCGCCTTCAAAGAGCGCATACTGCCACTTGTGAAGAGCTGAACTCTTTCAAGTCCAATTATGATGTCGTTCTTGCTCAATACCAAGACCTTCAGACTAATTATAGTAGGTTAGAAGAAGAGAATTTGAAGCTGCGTCAAGAGTCTCAATCTTCCACCGTTAGTCCAGAGGTGCGTGATCAGATTCGTTCCAAAGCAGTCAAAGAGTATCGTTTATCACAAGACTATTACGACAAGAAGGTTTTATTCTCTACTGCTTTCGTCAAATATGGTTTTTATATGGCACGCTCCTGATTGGAGAAAGAGAGATCCGACGAGTCCTGTTTCGAACTGCAATGGTCCAAGCAAGTGGAATAGTATACAAATGAATTCCTGGATTGGACAAACTATGAGCCTAATGGTGAAGACTTTGCCACCTACATGGAGAAGGGGGCTCACGATAATCTTTCCAATCTTAGGGGTCCTTGGGAGCCTCATCGGTAGGAAGGAGTGATTGATGCATTAGGTGATTTGGACGATGAAGAACTAGATTCTCCCTGCGAAAGTGCTTCTCCGGCTGCGAAGGAATAGATTTTAGGCATGTTTTTCATTTTACATATTTATTGTTACCTCTTTTTCTGATGGATCATGAGTTTGGTTCCGATAGGTTCGAGATTGAAAATTTACCGTTGTAGTTTCAGGATTCTAAGTTAGATCCATCTCTGATCTTATTCTTTCAGCCCATGGGCCCACCATTCCGGCCTCTTCCTCATCAATGTATCCTGAGTCCTCGCCTTCGGGACTTTCAATAGTCATAATATTCTGGCGTCTAAAACTTCCAATAATTTCTCATACTGAGTCTCTCATTCTGTGATGCTTTGGTCCCATCGCAGCTTGATGCCTTCCACCCGTTGCTGTTCTACGCACGGGATCTTATATACCTTGGCGTCTCACTCCTTCTGCAGCCTCTTGCATTAGGCTTACTGCCGCCTCTTGTAACAAATCTTCCGTAACTATGCTAACAGGGTCTCTGGCGATGCCGCCCGTTCCTCTCATGCTATGAATGTCACGCGGAACGTCAGAATTATTCGACATACCCCGGGGGCTTCGCGTCGTGCTACCAATGTCTCCTCCGTAGTAAATGTCTCTAGCCCTGGGAATGTCTGCAATGTCGGGAATGTTTGCCATGCCAGGGATGTCTCTAATGCCGAGAATAGATCGCAGTATTCCTCCATCTTCCATCATGCCGGGAGGGACGTGCTGCATGCCGCCATGGTTGGTCATTCCTTGGGAGATTCCTGTCATGTGGCCAATGTCTCCCAAGCCGCGGGTGTTTCCAATATCTCCCAATCTGTGTGAGGATCGCGGCATACCATCACCTGGAATGAATCGTGGCCTGCCTTCAGCATTATCCATGTCGGGAAGAGTTCTCGGCATGCCTTCAGCATTCTCCATGTCGGGAAGAGTTCTCGGCATGCCTTTAGCATTCTGTGAATTTTGGCTTTCTCCTACCAAATGTTGGACGATAGGCGGTAAATTCACAAGCGGGAACACACCCTTGAAAAGGTCCACCATTATCCGCAAAGCTTGGACGATTTCTTCCCCTTGCTTCTGCATTGCTTCGAATTCAGCGACAGGAATCTCCATCATATTCGGTCCTCTCGGCATCATCGCTCCCTCTCCGAACTCAGTCACGGGAGAACTCGCCATGTCTTCACTATCCTCGCATCTGACGGCTGCTAAACGTGTCTGTACCATCTTTTCAGAATGACTTTTTCTTCAGATTCCCACAGACGATGCCAATTGTTGTTGTCAATATCAACAATGATGAATTACTGACGTATCCACCTCGATCTTCGTGCTACGTGCTCTAGAATATTCTGTAAAAAATGAAATGATCAGAGGGATGCAGGGGTTGTTCCTTGCGTTTACACTCCGATGCTTAAGTCAGAGAGTGATTTTAGCAGAGTTTCAGTAGGAAATTTTATTCTGGTCTAAAGAATCAAACCTGACCCCTATTTATATGGAGTTTCTTTGTTCTTTAATTACGCTTTTGTCCTTTTCTAAAAATGTCTTGATACATAAGATCATACTCAGATATGCCATGTGGCCCAGTATGATTTACTGAAATAGCATCAAAATTATTATTCATAACAGAAACAAATCTCCAATCTCAATTATATGCTTTAAGAGCATACAAATATAAACTTGTTTGCAGATTAAGAGAGAAAAGATGATATGAGAATGACAAGCCCAAAGGATATTCTCCGCAAGTGCACGGGTCGTACAAGTAATAATGGGATTTGAGTCCCGGAATTATTGTCCCAAAGAGAAGTTGACTAGCCTCATTAAGTATCGGTTAATCTTACCCTAAGTATATCTAATAAATTATGAAATTAAAGTACTGAAAATAATAACACTAAAAACTAAGCAAAAATAAAACCAAACTAAAAATTACTTACAATGCTCCACGCAAGCAACTACCTACAAAAGAAAATTAAAACAATTAATTAACGCAATCAAAATAAAATGCTAAAATAAAGAACAAAATTAATTAAGCTAAAATTAAACAAACTTAAGGTAAAATGTGAATGTAATTAAACTAACTAAGAAAATACAATTTAAACTAACTTAAAGTCTAATAAGATAAAAATCTACTTACCTAAAGAAATTCTTAAACTTAACTCTAACTAAATGCTAATAAAACAAAATCTAACTAATGCATGCAAATAAATTAAATATAAATTAATTCTAAATATAACTCATAAAATACTAAACTAAAAATTAAATCCTAACATGTATAAGCTAAAATTAACTATTAACTAAGACTTAAAACTAAAGATTAAATTAACAACTTAAAATATTAAATTTAACTATCAATTACGACTATCCTAACTAATACTAATGAAAACAATCCAAAATGCAATAAACATCAAATTGCAAAGAAGCAATAGCCAAACGTGGCCTTAGACAACTTCAAAACAAAGTGGTCCCGATAAGCTGTTACTATTCATTATCTTTCCAAATTGCATTTCCAGGCATGCTCGACTATGTCCTCTGCTCAGGTCCTTCATACATGCTCCCGATCTGCTTGCTGAAGCACACGTCCAGGCCTGCTGTCTGCTGCATTCGGTCTGTCCACACCTCTTGGCTTTGCCCAGCTCACTGCACGTACTCCTCACTGCTCCAGGAGATAAGTTCACATACTGCTAGCTTGTCTCGCACTGTAAGCTCAGTCTCTGCTCTTACTGCCAGGTCCTGCTTCTGCTGTTGCTAATCCAGCTCCCGATTTTGTCCTTTATTGCTATAGGCGTTGCTGATCTGCTTCTTTTTACTGCTGCCTCCAGATGCACCCTGCACATTCTCGTACCGTGAGTGTTGTATGTCATAGCATTCGGCATCATCATTGCACATTTCTGCAATTCTCAGCAATGCAAATCTGGAAATAGATAAAACACAAGCATTAAATTGTAGTATGTAAGTCCAAGGCAGTGAATAAACTATGGAAAACTTAACATGACTGAAATGAAAAGCTAGAATAGGATAAGGAAAGTAAACAGTAAATCAAACATAAAACAAAGGAGAACAGAGAAAAAAAAACAAGCAACCATTCACTGCAACATCCACGGTTTAAGAGACACCAAACTGAACATGAAGCAAAGCCAACTTGCTGGTAAAATAACTTAGAAGAGAGGATACTAATAAGTGAAGAAAATAAAAAAAATTAAACCGATAGAACAGCCGATCCAAACTGAAGAAATAAAACTAAAAACGTTAACAGTAAGAGATGATGAAAAAGAGGATGAACTTTTTATCAATTGAGGAATTTCTTCATTCACAAATAGCAGATCACACTAGAAAATAAAATAAAAATAAAATAAAAGAAGCTCACTCGGTATTAAACATAATATCTTTAAATCAGAAAAAGAGAATAGAGATGCTGAAAACTAAGCCATACATAAATAAGATTAATCGAACATCAACTGAGACATTTCGAGTAGCCACGGTTTCCTTTATTTCTCAGTCAAACCGATATTGTTCCACCATTTCAATATTGTCAATCAATAAACAGATTAATCCCTACATATTAGATCGACAATAATGTCAGGACCCCAATTTTAAATCCTTGACTTTAACCAAAAACCACAATAAATTTTTCGCATTTTTAACTTACCTTTCCTCTCTTCACTGGTTGGGCTGTGATTCGATGTCAGAGTCTTCACTTACCATAATATCCATTCTCATACATACATGTCAATATATTAATTCTGACTGTAGGTGCTTTTATTATACATGTAAGATTTTACAAAATCTAATACAAATACATTCCCCATAATATATAACGTATACATCACTGTGCTGTTTCTATGTTTAGATACACAACTGTACATAATAAGTATACCTGATGAAACGATAGGAACTAGCAGTGGACTCTGGGACACTCTCCCACGATAACTCTCGATCTACTGACGCTCTGTAGAGAGATGTAAAGAAAAGGGGGTGAGCATAACGCGCTCAGTAAGGAAATCAGGCAAGCAAGTAGATATCCACACTATCTACTCAAAATAGTGCTATGCCTTGAAAACATTATTTCCTTAACTCACTTTAAAAGCATGTCTTGAAATATAATATATATACTTGTACAGAATAAATCCCATGTACAAAAATCATGCTTTATTTCTCAAAAGTAGGCATGTAGTGCAACACAATGCATTTATATATAAATCATGCCTTTATGTAAATCATGCCATGTATATTTAAATCACATATAAATATGGCATCAAATGATTCACAACACAAATCGGAGTCCGACCCATCCCTCAGGTCTGTCCGCAGTTTAAATCAGTCAATCAATGTGATATATCATGTGAGACTCTGTGGTAAATACAAATAGTATCCTGGATTATGATCATATCCGAAAAGTGATCCCATGCGACACAGTACTCGGTGTGCGGCAATCACTGCTGTAACGGGAGGATGGTCAGTCCAATGTCAACCGCCAGCTACGTAACACACGGTACAGCGTACACCTCGTGCCCCGGGCACGGTACAAAGTACACCCGTGGACCCTCACAGCCAGGGTCTTTAGCCCTCGAAACCATGGAAATCCTCATAGCCAGGGTCTTTAGCCCTCGAAACCATGGAAATAAGTATACCACGTCTATATCAACCTCATGCGGATATCCTCTCTAGCTATGACACACAGTCACACCAGGAATCAGGCATGGGTTTCAACATGTATTACATATCACATACAGTGTGCGTCTTGAGTGCGACTCACAGTCGTCACTCCGCTCAACACTGTTTCACATCATAAAACTCAACTCTAGTGCGAGTAAACCTCCAGCAACTAGGTCAATGCATAGTTTATGTATCAAATCAAGTACGAGCAACAGCTCCCAGTACTATGCTATGCACAATATCAAAATCAAGTACGAGCAATCGCTCCCAGTACTATGTCATGTATAAACCATGAAGAATCGAGTACGAGCCACACTCTAGTACTCTGTCATGCATATATCATTCAAAGCTGAGTACGAGTAAAACTCCAGTACTCTATCATGCATGTCATGAAAATCTAGTGCGTATCAAAATCCAGCACTAATATTATGTGGAAAACATATGAATCCTAGTGCGAGCTGTGCTCTAGCACGATTCATTCTCACATAATATGATAGATGGCTATTTAAAAAGGGATTGTTTATAAAACATCAAAATCAGCACTAAAAGTGTGCTTAAGTCATATCAACCTTAAAATCATTAGCCCATCTATTTATTTTCATGCTAATAGCATTTAAACACTCACAATAGTATTTTCCATGCTTTTTGCAACTTCTCACAAAAGTTGACTTTTTGACTAACTAGGGGTAAAATCGTAATTTGCCACTATCGGGTCGCAATAATTATTATTCACTTTCTCTGACCCTCAGAGTTTTTAAGTGAATGCAGAAGCAGTTGAAAATACGTGCAGGTATCTCTAACTACTCGTAAAAGTCCCTTACCTCGGATCACGTCTCGTGACCTCACTTCCTCGGTGCTGCTAAATCCCGCAGTCCGATAAGCTCTCGATGTAAACTCCGGAGCTGTAAATAACCATTCCTCAGGTTAATTATCATTTTCCTACTGTATTACACATTAATACAGTTTAATTTCCCTTAATGGGCCTTAAAAATCCTTAATGGGCTTAACTAGGCCTTAAGTCCATTTTCATTTTATTATTTACTTTTGTTGGGCCTATTGGGCTTGTGGGGCCCACCAACTCTTATTGGGCTTGTCTTAGGCCCATTACACCCTATTGGGCCTAAAAATATTGGGCTTGGCCCATTGGGCCTCTCGGCCACATGCCTTGGCCGAGAGCTTAGCCATTCTCGGTTTCCACCATGGCATGCCATACATGCCTATTTCCTAGCCATTTTCACTTAGGCATTTTCACAAACACTTGGTAGGCAACATTACCAATCATCCTATAGTTCATTTAGGCATTTTATCAAACACCTTGGTTGCCAACAATTTACATGTATTAATTAATCAATTTGATTAATTCTAATTATACCATTAACATTAATACATATGTACTAATCCATTTATGTCTTAAAATCAAATTGACATATTTCAATATCCCATTGATCACTCTCGGCCTAACCCTCTTAATGGTGATTTAATATGTTTCAATGCTTAAAACATATATCAACATACTTGAAATCATTCATACATTAACATATATGAAATTGGAAATTAGAAAATATACCAATTGTAGTGTTCTCCTTTTGGCCGAATCTTTGGAGGCTCTCGGTTTGCTCTCTATGGCTCCTTGATAGCCAATTCCAACATATGTTAATCTCCTTTCAATTTGGAACAACTTCCATGAAGAATGCAAGTTCCAAATATGACTAATTCCTAGTGATTTCTAGTGAGAGAAAGCTTGAATGGTTATGTTTCAATGGTGTTCTTCTCTAGCCGGAAATGAGTGATGAAGAAGACAATGGTGTGGCTGCATTTATAAGCCACTTACTTAGCCATTAAGCCTTACTTTTCAGCCACTATGCTTGACTTTCCAAATCTGAACCATGAGTCACCTTATGAGTCACCTTATGAGTCATAGTTAACATTAACTATAGTTAGATATTTATCTCATGGGCTTTTCCAATTGGGCTTCTCGGTTTGGGCTTTCCTAATGGACTTTCGGGCTGAAATTTTTACTATACCTCGGGCCTTTTATTGTCTCAAAATTTGGCCGATCAATTGGTCCAACAATTCGGTCTAAAGGACCTTAGAATTTCGATATACGTTTAGTATACCTTAATGGGCTTTAAAATTTTCACCTTAGGCCCATTACGTTTTTAATCATTAAATTTATTCCGGAATCCTTCCGAATAAATTTTTCTTACTTCCGGGGATGATTATCTTGTATTCTGGCCAAGAATATTTTTCCCCAAATTTTTCTCCACACTTAGGTTAATTTCTAACCTTGATTAGTCAACTATGGTAAAAGTCCAATTTTTTAACTATAGTTGACTTTTTCCTTAACCATTGACTAAGTTGACTTTTTCTTAAATTTTCGAAAGTGTTTTATATCATGTTTTACACTCTCGTCTTTATATTCCAACCGCTCTCGGTGGATAATTTCACTCAAAACTCCTTTTCTCATCGAAAAGGTCCATTTTACCCTTTTTAGCTTTTACTCTCGTTTTGTATGTTCGGGTCTAAATCAAGTTGACTTTCCTTCATGAGCTCTCTACGCTCTCTTATTTTAAGTTCTTATTTTCAGTCAGAATGATTTAGAATGACTCGGTTTAGCCTGTGATACTTATCATCCACATTAGGCACTTTATGTAGCTTTTGCGTGTTAATTCATTTCATTAACACTATAAATCTAGTAAATACTCTTCTTATGATTCAACCATAATTACATAGTGTTCATACACATAGGAATCATAAGGAAATAAGCTACAAAAAATCCGGGTCTGACAATCCTCCCCCACTCAGAAAATTTGGTCCTCCAAATTAGAACCAAGTCAGTCCTCAAATAGGTGAGGGTACTTCTCTCGCATCAGACTCTCTAGCTCCCAAGTAGCTTCCTCTAAAGTATGATGCTGCCAGAGAATCTTCACTAATCCGATGGTCTTCGATCTCAATACCTTCTCCTTCCTATCCAATATCCGAATCGGTCTCTCTACATATGACATGTCCTCTCGGAGCTCCAAAGGCTCGTAACTAATCACATGTGACGGATCCGGGTGATACTTCCGAAGCATCGATATGTGGAAGACGTTGTGGACACCTGATAAGTCCGGTGGCAATGCCAACCTATACGCCTTATCTCCCACTCGGTCAAGTATCTCAAAGGGTCCAATGTAGCGAGGATTTAGTTTCCCTCTCTTCCCAAATCTCGCTATGCCCTTGGAAGGAGAAACTCTCAAAAACACGGATTCACCAACTGCAAACTCTAGTGGCCTACGTCTCCTGTCAGCGTAACTCTTCTGTCTGCTCTGAGCTGTCCTCAGTCTCTCTACTATCAAGCGGACGTCCTCAGATGCTTGCGTAACCAAGTCAGGAGCAAAAATCTTACGGTCACCCACTTCTTCCCATCCAATAGGGGAACGACATCTACGGCCATACAAAGCCTCATACGGTGCCATCCCGATACTCGAATGATGACTGTTGTTGTAGGCGAACTCGGCTAGTGGCAGGTGGTCATCCCAGGAGCCTCGATAGTCTAGCACACATGCTCTCAACATGTCCTCCAGAGTCTGTATAGTCCTCTCTGACTGACCATCTGTCTGAGGATGGAAAGCGGTGCTCAAACTCAACTGGGTTCCCATAGCTTCCTGAAAATGTCCCCAAAAGTGGGATGTGAAGCGGTAATCCCTATCAGAGACTATGCTCACTGGTACACCGTGTAACCTCACTACCTCGCGTACATACAGTTCTGCTAATGAACTCAGAGTATCGGTAGCTCTCATAGCTAGGAAGTGGGCTGACTTCGTCAGTCTATCAACGATCACCCATATAGCATCGTGATTCCTGCGGGTCCTCGGTAAACCCATCACGAAATCCATGGTGATATGCTCCCATTTCCATGTCGGTATAGGTAGAGGCTGCAACAATCCTGCAGGTTTCTGATGCTCTACCTTCACCTGCTGACATACAAGACACTTTGCCACAAAGTCTGCTACATCTCTCTTCATACCCGACCACCAGTATACCCTCCGGAGGTTCTGATACATCTTGTTACTCCCCGAATGCAACGTATACCTCGACGAATGAGCTTCCGCCAATATCAATCTCCTAAGTCCTGGATCCTCGGGAACACACAATCTGCCTCTGAACCTCAGTAGTCCATCAGAACTCAACTCAAAATCAGTCACGGTGCCCTTCTGCATCTGACTACTCACATCCATACAAAATGGATCAGTCTGCTGAGCCACTCTGATCCTGTCCAACAGGTCCGGCTCCAAGCGTAGACTAGCTATCACATAGCCTGTATCCATGTCAGAAGGCACGGCTCCCAAACTGAGGCTGGCAAACTGCTCTAGCAAATCATGCTCCCTAACCATCATATACGATACCATCCCCAGGCTCTTCTTGCTCAAGGCATCGGCTACAACGTTAGCCTTACCCGGATGATAAAGTATCTCACAATCGTAGTCCTTCAGAAGCTCTAGCCATCTTCTCTGTCTCATGTTCAGCTCTTTCTGCGAGAACAGATACTTGAGGCTCTTGTGGTCGGTAAATATCTGGAACTTCTCGCCGTATAAGTAGTGGCGCCATACCTTCAACGCAAACACTACTGCTGCTAGTTCCAAATCATGGGTCGGATAGTTCTTCTCATGATCCTTCAGCTGTCTGGATCCATAAGCAACTACCTTCCCGTCCTGCATCAATACGCAGCCCAGTCCCTGATGCGAAGCATCGGTATATACTGCAAATCCTCCTGAGCTGGTAGGGATAGTGAGAATCGGAGCGGTGGTCAATCGACGCTTCAACTCCTCAAAACTCTTCTCACAATCCTCGTTCCATATGAACGGTGCACTCTTCCGAGTAAGACGTGTCAACGGAGCAGCCAACTTCGAAAATCCCTCAACGAATCTCCGATAGTATCCAGCTAAACCCAGAAAACTCCTGATCTCGGTGACTGTCTTCGGCTGTTCCCACTGAACTACAGCCTCTATCTTAGATGGATCAACTGATACACCATCTCTCGATATAACATGTCCTAAAAACGAGATCTGTGACAACCAAAAGTCACACTTGCTGAGCTTAGCATATAACTCATGCTCCCGTAACGTCTGCAGCACGATCCTGAGGTGCTCCTCATGCTCCTCCTTGGATCTCGAATACACCAATATGTCATTGATGAAGACGATAACAAACTGGTCCAAGTATGGCTTGAACACATCGTTCATCAAAGCCATGAAAGCAGCTGGAGCATTCGTCAATCCGAATGGCATGACCAAGAACTCATAGTGGCCATATCGGGTACGAAATGCTGTCTTGGGTACATCTCCACTCCGAACCTTCAGCTGATGATACCCAGACCTTAGGTCAATCTTGGAAAAGACCTGTGCTCCCTGTAGCTGATCTAGCAAGTCGTCAATGCGTGGAAGGGGGTACCTATTCTTGATGGTGGCCTTATTCAACAATCGGTAGTCTATACACAATCGGAGGCTCCCATCCTTCTTCCTCACAAACAAAACCGGTGCTCCCCAAGGTGAAACACTCGGTCGTACAAAACCCCTATCCAACAGCTCCTGTAACTGTCTCTTAAGCTCCTCCAGCTCGACTAAGGCCATGCGATATGGTGGTCTCGAAATAGGCTCCGTACCAGGTACCAGATCTATACAGAACTCCATCTCTCTGTCTGGTGGTAACCCTGGCAATTCATCCGGGAAAACATCAGGGTACTCACTGACCACAGTGATATCTGCCAACTCCGGATGTGCCTTATCCATATCTACCACGTACGCAATGAAACCTTGATATGTTGAAGGTTTTCTAAATCAGAAGTCATGTAATAATCATATCTACTCCTTTCATTTATCTTTATTAAACTTTACAACATATCTAGTAGGGTTAGGAAACATAACTGTCTTAGCGTAACAATCTAAAACAGCATGGTTTGCAGATAGCCAATCCATTCCTAATATTATATCAAAGTCGCTCATACTTAGTAATATTAGATTGGCTGTCATCTCCTTATCCCCTACTCTCAACTTGCAGTCATTATATACATATTCTACAACTTGACTACTATTCATAGGCGTACTGATTAACATCATCATACATAAACGTGTACGCTCTACATGTCTCTCTAATTTACATGCAAATGATGGCGATACAAAAGAATGCGTGGCACCAGGATCAATTAAAATATATGCTTCAATATCATAAATCAGGATGTTACCTCGAATCACATCCGATGAAGCATCAGCCGTTCCCTGGTCCAAAGCATGTACTCGCCCTTGACCCATCACTTGTTTCCCTTTCTCCTCTGCCGTCGCTCTACCTCTCTGAGCAGACGTACCAGCTGGAGCTCTATCATACTCCATGCCCCTCTGTGGTGCAGTCACATATGGCGCTGAGCACTCTCTAGCCAGATGCCCCTGTTTCCCACATCGGAAACATACCATAGCACCTTGTGAACACGGTCTATCTCCATGTGATCTACCGCATCTTCTGCACTGATCTGCAGCAGGTCTCGGTCCTCCTATCATAATGCCCTTCGCTGGGGCTGCAGTCGGATAAGCAGGAGATCTAGCATATCTTTCTCGTGTCCCCTCTATCCGTGATCTCTTACCGAAGGATCTCTTTCCCCCTCGATAACTAAAATCTCTAGCGGGTCTCTTCTTCTGCAAGTCTAGGCTACGGCTAAACTTCCCAAACTCAGAAGCATTCCTCTCGTAGTCCTGCTCACATAGTTGCGCCCTGCGCACTGCCTCCTCATAGGTCACTATGTCTAATGGGACCAACTTGGACCGTAGCACCGGTCTCAACCCGTCGATAAATCTGTGGACCTTCCTGGTCTCACTATACATAGTATCCGGGTCGTATCTTCCTAAGGATAGGAATCGAGTCTCATACTCGTCCACCGATAAACTCCCCTGGTTGAGTCTCAAAAACTCTGCATGTAACTTCCGCTGTGCGGTGTCAGGAATAAACTGCCTCCTAAAGGCCTCCCGAAATATATCCCAAGTGATATCCGTGTGTCGGGATCTCAATATAGGTCTGGTGGACTTCCACCAATGTTCTGCGGCTCCCTTCAGTAGGAACGTAGCAAACGCGACCATCTCCGAGGTCGTACACTCGATGTATCCATAGAGCTTCTCTAGCTCTGCCAACCACTCCTCCGCAGCTACGGGGTTCTTGACCCCACTAAATGATGGAGGTCTAAACTTCTGAAACTCCCTCAACCGATGCAAGTCACATCCATATCCTAATCTACTGCCACCCGAAACCGGTGAGGGTGTAGGAGTATCTACAGTCCTCTGTGCATCAGCTGTCTGCGTAGGTGTATCAGGGGCAACTGCCTCTCCAGTAGCAGCTCCTGCCTCCTGTCTCTGCCTACCTGGCATCGTTTGTGCCAGTATCTCTATAATAGTCTCGAGACCACGCTCTAATCTCGTGAAGCGCGTCTCAGCACAATCGGGTGCCTCAGTAGCACCTGCAGTCTCATGCGTAGGTAATGGCCTGGCAGCGGCTCGTCCCTCGGGTCTCTCTCCCCGGCCTCGAGCCCTACCTCTCATACCTCTACCACTACGCGTATTTGCCATTTAGGCAAGGTTCCTGCATTCATAATAATGAATTAGTCCATCTCCTATCTGGTATACACAGTTATATCTAAACACAGCACAGTACTATGGGGATGTACACTTTCCTATTTTCTAACACCAACTCACATCAGACCAACCTCTGCTCTGATACCATCCTGTCAGGACCCCAATTTTAAATCCTTGACTTTAACCAAAAACCACAATAAATTTTTCGCATTTTTAACTTACCTTTCCTCTCTTCACTGGTTGGGCTATGATTCGATGTCAGAGTCTTCACTTACCATAATATCCATTCTCATACATACATGTCAATATATTAATTCTGACTGTAGGTGCTTTTATTATACATGTAAGATTTTACAAAATCTAATACAAATACATTCCCCATAATATATAACGTATACATCACTGTGCTGTTTCTATGTTTAGATACACAACTGTACATAATAAGTATACCTGATGAAACGATAGGAACTAGCAGTGGACTCTGGGACACTCTCCCACGATAACTCTCGATCTACTGACGCTCTGTAGAGAGATGTAAAGAAAAGGGGGTGAGCATAACGCGCTCAGTAAGGAAATCAGGCAAGCAAGTAGATATCCACACTATCTACTCAAAATAGTGCTATGCCTTGAAAACATTATTTCCTTAACTCACTTTAAAAGCATGTCTTGAAATATAATATATATACTTGTACAGAATAAATCCCATGTACAAAAATCATGCTTTATTTCTCAAAAGTAGGCATGTAGTGCAACACAATGCATTTATATATAAATCATGCCTTTATGTAAATCATGCCATGTATATTTAAATCACATATAAATATGGCATCAAATGATTCACAACACAAATCGGAGTCCGACCCATCCCTCAGGTCTGTCCGCAGTTTAAATCAGTCAATCAATGTGATATCATGTGAGACTCTGTGGTAAATACAAATAGTATCCTGGATTATGATCATATCCGAAAAGTGATCCCATGCGACACAGTACTCGGTGTGCGGCAATCACTGCTGTAACGGGAGGATGGTCAGTCCAATGTCAACCGCCAGCTACGTAACACACGGTACAGCGTACACCTCGTGCCCCGGGCACGGTACAAAGTACACCCGTGGACCCTCACAGCCAGGGTCTTTAGCCCTCGAAACCATGAAAATCCTCATAGCCAGGGTCTTTAGCCCTCGAAACCATGGAAATAAGTATACCACGTCTATATCAACCTCATGCGGATATCCTCTCTAGCTATGACACACAGTCACACCAGGAATCAGGCATGGGTTTCAACATGTATTACATATCACATACAGTGTGCGTCTTGAGTGTGACTCACAGTCGTCACTCCGCTCAACACTGTTTCACATCATAAAACTCAACTCTAGTGCGAGTAAACCTCCAGCAACTAGGTCAATGCATAGTTTATGTATCAAATCAAGTACGAGCAATAGCTCCCAGTACTATGCTATGCACAATATCAAAATCAAGTACGAGCAATCGCTCCCAGTACTATGTCATGTATAAACCATGAAGAATCGAGTACGACCCACGCTCTAGTACTCTGTCATGCATATATCATTCAAAGCTGAGTACGAGTAAAACTCCAGTACTCTATCATGCATGTCATGAAAATCTAGTGCGTATCAAAATCCAGCACTAATATTATGTGGAAAACATATGAATCCTAGTGCGAGCTGTGCTCTAGCACGATTCATTCTCACATAATATGATAGATGGCTATTTAAAAAGGGATTGTTTATAAAACATCAAAATCAGCACTAAAAGTGTGCTTAAGTCATATCAACCTTAAAATCATTAGCCCATCTATTTATTTTCATGCTAATAGCATTTAAACACTCACAATAGTATTTTCCATGCTTTTTGCAACTTCTCACAAAAGTTGACTTTTTGACTAACTAGGGGTAAAATCGTAATTTGCCACTATCGGGTCGCAATAATTATTATTCACTTTCTCTGACCCTCAGAGTTTTTAAGTGAATGCAGAAGCAGTTGAAAATACGTGCAGGTATCTCTAACTACTCGCAAAAGTCCCTTACCTCGGATCACGTCTCGTGACCTCACTTCCTCGGTGCTGCTAAATCCCGCAGTCCGATAAGCTCTCGATGTAAACTCCGGAGCTGTAAATAACCATTCCTCAGGTTAATTATCATTTTCCTACTGTATTACACATTAATACAGTTTAATTTCCCTTAATGGGCCTTAAAAATCCTTAATGGGCTTAACTAGGCCTTAAGTCCATTTTCATTTTATTATTTACTTTTGTTGGGCCTATTGGGCTTGTGGGGCCCACCAACTCTTATTGGGCTTGTCTTAGGCCCATTACACCCTATTGGGCCTAAAAATATTGGGCTTGGCCCATTGGGCCTCTCGGCCACATGCCTTGGCCGAGAGCTTAGCCATTCTCGGTTTCCACCATGGCATGCCATACATGCCTATTTCCTAGCCATTTTCACTTAGGCATTTTCACAAACACTTGGTAGGCAACATTACCAATCATCCTATAGTTCATTTAGGCATTTTATCAAACACCTTGGTTGCCAACAATTTACATGTATTAATTAATCAATTTGATTAATTCTAATTATACCATTAACATTAATACATATGTACTAATCCATTTATGTCTTAAAATCAAATTGACATATTTCAATATCCCATTGATCACTCTCGGCCTAACCCTCTTAATGGTGATTTAATATGTTTCAATGCTTAAAACATATATCAACATACTTGAAATCATTCATACATTAACATATATGAAATTGGAAATTAGAAAATATACCAATTGTAGTGTTCTCCTTTTGGCCGAATCTTTGGAGGCTCTCGGTTTGCTCTCTATGGCTCCTTGATAGCCAATTCCAACATATGTTAATCTCCTTTCAATTTGGAACAACTTCCATGAAGAATGCAAGTTCCAAATATGACTAATTCCTAGTGATTTCTAGTGAGAGAAAGCTTGAATGGTTATGTTTCAATGGTGTTCTTCTCTAGCCGGAAATGAGTGATGAAGAAGACAATGGTGTGGCTGCATTTATAAGCCACTTACTTAGCCATTAAGCCTTACTTTTCAGCCACTATGCTTGACTTTCCAAATCTGAACCATGAGTCACCTTATGAGTCACCTTATGAGTCATAGTTAACATTAACTATAGTTAGATATTTATCTCATGGGCTTTTCCAATTGGGCTTCTCGGTTTGGGCTTTCCTAATGGACTTTCGGGCTGAAATTTTTACTATACCTCGGGCCTTTTATTGTCTCAAAATTTGGCCGATCAATTGGTCCAACAATTCGGTCTAAAGGACCTTAGAATTTCGATATACGTTTAGTATACCTTAATGGGCTTTAAAATTTTCACCTTAGGCCCATTACGTTTTTAACCATTAAATTTATTCCGGAATCCTTCCGAATAAATTTTCCTTACTTCCGGGGATGATTATCTTGTATTCTGGCCAAGAATATTTTTCCCCAAATTTTTCTCCACACTTAGGTTAATTTCTAACCTTGATTAGTCAACTATGGTAAAAGTCCACTTTTTTAACTATAGTTGACTTTTTCCTTAACCATTGACTAAGTTGACTTTTTCTTAAATTTTCGAAAGTGTTTTATATCATGTTTTACACTCTCGTCTTTATATTCCAACCGCTCTCGGTGGATAATTTCACCCAAAACTCCTTTTCTCATCGAAAAGGTCCATTTTACCCTTTTTAGCTTTTACTCTCGTTTTGTATGTTCGGGTCTAAATCAAGTTGACTTTCCTTCATGAGCTCTCTACGCTCTCTTATTTTAAGTTCTTATTTTCAGTCAGAATGATTTAGAATGACTCGGTTTAGCCTGTGATACTTATCATCCACATTAGGCATTTTATGTAGCTTTTGCGTGTTAATTCATTTCATTAACACTATAAATCTAGTAAATACTCTTCTTATGATTCAACCATAATTACATAGTGTTCATACACATAGGAATCATAAGGAAATAAGCTAAAAAAAATCCGGGTCTGACAAATAATGAATCAGAACATCATGATCGGCATTGATGATTAAAGCTTTGAAAATGATGTGGACTACAACCAAGAAATGGATTAAAACTTCTAGCAAGAAAATGATTTGAACGTGTAAAGTAAATTGGATTGGTAAAGACTAATTCTAAGAAACCGAGATATATGAATTTAAAAATAAGAGATTTCCATAATCAATTCAATTGAATAGAACAATAGCTAAAAAAATATGGAAGCTAGAAAAAAAACTATTCGGTAGAATAATGAAAAAGCAAGGAAAGTAAGACTTTTTAAAGTTAACCTAAAAAAAACTATTCTACCCTAATTTTCACCTACTCCTAAATTACTTCTATTCTAACCTCGACTACCTCCCTTTTCAATTGCCATCTTTTTCTATTTATACACACACTTAGGGGTACAATTGTAATTTTTCCATCCTAGACAAGTTGGCATTGTTTGGCCACTTGTCTTCACACCATTGGCTCCTTGAAAAATAATATTTCCATGTCATCTGTCTTTTTGTCCAATTGGATGTGCTAGGCTCGTGTTGTCCGCGTGGTCCAATCTCGATTTTAGCCCAATTTCGATCCATTTTCTACCGAAATATTCAAAATTCATCTGGCTTTGATTTATCTGCAAACATGAGAATTTTAATTAAATAAAGGGGATGATTAACAAAATAAATTAGGGATTTAAATAATTAATTAGAAAATTAAGCACAAATAATTCTATTTTCATAGAATTATCACACCCCCAAACTTGAGCTTTTGCTTGTCCTCAAGCAAAACAAAATAATTGTAGGAATGACAAGTACTAAATACAATAATTTCTCCAATGTTATCCTCAAAGAAAAAGTACAGACTATGATCTTAAAGAATCACAATTATAAGTCAAACACTCACAATTATTCAATCATAAGTCCTAACCCAAATTGGACTCCTCGTGTGTGTGTGTGAAAATGTCAAAGTCACTTCACAGTACATTGCTCGGATCAGATTATGCAAACACAGTAAATGCAAAGTCAATGACATGTGATCATTCCCATAAGTTTGCTTTTCACTTCTCTCTCCACTAATGTAGTCACACTTAACCAAAGATCAGTAGGACTTCATTAAGCTTGTAATGTAAGGCTGGGGCTAAGGTATGATAAAGTCGATTTAGGTTTAAATACCTCTTAACATGCATTATTTTCTAGGATCTTTAACGTAAGATCTCAATTTATTTTCCCCCAAACTTATTTATTTCACTAGAAATTTTATTCTATTTTTCATCTTTCTTCTTTTCTTTTTCTTTTTCTTTTTCTTTTTCTTCTTTTTTTTTTCAAAATTTTTTTTCCGAATAAATACTCCTTCACTATCACTTAATACCCATATGTACAAAGCTCACAATATATCCCAATAAATTTTCATGCTTTCGGGGTAAGGGATAGGAAAAGAGTATTTAAGCTAAGGAAAATAACGCAGGTGTATTTACAGAGAAAAGTTTATTTGGCCCAGATGGGTGACTAGGGGTAAAATATGTACAGGGATGGCTAGAAAGGCTCAAACGATCCAAAGATGGCCTAAATCATCTCCCTAATTAAGTGTGATCTAATATTTCGCCTCGAGATTAGATCAAACAAATTCTAGAATATGATACACAAAATCAACTAAACAAATGCAATCCTAAGTCCACATAAGCTTTCTCTAAATAAATATACAGATTCATGACATGACATGTGCGTAAGATGAGGAATCACAATCAGAATCAAGACAAATTCAAGAATTCAACTTCATGCTTTTCCTATAATCATGCTTCTCAGTCAATCAAAATCAGACTTAATCATGGGGTCATATCATCGGAATATGGGAAAACTACATGCTAAGCACTAAATCATCCAAAAATCAAACAGTTTAAGCTCAGATTTTCGAAAAAAATTTGAAAAAATTTTCAATTTTACCCAAATTTTTAAAAAATGCTCAAGTAATATCCCCTCGCCCAAACTTAAAGTGCACAATGTCCTCAGTGTGTTAATAATATAAACAATTAAGCTCAAGAACAGAGTACTCCCCTATCTGATGTTGATGAACAATTGAAGCTTGATTGAAAACGTAATACTGTAAAGGCAACCTACAAAATAAACAAAGAAAGAAACAGCAGAAAAAAAAAATAACTATATATAAAAAGTGAAAAGGAAAACACAGCCACTTCAAATGCAGCTGAAGAAAACAACACTCAGCAGCAGAGCGAAGAGTAGGAGGGTCAGCCAAAATGGTGACAGAATGTTGACAGTTAATTCCTCCTTTGCTCTTTCTACTTCCTTTTTTCTCCCAGATTTCTTATGTTCAAACATTTTATCTTCCTTAACCTCTATCTTAAAACACTCTTGAGAGTCATCAGGGAGCTTCAAAGGTTGGAAAACATTAAACTTTACTTCCTAATCTTGGACCCTCATCGTTAACTCCCCCTTTTGCACATCAATTATCATCCTACCAGTAGCTAGGAAAGGTCTGCCTAAAATAATGGGGACTTCCCTGTCTTCCTCCATATCTAGTACAATAAAATCTGCAGGGAAAATAAACTTGTCCACCTTTACTAAGACATCCTCAATGACCCCCTTCAGTTATTTAATGGATCGATCCGCTAGCTGAAGGGTCATTGTGGTGGGCTTGGCATCCCCTATTCCTAACTTATGATAGATAGACAATGGCATTAAATTTATACTAGCTCCTAAATCACACAGGGCTCTACCAAAGAATAAATTTCTAATAGTGCAGCGTATGCTAAAACTCCCAGGATCTTTGAGCTTGGGGGGTAATTTCCTCTGGATAATGGCACTACATTTCTCAGTTAAGGCCACTGTCTCATAATCTTCCAATCTCCTTTTCCTAGAGAGGATATCCTTCAGAAACTTCACATAACTTTGCATTTGCTTTAAAGCATCTGCGAAAGGAATGTTGATGTGAAGCTTCTTAAAAACCTTAAGAAATTTGACGAATTGTTGATCCGGTTTTTGACTTTGGAACCTCTGAAGAAAGGTACTGGTGGTCTAACTGGAAGGGATGTAGTGGAAATAGGTGTAGCATCTAAGGATGATGACGGCTGTGAAGTAGAAAAGGTATAGATGAAGAAGTGCCTAGCTTGGATTCTTTTGTAGCCTGATCCTGATGTTCCTGCTCTTTCTGAGCTGCTTCTTTAGGACTTATGAGTTCTTCAACTATGGGCTCAACAGGATTAGACTTAACTTGTGTCTCCTCTAGCTCTTTATCGCTCCTAAGGGTGATGGATTTAACATGTTCCTTACCCTCCCTTTGCCTAACAGGATTAGCTTCAGTGTTACTAGGAAGGGTCCCTTGAGGACGTTGGCTAAGAGCATTTACTATTTATCCTACCTGAACCTCTAAGTTCTTAATTGAAGCAGCTTGATTTTGCAGGATAGTCGTGAACATTTCCTCAAGCGAGGATTTCTTCTCAGCTGTTGGTAAGTGCTGGGGTTGCATAGGCTGTGGTGGTGGTGGTGGTTGATGGAAGTGAGGTGGATGATGCTGAAATTGAGGTGGGGATGGTTGATGGCATGGAAATGGATGGTGTGAAAATTGCGACTGTGGTGGTACCTGAACCAGTGGAGCTTGAAAACTAGGGGGTCCTACAGGTCTAGAGCTAGAAGTTTGTCCTTGGTTTTGGCTCCAGGAGAAGTTAGGATGGTTCCTCCACTCTGGATTATAGGTGTTTGAAAAAGGGTTATTCTGTTGCTTAGGGGGGGTAACATACTGAACCGATTCTAAGTTGAGCAGACACCTATCTACAGAGTGGGTACCACTACACAGCTCGCAGGAAAGAAAAGGATTTGGGCAGAATAAATCAGATTAGGACTGGTAAAAGGATTATGCTGGCTACTGAGCGACTCTACCTTCTTCGTAAGGTTAGCGATTTGAGATGTCAAGGTAGACAGCATGTCGAGCTCATAAATACCCGCCGACTTCTTAGGTAATTGCCTCTCCAAGGACCATAGATAGTTGTTAGCAGTCATCTTTTCTAACAACTCGTAAGCTTCCTCCTCTGTTTTACACATTAGTGCTCCACCCGTAGCAACGTCAACAATGGTCCTATTCTGGCTTGTAAGTCCATTGTAGAAGGTCTGGACTTGCAGCCACAAAGGTAGGCCATGGTGAGGGCACTTCCTAAGAAGCTTCTTATATCGTTCCCATGCTTCGTAAAGAGTTTTCGAGTCGAACTGGGCAAAGGACGATATATCACTACGGAGTCTGGCCATTTTAGAGGGAGGGAAAAACTTAGCTAAAAATTGATGGGCTAACTCGTCCCATGTAGAAATGGATCCTAGAGGCAAGGAGGTTAACCAGTGTCGCGCCCTATCCCTAAGTGAGAAGGGGAATCATCTAAGCCTAAGCGCATCATCAGATAATCCATTCTGTTTGAACGTGTTGCACAAGTCCAGGAATTGCCCAAGGTGAGCATGTGGGTAATCGTGTGGAAGCCCACTGAACTGTAAAGAAGTCTGGATCATCTGATGCAGGCTTAATTTCAAAATTGTTAGCAGGGATAGCTGGTGGCCTAATGTCGGTATAATAACCTCTGATAGTCGGCACCGCATAATCTCCAATGGTCCTAATTTCCCTATTTTCTGTCATCATGTTTTGCAGCGGAGCTATAAATATCCTAGAGTCCTTTCGAATTTTCCTAAGAGTGCGTTCAATTTCAGGATCTAGAGGAAAGCAATCAAAACTCCTGGCTCTACTCATGTAAACATCAGAAAGTCCTTAGAAAAATATTTTTAAGTTTTTTTTTTTCAATTCACTAATCTAGATTAAACTTCTAAATATTTACACCCTAAATATTTACAAGCTAAAATTACACCTAAACATAATTTCACCGATATTAATTAACGACTAATTAAAACTTCCCCGACAAGGGCGCCAAAAACTTGACACGCCTAAAGGGTATTGCCCGCAAGTGCACAGGTCGTACAAGTAATAATGGGATTTGAGTCCCGGAATTATTGTCCCACAGAGAAGTTGACTAGCCTAATTAAGTACCAGTTAATCTTACCCTAAGTATATTCTAGCAAATTATGAAATTAAAGTGGGTGATCAACTAAGGCTAAAAATTAAAAGTACTAAAAATAATAACACTAAAAACTAAGCAAAAATAAAACCGAGCTAAAAATTACTTACAATGCTCCACACAAGCAACTACTTACAAAAGAAAATTAAATCAGTTGATTAACGCAATCAAAATAAAATGTTAAAATAAAGAACAAAATTAATTAAGCTAAAATTAAACAAACCTAAGGTAAAATGTGAATGTAATTAAACTAACTAAGAAGATGCAATTTAAACTAACTTAAAGTCTAATAAGATAAAAATCTACTTACCTAAAGAAATTCTTAAACTTAACTCTAACTAAATGCTAATAAAACAAAATCTAACTAATGCATGCAAATAAATTTAATCTAAATTAATTCTAAATATAACTCATAAAATACTAAACTTAAAATTAAATCCTAACATGCCTAAGCTAAAATTAACTATTAACTAAGACTTGAAACTAAAGATTAAATTAGCAACTTACAAAATTAAATTTAACTATCAATTACCACTATCCTAACTAATACTAATGAAAACAACCCAAAATGCAATAAACATCAAATTGCAAAGAAGCAATAGCCAAACGTGACCTTAGACAACTTCAAAACAAAGTGGTCCCGATAAGCTGTTACTGTTCATTATCTTTTCAAATTGCATTTCTAGGCATGCTCGGCTATATCCTCTGCTCAGGTCCTTCATACATGCTCTCGGTCTGCTTGCTGAAGCGCACGTCCAGGCCTGCTGTCTGCTGCATCCGGTCTGTCCACACCTCTTGGCTTTGCACAGCTCACTGCACGTACTCCTTGCTGCTCCAGGAGATAAGTTCACATACTGCTAGCTTGTCTCGCACTGTAAGCTCAGTCTCTCTTACTTCCAGGTCCTGCTTCTACTGTTGCTAATCCAGCTCTCAATTTTATCCTATAGTGCTACAGGCGTTGCTGATCTGCTTCTTCTTACTGTTGCCTCCAAATGCACCCTGCACACTCTCGATACCGTGAGTGTTGTATGTCACAACATTCGGCATCATCGTCGCATATTTCTACAATTCTCAGCAATGCAAATCTGGAAATAGATAAAACACAAGCACTAAATTGTAGTATGTAAGTTCAAGGCAGTGAATAAACTATGGAAAACTTAACATGACTGAAATGAAAAGCTAGAATAGGAGAAGGAAAGTAAACAGTAAATCAAACATAAAACAGAGGAGAATAGAGAAAAAAAAAACAAGCAACCATTCACTGCAACATCCACGGTTTAAGAGACACCAAACTGAACATGAAGCAAAGCCAACTTGCTGGTAAAATAACTTAGAAGAGAGGATACTAATAAGTGAAGAAAATAAAAAAAATTAAACCGATAGAACAACCGATCCAAACTGAAGAAATAAAACTAAAAACGTTAACAATAAGAGATGATGAAAAAGAGCATGAACTTTTTATTAATTGAGGAATCTCTTCATTCACAAATAACAGATCACACTAGAAAATAAAATAAAAATAAAATAAAAGAAGCTCACTCGGTATTAAACATAATATCTTCAAATAAGAAAATGAGAATATAGATGCTGAAAACTAAGCCATAGTGAATAAGATTAATCCAACATCAACCGAGACATTTCCAGTAGCCACGGTTTCCTTTATTTCTCAATCAAACCGATATTGTTCCACCATTTCAATATTACCAGTCAATAAACAGATTAATCCCAACATATTAGATCGACAATAATGAATCAGAACATCATGATCGGTATTGATGATTAAAGCTTTGCAAATGATGTGGACTACAACCAAGAAATGGATTAAAACTTCTAGCAAGAAAATGATTTGAACGTGTAAAGTAAACTGGATTGGTAAAGACTAATTCTAAGCAACCGAAATATATGGATTTAAAAATAAGAGATTTCCATAATCAATTCAATTGAATAGAACAGTAGCTAAAAAAATATGGAAGCTAGAAAAAAAAACTATTTGGCAGAATAATGAAATAGCAAGGAAAGTAAGACTTTTTAAAGTTAACCTAAAAAAAACTATTCTACCCTAATTTTCACCTACTCCTAAATTACTTCTATTCTAACCTAGACTACCTCCCTTTTCAATTGCCATCTTTTTTCTATTTATACACACACTTAGGGGTACAATTGTAATTTTTTCATCCTAGATGGCAGAATAATGAAATAGCAAGGAAAGTAAGACTTTTTAAAGTTAACCTAAAAAAAACTATTCTACCCTAATTTTCACCTACTCCTAAATTACTTCTATTCTAACCTAGACTACCTCCCTTTTCAATTGCCATCTTTTTTCTATTTATACACACACTTAGGGGTACAATTGTAATTTTTTCATCCTAGATGAGTTGACATTGTTTGGCCACTTGTCTTCACACCATTGGCTCCTTGAAAAATAATATTTCTATGTCATCTGTCTTTTTGTCCAATTGGATGTGCTAGGCTCGTGTTGTCTGCGTGGTCCAATCTCGATTTTAGCCCAATTTCGGTCCATTTTCTATCGAAATATTCAAAATTCATCCGACTTTGATTTATCTGGAAACATGAAAATTTTAATTAAATAAAGGGGATAATTAACAAAATAAATTAGGGATATAAATAATTAATTAGAAAATTAAGCACAAATAATTCTATTTTCATAGAATTATCAGAGAACCATAGAAAAGGATTTGGTTCTCACTAATTAGTTGAATGCATATAAACTAAGTTGTTGATGCAATTTTAATATGAGACAAATCAACGCTGTTGATACTATGATTATGCATACTATTAGATATGGATTGATTCCCCTCAATGTAAGTCAAATCAAACAAATATATTAACATTCAAATTCATAAATCAAAATCAAGCTTCAATAAATTAGATTAATTCAACCTGTATTACTTTATGAATGAATTTAGCACAAATTCAGCGCAAATTCATACCAATCCATTTCTAATGTATACATTTATTAATAAAACGGAATGTAAAATCAAGATAACCCCTAATTCTTCTTAAGATTCAGCAATGTAATAATAATAATAATAATAATAATAATAATAATAATAATAATAATAATAATAATTGTTGTGCATGATAAAAGAATAATAATAGTATGCCACGTGACGTACGAAAAATGCACCCGTGGCGCACGAATAAAACATATGAGAAATGATACAAACCCTGATTAAGATAAAAAGGGCAAAAATGTAATTAATGACAGAGTAAATCCCTATAAATAGAGGTCAGGTATGATTCGTTAACCTAATTCTGAATTTTCCTACTGAAACTCTGCTCAATTCTCTGGCCGACTTAGGCATCGGAGTGCCAACGCAGGGGACAACCCCTGCGTCTCTCTGATCATTCTTTTTCTTGCAGAGTTTTTCGGTAACACGTGCCACAAAGATCGAGGCGAAGACGTCAGTAATTTGTCACCGTTGTAATCGAGCAACAACAATTGGTGCCGTCTGTGGGAAATCGAAAGAAAAGCTACGGTACAGACACGTTCAGGAGGGACGAGAACCAATGGATAATACGAAAAAAATAAAAATTTGAGGCTAAAACGACTTTTTTTGGACAAAATCCAAGACAAACCAACGGTTTATTATCGGGTAGATCTCGAAAAGTTACGCGAATTCAAAAAAAATCACCTCAATTGGACCACCGAGTACAAAGTTATGGCCTTTCGAAGTTTCGAGCACAAGGGCAGCGAGGTGTCGTGAGGGTCCAAGCTTGCCGCGAGGGTCTGTGACTGCCGCGAGGGTCTAACCCTACCGCAAGGGTTTTACTGCGAGAGTCTGTGACTGTTGTGAGGGTCAAGCTACCCCGAGAACTGAATGCCGCAAGGGACCAAGCCTGACGCGAGGATCTACAGCCGCAAGAAACAAGCCTGCCACGAGGGTCTAACCTACCGCGAGGGTCTAAATGCCGGGAGGTATTACCGCGAGGGTCCAAACTGCTGCGAGGGTCCAATGTCGGCCGCACGGGTCTATCTATACCGCGAGACCTAAGCTTTGCAGCCAGTGTTACGAGTGACGCGAGAAGTGTAAGTGTTGTTGTGAGTGCCGCGAGTTATAGTTATGCCGTGAGTACCGCGAAGGGAAAGAGTGCCGCGAGAGAAAAAGGATGCCGCAAGGGTGTAATGTTAATGTCGCAAAAGTGAAGTTGCCGGGAGGCACTCGAGACTCTGACCCTAGCGACAGAGGCGTGCGAGACCCAGGTGCAAGAGGTGCGCAAGACCCTAGCGCAGAAGACCCTGGCGGGCGAGGTGCGTGATACCCTCTCGGTACAGCCTCAAGAGACCTATTACATGAGGTTGCGGTAAACCTGAGATGACAAGTCGCGAAAGACCCCATGCGCGAGACTCCAATGAACTGGAGACATTAGGCATCGAAAAACATTAGGGCGTTGGAAAAATGCGGTGTCATGGTACAAGGAATCTAACATGGGAGATTGTTGATGGCCGGAGATGCTAAAGTACCAGAAACCTTGAGGGTCCGACTATGATAGATTTTGGATATTTGGACGTGGAAGATCCTTGGCCCAAGAACACGAATGGCCTGCTAAATAATGGAATCAAAAGTGTGAGAATGACAGGGTCTCATTTTTGGAGAGACTCGGAAATAGATCCAACACGGAACCTTGAAATTGGAATGACAAACTTTCAACCTCAGACTCGTCAAAACCAAACTCAAGGTAACGCGAGAGAAGCTATGGACTGCGACCAAACTGATTCATATGATGCTAAGAAAGTGAAAAACAGACCTACGTCCAAGGCACAAGTTGCCACAGAAATGAAAAGAATGGCGAAACGAATCTTAGAAGAGAAAAGGTTGGTTCCAACCGAAGAAAACCAGAGGAGGAGAATCTTATTCAGTACAATGATCACAGGAAAATCGCTACTCCCAAAGTTCAAGACGCCGCTGATGACAGTGTATACGGGAAAGACTGACCCTTATGACCACATTCAGAACTATGAGTCATTGATGCTATTACATGGATGGGAGGATGAGATTATGATAAGTTTCATATTAAGCATATTAATTGTCATATTTTCCCATGATTTAGATTATTCTATGTGCTTAATTTTTGGATTTGACTTATATTTTCTATTTTGTATTATGAATGAAGGAAAATGGATAAAATGGATTAAAGTTACAAATTTTGATCAAGTCACAAAATCAGAAGAAATCTTGGAATTCAAGTCAAGATCTATCACTTGTAGCTGAAGTTGACTTAAACATTCTAAAAATGGCAAGTGGAAGATTTTTATTATTAAGGAAGAGATGTGCAATGACTGTCTTTGGCAAGTGGCAAAAAAAGGAAAGAAGTTTAATTGTAATCAAACTCAATCAGAGAAATTTTCTTTGGAAACAGATTCTAGGGTTAGGATATCTAGTATTTATAGACTAAGAGTGGAAGAGGCTGGGAATCTTGATCTTGAATCTTCATCATCATAGACATACAATTTTATATTTTTCTTTAGTATTTTTCTCTGAACTTATGGCTTGCTAAATTTTTAGTCTAGCCAAAGGATAATTAAAATTTGGGTTCTTCAAGAATTATGAGATCTAATTAGTTTTATATTGTTCTTTTATATCTTTATTATTTATATGTCTTCTATGCTTGTTTAAATTATTGTTTTGATTAATTGTGCAAAAAAGGCCCTTTGTTCAATTGTCAGGATAATATATTACCAATTAGAAACCTGAATCCGTAATTGTTTAGGAATTCTAATATAAGTGGTAAATAACATAATTGATTTCAGATAGGATTTCAATTCTATATTAAGAAGATATATAATCTAGCTTAAATGAACCTACATGTGTGTTTGTTGGTTAGAATTGGTAGTCGCTCTAGTTTTCAATGTTGTTGGTAAATTAAATCTTAAGATCGTATCTAAGGTTGTTTAACTGACAAGAGAAATAATTAGAGATCGTATCCTGATTATCGAAGAAGTAAGGAGGGACAGGTTGTTAGGTCGTCCCAATAACCATAACCAATTTGGTAAAGATTAAAAGAACTCATTTTTGCATCAATGATCAATTCCTTGAACCCATTCTAAAATTAATCCTTTGGTTGGATGTTTTCATCATATTAATTTTCTCCCAATATTTTTACAAAGTGATTTTTCTTTGCTACATTTTAATTTTTCTTTTCATTACAACAAATCCCCATATTTATTTTCTTTTTTAAATATTTTGCAGAAAAATAAATCTAACCAATCTCTTGGGAAACGACCTTAAACGACCTTACTCAACTATACTGCAGTTTTAATTCATTTTTGAGTAGGAATTATTATTGTTGGTCTCAACAACCACCAATTTCTAGCGCCGTTACCAGGGATTGGTTTTTAATTAGAATTATTTTACTGCTTCATTCTTTTCATGCAGGTACTGAATAAATAATGGCTGAAGAAGAGCAAACTTTAAGGCAGTTGGTTGCACCACCTGTCAATCAACAACCACTCTGCATTCATTATCCAACTTTACAAGCAATTTTGAGTTAAGATCGGGTTTGATCCATTTGCTTCCCAAGTTTCATAGTCTTGAGACTGAAGATCCTCACAAGAACTTAAAAGAATTTCATGTGGTATGTGCAAGCATGAAACCACAAGGAGTTACTGAAGAGCAAATCAAAATGCGAGCTTTCCCGTTCTCACTAGCTGATAGAGCAAAAGATTGGTTGTTCTATTTACCTCTTAGTTCTATAACCACGTGGATTGAAATGGTGAGATTGTTCCTTGACAAATTTTTCCCTGCTTCAAGATCTGCTAGCATTAGAAGAGAGATATGTGGAATTAGGTAGAAAGATACTGAGACTCTTCATGAATACTGGGAAAGGTTTAAGCGACTCTGTGCAAGTTGTCCTCAACATGGAATTTTTGAATAGCTCTTAATTCAATACTTTTATGAAGGACTGCAACACATGGAAAGAAGGATGATGGACGCAGCCAGTGGAGGTGCGATAGTGAACAAGACTCCTAGAGAAGCTAGAGATTTGATTTCCACTATGGCTGCTAACTCCCAACAGTTTGGATTCAGACAAGACATATCTCATAGAAGAGTAAACGAGGTAATCACACATTCTCTTGAAAGTCAAATAGCTAACCTAACATCTGTTGTTCAACAATTGGCTATAGGAATGGGAAATGTGCAACAAGCTAAAGCATGCGGAATCTGTGCTGCTACTGGCCACCTAACCGATATGTGCCCCACACTTCAAGATGAATCTCATGAGCATGCAAATGCAGTTGGAGGATTTCCAGGTCCACCACAAAGGAATCACGATCCATATTTGAGTACTTATAACCCAGGATGGAGGGATCATCCCAACTTAAGTTATGGAGCAAGACCTCAATTTCAAAACTTTTAATATAGATAGCCTACTCCACAACAACAGTAACCATCTTCTAGTTCAGGTACGTCTCTTGAAGAAATTGTTAAATCACTTGCGATTAACACACAACAATTTCAATAGGAAATAAGGATTAGCATCAAGAAGCTGGAGGATCAAATGAGCCAGCTAGCCACTTCTGTGAATAGACTGGAATCTCAAGGAAAATTGCCCTCACAGACAGTCATCAACCCCAAACAAAATGTCAGTGCAATGACCTTGAGGAATGGAACCGAGTTAGGGGAGTCTAGCAAGACAACCCGAAAGCGCATCCAGAAGAAGAAGCTGAAAAGGAAGTTATTGCATCCCAGCCACAGTTGGATCACCCTAAGGAACCTAATGGCACGCAACAAAAAGTTTTGGCACCAATTCCTCCTTTTCCTTTTAGATCATCCAAATCCAGAAAGGAGGAGGAGGAAAAGGAAATTTTTGAAACCTTCCGTAAGGTTGAGGTAAATATCCCTTTACTTGATGCAATTAAAAAAGTACCTCGATATGCAAAGTTTCTTAAGGAGTTGTGCACCAACAAGAGGAAATTAAAAGGTAATGAATTTGTGAACATGGGTGAGAATGTTTCAGCTGTCATCCAGAAAAAGTTACCTTCTAAATACAAGGATCCAGGTATGTTTACTATCCCTTGTAAGGTAGGTAATCTTAAAATTGAAAGAGCAATGTTAGATCTAGGAGCTTCAATTAATGTCATGCCTCTGTCTATTTATAAATCTTTGAATGTTGGACCATTAAAAGAGACTGGTGTGATTATTCAGCTTGCTGATAGATCTAATGTTTATCTTAAACGTGTTCTAGAGGATGTTCTGGTGCAAGTTAATGGATTGATCTTTCCTGCTGATTTTTATGTGCTTAATATGGAGGATGATTACTCATTTAGATCCTTAATTTTATTGGGAAGACCTTTTCTAAAAACATCTAGGACTAAAATTGATGTGCATGATGGTACACTCACAATGGAATTTGATGATGAAATCATTAAGTTTAATATTAATGATGACTATGAGAGTTCTAGGATTTACAAGGAAGAGATAAAGGCCTTTCATGATCATATGGTTTCCAAGAAAAATTTTTATATTGGTCAGAAAGTTAAACTATCTCATTCTAAATTAAAAATATTTCCTAGTAAATTTCGTTCTAAATGGTTAGGCCCTTATGTTGTTACTAACGTGTTTCCTCGTGGTGCAATTGAAATTCAAATTTTAGATACAGGTCAGATCTGTAAGGTCAAGGATCATCGCTTAAAGCCTTTTTTATGAAGGTTTACAAGTGCATGAAGTTGAACGAATTGGATTGAAATATCCAAACTACAATTGAGCAGGATGATGTCTAGCCAAAGACTTTAAAGAAAGGCGCTTTTTGGGAGGCAACCTAAAATTTCTTTTTATTTTATGATTCGCAACTATTTCTTTATTTTTTTATTTTTTTAGTAGTAGATAAGATTTATACTTGTTTTTGAGTTCTTAAAAAAAAAATCAAAAGTGCTGTTTTCATAAGGCATGCTCACGCATTATGAAGAGAGCATTTCTGTTTTTTAAAAAACAAAATACAAAAGAAGTGTTTTGATAGGGCGTGCCCACGCCCTATTCAAAACCCTCTTCTGCCTTTTAAAACAAAAAAAAAAATTACAGCAGAACATTATTGATAGGGCGTGCCCACGCCCTATCAATAGACTTCTTCTGCCACCATCACATAAAAAAATTCTTTTTTCGCATCAGTTTATATTTATTTTATTTTATTTTTTTCTCTTTTTTTGCAGATCCTTTCTCCCCTTCGAACTCCATCGACCTCTTCGAGCTTCACGAATAGACCCCTCCTACCGAGCTAACAGCTCCTGTTCATGGCACCACAGCAGCTTCCAGATACCTGTCGGCAGCAGCTCTAGCAATCTCACCTCACTGAGCTTCAACCTTCTCCAGTCTCCATTCGGCACCAACGTAGCAGCGCCTTCCCCCACTTTCCGATAACACAGCACCATTTGCTAACCAGCAAACTTTAGCAGCTGCCTTTGTAACTTACCCCATGTTCACGTGACCTGTTCTTCTCGGGCTTTTTGTTTTGGTTTTCTCGCAGTTCGCACTATTCCTATATAATTCCTACTTCTCTACAAAAGTTTTTCACAGTTTTAGTTCAATTTGGCTCTCTTTTTGTCTGAAAATAGAGAAGTCCAACAAAGTCTCAGCTCTCTTTCTCATTTGCATGCTTTTGATTTCCTCAGCTACTCCAATTCTTGGCTGTGGTTCTTGTGGAAAGCCACCACCGAAGCATAGAAAGCCTAAGGGAAAGTCTACTAAAGCCCCTATTACTGTCCCTCCAATCAACTTGCCATCGGTTACCGTCCCTCCTATTGTGAAACCACCAGTGACAGTTCCTCTGATCCTTTCTCCCCTTCTCGGCACCATCTTCACTTTCCAAATTGCAGGTCCATCGCGCCGGTCATCTAGCCTCACCCTTCACGCACAGACACCTTCAATCAACAGCAACCATACCCACCAATTTGACAGCCTTCCAGGCAGCACCGACAGCCTTATTCTTCACTGACCCAAGACCTCTTCGAGCTTCAAGCAGTAGCACCGAACTGAATTTTTTTTATTGTTGCTATTTTTTCAAATAAAAAATAAATAAATAAATAAACGAATAAAATAATAATAAAAAAGGCTAAAAAATAATAATAATAAAATTTTGTTGTGGTGGTTGCTTTACTTAACCGAAGAGTTTTAGGTCTACTATTTTTATTAACATTATTTGCTTTGGTACAGTTATTTATGTTTGTTTGTGCTTAAAATTCACACAGGATGAGGAATTTCTTAATGGTTAGCAGTGGAAATCAAAGAGTTTCTTCCGCTCGTGAGCGTGCTCGGATTGGCAAAGTCGTGGAAATCAACGCAATGCTTTACGGTGCTTAATATTTTTCAGAGAAGTTTCCTCATTCTCTTGATCTTTTAAAGTTTATGAGCTTCTATTTTGATACATTGGGGACAATGTACAGTCTAGGTGTGGGGGAGGGTATTTAATTGTGACTCTGATGTTTGCTTTCTTTTCCTTTCATTCTTGATTAATTGTTCATGAAAATTTTTGCAAATAAAAAAAAATTGTTCCAAAAGGTACATTTGTTATTGTTTGTGATTTCTTTGAGTTCTAGATTTTTTCAATACTTATCCCATGAAAAAAAAAAATATGATTTACATATGTGAAAAATAGTTTTGAATTCTCATTAATACATTGTGATTAGTTACTTTTGATTCATTAGATGGAAAAAGTGTATAGGATCTAGCTCATAAAACCATTTTTGGTGAGATTTGAGCCTATGAGCATTCATTACATCGTGCTTTATTTATCTGTTTGTGTGATTGTCATGCATAGTCGACTATTCTAGAACTTGCTCTGTCATACATGTCTCAATCAACCCTTTTGATTAGTATGATGCAATGAATCAAACAAGGGCATTTAGGTTAAACCCTTTTTCTTGACATTATACCACTTCTTTTCTAGCCTACCCTTGTTATTATTAATCCCTATAGAAACCAGTTTGAGCCTGACCTTTTCTTTGGATTAAACCACATTATAAGCCATGATAAACCCTTTCGTTGATTTTTCTCTCTTTTTGAACCTTGAATTGATGAATCATATAAACTTATGCACATGAAATTTCAAAATATTTTTGGAAAGATTGCAAATGTTGGAAATTTAGTATTTCAAGCTATTACTTTCATTAAGTTCTTCTCTTTTGAAAAAAAAAACAAAAAAAATGTTGAAAAGAAAAAGAAAGAAAAGAACATTGAAAAAAAATATTGAATAAATGAAGAGAAAGAGAAGTAAGATTTTTATTGCTTGAAAGTTAATTCTGAAAATTATGTGATTGAAGCAGTCTTTTGAAATCATTAAGTTGAGTTTTATGTGAAAAGTTTTGTATGATTCTTTCAATTTCTCTAACCTAAAAATCCATTTTCATACCTTACCTAAGCCTCATTACAACCCTTTTTAGACCCTTAGATTTTTGCATCTTAATTCATTCATTGGTAGAAGAGATGTGATGAATTTGTAAACATATGGTAAGAAATCTTCTATGCAGTGACTTGAGAGCTCATTGACATATACCTCAAACACTTAGAGTGTGATGAGTGAAATCCAATTGCGAGGGTGTTGGATCCTAGGTACTTTATGAATTTAATTGAATCATTAAAGTGTTATTCATGTGTGTTATGAGAATTCGCTTTAAAAACTTATGTTTTATTTCTTGAAAAAAAAATTGTTTTGGATGAGCATAGGAAGAGTATGAAGGAATGATGAGAAGAGATTATGAATTTAGACTATTGTATGCTTGAGGACAAGCAATGTTTAGGTGTGGGGGAATTTGATAAGTTGCATATTAAGCATATTAATTGTCATATTTTCTCATGATTTAGATTATTTTATGGACTTAATTTTTGGATTTGACTTATATTTTTTATTTTGTATTGTGAATGAAGGAAAATGGACAAAATGGATTAAAGTTGCAAATTTTGATCAAGTCACAAAATCAGAAGAAATCTTGAAATTCAAGTCAAGATCTATCACTTGTAGCTGAAGTTGATTTAAACATTCTAAAGATGGCAAGTGGAAGATTTTTATTATTAAGAAAGAGATATGCAATGACTATCTTTGGCAAGTGGTGGAAAAAGGAAAGAAGTTTAATTGTAATCATACTCAATCAGAGAAATTTCCTTTGGAAACAGATTCTAGGGTTAGGATATCTAGTATTTATAGACTAAGAGTGGAAGAGGCGGGAATCTTGATCTTGAATCTTCATCATCATAGACATACAATTTTATATTTTTCTTTAGTATTTTTCTCTGAACTTATGGCTTGCTAAATTTTTAGTCTAGCCAAAGGTTAATTAAAGTTTGGGTTCTTCAAGAATTGTGAGATCTAATTAGTTTTATATTGTTCTTTTATATCTTTATTATTTATATGTCTTTTATGCTTGTTTAAATTATTGTTTTGATTGATTGTGCAAAAAGGGCCCTTTGTTCGATTGTCAGGATAATATATTACCAATTAGAAACCTGAATCCGTAATTGTTTAGGAATTCTAATATAAGTGGTAAATAACATAATTGATTTCAGATAGGATTTCAATTCTATGTTAAGAAGATATATAATCTAGCTTAAATGAACCTACATGTGTGTTTGTTGGTTAGAATTGGTAGTCTCTCTAGTTTTCAATGCTGTTGGTAAATTAAATCTTAAGATCGTATCTAAGGTTGTTTAACTAACAAGAGAAATAATTAGAGATCGTATCCTGATTATCGAAGAAGTAAAGAGGGACAGATTGTTAGGTCGTACAAATAACCATAATCAATTTGGTAAAGATTAAAAGAACTCATTTTTGCATCAATGATCAATTCCTTGAACCCATTCTAAAATTAATCCTTTGGTTAGATGTTTTCATCATATTAATTTTCTCCTAACATTTTTACAAAGTGATTTTTCTTTACTACATTTTAATTTTTCTTTTAATTACACAAATCCCCATATTTATTTTCTTTTTAAATATTTTGCAGAAAAATAAATCTAACCAATCTCTTGGAAAACGACCTTACTCAACTATACTGCAGTTTTAATTCATTTTTAAGTAGGAATTATTATTGTTAGTCTCGACAACTACCAGAGTATGTGCATATCATTCCCCTTAACTTTAACTGATCACGCAGTAAAGTGGTTTAACGGTTTGTCGAATGGGTCTATTTCGTCTTTCAATCAATTAAGAAGCGAATTCTTGAAGGCCTTTGTGATAAAAAGCCAGAAAATGAATGAGGTCACCTATCTGCTTACCTTAAGGCATGGGAGCAAGGAATCACTCAAGAGCTATGTGGATCCGTTCCATAATACTACTCTTGAAGTACACGATCTACAAGCTGGAGTAGCTGTGATAGTCATGCTACGAGAGATAAAATCTGAAAAGTTGCAAGAGTCGCTATCTTTAGATCAACCGATAATGATCTCGGACTTGTTCTCTAAAGCAAATAAGTATATCACTCAAGAAGAAGTGATGAAAATGATACCGACGCTAAACTACATATAAGGAAGTTCAAAGAAAAGAAACCCTTACCATTGCCGGGCTACCTAAGCCATCACCAATGCCTTGAAAGAAGATGAAAAGTTCACAAGGCAAGAGGATAGCAAAAACGCGGAATATCAACCACTTGCAACTACACTGGCAGTGAGACTTTATTTAATTTAATGCTATTTTTTGTTATTCAACTATGGGTTGAAATTTAATTTGTTAAACTATGATTTATGTCATATTGAAATTTTATTGGCTGTTGAGGTTCTCACATAATTGATAGATGACTGATCACACCAACTACACAAGTGCAAGGGCTTGAAGCAAAAAATGCGCGAGGTAAGGCACGAAGACAAAGTGCAAGGGCTTGAAGCGAAAAATGATTGAGGTAAGCCACGCACTCAACAGAGACAAAGTGCAAGGGCTTGAAAAGAAAAATGCGCGAGGTAAGCCACGAAGACAAAGTGCAAGGGCTTGAAGCAAAAAATGCGCGAGGTAAGCCACGCACTCAACAAAAAAAGGGCTTGAAGCGAAAAATGCGCGAGGTAAGCCACACACTCAACAAACAAGGGCTTGAAGCGAAAAGTGCACGAGGTAAGCCACGAAAAAAATAAGCAAGGGCTTGATGCGAAAAGTGCGCGATGTAAGCCATGAAGAAAATGTGCAAGAGCTTGAAGCAAAAAATGCACGAGGTAAAGCTAAGCACTCAAACAAGGGCTTGAAGCGAAAAGTGCGCGAGGTAAGCCAGGAAGACAATGTGCGAGAGCTTGAAGCGAAAAGTACGCGATGTAAGCTAAGCACTCAACTAAGGGCTTGAAACGAAAAGTGTGCGATGTAAGCCATGAAGAAAATGTGCAAGAGCTTGAAGTGAAAAATGCGCGAAGTAAGCTAAGCACTCAAACAAGGGCTTGAAGCGAAAAGTACGCGATGTAAGCTAAGCACTCAACCAAGGGCTTGAAGCGAAAAGTGCGCGATGTAAGCCATAAAGAAAATGTGCAAGAGCTTGAAACGAAAAATGTGCAAGGTAAGCTTAGCACTCAACCAAGGGCTTGAAGCGAAAAGTGCGCGAGGTAAGCCACGAAGAAAATGAGCAAGGGCTTGAAGCAAAAAATGTGCTGGTAAGCCACGCACCCAAACAAAGGGCTTGAAGCGAAAAATGCGCGAGGTAAATCACGCACTCAAACAAGAGCTTGAGAATTAGACAGCCAGAGAATTTAACTTCAGAATATAATGTAAGGACTTGACCTAAGGCTACAATGAGAACATATGTACTCTTCTGCTAGGTTATACCTAGCGAAAGAGTGGGGAGCAATTGTTGTGCATGATAAAGAATAATAATAGTACGCCACGTGACGTATGAAGAATGCACCACGTGGCGCACGAATAAAATATTTGTGAAATGATACAAACCCTGAGTAAGATAAAAAGGGTAAAAATGTAATTAATGACAGAGTAAATCCCTATAAATAGGGGTCAAGTACGATTTGTTAACCTAATTCTGAATTTCCCTACTGAAACTCTGCCCAATTCTCTGGCTGACTTAAGCATCGGAATGCCAACGCAGGGGACAACCCCTGCGTCTCTCTGATCATTCTTTTTCTTGTAGAGTTTTTTGGTAACACGTGGCACAAAGATCGAGGCGAAGAAGTCAACAATTTATCACTGTTGTAATCGAGCAACAACAATATTAATAATAAGCTAAATTGGCCAAGCTCCCTCTAATCATACCTTGCAAGAAACCCAATTTTTTTGGATATTGATAAGCTTCAAATATAACTCTAATTTAATAGTCAAGACCTTTGACAATACTGAAATAAAAGAAAAAAAACACTTTGCCTATGCAATATATTCCATTTTCTACTTCTTTTATATCGGAAATGCTACTTAAAAGGTTTATATTTGAAATCAAATTGAAATCATTTATCCTTAATCATTCTGTTTCTTTCATTTAAGAGTTAATTATTAAAAGAAAAAAATATTAAAAAAAGACTCACCAGAACATTGGCTTGATAGAAATAAGGGGCCCTTTGATTTCAACTCTTGAAATGGAAGACAGAAACAAAATGACAAGATATCGATGACAATCTTCTGAGAGAATGTATATTTTGTATCCAATAAATTCATTCATAGAGTAATAAAAAGATAGAAATCTTGAAGATTTTCTAACTTTCCAACAACACAGCAAAACATAACAAGGGCATATCGAGGAATTCTCACCTGAGGAGATATATTGATAAGAGCGTATCACCTAATAGCTTTGAGACAATAACATATACATTTCAAACAATATATATATAAATAAATAAATAAATAAATAAATAAAATAGCACATATATTTAATACCTACCATAGGTTTATAATAAAATAAAATATTCTGAATTGACGAAAATGAAACCTAGGTTTTATATTAAAAAGAAAAAAAGATTTAAAGTTCAAGAGAAACTAACAACATGAGAAAGGAAACTGTGGGAGGGAGTAACTGTATGCCTAAAAAACCCAAGATTTAATTTTCGTCTAGTCGACTTCTACAACCACAGCCACCAACACCTATATTGGAGGCCCGTCGATTATCATCGACAAAACCCGTTCAAACTCTCAAACCAAAAAATAATGATTTATTCAAACAGCCATTACTGAGGAAACTAACAAAAATTTTTCCAACAAAAAGAAAGCCCAAATTCTTTGTATTTCTCTTTTGGGTTTTTCGAAATAAATTTTGTTTGGGGTTCTTCAAAAAAAAGGCAAAGAAAAATATTGCCTAACTTTTCGTTTCTTCTGTTTTTTAATTGATCGTGCATGCCTCACAATCACGACTCTGTTAACCCCAAACAGATCAACTATAACAAATACTATAGCAATATAGCCAAAATCACACATAGTACACGTGCACTCAGTTTTTGAGAACACTGGCACACTTACACTTAAATCACACCCGATACACAGACACTGAAAAAAAGCACAAAAGATCAGCTTGAAAAACAGGGCACATGTCACATGAGTAGAAGACAATTAGATAAGAAAAAGAGAAAATAAAAAACCCCTATCATTGCATCATTTACAAATTGGGTTTTAATTGACATCCTCAATTTTAATATATATATATATATATAAATGTTTGAACCATAAATCTTATTTAAATTCACTTGACCATCAAATAATTTAACAGAGAAGTGTAAGCTCTAAATGAGAATTGGTAAGAATTTTAACTAGTTTTATTTATTCACCAGAAATGAAAATTTAAATGTTATGGAAAACAAATTTGATAGAGGTAATTTACATCAAGTCTACGTAGGCAACATTAGCTAACGAGTGACAGCCACGTGTCAAGTCACAATGCCACATGGCATGTGCCACATGTCAAGTCATAATGTCACGTGGTAATCACCGAAGAGCTAAGCACACCTCTACACCCCTGGTGCCATGCGGCAGACCTCTGCACCCTGCGGTAAACCACTGCACCCCTGGTGCCTTGCGATTGACCTCTGCACCCCTGCTGCCCTACGGCAGACCTCTGCACCCTGCTGTAGACCTTTGCACCCCTGGTGCCCTGCGGTAGACCTCTGCACCTTTGGTGCAAGATCAGACCTCTGCATCCTGCGGCAGACCTTTGCACCCCTGGTGCCCTGCAGCAGACCTCTGAACCCCTGGTGCCCTGCGGCAGACCTCTGCACCCCTGGTGTAAGATCAGACCTCTGCACACCTGATGCCCTGCAGCAGACCTCTGTACCCCTAGTGCAAGATCAGACCTCTGCATCTTGCGGCAGACCTCTGCACCCCTGGTGCCCTGCGGCAGACCTCTTAACCACTGGTCTAAGATCAGACCTCTACCACAGGGTAGCAGACTTCTGAACCCTGCGGCAGAGGTCCTCAGAGCTCTGCACCCCTGAGACTGAGCTCTCAGAACTCACTTCTGATAGCCCAGTCACGCGCTTGGGTCTCAGAACACGGAAGGCTCCAAACAATAAAATTTTGGACCCAAATACCTATAAGACCTGAGCTTATTGAAGCTACACAGTGGACATCTATAAATACCCCACACGTATGTTAAAAAAACCCTAAGCTCTACTTTGTTGACTAAGACTCCGCTTAAACACTTTTTCTGACTTAAGCATCGAAGTGCATGCGCAGGGACAGATCCCTGCGCCTCTCTGACCTTGACTGTTTTTTAAGAATCTTTAGTACACGTGGAAAAGATGACAAGGAAGATTACATCAGCATTATTTCATTATTGTTGAGAGCAACAACAATTGGCGCCGTCTGTGGGAATCAAACATAAAAGTCAATTTTTTTAGCGAAATGGTGAGAGCACGTTCGACAGCAGCAGTGAACTTAAGGGAGGAAAATTTTGTTATCCCTCCCAACAGACCTACGAGAAGACAATAGCATATTGGAGAAGGAGAGGGGGCTGCCACAGTTTCCCTAGAGGAGTTTGAGGCTTTGAGATGTCAGAATGAGGAGGTTACTCAGGCACTCCAACGTCAAAATGAGCAGATGACTGCAGCCTTTAAGGCCATGGTGGATTTCTTCAAAAATGCACTGTCATAGTTTAGTCTACCCCCAGAAGTGCAGCACCTAGTGAGAGAGAATATCCCATGGCACACCTATAAGGAAGGTCAGCCCTTTACAGCGACGAATTCAGGATAATTAGAATAGGGGCCGACGGGCAGCATGCTGCGCATTACTCAGCATCGACAAGACCCTGTCGCAGGGTTTCAGGAGCTGTACCCTGCAGCAGGGTTTCAGGAGTTGTACCCTATCGCAGGGGTTAGAAGTCAAAACCCTACCGCAGGTCTGAGGGAGTTCAACCCTGTCGCACGGTTTCAGGAGTAATGCCCTGCCGCAGGGATAAGGGAGCCAAACCCTACCGAAGGGGTCAGGAGTTAAGACCCTATCGCAGGTCTGAGGGAGTTCAACCCTACTGCACGATTTCAGGAACAGTACCCCGGCGCAAGGTTCAGGAGGTAGACCTCTGCCGTAGAGTTCAGGAGGCAGACCTCCGCCGCAGAGTTTGGGCGACATAATTTCAAAGTTCATCGATCTGGGGAGCCTTGGAGACAAAACCCTCCCTCAGCGGATAGGATGCGGCAGGCTTATGGGCAAGCTTGAGTCCCTAGACTATTTTGAAGGCTTAAGGCCGAATCATGGAATGAGAGGTGTTGGAAGGAAGCATTCGGTGTGAGGACCTGAGGAAAGGGAGATTACAGACAATGTGGAGGTCCCTAGCAGGGAAATGAACCATATACAGGATCCAAAAAGGGAGAGTTAATGAACCATCGAGACATGACACAAAGGGTACCATTGAACAAGCCATGAAACAAGGGAAGAAGGGGCTCTCACTCAAATTACTCAAACTCTTCTAGTATTGAGGAAAGGGGAGCACACTTGACTCGGGAATCGGAGAACATGGAAAAAGTCATAGAGAGGGTTTTGGAAAAGATGAAGTTGGTGTCTACTGAAGATAGCCAGAGAAAGAGAATCCCTTTCAGCTCCGAGATTATGGAGAAATCGCTACCGAAGAAATTTAAGATGCCTTATATGGCTACTTATGCTGGCAAAGCTGACCCACATGACCATATGCAAAATTATGAGTCTTTCATGTTACTTCATGGATGAGAAGATGAAATAATGTGCAGAGCCTTCTCGCTCACACTGACAGGACATGTAATGAAATGGTTTAATGGACTGAAGGAAGGTTCCATCTCATCTTTTGATCAATTGCAAAGTGAGTTTTTGAAAGCATTCATGATCAATAGCCAGTGAAAAAGGGATGCCACCTACCTGCTTACACTCAAGAAAGGGAATAAAGAGTCTTTGAAAAGTTATGTGGATCGCTTTCGGGATGCGACTTTAGAGGTGACGAATCTACAAGTAGGAGTAGCTATAGCAGCGATGCTGTAAGGAACAAAATCTGAGAAGTTATAAGAGTCTTTATCCCTAGATCAGCCTACAACTATTTCAGATTTATTTACCCGAGCAAATAAGTATATTGCCCAAGAGGAAGTGATGAGAATGGTGCAGTCTTGAGAGGCGAAGGAGGGAAGAAAAAGAGAAAGGGACGTGATTAAAAGGAGTTCTTCTAGGCCCGACAGATCAAACAAGGCTCCTAGGCTTAGGAACAAAAACTATACCGAGCTAAATGAGCCTCGTGCTGCTATTCTTGCTACTATTGAAGGGACTGGATTGTTGGAGTTCCCAAAGAAAAAAACAGAAAACTTAGGGCGAAATGTAAATGCCTACTGTAGTTTTCACACCACTCACAGACAACTTACGGAAAGGTGTAGAGAATTGTTAGATAAGTTGGAAAAGCTAGCTCGGGAAGGGAAGATTAATCATATCCTTTGGAGAAGTGAAAGGGCTCGTTACCTCTTGCGATATCGAAATGATAACCGTCAGTAAAATAGACAGACTAATGATGGCAAAAATAAGGGAAGAAGGCCGAGAGATGAGGAAGAAGCTAGACTAGATCCCAGGGGTAACCAACAAGATAATGAACCAACTGGTCTAGTAATAAATGACATTGCATGTGGAGATTCGATGGCAGGGAACTCCTCTGCCTCTCGCAAAGTGTACGCGAGGCAAGCATATCAAATTCATGCTGTTATGGAGGAGAAGGTGGATGAAGAGCCTATTATGTTTACTCCAGCAAACAAGGGAGATATTGGCATCCCCCATGATGATCCCATGGTAGTCTCAATGGTGGTGGCGAAACACCCAGTTGGTAGAATCCTGGTTGATAACGGAAGCTCGGTGAATTTAATCTATTGAAATTGTTTTGAGAAGATGAATGTATCGGAGGATAGATTAGAACCAATTGTGACGCCACTGTATGGATTTACAGAGGAGAAAGTGAAGGTAGTCAGATCCATTCAGTTACCCATAACTCTTGGGGAAAGTCCAAAGGATGTGACTTGACAGGTGTTATTCATGGTCGTGAAATTAACTTCGGTTGCTTATAACATGATTTTGGGAAGACTTCTGTTGAATGACATAAGGGCTGTAATCTCTTCTTGCTACCTCTTAATGAAGTTTCCTACCCCAAATGGAGTTGGACAAGTATGGAGAGATAAAAAAAAAAGGCTCGTACATGTTATATCGTCTCTACTACTTGCAAAGGAATACAGAGGAAGTAGACGCTAACTATAGCCAACCCCCCTAAGCCTCAACCTGTTGAAGAGATGGAAGCTATTGTGTTGAAAAAAGGAGATGGAGAAAAGAAGGCTTTCATGGGAACTCAACTTGATGAACAAACAAGGAGAGAGATAGTGGAATGCCTAAGGAAAAACTCTGGTGTTTTTGCTTGGATGCCAGCTGATATGCCCTGGATTAATCCAGAAGTAATCTGCCATAGACTCAATGTTCTACCTGGGCATAAGCCCGTCAAACAAAAGAAGAGAAATTTTACTCCGAAAAGATAAAAAGTGATCATTGAAGAGGTTAATAAGCTTTTAGGGACTGGATTTATTAGAGACGTTAACTATCCAAAGTGGCTAGCCAACGTTGTAATGGTAAAGAAGTCCAATGGGAAATGGAGGATGTGTGTGGACTTTACCGACTTGAATAAAGCTTGTCCCAAAGATTCCTATCCTTTTCCCTGAATTGATAAGCTTGTAGATGAAATGTTGGGATATGAACTTCTCAGTTTTCTAGATGCTTTTTCCGGATACCACCAGATTATACTTCATCCAGAAGATGAAGAGAAGACTTCCTTTATAACAGATGATGGGACATACTATTATCGTGTGATGCCATTCAGTTTAAGGAATGCTGGAGCCACATATCAACGGATGGTAAATAAAGCCTTCAAGGATCTCTTGGGAAACTCCATGGAAGCTTATGTGGATGACATGATCATTAAAAACAAAGTAGGGGAATCTCATGCTCACCAGATATCTAAGGTGTTCAAAGTGTTGAGGGAGTTTAATATGAAGCTAAACCCCAACAAGTGTTCCTTCGGAGTCAGATCTGGAAAGTTCTTTGGATTCATGATCACTAATAGGGGTATTGAGGCAAACCCCGAGAAGGTACAAGCGATCATAGATATGAAGCCATCAACTACAGTGAGAGAAGTCCAAAGATTGGTGGGCAAGATAGCAGCTTTGAACTGTTTTCTATCGAAATCTACGGAGAGGAACCTGTCATTCTTTAAAACTCTAAGAGGTGGAAATAATTTCAAATGAACAGATGAGTGCCAAGCAGCTTTTAAAGACTTAAAGGAGTATTGGAAGGAGCTACCTTTATTGACAAAGCCTCAAGTAGGGGAACATTTGTTTATGTACCTAGGAGTTGGTGAATACGCCGTCAGTGCAGTATTGTTGAGAAAAGATGAAATGGCGGATCACCATATTTATTATGTAACTAAGGTGTTGCTAGACCCTGAGACACGCTATCCGCTAGCTGAAAAGTTTGCATTAACCCTTGTGATGGCCTCTCGAAAATTGTGCCCTTACTTTCAGGCACACCCTATCACAGTTCTGACAGATCAACCGTTATGGTAAATTCTTCAAAAGCCTGAACATTCAGGGAGATTGGTGAAATTAGCAGTAGAACTTGGAGAGTATGAAATCACATTTCAGCCCCGACAAGCCATTAAAGGCCAAGCTCTAGCGGACTTCATAGTCGAATGCACTAGCCCAAGGGGCAATAATGAAGAAGAAACTCGGCCATGGCTAATGTACATTGACGGAGCTTCAAGTGCAAATGGCAGTGGGGCTGGCATAGTCCTGGTATCACCTGAAGGGAGATCTTTGGAATATTCTTTGCGCTTTGGATTCCCCAGTTTAAATAACATAGTAGAATATGAGGCTTTGGTCACTGGAATGAAGTTAGCAGAAAGGTTACAAGTTCGCAACCTAGTGACACAGAGTGACTCCCAATTAGTGGTGAACCAATTCAACGAACAGTATGAGACTCGAGAGCCGATGTTAATCCCATACCTAAAGAAAGTCCAATCACTGGCTCAAATTTTTGAGAACTTTCAATTAGTACAAATCAACCGATCCAAAAACACCCATGCAGACTCATTGTCTAAATTGGCCTCTTCTAATGAAACTAAAGTAAGAGTGGTGAAGGTGGAAAGGCTAGAAAGGCTTAGTATTGAAGAAGCGAAAGTGTATGATATTGAGGTGAAAGATGATTGGAGGACACCATTTAAACAGTACCTAATTGATGGCACATTTCCACATGACAAGGAAGTAGCTCGACGCTTAAAGATGCAGGGGGCAAAGTTCACGTTAATAAATGGAGAGCTATACAAGAGGGGGTATACATCACCTCTGTTAAAGTATTTAAGGCCAGAAAAGGCTAGCTATGTCCTAGCAGAAGTACACGAAGGAATTTGTGGTGAACATTTGCGAGCTAGAGCCCTTGCCTCCAAAATATTACGGTCGGGATTCTATTGGCCAACATTGAAGAAAGACGTAGTGGATAAAGTTTGCAAATGTGACAAGTGCCAAAGGTTTGTGCCGATAACAATGGCTCCAATTACTCTGTTTCAGGGTACGGTGCAACCAACGCCCTTTGCACAATGAGGGATAGACATTTTGGGACCCTTTCCATTAGCTATGGGACAAAGAAAGTTTCTACTGGTAGCTACCGATTACTTTACAAAATGGATTGAGGCAGAACCATTAGCTACTATTACTGAGAAGAAAGTCGAGGCGATAGTATGGAAGGACATTATATGTCGATTTGGGATTCCACGCATCCTAAACGCTGACCATGGGAAGCAGTTTGATTGTGATGCCTTTCGTGAGTTCTGCAAACGCCTTAATATTCAATTGAGAATTTCTTCTGTTTCAAACCCTCAAGCTAATAGGCAAGAAGAAGTCAGCAACCGAACCATCATTTACAGTTTGAAGACCAGATTGGATAAGGCTAAAGGGGCGGGGTGGATGAGTTACCTAGTGTATTGTGGGCGTACCGTACCACCAGTTGAGTGTCAACTGGAAAAACGCCATTTAGTTTAGTATACGGAACTGAAGCATTGATCCCCGTGGAAATTAGAGCACTTTCGTTGAGAATGATACCCTTTGTAGGGGAAGAGAATTCGAAAGGGTTAAGGAAAAACCTAGATCTGCTTGATGAACATAGAAAGGCTGAGGCTATCCGACTTAGATCCTACCACCAAAGGGTAGCTAACTACTATAGCAGCCGAGTTAAAGACAGACCAATGTTAAAGGGAGATTTGGTGTTGAGAAAGTCACACATAACCAATACACTGAAAAATGATGGAAAATTCAAAGCCAATTGGGAAGGTCCATATCGAATCAGAAGGATGATTAGGCCCAACACATGTATCTTAGAAACTTTGCAAGGGAAGAAGATAGGGAAGACATGGAACTCAAACCTCTTAAAGTTGTAGTGGAGTTAATCATTTATATTATGTCTTCTTTTTGAACTTTTGTATTTCCATGCGATGAATAAATCAAGTGATCTCTTCATTCATATTTATCTTTCGAATGTTTACGAATATGAATTTTGTAACAGAAGAGATTGTGCCACAGTGCCAAAGACGCGAATGCGTCACGACTGCTAAGCATTAGAAAGAAGACAGCCACAGTGCCAGAAGTGCGAATGCGTTATGATGGTCAGACATTAGAAAGAAGACATGCCACAATGCTAGAGGCGTGAATGCATCACGGTGGTCAGGCATTAAAAAGAAGACATGCCATAGTGCCAGAGGCATGAAAGCGTCACGGAGGCTAGGCATTAGAAAGAAGACATGCAGTGCCAGAGGCTCGAAAGCGTCACGACGGCTAGGAATTAGAAAGAAGACATGTCACAGTGCCAGAGGCGCAAATGCGTCACGACGGCCAGGCATTAGAAAGAAGACATGCCATAGTGCCAAAGGCACGAAAGCTTCACGGCGGCCAGGCATTAGACAAAAGACATGCTATAGTACCAGAGGCGAGAATGCGTCACGATGATCAGGTACCAGAAAAAGAAAAGGTATGTTTAAATGCACAATTCTTTCTAAAAGTTTACACATTTTATTAAGAATTTGGGGAGCATATATATATATGACGTATGCAAATAGATGATGAAAGCAAGAGTCAAATGAGTACATGCATTAATAAAAAAGAAAAAAGAGGAATAAACAATATTCATTATTAAAAAGAATAAACAATTTTTATTATTAAAATTTAAAAAATTTGTAACAATAGAATGATTCGTTGCAATAAAACCTAATTAAAAAAGAAAAAGAAATCAATCTCCATGATCAGATTCTGGCACCGGTGGCTCCTCACCGTCTAATCCATCAAGGGCACCAATTGGCTCAGGAGCATTATCTAGGCTTAGAGGCTGCCATGGTCCAGTCAGATTAGCCAAGTCATCCTGAGCAGTTTTTTTCAAAAATTCATCTGCTGGCTTAGCATTGGGCTCATATTTAGTCCAATCAGGAGCCTTGAACAACATAGCTTCCTACGTATATAGGAGCTCGAGGAACTCTTCGCCCTCCCTGTGATTCTCCAGCCAAGATCAACGAGATAGAAACCATATTTCACAAACCCCGCGGAGTAGTCCTCTTTCCGCCTAAAGCAATCTTTAGAGAGTCGATACTCCCTTACAGCTTCTACCCTAATACGATCAATCTCTGTTTGGCCAAAAGAAGCAGAGGGTCAACTCTCCAATTTTGTAATATGTTGTTCTAACTCTTAATTACGATCAGCTGACCCGTTAAAACTGGTGAAAAAAGAATCATATTTGGACTGCAAGTTGTCAAGCTTAGTTTGCTTCTGTTGAAGGTCGTCATTAAGTTTGCTAGACCTAACAGTCTCAACAGTAAGATCGCCTTTGGCGAGAGTCAAGTATTGAAGAGCCTTTGAAAGTTGTTCTTCCAGATCTCGCACCACCCCTGGTAGCCCAGATAGTTGATTATTAGCATTCGCCAACTCCATGTTCCTATCCCTTAGTGCCTTGAGCTCTTTCTTAGTGTGATCATGGTAAGCTCGATGTTGAGCATTATTGACCCCTTTGAGTAGCCTGAAAAGAAACATGAAAAGTTAAAACTCAAAAAAAGGCGAAGAGAAATATAATGAACGAGAATCGAAAGATTACCCTCATTAGCTCCAAATCAGCTAAGTTCTCCCCCTCTGGAAAATTCCTAAATAATCGATGTTCGTCTCTCGGAAGGATGGTGGCCCAACCTAATCAAGATGCTACCCAAGGCGTTTTCAAAATGTCATTACCAAGCACTCCTGAGTATACTCAAAATTTTGATCCCTTCATCGTGTAGCCACCATCCACTTGGTATGACCCCTGGTCTACAAGACCTATCTTAGGAAGAATAGGCATGTTTACCATAGCAGACTTAACGTATAAATGCCTCCAGTTCTTTCGATGTGGCGAGGTCACGTTGCATTCAGGGAGATCTTCAGACTGAGACCGGTCCGAGGAGCTTGAAGTTCTCCGAGAATGCAATGAAGCCTTCCCTTTACCTCGGGAAAGGTCTCTTGATCCTCCTTCCTAAAATTGAGTCGGAGCTGGAGGAGGGGTTGCTTGTCTGGAAGGAGGAGTTCGAACTCGGGACACCGGAGGTGAAATTGACATATCTCCGAAAGAAGTAGCTATGGAGCGGGGTCTCTTCTCAATAGGTTCACTAGACGAACCTTCTTGCGCCCTTTGACGGATTAAATCACGTCTGACGCTGCTCATTTCTGCAAAAAAGAACCCACAAAATTGTTAAGATTCTCACATAAACAAGCAATAATGAATTTTAAAGCATAAAGGGTTACCTTCAAGAGAGTTAAGATACTCCTGAAGGGACTCTACGTTCAACGTTTCATCGTCTGGGAAGACCATAAAAGTGGAACCAAACCCTTCCCAGCCTCTCACATCATCTAGAGGGTCACTTTCAGGGCTGGATTCCTTATTTGTAGGATTTGGTTCAAAAGGAACGAATGGTAGAGGATTTGAAGGAGAAACAGAAGGATTGGTGGCATGAACACTTCCCATATCCTAACCGACAGACGCCAAATTTTTAGATGATAGGAAGTTATAAAGGTTAATTGGCATATCGACTAATAGCTCATTGATAGTTGAAGACAATTGTCTCCTAAAAGTAGCAATACGAGGACCTTTTGGGATACTAATCTTGGCTTCCCATCGAGTAGGGAAGTTAAGACCTTCAGGTACCTCTACAACGAGCCATTCCGACTCGAACCCATGGAGTTTGTTAGGAAGTTTTTCGAATAACTTGTTTTCAAACCCAGGTTCGGATACTCTCTGAATAGAATACATGATTAAGCCGAAACTACCTCGAAACCTGAAAAAAGTATAGAATAAAGGGAGAGAAGGAGGAACACCCCTCATTTGGCAATGCACGGTAAAACCAATTAATTGCATCCAATGATGAGGGTGTAACTGGCCAGGAGCGATCCCTCATTCCCTCAGAAAAGAAATCTTGAAATTGGAGATTGGGAAACAAAAACCTAACTCTAAAGATATCCTAAGAATAGCCACTCAGCTCAATACGCTAAGTACACTCCTTTCTTTCGGACATGGAAGCCTATAAAAATACCCTTCGGGTAATAGGAACCTATGCCTAATATCTTGGAGGTCAACCTCTGTCAAAGTCGATTTAAGCCCTAACTCCAAATGCTTTCCTACATCATGACTTGCCATCCTAGACCTAAAAAAGAAAGTGAAACAATCCTAAATGCGGTGGGGTTGAAACTTAAAGGTTTAGCGGTAGAGTTCAAGGTCTGGCGAGAGAGATTAGGGTTTCAGAAGCAGGCAACAGGGTTCTGGTTCAGAAACGTGAAAGGGTTACGATTCAGACCTACGGCAGAAGTAGGCGATGGGTATGCGATAGAGTATGCAGGTGTGCGACAGAGATACGCGATAGGGGTTAGCGGCAAAGTATACAAGTGGCGACAGAGCGTGCGATAGGATTTTTGTGATAGAGTATGAAAGTGGCGACAGAATTTGCGGCAGAGTATCAAGTGGTGACAGAGTTTGCGATGGGATTTAGCGACAGAGTATGCAAGTGGCGACAGAGTATGTGGTAAGATTTTCAGTAGAGTGCGATAGATTATGATAGGATTTGCGGTAGAGTTGCGGTAAGGATGTAACAGTTTTCCTAAACTATTTGGTGGCATCTTACCCTTATATAGTCACGACTGAAATGGCTGAAACGTCGCGTTCTTACATGGGCTTAAATGTCTCTCGCGAGTAAAATGTTGCGTATTTAATAGCCACCCCAGAAATATATAATCCTCTTATTATACTCTCTCTAGAGAATTTCCCTATGCAAGAGTGGGGAGCAATTGATAGAGGTAATTTACATTAAGTCTGCGTAGGCAACATTAGCTAACATGCGACAGCCACGCGTCAAGTCACAATGCCACATGATATGTGCCATGAGTTAAGTCATAATGCCACGTGGCAATCACCGAAGAGCCAAAGACACCTCTACACCCTGCGGTAGACCTCCGTACCCCTAGTGTCCTGCGGCAGACCTCTGCACCCTTGGTGCCCTGCGACAGACCTCTGTACCCTTGGTGCAAGATCAGACCTCTACATCCTACTGCAGACCTCTGCACCCCAGGTGTCATGCGACAGACCTCTGAACCCCTGGTGCCCTGCGGCAGACCTCTGCACCCCTGGTGCTTTGCGGTAGACCTCTGCACCCTTGGTGCCCTACGACAGACCTCTGAACCCCTGGTGCCTTACGGCAGACCTCTGCACCCCTGGTGCAAGATCAGACCTCTGCATCTTGTGACAAACCTCTGCACCCCTGGTGCCCTGTGGCAGACCTCTTAACCCCTGGTGTAAGATCAGACCTCTACTGCTGGGTGGCAGACTTCTGAACCCAGCGACAGAGGTCCTCAGAGCTTTGCACCCCTGAGATTGAGCTCTCAGAACTCACTTCTGATAGCCCAGTCGCACGTCTGGGCCTCAGAACACAGAAGGCCTAAAACAATAAAATTTTGGGCCCAAATACCTATAAGTCCTGAGCTTATTGAAGCCACACAGTGGATATCTATAAATACCCCACATGTATGTTCAAAAAGCTATAAGCTCTACTTTGTTAACTAAGACTCTGCTTAAACACTTTTTCTGACTTAAGCATCGGAGTGCGAGCGTAGGGACAGATCTCTGCACCTCTCTGACCTTAATTATTTTTACAGAATCTTCAGTACACTTAGAGAAGATGGCAAGAAAAATCACATCAGCATTGTTTCATTGTTGTTAAGAGTAACAATAAATTTAAAAATAAAAATTGAGAAAAACACATCGTAGTTGCATGGAAGAAAAGGAAAAAGTTTAAGGGAAGGAAATGATGATGTCGCTTATAATATTCTTTTTAGGAAAATAAATTTAAAATAAATACAAATTTTAAAATATTCCTCAAAGAAAAAAGAAACTCATCAACTTCATATGTTGTTGACATAGTTTGCATCTCACTTTAGGAAAATGTTTTAGGCACGCAATCCCACCCAATTTTTAGCATTTACAGTTTTACGTAGCACCATAGGTAATACACCATGTAATCCAATTTCAGATGTTAATTATATTTTAGGAACTTTCAGTATTAATTTCAATTGTTGATTTAGATCAACTGTGGTATGATTTCCTCTCTAATGTTTATTAATTACATGCCTATGAAAATAGACAAGTAAGTCTCAGACGATGATCCAACAGGGTTTCCAAGAAAAACCCACGTTATGAAGACTGAGTTCAATTGGCATGAGAACGTGAGAAGTGGTCATTTAGTGGCTGTAGTGACTGAGTTGTTGCTAATTATTAGGTGAATAAGTAGTGTTTGATGTGGTCTTGTTCATCACCACTCATTCCATGCATTTAGGAGTTTAAATTCAGAATTGTTAGCCACGTCTGTTAGTGGCCAGATTTCTAGGATAGGAAGGTTTTGGTTCTCTTGTATATAAACTTACAGTGCCTTCTTTGAAAGGTATCTGATTTGCAAATAAAGTTCTTGCGGTTTGGTTCTTACCCGAAACAGAACACACCCTTTAAAGAATACCCTGCTGATTGGGACCTAACATTGGTATCAGCAGCTAGGTTACCATGGCTACTAACAAGGATCGCATTGAGAAGTTGGAAGTAGAAGTTGGTAATCTCCAGAACAACTTCAGTCGAATGGAAGTGGGGGCTTCAGATTGGCTACATCGATTGGAGGAGTCCATCCATCGTTTGACGGAAGCAATGAGCTCTAATAAGAGCACGTCCAACAGTCCTGAGTTGAAAGTGATTAAAGGGTCTAGCCGTGGCAATGGGGAGGAAGGATGTAGCAGTTTTGAAGAAGGCCGACCCATGTTCGCAGCTACGCCAGCCAAGTTGGAGTTCCCTAGATTTTCAGGGGATGACCCAACCGTTTGGTGTACTCGGGTTAGGCAGTTCTTTGATTATCAAGTAACACCCGATTGCAAAAAGGTTCCGTTGGCCTCATTTCATCTTGAAGGAGAAGCTAGCGAATGGTGGCAGTGGTTGAAACGTGCCTACAAGGAGGAAAATAAAGAGGTAACATGGGAAGATTTTCAGGAGGAATTATGGGCAAGGTTTGGGCCTACGGATTGTGAGAACTTTGATGAAGCATTGTCCAGAGTACGACAAGTCGGTTCATTGTGAGAGTACCAAAAAGAATTTGAGCGGCTGGGAAACCAAGTGCATGGGTGGACTCAAAAGGCTTTGGTGGGAACTTTCATGGGGGGACTCAAGCAAGAAATAGCTGACGGTATACGTATGTTAAAGCCCAAGACATTAAAAGAGGCAATCGGATTGGCAAGGATGAAAGATGAGTAGATTGATCGTCAAAGAAAGATGTATAGACCCTTCCCTCGATCCATTGGGGAGTCGCCACTTGTTAACCCAACCAAGAACACTCCTCGAAGACTTACGTGGGAAGAGATGCAGAGAAAAAGAGTCCAAAGACTATGTTTTCATTGCAATGAAAGGTTCACACTAACCCACCGTTGTAAAGGGCCACAATTATTGTTACTAGGATGCTACAATAGGGAATATGGAGATCTCCAAGATGAGGGCCTGTCTGATTGGCAAAACGAACCAAAAATTTCTCTCCATGCACTCACAGGTTGGTCTGCTCATAAGACGATGCGAGTCATGGCTCGGATAGGTGCACAGGAGGTGGTGATCTTGATTGATAGTGGCTCTACCCATAACTTCATTAGTGAAAAGGTGGCCAATATGCTACGTATGCCCATAGTACCTACCAAGCCCTTCAATGTAAAGGTGGCCAATGGGAAGTCATTGAGGCGTCAAGGGAGGTTTGAAAATGTCTAGGTGATTGTGCAAGGAATTCCTTTTTTCCTCACGTTATATGTTTTGCCGTTGGTGGGAATGGATGTGGTGCTAGGCATCCACTGGCTTGAACAGTTGGGAAACGTGGTGTGCAATTGGAAGCAACTCACTATGGAGTTCAGGTGGAACGATCATACATATAAATTGCGTGGAATTGATGCCCAATCAATACAGGCCGCTACGGTGGAATCTCTAGGAAAGGATGTGCGGCAGGGAAGTTTTTTAATGGCTCTTTGCTTTCAACTTTCAACCCAGATTGACTCACCATCGCACGAACCAGAGATGAAGCATTTGTTGAAAGAATTTGATGAACTATTTCAAGAGCCATCTTGTTTGCCACCAACCAGAGAGATTGATCATCACATCAATTTGAAGGAGGGGTGTGAGCCTGTCAATGTAAGACCATACGGGTATGCCTATTTTCAAAAGGCTGAAATCGAAAAATAAGTTCAAGATATGTTAAAATTTGGACTAATAAGGTCTAGTACAAGCCCTTTCTCATCCCCTGTTCTATTAGTTACGAAAAAAAGATGGTTCATGGCATTTTTGTACTGATTATAGAGCTCTTAACGTCGTTACTATTAAGGACAGATTTCCAATTCCCACCGTAGACGATATGTTGGATGAACTATATGGGGCCACCTACTTCACCAAATTAGACCTTCGTGCGGGTTACCACCAGGTACGAGTTCGTGCTAGTGACATTCATAAAACTGCCTTTCGTACACACAATGGTCACTACGAATATTTAGTCATGCCATTCGGTCTTTATAATGCTCCTTCCACCTTTCAAGCCATTATGAACATTATCTTCCGCCCTTACTTACGTAAATTCATCCTTGTATTTTTTGATGATATTTTTATATATAGTCCCAATTGGAACATGCATCTTGAACATGTTTGGAAGACTTTTGAAATTTTAAGGCAAAATCAATTCTATGCTAAAATTAGCAAATGTGCATTTAGGGTTCAAGAATTGGAGTACTTGGGACATATCATCACACCCCATGGGGTTAAGGTGGATCAAGGAAAAATAAAGGCCATGGTAGAATGGCCAAAGCCTACTAATGTCTCTGAATTGCGTGGTTTTTTAGGACTAACAGGTTATTACCGTAAGTTCGTGAGGAATTATGGTCTTATTGCATGACCTCTGACCAACCTCTTGAAGAAAGGTAAATTTGTGTGGGATGATAAAGCTGAGGAGGCCTTTCAAAAATTGAAAACAGCCATGACATCTACGCCAACCTTAGCCATGCCAAATTTTAATGAACTGTTTACAATAGAGTCTGATGCCTCAGGAGATGGAATAGGTGCTGTGTTATCTCAACAAGGAAAGCCTATAGCTTTCATGAGTCGAGCATTAGGAGTCACCAAGAAGACCTGGTCGGTTTATGCTAAAGAAATGCTTGGTATAGTGCATGCCATACAAACTTGGAGGCCATACTTGCTTGGAAGAAAGTTTTACATTCAGACAGATCAACGAAGCCTCAAATACTTGATGGAGCAGAAAATCACCACCCCAGAGCAACAAAAATGGGTTGCTAAGTTGCTTGGTTATGACTATGAAATCTTGTACAAGCCTGGTCGAGAGAATAGTGTTGTCGATGCATTATCAAGAGTGGAAGGAAGTCCAACCTTAGATGCTTTATTCATGCCACAAACAGATACATGGAATTCAATAAAAGAAGCTGCAATCAACAACCCATAAATGGAGAAGGTTGGTCGCAGCCCATGAGAACCCCGAAGGTCCTTATCGCTGGAGTAAGGGTTTACTATGTTACAAGGACCGGGTTGTGGTACCTCCCCAATCCACTGTAGTGAAGCAGCTCTTGCAACAATTCCATGATTCACCTATAGGAGGTCATTCTAGAGTGTTACGCACTTTTAAGAGGTTGGCACAACAATTTTATTGGCCCTCTATGTATCAAACCATCAAAAATTATGTGGAAGCTTGTGAAACCTGCCAGCGAACCAAGTATGAAACACTATCACCTGCTGGGTTGCTGCAGCCCCTGGCAATTCCATGCCAAGTGTGGGATGAAATCTCAATGGACTTCATCGACGGCTTACCATCATCTCATGGTAAAAATTCTATGTTGGTTGTTGTTGACAGGTTGAGCAAAACAGCACATTTCATGGGCTTAACTCACCCGTATACAGCAAAGACGATTGCAGAAAAGTTCATTGAAGGAGTGGTTAAATTACATGGCATGCCGCAAAGTATTGTGAGTGATCGAGATCCATTACTCTTAAGCCACTTTTGGCAAGAGTTCTTTAAATTGTCAGGCACTCAGTTGAAGATGAGTTCATCATACCACCCCTAAACGGATGGTCAAACCGAAGTGATCAATCGATGCCTTGAACAATATTTACGAAGTTTCACTCACCAACAACCTCGTAGGTGGTATACATATCTCCCCTGGGCTGAGTATTGGTATAACACCTCATACCATAGCTTAATTGGAATGACCCCATTCCAAGCCTTATACGGTCATTTGCCACCTACAATTCCCAGATATTATGAAGGAACTAGTTCGGTCAATGAGGTTGAAGTAAGCTTGATGGACCGTGATGTTGTGTTGAGGCAACTTAAAGACAACCTACAAGTAGCTAACAATCACATGAAACAACTGGCAGACGCAAAGAGGAGAGACATTGCGTTCGAGGTGGGGGATCTCGTCTACTTGAAACTCCATCCTTATAGACAACAGTCAGTAGCCAAAAGAACCAACCACAAGCTGTCAAGCAGATTTTATGGGCCATATTGAGTTTTGGAGAGAATTGGGAAAGTATCTTACAAAATCCAACTTCCTGAAGGATCACGAATCCATCCTATTTTTCATGTCTCAGTATTGAAGAAGAAGATTGGAGACAACATTCCTGTCACCAATGAATTGCCACCCTTCAGTGAAATGGAGAAATAATCATGGAGCCTGAGGCCATCCTAGATGCTCGATGGGTCAAAAGAGGGGCAAAAATTATTGAAGAAAGTTTGGTTCAATGGAAACAACTGTCTCCTGAAGATGCTACATGGGAGAACATTAAGGAATTACGAAAAAAGTTCCTTTATTTAAACCTTGAGGACAAGGTTGCAGCTACAGATGGGGGTATTGATAGACCACGATGATCCAACAAGGTTTCCAAGAAAAACCCACGTTATGAAGACTGAGTTCAGTTGGCATGAGAATGTGAGAAGTGGTCATTTAGTGGCTGTAGTGACTGAGTTGTTGCTAATTATTAGGTGAATAAGTAGTGTTTGATGTGGTATTGTTCATCACCACTCATTCCATGCATTTAGGAGTTTAAATTCAGAATTGTTAGCCACATCTGTTGGTGGCCAGATTTCTAGGATAGGAAGGTTTTGGTTCTCTTGTATATAAACTTATAGTGCCTTCTTTGAAAGGTATTTGATTTGTAAATAAAGTTCTTGTGGTTTGGTTCTTACCCGAAACAGAACACACCCTTCAAAGAATACCCTGCTGATTGGGACCTAACAGATGAAAACAAAAACTATACAAATTCCCAACAAGTTTTAATAGAAAGGTTTCATATGCAATAAAAATTAGTATAATCTTTCATATACATATATAAAATTATTTTTTTCTGAAATAAATTTGAAGAGGAAGAATTGGAATCTTTGCCGCTACTAAATTCATAACCCGGCTGCTTTGGAATTTTTATTTTTTATTGTGACTCCATTAGTACATTCAAGCATTTGATTTAATAATCCATATATACTTCTTCGTATTCAAAAAGTTTGGTTTGACTCCTCTCGTGCCTTAGTAAGAGAAAAGGAAGCTTATATACTCAATTAGTACCGCACTCGATGTGTATCAAATACAAGCATTAGATTCTAGTGAAGAATAGTTTTGCACTTAATTTTCCTCAAAAATAAGCTCAAAATTATTCCAAAGAGCAGTTAATGAGATTGGAGGGTAACTTTACACATCAGACAGCTACTAGCCAGACAGCGACCAACGCACTAAGCAACGCGATATATAGTAGAAAACGTTCGATCACTTGGGGTTATCGTGCGATTGAAATACAGTAACGTACTAGGGCTAGGGCTAGACAAAGTTAAACAAAAGGAATCCACTTTTTTTCTCACCATCTATGATCTAATCGGATGGTTCAAGTTCAACAGCAAGTCTTTTCTGAGTCTTAACTATTTGCTTTTTTTGAAGTCTTTTGATTCCTTGAATACTTAATTTGCAATTTGTTGCTGAGAAGAGTAAAGGGTAGTGGAGATTGGGCTCTGCAGGTTTTGAATCAGGTAAGCTTTTGATTTTCCTTGTTCTTGTTAAATCAGCTTCTTTGATGGAAATGAATTTTTAGCTGAACGTTATAAATTTCTGTTTTTAATATACTCTTCTTACTGCCAAAAGTTAAATTCGCTTCTTCTCTTTGCTTTTTTTTTTTTTTGGGTTGATCTTTGTTTTTTTCCCCTTCTCTGGTGATTATCTAGACTCATTTTTTGTTTATTTCATCCCTTTTTCTGCATTAATGGGGTGGAGCTGACCTAAGTTGACTCACTTCCTATTTAATGAATCCATGATCTTTCTCGCTTTTATTCTGCAAAGAGATCAATGGAATCATTTATTATGAGACTTTTTTTTTTGTCGTATTCAATTCTCTAAATTAAATCCTTTAATTTAATTTAATTTAATTTAATTTAATTTAATTTAATATCTAGGGTGAATAACCAAAGTACTGAGGATGCGTCCGAAAATAGCACAGTCTGCAAACCAACCACACCCAAGAGTTTTTATAAGTAGAAAACATAAGAGAAGGCATGATGCAAGGCATAGGCGAAAAAGGAAGGTAAAGAAATCTCTCTGTTTCTCTATGCTTTCTCTCTTCTTTTGCATACCTAATCATTTCTTTTAATATTGATAATACACCAATTAAATTAAAGTGATTTTATGTTTAAGTTTCTCTCTTCGATACGCTGTTATTTTTGCATTCTGTTGTGCATATATTATACCCACTGTTGAGAATAAATGCTTGCAGAAGGAATTTGAATGGTTGAGTGCTGAGAATAGATCCCGAGGGTTGAGTTCCCATTACTCGCAAGTACCTGTAAGAGATCTTCGGGAACAAGAAAATTCTGTTTCCCACTCTGCCTGTCAGAATGATCATCCAAGCTTTTATGTCCAGGTAACTAATCTTAGCTTTTTGATAGGGGCTGATTAACAATTTATTTCAATCTCTGCTTCTCTTTTGCCTATAGTTTCAAATCAATAATCATTGAAATTAATGACAAATGCATATCAAGGCTTCTTGATTAGAATATTACCATGTACACCAATGTAAACTATGAAGAGGAGTAAATTCCATTTATGGTTCCCAACTTTTTGTTTCTATTTTAGTTTAGTTCTTAACCAGAAATATTTGAATTGTTCCATTTGGATCTAACTTTTTAAGAATTTTTTCTTATATGTTAAATTATTTCTTTAAATAGACAAAATGTCCTCATGGTAAATTACATGACATTTTAGGTGCACAATTTCTTGGCATTCCATGTGAACATTATTTTATAATGTAAGGACTAAAATAAAATCACAAACAACTCAAAAATTATAAAAAAATTGAACCCAATGCTTAATCCAGTTGATCCATGTAATTTCTTTAAGATGTGACTTTTAGTAAATTTAAGATTCAAATCCCAACACGTGCGGTCTTTTCTTTATCTCCAACTATGTGGTCTCTTTTGAAAAAAAAATTAAAAAGATTAAAGTAGAACCAGAATATATATATTATATATATTATATATATATATATATAATATTAGGGATTATGAATGATATTTACCCATTGAGTGAATGAATTTTGATTTGATTTGTTACGTGAATTGTGAGGATGAATATGTACTTTATTTAAAAACTAATTTATGTTTAATACTCTTATCATCATCATCATCATCATCATCATTAGAGCATTTATTTTAATACTGGGATAGACTATATGAACAAATATATAAATTTACGCTAAGTCGTCAGCATGAATTCTTTTCCTCTACTCATTCTTATCTAAAGCAATGTGTTCTCTCAACTACTGTTCCGTCAAATATTTTTGGATAACTTTCTTCTAAGTATTTTTCGGCCATCATTTTTACATCATTCATAGCCTCCACTCTCCTCATTAAAGCGTTTATAGGTCTACATTGTATACGTTCAAACCAACGTAAATGACTTTCACCATTCTTATCTTTGATAGATTGACTAAACAGTTCAACCTTTTTGTGAATATCTTCATTTTTTATTCTATCTTTTCTCGTATATCTTTCCATCCATCACAACATTCACATTTATACTACACTCATTTTCTGAGTATGCAATCTTTTTGTTGCCCAACATTCACTACCATTGAATAATATTAGTCTAATAATTGTCCTATAAAACTAGCCTTTTAACCATATAGTACTCTTATGCATATAAGAACTCACTATTTCTTTAATTATTTCACATTTAATAAAAAATAAAACCCTTAGCAAAGTAATAGACGAATTTTGAACATTGGATGTCAGCATAACAGTGAGGAAACAGAACTCACCATGCATGTAAATGGAATCAAAATATGAGTCAATTTTAATGCCGAAATTGAAAAACAAAATGAAGCCTATGAAGCCCAACTAAAAGCTGGAATATGCAGCACAAAGAAAACAACAAGAAATCAGGATTTAACTTGCTATCATATAAATCATGCGACTTTACTGATCACAAATCCGGAGTGTGGACTCTAATTTTGGAGGAACTACTGAAGAGGTATGGTAATTACTTCTAATCATGTTGAATGCATTTGATTTGAGAAATCTAGAAGGATTGTTGTTAGTTTTGAGACTATCTTTTATACATTTATAAAGTTTTACTAAGAATTATCTTTTCGTGTTTATTAATCTTATCGCATGCATGTTCTTTTTTTCAACTTAATGTTGAATGCATTTGATTTGAGAAATCTGAAAGATTGTCATTAGTTTTAAGAGTATCTTTTATACATTTATGAAGTTCTACCAAGAATTATCTTTACATGTTAATTAATCTTATCAAATGCATTTTCTTTTTTTCAACTTAATTAGGACCTTTTTCTTTATAGCTCTGCACTTGTGAGATATATCCCAAAATTATTGTTTCAGCTGGATGATGGCTTGGGACTGAATGATCTAGTGGACGATCTGTCGTCCAATGAAGTGGAAAATCCAAGGAATTCTTCCACCAATCAGCAAAATAAGGTTGCTGAATTTATGAAGAAAATTGATGATGATGTCGCGAGCAGCATTGATATCCTTGACTTCAAGATTGGCTTAGATGGGGAGCACAAGACAATTGGAAGATACTGTTTCCCATTGTCTTTAGTTCCTACGGTCGAAAAAATTACTGATGCCTATGGAGATATCTCTTCCGTGAGTTTAATGAACTCCGATGTTACAGGGAAAATCTTTCTATTTTTCTGTGCCACGATTAAAGAGATGGAGGACCTACAGCTTCATCAAATTACGGAGGAAAAGTTGTTGAAGTGGAGAGATGCTATCAAGGATGCTCTCCGCATCAATTTCAAGGTCGGTTTTGCCTTGCATCATTTGAAGAAAATTGCTCGTGCTTACCTTGGCCGCATAGGAAGCCAAGAGCTTCAGACTATAGATAATAGATTGACTGCCTTATGCAGGGAGCGCGCCAAGACATACGACGATTTTAAGGAGTGTCTGGCTGATGCAAAGGACTTGCATGGCAAGTCTCTTAGCACTGGTTTATTCCCTTGATTCTTCCAGTATTCCAGTAGCAAGAATTTTCTACATATCTAGCTATTTTAGGGGCGCTGTTCTTTAATTTGGGCCCTTTTTTTTTGTGGTTTTTGAAGTTGTTCATGGGAGACAGAATGAATTTCTCATTAGTGTCTGATGTTAATGAGGTGTACAGGTTAGGTTCGACAGGTCAATAACATTACGGTTAACTCACCTTAACCATAGTGTTTTTGTTGTGCCAAGCCTAACCCGTATAACTCTTTAACACTGTCAGAGGTGAAATTGAAACCTAATTTTGAACCCTAACTTAAGAACTTAAGTTTTTTAGGTTAAGGGATCAAAAATAAGTTTTGATCTGATCTCTAACAGCTACAATCATAGTGTAAAAGTATAATGGTTTGCTTGTATTGCATGTTTGGGTATTTTCTATTCCAATATGACCTATATCATATGTAAATGACTATGGTGTTTGAGTTTGCTGATAAAGAATGAATTTGCTCCTCTATATTATTGTTAGATCGAGGATTTGTTTTCGGTCAAAACAACGGGATATTATTTATTTATTTATTTATTATTAAAATTGTATTTACAAAAAATAGCAAATTTAAGTATTCGATGAGTTGCACTGTTACTTTGATAAAGAGAGAGAAAATCAGGACATTTACTCTTCTGATTGATGCTACTCACGGAGCAGCATGATCTGTTGTGTGATTGACTTCTCGATCGGTGGCCTAAAAGTGAGGTAATGGATTGAATTATTTTTATAATATATGCATGATTGTATTGTAAACTATATATACATTAATCTCAGGATAAACAGAATTTAAGATAAATTAATTCCATCAAAACAAAAACTTACAAATCAATATATATAGCAATATAACTTGGAATCAACATATAATTAGCTAAAAGTAGAGATCACGTAAAATAGAGTTAAAATAAGAAAAATATTAGTATTATTTATATGCTGGTTCTTTTCGTAATAAAATTAATTTTAATTCTAACAATTGAAATTGCAAGTATATAAATTTCTTATATGAAGTTAAGTATTAGTACAAAAAAGTTACCATTATATTTTATTATTACATATAAGAAATAAATGAATTACAACAAATAGTTAAAGTAACCAACTATTAACATGGTTGAATAAATTCAATACAATGTTAGATCAAACCCAGATGATAAGATTTAAAAATTAGTGTACGAATAGATTTATCGTATTAATTTGTAGAAGTTGAAAATTAGGACTTGAAATTTTTTTTCCTTTTTCTTTTAATCCAATATCGTACCATTTGAGTGTGTAGTATATACATTATAGTAAAGATTGCATTATCGAGCAATAATAATTTGGATTCAACATGTAAGTCCCACTCGGTATACTACACACTTTACTCGTGACACTTTAAACAATAATTTCTTTACGAGTTCACCTTCTTCGACTGCCATATGCTATAATCCTTCTTTGTTACATATGTCACCATTTACCTAATCACATCGAACCTAAATTCATCAACACAACTTCTAACTACAATTATTTTCTAAATAATAAATTTCTTAAAAAATCTGACAGCATAACGGCTTATAACTAGGCTAACCCTCCTACAAGGTAAACACAATAATATAATACAACCTCAACCACAATTGTTTCACAACCATCTCAACTTAAAATGATACAATCATATTTAATAGAAGCATTAAACATTGATACCACAATTTCATATACTTGAATTACTATTGCATATAGGAACATCCATATCTTATTGATTCAGTACTATAAGGTGTAAGAAAGCATACACATGATCAAAATATGATATTAGCATACATGCCACAAACACAATGTTTATATAACTACTACACTGTGCAAGACTGCATAATCTATGTATATATGTAAAAACCAAAATATAGTGTGGCAACCGATACCTCACGTTGACTACCATGCACCTTAGAGTATCAACCCACTTGTAGTCCACTCGAGACTAATCACAAGCTAATCTGCGAGGAAAGGAATGGGCTAAGCTTGAGAGGCTTAGTGAGAGAAATTATAAGTAATAAAAACCAAAACAGTTTTCATGATACCTATAAAACCCTATATGCCAAAATCATAATATAAACAACATATGCAAATACTTTTACAAACCACATAGTGAAAGATTGCATTTAAATCAATAGGCATGCATGTGAAATAATCATGGTCTCAATCATATCTCTTAAAGTCTGTTATGCTATCACTACATATTGCGTGGTCGTATATGCACTTATAAACCATATAAATCATAGCTTTACAATAGCATAATAAAAACATCATATCAATAAACGTGTCAGGATATATGTAAAAGAGTATGAGGTTGCACTAACAAATATATCATCGTCTAAAGCTCATACTAAAAACACCGAAACATTGTAGCTCTCACAGTGAACTTACTCGTTCCTCTTTGGGAACCTACTTATGTACACACAAGCTCGCCAGGATATTGATCAGACAGTATCTGATGCATATTTCCTCAGTAATCCACAAATTCTCTTGTGGCAGGACCATAACAAATACAGATCTATCATGATATGGAGGAAGCGACATTTTGGACACTTTGCTTCAGAAGTGCGAAAAAATTTGCTAATTTTTTTTTTCATTTCTTTCTTTCCTTAACACTCGTATGTGTTGTGAGTACAATCCTATAGTAGTATCCGATGGATATCTACTTTGTATGATTTAAGGTAAACTACCTATGGTCCCAGTCCATTGCAATGCTTGTTGTCTTATGCCAATTGCTCAGATCTTCTTATTAAGATTACATCCCAACTTACGTACTGAAATAAGTTGTATGGCAAAGCACACACCAAATATGAACCTTTTGTTATCTAAAATTTTAACTTTGAAGCTAGATACCGACATCGATACCAATCCATCTCTTATCTGAACCTCTAATGAAAAAGAGAGACAGTGAACTTTCGAAAAAGCTTAGTAAGCAACCCGCACAGGTACTGAATTATAACACGTAGATATTGAATTCTAATATATGCCTAACACGATCTCTTTCAATCGATCTCTTATCATTTATTTGATTTACCTTTCGAACCTTATCAAAAGTTATACTTTACTTAGATTTCGGCTAGAACTCTATCTAGATGTTGTCAAGTCTTTGAAGCAGAGAGGCATTTTGAAATACCTCGATTGACCATCAAACCTGAGCACCATGAAACGATCACTACAATACTTATCACAATTAGATACGATTTTCGATAATGTTGTTTCAATCACTTTTCGATCACTTATCGATGTTCAATAACTCTTCATTGCCAAAGATCAATACTTATTCGTATCATCCTCGATACTAGGACTAAGTGACATTGTCACCGCTACACAAACCTATCAGTGCTCTATAACAATATTCGATGCACTAAACAATGCAATAATTAGATAAATCAATACAATACATTTTTCGATAAAATGATGCATTGCTCGATAAAACACTTTTCAATGCAATTACATGGTTTGGAATCGATGTTGAGACCAAACATATGTTCAATAAAACACTTTTGGTAAGATAAAATAATGTTCAATAAACGATTTTTCAATAAACACTCTTCAATAAACAATTTTTGATAAAACATGACCATTGCTAACAATTATAATCCCCATTAGAAAGGGTCAAATTGACTATTAAAGCCCGTCAGCATGACCAATATTAACTATTGTAGTTGTTAGAAGGTACAATACTGACTATTATATCTATTAGCAGGCACAATACTGACTCTTACAATCCCTGTTAGCAGGGGAGGATACTGATTATTAAAGCTCGTTAGCAGGACCGATCAATTGCTAACAAATATAGCTCGTTAGCAGGGTTAAATGGTCATGTCTAACTATTCTCACCGGTCAGCTAAGGTAAAAGAATAAAGTAATAACAATTATCTTTAGGCACGTTTTGAAATTAATTCAAATAATAATGTGGATAAAAGCATAGTTAGCTTAAATCCAAAACACTAAGGACATGTAAAATGAACATAAATCCACACTCTTTCAAAACATGTTAAAGGTGAGATTTAACAACCTTTTTCATTATGCAATTAAATCGATGCACACTTATAAAATCTCACGGTTTACCGTGTTATGCACAAGATATAATAAAGCACAAATCATTGTTCGATAAATCACATGGGTTGATTGTGAAACCTAAAATTTTTGTTTTATTGGTTATTTGAAAAACTAGAAACAATTAAGAGACTCGAAATAATATTATGCAGGGCCCGAAATAACCGAAGCACTCAGATTAGTAGCATGGAGCTCGGGACACGAAATTCGAGGTAAGATTTTGAATTAAAGTATTTCTCAAGAGATTACATTTATAAGTATGCTTTGGTGATTAGTAGGTAAAATTAAAGCATCAAAAGTTAAAAAGCTAATAAAAACTCGAATTAGCACTAAACCGAGAAGTTGAGCCTAGTAATTGAAATAAATTCAGAATAAATTTCATAAATCCGTAAAAATTATTCTAAGGCCATAGGAAATTAATATAAGGTATATTTGACTTGGAGAATTATAATTGACTGAAAATATTGAGGTTTCAGTGGTTAAATTAATTTTTAAAGTCAATCGAAAACTTTAAAAATTTTTTATAGGTAATGACTAAATCGGGTAAAACGGGATTAAACGGGAAATTTTTCTTAAATAAGTGGGCCCAAAATTTTTATGAAACATACTAGGGACTTAGTATAATACATGAGAAGTGGAAATTTGGAAGAAATTGGGCTGGTAATAATTTTAAGAGATTTTATGAAAACAGGGTTGCTGTCAACCAATGCCCAACACATTGCAGGCCTAACAAGAAAGCTCAGTTCGAAGTGGTTCTAGAAGGCTTTTGAGCCTGATTTTTCTTAAGTGCATTTAAATTCCTTTCGGGAAAGCCAAAATCCATCCAAAATTGACTAAAAACTAAACAGTTCTCTCCCTCTCTTTTTGCCACAGGCGTCCTCCATAGAGTTTGCATATGGAAATGTTTCGGCCACCTTCTAGCCATTTTTAGAAGTAGGCCACATAGAACGAAATCTTCCTTCTTTATCCTCTATCACATATAAAAAATTTAGCCACAAAAAAGTTGATTTGGTGGGTGAAAAGCTAGAGAGAAGAATAGGGGCAAAATCTGCCCTGTTTCAGAGGTGAGAGAAACCTTAAGTTTTTGATTTCTTGGTTGGTTTTTAAGCTTGTTTAAGATGATTCTAAATTGTATGCATGTGTATCTACAGCTGAGGAACAAGTTTGGAGAAGAAAAAGTGGTCAAAGTTGGTTAACAAGGTGAGAAAGTTGATGGAAGATGATGATTGTGATATATGTTGTTGTTTAATAGTTTTAGAAGATTTTTACTAAAGTAGAAATTGAAGAAATAATTTCTACGATATGTGTAGAATTCGGCCAGCCCTTAGTTGTTATGGAGAAGATGAAATTTTATTTTTTTATGTGTTGTGGAATTGTTGGTCTAATACCGAAAAGTTCGGTTTATAGCTCGGTTTAGTGGAAAACTGTATAAGTGTAAAAATTGGCAATTTGATAAGTTGTAATGTGTTGACTAGGGATTTGAATAATTGTTTAAGCCATTAATTTGATAAGTTTGGAGTTAAAAGAAAAGAAATTATCGAAATCGCGTAAACTGACATGTTTATCGGTAAAACAGAGTAAATAACAAAGTTAGCAAAAAATGGCCAAGTTTAATAAAGTTTATGTAAGTTGGTGTATGTTCAAGTATAATAGGATGAATTTAAACATTTTTTGATTGTTTTGAAATTATCTTGGGCAGCGCGAGGTGCTAGCACGTAAATCAAGGTAAGCCCGATACCTGACGATTCTGTGTTGCCCTGAGATTCGATAGGTAAGAGATGTAATTTAAAACTGTAATGGTATCCCGTTACCTTGCTTTTAAAAATATAAAAATACTTGAAGTATTATTGAGATTAGGAAAAGTGTTCAATCTTCGAAAAATACTATTTACATATAAAACGAAATCGAGAGAAAAACCAATGTTACCAAAACCTTTGAGTGTACTTTCTTTTCATCTGTAAAATGTTTTGGAAAAGTAAGTTTTGATGTGAAAATATATTTTATGAATATGCTTCAGAAATATGAAAATTTGACATAAGCCCGATTTTATTAGTATGTGGGATTAATAAGTCGAAAAAGGAATTTGTAAGCTTCGATTTGAGATAAAAGGCATCCAGTAGTCTATGATATTTGTCATGCATGTTTCGTGCAGAGCTTGGTCCTTCGTGGTGCATGCCTTATGCCACATCGTGCATGTCTGGTCCTTTGTGATGCATGTTTAACCACGTCGTGCATATTATACCCACTTGGTGCCTGATTTTCGCCACTTCGTGCATTTTTTAGTTTGGTCCTTAGTGGCGCAGGGCGCTGTATGACCCTGATCCAGTCTACAGTCCCCTTACCATGGCCATCGGTACTTTGTTTGTTCGTTTACTTCCCTCTTCGGAGGTTGAGTTATTATGATCATGACCTATGCTAGCTATATGGATTTTGCCTAATCTCTATGATATTTTCTATGATTTTCGAAAGTAGTATGATAAGTCTTTTTATCTATGATATATGTTATCCGAAAGTGATTTAAAGTATGAAAAGCATTTTAAAAGCATCCTGTTTTTCATATGTTTTAATACCCAGACTGTTTTAAACTTATTTCTTACTGGGCTTTTCAAAAGCTCACCCCTTCTCTACTCTTACAGATTATTTGCAGTGATCTTTCTACGCCTGTCATGTAATTGACGTAGGCTGATGGATACGACACTCTCCCCAAGCTCCCTTCGATACACGTTAAGGTATACTCTTGATATTACTACCAGACATCCTGTATAGCATATAGACATTTTTGTGTAAAAGATATTTTGGGATGTAATCTAGATCTGTGTGTACGTAAAGTTGTGAACTTACAATTTATATAATAAAATGTCTTTATGAGGTATTAAGGGAATGAAATTTAATGTTACAAAAATTACTATTGATTATGAAAAGTGATTAAAAGAAACTATTGTGGGATTATAAACTGTATTCTAAATATTGCAGAGAGGTAAGCTCATGAATAAGCCGTTATGCCAGTAAATTTTTGTTAAAATGAAAGGTTAAGAATCGGCACTGAATAGGAATACAACTTGAATAAGAGATTAAGTTAAAATTTTCCCAAATTCCCACATGTCTGGGGCGTCATAATTTCGTGGTATCAGAGCAAAAGTTGTCTAGTACTGTTAGTATCGACAATTTGTTAAAATTACATCCTAATTGTCTATGCTTGTTTGGTTATAAATTGAGTACCTGCTAAAGTTATGACTAAAACCTTGATTTATGTGTAGGTAATTGATCAAGAACAATGAGCAGGAGAAGAGGTTGTCCATGAAGGCAGGCACAGCCCCCTCCACCATCTCCCCCTCAGTCAGAAAGCCCTAATACCCAAATAATTAAGCTCAAGCAGAGTATACAGAGTATGAGAGAGGGGCTCAATACACTCACGGCTATGTTTGCTCAGCAATTTGGGGCAAACACCTCAGATGCCAGTGCTACCATTCTCGCACCCACTCCTCTACCTCCTCCACCACAGGTTCGTTCGGCATCCCTAACTCCTCAGCTTTCATTCCCACAACACAGGGAGGACAGAGATACTCAGAGATTATGAGACTTTCTTAGGATAAATCCCCTAGAGTTTACATGGGTTAAGGATCCAGTTAAGGCTGAAGAATGGTTGTTGGATATCGAGATGGTATTCCAGTATTTGGGGTGTACGGATGCCGAGAGGGTAACTATGGCTAGTTATAGGTTGAGGGGCTAAGCTAAGTTTTGGTAGAGATTTACTCAGACAGTTCTTACAGACAGTCAGCCAAATATATCTTGGGATACCTTTCTAACTACGTTAAGGACCCAGTACATTCCGTGTATTGCCCAAAAAAAAATGTGAATGGATTTTCTAAATTTGGTTCAGGGTAGTATGACAGTGGACGAATATGAGAATCAGTTCACTACCTTAATGAGATATGACCTCGAGACAGTCAAGGACCCAAAACGTCGTACCGAGAGATTTTTATCGATATTAAGACCGGGGATCTATGATAGATTGTTGGGGCTTCGGGTTACAGATTTTAATGATGCCATCAGACAAGATCAGGAGATAGATAGGGGTCTTGATGTTACTAAAGCACAATATGGGTCCAGAGGTAAGGCCAAAGATAATGGAAGAGATCTGAGGCATCCAAACTAAAGCTAAGGCAGGGCCAGCCTAAGAGGCAACGGATAGATGAGTCTCGAGCGAGGGCTAGTAAGCCCAAGACCCATACTGATAGTGCAGATACCACGAGAGGCTCCAGGTTTGAATTACGATGGTGCAAGAATTATGGTAAGCTGTATGGTGAGCTATGCCATTGGGTCACAAGTGGCAGTTTCAAGTGTGGAGATAAGGGCCACCAAATTAAGGATTGCCTTCAGATAAGACCCTTCGAGCCTCAAGAACAGTTGAAACAACCAGAAAGATAGACTCCCTAGAGACATGCCCCATAGAAACGGGCCATAACCGTAGAGAAAGGCAAAAGGCCTGTTACTGAAGGACGCACATTTGTTTTAGACAGGAAGACCGCTGATACCTACTTCGAAACCATTAGAGGTATGCTCCTTGTCTGTAGTCATGAGGTACATGTTTTGTTTAATCCAAGTTCCATACACTTCTTTATTTCCTCATAGTTTGCATATAATTTGCATTTTGAACCTGAGCCTTTAGATCACATGCTACACATAAGCACACCCATGCATGAATCATAGATGACTGATATGGTGTGTAAGAATTATGAAATACCGATCTAGTTTTACTAAATATGTATGACTTCGATGTAATCTTGGGCATGGATTAGCTAGCTACCAATCGTGTAAGTCTAGACTGCTAATCGTGACATTCTCCTTACCTGATAAATTTGATGTCTGTTTTGTTAATAAGAAATGAAGTGTATGGTATTATGTTCTGTGAAGTTATATGGTATTTATATGTTTGAAAATTTTTGATGACCTTGATTTTTGTGAAGGTTATATTATTTTTATCTTTGATAATAGTCGGGAGCCACCGAGTATACAGGATGTTCCAACAGTTTGTGAGTTTCCCGTTATTTTTTTAGATGAATTACCAGGGTTATTGCCTGAGAAGAAAACTATGTTTACTATTGATTTGATGCCCGACGCTTAGCTTATCTCTAAACCGCCTTATCAGATGACACTAGTTGAATTGGAAGAACTGAAGAAACAATTGCAAGAGTTGCTTGATAAGGGGTTTATTAGACCGAGTGTATCTCCATGGGGTGCTCCGGTATTATTTGTTATAAAGAAATATGAGAGTCTACGTTTGTGTGTCGATTATCGACCTTTGAATAAGGCTACAACAAAGAATAAGTATCCTCTTCCAAGGATAGATGATTTATTTGATTAGTTGAGAGAGACTTCGATGTTTTTCAAGATAGATTTAAGATCGGGTTATCATTAGTTAAGGATTAAAAAGGCAGATGTATCAAAGACAGCCTTTAGGACTAGATATGGTTATTTTGAGTTTTTGGTGATGCCTTTCAGGCTAACTAATGCCCCTGCTGCTTTCATGAGTTTAATGAATGATGTCTTTCGAGAGTATCTGGATAGATTTGTTATTATATTTATTGATGATATTTTAATCTATTCTAAGTCCCGGGAGGAGCACGAGCAGCATTTGAGAACTGTGCTCCAAACTTTTCATAAGAAGAAATTATATGGGAAGTTTAGCAAGTGTGAATTCTGGTTGGATCAGATTTCCTTCGTCGGGCAAATTGTATCTAAGGACGAGGTATCTATTGATCCGTCCAAGGTTGACACTGTTCTAAAGTGGGAGAGATCGAGGACAATGACAGAGGTTCGAAGTTTCTTAGGATTGGCAAGGTATTATAGGAGATTTGTTGAGGGGTTCTCTTGGATTGCATGTCCATTGACCAGATTGAGTCGTAAGGATGTTCCATTTGAGTGGTCTGATCAGTGTAAGCAGAGTTTCCAAGAACTCAAGCATCAGTTGACTACCACACTAGTCTTGACCATCCTAAGTGTATTGGGACAGTTTACAGTGTACAATGATGCCTGCCACCAGGGTTTGGGCTGTGTGCTGATGTAAAATGGTAGAGTGGTCGCTTATAGTTCTCGCCAGCTTAAGGACCATGAGCAGAACTACCTTACTCATGACTTGGAATTAGTCGCAATGGTTTTTTCTCTGAAGATATGGCAACATTATTTATATGGTGAGAAGTTCTAGAGTTTCTTTGACCACAAGAGCCTTAAGTATATTTTTGATCAGAAGAAGCCTAATATGAGATAGAGGAGATGGATAGAGCTCTTGAAGGATTATGATTGCGAAACTTGTACCATCTAGGCAAGGTGAATGTGGTTACAGATGCCCTTAGTAGAAAGGGTGTGATGTCCTATATGATGATCAGAGAGTGGGATTTGTTGAGACAGTTTTCCGAGCTCAATATCAGTGTTGATAGATTTGACGATGGGTTTATGACTAGCCTGCGAATTGAGCCTTGTATTTTAGATCAATCAGGTCAGGGCAGAGAAATGATAAGAGGCTATTGGATATGGTTAGCAAGGCTGAAGGGAAATTGCAGTTAGACTTGTCTGTTAGTGATGATGGATTGCTAAGGTTTCAAGGCCATATTTGTGTGCCAAATGCTGACACCCAGAAACAAAGGATTTTGAGAGAGTCCTACTATTCTCGATTCACCATGCGCCTAGGAAGTACTAAGATTTACCATGATTTACGTAAGGTGTATTGGTGGATTGGAATGAATAAAGATGTGGTAGACTTTACGGCTAGATGTTTAGTCTGCTAATAGATTAAGGTTGAGCATTAAAGCCAATAGGGCTGCTTAAGTCACTACCTGTGCCTACTTAGAAATGAGAGCACATCACTATGGATTTCATTTTGGGATTACCGAGGACCCAAAAGGGTCATGACGCAGTCTGGGTAATTGTGGACAGACTGACTAAGAGTGCCCACTTCCGTGCTATCAAGAGCACAGATTCACTTAATGCTTGGTAAACTTGTATGTTAGAGTGATTACACAGTTGCATAGGGCTCCTGTGAGTATTACTTTTGATAGAGACCCTCGATTTACTTCTTAATTTTGGGGTCATTTTCAGGAAGCTATGGGGTCTCAATTACATTTGAGCATTGCCTACCATCCTTAGACAGACGGTCAGTCCGAGCAGACTATTCAGACCCTAGAGGACATGTTAAGGGCATGTGCATTAGATTTTAAAGGCTCATGGGATGATCATTTGCCCTTCACAGAGCTTGCCTACAATAATAGCTATCATGTAAGTATTGGAATGGCACCATACGAAGCTCTGTATGGCAGAAGATGTAGATGCCCTGCATCTTGAGAAGAAGTAGGTGACAGGAAAATATTCACTCCTGATCTTGTTGAGCAAGCAGCTAAAGGTGTTCAACTTATCTGTGATAGATCGAGGACGACACAGAGCAAACAGAAAAGTTACGTCGATGTGCGTAGATGGTCTCTAGAATTTCAAGTTGGGGACTCTGTATTTTTAAAGGTATCTCCAATGAAAGGTGTCATGCGCTTCAAAAAGAAAGGGAAGCTGAGTCTTCGCTTCATTGGTCCATTTGAAATAATAGAGAGAGTGGGGGATGTTGCCTACTGACTTGCCTTACCTCCACAATTGTCTGGGGTGCACGATGTCTTTCATGTCTCTATGGTGAGGAAACATCATCCGGACCCCTCTCATGTCATTGATTATGGTTCGTTAGTGTGAGATCTGAGAATTTTACACATATCAAATTATGTAATGAGAACATGAAGTGTAATTGATTGAACTAAATATGATGTACTCATATATTGAGGTGGTATGTAATGAAATTTTAAGTGATGAATGAGTTATAAATGAGATTTTATGTTAAAGTGTGAAACTATGGGGCCAGATTGATCTTGGAGAAGAGAGGATCAATTTGGTAGGTTAAAAATGACAAGAAAGGAGGAATTTATGCGAGCAAATCGATCTCCAATGGAAGAGGATCGATCTCTGTCAGGACCCCAGTTTAAATCCTTGACTTTAACCAAAAACCACAATAAATTTTTCGCTTTTTAACTTACCTTTCCTCTCTTCACTGGTTGGGCTGTGATTCGATGTCAGAGTCTTCACTTACCATAATATCCATTCTCATACATACATGTCAATATATTAATTCTGACTGTAGGTGCTTTTATTATACATGTAAGATTTTATAAAATCTAATACGATTACATTCCCCATAATATATAACGTATACATCACTGTGCTGTTTCTATGTTTAGATACACAACTGTACATAATAAGTATACCTGATGAATCGATAGGAACTAGTAATGGACTCTGGGACACTCTCCCACGATAACTCTCGATCTACTGACGCTCTGTAGAGAGATGTAAAGAAAAGGGGGTGAGCATAATGCGCTCAGTAAGGAAATCAGGCAAGCAAGTAGATATCCACACTATCTACTCAAAATAGTGCTATGCCTTGAAAACATTATTTCCTTAACTCACTTTAAAAGCATGTCTTGAAATATAATATATATGTACTTGTACAGAATAAATCCCATGTACAAAAATCATGCTTTATTTCTCAAAAGTAGGCATGTAGTGCAACACAATGCATTTATATATAAATCATGCCTTTATGTAAATCATGCCATGTATATTTAAATCACATATAAATATGGCATCAAATGATTCACAACACAAATCGGAGTCCGACCCATCCCTCAGGTCTGTCCGCAGTTTAAAGAAGTTAATCAATGTGATATAACATGTGAGACTCTGTGGTTTATGCAAATAGTATCCTGGATCATGATCATATCCGAAAAGAAAGTGATCCCAAGCCACATAGATCTAGATGTGCGGGGCCTCACTGCTGTAACGGGAGGATGGTCAGTCCAATGTCAACCGCCAGCTACGTAACACACGGTACAGCGTACCTCGTGCCACTCAGACACGATACAAAGTACCCCCGTGGACCCGTTCTCACGGTCAGAGTGCCTACCATTGGACTTAGCTCTCACTCCCGTGGAACTCATCAACATCACAGTCAGGGTGCCTAACATAGGTCTTAGCCCTCGTGCCTGTGGAAATATCATACCACGTCTATACCAACCTCATGCGGATATCCTCTCTAGCTATGACACACAGTCACGCAAGGTTTCAAGCATGGGTTTCAACATGTATTACATATCACATACAGTGTGCGTCTTGAGTGCGACTCACAGTCGTCACTTCGCTCAACACTGTTTCACATCATAAAACTCGACTCTAGTGCGAGCACTCTCTAGCAACTAGGTCAATGCATAGTTTATGTATTAAATCAAGTACGAGCAATAGCTCCCAGTACTATGCTATGCACAATATCAAAATCAAGTACGAGCAATAGCTCCCAGTACTATGTCATGTATAAACCATGAAAAATTGAGTACGAGCAACGCTCTAGCACTCTGTCATGCATATATTATTCAAAGCTGAGTACGAGTAAAACTCCAGTACTCTATCATGCATGTCATGAAAATCTAGTGCGTATCAAATCCAGCACTAATATTATGTGGAAAACATATGAATCCCAGTGCGAGCTGTGCTCTAGCACGATTCATTCTCACATAATATGATAGATGGCTATTTAAAAAGGGATTGTTTATAAAACATCAAAATCAGCACTAAAAGTGTGCTTAAGTCATATCAACCTTAAAATCATTAGCCCATCTATTTATTTTCATGCTAATAGCATTTAAACACTCACAATAGTATTTTCCATGCTTTTTGCAACTTCTCACAAAAGTTGACTTTTTGACTAACTAGGGGCAAAATCGTAATTTGCCACTATCGGGTCGCAATAATTATTATTCACTTTCTCTGACCCTCAGAGTTTTTAAGTGAATGCAGAAGCAGTTGAAAATACGTGCAGGTATCTCTAACTACTCGCAAAAGTCCCTTACCTCGGATCACGTCAAGTGACCTCACTTCCTCGGTGCTGCTAAATCCCGCAGTCCGATAAGCTCTCGATGTAAACTCCGGAGCTGTAAATAACCATTCCTCAGGTTAATTATCATTTTCCTACTGTATTACACATTAATACAGTTTAATTTCCCTTAATGGGCCTTAAAATCCTTAATTGGCCTTAATCCGTATTAAGCCCGTTTTCCACTTATTATTTCTCTTCATCAGGGTCTATCGACTTATTGGGCCTATCAATACCCATTGGGCTTTATTCCAAGCTCTTTGGATAGCCCGTATATCATTTACGACATTTAATTCAAAATTCCAATTATAATTCACTAAATACGGAATTTAATCCGAAATGCGTAAAATAAATCTTAAATACGCAATAATCACATAATTTATCGTAAATGAACTTTACTTACCCCAGAATATGCGATGGTACGCAAATCGAAGTTCGATCGGGCTTCCGTTCGGAATTAATCGTCGAACTGCACAATTTATTATATTTAACTCCGGGTCAATTTCCGATTAAATATAATTTAAATAAATTCATCGGAAATTAAATCGGTCACTTTTGACCTCGTATCGACTTACCCGAAGTCCGGTGAAATCCCGAAAATTTTCCTTTTCCTTTTTCTTTCTTTTTTTCCTCTTTTTTTCCCTTTTCTCCTTGGCTGAACCGGTCCGGTCCGGTTCAGCACAGAACCTTCTCCCCTGAACCGCCGACCGGTTCAGGCATCCTTTGGACGTGCCGGCCTATTCCGGCCGGTTCCCGACGCATCACCACCGCAGTTCGGCGCGCCTAAGCCTGGGCAACACTCGGCTGGGCTCGATCGGGACCAAGCACCGCCGGTGGCCGCCGGATTCCTTCTTTTCCTCCGCGGCTTCTCCTCTTCGATTCGCCTGTGTCCGGCGTCGGTGGATGGCGTGACCGGTGCCGATGGGTGCGCACGGTCCTCCTCTTCCTTTTCCGGCCGCTTGCCTGCCCGTGGGGTGGCCGGTGCTCGCCGTCCGGTGGTCTTCTCCCTCGGGTCGGCTTCACGCGATTTCTCTCTTCTCTCTCCCCGTGTTTTCTCTTCAGATTTCGTTTCTCTTTTTTTTTTTATTTTTTTATTATTATTTTACTATAAAATAATAATAAAAATCCCATAAATATCTAAAAATATCTTAAAAAATCATATTAAATTCATTTAATCCGTAAATGAATTTATCAGTCCGATTTTACCTTTTCGGTATATTTTTTCACTATTTTTGGCTCATTTTTCGAGGCAAAAATTTCGATAAATTCTAATAAATTCATATCTTGATCAATTGGGCTCGAAATTAAATATTTTCCTCGATTTTGATCAAGATTCCTTAATTTCATATTTTTAATGAAATTTTCTTATCGAAATTATACCGAATGTCAGTCATTTGACCGTTTTATCCCTGCACTCATTCGGGAATTAACTTAACCCTTATCTCGCTGTTATGTAGCTTACATGCATTTTTAATTTATCAAATAATCGATTGCATGTTAGTAAATACTCTTCTTATGATTCAACTATAATTACATAGTGTTCATACACTTAGGAATCATAAGGTACAAGCTACAAAAAATTCGGGTTTGACAATCCTCCCCCACTCAGAAAATTTGATCCTCCAAATTAGAACCAAGTCAGTCATCAAATAGGTGAGGGTACTTCTCTCGCATCAGACTCTCTAGCTCCCAAGTAGCTTCCTCTGAAGTATGATGCTGCCAGAGAATCTTCACTAATCCGATGGTCTTCGATCTCAATACCTTCTCCTTCCTATCCAATATCCGAATCGGTCTCTCTACATATGACAAGTCCTCTCGGAGCTCCAAAGGCTCGTAACTAATCACATGTGACGGATCCGGGTGATACTTCCGAAGCATCGATATGTGGAAGACGTTGTGGACACCTGATAAGTCCGGTGGCAATGCCAACCTATATGCCTTATCTCCCACTCGATCAAGTATCTCAAAGGGTCCAATATAGCGAGGATTTAGTTTCCCTCTCTTCCCAAATCTCGCTATGCCCTTGGAAGGAGAAACTCTCAAAAACACGGATTCACCAACTGCAAACTCTAGTGGCCTACGTCTCCTGTCAGCGTAACTCTTCTGTCTGCTCTGAGCTGTCCTCAGTCTCTCTACTATCAAGCGGACATCCTCAGATGCTTGCGCAACCAAGTCAGGAGCAAAAATCTTACGGTCACCCACTTCTTCCCATCCAATGGGGGAACGACATCTACGGCCATACAAAGCCTCATACGGTGCCATCCCGATACTCGAATGATAACTGTTGTTGTAGGCGAACTCGGCTAGTGGTAGGTGGTCATCCCAGGAGCCTCGATAGTCTAGCACACATGCTCTCAACATGTCCTCCAGAGTCTGTATAGTCCTCTCTGACTGACCATCTGTCTGAGGATGAAAAGCGGTGCTCAAACTCAACTGGGTTCCCATAGCTTCCTGAAAATGTCCCCAAAAGTGGGATGTGAAGCGGGAATCCCTATCTGAGACTATGCTCACTGGTACACCGTGTAACCTCACTACCTCGCGTACGTACAGTTCTGCTAACGAACTCAGAGTATCGGTAGCTCTCATAGCTAGGAAGTGGGCTGACTTCGTCAATCTATCAACGATCACCCATATAGTATCGTGATTCCTGCGGGTCCTCGGTAAACCCATCACGAAATCCATGGTGATATGCTCCCATTTCCATGTCGGTATAGGTAGAGGCTGCAACAATCCTGCAGGTTTCTGATGCTCTACCTTCACCTGCTGACATACAAGACACTTTGCCACAAAGTCTGCCACATCTCTCTTCATGCCCGACCACCAGTATACCCTCCGGAGGTTCTGATACATCTTGTTACTCCCCGGATGCAAAGTATACCTCGACGAATGAGCTTCCGCCAATATCAATCTCCTGAGTCCTGGATCCTCGGGAACACACAATCTGCCTCTAAACCTCAATAGTCCATCAGAACTCAACTCAAAATCAGTCACGGTGCCCTTCTGCATCTGACTACTCACATCCATACAAAATGGATCAGTCTGCTGAGCCACTCTGATCCTGTCCAACAGGTCCGGCTCCAAGCGTAGACTAGCTATCACATAGCCTGTATCCATGTCAGAAGGCACGACTCCCAAACTGAGGCTAGCAAACTGCTCTAGCAAATCATGCTCCCTAACCATCATATACGATACCATCCCCAGGCTCTTCCTGCTCAAGGCATCGGCTACAACGTTAGCCTTACCCGGATGATAAAGTATCTCGCAGTCGTAGTCCTTCAGAAGCTCTAGCCATCTTCTCTGTCTCATGTTCAGCTCCTTCTGCGAGAACAGATACTTGAGGCTCTTGTGGTCGGTAAATATCTGGAACTTCTCACCATACAAGTAGTGTCGCCATACCTTCAACGCAAACACTACTGCTGCTAGTTCCAAATCATGGGTCGGATAGTTCTTATCATGATCCTTCAGCTGTCTGGATCCATAAGCAACTACCTTCCCGTCCTGCATCAATACGCAGCCCAGTCCCTGATGCGAAGCATCGGTATATACTGCAAATCCTCCTGAGCTGGTAGGGATAGTGAGAATCGGAGCGGTGGTCAATCGACGCTTCAACTCCTCAAAGCTCTTCTCACAATCCTCGTTCCATATGAACGGTGCACTCTTTTGAGTAAGACGTGTCAACGGAGCAGCCAACTTCGAAAATCCCTCAACGAATCTCCGATAGTATCCAGCTAAACCCAGAAAACTCCTGATCTCGGTGACTGTCCTTGGCTGTTCCCACTGAACTACAGCCTCTATCTTAGATGGATCAACTGATACACCATCTCTCGATATAACATGTCCCAAAAACGAGATCTGTGACAACCAAAAGTCACACTTGCTGAGCTTAGCATATAACTCATGCTCCCGTAACGTCTGCAACACGATCCTGAGGTGCTCCTCATGCTCCTCCTTAGATCTCGAATACACCAATATGTCATCGATGAAGACGATAACAAACTGGTCCAAGTATGGCTTGAACACATCGTTCATCAAAGCCATGAAAGCAGCTGGAGCATTCGTCAATCCAAATGGCATGACCAAGAACTCATAATGGCCATATCGGGTACGAAATGCTGTCTTAGGTACATCTCCACTCCGAACCTTCAGCTGATGATACCCAGACCTTAGGTCAATCTTGGAAAAGACCTGTGCTCCCTGTAGCTGATCTAGCAAGTCGTCATTGCGTGGAAGGGGGTACCTATTCTTGATGGTGGCCTTGTTCAACAATCGATAGTCTATACACAATCGGAGGCTCCCATCCTTCTTCCTCACAAACAGAACCGGTGCTCCCCAAGGTGAAACACTCGGTCGTACAAAGCCCCTATCCAACAGCTCCTGTAACTGTCTCTTGAGCTCCTCCAGCTCAACTAAGGCCATGCGATATGGTGGTCTCGAAATAGGCTCCGTACCAGGTACCAGATCTATACAGAACTCCATCTCTCTGTCTGGTGGTAACCCTGGCAATTCATCTGGGAAAACATCAGGGTACTCACTGACCACAGTGATATCTGCCAACTCCGGATGTGCCTTATCCATATCTACCACGTACGAAATGAAACCTTGATATGTTGAAGGTTTTCTAAATCAGAAGTCATGTAATAATCATATCTACTCCTTTCATTTATCTTTATTAAACTTTACAACATATCTAGTAGGGTTAGGAAACATAACTGTCTTAGCATAGCAGTCTAAAACAGCATGGTTTGCAGATAGCCAATCCATTCCTAATATTATATCAAAGTCACTCATGCTTAGTAATATTAGATTGGCTGTCATCTCCTTATCCCCTACTTTCAACTTGCAGTCATTATATACATATTCTACAACTTGACTACTATTCATAGGCGTACTTATCAATATCAACATACATAATGGTGTACGCTCTACATGTCTCTCCAATTTACATGCAAATGAAGGCGATACAAAAGAATGCGTGGCACCAGGATCAATTAAAACATATGCTTCAATATCATAAATCAGGATGTTACCTCGAATCACATCCGATGAAGCATCAGCTGTCCCCTGGTCCAAAGCATGTACTCGCCCTTGACCCATCACTTGTTTCCCCTTCTCCTCTGCCGTGGTTCTACCTCTCTGAGCAGACGTACCAGCTGGGGTTCTATCAAACTCCCTGCCCCTCTGTGGTGCAGTCGCATACGGCAATGGGCAATCTCTAGCCAGATGCCCTTGTTTCCCACATCGGAAACATACTATAGCACCCTGTGAACACGGCCAATCTCCATGAAATCTGCCGCATCTTCTGCACTGATCTGCAGCAGGTCTCGGTCCTCCTATCATAATGCCCTTCGCTGGGGCTGTAGTCGGATAAGCAGGAGATCTAACATATCTATCTCGTGTCCCCTCTATCCGTGATCTCTTACCGAAGGGTTTCTTCCCCCCTCGATAACTAAAATCTCTAGCCGGCCTCTTCTTCTGCAAGTCTTGGCTACGGCTAAACTTCCCAAACTCGGAAGCATTTCTCTCGTAGTCCTGCTCACATAGTTGCGCCCTGCGCACTGCCTCCTCATAGGTCACTATGTCCAGCGGAACCAACTTGGACCGTAGCACCGGTCTCAACCCGTCGATAAACCTGTGGACCTTCCTGGTCTCATTATACATAGTATCCGGGTCGTATCTTCCTAGGGATAGGAATCGAGTCTCATACTCGTCCACCGATAAACTCCCCTGGTTGAGTCTCAGAAACTCTGCATGTAACTTCCGCTGTGCGGTGTCAGGAATAAACTGCCTCCTAAAGGCCTCCCGAAATATATCCCAAGTGATATCTGTGTGTCGAGATCTCAATATAGGTCGGGTGGACTTCCACCAATGCTCTGCGGCTCCCTTCAGTAGGAACGCAGCAAACGCGACCATCTCCGAGGTCGTACACTCGAAGTATCCATAGAGCTTCTCTAGCTCTGCCAACCACTCCTCAGCAGCTACGGGGTTCTTGACCCCACTAAATGATGGAGGTCTGAACTTCTGGAACTCCCTCAACCGATGCAAGTCACATCCATATCCTAATCCACTGCCACCCGAAACCGGTGGGGGTGTAGGAGTATCTACAGTCCTCTGTGCATCAGCTGTCTGCGTAGGTATATCAGGGGCAACTGCCTCTCCTGTAGCAGCTCCTGCCTCCTGTCTCTGCCTACCTGGCATCGTCTGTGCCAGTATCTCAATAATAGTCTCGAGACCACGCTCTAATCTCGTGAAGCGTGTCTCAGCACAATCGGGTGCCTCAGTAGCACCTGCAGTCTCATGCGTAGGTAATGGCCTGGCAGCGGCTCGTCCCTCGGGTCTCTCTCCCCGGCCTCGAGCCCTACCTCTCATACCTCTACCACTACGCGTATTTGCCATTTAGGCAAGGTTCCTGCATTCATAATAATGAATTAGTCCATCTCCTATCCGGTATACACAGTTATATCTAAACACAGCACAGTACTATGGGGATGTACACTTTCCTATTTTCTAACACCGACTCACATCAGACCAACCTCTGCTCTGATACCATCCTATCAGGACCCCAGTTTAAATCCTTGACTTTAACCAAAAACCACAATAAATTTTTCACTTTTTAACTTACCTTTCCTCTCTTCACTGGTTGGGCTGTGATTCGATGTCAGAGTCTTCACTTACCATAATATCCATTCTCATACATACATGTCAATATATTAATTCTGACTGTAGGTGCTTTTATTATACATGTAAGATTTTATAAAATCTAATACGATTACATTCCCCATAATATATAACGTATACATCACTGTGCTGTTTCTATGTTTAGATACACAACTGTACATAATAAGTATACCTGATGAATCGATAGGAACTAGTAATGGACTCTGGGACACTCTCCCACGATAACTCTCGATCTACTGACGCTCTGTAGAGAGATGTAAAGAAAAGGGGGTGAGCATAATGCGCTCAGTAAGGAAATCAGGCAAGCAAGTAGATATCCACACTATCTACTCAAAATAGTGCTATGCCTTGAAAACATTATTTCCTTAACTCACTTTAAAAGCATGTCTTGAAATATAATATATATGTACTTGTACAGAATAAATCCCATGTACAAAAATCATGCTTTATTTCTCAAAAGTAGGCATGTAGTGCAACACAATGCATTTATATATAAATCATGCCTTTATGTAAATCATGCCATGTATATTTAAATCACATATAAATATGGCATCAAATGATTCACAACACAAATCGGAGTCCGACCCATCCCTCAGGTCTGTCCGCAGTTTAAAGAAGTTAATCAATGTGATATAACATGTGAGACTCTGTGGTTTATGCAAATAGTATCCTGGATCATGATCATATCCGAAAAGAAAGTGATCCCAAGCCACATAGATCTAGATGTGCGGGGCCTCACTGCTGTAACGGGAGGATGGTCAGTCCAATGTCAACCGCCAGCTACGTAACACACGGTACAGCGTACCTCGTGCCACTCAGACACGATACAAAGTACCCCCGTGGACCCGTTCTCACGGTCAGAGTGCCTACCATAGGACTTAGCTCTCACTCCCGTGGAACTCATCAACATCACAGTCAGGGTGCCTAACATAGGTCTTAGCCCTCGTGCCTGTGGAAATATCATACCACGTCTATACCAACCTCATGCGGATATCCTCTCTAGCTATGACACATAGTCACGCAAGGTTTCAAGAATGGGTTTCAACATGTATTACATATCACATATAGTGTGCGTCTTGAGTGCGACTCACAGTCGTCACTCCGCTCAACACTGTTTCACATCATAAAACTCGACTCTAGTGCGAGCACTCTCTAGCAACTAGGTCAATGCATAGTTTATGTATTAAATCAAGTACGAGCAATAGCTCCCAGTACTATGCTATGCACAATATCAAAATCAAGTACGAGCAATAGCTCCCAGTACTATGTCATGTATAAACCATGAAAAATTGAGTACGAGCAACGCTCTAGCACTCTGTCATGCATATATTATTCAAAGCTGAGTACGAGTAAAACTCCAGTACTCTATCATGCATGTCATGAAAATCTAGTGCGTATCAAATCCAGCACTAATATTATGTGGAAAACATATGAATCCCAGTGCGAGCTGTGCTCTAGCACGATTCATTCTCACATAATATGATAGATGGCTATTTAAAAAGGGATTGTTTATAAAACATCAAAATCAGCACTAAAAGTGTGCTTAAGTCATATCAACCTTAAAATCATTAGCCCATCTATTTATTTTCATGCTAATAGCATTTAAACACTCACAATAGTATTTTCCATGCTTTTTGCAACTTCTCACAAAAGTGGACTTTTTGACTAACTAGGGGCAAAATCGTAATTTGCCACTATCGGGTCGCAATAATTATTATTCACTTTTTCTGACCCTCAGAGTTTTTAAGTGAATGCAGAAGCCGTTGAAAATACGTGCAGGTATCTCTAACTACTCGCAAAAGTCCCTTACCTCGGATCACGTCAAGTGACCTCACTTCCTCGGTGCTGCTAAATCCCGCAGTCCGATAAGCTCTCGATGTAAACTCCGGAGCTGTAAATAACCATTCCTCAGGTTAATTATCATTTTCCTACTGTATTACACATTAATACAGTTTAATTTCCCTTAATGGGCCTTAAAATCCTTAATGGGCCTTAATCCGTATTAAGCCCGTTTTCCACTTATTATTTCTCTTCATCAGGGTCTATCGACTTATTTGGCCTATCAATACCCATTGGGCTTTATTCCAAACTCTTTGGATAGCCCGTATATCATTTACGACATTTAATTCAAAATTCCAATTATAATTCACTAAATACGGAATTTAATCCGAAATGCGTAAAATAAATCTTAAATACGCAATAATCACATAATTTATCGTAAATGAACTTTACTTACCCCAGAATATGCGATGGTACGCAAATCGAAGTTCGATCGGGCTTCCGTTCGGAATTAATCGTCGAACTGCACAATTTATTATATTTAACTCCGGGTCAATTTTCGATTAAATATAATTTAAATAAATTCATCGAAAATTAAATCGGTCACTTTTGACCTCGTATCGACTTACCCGAAGTCCGGTGAAATCCCAAAAATTTTCCTTTTCCTTTTTCTTTCTTTTTTTCCTCTTTTTTTCCCTTTTCTCCTTGGCTGAACCGGTCCGGTCCGGTTCAGCACAGAACCTTCTCCCCTGAACCGCCGACCGGTTCAGGCATCCTTTGGCCGTGCCGGCCTATTCCGGCCGGTTCCCGACGCATCACCACCGCAGTTCGGCGCGCCTAAGCCTGGGCAACACTCGGCTGGGCTCGATCGGGACCAAGCACAGCCGGTGGCCGTCGGATTCCTTCTTTTCCTCCGCGGCTTCTCCTCTTCGATTCGCCGGCGTCCGGCCTCGGTGGATGGTGTGACCGGTGCCGATGGGTGCGCACGGTCCTCCTCTTCCTTTTTCGGCCGCTTGCCTGCCCGTGGGGTGGCCGGTGCTCGCCGTCCGGTGGTCTTCTCCCTCGGGTCAGCTTCACGCGATTTCTCTCTTCTCTCTCCCCGTGTTTTCTCTTCAGATTTCGTTTCTCTTTTTTTTTTTTATAATATATTTTTATTATTATTTTACTATAAAATAATAATAAAAATCCCATAAATATCTAAAAATATCTTAAAAAATCATATTAAATTCATTTAATCCGTAAATGAATTTATCAGTCCGATTTTACCTTTTCGGTATATTTTTTCACTATTTTTGGGCTCATTTTTCGAGGCAAAAATTCTGATAAATTCTAATAAATTCATATCTTGATTAATTGGGCTCGAAATTAAATATATTCCTCGATTTTGATCAAGATTCCTTAATTTCATATTTTTAATGAAATTTTCTTATCGAAATTATACCGAATGTCAGTCATTTGACCGTTTTATCCCTGCACTCATTCGGGAATTAACTTAACCCTTATCTCGCTGTTATGTAGCTTACATGCATTTTTAATTTATCAAATAATCGATTGCATGTTAGTAAATACTCTTCTTATGATTCAACTATAATTACATAGTGTTCATACACTTAGGAATCATAAGGTACAAGCTACAAAAAATCCGGGTCTGACAATCCTCCCCCACTCAGAAAATTTGGTCCTCCAAATTAGAACCAAATCAGTCATCAAATAGGTGAGGGTACTTCTCTCGCATCAGACTCTCTAGCTCCCAAGTAGCTTCCTCTGAAGTATGATGCTGTCAGAGAATCTTCACTAATCCGATGGTCTTCGATCTCAATACCTTCTCCTTCCTATCCAATATCCGAATCGGTCTCTCTACATATGACAAGTCCTCTCGGAGCTCCAAAGGCTCGTAACTAATCACATGTGACGGATCCGGGTGATACTTCCGAAGCATCGATATGTGGAAGACGTTGTGGACACCTGATAAGTCCGGTGGCAATGCCAACCTATATGCCTTATCTCCCACTCGATCAAGTATCTCAAAGGGTCCAATATAGCGAGGATTTAGTTTACCTCTCTTCCCAAATCTCGCTATGCCCTTGGAAGGAGAAACTCTCAAAAACACGGATTCACCAACTGCAAACTCTAGTGGCCTACGTCTCCTGTCAGCGTAACTCTTCTGTCTGCTCTGAGCTGTCCTCAGTCTCTCTACTATCAAGCGGACATCCTCAGATGCTTGCGCAACCAAGTCAGGAGCAAAAATCTTACGGTCACCCACTTCTTCCCATCCAATGGGGGAACGACATCTACGGCCATACAAAGCCTCATACGGTGCCATCCCGATACTCGAATGATAACTGTTGTTGTAGGCGAACTCGGCTAGTGGTAGGTGGTCATCCCAGGAGCCTCGATAGTCTAGCACACATGCTCTCAACATGCTCTCCAGAGTCTGTATAGTCCTCTCTGACTGACCATCTGTCTGAGGATGGAAAGCGGTGCTCAAACTCAACTGGGTTCCCATAGCTTCCTGAAAATGTCCCCAAAAGTGGGATGTGAAGCGGGAATCCCTATCTGAGACTATGCTCACTGGTACACCGTGTAACCTCACTACCTCGCGTACGTACAGTTCTGCTAACGAACTCAGAGTATCGGTAGCTCTCATAGCTAGGAAGTGGGCTGACTTCGTCAATCTATCAACGATCACCCATATAGCATCGTGATTCCTGCGGGTCCTCGGTAAACCCATCACGAAATCCATGGTGATATGCTCCCATTTCCATGTCGGTATAGGTAGAGGCTGCAACAATCCTGCAGGTTTCTGATGCTCTACCTTCACCTGCTGACATACAAGACACTTTGCCACAAAGTCTGCCACATCTCTCTTCATGCCCGACCACCAGTATACCCTCCGGAGGTTCTGATACATCTTGTTACTCCCCGGATGCAAAGTATACCTCGACGAATGAGCTTTCGCCAATATCAATCTCCTGAGTCCTAGATCCTCGGGAACACACAATCTGCCTCTAAACCTCAATAGTCCATCAGAACTCAACTCAAAATCAGTCACGGTGCCCTTCTGCATCTGACTACTCACATCCATACAAAATGGATCAGTCTGCTGAGCCACTCTGATCCTATCCAACAGGTCCGGCTCCAAGCGTAGACTAGCTATCACATAGCCTGTATCCATGTCAGAAGGCACGACTCCCAAACTGAGGCTAGCAAACTGCTCTAGCAAATCATGCTCCCTAACCATCATATACGATACCATCCCCAGGCTCTTCCTGCTCAAGGCATCGGCTACAACGTTAGCCTTACCCGGATGATAAAGTATCTCGCAGTCGTAGTCCTTCAGAAGCTCTAGCCATCTTCTCTGTCTCATGTTCAGCTCCTTCTGCGAGAACAGATACTTGAGGCTCTTGTGGTCGGTAAATATCTGGAACTTCTCACCATACAAGTAGTGGCGCCATACCTTCAACGCAAACACTACTGCTGCTAGTTCCAAATCATGGGTCGGATAGTTCTTCTCATGATCCTTCAGCTGTCTGGATCCATAAGCAACTACCTTCCCGTCCTGCATCAATACGCAGCCCAGTCCCTGATGCGAAGCATCGGTATATACTGCAAATCCTCCTGAGCTGGTAGGGATAGTGAGAATCGGAGCGGTGGTCAATCGACGCTTCAACTCCTCAAAGCTCTTCTCACAATCCTCGTTCCATATGAACGGTGCACTCTTTCGAGTAAGACGTGTCAACGGAGCAGCCAACTTCGAAAATCCCTCAACGAATCTCCGATAGTATCTAGCTAAACCCAGAAAACTCCTGATCTCGGTGACTGTCCTCGGCTGTTCCCACTGAACTACAGCCTCTATCTTAGATGGATCAACTGATACACCATCTCTCGATATAACATGTCCCAAAAACGAGATCTGTGACAACCAAAAGTCACACTTGCTGAGCTTAGCATATAACTCATGCTCCCGTAACGTCTGCAACACGATCCTAAGGTGCTCCTCATGCTCCTCCTTGGATCTCGAATACACCAATATGTCATCGATGAAGACGATAACAAACTGGTCCAAGTATGGCTTGAACACATCGTTCATCAAAGCCATGAAAGCAGCTGGAGCATTCGTCAATCCGAATGGCATGACCAAGAACTCATAATGGCCATATCGGGTACGAAATGCTGTCTTGGGTACATCTCCACTCCGAACCTTCAGCTGATGATACCCAGACCTTAGGTCAATCTTGGAAAAGACCTGTGCTCCCTGTAGCTGATCTAGCAAGTCGTCATTGCGTGGAAGGGGGTACCTATTCTTGATGGTGGCCTTGTTCAACAATCGATAGTCTATACACAATCGGAGGCTCCCATCCTTCTTCCTCACAAACAGAACCGGTGCTCCCCAAGGTGAAACACTCGGTCGTACAAAGCCCCTATCCAACAGCTCCTGTAACTGTCTCTTGAGCTCCTCCAGCTCAACTAAGGCCATGCGATATGGTGGTCTCGAAATAGGCTCCGTACCAGGTACCAGATCTATACAGAACTCCATCTCTCTGTCTGGTGGTAACCCTGGCAATTCATCCGGGAAAACATCAGGGTACTCACTGACCACAGTGATATCTGCCAACTCCGGATGTGCCTTATCCATATCTACCACGTACGAAATGAAACCTTGATATGTTGAAGGTTTTCTAAATCAGAAGTCATGTAATAATCATATCTACTCCTTTCATTTATCTTTATTAAACTTTACAACATATCTAGTAGGGTTAGGAAACATAACTGTCTTAGCATAGCAGTCTAAAACAGCATGGTTTGCAGATAGCCAATCCATTCCTAATATTATATCAAAGTCACTCATGCTTAGTAATATTAGATTGGCTGTCATCTCCTTATCCCCTACTTTCAACTTGCAGTCATTATATACATATTCTACAACTTGACTACTATTCATAGGCGTACTTATCAATATCAACATACATAATGGTGTACGCTCTACATGTCTCTCCAATTTACATGCAAATGAAGGCGATACAAAAGAATGCGTGGCACCAGGATCAATTAAAACATATGCTTCAATATCATAAATCAGGATGTTACCTCGAATCACATCCGATGAAGCATCAGCTGTCCCCTGGTCCAAAGCATGTACTCGCCCTTGACCCATCACTTGTTTCCCCTTCTCCTCTGCCGTGGCTCTACCTCTCTGAGCAGACGTACCAGCTGGGGTTCTATCAAACTCCCTGCCCCTCTGTGGTGCAGTCGCATACGGCAATGGGCAATCTCTAGCCAGATGCCCTTGTTTCCCACATCGGAAACATACTATAGCACCCTGTGAACACGGCCAATCTCCATGAAATCTGCCGCATCTTCTGCACTGATCTGCAGCAGGCCTCGGTCCTCCTATCATAATGCCCTTCGCTGGGGCTGCAGTCGGATAAGCAGGAGATCTAACATATCTATCTCGTGTCCCCTCTATCCGTGATCTCTTACCGAAGGGTTTCTTCCCCCCTCGATAACTAAAATCTCTAGCCGGCCTCTTCTTCTGCAAGTCTTGGCTACGGCTAAACTTCCCAAACTCGGAAGCATTTCTCTCGTAGTCCTGCTCACATAGTTGCGCCCTGCGCACTGCCTCCTCATAGGTCACTATGTCCAGCGGAACCAACTTGGACCGTAGCACCGGTCTCAACCCGTCGATAAACCTGTGGACCTTCCTGGTCTCACTATACATAGTATCCGGGTCGTATCTTCCTAGGGATAGGAATCGAGTCTCATACTCGTCCACCGATAAACTCCCCTGGTTGAGTCTCAGAAACTCTGCATGTAACTTCCGCTGTGCGGTGTCAGGAATAAACTGCCTCCTAAAGGCCTCCCGAAATATATCCCAAGTGATATCTGTGTGTCGAGATCTCAATATAGGTCGGGTGGACTTCCACCAATGCTCTGCGGCTCCCTTCAGTAGGAACGCAGCAAACGCGACCATCTCCGAGGTCGTACACTCGAAGTATCCATAGAGCTTCTCTAGCTCTGCCAACCACTCCTCAGCAGCTACGGGGTTCTTGACCCCACTAAATGATGGAGGTCTGAACTTCTGGAACTCCCTCAACCGATGCAAGTCACATCCATATCCTAATCCACTGCCACCCGAAACCGGTGGGGGTGTAGGAGTATCTACAGTCCTCTGTGCATCAGCTGTCTGCGTAGGTGTATCAGGGGCAACTGCCTCTCCTGTAGCAGCTCCTGCCTCCTGTCTCTGCCTACCTGGCATCGTCTGTGCCAGTATCTCAATAATAGTCTCGAGACCACGCTCTAATCTCGTGAAGCGTGTCTCAGCACAATCGGGTGCCTCAGTAGCACCTGCAGTCTCATGCGTAGGTAATGGCCTGGCAGCGGCTCGTCCCTCGGGTCTCTCTCCCCGGCCTCGAGCCCTACCTCTCATACCTCTACCACTACGCGTATTTGCCATTTAGGCAAGGTTCCTGCATTCATAATAATGAATTAGTCCATCTCCTATCCGGTATACACAGTTATATCTAAACACAGCACAGTACTATGGGGATGTACACTTTCCTATTTTCTAACACCGACTCACATCAGACCAACCTCTGCTCTGATACCATCCTGTCAGGACCCCAGTTTAAATCCTTGACTTTAACCAAAAACCACAATAAATTTTTCGCTTTTTAACTTACCTTTCCTCTCTTCACTGGTTGGGCTGTGATTCGATGTCAGAGTCTTCACTTACCATAATATCCATTCTCATACATACATGTCAATATATTAATTCTGACTGTAGGTGCTTTTATTATACATGTAAGATTTTATAAAATCTAATACGATTACATTCCCCATAATATATAACGTATACATCACTGTGCTGTTTCTATGTTTAGATACACAACTGTACATAATAAGTATACCTGATGAATCGATAGGAACTAGTAATGGACTCTGGGACACTCTCCCACGATAACTCTCGATCTACTGACGCTCTGTAGAGAGATGTAAAGAAAAGGGGGTGAGCATAACGCGCTCAGTAAGGAAATCAGGCAAGCAAGTAGATATTCACACTATCTACTCAAAATAGTGCTATGCCTTGAAAACATTATTTCCTTAACTCACTTTAAAAGCATGTCTTGAAATATAATATATATGTACTTGTACAGAATAAATCCCATGTACAAAAATCATGCTTTATTTCTCAAAAGTAGGCATGTAGTGCAACACAATGCATTTATATATAAATCATGCCTTTATGTAAATCATGCCATGTATATTTAAATCACATATAAATATGGCATCAAATGATTCACAACACAAATCGGAGTCCGACCCATCCCTCAGGTCTGTCCGCAGTTTAAAGAAGTTAATCAATGTGATATAACATGTGAGACTCTGTGGTTTATGCAAATAGAATCCTGGATCATGATCATATCCGAAAAGAAAGTGATCCCAAGCCACATAGATCTAGATGTGCGGGGCCTCACTGCTGTAACGGGAGGATGGTCAGTCCAATGTCAACCGCCAGCTACGTAACACACGGTACAGCGTACCTCGTGCCACTCAGACACGATACAAAGTACCCCCGTGGACCCGTTCTCACGGTCAGAGTGCCTACCATAGGACTTAGCTCTCACTCCCGTGGAACTCATCAACATCACAGTCAGGGTGCCTAACATAGGTCTTAGCCCTCGTGCCTGTGGAAATATCATACCACGTCTATACCAACCTCATGCGGATATCCTCTCTAGCTATGACACACAGTCACGCAAGGTTTCAAGCATGGGTTTCAACATGTATTACATATCACATACAGTGTGCGTCTTGAGTGCGACTCACAGTCGTCACTCCGCTCAACACTGTTTCACATCATAAAACTCGACTCTAGTGCGAGCACTCTCTAGCAACTAGGTCAATGCATAGTTTATGTATTAAATCAAGTACGAGCAATAGCTCCCAGTACTATGCTATGCACAATATCAAAATCAAGTACGAGCAATAGCTCCCAGTACTATGTCATGTATAAACCATGAAAAATTGAGTACGAGCAACGCTCTAGCACTCTGTCATGCATATATTATTCAAAGCTGAGTACGAGTAAAACTCCAGTACTCTATCATGCATGTCATGAAAATCTAGTGCGTATCAAATCCAGCACTAATATTATGTGGAAAACATATGAATCCCAGTGCGAGCTGTGCTCTAGCACGATTCATTCTCACATAATATGATAGATGGCTATTTAAAAAGGGATTGTTTATAAAACATCAAAATCAGCACTAAAAGTGTGCTTAAGTCATATCAACCTTAAAATCATTAGCCCATCTATTTATTTTCATGCTAATAGCATTTAAACACTCACAATAGTATTTTCCATGCTTTTTGCAACTTCTCACAAAAGTTGACTTTTTGACTAACTAGGGGCAAAATCGTAATTTGCCACTATCGGGTCGCAATAATTATTATTCACTTTCTCTGACCCTCAGAGTTTTTAAGTGAATGCAGAAGCAGTTGAAAATACGTGCAGGTATCTCTAACTACTCGCAAAAGTCCCTTACCTCGGATCACGTCAAGTGACCTCACTTCCTCGGTGCTGCTAAATCCCGCAGTCCGATAAGCTCTCGATGTAAACTCCGGAGCTGTAAATAACCATTCCTCAGGTTAATTATCATTTTCCTACTGTATTACACATTAATACAGTTTAATTTCCCTTAATGGGCCTTAAAATCCTTAATGGGCCTTAATCCGTATTAAGCCCGTTTTCCACTTATTATTTCTCTTCATCAGGGTCTATCGACTTATTGGGCCTATCAATACCCATTGGGCTTTATTCCAAGCTCTTTGGATAGCCCGTATATCATTTACGACATTTAATTCAAAATTCCAATTATAATTCACTAAATACGGAATTTAATCCGAAATGCGTAAAATAAATCTTAAATACGCAATAATCACATAATTTATCGTAAATGAACTTTACTTACCCCAGAATATGCGATGGTACGCAAATCGAAGTTCGATCGGGCTTCCGTTCGGAATTAATCGTCGAACTGCACAATTTATTATATTTAACTCCGGGTCAATTTCTGATTAAATATAATTTAAATAAATTCATCGAAAATTAAATCGGTCACTTTTGACCTCATATCGACTTACCCGAAGTCCGGTGAAATCCCAAAAATTTTTCTTTTCCTTTTTCTTTCTTTTTTTCCTCTTTTTTTCCCTTTTCTCCTTGGCTGAACCGGTCCGGTCCGGTTCAGCACAGAACCTTCTCCCCTGAACCGCCGACAGGTTCAGGCATCCTTTGGCCGTGCCGGCCTATTCCGGCCGGTTCCCGACGCATCACCACCGCAGTTCGGCGCGCCTAAGCCTGGGCAACACTCGGCTGGGCTCGATCGGGACCAAGCACCGTCGGTGGCCGCCGGATTCCTTCTTTTCCTCCGCGGCTTCTCCTCTTCGATTCGCCGGCGTCCGGCGTCGGTGGATGGCGTGACCGGTGCCGATGGGTGCGCACGATCCTCCTCTTCCTTTTCCGGCCGCTTGCCTGCCCGTGGGGTGGCCGGTGCTCGCCGTCCGGTGGTCTTCTCCCTCGGGTCGGCTTCACGCGATTTCTCTCTTCTCTCTCCCCGTGTTTTCTCTTCAGATTTCGTTTCTCTTTTTTTTTTTATAATATATTTTTATTATTATTTTACTATAAAATAATAATAAAAATCCCATAAATATCTAAAAATATCTTAAAAAATCATATTAAATTCATTTAATCCGTAAATGAATTTATCAGTCCGATTTTACCTTTTCGGTATATTTTTTCACTATTTTTGGGCTCATTTTTGGGCTCATTTTTCACGATTTCATGAGGAAGGAATCGATCTCAAAATGTTTCTGTTAAGGAGAAGATCGATCTCATGAAGCATTCTGTAAACTAGAGATCGATCTCATAATTAGAGCAGATCGATTTCATAAAGCCATTAAGAGATCGATTTTACCCCACGACAGATCGATCTCTTAGGCATAAAATTACCCCAAATCGTCCCCAAATTCAAATGCAAATCGATCTCATCAAGAGCCAGACCGATCTCTTACCCTCAGTCGATATAAAGACCCCTTTGTTTTTCTTGGAAATGGATCTATCTCTCTCCCAAACCTCCATTTCAGCCCAACCCTAGCTTTCTCTCTCTTCCAAAGTCCCCATTTTTGTCCAAATCAAGGGTTGTAGAAAGAAGAAAAGTTGTTCCTCATCCAAAGGAGAACAACATACTTGGAAATCAAAAGATGAATCGAATCGAGGTGTGAGTTGAGCACTCCACAAGTTTGGGTAATCTCTAAACTTCAATCTTGGATTTTGAAGTGATTTTTGGTGATTATGAATATGGGCATTGTGGTGAAATAGTTAGGAAAGGATTAGAGTTGACAAAAATTGTGATTTATTGGAGTGATGATGATATTAAGTAAATTGTGGTAAATTGGGATTTTTGTCTATAAATTGGAAATTTAGGTAATGAAGTGATTTTGGCATGGGTATTATGCATGAGAAATGTAGAAGGTTGAAATGTAGTGGATGAGATTATGAATTTGATAGAGTCATGAGAAATGGGATAATTGAGGTATTTAATGAGAATATGGGTAATATGCTCGATGTAGAGATTTGGAGGTTATGTGATAATGAGTTTTGATGTTTTTACATCGTTTGGATAGCTCGGGAGTTCCAGAGAGGAATACGAGACTAGTTCGTGATACGAGGGAACGATTGCACTATACAAGGTGCAAAGAGGTAAGGGAAACTTAAACTCGTTTGTGTATGTGAATTGTGAAATGTTGTAGCATGAATTGTGATTGAGAAAACAAGCATGTTTTATGTGTTGTGAATAAGAGATTGCACACGATTTTATAGCCAATTGGGGCCTAATTTTTATGAGTTGTAAACTATGTGTGAAAATGTTTTACAATCATTTTGTGTTTAAAATGTGAAAAAGAGATTTGAGCTCTACATTAAGGCATACTGAGATTGAGAAATGTATGTGTGATTTTACTGGTTGGAACTCGGTTTTAACATGTTTTGTGTTGAGTACATAAATGTTTTAAATGAGATTTATGAAAGAAAACCATTATGAGTTCTACGTAAAAGCAAAACATTTTATATGATAATGGCTAATGATTGAGACTTAGGCGTGTCATGTTGAATATACATCGGGCCTTGCTTTGGTAACATGTAAGTCCGGGCTTTGTTCTAGTAACATGTAAGTTCGATTATTCCTCCGCTTTGGTAGCGTTGAGAGGTCTTGCTCTGGTAGCATGTAAGTCCGGGCCTTGCTCTGGTAGCATGTAAGTTCGATATTCCTCTGTTTTGGTAACGAGAGATGCCTCCGTTTTGGTAACGTGAGATGACCCCCATTCTGGTAACGCTGGGTGGCTTTGCTTTGGTAGCATGTAAGTCTGGGCCTTGCTTTGGTAGCATGTAAGACTGATAGAGTGGGCCGCTTGGGAATCGACCTAGGGACCACATGATAGTGTGCATGAGGAGAGGCATTGCTCTAGTAGCATGTAAGGCCGAACCTTGTTCTGATAACGCGTAAGTCCAATATACCATGTACACGACCATATGTCGACGTTCCCTCTTATGAGGATGCCTGGGATACGCACCCAGAGGAGATATATTATTGATGTGCCATGACAAATTTTTTATGAGTTTATTGCCTAGTCTCCTTTTTATACACATGAGTTGTGTTTTGTAGTTGTGCCACGTGCATTTTATTGTGGTGATTTTTATCACGTTTTAATGAGAAAAGCCATTATTGCATCATGATTTTCACATGCTTGTAACTGTGATTTATACTGAGTTATGTACTCTCATGTTTTCACATGATTTTAGAAAATGAGATGAGAATGATGTTTTATTAAGTCATGCTACATTTTCTAATGAGTTTTCAACTATGAGCTATAATGATTGTGCTGTGCAAATCATTGTTTTATTGATGAGTCCCTTCCCCCCTTACTGAGCGATTTAGAAGCTCACCCTGTTTTCTCTTCCCCCACAGATTTCTTCAAGTGAAGAGAGTTTTTCCCTGTGACGTACGGAGTAATGGCTAGTGGAGGACTTGAACTCCAAGCCATATATTGTATTGAGGTATAATTTATCTTTTCATGTACCCAGACTAAAGTTGTAATTACAGACACTTGTTATTCAATGATGTATGAGATGTATTAGGATTAATTAACTCGAAATTCAGTAATGTATATGATATGATATATACTATTTTATGATGAGATCCTGAGGCATGATAAGTATGATGATGTATGACATTGCACAGGAATGCACCCTTAATTGTGATTTGATGAGAAAAAAGTTTTAAATTTGCCCTATTTTTCGCGTTTCCGGGGCGTCACAGTTAGACATTCAAGGAGATATGAGTTATGTTGGGCAACCGGTCCAGATTTTCAACAAAAGAGAGAAAATACTTCAATCTAAGACAATCCTATTAGTAAAGGTTCTCTGTTAACACCACTCGACAAAAGAAGCTACGTGGGAGTTAGAGAGCCCCACATGAGAGAGAAGTACCTTTGTTTGTTTGATAGACCAACCTAAATTTGGAGAACCAAATTCCTAAAAGGTGGGGAGAATGTGAAATCCAAAATTTTCATTTTATTGGTTATTTGGAAAACTGGAAAGTAATTAAGAGACTCGAATATTATGCATGACCCAAAATAGCCGAAACACCTGGATTAGTGGCACGAAGCTTGGGCACAAAACCCGAGGTAAGATTTTGAATTAAAGTATTTCTTAAGAGATTACATTTATAAGTCTGCTTTGGTGATTAGTAGGGAAAGATAAAGTATCAAAAATGAAAAAACTAGCAAAAGCTCAAATTAGCACTAAATCAAGAAATTGGACCTAGTAATTGAAATAAATTCGGAATAAATTCTATAAATTCGTAAAAATTATTTCGAAGCCATAGGAAATTAATATAAGGTATATTTGAATTGGAGAATTATAATTGAGTTGAAATATTGAGGTTTTGGTGGTTAAATTAATTTTTAAAGTAAATCGAAAACTTTAAGGAACTTTTATAGGAAGTGACTAAATCGGGTAAAACGAGCCCAAACGGGAAATGTTTCTTCAACAAGTAGGCCCAAAATTTTTATGGAACATACTAGGGACTTAGTATAACACATGAGAAGTGGAAACTTAGAAGAAATTGGGCTGGTAATAATTTCTAGAGATTTTATGAAAACAAGGCTGCTGTCAGCCTAGGCAGAGCACACTGCAGGCCCAGTTCGAAGTAGTTCCAGAAGGATTTTGAGCCTGATTTTTTCCATGTTTAAGTGCATTTAAATCCATTTCTTGAAAGCCAAAAACCATCTAGAACCAACCTAAAGCCAAACAGTTCTCTCCCTCTTGTCTTGCCGCAGGCGTCCTCTATAGAGTTTACTTGTGGAAATTTTTTGGCCGCCTTGTAGCCATTTTTATAAGTCAAAAAAGAAGAAACAAATCTTCCTTCTTAATTTCTATAGCACATATAAAAAATTCAGCCAAAATAAGTTGATTTGGTAGGTGAAAAGCTAGAGAAGAACATAGGTAGAATCTACCCTATTTCAGAAGTAAGAGAAACCTTAAGTTTTTAATTTCTTGGTTGGTTTTTAAGCTTATTTAAGATGATTCTAAGTTGTATAGATGTGTATCTACAGCTGAGGAATACTTTTGGAGAAAGAAAGAGTGGTCAAAGCTGGTTAACAAGGTGAGAAAGTTGATGGAAGATGATGATTGTGATATATGTTATTGTTTAATGGCTTTAGAAGGTTTTTACTAAAGTAGAAATTGAAGAAATAATTTCTAAGGTATGTGTAGAATTCAGCCAGCCCTTGGTTGTTATGAAGAAGATGATATTTGATTGTGTTATGTGTTGTGGAATGTTAGTTTAATACCGAAAAGTTTGGTTTATAGTTTGGTTTAGGGGAAAACTGTAAAAGTGTGGAAATTGGCAATTTGATAAGTTGTAATGTGTTAACTAGGGGCTTTAATAAGTGTTTAAGCCATTAAGTTAATAAGTTTGAAGTTAAAAGAAAAGAAATTGTCGAAATAGCTTAATCAGCACGTTTATTGGTAAAACCGAGTAAAAAACAAAGTTGGCAAAAAATGGCCAAGTTTAATGAAGTTTATGTAAGTTGGTGTATGTTCGAGTATACTAGGATGAATTTAAACATTTTTTTAATGGTTTTGAAATTAACTTGGGCAGCGTGAGTTGCTAGCACGCAAATCAAGGTAAGCTCGATACCCGACGATTCTGTGCTGCCTTGAGATTTGATAGGTAAGAGATGTAATTTAAAATCATAATGTTATCCCGTTAGCTTGCCTTTAAAAATATAAAAATACTTGAAGTATTATTGAGATTATGAAAAGTTTTTCAATCTCTAAAAAAATACTATTTACGTATAAAACGAAATCGAGAAAAAAACTAATGTTACCAAAACCTTCGAGTGTACTCTCTTTGCATCTGTAAAATGTTTTGGGAAAATAAGTTTTGATGTGAAAATGTATTTTATGAATACGCTTCAGAAATATGCAAATTTGACATAAGCTCGATTTTATTAGTATGTGGAATTAATGATAAGCCCAAAATGAAATTTGTAGGCTTCGATATGAGACAAAAGGCATCTAGTAGTTTATGATATTTGTCATGCATGGCCTGTGTGGAGCTTGGTCCTTCATGGTGCATGCCTTATGCCACATCGTGCATGTCTGGTATTTTGTGATGCATGTTTAACCACGTCGTGCATATTAGGCCCACTCGGTGCCTGGTTTTCCCCACTTCGTGCATTGTTCATTTTGGTCCTTTGTGGTGCAGGATGCTGTACGACCTGGATCCAGTCTACAATCTCTTTACTATGGTAATCTATCACCCCTTTCTCCCACACATGACTTACCAAAAACCATAATAAATTTTTCGCTTTTTACTTACCTTTCTCTCCTCAACAGTTGGGCTGTGATTAGGCATTAGTCTCCTCATCCACACATACATACATGTTATTCTAAATATTTATCGACTATACGTACATTTTCTCATAACTAAATTCATATACTTAATATAATTACATCCCCAATATTAAAACGTGTACATCACTGTGTGTATACATTGTTCAGATACAAAAGAGTGCGCATGTGTATACCTTTCGCTAGTACCAGGCACTAAATCTATACAGAACTCCATCTCTCTGTCTGGTGGTAACCCTGGCAACTCATCTGAAAAAACATCTGGGTACTCACTGACCACAGGAATATCTACCAACTTAGGTGTACCTTATTCGTATCCACCACGTATGCAATGAAACCTCTAATCACATCCGTAGAAGCATCAGCTGTGTCTTGGTCCAAGGCATGCACTCACCCTCTACCCATCACCTGCTTCCCCTTCTCCTCTGTCGTCGCTCTACCTCTCTGAGCAGACGTACTAGCTGGAGCTCTATCAGGCTCCCTACCCTTCTATGGGGCAGTCTCAAATGTCTATGGGCAATCTCTAACAATGTGCCTCTGTTTCCCACATCGAAAACACACAATATGGCTCAACGGACAAGGTCTACCGCCATGATGTCTACCACATCTACTGCACTAATCAGTAGTAGGCCTCTGTCCTCCAATCACAATGCCCTTCACCGGAGCTATGGTCGGGTATGTAGGAGGTCTAACTGGTCGCACTCGCACCTCCTCTATCCGTGGTCCCTTACCGAAGAGTCTCCTCCCTCCTCGATAACTGAAACCTCTATCTCTAGTCGACCTCTTCCTCTCTCTATATTGGCTCCGACTAAACTTCCCGAACTCAGAGGAATACCTCTTATAATCTTGTTCGCAAAACTGCGCCCTACACACTGCCTTATCAAACGTACCAATGTCAAATGGTACCAACCTAGACCGTAACACCAATCTCAATCCATCGACAAACCTACAGACCTTCCTGGTCTCGCTGTATGTGTTATCGGGATCATACCTCCTCAAGGCCAAAAATCTAGTCTCGTACTCATCCACTGAGAGACTCCCCTCGCTCAATCTCAAAAACTTGACTTGCAGTCTACGTTACGCAGTATCAGGAACAAACTGCCTCCTGAATGCCTCCAGAAACATCTTCCAACTAATCTCTGTGTGTTGGGCTCTCAATATCGGCCTGGTGGACTTCCACCAATGCTCCGTCGTTCCCTTCAGTAGGAACGTAGCAAATGCGACTCTCTCTGAAGTCGTAAAATAAAAAAAGTTGTACAACTTCTCCATCTCACCAATCCACTCCTCAGCACTAGCTGGGTCCTTGACCCCTCGAAAAGATGAAGGTCCAAGCTTCTGAAACTGTCAAAGTCGATCCAAATCACACCCATATCCCAATCCACTACACCCTGAACTGGTGGGGGGTGTAGGAGTATCAGTAGTCTGTGGCATCTGTGCAAGCTGTGCAGGTGTGTCAGGTGCAACTACCTCTCTCGTCGCAGTCTCTGTATCTTGTCCTTGTCTACCTGGCATAATCTGTGCCAACAACTCTACTATCATTTCTAGGCTACGCTCTATCCTCATGAAGCGTGCCTCAGTAGTATCTGGTACCTCAATAGTACCTCTACATCACCAGGACACATGAGGACTCATCTCGGCTCTCAGGCCTACCTCTAGGGCCTCTAGCCCTACCTCTCGCCCCTCTACCACGGTTGGTATTAGCCATAATGGTTCAATTCCTGCATTCACAAACATTAAGTTGCCCGATTCCCATCTTGTATACACAATTGTAACTGAACAAAACACAGTGATATGGGGATGTACATTTTTCTAATTACTAATACCTACTCACATCAGACCAACTATGCTCTGATACCATTCTGTCACGCCCTTCTCCCACACATGACCTTACCAAAAGCCATAATAAATTTTTCGCTTTTTACTTACCTTTCTCTCCTCAATAGTTGGGTTGTGATTAGGCATAGTCTCCTCATCCACACATACATACATGTCATTCTAAATATTTATCGATTATACGTACATTTTCTCATAAGTAAATTCATATACTTAATATAATTACATCCCTAATATTAAAACGTGTACATCTCTGTGTGTATACATTGTTCAGATACAAAAGAGTGCGCATGAGTATACCTTTCGCTAGATGGTGAGTGATGCAATACCCTAGCCGACTCGATCTACTGATGATGATCTGTAGAGAGGTGGGAAATGAAAGGGATGAGCTATCAACGCGCTCAGTAAGGAAATCAGCCAAGTAACTAGACATCCATACTATCTACTGAAAATAGTGCTTTGCCTTTCCTTCTCTCAATTCAAAAGCATGTTTAAAAAATATATAATATAGTACATATTTAAAATCCCATGTACTAAACACATGCTGGTTTATCAATCAGAGGCATTCATGCAAAACAGTGTATATTTAATCATTTAAGAATGCCTTTATATAAAATATGCCATTTACATTCAAAACACAGTAAATATGGCATTTCTCATCACAACACAAACAAATCGGGTTTCGACCCATCCCTCAGGTCTACCCGTATCATAAAACACATTTGATATATCATGCGAGACTCAGTGACTAAATGCAATCTCTCCGGACTATGGCCATATCCTAACATGGTGAAATCCCAGGTGACACAGTACTCGGTGTGTAGGTTATCACTACTGTAACGGGAGGGGGGTCAGTCCATCACAACCGCCAGCTATCAACAACTCTTCTCCACAACTCCACAATAAAACACGTACAGTGTACTCTATATGCCACACGCACGGTACAACGTACACCCGTGGACCCTACATCATGGTCGGGATGCCTGCTATAGGTCTTAGTCTCTCATACCATGGGAATACATCATAGTTGGGGTGCCTACCGTATGTCTTAGCCCTTATACTATGGAATGAATGCCACGTCTCTAAATCCAAGTGCGAACATCTCCAGTGTGACACTCAGTCTACACGAGAAAATCGTCACGATTTTTCTAACATGTTTATATATCACGTAAAACTACAATGCGTGTCTTGAGTGAGACTCACAGTCAACGCTCTGCCTCAAAACACTGTATATGCATGTCAAAATATCAAACACTAGTGCGAGTAAACCTCCAACACTAGGTCATGCATAGTCTCATTTCAAATCAAGTATGAGCAAATCGCTTAAGTACTGTCAAGTACAAATCATGAAGAATCAAGTACGAGTAACGCTCCAGCACTCTGTCATGCATCTAATGTAAAACTCGAGTACGAGCTAATCGCTCCAGCACTCTATCATGCATAAATCACATAAAACTAAGTACAAGCAATGCTCCAGTACTCTATCATGCATGTCAAATAAATGTAGTGCGAGTAAACCTCCAGCACTAATGTATGTGAAAAAACATCTGAAATCAAGTGCGAGCTGTGCTCCAGCATGATTGTTTCCACATAATTCGGTTGATGGCTCTTTAAAAATATGGATGTTTCAACTCATTAAAATCAGCACTATAAAGTGTGCTTAGTTTACATCGACCTCAAAACATTAGCCCATCCACCTACTTTTATGCTACACAGCAGTAAAAACCACTCAAAACATTATTTCCATGTTTTTACAACTTTTCCCAAAATTTGACTTTGTGCCTAACTAGGGGTAAAATCGTAATTTACCCATATCGGGTCCCTATAATATTATTGGTTTTCTCTGACCCTCAAACAATTTCAGTGAATGCAAAAGCAGATGAAAATACGCAGAGATTTCTCTAACTACTTGCAAGAGTCCCCTACCTCGGATCACGTCACGTGACCTCTCTTCCTCTGTGCTGCTCAAACTCGCAGTCCGGTCAACTCTCAATATGACTCCGGAGCTGCATTTAATCATTCACTGGGTTAATTACACTTTTCCTACTATATTACATATTTAATACAGTTCATTTCACTTAATTGGGCCCGTTTACAGTTAATGGGCCTAAATACTTTAATTGGGCCTTAATCCGTATTAAGCCCGTTTTCCATGTATTAATTCCCTTCATCAGGGTCTATCGGCTCATTGGGCTTATCAGTACCCATTGGGCTTTATTCCAAGCTCTTTGGATAGCCCATATATCATTTACGACAGTTAATTCGAAATTTCGACTATAATTCACTAAATGCGGAATTTAATCCGAAATGCGTAAAATAAATCTCTAATACGCAATAATCACATAAATTGTCGTAAATGATCTTCACTTACCCGAGATTATGCAATGGTGTGCAAATCGAAGTTCGATCGGGCTCCCGTTCAGAATTTATCGTCGAACTGCACAGTTTTGTATATTTCATTCCGGGTCAATTTTCGATTAAATATAATTTAAATAAATTTTTCGAAAATCAAATCGATCACTTTTGACCTCGTATCGACTAACCTGAAGTCCGGTGCAATCCCAAAAATTTTCTTTTTTTCCTATTTCTCTTTTTCTTTCTTTTTCTCCGTTTCCTCTTTTCTCCTTGGATGAATCGGTCCGGTCCGGTTCAGCGCAGAAGCTTCTTCACTGAACCGTCGACCGGTTTAGGGCTCCTTTGGTCGTGTCGGTGTCGTCCGGTCGGTTCTCGGAGTGCCGTTGCCGCTGTTCGGCAACTCCTCGTCGGTGGCCGTCATTTCTCTTCTCCTCTTTTCGGCAATTCCTTGGTCGATCTGCTCCTGCCGGCGCCGGTGGGGCGCATCTCCGGTGGCTAGATGATTGCAAGGTGATCGGCTTCCTTTTCCGGTGGGCGTCGGGCCTCTCCGGTCGCTAAATGGTGGCTCACCGGTGAGGGATCCTCGGTTCGGCTATCTTGCTCGGTTTCCTCTCTTCCATCTCCCCGTGTTTTCTTTCCAATTTCAATTTTCTGATTTTTTTATTTTTTTTCTCTTTTAATATTTATAAATGATTTTAATATTATTTTAATTATTAAAATAATTTTAAAAATTCTCAAAATATATAAAAAATCATATTAAATTCATTTAATTCGTAAATGAATTTATTAGTCCGATTTTGCCTTTTCAGTATATTTTTTCACTATTTTTAGGCTCATTTTTCGAGGTAAAAATTCTAAAAATATTAAATAAATTCATATATTGATCAATTGGACTCAAAATTCAATATTTTCCTCGATTTTGATCAAGATTCCTCAATTTCATATTTTTAATGAAATTGTCTCACCGAATTTATACTGGATTTCGATCATTTGATCGTTTTACCCCTGCACTTATTCGGAAATCAAATTAACCCTTATCTCGCTGTTATGTAGCTTACATACTTTTTAAATTTCTTAATTAGTCGATTGGATGATAGTAAATACTCTTCATATGATTCAACTATGAAATAAAGTGTTCGTACACATAGGAATCATAAGGTACAAGCTACATATAAAATTGAAAACACGGGTCTGACACCATCGGTACTTTGTTTGTTCGTTTGCTTCCCTCTTCAGAGGTTGATTTTGTATGATCTTGACCTATACTAGCTATAGGGATTTTGCCTAGTCTCCATGATATTTTGTATGATTTTCGAAAGTAGTAGTATGATAAGTTTTGTGATGTGTGATATATGTTATCCGAAAGTTATTTAAAGTATGAAATGCATTTTAAAAGCATCCCGTTTTTCGTATGTTTAGTACCAAAACTGTTTTAAACACATTTCTTACTAGGCTTTCCAAAAGCTCACCCCCTTCTCTACTCTTATAGATTATTTGCAGTGATCTTTCTATGCCTGCTGTGTAATTGACGTAGACTGGTGGATACAACACTTTTCCCAGGCTACCTCTGGTACACGTTAAGGTATACTCTTGATAGTACTACCAGACATCCTGTATAGCTTAGACGCTTTTGTGTAAAAGATATTTTGGGATGTAATCTTGATTTGTGTGTATGTAAAGTTGTCAACTTACAATTTATGTAATAAAATGTCCTTTTTAGGTATTAAGGGAATAGAATGAAATTTAACGTTACAAAAATCACTATTGATTATGAAAAGTAATTAAAAGTAACTGATATGGGATTATAAACTGTATTCTAAATATTGCAGGGAGGTAAGTTCATGAATAAGCCGTTATGCTAGCAAATTTTCTTTAAAATGAATGGTAAAGTAATCGGCACTGAACAAGAATACAACTTGAATAAGGGATTAAGTTAAAATTTGACCAAATTCCCACGTCTTCGGATTGTCTCATTGATAGAAAACTTGAAGAATGTACGACATGTTTTCTTATCCTTTTCACTTATATAGTTTTTTTTATCGATCGATCAATCTTTTAGTCAATTTATAAATCGATCTTTCAATCAATCTTTTAATAACATAACATATATAGTCTTCAAACATATCCAATTTCTATTTTAAGACCCAATTTGCTCTATACGATGCTACCTTACATCAAAGGAAATAACTTATGTTTTATGATGCTACCTTGCATCATAATGGCTACTTATCCATTCTATACACTTATTAACAAACCATCAACCAATCATTCAATCTCCGTTCTAAGACTCACTTTATTCCATATGATTCTACTTCACGTCGTAGGTCTAACTTGTACATTGTGGTGCTGCCTTACACCCCAATAATCACTTATCCAATAAGTATTCTTATCCATAGACAATCAATCATCGAACTTATACACTTTCTTATTAGATCAATCACTTGTACTTTAGTTCTTAAACCTTCATCTTTGGTTTTAAGACCTGATTTACTCCGTAGGATACTACCTTGCATCCATGGATTTCACTATCTTCTTTGATGCAGCCTTACATCATACTTGGAAATTATACTATTAAATCCTTTACTTCCTAATCAATATAAGTTAGTCATACTATCTTCTATACAGGGGCTACACACTTTGGAGGTTAGCGAAACACCCATTGCAGTTTGCTTCTTTCAACTACTTACATAGTCTTCAAAGACCTTCAAATACTAAAGGATCGTTCCTACTCTTCATGAGGATCGATTCTTTTCCTTCAAAACCCATAAAGACATGCCAATACCACTATAGGGATTGATACTATACTGAGGGGGATCAACCTCTCTATCAATTCCATAAACCTTTATGGCGTACTGCCATATAGGGTCGATCCTCTGTAAGGGAGGGATCGGTTCCCTTCACTTCTTTTCCAATTATGATTTTTAATTTGATATACGGTCAATCACTCTTTCACTTATAACACTTATAGTCTTTAAACATGATTTGATTCTCATTTTAAGACCCAATTTAATACATAAGACGCTATCTCACATCTATGAAATCACTAATACCTTCAAATGCTAGCTTGCATCCTAAGGATCACTTATCCTTTCGATGCCTCCTATCATGATTCTTCCCTTAGCCAATCTCCAATACTTTTATCCCATAGGTTCATGACACATAAATCAACTTGATATAGGTATAATGAACCTAAAATATTGGATACTAACATGTATCTTTTTGATATTCATATAACCTTGTTTGATTGCGATTTAACCCTCAAATCAATTTTATAACAATGTGATGCTTCCTTACACCATAAACGATCATTTTTGTTCCAATAATCTTTTACATTATTTACTTACGATTTGGCTTTTAAACCAATACGATATGATGCTAACTTTGCGTCATGTAATCGTTCGCTTATTCTATAAGATGCTAATGTGCATATTCAATCGTTTATTCCCACCCAACCAACAGTCCTTATTTCACATAAAGTAGATGATTTTTGAAATTTTTGCAATAAGAAGAGGGTAGCACTTGCTTATTACCTATCATGCAAGGCAGAAACAATTTAAAATCTCAAAGGCAGTTGCTTTTATTCACAATTATTTATCGTTTTTACTCCTTATTCAATTGTGATCTTATTATGTGACATAATTATCCATAATCAAATCACATTTACTGATACAGTAGTGGGTTACTGCTTTTCCACTTAAATTCATTATTTATGAATTTAATTAGTAGATTATGGAGGTTTGTTTTCCTAACATGCATCTAGTTACAATAGCAAGCACAATGTAATTATTTATAAGATACAAATCTGTACATAGTGAAGGTCACTTACCTTTAACAATGTGTAAGCACGCACTTCGGGGCAAAGCCAAAGGCTACCACTTGCCACCATAGGTTTTTGCAACCTGCAACATTGAACAATTTCACTTATTACTTATTCACTTAAACATATTCTTAGCTAAAACAACATAATCGCTTTGAGTTCTGCTACTCCCTTAGTAAAACTCTAAGGACCATATTCATTATACATGATATATGTACATTTATTTCAATTGATTCCATATATCATTTCGATCAATCTCATATATTCATTTGTATCAATTTGGAGTAATAAAACCAAATCAAAACCAAGTTTACCCTTTTCGAGCCCAATTTGACCAATTGTTGAAGACAAGCTGAAGGCCATTTTGCTCCGATCTTAAAGCATAGAAATGCTCCATGTTAGTCCTTATATAACATATGAAAAGACCATAGATTGATACAGGCTAAATCTCTACAAATTGAAAGAAAACATAACTTACCCAAAATTTGCTTCCCTAAAGCTTTTCTTGCTTGTTTCTTTGATTCTAACCTCTACTTTCCAATATGTTGTAGAAGAGGGGGAGCTGAGCAAGTTTGCGGAAGGACTAGGAAGAAAAAGAGGCTAGAAACGATGAAAACAAAAAAAAAATGGAAGAGAAAAAAAAAGGTGATTTTCTCTTTTTCTCTCGTCATTTTCTAAAAATTCGCAGTCTATTTATAGAAGTTGGCCTGAAAGGATCGACCCCTCGGCTCATGGGATCGATCCTTTGGTTTAGGGGATCGATCTCTTGACATAGGAGATCGATTCTTTTGTATATTTTGGCGAGAAAATCATATTCTGCTTAGAAGGAATTGACCACTTGGCTTAGGGGATCGATCCTTTAAGTCGGTTAAGCATAAATTAGCTTTTTTCCAATTAGGGATCGATATCAATCATAGGGGATCAATCCTTAGGCTCCATTAGGCTAAAATTGACTTTCTTCTTTCAGAAAATGAAGATCGAATCAAGGGGAATCGGTCTCTATGGGTGTGTCACAATCCTCTTTTATCAAAAAATTACTATAATTTTTTTTTGTTGCTTTATACATTAACTTTCCCTGTCGTGAACAGTTTCCAACATCAAATAGTTGAGCTATAATTCGGAGTTAGTTACCTCTTACCATAAACCATATCATTTAACGTTTATATACAATAACTGTAAACACTCAAATCATTTACATCGAACTTTATTAATTCTTATGTGTCTACGAATATTTACATCCCCCAAATAAACATTCCAAAAGTATTATTGTGCTATACTTGTTTAGATACAAAACGATATTAATGTGTATACTTCTCAACAATGGGCAACAACAGACACTGAGACTGCAAGTCTCTATTCGCTCTTAACCACTATGGATGCTCTGTAGAGATAGAAAGTGAAGGGTGAACACAATTTGCTCAGTAAGGAAATAATGCAAGCCGGTAGACAGCTACACTATCTACATGCTTATAATGACATGATATACAAATCATTTTGGTCCGGAGCATGAGGTAAAATAAAACCATACCACATGAATAAGTATATAATATATGAAAACTCATAAAATCAGGCATGATAACACATGGAAAATCATCATATAAAAACATCTCATGCTCATCACAACAAAGCTCATCAGTTTCATCTCAAATCATTTAAAACAAAGCGAATCCCGCCCTTTAAGAATATCTTGCGCAAAAACCACATTTCTTTTAAAACATAATCACGGGTCTCACCCCTCCTTCAAGTCTACCTGAGGTCCAACAACATAATATGATATCACGTGAGGCATGTAGGTTACAATACAGTGACAAATTGGGAATAATGGCCATATATAAATCCCTGTGATCCTAAGTTACACGGATCTCAACGTGCGGGGCATCACAACTGGAACGAAAGGTGAGGTCAACCCTACTCGTGCAATAACTCAACAACTAGTCATCAAGACTACACGGTACAACGTACTTCATGTGACATACACAGTACAACGTACTCCGTAGACCCACATGGTCTGGGGTGCCTGCCATAGGTCTTAGCCCACATCATTGTCTGGGGTGCTTACCATAGGACTTAGCCTACATAATTGTTTAGGGTGCCTGCCATAGGACTTAGCCCATATCATGGTTTGGGGGTGCCTACCATAGGTCTTAGCCGCCGTATACCATGTCGGTAACCATTTCATGTCTAAAAATACGCGTGCGATATAACATCCACTGTGACACATAGTCTACAAGAGGCTTCAGCACGGTTTATGCATGTCATGATATCCAACATCTCGTGAGAGCAAAGCATCAGCACAATTTTCTATAGGGCATATAAAATCATCGTACGAGCAATGCTCCAGTACAGCTTTTATGCATGTTATTAGTAAAACTAGTGCGAGCAGGGCTCCAACACTATCAACATGAGTCAAAATATCGAAATCTAGTGCGAGCTAGGCTCCAGCACTATTTGTACTCACATAAATATGATAGGTGGCTCCAGTTTAAATAAGGTATTTAAAAAAATACAACTTAACACATAATACGTGCTATTTCATGCAACCACAAAAATCAATAGCCAACCTATCCTCATTTCATTCATATCAAAGCATTAAATCATGATACAAACATTAAAATCATGAAAATCCATGCATTTTAGGATCTTTACTACCCTTTTTCATAAACTTCTCTACCAAGGTAAAAATCATCTTTTCTTTCTTTTTTTTTCGGAACCTTTCTAAAAAATTCTTATTGCATTATTAGATAGCTTAGAGAAATTCACGCCCCATAAGTCCCCTCAAAATATGTATAGCTACCTCTAAGCACCTATAAAATCCCCTTACTTGGAATCGTGTCGAGTAATTTCACTTCCTTGAGCTATTTGATTGCGCAGTTTGATTCGCTCCTACTGAAATCTTCGGAACTCCACGAGATTACTTATCACATCAATTTAACCCAATATAATACAATTCTTTCATTTACTATAGTCGATTCGACTTATTGGGTTCATTAACACTTATTGGGCCTTACTTTCTCTTAAGTCCATTTCGATTGTACTAATCATTTCTCGAGAATCTATTAGACTCATCGAGTCTGATAATTCATATTAGGCCGACATTAAGCTCACAATGACTTAAGTTTATCACTTTCATTCACTAAGGTATTTCATCATACACCTCATATGCTTACCTTAATTCATCATCTATTCCAACAGATTGTTTTCGTAAAACTATCTTAGAATCATGCATATGACATCTCCAACACCATAATATACTCTATTCATCATTAAATCAACCATAGTTCACTTCATCACACTAAACCCATTTTAGGTCATGGTTGATTCATCATATTCTAGGTAGTTTCAACCAACAATACATGCACCAATCAACTCATAACAATGTTTAGATAAACATACTTGGAGTTGGTGTATTGAAAACTCACCTAGCTTGTCTTTTCTCTTGTCCAAAATTGGAAGACCCTTTTGCTCCTTCAATCCAAGAAGTTGAATGCTGATTCTAAACAATGTTGTTCTCCTTCTCACAATGAATAACTTTGCTTAAAGTAACTTTTCTCAAATCTTTTTGGAAGGGAATGGTATTCTAGAGTGAGAAAGCTTGTTCTTTTTGGGTAAAATGGAGTAGGTGTTTTGTTTTTCTGAGAAAGAAGACTTTGTCGTTAGGTTTTTATAGAATAAGAGTGGTGAGATCGATCTACTAGGGTAAGAGATTGATCTTCCTTTGGTTTGAACTATTGAAATATTCAAGTATGTAAGTTTGGGATCGATATGCTCATTGGGAAGAGATCGATCCTTTCTTGGCAGAATTAAGTCGAGATCGATCTACTTTGAGGAGGGGATCGATCTGCTTGTGGGAAGGGATCGATCCTTTCTAGGCAGAAGCAAATGGAGATTGATCTGCACTAAGGAAGGGATCGATTCTTTCAAGATAGAACTAAACTGAGATCGATTTGCTTGAACAAGAGATCGATCTTCTTTGAATAGGGGATCGATCTGACCTTCATTTGGAGCATTCCTGCTGTAAATTTTTCCAAAATTTCAAAGGGAAACTTACCTTTTATTGCTTCACTAGTCATTTTACATTCTATTCCCGCTTAGAGCATGAAAAGGTTCATATCTTATGATTCACATACACTGTGACTTGTGTGTATTGCTTGGAATCATAAAAGATACTTAGAACTCAGTGGCCTTGTATTATCAATTCGTGCTTAAGTCCTTATATTCAATCGAAAGGTTCTGAGTTCTATTCGTTTAGTCTGTGGCCACTTCAGCCCTTATTTAGCCATTACATAGATTTATGAATACTCATGTATTCTCTTTGTAATTTCATTCACATTTATATGATCAAAATCATCTGTCTTATGATTCCATTAACATATAATAAGGTTATAGATACATGAGGTCTTACAAATCTCCCCCTCTAAAGAAAATTGGTCCTCCAAATTAGAATCAAATCAGTCTAAGAACAACTCTGGGTACTTCTTTTGCATCATACTCTCCAACTCCCAGTTAGCTTCTTCCGGAGTGTGATATTTCCAAAGAACTTTTACTAAGGGAATTGTCTTCGACCTCAACACCTTCTCTATCCTATCCAATGTTCGAACCAGCTTCTCAACATACGACATGCTCTCATTGAGCTCCAACGTCTCAAATCTAATAACATGTGTCAGATCCAGATGGTACTTCCGAAGCATAGAGACGTGGAAGACGTTATAAACACCTGCTAACTCTGAAGGCAATACCAACCTATAAGCCTTATCTCCCACTCGCTCCAGAATCTCAAAGGGTCCAATGTAACGAGGACTCAGCTTACCCTTCTTACTGAACCTCATAATCCCTTTCGAAGGAGAAACCTTCAAAAATACTGACTCACCCACAGTAAACTCCAGTGGTCTCTGTCTCCTGTCAGCATAACTCTTTTGTCTATTCTGAGCTGTCTGTAAGCTTTCACAAATCAACTGGACGTCCTCAGAGGCTTGTCTCACTAAGTCAGGAGCAAAGATCTGTCTGTCACTAACCTCTTCCTATCCAATAGGGGAACGATATCTATGACCATACAATGCCTCCTATGGTGCCATCCTGATACTCGCTTGATAACTGTTATTATAGACGAACTCGGCTAGTGGTAAGTGATCATCCCAGGAGCCTCTAAAATCCAGTACACATGCTCTCAACATATCCTCTAGAGTCTCTATAGTCCTTTCTGACTGACCATCTGTCTGAGGATGAAAAGCGATGCTAAAACTCAACTGGGTCCCCATCGCTTCCTGAAAGTGTTCCTAAAAGTGGGAAGTGAGCGAGCATCCCGATCAGAAACAATGTTTACTGGAACACTATATAGTCGAACTATCTCTCGAACATACAAGGTCTCCAACTGACTAAGAGTAATAGTAACTCTCATAGCTAAGAAATGGGCTGACTTCGTCAACCGATCCATAATTACCCAGATGGCATCATGACCTCTATGGGTCCTTGATAAACCCATCACAAAATCCATGGTGACATGCTCCCACTTCCATGTCGGTATCAGTAGAGGCTACAATAACCCTACAGGCTTCTGATGCTCTACCTTCACCTGTTGACAGACGAGACATCTAGCGACATACTCAGCGATGTCTCTCTTCATCCTATACCACCAATAAACCTTTCGAAGGTTTTGATACATCTTGGTACTTCCCGGATGTATCGTATACCTCGATGAGTGAGCTTTGGTCAAGATCAACCTCCTGATCTCTGGATCATCGAGAACACATATCCAAGCTCTGAACCTCAGCAATCCATCTGAACTCAAATCAAAATCAGTCTCTGTAACCCTTGTTATCTGCTTGATAACATCACTGCATTACTGATCAATCTGTTGAGCCTATTGGATATGATCCACCACATCCGATTCCAACTGCAAGCTAGCTACCATACAACCACTATCGGTATCAGGCAGGGTCACATCTAAACTGAGTCTCGTGAACTTTTCCAATAACTTGTGTTCCCTAATGATTATGTACAATACCAACCCGAGATGTTTCCTACTCAGTGCATCAGCTACTACATTCACCTTACCCGGGTGGTACAGGATTTCACAATCGTAATCCTTCAGGAGCTCAAGCCATCTTCTCTGTCCCATATTCAGTTCCTTCTGCACGAATAGATACTTAAGGCTCTTGTGATCCATAAATACTTGAAATTTCTCACCATAGAGGTAGTGGCGCCATATCTTCAACGCAAACACTATAGCCGCCATCTCTAAATCGTGAGTTGGATAGTTCCTCTCATGATCCTTTAACTGTCTGGATCCATAGACAATTACCTTCCAATCCTGCATAAGTACACAGCCTAGTCCCTGGTGTGATGCATCCGTATACACTGAGAAACCTCCTGAGCTGGTAGGAATGATGAGAATTGGAGCAGTGGTCAATCGACGCGTAAGCTCCTGAAAACTCTTCTCACATGCCTCGTCCCACACAAACTCAACATCCTTCTGCGTGAGACGTGTCAACGGAGTAGCTAGTTTGGAGAAACCCTCTAGAAATCTCCGATATAAACCTGCCAACCCTAGAAAACTTATGATCTCAGTGACTGTCTTGGGCTGTTTCCATTGAATAACTGCCTCAATCTTGGATGGATCTATTGATACCCATCCTTCGATACAACATGGCCCAGAAATGATATCTGCTCTAACCAAAAGTTACACTTACTGAGCTTGGCATATAACCCCTTCTCTTAGAGGGTCTGTAGAACTATCCTCAAATGCTGCTTATGATTTTCCCTGAACTTGGAATAAACCAATATATCATTGATAAACATAATCACAAATTGGTCCAGGTATGGCTTAAACACATCATTCATCAAAGCCATAAATGTTGTGGGGGCATTCATCAATTCGAATGGTATAACCAAGAACTCGTAGTGGCTATAACAGGTACGAAATACTGTCTTGGGTACATCTCCACTCCGTACCCTTAACTGATGGTACCCAGACCGCAAATTTATCTTAGAAAAGACCTGTGCTCCCCGGAGCTGATCCAACAGATCATCAATGCATGGAAGGGGATACTTGTTCTTAATGGTAACCTTATTCAACAACCGGTAATCTATGCACAGTTGGAGGCTCTCATCCTTCTTCTTCACAAACAAGACTGGAGCTCCCTGGGATGAGACGCTCGGTCTAATGAACTCCTTCTCTAGTAACTCCTACAACTAGTTCTTTAACTCCTCCAACTCAATCGAAGCCATCCTATACAGTGGTCGAGATATCATTTTAGTACCAGTTACCAACTCTATGCAAAACTCCATCTCTCGGTCCGGTGGTAATCTTGGTAAATCATCTGCAACCACTGGAATGTCTCTCAATTCCGGATAGTCCTTATCTGTGTCAACCATGTATGCAATGAACCCTTCACATTATTAATCATTTAGTTAGCATAGAAATTCATCCATTCCGCTTACAATAACTACTGCTTTCATTACTTTTCAAGGGAACTTTACAATACATTTTTCTGGGAAACTTACGGTAACACTATCTACCCTTGAAAATGTTACCGTCTTAGAAAGACAATCTAAAATAGTACGATTTGCAGCCAACCAATCCATTCTTAAAATGATATCAAAATCACTCATATTCAATAGAATAAGATCGACTGTCATATCCTTTCCCCTATCTTCAACCTACAATCCCTGTACACATATTCAGTCAACTGACTGTCATTCATAGGAGTAGAAATCAATAACATTCTATCTAATGATGTAGGCTTAACATATTTTGACAACTTACATGCAAATGAAGGCGATATGAAGGAAAGCGTGGCACCAGGATCAAATAGTACAAATGCTTCTAAATAAAAAATTAGAATGGTACCTTTAATCACATCGACTGATGTGTTCGGGGTGTCCTGGTCTAATACATGCACTCGCCCTCTACCAACAACTTGATTCCTCTTCTCAGCGGCTATGGCTCTCCTCTTCGGAGCAGAAGTCTCAACAGAAGTTCTCTCCGATTCCTTGACCTTATGTGGGGCAGTCTCAATCATCTCGGGGTAATCCTGTACGATATGCCTTGGCTTCCCATAATGATAGCACACTACCGTAGACATTAGACAAGTCATGTTACCATGATATCTACCACATCTCCTACACTGTTCGGTAGTCAACCGTGTCCCTCTAATAACTATATCCCTCGGTGGTGCTAAAACTGGATATTCGGGGGGCTTACCCGTCCTCTCTTGTACTTCTTTAATCCGAGGTCTCTTATCAAATAGTATCTAACCTCCTTTCCTGGCCACTCTATCAGTTTCGGATCTCTTCCGGTCTCTATCTCTACCTCTACTGATCTTCCCAAACTCAGAGGCGTTCCGCTCAATATCCTGTTCACATAACTGCGCCCTGTGCATTGCCTCCTCATAGGTCAGTATATCAAATGGAACCAATCTAGACCTGATGACTGGTCTTAATCCATCAATGAGCTTCCTAACCTTCCTCGTCTCACTGCTTATCGTATCCGAGTCGTACCTCCCTAGGGATATAAACCTCGTCTCATACTCGTCTACAGATCGGTTCCCTTGAGCCAACCATATAAGCTATATCTGTAACTTTCTCTGAGCACAGTTCGGAACAACTGCCTCTGGAAGGCCTCCAAAAATACCTCCTAAGTGATCTCAATGTGCTGGGCTCTCAAAACTGATCTGGTGGACATCCACCAATGCTCTGTCGCTCTCTTCAGCATGAACGCGGTAAAAGCGACCATCTCTAAAGTCGTACACTCGAAAAACCTGTACAAATTCTTAATCTCACTCACCCAGTCCTCAACAACTACTGGGTCCTTCACCCTACTGAATGATGGTGGTCTAAATTTTTGAAATTGTCACAATTTGTCCAAATCACAACCATAACCCCAAACTCTATGTCACCATCCAAATTTCCTAAAAATCAGAGTAAATTTTTTTTCACTTTTTCATTTATTATTTAATTCTCACCTTTCTCTCATTGTGACCATCCTACAAACAGTTGGGCTATGATTCGGTGTTAGTCACCTCACACTATTTACCAATCCATTTTCCTATTTACATTCACAATCATAGTTTACTATCTTTTGAATTTAATTAAATACATACACATTTGTATTTATAACTCTACATCCCCGACATCATATCCGGTTACAGTACTGTGCATTACATATTTAGATATAAAACCATACAAATGTGTATACCTGTCTCTCGATGGGAAGCAGCGAATACCAAGCATGCAAGTCCTCAGCCGCTCAATAACTATTGCGAGTGCTCTGAAAAGATGGGAAAATAAGGGGGGTGAGCAAACCACACGCTTAGTAAGGCAATTATGCAAGTAAGTAGATAGCTCCACTATCTACATGCTCATAATGACATGCCCTTAAATCCATTTCTTTTCATTAAAATCTCAAGCACAAAATCGTTCATATATCCATGACATAGTTTATCAAAACTATTTGTGCATATAAAAATCATGTAATTCATGCATCAAAGGCATTTTATGTGACATTAGTAAATCACACTTAGCATGAATTTAATCAAAATCATGCATTCTTTCATGTCATGTAAGACAAATCATGAATTTGAAATGAAAGCATGGAAAACACCATCATGCTATTGCATTCAAATCATTTCATTAAAATTGCAGTATAAAATCACCCGAAGGCGTTAAGCGTCTCATAATTCAAATCCAAACTCATAAAACAATTCATTAAATTTCATTGTAAAACTTCGGTTATAAAACCACCCTTCTTTCGGGGTTACATCATAAAATCATAAAATCGGGGCCCTGACCCCTCCCTCAGGTCTACCCTGGTCTATCGACCAATAGTTATATCATGTGAGACAAGCAAGTGATTATATCAGTAACATCGAGAACTATGGCCATATCCTAATGATCCCTGGCAACACGGTACCTAGTGTGCTGGGTATCACACCTGAAACGGGAGGTGGGTCGTCTTACCCGCCAGAATAGCATAACACCAGGATTGCGAGGGCAAGGCTTGCTACTTCGTGGCTAATGCCACTCCACTCCAACAATCCCCACGGTACAGCGTACTCCGCATGATATACACGGTACAACGTACGCCATGAACCCAAGCTCAGTCAGGGGTGCCTGTAATAGGTCTTATCCACCCATATCATCTCTGTCTCAGAATGCACGTGTGAGCATATCATCTCACTGTGACACACAGTCTACAAGAGGCTCCAACACGGCTATATGCATGTAATATAAATCCCCATGTGAGCAAAGCTCTAGCACGGCTCCATGCATATTCATGATATCAGAAAATCTCATGCGAGCAAAGCTTTAGCACGGTTTCATAGGAATCAATGAAATCTGCGTACGAGCAGAGCTCTAGTACGACTTAAACTGATTATAAATTCAATAAAATCTACGTACGAGCAATTCTCTAGTACGGATATGTATAAAAACTCAGTGAAAACCTCGTACGAGAAAAACTCTGGTACGACTTTAAAATGAGTTATAAAACAATATAAAATCATGTCCGAGCAATGCTCCAGCACAAATGAATGCTCAAGTATATCAAAACTTCGTACGAGCAAAGCTCCAGTACGACTTTATGCATAAATACATCAAATCTCGCGCGAGTTACACTCTAGCACGGCTTTTATGCAATAACATATCAAAACAGGATGCGAGCTAAGCTCCAGCACCTTTTATGCATATCAAATCATAAAACTAGTGCGAGCAATCGCTCCAGCACCTTTTTAGCATATCCAGTCAAAACAGTTCAAAACCATCAAAACATGTCAAAACAGAGTGCGAGCTAGGCTCCAACAGCTCTCATGCATATCAAATCATAAAATCAGTGCGAGCAACCGCTCGAGCACATTTTATGCATATGATGTCACACAAATCGGTGCGAGCAACCGCTCAAGTACATTGTCACGCCCCGAAAGTGCGGAAAATAGGGCTAATTTAAAACTTTTTACTCATTAATTCACAGTTAAAGGTGCATTCCTATGCAGTGTCATACATCATCATAAGTATCATTCCTCTGGATCTCATCATGATATAATAAATATCGTAATATACCCATTTCTCGATTACAAGTTAATTAATCCTAATACATCCCATACAATGATATACATCAAGTGTCTGTAATTACAATAATAGTCTGGGTACATGAAAAGATAAAATATACCTCAAGATACAATATATATGGCCTGGAGCTTGAGTCCTCCACTAGCCACTACTCCGTACGTCGCAGGGAAATCCTTTTTCACTTGAAGAACTCTGGGGGGAAAGAAAACAGGGTGAGCTTCTAAATCGCTCAGTAAGGGGGGCAGGAAACTCAGTCGTACAAACCATTTCACACATCACAAATATGTATTTGTTTATAAAGCTCATTTGAAATCGTAGCATGAAAGTTCTCAAAACATCATCATCTCATAACTCATTAAATCATGTGAAAACATGAAGATAAAAGGCTCAATATCGAGCACTCACAAGCATGTGTAAATATATGCAATAATGGCTATTCTCAAAATACGTGATAAAAATCACCTCAATAAATAGCGCGTGACAAGGTCACAAAACACAACTCATGTGTAAAACGAGACTAGGCAATAAAACTCAATTAAAACTCGTCATGGCACATCAAATAAGTAATCTCCTCTGGGTACGCATCCCAGGCATCCTCGTATAGAGGGAACGTCGACAATATGGTCGTATGCATGGTATATTGGACTTATATGTTACCAGAATAAGGCCCGGCCTTACATGCTACCAGAGCAATGCCTCGCCTCATGCACACTATCACGTGGTCCCTGGGTCGGTTCCCAGGCGGCCCACTCTCTCGGTCTTACATGCTACCAAAGCAAGGCCACCCAGCGTTACCAGAACGGGGGTCATCTCACGTTACCAAAACGGAGGCATCTCTCGTTACCAGAACGGAGGAATATCGGACTTACATGCTACCAGAGCAAGGCCTCCCAACGCTACCAGAGCGGAGGAATAATCGGACTTACATGTTACCAGAACAAGGCCTGTGGTCCCTGGGTCGGTTCCTAGGCATCCCACTATATCGATCTTACATGCTACCAGAGCAAGGCCAGATGTGTATTCAACATGACACGCCTAAGTCTCAATCATTAGCCATTATCTTATAAAACGTTATGCCTTCACGTAGAACTCATAATGGTTTTCTCTCATAAAACTCATTTAAAACATTTGTGTACTCAACACAAAACATATTAAAACCGAGTTCCAACCGGCAAAACATGCACACATTTTCTCAAATCTCAATATCGCCTTAACGTAGAGCCCAATTTATTTTTCACGCAAACTCAAAGGTCTATAAAGCAATTTCACACTCAGCTTATAAACTCATAAAATAATGGGCTCCAACCGGCTATAAAAACCGTGTGCAATTATATCACTACACAACACCAAACATGCTTGTATTCTCAAATCATGGTTCATGCTAACAATTCATCAAAATACATACACAAATGGTTTAGTTTTTCCCTCACCTCTTTGCACCTCGTATAGTGCAATCGTTTCCCCCGTATCACGGACTAGCCTCGCATTCCACTCTGGAACTCCCGAGCTGTCCAAACGATGTTAAAACATCAATGCTCAACTATCACATAAACCTCAATTCTCAAAATCGATCATAATTGCTCATAACACCTCAAATCTCTTGATTCTCGTAACTCTACCCTAAACTACAACCTCATTCACAACATCACAACGCTCTACATTTCTCATGTTAAATCATCTATGCTAATTCACCACATTGTCTATATTTCCATTTATAGCACAAATTCTCAAAATTACCAAATTTCAACATTACTCCAACTACATTGCAATTTCATCAATCCCTAATCATTTCTCAACTATTTCAACGCAATGACAACCACCAATATCATCAAAATCATCTCAAATATCAAGATCGAGGTTTAGAAATTACCCAAAGCTTGTGAGACGCACAACCCACGCCTCGATCCGATTCGTCCTTCGATTTCCAAGTATGTTGTTCTCCTTTTGATGAGGAACAACTTCCCTTCTTGCCACAACCTTTGATTTGGTCGAAAATGGGTGTTTTGGATGAGTGAGAAAGCTATGTTTTCGGTGAAAATAGGGTTGGAAGAGAGAGAAAGTGAGTTTGCAGGAGAAAAACAAGGGTTCCTTATATAGACTGGGGGTAGGAGATCGATCTGCGTTTGAATTTTGGGGACGATTTGCGGCAATTTATGCCTAGGAGATCGATCTGTCGAGGGGTGAGATCGATCTCTTTATGGCTTTATGAGATCGATCTGCTCCTTGAGGAGATCGATCTTCTCCCAAACAGAATCATTTGGAGATCGATCTCTTCCTCATGAGATCGATCTTCTCTCAAACAGAATCATAAGGAGATCGATCTTCTTCCATTGGAGATCGATCTGCTCCTTAAATTCCTCCTTCCTCGTCATTTATAACTCACCAGATCGATCTCTCATTCTCCCAGATCGATCTGCTCCTTAAATTCCTCTTTCCTTGTCATTTTTAACTCACCAGATCGATCTCTCATTCTCCCAGATCGATCTGTCCTCATAGTTACACACCTATTTTAACACTTAACATATAAATCTCCAATTATCATTCCCCAATTCACTTAGCTCAATAAATTACACTTCAAATTCTTATTACATAATTAAAATATGTCTGAAATTCTCAGATCTCACATCCTCCCCACCTTAAAAAGAATTTGGTCCTCCAAATTCAACTCAGCTAGTCGAATAGATGGGGGTATTTCTCCTTCATGAGACTCTCTAGTTCCCACGTTGCCTCTTCCATTAAGTGATGTTTCCACAAAACTTTCACTAATGGGATGCTCTTGGTTCTCAGTACCTTCTCCTTTCTATCGAGAATCCGGACGGGTTCCTCAGTGTAGCTCATGTCCTCCTATATGTCCATCTCATTATACTCTATAACATGAGAAGGGTCCGGGTGGTACTTCCTCAACATAGACACATGAAAAATATTGTGTATTCCAGACATCTGTGGGGGTAATGCTAATCTGTAAGCTACCTCTCCCACTCTCTCAAGAATCTCGAATGGTCCCACGTATCGAGGACTCAATTTCCCTTTCTTCCCAAATCACATGATACCCTTGCTCGGTGATACTCTCAGAAATACTGCATCACCAACATCAAACTCGAGTGGCCGTCTACGCACATCCGCGTAGCTTTTCTGTCTACTTTGTGCAGCCTGTAACCTCTCACATATGAGTTTCACACTCTGTACGGCTTGCTCAACAAGCTCGGGAGCATTTATCTTTCTGTCATCGACTTCTTCCTAAGCTACAGGGGATCTACACCTCCTACCAGATAGAGCCTCAAAAGGTGCCATTTCGATACTCGTATGATAGCTGTTATTATATGCAAACTCTGCTAGGGGCAGGTAATCATCCCATGATCCCTTAAAATCCATCGTACACGCCCTCAACATATCCTCTAGGGTCTGAATAGTCCTCTCTGACTGACCATCTGTCTGAGGATGATAGGCGGTACTAAAACTCAATCGAGATCCCATGGACTCCTGAAACTGGGTCCAAAATCTGGAAGTAAATCGGGAATCTCTATCAGAAGTAATACTCACTAGAGCCCCATGTAATCTAGCTATCTCGCTGACATACAGCTCAGCTAAGGCATCCACAGTATCTGTGCTCTTGATGGCAAGGAAGTGGCCACTCTTGGTCAATCTATCCACAATGACCCATATCGCGTCACGACCTCTCCGGGTCCTCGGTAAACCCATAATAAAGTCCATAGTGACATGCTCCCATTTCCATGTAGGTACAGGTAAGGGCTGTAGTAGTCCTCCGGGCTTCCGATGCTCAGCTTTCACTTGCTGGCATACTAAACACCTGGCCACGTACTCTGCCACGTCTCGCTTCATATCACTCCACCAATACACCTTTCTCAAGTCTCGGTACATCTTAGTACTCCCTGGGTGCATGGTGTATCGCGAGCAGTGGGATTCTCTCAATATCTGTCTCTTTAGGGTATCATCGTCCAGTACACAAATCCGTCCTCTGAATCTCAACAATCCATCCTCACTGATGGTGAGATCCGACTGCGAACTCTGCTCAGTTTGGCTAACCATATCTATCAATCTCTGATCACTGCGCTGCCCAGTTCTAATCTGATCCATGATCCTGGGCTCTATCCGCAGGCTAGCCAAAAATCCAGTCTCTACCTCTTTAACTCTGATCCGAAGTTCGGCTAACTGCTCTAACAAATCCCATTCCCTGATCATCATAGCAGATATCATACTCTTCCTGCTCAGGGCATCAACAACTACATTCGCCTTACCCGGATGATATAGAATCTCGCAGTCATAATCCTTAAGGAGTTCCATCAATCTCCTTTGCCTCATGTTTAACTCTTTCTGATCAAAGAGATATCTCAAACTCTTGTGATCAGTGAAGATCTGGAATCTTTCCCCATATAAGTAGTGTCGCCAGATCTTCAAAGCAAATACCACAGCGGCTAACTCCAAATCATACGTGGGGTAATTCCGCTCATGGTCTTTCAGCTGTCGCGATCCATACGCGACCACTCTTCCGTGCTGCATAAGCACACACCCCAATCCTTGATGAGATGCATCACTATACACCAAAAATCCTCCTGATCCCTCAGGAATGGTTAACACAGGTGCCGCTGTCAACCTCCTCTTTAATTCCTGAAAACTGAGCTCACATTGATCAGTCCATATAAATGGAGTCTCTTTGCGCGTGAGCTTAGTCAAAGGAGCGGCAATCCTTGAAAATCCTTCCACAAATCTTCTGTAATACCCTGCCAAACCAAGGAAGCTTCGAACCTCAGTAACTGTCCTTGGCCTCTCCCAATTAAGCACAGCCTCCACCTTGCTTGGGTCCACTGATACTCCTTCCTCTGAGACTATATGACCAAGGAAAGCTATCCGGTTCAGCCAAAACTCACACTTACTAAGCTTTCCATATAATTGCTTATCTCGGAGTATCTGAAGTACTAACCACAAATGCTGTGCATGCTCCTCATACGACCGAGAGTACACAAGGATATCATCAATAAAGACTATCACAAATTTATCCAGATAGTCTCTGAACACCTCGTTCATCAATCTCATAAATGCTGCAGGGGCGTTCGTCAAACCAAAGGACATCACCAGAAATTCGTAATGGCCATACCTTGTCCTGAAAGTCGTCTTTGGAATATCTTCTTCCTTGATCCTCAAGTGGTGATAGCCCGATCTCAAATCAATCTTAGAAAAGACTGATGCCCCTTTCAGCTGATCGAGTAGATCATCAATCCTGGGCAGTGGGTATTTATTCTTCACCGTGGCTTTATTCAACAGCCGGTAGTCTACGCATAATCTGAGACTACCATCCTTCTTTTTAACAAATAGTACTGGCGCTCCCCACGGTGAAACACTGGGCCTAATGAACCCTTGATCCAATAACTCCTGTAGTTGTCTCTTCAATTCCTCAAGTTCCACTAATGCCATCCTGTAAGGAGGTTTAGAGATCGACTGAGTATCTGGTACCAAATCAATGGTAAACTCCAGCTCTCTCTCTCTGGTGGTAAACCTGGCAATTCATCTGGGAAAACATCCAAAAATTCACACACCACAGGTATATCCTCAATCCTCGGATGTTCTCGCTCATCGTCTGAGATGAGTGTCTCATAACCTTCACATGAATAATCATATTTAATATTCTCTAAAATAATATTAAAATTCTCAAATTACTTACTAGAATTCCACATATACATTTCCTCAACATCTCAACCGTACACTGTAAGGTTCAGGTAGGGAGAAAGTTACAATCTTAGTGTAGCAGTCTAAACTCACTCGATTGGTCGCCAACCAATCCATCCCCAGAATTACATCAAACCCATGTATATTCAACATGATCAGATCTGCTAACATCACTCTATCTCCCACCTTTATCTCACATCCTCTACAGATTAACTCAGTTCTCTGGGATTCACGCATAGGGGTATTTACATGTAGTATATATTCTAGAGGTTCAAACTTCAAGTTTAATCGACATGCAAAATGCTCAGAAATAAACGAATGCGTGGATCCTGAATCAATCAACACATGAGCCTTATGATTACAGACAGAGAGTGTACCTCTTATAGTTTCTGCCGAAGTGTCTGCGGTCTCCTTATCCAGGGCAAACACACGTCCCTGTGCCACAGGTTTCTTCCCTTTTTCTGCCACAGTGGCCCGTCTCCGGGGATCCACTCTCTGAGGCTGTTGTCTAGTGGGCTCCGGAGCATGTGGTATCTGACGTTGGGGACAGTCCTTCACTCTGTGACCCATGTCACCACATCTAAAACATCCACGGATCGACCCAGTACAACTTCCCTCATGCGATCGGCCACAGTCTCTATAAACCCTTATCTCCGGCCTGACATATCGAGGGGTCTCCTTGATAATAGGATAGGCTCTGGGTCTCTCCAATCTGTCCTTCTGTTCCTCAATCCTTCCTCTTCTGAAGGAACCTCTCCGAGCCTCTGTTTGGAAAAGTACTGGCTCTTGCCCTTATCTCTATTCACTGCTCTGAGCTCATTCTGGGATTGTACCATCTCAATTCCTCTTTCAATCTCTTGTGCTCGTCTCAGAGCATCTCCAAACTCGGTAATACATAGCCCTATCAATCTATCTCTGATGATGGGCTTCAACCCATACACAAACTTCTCTGTGCGGAGCTCTTCACTCTTGAAGGTCTCTGGGTCATATCTCAGCAGAGCAGTAAATCGGCTCTCGTAATCATCTACAGACATGTCACCCTGTACCAAACTCAAAAACTTAGCTTGTTTCTTTCTCTGGGTGGCTCGTGGTACATATTGGGTCCTAAAGGCTGTCTGAAACTCTTCCCAACCAATCACATCATGGTGGGACATCAAAATACCCTGGGTAGTACCCCACCAATCTCAAGCTCTCCCCTTCAGCATATAGGCACTCATACTGACCCTCTCAGCATCGGTGCACCCCAGGAAATCAAATATAATTCTTAATTCCGTCAACCACTCCTCAGCCTCTGTAGGATCCTTCTTTCCCCTAAATGCGGGTGGATTCATCTTCAGAAAATCCCTTAGTCGGACCATACTTCTATCCTCAGGCTGAGTGACGGGAGGCACTGGGGGTATGGGAGGTCCTTGTGGTGGTGTAGGAGTAGTATCCGAGGCATTAACTCCAAAGTGTTGCGCGAATAACGCTGCCATCTGCTCAAAACCTTGCCTCACATCGGTCTCAATCCGATTAAATCGAGAGTTAGGACTCTCTGGTTGTGGGACAGGTGGCGGAGGGGACTCTGCCTGCCTCCTCGAACGACCTCGTCGTTTACTCATTCTCTATCTCAACTCGTCTCCTGCGCGTACATATCACAATCGATTGAAATCTCAATCCTCAATTTCAGTTCATGACCAGACTATTACAGACACTTGGGATGTATTCTATTTCACTTAATCGACACTGACAGTACTAGACACCCTAAGCTCTGATACCAAGAAAACTCTGTCACGCCCCGAAAGTGCGAAAAATAGGGCTAATTTAAAACTTTTTACTCATTAATTCACAGTTAAAGGTGCATTCCTGTGCAGTGTCATACATCATCATAAGTATCATTCCTCAGGATCTCATCATGATATAATAAATATCGTAATATACCCATTTCTCGATTACAAGTTAATTAATCCTAATACATCCCATACAATGATATACATCAAGTGTCTGTAATTACAATAATAGTCTGGGTACATGAAAAGATAAAATATACCTCAAGATACAATATATATGGCCTGGAGCTCGAGTCCTCCTCTAGCCACTACTCCGTACGTCGCAGGGAAATCCTTTTTCACTTGAAGAACTCTGGGGGGAAAGAAAACAGGGTGAGTTTCTAAATCGCTCAGTAAGGGGGGTGAGGAAACTCAGTCGTACAAACCATTTCACACATCACAAATATGTATTTGTTTATAAAACTCATTTGAAATCGTAGCATGAAAGTTCTCAAAACATCATCATCTCATAACTCATTAAATCATGTGAAAACATGAAGATAAAAGGCTCAATATCGAGCACTCACAAGCATGTGTAAATATATGCAATAATGGCTATTCTCAAAATACGTGATAAAAATCACCTCAATAAATAGCGCGTGACAAGGTCACAAAACACAACTCATGTGTAAAACGAGACTAGGCAATAAAACTCAATTAAAACTCGTCATGGCACATCAAATAAGTAATCTCCTCTGGGTGCGCATCCCAGGCATCCTCGTATAGAGGGAACGTCGACAATATGGTCGTATGCATGGTATATTGGACTTATATGTTACCAGAACAAGGCCCGGCCTTACATGCTACCAGAGCAATGCCTCGCCTCATGCACACTATCACGTGGTCCCTGGGTCGATTCCCAGGCGGCCCACTCTCTCGGTCTTACATGCTACCAAAGCAAGGCCACCCAGCGTTACCAGAACGGGGGTCATCTCACGTTACCAAAACGGAGGCATCTCTCGTTACCAGAACGGAGGAATATCAGACTTACATGCTACCAGAGCAAGGCCTCCCAACGCTACCAGAGCGGAGGAATAATCGGACTTACATGTTACCAGAACAAGGCCTGTGGTCCCTGGGTCGGTTCTCAGGTGTCCCACTATATCGATCTTACATGCTACCAGAGCAAGGCCAGATGTGTATTCAACATGACACGCCTAAGTCTCAATCATTAGCCATTATCTTATAAAACGTTATGCCTTCACGTAGAACTCATAATGGTTTTCTCTCATAAAACTCATTTAAAACATTTGTGTACTCAACACAAAACATATTAAAATCGAGTTCCAACCGGCAAAACACGCACACATTTTCTCAAATCTCAATATCGCCTTAACGTAGAGCCCAATTTACTTTTCACGCAAACTCAAAGGTTTATAATGCAATTTCACACTCAGCTTATAAACTCATAAAATAATGGGCTCCAACCAGCTATAAAAACCGTGTGCAATTATATCACTACACAACACCAAACATGCTTGTATTCTCAAATCATGGTTCGTGCTAACAATTCATCAAAATACATACACAAATGGTTTAGTTTTTCCCTCACCTCTTTGCACCTCGTATAGTGCAATCGTTTCCCCCGTATCACGGACTAGCCTCGCATTCCACTCTGGAACTCCCGAGCTGTCCAGACGATGTTAAAACATCAATGCTCAACTATCACATAAACCTCAATTCTCAAAATCGAGCATAATTGCTCATAACACCTCAAATCTCTCGATTCTCGTAACTCTACCCTAAACTACAACCTCATTCACAACATCACAACGCTCTACATTTCTCATGTTAAATCATCTATGCTAATTCACCACATTGTCTATATTTCCATTTATAGCACAAATTCTCAAAATTACCAAAATTACCAAATATCAACATTACTCCAACTACATTGTAATTTCATCAATCCCTAATCATTTCTCAACTATTTCAACGCAATGACAACCACCAATATCATCAAAATCATCTCAAATATCAAGATCGAGGTTTAGAAATTACCCAAAGCTTGTGAGACGCACAACCCACGCCTCGATCAGATTCGTCCTTCGATTTCCAAGTATGTTGTTCTCCTTTTGATGAGGAACGACTTCCCTTCATGCCACAACCTTTGATTTGGTCGGAAATGGGTGTTTTGGATGAGTGAGAAAGCTATGTTTTCGGTGAAAATAGGGTTGGAAGAGAGAGAAAGTGAGTTTGCAGGAGAAAAACAGGGGTTCCTTATATAGACTGGGGGTAGGAGATCGATCTGCCTCTTGATGAGATCGATCTGCGTTTGAATTTTGGGGACGATTTGGGGCAATTTATGCCTAGGAGATCGATCTGTCGAGGGGTGAGATCGATCTCTTTATGGCTTTATGAGATCGATCTGCTCCTTGAGGAGATCGATCTTCTCCCAAACAAAATCATTTGGAGATCGATCTCTTCCTCATGAGATCGATCTTCTCTCAAACAGAATCATAAGGAGATCGATCCTCTTCCATTGGAGATCGATCTGCTCCTTAAATTCCTCCTTCCTCGTCATTTATAACTCACCAGATCGATCTCTCATTCTCCCAGATCGATCTGCTCCTTAAATTCCTCTTTCCTTGTTATTTTTAACTCACCAGATCGATCTCTCATTCTCCCAGATCGATCTGTCCTCATAGTTACACACCTATTTTAACACTTAACATATAAATCTCCAATTATCATTCCCCAATTCACTTTGCTCAATAAATTACACTTCAAATTCTTATTACATAATTAAAATATGTCTGAAATTCTCAGATCTCACACACATTTATGCACATTCACAAATGCAGATATAGTGCGAACTACGTGTCGGCACTATCTGTTTCTGTATAAACTTGATAGTTGGTTCGTTTTCCAAATAATTTCATTGAAATACCAATAACACTTACGTAGTGTTATTTTGGGAAACTTATGCAATTATTAGCCAATCTATCGATTTACTTTAATTAAAAACCAAGAAAATTCCTTAAATCAGAAATTACTTGAATCATGCATTTTGTGCATGTCATGCTTTCACCATCCTTAGGTGAACTTCCCTCAATAGGGGTAAAATAACCTTTTTACCTATTTCGATCCTTAAAATCATTTAAACCACTTTTAGGATCATTATACAATAACCGTGTATACATACATAATCAGTGTATATAAAAACTATTAAAATACGCATAGCTACCTCTAGCTACTCACACAATTCCCTTACCTCGTTTTCTGTACAGTCTAACCTTTCCACTGATGTCTCGTCACGCAGTCCGATTTGCTCTCAATCAATTCTCCGAAACTGCTTATAAATATACATCAGGTCAATTACAATACAATTAACTGTATTTCATATTTTTCTAGGCTTAATTTAAATCATTGGGCCCGTTTACCCATATTGGGCCCGATTGTACCATAATGGGCCTTAATCGGCCTTAAACTCGTTTTTCCACTTACTATTCACATTATCGAGGCCTATTGGGCTCCTTGGGCCCATCAATATTTATTGAGCCTCGCTCTAAATCCCCGGATAGCTTAATTTAGTATTTACGACAACTTATCCAAATTTCCAAAATTAAATTCATTTATGCGAAAATTAAATCTGTAATTCATCAACACGCATAACGATGCAAAATTGTCGTAAATAAGGATTACTTACTCGTGATTCCATGATCGTACACAAATCGAGGATGTCTCGAGCTGTCGGTTGATGCCAATTGTTGAGCTACACATTTAAATATTTTTTCGGGTAAATTTCCAGTCGGATATAAATCAAATTAAATATTTTGAAATTCAAATCGGTCAATTCGATCGCTTACCGACTTACCCGTAGCTCGATTGCATCACTGAAATTTTTCCCAATTTTTTCTCTTTTTCTTTTTCCCTTTTTCTTCCTTTTTTCCTTCTCTTTTTGGCTGAACCGGTTCGGTTCGGTCCGGTTCAACCCAGTTCAGACCGCCAGTTCAGTCTGGTTCGGTTCGGCCGATTCGGCTGGTTCAGTCACCATTTCACCGTTTCGACGCCGTCCGGCCAGTTCTCGACGTGATTCCAGCACCAATCGGCGCGCCACGGCCTGGGCTTCCAAAATCGAGCCTCGGTTTGTCTCGAATCGACGCCAATGGTCGTCGATCGAAGTATCTCTCCCGCGGCCTCTCCTTCGTTTTTCGACGTGCTCTGACATTTCCACGGCGCGTCATGGCCGGTGGTGGTTCGCCCGGGGTCGGGCTATCTTTGTCGGCCCTCGTCGGCCCCTCAGCCTCGTCGGTGTGCCTCTTCTTCCTCGGTCGGCCTTCGCGGGCTTGGTTTCGCATTTTTCCTCTGTTTCCGCGATTTCAATTGAGTTTCATTTTTTTTACATTATTTATTTATTTATAATATATTTTTATTATTATTTTATTCATTAAAATATATTAAAATTGCCAAAATATCTTCAAAAATTATTATTTAATTCATTTAATCTATAAATGAATTTATCGGTATTATTTCATCTTTTCGGTATAATTTTTGATTATTTTCGGGATTATTTTTCGATACGAAAATTTCGGCTTATTCCAATAAATTCATATCTTGATCAATTTAACCCGAAATTAAATTATTTCTTTGTTATTGATGAAGATTTCTCAAGCCATTATTTTTAATTAAATTTTCTTGTACCGATAAATATCGAATTTTGGTCTTTTGACCGTTTTGCCCTTGTACATTTTCGGGAATACCATTTCAGTCCTTTTGCATCTTTAAATGTACTCGAAAATTTCTATTCATTCCCTTTTGCTCTTACGATAAAATCGGGTCTTACAATCTCCCCCACTTAAGAAATTTGGTCCTTCAAATTAGAACCAAGTCAAATGGGTCCATAAACAACTCCGGGTACGTCTATCGTATCATACTCTTTAATTCCCATATGTCTTTTTCCGGAGTGTAATACTACCAACATACTTAACTAGGGAGATCATCTTAAGCTCAACACTTTCTCCTTCTGTCTAATACCCAAATCGATTTCTCAACATACGTTATACTTTCATTGAGCTAAGCTGTTGGAGCTCATATTCGATCACATATATCGGGTCCGGATAATATTTCTTAAGCATCAAAAGATAGGACACATTGTGGATGCCTGTTAATTCAAGTGGTAACGCCAACCTACAGGTCTTATCTCCCACTTGTCCAATATCTCTATCTGAATCTCGTTACGTCCTTAAGACAAGTAACTGCCAACAATGATGATTCACCCTCGGTGAATTTCCAATGGTTTCTGTCTCTTGCCAGCATAGCTTTTTTTTGTCTGCTCTAAGGTGTTCTTAATCTCTCACAATCAACTGAACATCCTCAAAGGTTTATCTTACCAATTCGGGAACAATTCTCTATTTGTCACCCACTCCTTCTTATCCAAATCAAGGAACAACCCTACGACCATAAAATGCCTCATACAAAGTCATCCCGATACTCAAGTGACAACTGTCATCATTGACGAATTCGATTAGTAACAACTGATCATCCCGAAGCTTATCAAATCAATGGCACACACTCTCATCACATCCTCTAGAACCTGTACAGTCCTCTCTGACTGACCATCTATTTGAGAATGGAAGCTGTGCTAACACTCAATCGGGTTCCATAGCTTCCTGAAAAATATTCCTAGAAGTGGGAAGTGAAGCAAGAATCCCTTCTGATACCATGCTCACTGGAACGCTACATAATGTATCACAATTTTCCATTCACATAAATCCGCCTACACACTTAGAGTATCTGAGGATTTCCATAGTAAGAAGGTGGGTAGACTTAATCAATCTATCGACTATCACCTAGATAGCCTCGTGATTCATCCGGGTCCTCTCTAACCCATCACGAAATTCATGGTAACTTATTCCCATTTTCGTGTCACTATAGGTAGAGGCTGCAATAACTCTGTAGACTTCTAGTATTCTACCTTAATCTGCTGACATATGAGACACTTCTCCACAACTCTACAGTGTCTCTTTTCATATCTGACCACCAATACCCTTTTCAGAGATTTTCGATATATTTATTACTTCTCGGATGCACTGTATATCCCGAAGAGTGAGCTTCTGACAATAACACTATCATCATCACTGTGGTCCTGGGGAGCACTTACACCGTCTCTGAACCTCTGTAAGTCATCATCACTCACTGTGAACTCTACCACTATACCCTTCTGAATCTGACCTATACTATTGACACATGCCGATCATCACGCTAAGCCTGGCAAATTCGGTCACACAAATCCGGTTCTAACCTCAGGCTAGTTGTCACAAAATCATCGTCATCATCAGAAGGGATCATATCACTGCTGAGGCTCACAACTGCTCTAGCAGCTCACGCTCCTTGACCATCATATGTGATACCATCCCAAGGCTCTTTCTGCTCAAGGTATCAACCATTATATTAGCCTTTCCTGGGTGGTACAATGTTCATAATCATAATCCTTAGAAGCTCTAACCCTTTTGGTTATCTCATATTCTACTCTTTCTGTGAAAACAGATACTCAGGGCTTTTACGATCAGTGCATATCCGAAATTTCTTACCATTTAAGTGGTGGCGCCATACTTTTAGTGTAAACGCTATGGCTGCCAATTCTAAATCATGGGTCGAATAGTTTCTCTCATGATCCTTAAATTATCTGGATCCATAAACGACTATCTTCCCATTTTACATCAATACACAGCCCAATCTTTATTTTGAGGTATCCATACATATTGAAACCTCTTGAGCTGTTGGTTATAGTGAGATTACTTACGGTGGTCAGTTCATTACTTTCATCTACCAAAACTCATGGAAGCTATTGTCATACTTATCATCTCACTCGTATGAAATCTTTTTCTAAACGAGACGTGTCAACTGAGCAGCCCATTTCAAGAAACTCTCAACACCTCATTTGTACGACAATTTCCTGTTGCTACTCATGCTCTTCTCTAGACTTCGAATACATCAAAATATCATCTCTAAAGATGACAACCAATCAGTCCAGGTAAGGTTTAAATACCTCATTGTAGTTGAATTCCACTAAATATTTCAATCACCCATATCATTGACCTATGTATGCATAAACGTATAATGTCATTTCAAAATGGCTTCCGTTCAAGATACTAACCCACGTCATTTATTTTTTCTTATATTAACGGCTTTTATAAAATTTTAATTTTTAAACCTTCATGATTAATCGAATTCTATATTTCTTTATCGTACCAGTAAAGGTACCCAAATTTTAAATGTATATATTACGACTGTCGATTTCAATTTATAGGTTATGTGTGCGCTTTTAGACGTTGCCATGCCTTCAGGCGATGAGGTATTTTGAAATACCTTTACTAACCTTCAGACTTGACCACATAGATTGGTTATGGATATTTATCCTCCCTTTATCCTTGGTCGTAATTCATATTCACTATATATCGCTCAATCCAATTTACTTTACCTATCAAAGATATTCTTACTTTACATACGCCTCTTATTCCAATATATCTCGTATGCAGGATCTATCACATCTCAAAGCTTATCTCCTTTCATATATCACTTATAACAACTCTTTCATTACTTGTCAAACTTACAGTACACTTTTCAGTGATGTTTTCACCCTTATTTTCAACTTACAATCTCTATACCCAATATTCAGTTAGTGAAAATCAGCTAACCACCATCCTCATCTTGTCAAAGGGTACAGGCTTCACTTCTTTCACTAGCTTATAAGCAACTGAAGGCGGTATGAATAAATGCGTGGACCAGGATCAATTAAAATAATTACTTCATTATTCACAACCAGTGTGGTATCTTCCACCACATCAGATGAAACATCAGTAGTGTCCTGGTCTAAGGCATACACTCGCCCTCATCCAACATTTTATTTTCGTGGTAACTACCACATATTTTACACTGTTTACACTGCTACAGAGCAGGTCGGGGTCCTTCAATCACAATACACCTCATAAGTGTTGCAATTAGATATACTGGGATCTTTACCAATCATCTTACCCCATGACTCATCAACTCTAAGCTTTTACCAAACTACCTTTACTTGTTCTGACTTCTTTGTCATTCTCTATTCTCTTTTGTCTTTATTTCAGCCCTTACTACCATTTCCAATCTCAGAGGCGTGCAACTCATGATCTTATTCACACAACTGTAGTCTGCGCACTGCTTTAGCATAGGTAGTGATATCTAACGGGCTAATCGGACTCTAATTGACAATCTGAGTCCTTTCTATGAACTTTCAAACATTCTGACTCTCACGGTTCATAGTGTCGAAGTCATATCTGCCCAGGAATATAAACTGAGATTCATACTCGATAATCAGCCAATTCTTCTGGGTCAGAGTAAAGAATTTCATCTGTAATTTCTTTTATACAATATCCGGGATATTCTGTCACCGAAATACATCTAGAATTATTTTCCATGTCCCTTCTGGATGTCTAACTTTTAAGATGGGTCGAGCGGACTTCCACCAATGCTTTGACTCGCCCTCAAATCTCATGTATACTCTGAGCAATTAGCTCGTAAAATATTCTTCACACTCTACTCCAACCTCGTGAAACGTGTCTCAATATTGTCCGGTCTCTCTGTCGGACTCTGTTCGATCTCTCTATCGAACTCTGTGGGGCATGCTCAACATCGACCTCCACTTCAATCTCATCTCGAGTCTCATGTAGTGACCCTGTACGACTCTGAAGCCTACCTCTACGGCCTTGAGCTCGTGTACTCACCCATTTACCATAGCGGCTATCAGTTAATGAGTCTATATTCTTGCATTCAAACTAAATTCTTAGCTGCTCTTCCATCTCGATATACACAATTGTATCTAAACAATGCACAGTACATGGGGATGTAAACTTCCTTAACTACTAACACCGACTCATATCAAGCCAACTCAGCTCTGATACCATTAACTATCACGACCCAAATTTCCTAAAAATCAGAGTAAATTTTTTTTTCACTTTTTCATTTATTATTTAATTCTTACCTTTCTCTTATTGTGACCATCCTACAAACAGTTGGGCTATGATTCGGTGTTAGTCACCTCACACTATTTAACTTAAAAAAAGTTGTATTTGAATGGGATGATAGACGTGATAGGAGTTTTGGTGTATTGAAGTATGAACTGACCATCGCATTTATTTTCACCATACCCAATAGCTCAAGAGGTTTCTCATGAGTCTATGGATACCTCAAAATAATGAATGGGCTATGTATTGAAGCAAAATGAGATGATAGTCACGTATGGATCCAGACAGTTCAAGGACCATGAAAGGACTATCTGGCCTATGATTTAAAATTGGTAACCGTAGTAATGCACTGAGGGTATAACGCCACTACTTTTACAGTGAGAAATTTCAGGTATGCACTGATCATAAGAGTCTCAAGTATCTGTTTTCACAAACAGAGTCGGATACGAGAACAAAGAGGGTTAGAGCTTCTGAGGGATTATGATTATGGAAATTATACCACCCAGGAAAGGCTAATGTAATGGTTGATGCCTTGAGCAGAAAGAGCCTTGAGATGGTATTACATATGATGGTCAGGGAGCGTGAGCTGCTAGAGCAGTTGTAAGCCTCAGTAGTAATGTGATTCCCTCTGATGATGACAGTGATTGTGTGACAGCTAGCCTGAGATTAGAACCAGATTTGATTGATCGAATTTGACAGGATTAGCATGATGATCAGCATGGTATCGATAGTGTTAGTTAGATTCAGATGGGTACAGTGACAGTTCACAGAGTGATGATGGCTTACTAAGGATCAAAGATAGTATAAGTGCTCCCCAGGACCACAGTGATGAGATAATTATTGTCAGAAGCTCACTCTTCGGGATATATAGTGCATCCAAGAAGTAATAAATATATCGAAATCTTAGAAACGGGTATTGGTGGTCAGATATGAAAAGAGACATTAGAGAGATTATTGCAGAGTAAGGTAGAGTATGAGAAGTCTGCAGGATTATTGCAACCTCTACCTATATCGACACAGAAATGGGACCAAGTTACCATGAATTTCATGATGGGTTACTGTAAGACCCGGATTTAGTTAAAACACGAAATTAAAAATGTAAAAGGACTGAAATGGAATTTTTGAACACGTGCAAGGGCAAAACGGTTAAAAGATCGAAAGTCGGAATAAATTCGATAAGAAAAATTCAATTAAAAATAAGGATTTAGGATATCTTGATCGATAATGAGGAAATCATACAATTTCGAGTCCAATTGATCAAGATTCAAAATTTTTAGAAATATCGAAAAGTCACCGCGGACAATATCTCAAAAATACGGAGAAATTATATCGGAAAAAGGGTTAAAAATATAATAAATTAAATTAAATTAAATTAAATTAAATTAATTTATTTGGAATAAAATAATAGAATTGTAGATATTTTTAGATTATTTTAGACTATTTTAATGAATATTATAATAATAAAATAATTTATAAATAATAATAATAAAAAAAATGGAAATCTGAAATCGGGAGAACCCGAAACAGAAAACGAAACCGACTGCGACCTGCGAGAACCGAGGATGATCCCAGCACACCGACGACCGACGACCTCCGACGAAGCCATGAGGAGGAAGAAGAGAGGCCAATGATCGCGTGGACATCGGAGACGCGCCGTCAGGTGATCAAAAACCGTCGATCGGAGCGAATGAAAAGCCGAGGAGAAATGAGCCGATTCCCGACGAACCACGACGACTGGGCTTGAACGGAGGCCACCAATGAGTTCAGGGGAAGGAGCCGGTTCTTTTGAGATCGGTATCTGCTGGTAAAATCGTCGGAAATGCCGGTGACGGCAAAAGACTGAAACGGTACCGTTTGGCTGGAGAGAAAAAGGAAGGAAAGGGAAGGAAAAAGGAAGGAAAAGGGGAAAGAAAGGAAAAGAAAAGAAAAGAAAGAAAAAGGGAAAAAAAGGAAAGAAAAATTACCAGGGACAACTCAAGATTTGGGTAAGTTGACCGATGGTCGAGATTGACCTACGAGTAAATTTTAGAAATTTAATTAATATTATATTTAATGAAAAATAACTCGGATTTACCTAATTGTGCAGTTTTTTGATAAAGCCCGAACAAGAGCCGATTGAGCTCCAATTCTCGTACCCCGCATCATATTGGGTAAGTATATTTTAATTACGGTAATATGAGTCCTTTAATACAAAGTTTTGATTAATTTATGGAATTTACGGATAAATTATGTATAAAAAGGAATATTAATCGGAATTGCAACGTAATTATCGTAAATAGTATACGGGCTATCCAATGAGTTTGGAACGAAGCCCGATGATTATTGGTAAGCTGAATGAGCCCAATAGACCCAAAGAAGGGATTTAATAAGTAGAAACGGGCTGAAAATGAGTCGAGGCCCATTAAGGTGCAATTGGGCCCCAATAAAGTAAAACGGGCCCAGTACGTTAGATTCGATAAGTAAATGTGATATACTAATAAAGATAAGTGAATTAACCCAAAATATGTGGTTATATGCAGTTTTGTAGACTTGGTTGACGCGCAGTTGGACTGAGAGATCGGATATTATCGATACGAGATAAGTTTATGCGTGAATCAATGTAAGAGAATTTTGTAGGTGCATAGAGATTTCTATACATATTTTTGAGGGGATTTACAGGGCCTAGAATTTCATATAGTATCTAGAAATGAAATAATAATTTTTGTGAAAACCAAGGGCATGGGTGAATAAAGAAAAAGATGATTTTGCCCCTGAGAGTAAAATTTACAAAAAAGGTAGTAAGGCAGATAAATTGCATGATTTCATGTTTTTAATGTTTTATATGAATGTATTGCTTTGGTTTAAGCAAATTTACACATAGGTTGGCTGTTGATTTAATGAATTATACGAAAGGGTACCGGTTTGTACCGGTTACGATTTTAAAAGATGTTTTTATCAAGATTGAGCCACCTATCATATTTACACGAGTAAAAAGAGTGCTAGAGTCTTACTTGCACTCAAGTTTACTGATTTATTACTCATGAAAAGTCGTACTGGAGGATTGCTCGTACGAGAAATTTATGTGTGCACAAAACTGTGCTGGAGCTTCGCTCGCACGAGATTTTAGATATCATGATATGCATAGCGTGGTGCTGAAGCTTCGCTCGCACTAGACGTGAGTTGACATGCATATAGTCGTGCGGAACCCTCCTATAGACTGTGTGTCGTAGAGAGTTGAGATGCTCGTACGTATACTTTGAGACATGGGTTGGTTATCGACATAGTATTGGGGTGGATAAGACCTACGGCAGCACCTCCAGACTATGATATGGGTCCACGGAGTATGTTGTACCATGTATGTCACACGGAGTACGCTGTACCATGCAGTCATGATGACTCGATGATGTTACTTGATATTCTGGCGGGTAGGAATTGACCCTACCTCCCGTTGCAGTTGTGATGCCCCGCACACCGGGATCCGTGTAGCCTGGGATCACAGGGACATATTATGGCCATAGTCCACGATTTTCATACAGTAACCTACATGCCTCACATGATATCATACGGTCTGAATAGACTAGGACAAACCCGAAGGAGGGGTAATGTCCCTATTTATGTTTTTAAACGAGATGCGATTTAATGAATCAAGGTATTCCCGAGAGATGGGTTTAGCCTTGATGTGGTTGTTTTATGATGAAACAAATAAGTTTTAACATGATGAGTTTATGATGAAAACAAATAAGTTATAAAGTGATGAGTTTATGGTTGAAACTAATAAGTTTTAATGTGACGAGCATGAGATGTCATACATGATGATTTTTCCATGGTTGTTTTATATGTCGATTTCATGATTTTTCTTATATGATATATATATACATGTGGCATCGTTTTAGTCATACCTCATACTCCAAATATAAACGATTTTATATCATGACATTATCAGCACGTAGATAGTATAGTTATCTACCTACTTACATTATTGCCTTATTGAGCAAGTTTCACTCACCCTTTCATTTTCCACCCCACAGGGTACATTCAGTAGAAGAGAGCGACACTAGTTTTGTGTTTCAGTTATCCGCTGTGTCCTATTAAGACTAGGTATACACATTCGTATAATTTTGTATCTAAATATGTAATTGCACAGTACTGTAAATGGATATGATGTCGGGGATGTAAGGTTATATAAATATCAATGTGTATGTCTTTAGTCAAAGTCAACAGATAGTAAACTCTGATATGTGAATATGATTATGGAAATGAAATGGTAAATAGGTGAGAGGTGACTAACACCGAATCATAGCCCAACTGTTAGTAGTGTAACTGTTCACGACGGGCAAGGAAATGAAAGAAAAAGCGAAAAATTTGTAGTGATTTTAGGTAATTTGGGTTGTGACAGTTACAGAGGACCCGAATGAATCACGAGGCTATCTGGGTGATAGTCGATAGATTGATTAAGTCTACCCACCTTTTGGTTATGAAATCCCCAAATACTTTGAGTGTGTAGGCGGATTTATGTGTAAGGAAAATTATGAAACATTATGTAGCGTTCCAGGGAACATGATATCATATAGGGATTCCCGCTTCACTTCCCATTTCTGGGAATATTTTTAGGAAGCTATGGGAAACCGACTGAGTGTTAGCACAGCTTTCCATCCTCAGACAGATGGTCAGTCAGAGAGGACTGTACAGGTTCTGGAGGATATGATGAGAGCATGTGCCATTGATTTTATAAGCTCCTGGGATGATCAGTTGTTACTAATTGAATTCGTCAATAATGACAGTTGTCACTTGAGTATCGGGATGACTTTATATATGAGGCATTGTATGGCCGTAGGGGTTGTTCTCTATTTGGATAAGAAGAAGTGGGTGACAGATAGAAAATTGTTCCCAAATTGGTAAGACAAACCTCCAAGGATGTTCAGTTGATTTGTGAGAGATTAAGAACACCTCAGAGCAGACAGAAAAGCTATGCTGACAAGAGACAGAAAACCATTGGAATTCACCAAGGGTGAATTAGTATTGTTGGAAGTTACATTCCCTTAGGACATAGCATAAGGACGTAACGAGATTTGGAAAGAGATTGGACAAAGTGGGAGACAAGGCCTATAGGTTGGCGTTACCACCTAAATTAGCAGGCTTCCACAATGTGTCCCATCTTTTGATGCTTCAAAAATACTATTCAGACCCAGCATATGTGATCGAATATGAGCTCCAACAGCTTAGCTCAATGAAAGTAAAACGTTTGTTGGAAAATCGATTCAGGTATTAAACAGGAAGGAGAAAGTGTTGAGGTTTAAGATGATCTCCTTAGTCAAGTATGTTGGTAGTATTACACTCTGAGAAAAGTCACTTGAGAATGACAGTATATGATACAATAGACATACACGGAGTTGTTTATGGATCCATTTGACGTGGTTCTAATTTGGAGGACCAAATTTCTTAAGTGGGGGAGATTATGTAAGACCCGATTTTTATCATAAGAGCAAAGGGAATGAATAAAAATATTCGAATGCATTTAAAAAAATGCAAAGGATTGAAATGGAATTTTCGAACACGTTGAAGGGTAAAATGGTCAAAAGATCAAAAGTCGGTATAAATTCGAGAAAAAAATTTAATTAAAAATATGGGATTGAGAAATCTTGATCAATGACGAAGAAATAATTAAATTTTGAGTCTAATTGATCAAGATATGAATTTATTGGAATAAACCGAAATTTTCACTTCGAAAAATAATCCTAAAAATAATCGAAAAATATACTGAAAAGCAAAAATAATATCGAGAAATTCAATTATTGATTAAAAGAATAAAATATAAATTTTTTAGATATTTTTGGGATTTTTAGAATACAATAATGAATAAAATAATAATAAAATTAATTAAAATAATAATAAAATAAATAAATAAATAAGTAAAAAAAAAAGAAACGAAATTGCAGAATCGCGCGAAACAAAAGGCAAATGAGGAAGATGAACCCGAGCCTTCTGTTTCCCGAACGGGGCCACTCGATGCCACTGGAAAGCCGATCAGGAGAGCCAGCCGAGCCCTCCAGCACCAGCAGCTGAGGAGAAACGACGGCCGATGATGAGGAAAGGCAAGAGTGTCACGACCCAAACTACCCAAAAATCAGAGTTAATTTTTCGCGTTTTGTTTATTTACTTAAATTCTTACCTGTCCTCGAATCATGACCACAAACCACTAATAATTGGGCTGTGCGTCAATGCCAGTCCTACCATACATTTACCATATAACTTAACTCTTCTCCAGTCATTTATAATTGTTTACATTATTTATACATCCCCTAAAGTTACTTACAAACATGTTACTGTACTATGCTTATGTAGATACAATATGTACAAGTGTATATACCTTAAATGATGGGCAGCAGCGGACATCCGGAATGCAGTACTGAGTCGAATCAACTTCAACTGGAGATTATCTGTGGGAGAAAATGAAAGGGGTGAGCACATCAAGCTCAGTAAGGCAATCCTACGAACAAGTAGGTGATAATTCTATATTTTTAGAATTATTTGTGCTTAATTTCCTAATTATTTATTTAAATCCCAAATTTATTTTGTTAATTATCCCCTTTATTTAATAAAAATTCTCATGTTTGCAGATAAATCAAATCCGGATGAATTTTGAATATTTCGGTAGAAAATGGACCGGAATTGGGCTAAAATCGAGATTGAGCCACGTGGACAACACGAGTCATACCACCAAGCACATCCAATTGGACAAGAAGACCGATGACATGGACATATCTTTTCAAGGAGCCAATGGTGTGAAGACAAGTGGCCAAAAAAAAAAATGCCAACTCATCAAGGATGTGAAAATTACGATTTTACCCCTAGTGTGTTTATAAATAGGAAAAGATGACAATTGAAAAGGATGTAATTTTAGGAGTAGAAGTGAATGTAATTTAGGAGTAGGAGTAGTGTAAGGTAATGTAGATTAGGGTAGAATAGCTTATTTTTCCTTGTTCTTTTCTTTTCCCGATTAAGCTATTTTCCTTAAAGAATTTTTACTGTTTATGCTAGTGTCTTCTTTTATCATTGTTGAATCTCATTTTAATGTAAGCAATTTCAATCCAAGCTTTCGGTTTCTTCACTGTTTTCTTGCTTTGTGTTTCTTCATTGTTGTGTTTAGTAATCTTTCACCATTTAAGGGGCTCGGTTTCTAGTTTCTTTGGTAGCTCTCGGTTTAACATTATTTTGCCATGCAACCTTTGATAAATCTTCTTCTAATATTCTGTTGGTGTTTCATTGCAATGTTTGTTCATGTTTCATTGTTTGCTCAACATAAATGTTAATCTTTAATGCATGTTAATCCTAGCTTCCGTTTCTTCTACTGCATGCTATTCTTCTCGGTGTTGTCCTCGGTGTAATTCTGTCTCACGATTGAGTGCACTGCTCTTGTTGTTAAGCTGATGGTAGTCGGGTTTAAGCTTGTTTCCTGTCAAGAGAGCAGTGTTGTCTGACCGGTAGATGAGGATGGATGCAGCAATGCATGACTGAACAGAGCCGGCAGCAGCATAAGCAGGCAGAGACAGCACCGAAGCAGCAAACAGGGACCAATTCATCCTCTGTTCTGCTCTGTTGTAGTGTACAGCTGCTGTGTGGTCCGTTAATGGCAGCAGGTGGAAGTTTGTAGGAATGGTGCAGTGCCTGGAACCCAAGAAAATCTGGACAGAGGCAAAAACAGCAAGAAGGAGCAGTTGCACGGCAGTAGCAGGGAGCTGGGCAGTAACAAGCAGCAGCGGACATGACCACGCCTGGACCAGCTACCAACCAAACCACCTGGAGAAGGAAACGTGCACGGTTATGCATGGAGCTGGTAGTGGGCAGAAGGCTTGGACAGGACCGAGCAACCCGATGCAGAGTTGGTAGCCTGGCAGAACCGAAACCCGTGAGCAATCAGCTGGACACATCTACTCCACCAACCCGAGCACCACGTGAAAATGCAGAAAATTAATGAGGAATAGTGTTTTGGTGGGAAAGTTACTATTTGCTTAAAATCTTTAGGCCATGTTTGGTTGCTTATTTAGGGATTAATGCATTTTTCATATAGTTAGTGTTAGATTAGTTTTTAAGATTAGTTAGATGATGTAATTAGTTTAGTTAATAGTTTTAATTATGTATTTAGATGTAGTCAATCATGTTTAGTTAGTTAATTTAGATTTAATTAGTTTCTAAGTAATTTTAATCTAGTATTAGGAATAGTTTAATTTGCAATTAGTTTAATTACATGCATTTTTTAGGTTAGTTAGATTTTAGTTTAATTAATCATGTCTTTTCATTTATTTTGCATTTTATTTTAATTTGGTTAATTAGTTTTAATTGTTTTAATTTCTTTTGCAGGTTTTCGATTTTAAGTGCGTGGAGCACTGTAAGTAATTTTGCTCGTTTTTATTTTCTTTATTTTATAGTTTTATTATTTTATTGCTTTCAGTATTTTTAATTCTAGATTAGTTGATCACCTTTGAAAATTCATAAATTTGCTAGGATATACTTAGGATAAAAGTAACCGGTAGTTAATTAGGCTAACAACTTCTCTGAGGGGCGATAACTCGGGACTCAAAATCCCATTATTACTTGGACGACCCGTGCACTTGCGGATATATACCTTTAGGGCCCATCAAGTTTTTGGCGCCGTTGCCGGGGAAGTTTTAATTAGTCATTAATTAATATCGGTGAAATTATGCTTAGGTGTAATTCTAGCTTGTAAATATTTAGGTTGTAAATATTTAGAGCCTTAGCTTAGGTTAGTTAAATTTTCTCTTAATTAAAAAAAAAAATCAAAAATTTAAAAAAAAAAATTTAAAAAAAATAAAATTTTAAGGACTTTTAGATGATTGCAAGCGTAGAGCCAGAAGTTTTGATTGTTTTCTTCTAGATCCTAAAATCGAACACACTCTTAGAAAAATTTAATAGGACTCGAGGAAATTATTAGCTCCGCCGCAATTCACCATGGCAGAAAATAGGAAAACTAGAACTGTTGGAGATTATGCGATGCCGACATTTGGAGAATATTATTCCGGCATTAGGCCACCAGCTGTCCATGCAAATAATTTTGAAATTAAGCCCGCAATCATCCAGATAATCCAAACATCTTTGCAGTTCAGTGGGCTTCCACATGATGACCCACATGCTCATCTCGGGCAATTCTTGGACTTATGCAACACCTTCAAGCACAATGGATTATCAGACGATGCACTTAGGCTTAGACTATTCCCTTTCTCACTTAGGGATAGGGCGAGACATTGGTTGACCTCTCTGTCTCCGGGATCAATTTTTACATGGGACGAGTTAGCCCACCAATTTCTAGCCAAATTCTTTCCTCCCTCTAAACTAGCCCAACTCCGTAGCAATATATCTTCCTTTGCCCAGTACGACTTTGAATCTCTTTATGAGGCATGGGAACGATATAAGGAGCTTCTTAGGAAGTGCCCTCACCATGGCCTACCGTTGTGGTTGCAAGTTCAGACCTTCTACCACGGACTTACAAGCCCAAATAGGACCATTGTTGACACTGCTGCGGGTGGAGCATTGATGTGCAAAACAGAGGAGGAGGCTTATGAGTTGCTAGAAAGGATGGCGACTAACAACTATCAATGGTCTTCGGAAAGGCAGATGCCAAGGAAATCGGCGGGTATATATGAGCTTGACACACTGTCCACCTTGACCTCTCAGATTGCCAATCTTACAAAGAAGGTGGAGTCGCTCAGTACCCAACATAATCCTCCTACCAGTCCTAACCCTATAAATTCTGTCCAAAGTCCTTTTCTTTCATGCGAGCTGTGTAGTGGTACCCACTCTGTAGATAGGTGTCCGCTCAACTTAGAGTCGGTTCAGTATGTTGCTCTCCCTACGCAACAGAACAACCCTTTTTCAAACACCTATAATTCAGGGTGGAGGAATCATCCTAACTTCTCCTGGAGCCAAAACCAAGGGCAAACTTCTAATTCCATATTTGTAGAACCCCCTAGTTTTCAAGCTCCACAAGTTCAGGTACCACCACAGCAGCAATTTCCTTACCACCATCCACATCATCCATCCCCACCTCAATTTCAATATCACCCATCACCACCACCACCACCACCACCAGCATGTATGCAGCCCCAATTCTACCATGCACCAGCAGCTGAGAAGAAGCCTACATTATAGGAGATGTTCACGACTATCCTGCAAGATCAAGCTGCTTCACTTAGGAACTTAGAAGTTCAGGTTGGACAAATAGTTAGTGCTCTTAGCCAACATCCTCAAGGGACCCTTCCTAGTAATACTGAAGTTAATCCTGATGAGCAAGGGGAGGGTAAGGAACAAGTTAGATCTATCACCCTTAGGAGTGGCAGAGAGCTAGAGGAACCACAAGTTAAGTCCCAACCTGAACAGCACATAGTTGAAGAACACATAGGTTCTAACGAAGCAGCTCAGAATGAGCAGGAACCTAAAGATCGGGCTGCTAAGGAAACAAAGCTAAGCGCTTCTTCATCTATACCTTCTTCTTATTCATTACCTTCCTCGCCCTCTGATGCTACAAAGTTGACGATGAGAGTCCAAGATCAGGAAGTAAAGTTTAATATTTTCAAACCTTTGAAGATCCTTGATGACTCTCGAGAATGTTTTAAGGTAGAGATTGAGGAGAACATAAGGCTTGACCATTTAAAATCTGAAAGAAGGAGGGAAATAGATAGGGCTCAAGAGGATTTAACTGTTAACATTCTGTCACCATTTTGGCTAATCCTCTTACTCTTCGCCCTGCTGCTGAGTGTTGTCTTCTTCAGCTGCAATTGAAGTGGCTGTCTTTTCATGTTCACTTTGTATAAAGTTCTTTTTCTTTTTGGCTGTTTCTTTCTTTGTTTATTTTGCAGGTTTCTTTTCTCGTTTTATGCTTTCAATCAAAGCTTCGATTGTTCATCAACATCAGAAAGGGGAGTACTCTGTTCTTGAGCTTAAATTCTTATATTATCTGCACACTGAGGACACTGTGCACGTTAAGTTTGGGGGAGGGGATATCACTTGAGCAATTTTTTTGAAAAATTGGAAAAATTTTTAAAATTTTTTCGAAAATCTGAGAAGGAATTTTCAAAATTTTTTCGATAAAATGAGCTTAAATTGCTTGATTTTGGGATGATTGAGTGCTTAGCATGTAGTTTTCCCATATTCCGATGATATGACCCCATGAATTAGTATGACTTTGATTGACTTAGAAGCATGATTATAGGAAAAGCATGAAGTTGAGTTCTTGAATTTCTCTTAATTCTTATTGTGATTTCCTCATCTTATGCACATGTCATGTCATGAATCAGTATATTTATTTAGAGAAAGCTTATGTGTACATAGGATTGCATTTGTTCAGTTGATTTTGTGCATCATATTCTAGAATTTGTTTGATCTAATCTCGAGGCGAAATATTAGATCACACTTGATTAGGGAGATGATTTAGGCCATCTTTGGATCGTTTGAGCCTTTCTAGCCTTCCTTGTACATATTCTACCCCTAGTCACCCGTCTGGGCCAAATAAGCTTTTCTTTGTAAATACGCCTACTTAATTTTCGTAGCTTAAATACTTTTTCCTATCCCTTACCCCGAAAGCATGAAAAGTCATTGGATATATTATGAGCTATATGGGTATTAAGTGATAGTGAAGGAGTATGTAAAAAAAAAAAAAAAAGAAAAAAGAAAAAAGAGTTTAGCAAAAGAAATAAGTTTGGGGGAAATAATTAGAGCTCTTACACTAAAGATCCTAGAAGGTAATGCATGTTAAGGGGTAACTGAACCTAAATCGACTTTATCATACCTTAACCCCAGCCTGACATTACAAGCTTAATGAAGTCCTAATGATCTTTAGTTAAGTGTGACTACATTAGTGGAGAGAGAAGTGAAAAACAAACTTATGGGAATGATCATATGTCATTGACTTTGCATTCACTGTGTTGCATAATCTGATCCGAGTAATATACTGAGAAGTGACTTAGACATTTTTCACACACTCACGAGGAGTCCAATTTAGGTTAGGACTTATGATTGAATAATTCTAAGTGCTGGACTTGTAATTGTGATTCTTTGATTTCATAGTCTATACTTTTTCTTTGAGGATAATATTGGGGAAATTATTGTGTTTTGTACTTATCATTCCTAAAATCATTTTGTTTTGCTTGAGGACAAGCAAAAGCTCAAGTTTGGGGGTGTGATAATTCTATATTTTTAGAATTATTTGTGCTTAATTTCCTAATTATTTATTTAAATCCCCAATTTATTTTGTTAATTATCCCCTTTATTTAATAAAAATTCTCATGTTTGCAGATAAATCAAATCCGGATGTATTTTGAATATTTCGGTAGAAAAAGGAACGGAATTGGGCTAAAATCGAGATTGAGCCACGTGGACAACACGAGTCATACCACCAAGCACATCCAATTGGACAAGAAGACCGATGACATGGACATATCTTTTCAAGGAGCCAATGGTGTGAAGACAAGTGGCCAAAAAAAAATGCCAACTCATCAAGGATGTGAAAATTACCATTTTACCCCTAGTGTGTTTATAAATAGGAAAAGATGACAATTGAAAAGGATGTAATTTTAGGAGTAGAAGTGAATGTAATTTAGGAGTAGGAGTAGTGTAAGGTAATGTAGATTAGGGTAGAATAGCTTATTTTTCCTTGTTCTTTTCTTTTCCCGATTAAGCTATTTTCCTTAAAGAATTTTTACTGTTTATGCTAGTGTCTTCTTTTATCATTGTTGAATCTCATTTTAATGTAAGCAATTTCAATCCAAGCTTTCGGTTTCTTCACTGTTTTCTTGCTTTGTGTTTCTTCATTGTTGTGTTTAGTAATCTTTCACCATTTAAGGGGCTCGGTTTCTAGTTTCTTTGGTAGCTCTCGGTTTAACATTATTTTGCCATGCAACCTTTGATAAATCTTCTTCTAATATTCTGTTGGTGTTTCATTGCAATGTTTGTTCATGTTTCATTGTTTGCTCAACATAAATGTTAATCTTTAATGCATGTTAATCCTAGCTTCCGTTTCTTCTACTGCATGCTATTCTTCTCGGTGTTGTCCTCGGTGTAATTCTGTCTCACGATTGAGTGCACTGCTCTTGTTGTTAAGCTGATGGTAGTCGGGTTTAAGCTTGTTTCCTGTCAAGAGAGCAGTGTTGTCTGACCGGTAGATGAGGATGGATGCAGCAATGCATGACTGAACAGAGCCGGCAGCAGCATAAGCAGGCAGAGACAGCACCGAAGCAGCAAACAGGGACCAATTCATCCTCTGTTCTGCTCTGTTGTAGTGTACAGCTGCTGTGTGGTCCGTTAATGGCAGCAGGTGGAAGTTTGTAGGAATGGTGCAGTGCCTGGAACCCAAGAAAATCTGGACAGAGGCAAAAACAGCAAGAAGGAGCAGTTGCACGGCAGTAGCAGGGAGCTGGGCAGTAACAAGCAGCAGCGGACATGACCACGCCTGGACTAGCTACCAACCAAACCACCTGGAGAAGGAAACGTGCACGGTTATGCATGGAGCTGGTAGTGGGCAGAAGGCTTGGACAGGACCGAGCAACCCGATGCAGAGTTGGTAGCCTGGCAGAACCGAAACCCGTGAGCAATCAGCTGGACACATCTACTCCACCAACCCGAGCACCACGTGAAAATGCAGAAAATTAATGAGGAATAGTGTTTTGGTGGGAAAGTTACTATTTGTTTAAAATCTTTAGGCCATGTTTGGTTGCTTATTTAGGGATTAATGCATTTTTCATATAGTTAGTGTTAGATTAGTTTTTAAGATTAGTTAGATGATGTAATTAGTTTAGTTAATAGTTTTAATTATGTATTTAGATGTAGTCAATCATGTTTAGTTAGTTAATTTAGATTTAATTAGTTTCTAAGTAATTTTAATCTAGTATTAGGAATAGTTTAATTTGCAATTAGTTTAATTACATGCATTTTTTAGGTTAGTTAGATTTTAGTTTAATTAATCATGTCTTTTCATTTATTTTGCATTTTATTTTAATTTGGTTAATTAGTTTTAATTGTTTTAATTTCTTTTGCAGGTTTTCGATTTTAAGTGCGTGGAGCACTGTAAGTAATTTTGCTCGTTTTTATTTTCTTTATTTTATAGTTTTATTATTTTATTGCTTTCAGTATTTTTAATTCTAGATTAGTTGATCACCTTTGAAAATTCATAAATTTGCTAGGATATACTTAGGATAAAAGTAACCGGTAGTTAATTAGGCTAACAACTTCTCTGAGGGACGATAACTCGGGACTCAAAATCCCATTATTACTTGGACGACCCGTGCACTTGCGGATATATACCTTTAGGGCCCATCAAGTTTTTGGCGCCGTTGCCGGGGAAGTTTTAATTAGTCATTAATTAATATCGGTGAAATTATGCTTAGGTGTAATTCTAGCTTGTAAATATTTAGGTTGTAAATATTTAGAGCCTTAGCTTAGGTTAGTTAAATTTTCTCTTAATTAAAAAAAAAAAAATTCAAAAATTTAAAAAAAAAAAAATTAAAAAAAAAAATTTTTAAGGACTTTTAGATGATTGCAAGCGTAGAGCCAGAAGTTTTGATTGTTTTCTTCTAGATCCTAAAATCGAACACACTCTTAGAAAAATTTAATAGGACTCGAGGAAATTATTAGCTCCGCCGCAATTCACCATGGCAGAAAATAGGAAAACTAGAACTGTTGGAGATTATGCGATGCCGACAATTGGAGAATATTATTCCGGCATTAGGCCACCAGCTGTCCATGCAAATAATTTTGAAATTAAGCCCGCAATCATCCAGATAATCCAAACATCTTTGCAGTTCAGTGGGCTTCCACATGATGACCCACATGCTCATCTCGGGCAATTCTTGGACTTATGCAACACCTTCAAGCACAATGGATTATCAGACGATGCACTTAGGCTTAGACTATTCCCTTTCTCACTTAGGGATAGGGCGAGACATTGGTTGACCTCTCTGTCTCCGGGATCAATTTCTACATGGGACGAGTTAGCCCACCAATTTCTAGCCAAATTCTTTCCTCCCTCTAAACTAGCCCAACTCCGTAGCAATATATCTTCCTTTGCCCAGTACGACTTTGAATCTCTTTATGAGGCATGGGAATGATATAAGGAGCTTCTTAGGAAGTGCCCTCACCATGGCCTACCGTTGTGGTTGCAAGTTCAGACCTTCTACCACGGACTTACACGCCCAAATAGGACCATTGTTGACACTGCTGCGGGTGGAGCATTGATGTGCAAAACAGAGGAGGAGGCTTATGAGTTGCTAGAAAGGATGGCGACTAACAACTATCAATGGTCTTCGGAAAGGCAGATGCCAAGGAAATCGGCGGGTATATATGAGCTTGACACACTGTCCACCTTGACCTCTCAGATTGCCAATCTTACAAAGAAGGTGGAGTCGCTCAGTACCCAACATAATCCTCCTACCAGTCCTAACCCTATAAATTCTGTCCAAAGTCCTTTTCTTTCATGCGAGCTGTGTAGTGGTACCCACTCTGTAGATAGGTGTCCGCTCAACTTAGAGTCGGTTCAGTATGTTGCTCTCCCTACGCAACAGAACAACCCTTTTTCAAACACCTATAATTCAGGGTGGAGGAATCATCCTAACTTCTCCTGGAGCCAAAACCAAGGGCAAACTTCTAATTCCATATTTGTAGAACCCCCTAGTTTTCAAGCTCCACAAGTTCAGGTACCACCACAGCAGCAATTTCCTTACCACCATCCACATCATCCATCCCCACCTCAATTTCAATATCACCCATCACCACCACCACCACCACCACCAGCATGTATGCAGCCCCAATTCTACCATGCACCAGCAGCTGAGAAGAAGCCTACATTAGAGGAGATGTTCACGACTATCCTGCAAGATCAAGCTGCTTCACTTAAGAACTTAGAAGTTCAGGTTGGACAAATAGCTAGTGGTGGCTGTCGAAACCAACAATAATAATTCCTACTCAAAATAAATTTAAACTGTAGTATAGTTGAGTAGGGTCATTTCCCAAGAGATTGGTTAGATTTATTTTTCTGCAAAAGATTTAAAAAGAAAATATAATTGGGGGATTTGTGTCACGACCCGAATTACCTAAAAATCAGAGTAAATTTTTCGCTTTCTCATTTATTATTTAATTCTTACCTTTCTCTCGTCGTGATCATCCTACAACACAGTTGGGCTATGATTCGGTGTTAGTCACCTCACACTATTTAACATTTCATTCCCATAATCATATATCAGAGTCTACTATCCTTTTGACTTTAAATAAACACATACCCAATGGTATTTACATGACTCTACATCCCCGACATCATATCCAGTTATAGTACTGTGCATTACATATTTAGATACAAAACCATACAAATGTGTATACCTGTCTCTCGATGGGAAGCAGCAAGCAGCGGATATTAAGCATGCAAGTCCTCAGCCGCTCAATAATTATTACAAGTGCTCTGAAAAGATGGGAAAATAAGGGGGGTGAGCAAACCACACGCTCAGTAAGGCAATTATGCAAGTAAGTAGATAGCTCCACTATCTACATGCTCATAATGCCATGCCCTTAGATCCATTTCTTTTCATTTAAAATTACACGCACAAAGTCATGCATATTCAATGCCATAGTTTATCCAAAACTATTTGTGCATATATAAATCATGTAACTCATGCATTCAAAGCATTTTATGTGACATCATTAAATCATATTAAGCATGAATTTAATCAAGATCATGCAGTCTTTCCTGTCATGTAAGACAATTCAAGGTTTTCAAATGAAAGCATGGAAAACACATCATGCCACTGCATTTAAATCAATTCATTTAAAACGCAGTATAAAATAACCCCTCTGGGTCAATCATCTCAAAACTCATAAAACAATTTGTTATATTTCATTATAAAACTTGAGTTATAAAACCACCCTTCTTTCAGGGTCACATATCATAAAATCATCTGAAATCATCAAATCATCAAATCGGGGGCCTGACCCCTCCTTCGGGTCTACCCTGGTCTAACAGACCACAAGTTATATCATGTGAGACAATCAGGTAATTAACAGTAACATCGAGGACTATGGCCATATCCTAGTGATCCCTGGCAACACGGTACCTAGTGTGCGGGGTATCACACCTGAAACGGGAGGTGGGTCGTCCTACCCGCCAGAACAGCATAACACCAGGATTGCGAGGGCAAGGCTTGCTGCCTCGTGGCTAATGCCACTCCACTCCAACAATCCCCACGGTACAGCGTACTCCGCGTGACATACACGGTACAACGTACTCCGTGGACCCAAGCTCAATCAGGGGTGCCTGTAATAGGTCTTATCCACCCATATCATCTCTGTCTCAGAGTGCACGTGTGAGCATATCATCTCACTGTGACACACAGTCTACAGGAGGCTCCAACACGGCTATATGCATGTAATATAAATCCCTGTGCGAGCGAAGCTCAAGCACGGCTCCATGCATATTCATGATATCTGAAAATCTCGTGCGAGGGAAGCTCTAGCACGGTTTCATAAAAATCAGTGAAATCTGCGTACGAGCAGCGCTCCAGTACGACTTAAACTGATTATAATTTCATGTAAATTCCACGTACGAGCAACGCTCTAGTACGGATATGTATATAAATTCAGTGAAAACCTCGTACGAGAAAAACTCCAGTACGGCATTCAAATGAATTATGAAAACCATATAAAACTTTGTGCGAGCAACGCTCCAGCACAATTGAATGCTCAAGTAAATCAAATCTCGTGCGAGTTATACTCCAGCACGGCTTTATGCATAACTAAATCAAATCTCGTGCGAGTTACACTCCAGCACGGCTTTATGCAATATTAAATCAAAACAGGATGCGAGCTAAGCTCCAGCATCTCTCATGCATGTCAAATCATTAAAAGTAGTGCGAGTAATCGCTCCAGCACTATTTTATGCATACCACGTCAAAACAAATCAAAACATGTCAAAACATGTCAAAACAGAGTGCGAGCTAGGCTCCAGCAGCTCTCATTTCACAATATTAAAAATCAGTGCGAGCACCATGCTCTAGCATATTTCATGCATATGATGTCACACAAGTCGGTGCGAGCAACTGCTCAAGCACATTTATGCACATTCACAAACGCAGATATAGTGCGAACTACGTGTCGGCACTATCTGTTTCCATATAAACTTGATAGTTGGCCTCTTTTCCAAAGAAATTTCATTTAAATATTAATAACACCTACGTAGTGTTATTTTGGGAAACTTATGCAATTATTGGCCAATCTATCGATTTACTTTGATTAAAACCAATCAAATCTTTAATTCGGAAAATTCCTTAAATCATGCATTTCATGCATGTCATGCTTTCACCATCCTTAGGTGAACTTCCCTCAATAGGGGTAAAATAGTCTTTTCACCTATTTCGATCCTCAAAATTATTTAAACCACTTTTAGGATCTTTATACATCATCAAGGCATACATACATATTCAGTGTACAGAACACTATTAAAATACGCGTAGCTACCTCTAGCTACTCACACAATTCCCTTACCTCATTTTTTGTACAGTCTGACCTTTACATCGATGTCTCGTCACGCAGTCCGATTTGCTCCAAATCCAAATCAAATCTCCGGCACTGCGGATACACATTCATCAGGTCAAATACAATACAATTTATTGTATTTCACAATTTTCTAGGCTTTATTTAAATCATTGGGCCCGTTTACCCATATTGGGCCCGATGCACCATAATGGGCCTTAATCGGCCTTAAGCCTGTTTACCACACTTTATCGAGGCCTATTGGGCTCACTGGGCCCATCAGTAATTTATTTAGCCTCGTTCTAAATTCTCTGATATCTCAATTTAATATTTACGACAATTTATCTAATTTTTCAGAATTTAATTCATTTATGCGGAAATTAAATCCGTAATTTATGCGTTAAATATCAATCACGCATAACGATATAAAATTGTCGTAAATAAGGGTCACTTACCCGTTATTCCCTGATCGTATACAAATCGAGGCTGTCTCGAGCTCTCAGTGGATGCCAATTGTCGAGCTACACAATTAAATATATTTTTCCGGGTAAATTTCCAGTCGGAATTAATTAAATTAAATATTCAGAAAATTAAATCGATCAATTTGACCGCTTACCGACTTACCCGAAGCTCGATTGCATCACTGGAATTTTCCCCAATTTTTTCTCTTTTTCTTTTTCCCTTTTTCTTCTTTTTTTTTCCCTCTCTTTTTGGCTGAACCGGTCCGGTCCGGTTCAACCCGGTTCGGACCGCCGGTTCGGTCTGGTCCGGTTCGGCCGGTTCTGTCCGGTTCGGTCGGTCCAATCTCCCTTTGGTCGTGCCGGCGCCGTCCGGCCGGTTCTCTGGCCGATTCCGGTGCCATTCAACTCGCCATGGACTGGGCTTCTCAAATCGGGCCTCGACCTGGGTCGAATCGGCCCCATCGCCGGCGAATCGGGGTTCTCTCCCCCGCGGTCTTCTCCTCCGTTTTCGATGTTTTCCGGCCACCTCGCCGCGCGTCTGGGCTGCTGGAGGTTCGCCCGATGCTGGGCTACGTTCGCCGGTCCTCGCTGGCCTCTCAGCGTCGCCGGTGGTTCGCCGGTGACGAACCTCCCCCTCGGGTTCGGCCTTCGCGTCTTTTGCTTCGTTTCGCCTCTGTTTCTTTTCTCTTCTGTTTCAGACTTTTCATTTTTCTTTTTTTTTTTTTTTTTTTTTACAATTTCATTTATTTATTTATAATTTATTTTTAATAATATTTTATTCATTAAAATATTATTAAAATTACAAAATATCCCAAAATATTATAAAAAATTTCTATTTAATTCATAAATTAATTTCTCAGTCCGGTTTTACCTTTCCGGTATATTTTTCGATTATTTTCGGGATTATTTTTCGATGCGAAAATCCCGATTTATTCTAAGAAATTCATATCTTGATCAATTTAACTCGAAATTTAATTATTTCTTCATCATTGATCAAGATTTCTCATTCTCATATTTTTAATTAAATTTTCTTGTCCCGATAAATACCGAATTTTGGTCTTTTGACCATTTTGCCCTTGCACATATTCGGGAATGCCATTTAAGTCCTTTTTGCATTTTTAAATGCACTCGAAAATATTGGGTCTTACAATCTCCCCCACTTAAGAAATTTGGTCCTCCAAATTAGAACCAAGTAATATGAGTCCATAATTAACTCCGGGTACATCTATCGTATCATATACTGTCATCCTCAAGTGACCTTCTCCGGAGTGTAATACTACCATCATACTTAACTAGGGAGATCATCTTAACCCTCAACACTTTCTCTTTCCATTTTTAATAACCAACTCGATTTCATACATTACTCTTTCATTGAGCTAAACTGTTGGAGCTCATATCCGATCACATATATCGGATCCGGATATTATTTCTTAAGCATCAAAAGATAGGACACATTGTGGATGCCTGTTTATTCAAGTGGTAATACCAACCTACAGGTCTTACCTTCCACTTTGTCCAATCTCTATCCGAATGTCGTCATGTCCTTAAGACAAGTAACTGCCAATAATACTAATTCACCCTCGGTGAATTCCAATAGTTTCTGTCTCTTGTCAGCATAGTTTTTCTGTCTGCTCTGAGGTGTTCTTAATCTCTCACAAATCCACTGAACATCCTCAGAGGTTTGTCTTACCAATTCGGGAACAATTCTCTATTTGTCACCCACTTTTCTTATCTAAGTCAGGGAAACAATCCCTATGGCCATAAAATGCCTCAAATAATGTCATCCCGATACTCAAGTGACAACTGTCATCACTGGCGAATTTGATTAGTAGCAACTGATCATCCCAGGAGCTCATAAAATCAATTGCACACGCTCTCATCACATCCTCCAGAACCTGTACAGTCCTCTCTGACTGACTATCTGTCTGAGGGTGGAAGCTGTGCTAACACACAATCAGGGTCCCATAACTTTCAAAAACAATATTCCCAGAAGTGGGAAGTGAAGCGGGAATCCCCATCTAATATCATGCTCCCTGGAACGCTACATATTGTTCCACAATTTTTTTTATACACATAAATCCGCCAACACACTTAGAGTATCTGGGGATTTCATAACCAGAAAGTGGGTAGATTTAATCAACCCATCGACTATCACCCAGATAGCCTCGTGATTCATTAGGGTCCTCTGTAACCCATCACGCAATTCATGGTAACTTGTTCCCATTTCCGTGTCAATATAGGTAGAGACTGCAATGACCCTGCAACTTCTTTTACTCTACCTTACTCTGCTGACATACGAGACACTTTTCCGCAATTCTCTACAATATCACTTTTCATACCTGACCACCAATACCTTTCTCAGAGATTCAAATAAATTTATTATTTCTCGGATGCACTGTATATCCCGAAGAGTGAGCTTCTGTCAATAACACTTTCTTATCAACTATGGTCCTGAGGAGCACTTATACTGTCTCTGAACCTCTGTGAGTCATCATCACTCACTGTGAACTCTGTCACTATACCCTTCTGAATCTGACCCACACTATCGACACCATGCCGATTATCACGCTAAGCCTGGCAAATCCGGTCACACAAATCCGGTTCTATCCTCAGGCTAACTGTCATAAAATCACTGTCATTATCAGAAGGGATCACATCACTACTGAGGTTCACAACTGCTCTAGCAGCTCACGCTCCCTGACCATCACATGTAATACCATCCCGAGGCTCTTTCTGTTTAAAGCATCAGCCTTTACATTAGTCTTTCTTGGGTGGTACAATATTCACAATCATAATCCTTAGAAGCTCTAACCCTCATGGTTATCTCATTTTCTACTCTTTCTGTGAAAACAGATACTCGGGGCTTTTACGATCAGTGCATACCCGAAATTTCTTACCGTATAAGTGGTAGCGCCATACTTTCAGTGTAATCGCTATGACTGCCAACTCTAAATCATGGGTCGGATAGTTTCTCTTATGGTCCTTGAATATATCTGGATCCATAAACGACTATCTTCCCATTTTACATCAATACACAGCCCAATCCTTATTTGGAGGTATCCATACACACTGAAACCTCTTGAGCTGTTGGTTATAGTGAGAATACTTATGGTGGTCAGTTCATTACTCCAATATACCAAAACTCATTGAAGCTATTTTCATACTTATCATAACACTCGTATGAAATCTTTTCCCGAATGAGACGTGTCAACTGAGCAACTCATTTCAAGAAACTCATAACACCTTGTCTGTAAGACAGTTTCCTGTTGCTACTCATACTCATCCCTGGACTTCGAATACATCATAATATCATCGCTGTAGATGACAACCAATCGGTCCAGGTAAGGTTTAAATACCTTAACGTAGTTGAGTTCCACTCAATATTTCAATTTTTTCATATACTTGACCTATGTACGCATAAACGTACAATGTCATTTCGAAATAGCTTTCGTTCAAGATACTAGCTCACGTCATTTCTTTCCTCTTATATTGACGGCTTTTTTTTTATAAAATTTTAATTTTTAAACTTTCATGATTAATCAAGTTCTATATTTCTTTATCGTACCAGCAAAGGTACCCAAATTTTAATGTATATATTATGACCGTCGAATTCAATCTATAGATTATGCGTGCGCTTCTAGACGCTGTCAAATCTTCAGGCAGGGAGATATTTTAAAATACCTTTATTAACCCTAAGATTTGACCACATACTGGGTGTAAATTTATCCACCCCTTATCCTTGGTCGCAATTCATATTCACTACTTATCGCTTAATCCAATTTACTTTGCATATCGAAGATATCCTTACCTTGCATACATATCTTATTCCAATATATCTCCTTTAATATATCACTTATAACTAACTCTTTCATTACGTGTGAAAACTTACAATCCTTATACCCATATTCAGTTAGTGAAAATCAACTAACTATCATCATCATGCCTAAGGGTACAGGCTTCACATTTTTCACTAACTTATAAGCAACTGAAGGCGGTATAATTAAATGCGTGGCACTAGGATCAATTAAAATAATTATTTCATTATTCACAACCAGTGTGGTATCTTCCACCACATCCAATGAAACATCAGTAGTGTCCTGGTCCAAGGCATACACTCGCCCTCGTCCAACATCTTATTTTCGTGATAACTACCACACATCTTACACTGTTCACACTGCTACTCTGTTTTACTGTTTACAATGCTCCGTAGCAGGTTGCGGTCCTCAAATCATAATACCCCTCAATAGTGTTAAAATTAGATATACTGGGGTTTATCAATCAACTTACCCCGTGATTTATCAGCTCTAAGCCTTTACCAAACTACCTTTTTCCCGTTCTGACATTCTTGTCATTCTCTATTCTCTTTTGTCTCTATTTTGGCCCTTACTACCTTTCTCAATCTCAGAGGCGCGCAATTTATAATCTTATTTACACAACTGTAGTCTGCGCACTGCCTCGGCATAGGTAGTGATGTCTAACAGACAAATCGGACTCTAATTGATAATCTGAGTCCTTCCATGAACTTTCAGACATCTCGACTCTCACTGTTTATCGTGTCCGAGTCACATCTGCCCAGGAATATAAACTGAGTATTATACTCGTCAATCAACATGTTCCTCTGGGTCAGAGTAAATAATGTTATTTGTAATTTTCTTTTAAACACTGTCCGGGATATTCTGTCACCGGAATACATCTGAAATTATTTTTCATGTCCATTCTGGATGTCGAAATCTTCAAATGGGTCGAGCGAACTTCAATTAATGTTTCGACTCGCCCTCTAATCTCATATATACCTTGAGCAAATAGCTCACAAAATATTCCCTACACTCCGCTCCAACCTCGCGAAGCGTATCTCAATACTGTCTGATCTCTCTGTCAGACTCTATTCGATCTCTCTATCGGACTCTGTGGGGCATGATCAACCAGCCTCCATGTCAATCTCATCTCAAGTCTCATGTGGCGACTCAGTACAACTCATGGGCCTACCTCAACGGCCTTGAGCTCGTGTACTCGCCTCCCAACCATAGCGGCTATCAGTTCATGAGTCTATACTTGCATTTAAAAATCAAATTCTTAGCTGCACCTCCATCTCGATATACACAACTGTATCTAAGCAATGCACAGTACATGGGGATGTAAACTTTCTTAACCACTAACACCGACTCATATCAGGCCAACTTAAGCTCTGATACCAAAAATGTCACGACCCGAATTACCTAAAAATCAGAGTAAATTTTTCGCTTTCTCATTTATTATTTAATTCTTACCTTTCTCTCGTCGTGATCATCCTACAACACAGTTGGGCTATGATTCGGTGTTAGTCACCTCACACTATTTAACATTTCATTCCCATAATCATATATCAGAGTCTACTATCCTTTTGACTTTAAATAAACACATACCCAATGGTATTTACATGACTCTACATCCCCGACATCATATCCAGTTATAGTACTGTGCATTACATATTTAGATACAAAACCATACAAATGTGTATACCTGTCTCTCGATGGGAAGCAGCAAGCAGCGGATATTAAGCATGCAAGTCCTCAGCCGCTCAATAATTATTACAAGTGCTCTGAAAAGATGGGAAAATAAGGGGGGTGAGCAAACCACACGCTCAGTAAGGCAATTATGCAAGTAAGTAGATAGCTCCACTATCTACATGCTCATAATGCCATGCCCTTAAATCCATTTCTTTTCATTTAAAATTACACGCACAAAGTCATGCATATTCAATGCCATAGTTTATCCAAAACTATTTGTGCATATATAAATCATGTAACTCATGCATTCAAAGCATTTTATGTGACATCATTAAATCATATTAAGCATGAATTTAATCAAGATCATGCAGTCTTTCCTGTCATGTAAGACAATTCAAGGTTTTCAAATGAAAGCATGGAAAACACATCATGCCACTGCATTTAAATCAATTCATTTAAAACGCAGTATAAAATAACCCCTCTGGGTCAATCATCTCAAAACTCATAAAACAATTTGTTATATTTCATTATAAAACTTGAGTTATAAAACCACCCTTCTTTCAGGGTCACATATCATAAAATCATCTGAAATCATCAAATCATCAAATCGGGGGCCTGACCCCTCCTTCGGGTCTACCCTGGTCTAACAGACCACAAGTTATATCATGTGAGACAATCAGGTAATTAACAGTAACATCGAGGACTATGGCCATATCCTAGTGATCCCTGGCAACACGGTACCTAGTGTGCGGGGTATCACACCTGAAACGGGAGGTGGGTCGTCCTACCCGCCAGAACAGCATAACACCAGGATTGCGAGGGCAAGGCTTGCTGCCTCGTGGCTAATGCCACTCCACTCCAACAATCCCCACGGTACAGCGTACTCCGCGTGACATACACGGTACAACGTACTCCGTGGACCCAAGCTCAATCAGGGGTGCCTGTAATAGGTCTTATCCACCCATATCATCTCTGTCTCAGAGTGCACGTGTGAGCATATCATCTCACTGTGACACACAGTCTACAGGAGGCTCCAACACGGCTATATGCATGTAATATAAATCCCTGTGCGAGCGAAGCTCAAGCACGGCTCCATGCATATTCATGATATCTGAAAATCTCGTGCGAGGGAAGCTCTAGCACGGTTTCATAAAAATCAGTGAAATCTGCGTACGAGCAGCGCTCCAGTACGACTTAAACTGATTATAATTTCATGTAAATTCCACGTACGAGCAACGCTCTAGTACGGATATGTATATAAATTCAGTGAAAACCTCGTACGAGAAAAACTCCAGTACGGCATTCAAATGAATTATGAAAACCATATAAAACTTTGTGCGAGCAACGCTCCAGCACAATTGAATGCTCAAGTAAATCAAATCTCGTGCGAATTATACTCCAGCACGGCTTTATGCATAACTAAATCAAATCTCGTGCGAGTTACACTCCAGCACGGCTTTATGCAATATTAAATCAAAACAGGATGCGAGCTAAGCTCCAGCATCTCTCATGCATGTCAAATCATTAAAAGTAGTGCGAGTAATCGCTCCAGCACTATTTTATGCATACCACGTCAAAACAAATCAAAACATGTCAAAACATGTCAAAACAGAGTGCGAGCTAGGCTCCAGCAGCTCTCATTTCACAATATTAAAAATCAGTGCGAGCACCATGCTCTAGCACATTTCATGCATATGATGTCACACAAGTCGGTGCGAGCAACTGCTCAAGCACATTTATGCACATTCACAAACGCAGATATAGTGCGAACTACGTGTCGGCACTATCTGTTTCCATATAAACTTGATAGTTGGCCTCTTTTCCAAAGAAATTTCATTTAAATATTAATAACACCTACGTAGTGTTATTTTGGGAAACTTATGCAATTATTGGCCAATCTATCGATTTACTTTGATTAAAACCAATCAAATCTTTAATTCGGAAAATTCCTTAAATCATGCATTTCATGCATGTCATGCTTTCACCATCCTTAGGTGAACTTCCCTCAATAGGGGTAAAATAGTCTTTTCACCTATTTCGATCCTCAAAATTATTTAAACCACTTTTAGGATCTTTATACATCATCAAGGCATACATACATATTCAGTGTACAGAACACTATTAAAATACGCGTAGCTACCTCTAGCTACTCACACAATTCCCTTACCTCATTTTTTGTACAGTCTGACCTTTACATCGATGTCTCGTCACGCAGTCCGATTTGCTCCAAATCCAAATCAAATCTCCGGCACTGCGGATACACATTCATCAGGTCAAATACAATACAATTTATTGTATTTCACAATTTTCTAGGCTTTATTTAAATCATTGGGCCCGTTTACCCATATTGGGCCCGATGCACCATAATGGGCCTTAATCGGCCTTAAGCCTGTTTACCACACTTTATCGAGGCCTATTGGGCTCACTGGGCCCATCAGTAATTTATTTAGCCTCGTTCTAAATTCTCTGATATCTCAATTTAATATTTACGACAATTTATCTAATTTTTCAGAATTTAATTCATTTATGCGGAAATTAAATCCGTAATTTATGCGTTAAATATCAATCACGCATAACGATATAAAATTGTCGTAAATAAGGGTCACTTACCCGTTATTCCCTGATCGTATACAAATCGAGGCTGTCTCGAGCTCTCAGTGGATGCCAATTGTCGAGCTACACAATTAAATATATTTTTCCGGGTAAATTTCCAGTCGGAATTAATTAAATTAAATATTCAGAAAATTAAATCGATCAATTTGACCGCTTACCGACTTACCCGAAGCTCGATTGCATCACTGGAATTTTCCCCAATTTTTTCTCTTTTTCTTTTTCCCTTTTTCTTCTTTTTTTTTCCCTCTCTTTTTGGCTGAACCGGTCCGGTCCGGTTCAACCCGGTTCGGACCGCCGGTTCGGTCTGGTCCGGTTCGGCCGGTTCTGTCCGGTTCGGCCGGTCCAATCTCCCTTTGGTCGTGCCGGCGCCGTCCGGCCGGTTCTCTGGCCGATTCCGGTGCCATTCAACTCGCCATGGACTGGGCTTCTCAAATCGGGCCTCGACCTGGGTCGAATCGGCCCCATCGCCGGCGAATCGGGGTTCTCTCCCCCGCGGTCTTCTCCTCCGTTTCCGACGTTTTCCGGCCACCTCGCCGCGCGTCTGGGCTGCTGGAGGTTCGCCCGATGCTGGGCTACGTTCGCCGGTCCTCGCTGGCCTCTCAGCGTCGCCGGTGGTTCGCCGGTGACGAACCTCCCCCTCGGGTTCGGCCTTCGCGTCTTTTGCTTCGTTTCGCCTCTGTTTCTTTTCTCTTCTGTTTCAGACTTTTCATTTTTCTTTTTTTTTTTTTTTTTTTTTACAATTTCATTTATTTATTTATAATTTATTTTTAATAATATTTTATTCATTAAAATATTATTAAAATTACAAAATATCCCAAAATATTATAAAAAATTTCTATTTAATTCATAAATTAATTTCTCAGTCCGGTTTTACCTTTCCGGTATATTTTTCGATTATTTTCGGGATTATTTTTCGATGCGAAAATCCCGATTTATTCTAAGAAATTCATATCTTGATCAATTTAACTCGAAATTTAATTATTTCTTCATCATTGATCAAGATTTCTCATTCTCATATTTTTAATTAAATTTTCTTGTCCCGATAAATACCGAATTTTGGTCTTTTGACCATTTTGCCCTTGCACATATTCGGGAATGCCATTTAAGTCTTTTTTGCATTTTTAAATGCACTCGAAAATATTGGGTCTTACAATTTGTTGTAATGAAAATAAAAAGAAAAATTACTAAACTAAAATGTAGGCAAAGAAAAATCAATATGATGAAAACATCTAACCAAAGGAATAATTTTAGAATGGGTTCAGGGAATTGATCATTGATGCAAAAATAAATTCTTTTAATCTTTACCAAATTGGTTATGGTTATTGGTACGACCTAACAACCTATCCCTCCTTACTTCTTCGATAATCAGGATACGATCTCTAATTATTTCTCTTGTCAGTTAAACAACCTTAGATACGATCTTAAGATTTAATTTACCAACAGCATTGAAAACTAGAGAGACTACCAATTCTAACCAACAAACACACATGTAGGTTCATTTAAGCTAGATTATATATCTTCTTAACAGAGAATTGAAATCCTGTCTGAAATCAATTATGTTATTTACCACTTATATTAGAATGCCTAAACAATTACGGATTCAGGTTTCTAATTGGCGATATATTATCTTGACAATTGAACAAAGGGCCCTTTTTGCACCATCAATCAAAACAATAATTTAAATAAGAACAGAAGACATATAAATAATAAAGATATAAAATAACAATATAAAACTAATTAGATCTCACAATTCTTAAAGAACCCAAACTTTAATTATCCTTTGGCTAGACTAAGAATTTAGCAAGCCATAAGTTCACAAAAGAAAAATAAAAATATAAAGATTCAAGATTCAGAATTAAGAATTCCCAGCCTCTTCCACTCTTAGTCTATATATACTAAATATCCTAACCCCAGAATCTGTTTTCAAAGGAAATTCTCTGATTGAGTTTGATTACAATTAAACTTCTTTCCTTTTTCCACCACTTGCCAAAGACAGATTTTGTATATATCTTCCTTAATAATTAAAATCTTCCACTTGCCATCTTTAGATTGATTCAGTCAACTTCAGCTACAAGTGATAGATCTCGACTTGAATTCCAAGATTTCTTCAGATTTTGTGCCTTGAGTAGAATTTGCGGCTTTTAATCAATTTTGTCCATTTTCCTTCATTCACAATACAAAATAAAAAATATAAGTCAAATCCAAAAATTAAGCATATAAAATAATTTAAATCATGGGAAAATATGACAATTAATATGTATAATATGCAACTTATCAAATTCCCCCACACCTAAACCTTGCTTGTCCTCAAGCATACACTAGTCTAAATTCATAATCTCTTCTCATCATTCCTTCATCTTCTTCCTATGCCCATCCAAAACACATTCCTTTTAATAATTAAAACACAAATTTTTAAGGCGAATTCTCATAACACACATGAATAGCACTTTAATGATTCAATTAAATTCATAAAGTACACAAGATCTAACACCCTCGCAATTGGATTTCACTCATCACACTCTAAGTGTTTAAGGTATATATAAATGAGCTCTCAAGTCAATGCATAGAAGATTTCTTACCATAGGCTTGCAAATTCATCATATCTCTTCCACCAATAAATGAATTAAGATGCAAAAATCTAAGGGTCTAAAAGGGTTGTAATGGGGCTTAGGTAAGGTATGACAAAGGGATTTTTGGGTTAAAGAAATTGAAGAAATCATACAAAACTTTTCACATAAAACTCAACTTAATGATTTCAAAAGACTGCTTCAATCACATAATTTTCAGAATTAACTTCCAAGCAATAAGAATTACACTTCTCTTTCTCTTTTTCTTTTTCTTTTTTTTTTCATTTTTTTTCATTTTTCATTTCTTCATTTTTTTTTCAACTTTTTTTTTTTCTCGATTTTCTTTTTCAAAAGAGAAGAACTCAATGAAAGAAATAGCTTGAAATACTAATTTTTTAACATATGCAATCTTTCTAAAAATATTTTGAAGTTTCATGTGCATAAGTCTATATGATTCATCAATTCAAGGTTCAAAAAGAGGGAAAATCAACAAAAGGGTTTATTATGGCTTGTAATGTGGTTTAATTCAAAGAAAAATGTCAGGCTCAAAGTGGTTTCTCTAGGGGTTAATTATAATAAGTGTAGGCTAAAAAAAATGGTTTAATGACAAGAAAAAGGGTTTAACCTAAATGCCCTTATTTGATTAATTGCATCATATTCATCCAAGGGGTTGATTAAGACATGTATGACAGAGCAAGTTCTAGAATAGTCAACTATGCATGACAATCACACAAACAAAGAAATGGAGCATGATGTAATGAATGCTCATAGGCTCAAATCTCACCAAAAAGGGTTATATGTGCTAGATCCTATACTTTTTTTTTTTATTCAATGAATTAAACGTAACTACTCAGTGTTGTAATGAGAATTCAAAATTGTTTAGCACATATGTGAATCACACATTTTTTTTTTTTCATGGGATAAGCATTGGAAAAATCTAGAATTCAAAGAGATCACAAACTATAACTAATGTACCTTTTGGAACAAAATTTTTATGGATTTGCAAAAATTTTCATGAAAATTAATCAAGAATGAAAGGAAAAGAAAGTAAAAATAGCAGAGTCACAATTAAATACCCTCCCCCACACCTAGACTATACATTGTCCCCCAATGTATCAAAATAATTGCTCATTAACTTTAAAAGAATTAAGGAAAATAAGAAACTTCCCTGAAAAATATTGAGCACCGTAAAGCATTGTGTTGATTTTGACGACTTCGCCAATATGAGCACGCTTATGAGCGAAAGAAACTTCTTAATTTTCACCGATAGTGATTGAAAAATTTCTCACCCCCTGCGATTGACAATCTCAATTAAGTAAAAATAAGTACACAAAATCAAATAATATTAAAATTAATCACTTAAGTAAAACAATGACCACAATAATTTTTTTTTCTTTTTTTTTTTTTGAAAATATAGCAAAAATATAAAATATAAAATATAAAAAGAAATTAAACAATAGACACAGAGATTGGGAAGGGGCTGCAGTCGTGGGCTGCTGAAGGTCTCGGTTCCGGACTGTGGTGCCGGTTTGCTGGTACTGGTCTGGTGGGGGGCTCGGGAAGAGGGGAATTGTCGGGCTGCTGTGTTGGGACTGCTACCGGAATGTTGTTGCTGGGAACTGAAGACTGGAAGTTCGGGAAGAGGGAAATTGTCGGGCTGCTGATTCAATTCCGGTGGATCTGTGTTGTCAGAACTCCAAAAATTGGTGTTTGTTGCTGCCGAATCTGGAAGAGGAGAGATCACCGGTGCTACAGAGGGGCTGGAAAGAATGGAGCTGTTGGCTGTCTTTGGCAAGACTGCTGCCGAGAAGTGGGCTGTAGTCGGAACCGGTGCACGACGTGGGTTGCTGGTGGTCCTGTTTTGCCGGAACTGTTGCTGGAATGGGTTTGGGGTCGCGGGTCTGGTCGGTTCCAGTGGATGGGTCGGCGCGAGGCAGTAGCTGGAGCCTGGAGTTGTTGCCGACAGGTTGCTCTGAAGTCGGAAGAGGAGAGATCGGGGGTACTGCTCGGGCTACCGGTGAGAACGGGGTGGCTTGGTGGCTCGGGAAGAGGGATTGGAGCGCGGGATTGGAGGCTCTTCGCCGGTACTGCTGCTGCCGGTAATGGCCTGAAGCTGGGAGAGGTGGTCTCGGTGACTCCAGTCCTAGGATACTGTAATATGATCAATTACTCAGCTGAGTCAGCTGAGGTGGATAGGGAGGAAAAAAATAAAAATAAAAATAATCACAGTAAAAAAATTCACAAAAAGAATTGAGGCAGAAGCAGTATTTGGATAGGGCGTGGGCACGCCCTATCAAAGACATGCTTCTGTTTTTATTATTATTTTTTTGTGTATGTGAGGCAGAAGCAGTGTTTTGATAAGGCGTGGGCACGCCTTATCAAAACATGCTTTTTTTTTTTTTTTTTTTTTTTTTTAGGATTCAAAACAAGCATAAATCTTATCCACTATTAAGAAAACAACAAAAATAAAGAAAAGTAATTGCGAATTATAAAAAAAATAATTTGGGTTGCCTCCCAAAAAGCGCCTTTCTTTAAAGTCTTTGGCTAGACATAGTCATGCTCAATTATGTTGGAAATTTCAACTCAATTCGTTCAATTTCATGCACTTGTAAATCTTCATAAAAAGGTTTTAAGCGATGACCCTTGACCTTAGAGATCTGACCTGTATCCAAACTTTGAATTTCAATTTTACCACGAGGAAACACGTTAGTAACAACATAAGGGCCTAACCATCTAGAACGAAATTTACTAGGAAATATTTTCAATTTAGAATGAGATAGTATTACTTTCTGACCAACATAAAATTTTTTCTTGGAAACCGTATGATCATGAAAGGCATTTATCTCTTCCTTGTAAATCACAGAGCTTTCATAGGCATGATTAATATTAAACTTAATGATTTCATCATCAAATTCCATTGTAAGTGTACCATTATGCACATCAATTTTAGTCCTAGATGTTTTTAGAAAAGATCTTCCCAACAAAATTAAAGATCTAGATGAGTCATCATCATCCATATCAAGCACATAAAAATCAACAGGGAAGATCAATCCATTTACTTGCACCAGAACATCCTCTAGAACTCCTTCAGGATAAACGTTAGATCTATCAGCAAGTTGAATAATCACACCAGTCTCTTTTAATGGTCCAACATTCAAAGATTTAAAAATAGACAGAGGCATGACATTAATTGAAGCTCCTAGATCTAACATTGCTCTTTCAATTTTAAGATTACCTACCTTACAAGGGATAGTAAACATACCTGGATCCTTGCATTTAGGAGGTAACTTTTTCTGAAGGACAGCTGAAACATTCTCACCCATGCTAACAAATTCATTACCTTTCAATTTCCTCTTGTTGGTGCACAACTCCTTAAGAAACTTTGCATATCGAGGTATTTGTTTAATTGCATCAAGTAAAGGAATATTTACCTCGACCTTACGGAAGATGTCAAAAATTTCCTTTTCCTCCTCATCTTTTTTAGATTTAGATGATCTATAAGGAAAAGGAGGAACTGGTGTAAAAATGTTTTGTTGCATGACATTAGGTTCCTTAGGGTGATCCAACCGTGGCAGGGGTGCAACAATTTCCTTTTCAGCTTCTTCTTCTGGAATGCGCTTTCGGGTTGTCTTGCTGGACTCCCCTACCTCGGTTCCACTCCTCAAGGTCATTGCACTAACATTCTGTTTAGGATTGATAACTGTTTGTGAGGGCAATTTTCCTTGAGATTCCAGTCTATTTACAGAAATGGCTAGCTGACTCATTTGATCCTCCAGCTTCTTAATGCTTGTCCTTGTCTCCTGTTGAAATTGTTGTGTGTTAATTGCAAGTGATTTAACAATTTCTTCAAGAGACGTACCTGAACTTGAGGATGGCTGATGTTGTTGTTGTTGTGGAGTAGGTTGGCTATATTGAGAATTTTGAAATTGAGGTCTTGCTCCGTAGCTAAAGTTGGGATGATTTCTCCACCCTGGGTTATAAGTATTTGAATATGGATCGTGATTCCTTTGTGGTGGACCTGGAAATCCTCCAACTGCATTTGCGTGCTCATGAGGTTCATCTTGAAGTGTGGGGCACATGTCGGTTGGGTGTCCAGTAGCAGCACAAATTCCACAGGCTTTAACTTGTTGTACGTTTCCCATTCCTATAGCCAATTGTTGAACAACAGATGTTAAATTAGCTATTTGATTTTCAAGAGAATGTGTATTTACCTCATTTACTCTTTTGTGTGGTATGTCTTGTCTGAATCCAAATTGTTGGGAGTTGGCAGCCATGGTGGAAATCAAATCTCTAGCCTCTCTAGGCGTCTTATTCACTATCGCCCCTCCACTGGCTGCGTCTATCATCCTTCTTTCCATGGGTAATAATCCTTCATAAAAATATTGAATTAAGAGTTGTTCGGAAATCCCATGTTGAGGACAACTTGCACAAAGTTGCTTAAATCTCTCCCAGTATTCGTGAAGAGTCTCAATATCTTTCTGCCTGATTCCACATATCTCTCTTCTAATGCTAGCAGCTCTTGAAGCAGGGAAAAATTTGTCAAGGAACAATCTCACCATTTCAGTCCACGTGGTTATAGAACCAGGAGTTAAATAGAACAACCAATCTTTTGCTCTATCAGCTAGTGAGAATGGGAAAGCTCGCATTTTGATTTGCTCTTCAGTAACTCCTTGTGGTTTCAGGCTTGAACATACCACATGAAATTCTTTTAAGTGCTTGTGAGGATCTTCATTCTCAAGACCATGGAACTTGGGAAGCAAATGGATCAAACCCGATCTTAACTCAAAATCTGCTTGCAAAGTCGGGCAATGATTGCAGAGGGGTTGTTGATTGACAGGTGGTGCAGCCAACTGCCTTAAAGTTTGCTCTTCTTCAGCCATTATTTCTTCAGTCTCTGAATCACTTCTTGTGCCTTTTGAGTTTTAGTTTCCTTCCTATTCCTCTTAGCTGTCTTTTCAATCTCAGGGTCGTACGGGATTAATTCACCTGCACGAAAAGAACGGGGCATCAAAATAAATCTAATTAAAAACCAATCCCCGGCAACGGCGCCAAAAATTGGTGGCTGTCGAAACCAACAATAATAATTCCTACTCAAAATAAATTTAAACTGTAGTATAGTTGAGTAGGGTCATTTCCCAAGAGATTGGTTAGATTTATTTTTCTGCAAAAGATTTAAAAAGAAAATATAATTGGGGGATTTGTTGTAATGAAAATAAAAAGAAAAATTACTAAACTAAAATGTAGGCAAAGAAAAATCAATATGATGAAAACATCTAACCAAAGGAATAATTTTAGAATGGGTTCAGGGAATTGATCATTGATGCAAAAATAAATTCTTTTAATCTTTACCAAATTGGTTATGGTTATTGGTACGACCTAACAACCTATCCCTCCTTACTTCTTCGATAATCAGGATACGATCTCTAATTATTTCTCTTGTCAGTTAAACAACCTTAGATACGATCTTAAGATTTAATTTACCAACAGCATTGAAAACTAGAGAGACTACCAATTCTAACCAACAAACACACATGTAGGTTCATTTAAGCTAGATTATATATCTTCTTAACAGAGAATTGAAATCCTGTCTGAAATCAATTATGTTATTTACCACTTATATTAGAATGCCTAAACAATTACGGATTCAGGTTTCTAATTGGCGATATATTATCTTGACAATTGAACAAAGGGCCCTTTTTGCACCATCAATCAAAACAATAATTTAAATAAGAACAGAAGACATATAAATAATAAAGATATAAAATAACAATATAAAACTAATTAGATCTCACAATTCTTAAAGAACCCAAACTTTAATTATCCTTTGGCTAGACTAAGAATTTAGCAAGCCATAAGTTCACAAAAGAAAAATAAAAATATAAAGATTCAAGATTCAGAATTAAGAATTCCCAGCCTCTTCCACTCTTAGTCTATATATACTAAATATCCTAACCCCAGAATCTGTTTTCAAAGGAAATTCTCTGATTGAGTTTGATTACAATTAAACTTCTTTCCTTTTTCCACCACTTGCCAAAGACAGATTTTGTATATATCTTCCTTAATAATTAAAATCTTCCACTTGCCATCTTTAGATTGATTCAGTCAACTTCAGCTACAAGTGATAGATCTCGACTTGAATTCCAAGATTTCTTCAGATTTTGTGCCTTGAGTAGAATTTGCGGCTTTTAATCAATTTTGTCCATTTTCCTTCATTCACAATACAAAATAAAAAATATAAGTCAAATCCAAAAATTAAGCATATAAAATAATTTAAATCATGGGAAAATATGACAATTAATATGTATAATATGCAACTTATCAAATTCCCCCACACCTAAACCTTGCTTGTCCTCAAGCATACACTAGTCTAAATTCATAATCTCTTCTCATCATTCCTTCATCTTCTTCCTATGCCCATCCAAAACACATTCCTTTTAATAATTAAAACACAAATTTTTAAGGCGAATTCTCATAACACACATGAATAGCACTTTAATGATTCAATTAAATTCATAAAGTACACAAGATCTAACACCCTCGCAATTGGATTTCACTCATCACACTCTAAGTGTTTAAGGTATATATAAATGAGCTCTCAAGTCAATGCATAGAAGATTTCTTACCATAGGCTTGCAAATTCATCATATCTCTTCCACCAATAAATGAATTAAGATGCAAAAATCTAAGGGTCTAAAAGGGTTGTAATGGGGCTTAGGTAAGGTATGACAAAGGGATTTTTGGGTTAAAGAAATTGAAGAAATCATACAAAACTTTTCACATAAAACTCAACTTAATGATTTCAAAAGACTGCTTCAATCACATAATTTTCAGAATTAACTTCCAAGCAATAAGAATTACACTTCTCTTTCTCTTTTTCTTTTTCTTTTTTTTTTTCATTTTTTTTTCATTTTTCATTTCTTCATTTTTTTTTCAACTTTTTTTTTTCTCGATTTTCTTTTTCAAAAGAGAAGAACTCAATGAAAGAAATAGCTTGAAATACTAATTTTTTAACATATGCAATCTTTCTAAAAATATTTTGAAGTTTCATGTGCATAAGTCTATATGATTCATCAATTCAAGGTTCAAAAAGAGGGAAAATCAACAAAAGGGTTTATTATGGCTTGTAATGTGGTTTAATTCAAAGAAAAATGTCAGGCTCAAAGTGGTTTCTCTAGGGGTTAATTATAATAAGTGTAGGCTAAAAAAAATGGTTTAATGACAAGAAAAAGGGTTTAACCTAAATGCCCTTATTTGATTAATTGCATCATATTCATCCAAGGGGTTGATTAAGACATGTATGACAGAGCAAGTTCTAGAATAGTCAACTATGCATGACAATCACACAAACAAAGAAATGGAGCATGATGTAATGAATGCTCATAGGCTCAAATCTCACCAAAAAGGGTTATATGTGCTAGATCCTATACTTTTTTTTTTTATTCAATGAATTAAACGTAACTACTCAGTGTTGTAATGAGAATTCAAAATTGTTTAGCACATATGTGAATCACACATTTTTTTTTTTTCATGGGATAAGCATTGGAAAAATCTAGAATTCAAAGAGATCACAAACTATAACTAATGTACCTTTTGGAACAAAATTTTTATGGATTTGCAAAAATTTTCATGAAAATTAATCAAGAATGAAAGGAAAAGAAAGTAAAAATAGCAGAGTCACAATTAAATACCCTCCCCCACACCTAGACTATACATTGTCCCCCAATGTATCAAAATAATTGCTCATTAACTTTAAAAGAATTAAGGAAAATAAGAAACTTCCCTGAAAAATATTGAGCACCGTAAAGCATTGTGTTGATTTTGACGACTTCGCCAATATGAGCACGCTTATGAGCGAAAGAAACTTCTTAATTTTCACCGATAGTGATTGAAAAATTTCTCACCCCCTGCGATTGACAATCTCAATTAAGTAAAAATAAGTACACAAAATCAAATAATATTAAAATTAATCACTTAAGTAAAACAATGACCACAATAATTTTTTTTTCTTTTTTTTTTTTTGAAAATATAGCAAAAATATAAAATATAAAATATAAAAAGAAATTAAACAATAGACACAGAGATTGGGAAGGGGCTGCAGTCGTGGGCTGCTGAAGGTCTCGGTTCCGGACTGTGGTGCCGGTTTGCTGGTACTGGTCTGGTGGGGGGCTCGGGAAGAGGGGAATTGTCGGGCTGCTGTGTTGGGACTGCTACCGAAATGTTGTTGCTGGGAACTGAAGACTGGAAGTTCGGGAAGAGGGAAATTGTCGGGCTGCTGATTCAATTCCGGTGGATCTGTGTTGTCAGAACTCCAAAAATTGGTGTTTGTTGCTGCCGAATCTGGAAGAGGAGAGATCACCGGTGCTACAGAGGGGCTGGAAAGAATGGAGCTGTTGGCTGTCTTTGGCAAGACTGCTGCCGAGAAGTGGGCTGTAGTCGGAACCGGTGCACGACGTGGGTTGCTGGTGGTCCTGTTTTGCCGGAACTGTTGCTGGAATGGGTTTGGGGTCGCGGGTCTGGTCGGTTCCAGTGGATGGGTCGGCGCGAGGCAGTAGCTGGAGCCTGGAGTTGTTGCCGACAGGTTGCTCTGAAGTCGGAAGAGGAGAGATCGGGGGTACTGCTCAGGCTACCGGTGAGAACGGGGTGGCTTGGTGGCTCGGGAAGAGGGATTGGAGCGCGGGATTGGAGGCTCTTCGCCGGTACTGCTGCTGCCGGTAATGGCCTGAAGCTGGGAGAGGTGGTCTCGGTGACTCCAGTCCTAGGATACTGTAATATGATCAATTACTCAGCTGAGTCAGCTGAGGTGGATAGGGAGGAAAAAAATAAAAATAAAAATAATCACAGTAAAAAAATTCACAAAAAGAATTGAGGCAGAAGCAGTATTTGGATAGGGCGTGGGCACGCCCTATCAAAGACATGCTTCTGTTTTTATTATTATTTTTTTGTGTATGTGAGGCAGAAGCAGTATTTTGATAAGGCGTGGGCACGCCTTATCAAAACATGCTTTTTTTTTTTTTTTTTTTTTTTTTTAGGATTCAAAACAAGCATAAATCTTATCCACTATTAAGAAAACAACAAAAATAAAGAAAAGTAATTGCGAATTATAAAAAAAATAATTTGGGTTGCCTCCCAAAAAGCGCCTTTCTTTAAAGTCTTTGGCTAGACATAGTCATGCTCAATTATGTTGGAAATTTCAACTCAATTCGTTCAATTTCATGCACTTGTAAATCTTCATAAAAAGGTTTTAAGCGATGACCCTTGACCTTAGAGATCTGACCTGTATCCAAACTTTGAATTTCAATTTTACCACGAGGAAACACGTTAGTAACAACATAAGGGCCTAACCATCTAGAACGAAATTTACTAGGAAATATTTTCAATTTAGAATGAGATAGTATTACTTTCTGACCAACATAAAATTTTTTCTTGGAAACCGTATGATCATGAAAGGCATTTATCTCTTCCTTGTAAATCACAGAGCTTTCATAGGCATGATTAATATTAAACTTAATGATTTCATCATCAAATTCCATTGTAAGTGTACCATTATGCACATCAATTTTAGTCCTAGATGTTTTTAGAAAAGATCTTCCCAACAAAATTAAAGATCTAGATGAGTCATCATCATCCATATCAAGCACATAAAAATCAACAGGGAAGATCAATCCATTTACTTGCACCAGAACATCCTCTAGAACTCCTTCAGGATAAACGTTAGATCTATCAGCAAGTTGAATAATCACACCAGTCTCTTTTAATGGTCCAACATTCAAAGATTTAAAAATAGACAGAGGCATGACATTAATTGAAGCTCCTAGATCTAACATTGCTCTTTCAATTTTAAGATTACCTACCTTACAAGGGATAGTAAACATACCTGGATCCTTGCATTTAGGAGGTAACTTTTTCTGAAGGACAGCTGAAACATTCTCACCCATGCTAACAAATTCATTACCTTTCAATTTCCTCTTGTTGGTGCACAACTCCTTAAGAAACTTTGCATATCGAGGTATTTGTTTAATTGCATCAAGTAAAGGAATATTTACCTCGACCTTACGGAAGATGTCAAAAATTTCCTTTTCCTCCTCATCTTTTTTAGATTTAGATGATCTATAAGGAAAAGGAGGAACTGGTGTAAAAATGTTTTGTTGCATGACATTAGGTTCCTTAGGGTGATCCAACCGTGGCAGGGGTGCAACAATTTCCTTTTCAGCTTCTTCTTCTGGAATGCGCTTTCGGGTTGTCTTGCTGGACTCCCCTACCTCGGTTCCACTCCTCAAGGTCATTGCACTAACATTCTGTTTAGGATTGATAACTGTTTGTGAGGGCAATTTTCCTTGAGATTCCAGTCTATTTACAGAAATGGCTAGCTGACTCATTTGATCCTCCAGCTTCTTAATGCTTGTCCTTGTCTCCTGTTGAAATTGTTGTGTGTTAATTGCAAGTGATTTAACAATTTCTTCAAGAGACGTACCTGAACTTGAGGATGGCTGATGTTGTTGTTGTTGTGGAGTAGGTTGGCTATATTGAGAATTTTGAAATTGAGGTCTTGCTCCGTAGCTAAAGTTGGGATGATTTCTCCACCCTGGGTTATAAGTATTTGAATATGGATCGTGATTCCTTTGTGGTGGACCTGGAAATCCTCCAACTGCATTTGCGTGCTCATGAGGTTCATCTTGAAGTGTGGGGCACATGTCGGTTGGGTGTCCAGTAGCAGCACAAATTCCACAGGCTTTAACTTGTTGTACGTTTCCCATTCCTATAGCCAATTGTTGAACAACAGATGTTAAATTAGCTATTTGATTTTCAAGAGAATGTGTATTTACCTCATTTACTCTTTTGTGTGGTATGTCTTGTCTGAATCCAAATTGTTGGGAGTTGGCAGCCATGGTGGAAATCAAATCTCTAGCCTCTCTAGGCGTCTTATTCACTATCGCCCCTCCACTGGCTGCGTCTATCATCCTTCTTTCCATGGGTAATAATCCTTCATAAAAATATTGAATTAAGAGTTGTTCGGAAATCCCATGTTGAGGACAACTTGCACAAAGTTGCTTAAATCTCTCCCAGTATTCGTGAAGAGTCTCAATATCTTTCTGCCTGATTCCACATATCTCTCTTCTAATGCTAGCAGCTCTTGAAGCAGGGAAAAATTTGTCAAGGAACAATCTCACCATTTCAGTCCACGTGGTTATAGAACCAGGAGTTAAATAGAACAACCAATCTTTTGCTCTATCAGCTAGTGAGAATGGGAAAGCTCGCATTTTGATTTGCTCTTCAGTAACTCCTTGTGGTTTCAGGCTTGAACATACCACATGAAATTCTTTTAAGTGCTTGTGAGGATCTTCATTCTCAAGACCATGGAACTTGGGAAGCAAATGGATCAAACCCGATCTTAACTCAAAATCTGCTTACAAAGTCGGGCAATGATTGCAGAGGGGTTGTTGATTGACAGGTGGTGCAGCCAACTGCCTTAAAGTTTGCTCTTCTTCAGCCATTATTTCTTCAGTCTCTGAATCACTTCTTGTGCCTTTTGAGTTTTAGTTTCCTTCCTATTCCTCTTAGCTGTCTTTTCAATCTCAGGGTCGTACGGGATTAATTCACCTGCACGAAAAGAACGGGGCATCAAAATAAATCTAATTAAAAACCAATCCCCGGCAACGGCGCCAAAAATTGGTGGCTGTCGAAACCAACAATAATAATTCCTACTCAAAATAAATTTAAACTGTAGTATAGTTGAGTAGGGTCATTTCCCAAGAGATTGGTTAGATTTATTTTTCTGCAAAAGATTTAAAAAGAAAATATAATTGGGGGATTTGTTGTAATGAAAATAAAAAGAAAAATTACTAAACTAAAATGTAGGCAAAGAAAAATCAATATGATGAAAACATCTAACCAAAGGAATAATTTTAGAATGGGTTCAGGGAATTGATCATTGATGCAAAAATAAATTCTTTTAATCTTTACCAAATTGGTTATGGTTATTGGTACGACCTAACAACCTATCCCTCCTTACTTCTTCGATAATCAGGATACGATCTCTAATTATTTCTCTTGTCAGTTAAACAACCTTAGATACGATCTTAAGATTTAATTTACCAACAGCATTGAAAACTAGAGAGACTACCAATTCTAACCAACAAACACACATGTAGGTTCATTTAAGCTAGATTATATATCTTCTTAACAGAGAATTGAAATCCTGTCTGAAATCAATTATGTTATTTACCACTTATATTAGAATGCCTAAACAATTACGGATTCAGGTTTCTAATTGGCGATATATTATCTTGACAATTGAACAAAGGGCCCTTTTTGCACCATCAATCAAAACAATAATTTAAATAAGAACAGAAGACATATAAATAATAAAGATATAAAATAACAATATAAAACTAATTAGATCTCACAATTCTTAAAGAACCCAAACTTTAATTATCCTTTGGCTAGACTAAGAATTTAGCAAGCCATAAGTTCACAAAAGAAAAATAAAAATATAAAGATTCAAGATTCAGAATTAAGAATTCCCAGCCTCTTCCACTCTTAGTCTATATATACTAAATATCCTAACCCCAGAATCTGTTTTCAAAGGAAATTCTCTGATTGAGTTTGATTACAATTAAACTTCTTTCCTTTTTCCACCACTTGCCAAAGACAGATTTTGTATATATCTTCCTTAATAATTAAAATCTTCCACTTGCCATCTTTAGATTGATTCAGTCAACTTCAGCTACAAGTGATAGATCTCGACTTGAATTCCAAGATTTCTTCAGATTTTGTGCCTTGAGTAGAATTTGCGGCTTTTAATCAATTTTGTCCATTTTCCTTCATTCACAATACAAAATAAAAAATATAAGTCAAATCCAAAAATTAAGCATATAAAATAATTTAAATCATGGGAAAATATGACAATTAATATGTATAATATGCAACTTATCAAATTCCCCCACACCTAAACCTTGCTTGTCCTCAAGCATACACTAGTCTAAATTCATAATCTCTTCTCATCATTCCTTCATCTTCTTCCTATGCCCATCCAAAACACATTCCTTTTAATAATTAAAACACAAATTTTTAAGGCGAATTCTCATAACACACATGAATAGCACTTTAATGATTCAATTAAATTCATAAAGTACACAAGATCTAACACCCTCGCAATTGGATTTCACTCATCACACTCTAAGTGTTTAAGGTATATATAAATGAGCTCTCAAGTCAATGCATAGAAGATTTCTTACCATAGGCTTGCAAATTCATCATATCTCTTCCACCAATAAATGAATTAAGATGCAAAAATCTAAGGGTCTAAAAGGGTTGTAATGGGGCTTAGGTAAGGTATGACAAAGGGATTTTTGGGTTAAAGAAATTGAAGAAATCATACAAAACTTTTCACATAAAACTCAACTTAATGATTTCAAAAGACTGCTTCAATCACATAATTTTCAGAATTAACTTCCAAGCAATAAAAATTACACTTCTCTTTCTCTTTTTCTTTTTCTTTTTTTTTTCATTTTTTTTTCATTTTTCATTTCTTCATTTTTTTTTCAACTTTTTTTTTTTCTCGATTTTCTTTTTCAAAAGAGAAGAACTCAATGAAAGAAATAGCTTGAAATACTAATTTTTTAACATATGCAATCTTTCTAAAAATATTTTGAAGTTTCATGTGCATAAGTCTATATGATTCATCAATTCAAGGTTCAAAAAGAGGGAAAATCAACAAAAGGGTTTATTATGGCTTGTAATGTGGTTTAATTCAAAGAAAAATGTCAGGCTCAAAGTGGTTTCTCTAGGGGTTAATTATAATAAGTGTAGGCTAAAAAAAATGGTTTAATGACAAGAAAAAGGGTTTAACCTAAATGCCCTTATTTGATTAATTGCATCATATTCATCCAAGGGGTTGATTAAGACATGTATGACAGAGCAAGTTCTAGAATAGTCAACTATGCATGACAATCACACAAATAAAGAAATGGAGCATGATGTAATGAATGCTCATAGGCTCAAATCTCACCAAAAAGGGTTATATGTGCTAGATCCTATACTTTTTTTTTTTATTCAATGAATTAAACGTAACTACTCAGTGTTGTAATGAGAATTCAAAATTGTTTAGCACATATGTGAATCACACATTTTTTTTTTTCATGGGATAAGCATTGGAAAAATCTAGAATTCAAAGAGATCACAAACTATAACTAATGTACCTTTTGGAACAAAATTTTTATGGATTTGCAAAAATTTTCATGAAAATTAATCAAGAATGAAAGGAAAAGAAAGTAAAAATAGCAGAGTCACAATTAAATACCCTCCCCCACACCTAGACTATACATTGTCCCCCAATGTATCAAAATAATTGCTCATTAACTTTAAAAGAATTAAGGAAAATAAGAAACTTCCCTGAAAAATATTGAGCACCGTAAAGCATTGTGTTGATTTTGACGACTTCGCCAATATGAGCACGCTTATGAGCGAAAGAAACTTCTTAATTTTCACCGATAGTGATTGAAAAATTTCTCACCCCCTGCGATTGACAATCTCAATTAAGTAAAAATAAGTACACAAAATCAAATAATATTAAAATTAATCACTTAAGTAAAACAATGACCACAATAATTTTTTTTTCTTTTTTTTTTTTTGAAAATATAGCAAAAATATAAAATATAAAATATAAAAAGAAATTAAACAATAGACACAGAGATTGGGAAGGGGCTGCAGTCGTGGGCTGCTGAAGGTCTCGGTTCCGGACTGTGGTGCCGGTTTGCTGGTACTGGTCTGGTGGGGGGCTCGGGAAGAGGGGAATTGTCGGGCTGCTGTGTTGGGACTGCTACCGGAATGTTGTTGCTGGGAACTGAAGACTGGAAGTTCGGGAAGAGGGAAATTGTCGGGCTGCTGATTCAATTCCGGTGGATCTGTGTTGTCAGAACTCCAAAAATTGGTGTTTGTTGCTGCCGAATCTGGAAGAGGAGAGATCACCGGTGCTACAGAGGGGCTGGAAAGAATGGAGCTGTTGGCTGTCTTTGGCAAGACTGCTGCCGAGAAGTGGGCTGTAGTCGGAACTGGTGCACGACGTGGGTTGCTGGTGGTCCTGTTTTGCCGGAACTGTTGCTGGAATGGGTTTGGGGTCGCGGGTCTGGTCGGTTCCAGTGGATGGGTCGGCGCGAGGCAGTAGCTGGAGCCTGGAGTTGTTGCCGACAGGTTGCTCTGAAGTCGGAAGAGGAGAGATCGGGGGTACTGCTCGGGCTACCGGTGAGAACGGGGTGGCTTGGTGGCTCGGGAAGAGGGATTGGAGCGCGGGATTGGAGGCTCTTCGCCGGTACTGCTGCTGCCGGTAATGGCCTGAAGCTGGGAGAGGTGGTCTCGGTGACTCCAGTCCTAGGATACTGTAATATGATCAATTACTCAGCTGAGTCAGCTGAGGTGGATAGGGAGGAAAAAAATAAAAATAAAAATAATCACAGTAAAAAAATTCACAAAAAGAATTGAGGCAGAAGCAGTATTTGGATAGGGCGTGGGCACGCCCTATCAAAGACATGCTTCTGTTTTTATTATTATTTTTTTGTGTATGTGAGGCAGAAGCAGTGTTTTGATAAGGCGTGGGCACGCCTTATCAAAACATGCTTTTTTTTTTTTTTTTTTTTCTTAGGATTCAAAACAAGCATAAATCTTATCCACTATTAAGAAAACAACAAAAATAAAGAAAAGTAATTGCGAATTATAAAAAAAATAATTTGGGTTGCCTCCCAAAAAGCGCCTTTCTTTAAAGTCTTTGGCTAGACATAGTCATGCTCAATTATGTTGGAAATTTCAACTCAATTCGTTCAATTTCATGCACTTGTAAATCTTCATAAAAAGGTTTTAAGCGATGACCCTTGACCTTAGAGATCTGACCTGTATCCAAACTTTGAATTTCAATTTTACCACGAGGAAACACGTTAGTAACAACATAAGGGCCTAACCATCTAGAACGAAATTTACTAGGAAATATTTTCAATTTAGAATGAGATAGTATTACTTTCTGACCAACATAAAATTTTTTCTTGGAAACCGTATGATCATGAAAGGCATTTATCTCTTCCTTGTAAATCACAGAGCTTTCATAGGCATGATTAATATTAAACTTAATGATTTCATCATCAAATTCCATTGTAAGTGTACCATTATGCACATCAATTTTAGTCCTAGATGTTTTTAGAAAAGATCTTCCCAACAAAATTAAAGATCTAGATGAGTCATCATCATCCATATCAAGCACATAAAAATCAACAGGGAAGATCAATCCATTTACTTGCACCAGAACATCCTCTAGAACTCCTTCAGGATAAACGTTAGATCTATCAGCAAGTTGAATAATCACACCAGTCTCTTTTAATGGTCCAACATTCAAAGATTTAAAAATAGACAGAGGCATGACATTAATTGAAGCTCCTAGATCTAACATTGCTCTTTCAATTTTAAGATTACCTACCTTACAAGGGATAGTAAACATATCTGGATCCTTGCATTTAGGAGGTAACTTTTTCTGAAGGACAGCTGAAACATTCTCACCCATGCTAACAAATTCATTACCTTTCAATTTCCTCTTGTTGGTGCACAACTCCTTAAGAAACTTTGCATATCGAGGTATTTGTTTAATTGCATCAAGTAAAGGAATATTTACCTCGACCTTACGGAAGATGTCAAAAATTTCCTTTTCCTCCTCATCTTTTTTAGATTTAGATGATCTATAAGGAAAAGGAGGAACTGGTGTAAAAATGTTTTGTTGCATGACATTAGGTTCCTTAGGGTGATCCAACCGTGGCAGGGGTGCAACAATTTCCTTTTCAGCTTCTTCTTCTGGAATGCGCTTTCGGGTTGTCTTGCTGGACTCCCCTACCTCGGTTCCACTCCTCAAGGTCATTGCACTAACATTCTGTTTAGGATTGATAACTGTTTGTGAGGGCAATTTTCCTTGAGATTCCAGTCTATTTACAGAAATGGCTAGCTGACTCATTTGATCCTCCAGCTTCTTAATGCTTGTCCTTGTCTCCTGTTGAAATTGTTGTGTGTTAATTGCAAGTGATTTAACAATTTCTTCAAGAGACGTACCTGAACTTGAGGATGGCTGATGTTGTTGTTGTTGTGGAGTAGGTTGGCTATATTGAGAATTTTGAAATTGAGGTCTTGCTCCGTAGCTAAAGTTGGGATGATTTCTCCACCCTGGGTTATAAGTATTTGAATATGGATCGTGATTCCTTTGTGGTGGACCTGGAAATCCTCCAACTGCATTTGCGTGCTCATGAGGTTCATCTTGAAGTGTGGGGCACATGTCGGTTGGGTGTCCAGTAGCAGCACAAATTCCACAGGCTTTAACTTGTTGTACGTTTCCCATTCCTATAGCCAATTGTTGAACAACAGATGTTAAATTAGCTATTTGATTTTCAAGAGAATGTGTATTTACCTCATTTACTCTTTTGTGTGGTATGTCTTGTCTGAATCCAAATTGTTGGGAGTTGGCAGCCATGGTGGAAATCAAATCTCTAGCCTCTCTAGGCGTCTTATTCACTATCGCCCCTCCACTGGCTGCGTCTATCATCCTTCTTTCCATGGGTAATAATCCTTCATAAAAATATTGAATTAAGAGTTGTTCGGAAATCCCATGTTGAGGACAACTTGCACAAAGTTGCTTAAATCTCTCCCAGTATTCGTGAAGAGTCTCAATATCTTTCTGCCTGATTCCACATATCTCTCTTCTAATGCTAGCAGCTCTTGAAGCAGGGAAAAATTTGTCAAGGAACAATCTCACCATTTCAGTCCACGTGGTTATAGAACCAGGAGTTAAATAGAACAACCAATCTTTTGCTCTATCAGCTAGTGAGAATGGGAAAGCTCGCATTTTGATTTGCTCTTCAGTAACTCCTTGTGGTTTCAGGCTTGAACATACCACATGAAATTCTTTTAAGTGCTTGTGAGGATCTTCATTCTCAAGACCATGGAACTTGGGAAGCAAATGGATCAAACTCGATCTTAACTCAAAATCTGCTTGCAAAGTCGGGCAATGATTGCAGAGGGGTTGTTGATTGACAGGTGGTGCAGCCAACTGCCTTAAAGTTTGCTCTTCTTCAGCCATTATTTCTTCAGTCTCTGAATCACTTCTTGTGCCTTTTGAGTTTTAGTTTCCTTCCTATTCCTCTTAGCTGTCTTTTCAATCTCAGGGTCGTACGGGATTAATTCACCTGCACGAAAAGAACGGGGCATCAAAATAAATCTAATTAAAAACCAATCCCCGGCAACGGCGCCAAAAATTGGTGGCTGTCGAAACCAACAATAATAATTCCTACTCAAAATAAATTTAAACTGTAGTATAGTTGAGTAGGGTCATTTCCCAAGAGATTGGTTAGATTTATTTTTCTGCAAAAGATTTAAAAAGAAAATATAATTGGGGGATTTGTTGTAATGAAAATAAAAAGAAAAATTACTAAACTAAAATGTAGGCAAAGAAAAATCAATATGATGAAAACATCTAACCAAAGGAATAATTTTAGAATGGGTTCAGGGAATTGATCATTGATGCAAAAATAAATTCTTTTAATCTTTACCAAATTGGTTATGGTTATTGGTACGACCTAACAACCTATCCCTCCTTACTTCTTCGATAATCAGGATACGATCTCTAATTATTTCTCTTGTCAGTTAAACAACCTTAGATACGATCTTAAGATTTAATTTACCAACAGCATTGAAAACTAGAGAGACTACCAATTCTAACCAACAAACACACATGTAGGTTCATTTAAGCTAGATTATATATCTTCTTAACAGAGAATTGAAATCCTGTCTGAAATCAATTATGTTATTTACCACTTATATTAGAATGCCTAAACAATTACGGATTCAGGTTTCTAATTGGCGATATATTATCTTGACAATTGAACAAAGGGCCCTTTTTGCACCATCAATCAAAACAATAATTTAAATAAGAACAGAAGACATATAAATAATAAAGATATAAAATAACAATATAAAACTAATTAGATCTCACAATTCTTAAAGAACCCAAACTTTAATTATCCTTTGGCTAGACTAAGAATTTAGCAAGCCATAAGTTCACAAAAGAAAAATAAAAATATAAAGATTCAAGATTCAGAATTAAGAATTCCCAGCCTCTTCCACTCTTAGTCTATATATACTAAATATCCTAACCCCAGAATCTGTTTTCAAAGGAAATTCTCTGATTGAGTTTGATTACAATTAAACTTCTTTCCTTTTTCCACCACTTGCCAAAGACAGATTTTGTATATATCTTCCTTAATAATTAAAATCTTCCACTTGCCATCTTTAGATTGATTCAGTCAACTTCAGCTACAAGTGATAGATCTCGACTTGAATTCCAAGATTTCTTCAGATTTTGTGCCTTGAGTAGAATTTGCGGCTTTTAATCAATTTTGTCCATTTTCCTTCATTCACAATACAAAATAAAAAATATAAGTCAAATCCAAAAATTAAGCATATAAAATAATTTAAATCATGGGAAAATATGACAATTAATATGTATAATATGCAACTTATCAGCTAGTGCTCTTAGCCAACATCCTCAAGGGACCCTTCCTAGTCATACTGAAGTTAATCCTGATGAGCAAGGGGAGGGTAAGGAACAAGTTAGATCTATCACCCTTAGGAGTGGCAGAGAGCTAGAGGAACCACAAGTTAAGTCCCAACCTGAATAGCACATAGTTGAAGAACACATAGGTTCTAACGAAGCAGCTCAGAATGAGCAGGAACCTAAAGATCGGGCTGCTAAGGAAACAAAGCTAAGCGCTTCTTCATCTATACCTTCTTCTTATTCATTACCTTCCTCGCCCTCTGATGCTACAAAGTTGACGATGAGAGTCCAAGATCAGGAAGTAAAGTTTAATATTTTCAAACCTTTGAAGATCCTTGATGACTCTCGAGAATGTTTTAAGGTAGAGATTGAGGAGAACATAAGGCTTGACCATTTAAAATCTGAAAGAAGGAGGGAAATAGATAGGGCTCAAGAGGATTTAACTGTTAACATTCTGTCACCATTTTGGCTAATCCTCTTACTCTTCGCCCTGCTGCTGAGTGTTGTCTTCTTCAGCTGCATTTGAAGTGGCTGTCTTTTCATGTTCACTTTGTATATAGTTCTTTTTCTTTTTGGCTGTTTCTTTCTTTGTTTATTTTGCAGGTTTCTTTTCTCGTTTTATGCTTTCAATCAAAGCTTCGATTGTTCATCAACATCAGAAAGGGGAGTACTCTGTTCTTGAGCTTAAATTCTTATATTATCTGCACACTGAGGACACTGTGCACGTTAAGTTTGGGGGAGGGGATATCACTTGAGCAATTTTTTTGAAAAATTGGAAAAATTTTTAAAATTTTTTCGAAAATCTGAGAAGGAATTTTCAAAATTTTTTCGATAAAATGAGCTTAAATTGCTTGATTTTGGGATGATTGAGTGCTTAGCATGTAGTTTTCCCATATTCCGATGATATGACCCCATGAATTAGTATGACTTTGATTGACTTAGAAGCATGATTATAGGAAAAGCATGAAGTTGAGTTCTTGAATTTCTCTTAATTCTTATTGTGATTTCCTCATCTTATGCACATGTCATGTCATGAATCAGTATATTTATTTAGAGAAAGCTTATGTGTACATAGGATTGCATTTGTTCAGTTGATTTTGTGCATCATATTCTAGAATTTGTTTGATCTAATCTCGAGGCGAAATATTAGATCACACTTGATTAGGGAGATGATTTAGGCCATCTTTGGATCGTTTGAGCCTTTCTAGCCTTCCTTGTACATATTCTACCCCTAGTCACCCGTCTGGGCCAAATAAGCTTTTCTTTGTAAATACGCCTACTTAATTTTCGTAGCTTAAATACTTTTTCCTATCCCTTACCCCGAAAGCATGAAAAGTCATTGGATATATTATGAGCTATATGGGTATTAAGTGATAGTGAAGGAGTATGTAAAAAAAAAAAAAAAAAAAGAAAAAAGAAAAAAGAGTTTAGCAAAAGAAATAAGTTTGGGGGAAATAATTAGAGCTCTTACACTAAAGATCCTAGAAGGTAATGCATGTTAAGGGGTAACTGAACCTAAATCGACTTTATCATACCTTAACCCCAGCCTGACATTACAAGCTTAATGAAGTCCTAATGATCTTTAGTTAAGTGTGACTACATTAGTGGAGAGAGAAGTGAAAAACAAACTTATGGGAATGATCATATGTCATTGACTTTGCATTCACTGTGTTGCATAATCTGATCCGAGTAATATACTGAGAAGTGACTTAGACATTTTTCACACACTCACGAGGAGTCCAATTTAGGTTAGGACTTATGATTGAATAATTCTAAGTGCTGGACTTGTAACTGTGATTCTTTGATTTCATAGTCTATACTTTTTCTTTGAGGATAATATTGGGGAAATTATTGTGTTTTGTACTTATCATTCCTAAAATCATTTTGTTTTGCTTGAGGACAAGCAAAAGCTCAAGTTTGGGGGTGTGATAATTCTATATTTTTAGAATTATTTGTGCTTAATTTCCTAATTATTTATTTAAATCCCCAATTTATTTTGTTAATTATCCCCTTTATTTAATAAAAATTCTCATGTTTGCAGATAAATCAAATCCGGATGAATTTTGAATATTTCGGTAGAAAATGGACCGGAATTGGGCTAAAATCGAGATTGAGCCACGTGGACAACACGAGTCATACCACCAAGCACATCCAATTGGACAAGAAGACCGATGACATGGACATATCTTTTCAAGGAGCCAATGGTGTGAAGACAAGTGGCCAAAAAAAAAAAAATGCCAACTCATCAAGGATGTGAAAATTACCATTTTACCCCTAGTGTGTTTATAAATAGGAAAAGATGACAATTGAAAAGGATGTAATTTTAGGAGTAGAAGTGAATGTAATTTAGGAGTAGGAGTAGTGTAAGGTAATGTAGATTAGGGTAGAATAGCTTATTTTTCCTTGTTCTTTTCTTTTCCCGATTAAGCTATTTTCCTTAAAGAATTTTTACTGTTTATGCTAGTGTCTTCTTTTATCATTGTTGAATCTCATTTTAATGTAAGCAATTTCAATCCAAGCTTTCGGTTTCTTCACTGTTTTCTTACTTTGTGTTTCTTCATTGTTGTGTTTAGTAATCTTTCACCATTTAAGGGGCTCGGTTTCTAGTTTCTTTGGTAGCTCTCGGTTTAACATTATTTTGCCATGCAACCTTTGATAAATCTTCTTCTAATATTCTGTTGGTGTTTCATTGCAATGTTTGTTCATGTTTCATTGTTTGCTCAACATAAATGTTAATCTTTAATGCATGTTAATCCTAGCTTCCGTTTCTTCTACTGCATGCTATTCTTCTCGGTGTTGTCCTCGGTGTAATTCTGTCTCACGATTGAGTGCACTGCTCTTGTTGTTAAGCTGATGGTAGTCGGGTTTAAGCTTGTTTCCTGTCAAGAGAGCAGTGTTGTCTGACCGGTAGATGAGGATGGATGCAGCAATGCATGACTGAACAGAGCCGGCAGCAGCATAAGCAGGCAGAGACAGCACCGAAGCAGCAAACAGGGACCAATTCATCCTCTGTTCTGCTCTGTTGTAGTGTACAGCTGCTGTGTGGTCCGTTAATGGCAGCAGGTGGAAGTTTGTAGGAATGGTGCAGTGCCTGGAACCCAAGAAAATCTGGACAGAGGCAAAAACAGCAAGAAGGAGCAGTTGCACGGCAGTAGCAGGGAGCTGGGCAGTAACAAGCAGCAGCGGACATGACCACGCCTGGACCAGCTACCAACCAAACCACCTGGAGAAGGAAACGTGCACGGTTATGCATGGAGCTGGTAGTGGGCAGAAGGCTTGGACAGGACCGAGCAACCCGATGCAGAGTTGGTAGCCTAGCAGAACCGAAACCCGTGAGCAATCAGCTGGACACATCTACTCCACCAACCCGAGCACCACGTGAAAATGCAGAAAATTAATGAGGAATAGTGTTTTGGTGGGAAAGTTACTATTTGTTTAAAATCTTTAGGCCATGTTTGGTTGCTTATTTAGGGATTAATGCATTTTTCATATAGTTAGTGTTAGATTAGTTTTTAAGATTAGTTAGATGATGTAATTAGTTTAGTTAATAGTTTTAATTATGTATTTAGATGTAGTCAATCATGTTTAGTTAGTTAATTTAGATTTAATTAGTTTCTAAGTAATTTTAATCTAGTATTAGGAATAGTTTAATTTGCAATTAGTTTAATTACATGCATTTTTTAGGTTAGTTAGATTTTAGTTTAATTAATCAGGTCTTTTCATTTATTTTGCATTTTATTTTAATTTGGTTAATTAGTTTTAATTGTTTTAATTTCTTTTGCAGGTTTTCGATTTTAAGTGCGTGGAGCACTGTAAGTAATTTTGCTCGTTTTTATTTTCTTTATTTTATAGTTTTATTATTTTATTGCTTTCAGTATTTTTAATTCTAGATTAGTTGATCACCTTTGAAAATTCATAAATTTGCTAGGATATACTTAGGATAAAAGTAACCGGTAGTTAATTAGGCTAACAACTTCTCTGAGGGACGATAACTCGGGACTCAAAATCCCATTATTACTTGGACGACCCGTGCACTTGCGGATATATACCTTTAGGGCCCATCAGTAGGTAACCATACTACCTACATGAACGTAGTGCCATGCATAAACCACCCTTTCTCCACACATTTTAAAACAGATGATATGAGTTATGATGTTATGTAAAACAAATTTGCATGGAAAATTCAACATGCAATTATATTCAAAATCATATCTTTCTCGTTTAAAATTTCACAGTAAAGTTAGGACTCGACCCCTCCTTCGGGTGATCCTGACTCACACAAAATCATGAAAATCCGTTTACATCACATATGGGTTTTAAAAAGCATGGAAATAACCATCATGCACATTTAATTAAAAACCCAGTTTAAATCATCGTCAAGATCAACATGCGAGACTAGGCAACATTTGTATATCGGCAATAACTAGGACTATGGCCATGTGTGTCCTCGTGAGTCCCTCTAGCTACACGGATCCTAGTGTGCGAGGTCTCACCCTGATCGGGAACCGCCCAGGAGGTGGGTCAATCCAACCCGTCAGTCTTATTCGATCCCACGAATCCGAAGATGCTGTATCCGAAGATACCCCGTATCACAAAGATACCGTATCCGAAGATACCCCGTATCACAAAGATACCACACGGTACATCGTACTCCATGCTACTTGCACGGTACATCGTACTCCATGGACCCATACCGCTCTAGGTACTCCAGCCCAAATGGCCTGCTTCCCACAGAGAGGTTTTGTTTCTTATATCATATCTCAATACTCATGCCATGTCTCAAAACGCACGTGCGAGCCTATTTAATCGGTGACACACAGTCTACCCGATGCTCCAAGCACGGCTCATCGCATGTTCTCATAAAAATCAGTGCGAGCAATGCTTAGCACTCTCATCAAATCAAGTAAAACTTGCAGAACCCGCTTTACATCCCCACAAGGCCGCCAACCTCATCCCTCACTCTCACCCCACTTAAGAGGTCTTTTGAGCCTGTTGGGCCTTTTGGCTGACTCCAAGGGCAGACAGCGCTACTCCATAAATCCAGTAAAACTAGTGCGAGCTAGGCTCTAGCACTCTATATATAAATCACATGAAAATCTTATAAAATTTGGTGCGAGTTAAACTCCAGCACCCTGTCATGAAAATCATGTAAAATCTGGTGCGAGTTAGACTCTAGCACCGTGTCACGAACAAGCATGTGAAATCTGGTGCGAGTTATACTCTAGCACCTATGCATGTAAAACTCTAGTGCGAGCTCTCGCTCCAGCACTAATGCATGCATCACACAAATCAAACATCGTGCGAGCTAAGCTCTAGCACGTCACATGTAAATAAAAACACGTAGGCGGCTCTGTTTCCTCAAAACAGTTTTCAAAATAATTTCAATGTTGAAAGTATGTAATGCTATGCATTTTCTTTCAAGGTTAGCCAGCCTACTCATGCATGCATTAAAATGTCTCCAGAACGAGCAAAAACCTCTTGTTCTTGCTCCTCCCAATTTTCCTAAATTCGTAAATTTTTACCCGTAACAAGGGTATTTTAGTAATTTACCCATTCGGGGCAGAAAAATTATTATTTGACCTCTAGACCCTTCAGATAATTTTTTTAAAGGACTGCAAATGAACTTAAAATTTCGTATAGTTTACCTCTAGCAGTCCGCAGAATTCCCTTACCTTATTTTCCTGTCGAGTCTGACCTTTTCTTTTCCACTGTTGTCTCGTCGCGCAGTCCGATATGCTCCCAATCAAATGCCCGGAACTGCGTATCAATATTCCTCAGGTCAGATATTATACAACTTAATTGTATTTCTTATTTTCTGGGCTTAATTTAAATCATTGGGCCCATTTACCCCTATTGGGCCCGATTGCACCTTAATGGGCCTTAATCGGCCTTAAGCCCGTTTTCCACTTAATTTTCGCTTTATCGAGGCCTATTGGGCTCACTGGGCCACCATCAATTTATTGGGCCTCGTTCTAACTCTCGAATAGCTAAATTTATTATTTACAACAATTTATCTAAATTTTCATAATTTAATTCAATTTATGCGGAATTTAAATCTCAAACACGCATAACGATGTAAATTGTTGTAAATAAGGGTCACTTACTCGAGATTCCATGCTAGTACGAAATTCGAGACTATGTTGAGCTCTTGTTGGATGCCAATTGTCAAGCTACATAATTTCATAATTTCATAATTTTTCGGGTAAATTTTCGATCAAAAATTAATTAAATAAAATATTCCAAAATTTAAATAGGGTCACTTTCGACCACTACTGACTTACCCGAAGCTCGATTGCATCACTGGAATTTTTTCCAATTTTTTTCCCTTTTTCTTTTTCCCTTTTTCTCCCTTTTTTCCTCTCTTTTTGGCTGAACCGGTTCAGTCCAGTTCGGACCCGCCGGTTCACCCCGGTTCACTCCGGTTCGGCCGGTTCACCGCCTTATCGGCCGGTTCTCCGTCGGCTTCCACCGCCAGTGGCTCCTCATGGTTGTCCGCAGCACGAATCTACCCTCGATTTTGGTCGAGGTCGCCGGAACGTCGCCGGTTCGGCTCTTCTCCCTCGGCCGTCGGAAACCCATTTCTTCCTTTGGTCCTCGCCGACGATTCCCGCCGTTTCGTCGACTGATACCGGTCTCAAAAGAACCGCCGTCGCCTGGGCTTTCAGAATCTGGCCTCGGTTCCGCCCGAATCGCCGCCGTTCGTCGCCGGTGACCATTTCTTTCCCGCGGCCTTCTCCTCCGTTTTTCGACATTCTCCGGTGTCCTTGGCGCGCGTCACCAGTGGCAGACGATTCGCCTGGCGTCGGGCTTCCTTTGCCGGCCCTCGCCTGGGCTCAACGGCGGGCGGTGGCTCGTCGGACTCCTCAGTCGGCTGCTTCGTTTTCGTTTCTGCTTCTCTTTCTCTCTCCCCGACAATTCTGATTCCTTTTTCCTTTTTTTTCATTTATTTTATTAATTATTTTTATTTTTATTATTTATTTTAATTATTATACTATTCATTAAAATACTCTATAAAAATCCAAAATATCCCTTAAAATTATTATTTTATTCCAAATTCATTTATTTAATTTTATTTAATTTATTTATTATATTTTAACCATTTTTCGGGTATAATTTCTCTGTATTTTCGGGATATTGTCCCGAATGACTTTTCGGTATATTTTTTGATTATATTCGAGATTATTTTTCCGAACTAAAAATCCCGATTAATTCCCATAAATTCATATCTTGATCAATTTAACCGAAAATAAATTTATTTCATCCTTATTGACCAAAATTTCTCAAATCCTTATTTTTAATTAATTCTTCTCATCGAATTTATACCGACTTTTGGTCTTTTGACCATTTTGCCTTTACACGTGTTCGGGATTAATTTAACCCGACTTCCCTTCACAAATACTCATTCATTTCGTATTTTAAATAAATTTGGGTCTTACAAAGAGAGAGAGAACCGAGAGGAAAAACGCGAAATCCGACGATCGGCGTCGATCAAGGCCCGGCCACCGCCAGTCGAAGGTGCGCCACGTGGAAATCGGCTAATCAGCAGCTGAATCGGCCGGTAAAATGACGGCCAGCGCCAAAAACGGAGGAAGAAAAGGAAGGGCACCGATAGCGAGGAGAGAACAGGCCGAACCGACCACTTTTCGGCGAGCTCGGACTAAACCGATCCCAGATCCGTGCATCAGACGACCCCGCAGAGCTTCTGGCAGTAGAAGCCAGCGGAGAATCGACCGGTGAGGCCCTGAACCAGCTGAACCAGATTGAACCGGCTGGACCGAACCGGGTTAAACTGGACCGAACCGATTCAGCCAAGAAAGAGAGGAAAAAGGGAGAAAAAGGAAGAAAAAGAGAAAAAGGAAAAAGGGGAAGAATTTCGAGGATACACCGGACTTTAGGTAAGTTGGTAAGAGGTCAAAAGTAATCGATTTGATTTTCAAGAAATTTATTTAAATTATATTTGATCAAAAATTAACCCAGAATTAAATATAAAATTGTGCAGTTCGATGATAAATCGTATACGTGAGACGATCAAACTTCGATTTGAGCACCATCGCATAATCTCAGGTAAGTAAAGCACATTTACGACAATTTATGTAATTATTCGCGTATTAAAGATTTATTTTACGAATTTTGGATTTAATTTCGCAATTAGTTAATTATATTGTGATTTTTGAATTAATTGTCGTAAATGATATACGGGCTGTCCAAAGAGTTTGGAACGAAGCCCAATGGGCATTGAGAGCCCAATAGACTTGAAGAAGGGATTTAATAAGTGGAAATGAGCGTAAAACTGGAGTAAGGCCCATTAAGGTGTAATTGGGCCCAATAAGAGTAAACGGGCCCAACATTTTAAATTTAAGCTCAATAAAGGTTAAATATAGATAAGTGTATTGTATTTAACCCGATAATGGTTATATGTAGCTCCGGAGATTTAATTGGGAGCAAATCGGACTAAGCAAAATTCTCTACATTGGGAAAGTCAGACCGTACAGAAAAATGAGGTAAGGGAATTTTGTAAGCGCTTAGAGATACCTGCGCGTATTTTTAGGGTTATTTACATTACGTAGAATTTCATAAGGTATCTAGAAATAGAATAACAATTTTTACGAAAATCGAGGTATATGTGAAAAATTACAATTTTGCCCCTAATTAGGAAAATTTTATAAGCATGATTTTCATGTTTTTGATATTTCTATGATTGTATTGCTTTAATTTAAGCGAATTACGGATTGGCTGGCTGTTTATTTCATGTTTTTATATGGAAGGACAAGAATTAGGTGCCAGTTGTGATTTTTGATTGGTTTTAGTGAGATTGAGCAGCCTATCATGTTTTTATGAGTTTTAAATCGTACGTGGATTACTTGGTTTTATGCATCCGTACTAGAGCATTACTCATACGTGAATTTAAATTGGATTTATAATTATTTTTAAGTCGTACTGGAGCGCTGTTTCTACGCAGATTTCACTGATTTTTATGAAACCGTGCTAGAGCTTCGTTCGTACGAGGTTTTTTTTGATATCATGAATATGCATGGAGCCGTGCTGGAGCTTCGCTCGCACAAAAATTTTATGTCATGCATATGACCGTGCTGGAGCCTCATGTAGACTGTGTGTCACAGTAAGAAGATATGCTCGCACGTGTAGATTGAGACATGGGTTGGTTATCGACATGGTTTGGGGTGGGATAAGACCTATGGCAGGTATCCCTAAACTGTGATATTGGGTTCATGGAGTACGTTGTACCGTGTATGTTACACGGAGTACGCTGTACCATGTAGTCATGACTATTGTATTCACGTTACATGATATTCTGGCGGGTAGGATTTGACCCACCTCCCGTTGCAATTGTGATACCCCGCACACCGGGATCCGTGTAGCCTGGGATCATAGGGACATAGTCCTTGATTGTTTCAATACAGTAACCTGCATGTCTCACATGATATATTTGATTGGTCTTGTTAGACTAGGGTAGACCTGAAGGAGGGGTTGAGCCTTGATTTGTGACGATTTTCATGAAATGTGGTATTAGATGAGAAATTGATGGGTTTTTTTTATGAGGATATTAATGATTTTAAAGATGTGATGAATCCCTCTGGGATTGTTTTGAAGAGTTTTACTATACCGAGCATGAGAGGTTTTACATGAGATGTTTTTCATGTTTTACATGCCGATTCATGTTTTACTATATATGATATACTTATACATGGCATGGTTTTAATTGCGTCATGCTTGAGATATAAATATTTTACATGTCATGCCTTTACCAGCATGTAGATAGTGTAGTTATCTACCTGCTTGCATTATTACCTTACTGAGCAAGTTGCGCTCACCCTTTCATTTTTGACCCTACAGGGTACATTCAGTAGAAGAGAGTGACACTAGTCTTGCATTTCGGTTATCCACTGCTTCCTATCAAGACCAGGTATACACATTCGTATAATTTTGTATCTGAACATATAAAGGCACAATAATGTACACGAATGTAATATTGGGGATGTATTTATTTAAAATAAATTGATATGTAAATGAAATATGAAAAATAGACGTTAAGGTAAGTAACATGACAGGAGGGACTAACATCGACTCATAGCCCAATTGTTAGTAGTGAAACTGTTCACGACAGGTAAGGAAATGAGAAAGCGAAAAATTTGTAGGGGTTTTTAGGAAAAATGGGTATTGACAATGACTCTATTATTACCGCATGACAACTATATAGGCCAACCTAGTCTCCATCCGATATAATCTCTGTTTTAAGATGTTGACTTTTTGATATATGTTTTATACTCAATAATGCTTTTGAAGTTCTGTATATTCTGAAAGATTCGGATCCGTCTGTTAAGGTTTCTTATTTCGATACGATATTTCTGTTAAATATGTTTTTTGTTTTACGCTTTTTATAAGTTATGTAATGTTTGTAAAGAAATGCCACCTTTTAGTATTAACCTGTTCGCTGTATGTTTTAGACACTGTGATCATTTTAAATGCATTAGTTATTGGGCTTTTCCTAAAGCTCACCCCTTTACCTTTCAGATTATTTATAGTGATCTACAACTACTACCTACTGCGTACATGACGTACGCTAGTGGATACGAGCTTCCCCAGGCTACCTTTTGTACACACATGAGGTATACATTCATATCTCTTTTCCAGACACTTTTTGTGTAGCACAGACACCTACTGTAAGCAATATGTTGTGATGTAATCTATGTGAGGAAAAATGAAATGAGTTATCTTGGGAATTGGTTTTTGGAATAACTAAATGTGATTGAAATGTATGAAATGATTGGATGATATGATTTAGAAAGCATGTCTGATAGTTGTGGATATCTAGAGTTGTTAAATCACCTTGATTGCGGGTGGGCAGACTTATATATAAGCCGTTATGCTGCCGAAATTTCTATTGACCATATAGATTTAAATTTTAAACTTAAGTATATAATCATAGATAAATAAGAAGCTGAAAGGATTGACATTTTATAGGAATGCAGTCTAAATGGATAAAGGATAAGTTAAAATTTTTTTCCAAATTTTCATGGGTCGCAGGTTGTTACAGTTTTAGGTGGTATTAGAGCGACAACTGTCTAGTACTGTCAATGTCGATGATAAGGATAAGATTACATCCTTAGTGTCTGTGCTTGTCTGGTTGTAGACTAAGTATACCTAATGAAGTTAAGATTTAATCTTTTGGTTACGCGTAGGAATTAGATCACGCACACAATGCACGGGAGAAGAGGCCATCCTCGGAGGCAAACTCAGCCACCTTCACCACCTACACCACAGCCCGAGAGCCCTAATACTCGTATTGCTCGGTTTGAGCAGCGGCTAGAGTAGCGCCTCGAGCGAGGTTTGGAGTCGATAGCCGCCATGGTTGCCCAACGTCTAGGGGTGAACGCTTTTGATTCAGGCGGTACGTAGCCTCGTGAAGGACTGAGGCCTTATATTTTGGTTATCCGTTGCTCTCCATTGCTCAGAGGTATACACACAGGAATTCTTTATGTATCTAAACATGTATTAGCACAGTAATCATTTTGAATTGTAATATGGGGGATGTAAATGTTAGCAAACATGTCATGCATAAGTACATGACTTAAACTCGCAAATGTATGAAATTGCTTTTGTTTAACTGAAATATGGATAGTAAATGATGATTAGTACTGACTCACAGCCCAACTGTTATTTGTGAGGGTTGATCACGACTAGGTAAAGAAATGAAAAAGTGAAAAACATTTATGATGATTTTTAGATGAAATGGATAAAAAAGGTCGTGACACCTACAGTCTTAAAACAGTCGCTTAAAGCATAATACTTTGGGATTTGTCATCCCCTTATGGCAAAACTTATTAAAAATCTTAGTTCTTAAAGCTAGAATCATTATCCCCTCAATGGAACTTATACTTAATCATAGTTCTTAAAACTTGAGACGTTTATTCTCTTAGTAAAACTTAAGTTTAATCATAATCGTATCTCGATAGTCTCATTAAGAAAACAATACTAAAACTGAGGAAAAGAAATCAAATAATTAAATTAATTTATTTGAAATTGATTAAAACTTAATTTATGTAAATTTTATTTAAAACTATGCAATTTATTGAGATATAAATATTTTAATGCACTTAGTGGGATTTTCAATTTTCATATAAATCGAGTACTTAAAATCTTAATCTTAGCTTAAAGTAAGTCTTATGCTTATGCATGACTCATACAAAAGGGATCATAATCCTAAATCTTAAATCATAAGCTTAGAAAACATGCTTAAGGATTTCACAAAACTCCAAGAAATCGCAATCGATTTAAATTAAAAACTTGAATGAAAATCATGCGTTTGTGACCAAATCAATTTCTTAATTTAGGTCTTGAGACGAGGATGTCTCAAGCACATGTCTCTTACCTTAAATTGCATTGCAGAAAATAGATTCAGCCTTTGAGACTACTTCAGGCTATGCGTGTATATAGCCTACTCCATCTCCCATCTTCGGATAACCTTATCTGCAACACTGTATCAATTTCTGAATTAATTTCCTTATTCTTAATTTTCTACTTAAATGTGCCTTATAAATATAATAATTAAATAATTAATTATTTCTTTATCTTAGCTTACTTTCCCCATTTACATTTTCCATCTCTTAGTTCCTTCCTTAAGTGTATCACTATTTAGGTCACTTAACATGCTTCGTGTTTACTTTCCTTAGCTTAACCAAAGAGTTTATCACACTTACGTTCTATCATACTTCATCATCAACATCATATATTATTTAAATTAATTAGATTAATCTCAATTATCTTTACAATTTCATCAACAAAGGCTAAGTTTCCTTAAATTTTTTACTTAAGTCCTAATTATGTCATCTTGCCTCATACCTTTTCTTTTAAGTTTTTAACTCCAAAAATTAATCTTAATATAACTTCATTTAACTTATTACCCTATCATAACCCTAAATTTAAGCCATTAATCTTAAAATTTTTATGGGGGTCGAAACCCCAAAATCAACTATCCTTAATCTTATTTCATACTAACCTCAAATCACCATTAATCTTCATGCATTATTCTTATAATTAAATCAACATTTGAACCCCCAAATTACACATTCTCTAACCCCAAATAACCCTTTAGATGAAATCCTAAATGGTCATCCAATCATGCCATTTCACAAACCATAAGATCAAGTATCAATTTAGCATGCCAAAATGATAAATCAAGTATCGAACTTTATTTAAATCAAACTCTTACCTTTCTTGATCTTGGACCATCCTTAAATCATGACTTTTCCTCAAGATTTTTGTTGTGATATATCACCTAAAATTAGTCTTAAAACATCATAAATCATCATGATCAACAACCTAGAAAGTAAAATTGAAAAACTCAACACGTTGTTCTTTTTGGCTAGATTTTTTCACCCTCCAGATGAACTCAGCAAAATCCCAAAAACAATTATCTTGTAGTATACTCAAAATGGAGCAATTGGTCTAAAGGGCCCTAAGCAAACTCAATCATTTTCCACCTCCAAAAAAAAAATCAAGAAATTGAAGCTACAGAGGATGCCTTGGCAAGAAGGTTTTTTAACTTGGGAGCTTCTTTCTCTCGATTTTGGTTGAAGAATGTGGGAGGCATGGACCCTTAAATAATGTATAAAGATATCTTATAAAATGGATGAGGTCCATGGTCAGATTTGATTAAGATTAAAATGCAACCAACCCTCTTAAATCATGGAAAGATGTTCGGCTGCTACAGGGGTAGATAAGGTTGGTAGTGTTTTGGCCTAATTATTTCATGGTCTTACAATCTGATTTTAGCCATGGTTTCTTAGAACATTTGTCACATTATAAGTCTACTTTAAGCCTAAATTAATGGAAAAATTTACCATAAACAATGCCATCAAATTTAGATGCATTTCTTGGCCTAACTCCCATGAACCACATGGTTTGGCCTTCAATTTTCCATCTTTATTTTGGCCACTTAACAACCTTAAATGCTCACTGTAAAACTTAATTTCACCTCTTAATTAACTTAGTTACATCATATTTTCATCATAGTCTAATTTCAAATTTATTTAAATTCCATTTAGCAAGGTTTAAGCCCCTAAATTTAAGGTGTGCCCTTAAAATGCTTGGTTGTTTTGTAAGCTTAAAACCAACCCTTGTTATTGCTTAATCATTCCATTTTTCCTTCTTAATCACTCATAAAACCTTTTAGGCTCAATGCATATTAAATTTTCCATTCATTGGATGGCATTAAGATAGCATTTTGCATGCTTCAACACTATTGCTTTAGGTCAACTTTCAAATTCCTACCTTATTGGCATAGGTAACTTAGTACTTAGTTACATTTTCTATCCCTAGCCTTAAATAATCATTTCCACTCATCAAAATTCCCTCTCATTTCATACTCCCTTAGTAAAATCATACATATAACATCACTTGTCCTTACTTAGTACATAATTTTACAAATAAGAGAGCTTCGGGTTACACCATCCATCTCAAGTCCTCGAACTCGTTCTTACTCCTTATAGCTATAGGTTCGGCCCTGAAACCATCCAAATAAAGTATCGCATTAATTAATTGAATTAACTTAGGGAAAGAACTTCAAAATTTATAGCAACTGATGCAGCACCTTAGGTAGATGCTCTTTCTAAGGCAAACACTTGTCCTTGAGCCATAGCCTACTTGCCTTTGTCAATAGCCTATCCATTATCACCCGTCTGCTGCTTAATGGGCTTGACAGCTTATTCCTGATTCAGACAATCTCTAGCAAAGTGTCCTTGCTTGCCTCAATTAAAGTAAGCATAAGTTTTGATAGAGCCATTATTGCAACCACATTACGACATGTCTCTGATCTATTGGGCCCTTCAGTTCGTGGTCTAAACCTAAAGGATCACTGCCTCTTACTTTAAAACCGACCTCTGTCAGGCCTTTAACTATTGAATCTCGTAACCTTGCCCTTATCTTTCTGACTATACTCCTACTGGGCAGTGTCAAGCTCTAACTCTATTATTTGTGCTTTGTGGAGTGCCTCTTCATAAGTATCAATATCCAATGTGGCCAAACTGAATATGATCTTGGGTTAAAACCCAACAATAAGCCTCATAATCTTGGCCAACTCATCCTTGGATGCCAGAGAGTCATATTGGCAGAGTGTGGTAAACTGTGACTCATACTCTTCCATGGTCAAGTTCCCCTCAGTCAACCATAAAAAATCAACCTACCTATACCGCCTTGCAGGCTTAGAAAATGTATTGTTTGTGAAAACTATCTAGAAATTCATCTCATGAGATCTCAAGATTCTTATTCCGCAAGAGCTTCTCAGCAGACTCCCACCAAATTTTGACCTTATCTCTGAACTGACACGCCCTAAGGCTATTACTCGCAAGTGCACGGGTCGTACAAGTAATAATGGGATTTGAGTCACGGAATTATCGTCCCACAGAGAAGTTGATCAGCCGAATTAAGTATCGGTTAATCTTACTCTAAGTATATTCTAGCAAATTATGATTTTAAAGTGAGTGATCTAATAAGGCTAAGTAAAAATACTGAAAACAATAAACATTAAAATAAAGAAATTAAAACTGAACTAAGATTCTCTTACTGAACTCCGAGCAATTAAAGAAAATACCTACAAAAGGAAATTAAAACAATTAATTAACGCAATTAAAATAAAATGCAAATATGAAAATAAAGAAATAAAATTAAACTAAACTAAAATTTAAATAAAAATGCATGTAATTAAACTAATAAAATTTGCAAATTACTTAAACTAAAATCTAATGAAAATAAAGACTAAATTAAAAATGCATGAAAAACATTTAATCTAAATTAATTCTAAATGCAATTCTTAAAATACTAAACTAAAATTAAGTCCTAAAACATAAAACCTCAAATTAACTATCAACTAAAACTTAAAACTAAAGATTAAATTAACACTTAAAAGATTAAATTTAAGCTACAATTATCAACTAACACTACACTAAGCTAACAACTAATGAAACAATCACCATAATAAAAGTGCCATAGAAATTAAACTAAATAAAATAGAAGTGGCCAAACAAGGCCTTAAGTTAATTGCAAACACCAAAGTGGTCCCGTTATGTGACACTGTTCACATATATTCTTCAGCAAATGCATTTCCATGCATTGCTTTGTCCTGCTCTCGGGTGCGTCCTCCATTCTGCTCCTGTCGTGCTGCTGCAGTTGCTCCAAACCTGTCTTGGTTGCTCCAGGTACTCACGGTTTGATGCATCCGGTCTGTCCCTACGGTCTGTCCCTGCTGCAGCTCTTGGCTACTGTCCTGGTACTGCCATCGGCTATAGGTGCAATCCCAGGATGCTGGTCTGTTTTTGTCCGACTGCTCCTGCACCCAGATGTTGCTCACAATTCTGTACTGCGCTACCATGGCCACACTGCCCAGCTGTTGTCCAGGTGCTGCACACCAATCTCTGCAATCAGCAATACCTTGCCCAGCTAGCGTTGGCTTCTTCACGCATCCACACACGCTGCCAACTCTGTCATATACAGCCCGATCTGCAACTCATCAGCAGACTTTTCTAGTTACACATCCATGGCTACACAACAATTCGGTAAGAGTGATGGATTTCAGCATTTATCAACTAGAACTGAAGGCCAAAACGGGATTCAAAATGAATATCAGCACATGAAGACAATGAACAGGACATTGATAATGAAACAGAGACAAACAGAGGATAAAAACTGATGAAGAATAAATATACAGGCTGAAATCATGCAATGCAGAGAATTAAAAACAAAATAAGAAAAGAAAAGAATAATGAGGCAAAGCAATATGAGAGATTGAAACCGAGAGGAAATGTATAAAACAGAAAAGAAAACGATTGCTGAAATTACACACTCAAGCCTGTAGCTTCATCAACGTGAAAATCCATCACCATTGGACTGCTCTAAATCCAGTTCTTACCCACATCAAAAGCACCAAAACCCAACAACATAGATGAATAAAGAGTCAAGGAACCGAATGCACAATGATAGCAACCCGAGAGTAAAAAAATATATATATAAAGATTGATAAACTAAAACATAAGCAAATTAGGGAAACCGAGAGCAATTCAACTAAGAAATCAATTATGTAAATATAACTTAACAATAAAGAACTAGTTTTTTATCAATCCGAGAACATAAAATGAAATCGATTTTTATTGAAAAATAAATCCAAGACTAGTGAGAACATAAAGAAAATGGAATGAACGGTAAACAACATGTAAAACTAATGGGGAATTTCAAAGAAAGCTTTAAAAATTAACCTAAAAACTATTCTACCCTAATTTACCTCTACTCCTAAATTACTTCTATTCTAACCTAGACTACCCCTTTTTTTCAATTGATATCTTTTTCTACTTATACACACACTTAGGGGTACAATTGTAATATTTCCATCCTAGATGTGTTGACATTGTTTGGCCACTTGTCTTCACACCATTGGCTCCTTGAAAAATAATATTTCCATGTCATCTGTCTTTTTGTCCAATTGGATGTGCTAGGCTCGTGTTGTCCGCGTGGTCCAATCTCGATTTTAGCCCAATTCCGATCCATTTTCTATCGAAATATTCAAAATTCATCCGAATTTAATTTATCTGCAAACATGAGAATTTTAATTAAATTAAGGGGATAATTAACAAAATAAATTGGGAATTTAAATAATTAATTAGGAAATTAAGCACAAATAATTCTAAAAATATAGAATTATCACAATAATTGTAAGAATGACAAGTACTAAACACAATAATTTCCCCAGTATTATCCTCAAAGAAAAAGTATAGACTATGAAATCAAAGAGTCACAATTATAAGTCCAACACTCAGAATCATTCAATCATAAGTCCTAACCCAAATTTGACTCCTCGTGAGTGTGTGAAAAATGTCAAAGTCACTTCACAGTACATTATCCGGATTAGATTATGCAAACACAGTGAACACAAAGTCAATGACATGTGATCATTCCCATAAGTTTGCTTTTCACTTCTCTCTCCACTAATGTAGTCACACTTAACTAAAGATCAATAGGAGTTCATTAAGCTTGTAATATAAGGTTGGGGCTAAGGTATGATAAAGTCGATTTAGGTTTAATTACCCCTTAACATGCATTACTTTCAGGATCTTAATGTAAGAGCTCAAATGTATTCCCCCAAACTTATTTATTTCACTAAACATTTTTTTTCTATTTTTGTATTTTTCTTCTTTTTCTTTTTTTCTTTTTCTTTTTCTTTCATTTTTTTGAACATTCACTATCACCAGATACCCATATGTACAAAGCTCAAAATATATCCCAATGACTTTCATGCTTTCGGGGTAGGGGATAGGAACAAATTATTTAAGCTAAGGAAAATTATAAGCAGGTGTATTTACAGAGAAAGTCTTATTTGGCCCAGATGGGTGACTAGGGATAAAGTATGTACAGGGATGGCTCGAAAGGCTTAAACGATCCAAAGATGGCCTAAATCATTTCCCTAATTAAGTGTGATCTAATATTTCGCCTCGAGATTAGATCAAACAAATTCTAGAATATAATACACAAAATCAACTAAACAAATGCAATCCTAAGTCCACATAAGCTTTCTCTAAATAAATATACAGATTCATGACATGACATGTGCGTAAGATGAGGAAATCACAATCAGAATCAAAACAAATTCAAGAATTCAACTTCATGCTGTTCCTATAATCATGCTTCTAAGTCAATCAAAATCAGACTTAATCATGGGGTCATATTATTGGAATATGAGAAAATTACATGCTAAGTACTAAATCATCCAAAAATCAAACAATTTCAACTCATATTTTCGAAAAATTTTGAAAAAGTTTCAATTTTTGCCCAAATTTTCAAAAAATGCTCAAGTAATATCCCCTCCCCCAAACTTAAAGTGCACAATGTCCTCAGTGTGCAGATAATATGAACAATTAAGCTCAAGAACATAGTACTCCCCTATCTGATGTTGATGAACAACTAAAGCTTTTATTGAAAGCGTAAAACTTAGAAAATAAACCTGCAAAATAAACAAAGAACGAAACAACAGAAAAGAAAAAAGAAAAAGAACTATATACAAAAAGTGAAAAGAAAAAACACAACCACTTCAAATGCAGCTGAAGAAAACAACACTCAGCAGTAGGGCAAAGAGTAGGAGGATTAGCCAGAATGGTGATAGAATGTTAACAGTTAAATCCTCTTTAGCTCTATCTACTTCCCTCCTTCTTTCAGATTTCATGTGCTTAAGCCTTATATCCTCATTAATCTCTATCTTAAAACACTCTTCAGACTCATCAGAGAGCTTCAAAGGTTTGAAAACATTAAATTTCACTTCCTGATCTAGGACTCTCATAGTTAACTCGTCCTTCTGTACATCAATTAAGGTTCTACCAGTCGCTAGGAAAGGTCTGCCTAGTATAATGGGGACTTCCTTGTCTTCCTCCATATCCAAAATAATAAAATCTACAGGGAAAATAAATTTATCCACCTTTACTAGTACGTCCTCAATGACCCATTTTGGATATTTAATAGATCGATCAACTAGCTGAAGGGTCATTATGGTAGGCTTGATATCCCCTATTCCTAACTTTTGGTAGATAGACAGAGGCATCAGATTGATACTGGCTCCTAAATCACACAGGGCTATACCAAAGAACATATTTCCAATAGTGCAGGGTATGGTAAAACTCCCTGGATCTTTGAGCTTGGGGGGTAATTTCCTCTGGATAATTGCACTACATTCCTCAGTTAAGGCCACCGTCTCATAATCTTCCAATCTTCTTTTCCTAGAGAGGATATCCTTTAGAAACTTCACATAACTTGACATTTGCTTTAAAGCATCTGCGAAAGGAATGTTGATGTGAAGCTTCTGAAAAACCTCAAGAAATTTAGCAAATTGTTGTTCCAGTTTTTGATTTTGGAACCTCTGAGGAAAAGGTACTGGTGGTTTAACTAGAGGCAATGTAGTGGGAACCTGCGTAGAATCAGAGGACGAGGAAGGTAATGAAGAAGAAGAAGGTATATATGAAGAAGCACCTAGCTTTGTTTCCTTTGCAACCTGATCCTGATGTTCCTGCTCCTTCTGAGCTGCCTCCTTAGAACTTAAGGGTTTATCAACTATGGGTTGTTCAGGTGCAGACTTATGTTGTGGCTCATCTAGCTCTCTGCCACTCCTAAGGGTGATGGATCTAACATGTTCCTTACCCTCCCTTTGCTTAATAGGATTAACTTCAGTGTTACTAGGAAGGGTCCCTTGAGGACGTTGGCTAAGAGCACTAGCTATTTTTCCAACCTGAACTTCTAAGTTCTTAATTGAGGCAACTTGATTTTGCAGGATAGTCGTGAACATTTCCTCAAGCAAGGGCTTCTTCTCAGCTGCTGGTGCATGGTAATGTTGGGGCTGCATGGGTTGTGGTGGTGGTGGTGGTGGTGATGGATGATATTGAAATTGAGGTGGGGATGGATGATGTAGTGGATGGTATGGAAGTTACGGCTGTGGTGGTGCCTGAACCGGTGAAGCTTGAAAACCAAGGAGTCCTACAGGTCTAGAGTTAGAAGTTTGCCATTGGTTTTGGCTCCAGGAGAACTTAGGATAGTTCCTCCACCCTGGATTGTAGGTGTTTGAAAAGGAGTTGTTCTGTTGCGTTTGAGAAGGGGCAACATACTGAACCGATTCTAAGTTGAGCGGACACCTATCTACAGAGTGGGTACCACTACACAGCTCGCAGGAAAGAAAAGGACTTTGGACAGAATAGACAGGGTTATGACTAGTGGGAGGATTATGTTGGGTACTAAGTGACTCTACCTTCTTCGTAAGGTTAGCGATTTGAGAGGTCAAGGTAGACAGTGTGTCGAGCTCATAAATACCCGCCGACTTCTTTGGCATTTGCCTCTCCGAGGACCATAGATAGTTGTTAGCCGCCATCTTTTCTAACAACTCGTAAGCTTCTTCCTCTATTTTACACATCAGGGCTCCACCCGCAGCAGCATCAATAATAGTCCTATTTTGGCTTGTAAGTCCGTTGTAGAAGGTTTGGACTTGCAACCACAAAGGTAGGCCATGGTGAGGGCACTTCCTAAGAAGCTCCTTATATCGTTCCCATGATTCATAAAGAGATTCAGAGTCGTACTGGGCAAAGGAAGATATATTACTACGGAGTTGGGCCATTTTAGAGGGTGGGAAAAACTTAGATAGAAATTGATGGGTAACTCATCCCATGTAGAAATGGATCCTGGAGGCAGGGAGGTCAACCAGTGTTTCGCCCTATCCCTAAGTGAGAAGGGGAATAATCTAAGTCTAAGCGCATCATCAGATAATCCATTATGTTTGAACGTGTTGCACAAGTCCAGGAATTGCCCAAGGTGAGCATGTGGGTCATCGTGTGGAAGCCCACTGAACTGTAAAGAAGTTTGAATCATCTGGAGGATTACCGGCTTAATTTCAATGTTATTTGTAGGGATAGCTGGTGGCCTAATGCCGGAATAATATCCTCCAATCGTCGGCATTGCATAATCTCCAACGGTTCTAATTTCCCTATTTTCTGTCATTGTATTTTGCAGTGGAGCTATAAATTTTCTAGAGTCCTTTCGAATTTTTCTAAGAGTACGTTCAATTTCAGGATCTAGAGGAAAGTAATCAAAACTCTTGGCTCTACGCATGCAACATCAGAAAGTCCTAAGAATTTTTTTTTTGAATTTTTTTATTTTTATTTTTTATTTTTTAATTAAATAATCTAGATTAAACTTCTAAATATTAATAACCTAAATATTTACAAGCTAGAATTACACCTAAGCATAATTTCACCGATATTAATTAACGACTAATTAAAACTTCCCCGGCAACGGCGCCAAAAACTTGACACGCCCTAAAGGTATTATCCGCAAGTGCACGGGTCGTATAAGTAATAATGGGATTTGAGTCCTGAAATTATCGTCCCACAGAGAAGTTGATTAGCCTAATTAAGTACCGGTTAATCTTACTCTAAGTATATTCTAGCAAATTATGAATTTAAAGTGAGTGATCTAATAAGGCTAAGTAAAAATACTGAAAACAATAAACATTAAAATAAAGAAATTAAAACTGAACTAAGATTCGCTTACTGAACTCCGAGCAATTAAAGAAAATACCTACAAAAGGAAATTAAAACAATTAATTAACGCAATTAAAATAAAATGCAAATATGAAAATAAAGAAATAAAATTAAACTAAACTAAAATTTAAATAAAAATGAATGTAATTAAACTAATAAAATTTGCAAATTACTTAAACTAAAATCTAATGAAAATAAAAACTAAATTAAAAATGCATGAAAAACATTTAATCTAAATTAATTCTAAATGCAATTCTTAAAATACTAAACTAAAATTAAGTCCTAAAACATAAAACCTCAAATTAACTATCAACTAAAACTTAAAACTATAGATGAAATTAACACTTAAAACATTAAATTTAACCTACAATTATCAACTAGCACTACACTAAGCTAACAACTAATGAAACAATCACCATAATAAAAATGCCATAGAAATTAAACTAAATAAAATAGAGGTGGCCAAACAAGGCCTTAAGTTAATTGCAAACACCAAAGTGGTCCCGATATGTGACACTGTTCACATATCTTCTTCAGCAAATGCATTTCCATGCATTGCTTTGTCATGCTCTCGGGTGCGTCCTCCATTCTGCTCCTGTCGTGCTGCTGCAGTTGCTCCAAACCTATCTTGGTTGCTCTAGGTACTCACTGTTTGATGCATCCGGTCTGTCCCTGTGGTCTGTCCCTGCTGCAGCTCTCGGCTACTGTCCTGGTACTGCTATCGGCTATAGGTGCTATCCTAAGATGCTGGTCTGTTTTTGTCCGACTGCTCCTGCACCCAGATGTTGCTCAGAATTCTGTACTGCGCTGCCATGGCCACACTGCCCAGCTGCTGTCCAGGTGCTGCACACCTATCTCTGCAATCAGCAATACCTTGCCCAGCTAGCGTTGGCTTCTTCACGCATCCACACACACTGCCAACTTTGTCATATACAGCCCGATCTGCAACTCCTCAGCAGACATTTCCAGTTACACATCCATGGCTACACAACAGTTCGGTAAGAGTGATGGATTTCAGCATTTAACCACTAGAACTGAAGGCCGAAATAGGATTCAAAATGAATATCAGCACATGAAGACAATGAACAGGACATTGATAATGAAACAGAGACAAACAGAGGATAAAAACTGATGAAGAATAAATATACGGGCTGAAATCTTGCAGTGTAGATAATTAAAAAGAAAATAAGAAAAGAAAAGAATAATGAGGCAAAGCAATATGAGAGATTGAAACCGAGAGGAAATGTATAAAACAGAAAAGAAAACGATTGCTGAAATTACACACTCAAGCCCATAGCTTCATCAACGTGAAAATCCATCACCATCGGACTGCTCTAAATCCAGTTCTTACCCACATCAAAAGCACCAAAACCCAACAACATAGATGAATAAAGAGTCAAGGAACCGAATGCACAATGATAGCAACCCGAGAGTAAAAAAATATATATATAAAGATTGATCAACTAAAACATAAGCAAATTAAGGAAACCGAGAGCAATTCAACTAAGAAATCAATTATGTAAATATAACTTAACAATAAAGAACTAGTTTTTATCAATCTGAGAACATAAAATAAAATCGATTTTTATTGAAAAATAAATCCAAGACTAGTGAGAACATAAAGAAAATGGAATGAACAGTAAACAACTTGTAAAACTAATCGAGAATTTCAAAGAAAGCTTTAAAAATTAACCTAAAAACTATTCTACCCTAATTTACCTCTACTCCTAAATTACTTCTATTCTAACCTAGACTACCCCCTTTTTTCAATTGACATCTTTTTCTATTTATACACACACTTAGGGGTACAATTGTAATATTTCCATCCTAGATGAGTGGACATTGTTTGGCCACTTTTCTTCACACCATTGGCTCCTTGGAAAATAATATTTCCATGTCATCTGTCTTTTTGTCCAATTGGATGTGCTAGGCTCGTGTTGTCCGCGTGGTCCAATCTCGTTTTTAGCCCAATTTCGGTCCATTTTCTACCGAAATATTCAAAATTCATCCGAATTTAATTTATCTTCAAACATGAGAATTTTAATTAAATTAAGGGGATAATTAACAAAATAAATTGGGGATTTAAATAATTAATTAGGAAATTAAGCATAAAAAATTCTAAAAATATAGAATTATCATGAACATGTAGGAGGCCAGAGCAACTCTCTCAGTAGAGCTGTAACCCATATACTTGTACATTTTCTCCAGTTATTTCACTAAAGATTTGGCCTCATCAGATACTTCACCCCCTCGGAATGTAGGAGGATCCATCATTTGGAATTAGTGCAGTCTATTCATATTCTGGTCGACCGCATCACCAGGCGGTGGAGCTGGTACTTGTTACAGTGGAACAGCTGGTGGTGCATTTATTGGCTGCTGTGAAGGTGCAACCTACTGCTACGGTTGAGCAGCTAGAGCTAGAGGTAGTGGATTAGCAACATGGGCATGCTTGTCACGACCCTCAACTTAACAAAATAATTACAAATTTTTCGCATTTTCATGCGTTGTTTATTAATCATCTTTACCTCGATCATGATTAGTTACACACTCAACAGTTAGGCTGTGTGTCAATGTCTACCTCATCTATCCATAAAAATTTAATTTTAAAAGTAAACACTTTTATAAATACATCAGAGTTACTGTTTACAAGTGTTTACATTGCTTTACATCCCCAATGTTTACATACAAAATGCTACTATGCTATGTCTAGTTTAGATACAAAATAATTTAAGTGTATATACCTTTAGCGATGGGATGCAGTGGATACCAAAAAGGATAAGCCTCGAGTCACCCACAATCTATACTCAAAGCTTTGTAGAGAGGGGGAAAATAAAAGGGCTGAGCAAACCACAGGCTCAGTAAGGCAATCATGCGAACAGGTAGATACTGCACTATCTACGTGACCGTGATGCCATGGTCAAAACATACATTTCCTCGTTTCTCAAATTATGAGTTCATGTTTGTGTTAATGGTATGTAAAGCATTCATGCTATTCAAATCCAGTGCACAATTCAATTCAAAATATGGTATAAATCATCATGCATATTTCACAATAAAGCATGGCATTAATCATCATGCATATTTCACAATAAAGCATGGCATTAACCATCATGTATTTTTCATAATAAAGCATGGCATTAATCATCATGCATCGCTGCACTTTAAAACCATTAACGAATCAACATCTCAAAACCATCCAACACTTGTCAGGTCTCAGCCACTCCCTCGGACTGTCTTGACCCACAAATCATTTCAAACATGGATTTATTCTCAAAGCAATAGACATGTGAGATAGGCAATTTAATAAGGGTAATAACCTGTAGGACTATGGCCATATCCTGTGATACCGGCTACACGAATCAGGTGTGTGGGATATCACCACTATCTGCTTTCGCATAGGAGGTGGGTTAAATCCAACCCGTCGATCCATAGCAGATCTAGTTCGAAGACGGCATATCACAATCTCAACACGGTATAACGTACTCCATGCTACCTGTAAGGTACAGCGTACTCCGTGGACCCACATGAACACATCATATCATGCCACATCTCAACCGCGTGTGTGAGCCTATTTAATCGGTACGACCTCTTGTCTACCTGAAGCTCTTAACACAGCTATCAACATGTCAAAATATCACAAATGCACGTTCGAGCCTATTTAATCGGTGCGACACCCAGTCTGCTCGAAGCTCCAAGCATGACAAGAAATAAGGTGGGCATCTAATGTGAGCTAAGCTCCAAGCACCATGCCAAAACCAATATGAAATCCATGTGAAAACTAGTGCGAGCTAAGCTCCAGCACTCATGCATATAAAACACATTAAATCCCGTGCGAGTCATACTCTAGCATACTTTCATTCCCACGAAAATAATATAGGCGGCTCAATTCTTTGAAATGTATGGTTAACAAGAACCAAAACCACTCATTTCTTTTATAATTCATTTCAAATGTTAGCCAACCTACCAATCACTTGCTAAAAAGCAATAAATCATGATTTTCAAAGCATTATGCTTTTATTTTCATGCATATTTCTCAAACACCTAACTTTTACCCTTCAATCACCCAATATCAGTTCCTAACATCTCATGCATTCTAGCAACATATTTAAGCACCCAAATTGCGCACAGATATCTCTAAGAGTCCACAGAATTCCCTTACCTTGATTTCCTCGGGTGCGACTCTCTTCCTTTACGCTTACGTTCTTATCTCGACTTGCTCCGGTGTATTCTTGGGAGCTGTAATTCATCCATCAAACACTTAAGTTAATGCTTTTAACTCTTATTCAACTATGCATTATCCAATGCCTTAAAAACACATTTTTACCCCTTGTGGTAAATCTCACAATTTATCCTAAAATCAATACCTCCAATTCATACCCACAACAAAGTCATCATCTTAAGATAACTCATTCATCATTAATACCTCAACATTTCACTTTCTCCCACTAGACCATTTCTAGGTTATAGTGGATTATTTACTTTCTAGGTTATTCCTATCATTCATATGTACATTAAACAACTCTAAAATCAATATCCAAACAATGTACTTGAGTTATTTCATTAGAAAACTCACCTAGCTTGATTTCCTCTTTGCTCCAAATAGAAATGTATCCTTTATCCTTCAATCCAACAAATGAGGAAATGCCTCCAAACTATGTTTTTCTTCTCTTTGATGTACACAACTTTGCCTCTAATAGTCTTCCCTCAAATCTTCTCAAAAATGGTCAGATTTAGAGAGTAAAATCTAGGTTTTGGGTTTGAAATGGAAGGAAATGGTCTTTGTCTCGAAATTGCAGATCTAACTGCTCCATATTTATAGAATTTGCTTGATGAGATCGATCTGTATTGGGTAGAGATTGATCTAATCCTCTTAAAATCCCTATTTTTCATGACATTTTGAAGTAGGAGATCGATCTGTCGAGTAGGGGAGATCGATCTGCTTCAAACAGAAGATTAAGGAGATCGATCTGGTCTTGGGGGAGATCGATCTGCTTCCAACCCGAGAGCTAAGGAGATCGATCTGTTCTATTAAGGATCGATCTACATTTTACAGAATGTGTTAGGAGATCGATCTGGGTCAATTGGAGATCGATCTGTCCTGTTCCATATCTCAATATAGGAGCATTCTGGCTCTTCCAGATCGATCTCTCATCCTATGAGATCGATCTGGCCTTCATATTTACAGATTTTCTGCAGTTTTTTTGCAGCAACTCATACTCAAACATCCTTAATTTGCTGCCATAGTCATTTTCTCATCCGATCACTTTTGAGACTTGAAAACAGCATCCATTAATATTTCATACATATTAAAACTTGTGTAGAATCTTTTTATAACCTAAGGTACATAATATAAACAAAATGGAAGTGCATAACTCATGCAAATCTTCCTTCCACTATACCACACTACTCATATTCTATTCCACTCACATTATTCACATGTTTAAGTCTATTTCTTAATATTCATACGTAATGCAACTTGTACATACAATCACAACTCTTATTACATGTGTGTTGACACGCCCAAAAGGTATATGTCTGCAAGTGCACGGGTCGTACAAGTAATAATGAGATTTGACTCCCGAGTTATCATCCCACAGAGAAGTTGACTAGCCTAATTAACTACCGGTTAATCTTACCCTAAGTATATCCTAGCGAATTATGAATTTTAAGTTGATGATCTACTAAGGCTAATTAAAAATACTGAAAACAATAAACATTAAAAACTAAAGAAAATAAAATTGAACTAAGATTTGCTTACTGAACTCCGAGCAATTAAAGAAAATACCTACAAAAGAAAATTAAAACAATTAATTAACGCAACTAAAATAAAATGCAAATATGAAAATAAAGCAATAAAATTAATTAAACTAAAATTTAAACAAACTTAAAATAAAAATGTATGTAATTAAACTAAAATAAAATCCTAAAACATTTAATATAAAATTAACTCCTAACTAAAAATTAAGACTAAAAATTAAATTAACATGCAAAGATATTAAAACTAACCTACCATTTTACTTGATTAAATTACCTAACTAACAACTAACAAATGCATGAAAATACTTATGATGTATTAAACTAAAACATGACTAAATTGAACTATGGCCAAACATGGCCTTAACAATTTAAACCAGCCCCATGTCCCTCTAAACACTGTTCACTTCTTCAATTTGCATTTCTTTTCTAGGTGCTTCGGTTCCAGCTGCTTTGGTTCCAGATGCTGCCAGGCGTGCTTCTGCTCCATGCCTCTCGGTTGTCCTGTCATGCCTTTTGTCTTCTTTCCTAGCTGCTCTCGGCTATGCCCTTTCCCGCTGGTATTCCCCGTTCTCAACTTGTACTGTCTGCTCTGTAACGTTGCGCCATCTCCATGATTGTCTTCTGCCCAGGTGTGTTGCTTCTGCATCCATTCCTGTATGGTCCAGCAAAGTATAAGCGTAATTCGCAGCTTGGCCATGTGCTGCCCAAATGAGTTCCTGCACTCTGCTATACAGGAAGCTAAATTATAGTAGACATGTTCTGCTGTACTGCTCTCGGTTTCAGGTCACGACTTCTGCTCCTGCATTTTCTGTTAATCATGCTCCCAGCTGTTGTTCTACCCGCGTGCTGTTGTAGGTCATCAGTAGTTTCATCCTCATGCAGCAAACTCATATCGATAATCTGCAACAATTCCTTCCAGCAACTTGCACAACATTTTGTTTCTGTAATGGACCCTTATCTCCTGCACTGGACTGCCACAACTTGCTGCTGCCCGCTGCTCTAGCTGTCCACTTAATACTGATGCATTAACCTTACCTCGTGCCTCACATAACCCAGCAAAAACAATGAGCAATGCAGATTACAAATAATCCCAGAATTGAACAGTACTAATGCACTTAAACAGATCCTAACGGAGTATGCTGTTAATCCCCGATTACTCCCATGATGAACTCAATCTATGTTCTGCAATGAATGGTGACAGTAAGTAACAAAGCAAGGTAAAATCAATAACTAAATAAAGGAAAGATAGGAAATGCAGTGATGAACAAATGCAAAACCGAGAAGAATGAATAACATGCATTAGAACATAACAGAAACTATCGTTAATATGCAGTAAAATGCAGAATCAGTGAAATGCAGTTAACTAAAAATGAAAAGAAATTCAAATAACAGTGGATTGCTAACTAAAAACTAAAAAACGAATAGAACTAAGTGAAGATCAACAACAAAAACAATTAACCCAAGTTATCACTACTCGTAAATCACACAAATTTGAGAAACTAGCACTCTTGGGTTGCTTCCAATCTTCCTCCTACTGCTGTGATCTCACCTTACCATTGATGTGGAAATAATACCTAGCACCCAACCCGCATTAAAACATCAGAATCAAAGACAGTGATGGATGAAATCGATTAGCTCGAATGAATATTGAAGAACAAAACGTATGAACAAACCGAGAGCAAATAAAAAATTAAATTGATTGCCATGAACAGTAAAAACAAATTATTTATTGGAAAAAGAAAACATTTGAAAATTTAAAACAAGCTTTAAAATTAACCTAAAACTATTCTACCTTAAATTAAAACTACTCCTAAATTTCTCTACACTACTCCTAACCTAGGCTCCCCTGTTCAATTGCCATCATATTCTATTTATACACACACTTAGGGGTATAATAGTAATGTTTTTATTTTTTTATTTTTTTTCATCCTAGATGAGTTGGCATTGTTTGGCCACTTGTCTTCACACCATTGGCTCCTTGAAATAAATATTTTCATGTCATTTGTCTTTTTATCCAATTGGATTGATAATTCTATATTTTTAGAATTATTTGTGCTTAATTTCCTAATTAATTATTTAAATCCCCAATTTATTTTATTAATTATCCTCTTTATTTAATTAAAATTCTCATGTTTGCAGATAAATTAAATCCGGATGAATTTAGAATATTTCGGTAGAAAAATGGATCGGAATTGGGCTAAAATCGAGATTGAACCACGTGGACAACATGAGCCTAGCACATCTAATTGGACAAAAAGACAGATGACATGGAAATATTATTTTTCAAGGAACCAATGGTGTGAAGACAAGTGACCAAACAATGTCAACTCATCTAGGATAGAATATTACAATTATACCCTTAAGTGTGTGTATAAATAGAAAATGATGGCAATCGTAAAAGGGGTAGCTTTTAGTTTTTAGTTTTTTAGGTTAAACATTTATTTTAGGTTTTATTTTTCTTTAAGCTTTTTATGTTTTCGGCTGGTGACAGCAGCCACCATTGTCTATTTTCTTCTAAGATTTATTCAGTTTCCATTCATTGTTATTTTACTGTTTAAGTTTTAATTTATAGTTATTATTTTTATTTTGTTTGCTCTCGGTTTCCTATTTTTTTTATCCTCTCGGTTCCCTTCAAGAGTTTTACTTTGGTATTTCCAGCAACTCATTTTGTCAATTCAGGAGGTTGCATTCGGGGTCAGGCATCTTTATTCTGTCTCCTGCTTGTTGATTCTGTTGCTTTGATGTGGGATGATGCACCGCATCTTGCCCACATCAACCGCATAGTGGGAATAGGTAGGAAAGGCAGTGAAGGAAGCACGGCTCGGGAGTGTTCGGTTTATATTGTTGAAGTTCTCGGACAAAGAAGGAAATGGAACTGCTATTAAATTATTTCAGTTTATAATTAGTTGCTGCTTGTTTCTTTGTTTTATTCTTCCTTTATTTTACCCTGCATTTGCATGTCTTTCCTTTATTCGGTGTTTGCTCATAGTTAGAGTAGGATATTTACGTTTTCAGCATTTAGTTATGTCTCTGCATTTAGTTATATACTGCTGATGGTGGTCCTATCATCAAAGTCCACGCGCACAAAGATCGGCCAATCAGAGACCGCCATGTGTCAAACACAAGATAAGCCACGTGGCTGTTACAACGACAGAGCCCATGCGACAGAGTAGCTTGACATGCGACAGAGTCTCGAGGCGATAGAGACTCTATCGCGTAGGCTCATGCGGCACTGTATATCGCTACAGACCTCTACCGCATACTCTGCTACAGACCTCTACCGCATATCCTGCGACAGACCTATGCCGCCAGCTCTGCGACAGACCTCTACTCCAGTACTGCGACATAACTCTACCGCATAGACCGCAGCAGAGGTCCACACATGAACTCTGCCGCCTGCCAGACTCACCCGCAAGTTGTCTAGCCCCGAAATGCGACAGAGTGCTCAATGACTCTGTCGTAGCCCAGACATGCGCCTGGGCCTTAGCTTGAACCGACCCAGAAGAAACCTATAAATACCCCAGGTGAGTACTTGAAAAGGGGACGGAAAAAAGAAGACTCTCTTGATTCTGAAGAGCACAATTCCCTTCTTCATATATATAAAACTTCAGTTTTCTAACTTAATCATCGGAGTGCGTGTGTAGGGACAAATCCCTGCGCCTTCTGATTCCTGTTGTTTTTGCAGAATATACGAGGAACACGTGGAAGAAATCTCATCGACATCACCTTTTTGTCGTTAGCACAATTTGAATACGTGGAAGTTGTAATCTTGTTGTCATTTTACGAGGCAACATCAATTGGCGCCGTCTGTGGGAATCAGAAAAAAAAGTCAGATTCCCTATCAAAATGGTGAGGACACGTTCTACAGCAGAAGTGACAGGGGAGCAGAATTCTGTGAGTCCCCCTGTCAGGGCAGAACAAAGACGAAGACATAGTGAGAGGGAGGACAGAGGAGCCTTGGTTTCTCTAGAGGAATTTGAGACTCTGAAACGCAAAAATGAGGAGACGACGACAACGTTGAAAGCTATGGTAAGCTTTTTCAGAGACGCTCTCCCCCAATTCAGCTTACCCCATGAAGTGCAGCAGTTGGTGGGGGAAAACATCCCAAGGCAGACCTATGAAAGAGGTCAACCCTCCACCCTGGTGAGTGTTGGACAAGGGGCAGGAGTGCCAAATGATGCCACGGGATTGGCCCCGAACTCTACCGCATTTCAAAGGAATCACCCTGGGGCAGGGTTACGGGAAGTGAATACTACCGTTGACCCGATGCGTCAGAGCTCTCCCGCGGTAGATAGGCGACAGAGCTCACCCGCGGACCGCAGACTTCAGAGCTCTCCCATGGCAGATAGGCGGCAGAGCTCACCCGCGGACCGCAGACTTCAGAGCTCTCCCGCAGCAGATAGGCGACAGAGCTCACTCGCACACCGCGGGCGGCAGAGCTCTCCCGCAGCAGATTGGCGCCAGTACTCGCCCACGGTCCGTAGACTTCACAGATCTCCCACAGTAGGCATACCGCAGAGCTCACCCGTGGACCGAGGGTGGCAGAGTTCGCCCGCAGCACCTGTGCGGTAGAACTCACCCGCAACAGAAAGGCGGCAGAGTTCTCCCACATGGCGCAACCTTTCTCCCGTTGAGTTGGAACATGAGTTAGAAGAATATAGAGCTGGGGAGCAACGAAGACAGAAGGGTTCGAACCCACGAGACGGTCTCGAAATGTCGAGTCTCAGAATGGGAGGTGCTGGAAGGGGTGCTAATCAGTCAGACTCTTCTAGACCCGAAGGGACGGGACCGTACTCAGTTCGAGGGTCAAAAAATGTGGAGAAAGTCGTCCAAAGGATCTTGGAAAAGAGAAAACTGGTGTCCTCGGACGATAGCCAAAAAAAGAGGATTCCGTTTAGTCCAGAGATCATGAACAAACCTTTGCTGAAGAAGTTCAAAATGCCTTCCATGACCACTTATACCGGCAAAGCAGACCCCTATGACCATATACAAAGTTACGAGTCCCTCATGCTGCTGCATGGGTGGGAGGACGAAATTATGTGCAGGGCTTTTTCTCTCACACTGTCCGGGCACGCTCTGAAGTGGTTCAACGGGTTGAGTGAAGGTTCAATCTCCTCCTTCGACCAATTGAGAAATGAATTTCTGAAAGTCTTCATGATCCACAGTCAGAGGAAGAAGGACGCTACTTATCTACTCACTCTTAAATAAGGAAATAAAGAATCCTTGAAGAGCTTCGTAGACCGCTTCCGAGATGCAACCTTGGAGGTGGAAGATCTACCGGTGGGGGTAGCCATGGCTGCAATGTTGCAAGGGACGAGCTCTGAAAAGCTGCAAGAATCCCTCTCTCTTGATCAGCCGATGACACTCTCCGACCTCTTTGCGAGGGCCAATAAGTATGTGGCCCAAGAAGAGGTGATAAAGATGATACAGCCCAGGGAGGCAAAGGAAGGAAAGAAGAGAGAGAGAGATGCTCCCGAAAGAAGCTCTCCAAGACCCGTGAGAGTAGACAAAGCCCCTAGGCTCAGGTATGAAGGTTATACCAGGTTGAACGAGCCTCGCACCGCGGTACTGGCAGCTATCGAAGGGGCAGGATTGTTGGAATTCCCCAAGAAGAAGATGGGAGATGTAGGACGAAATTCTGATGCCTAATGTGAATTCCATTGCGCTCACGGCCACCCGACGGAGAGATGCAGAGATTTAATGGATCAGCTAGAGAGACTAGCCAGAGAGGGGAAAATCAACCGCTTCTTGTGGAGAAGTGAAAGACCCCGTTATCCTCCGCGTGACCAAAGGAATGATCGTCTGCGGACTGGGACAAATAATGATAACAGAAGAAATAGGCCAAGGAACGAAGCATTTAGGCCTACGATCCCCCGTGCCAATCCGCCAAATAACGAACCTACCGCCCCGGCAATAAATGTTATTGCAGGAGGGGAATCGATGGCGGGAAGCTCCTCTACTTCCCGTAAGAGTTACGCAAGGCAGGCATATCAGGTTAACGTGGTAATGGAGGAGAGAGCAGATGAAGAGCCTATCATGTTCACCCCAGCTGACAAGGGTGACATCGTCATGCCCCATGACGACCCAATGGTGATATCCGCAATAGTGGCGAAACACCCGGTGAGCAGAATCCTAGTCGATAACGGGAGTTCGGTAAACCTAATCTATTGGAATTGCTTCGAAAAAATGAGCGTATCCGAAGATAGGTTAAGGCCTGTCATGACGCCACTATACGGATTTACGGGCGAAAGGGTGAAGGAAGCTGGGTCCATAGAGTTGCCTGTGACTCTCGGTGAAAACCCAAAGGATGTGACCCGGTAAGTATTATTCATGGTAGTAAGGTCAACCTTCGCTGCTTACAACATAATCCTGGGTAGACCTGTACTGAACGACATGAGGGCGGTGATATTCTCTTGCTATCTGTTAATGAAGTTTCTCACTCCCAACGGAGTCGGGCAAGTGCGAGGAGATCAGAAGAGCGCCCGCACTTGTTATATCGCTTCTACCGCCAACAAAGGAACACAAAGAAAGGAGACTTTGTGCATAGAGGATCCGCCCAAGCCTCAGCCCGTAGAGGAAACGGAAGCCATTGAGCTAACAAGGGGAGATGGAGAGAAGAAGGCATTCATAGGGACTCAGCTAAACGAACAAGCAAGGAGTGAGATAGTTGAATGCCTGAGAGAAAACTCGGATGTTTTCGCTCGGACCCCAGCGGACATGCCCGAGATTAATCCCAAAGTGATCTACCACGAGCTCAATGTTTTACCCGGGCACAAGCCTGTCAAACAGAAAAAGAGAAATTTTACCCCGGAAAGATAAAAAGCAATTAATGAAGAAGTGAATAAACTCCTAGACGCCGGATTCATCCGAGAAGTCTACTACCCTGAATGGCTAGCCAACGTGGTAATGGTAAAGAAATCTAGTGGGAAGTGGCTAATGTGTGTAGATTTCACTGATCTGAACAAAGCCTGCCCTAAAGATTCGTACCCCCTACCCCGGATAGATGGACTAGTGGATGAAACTTTCGGATATGAACTCCTCAGCTTCTTAGACGCCTTTTCCGGATACCACCAAATCATGCTTCACCCAGAAGACGAAGAGAAGACTTCTTTTATAACCGACGACAGAACATATTGCTATCGGGTAATGCCGTTCGGTTTAAAGAACGCTGGAGCTACATATCAGCGAATGGTGAACAAAGTATTTAAAGATCTTCTGGGAAATACCATGGAAGCCTACGTGGACGATATGATCATTAAGAGCCGAGCAGGAGAGTCTCATGCTCATCAGATGTCCCGGGTATTCAAGGTACTGAGGAGATTCAATTTGAAGCGAAACCCCGAAAAGTGCTCATTCTGGGTAAGATCAGGGAAGTTCTTGGGCTTCATGATCACTGACAGGGGTATCGAGGCTAATCCCGAAAAAGTGTAGGCAGTCATTGACATGAAACCCCCAACCACCGTAAGAGACGTCCAGAGATTGACAGGCAGAATAGCAGCTCTGAATCGTTTTTGTCAAAGTCAGCAGAAAGGAGCTTGCCTTTCTTCAAAACTCTACGGGGAGGAAAGAATTTTGAATGGTCGGGAGATTGTCAAAAGGCTTTCGAGGACATCAAAGAATATCTAAAGCAGTTACCTTTGTTGACAAGGCCCCTAGAAGGGGAACAATTGTACATGTACTTGGGAATCCGTGATTTCGCCGTCAGTGCGGTGCTAATAAAGAAGGATGAAATGGTGTACCGTCCCATCTACTATGTGAGCAAAGTACTGCTAGACCCAGAAACCCGCTATCCGCTGGCCTAAAAGCTAGTGTTAGCCCTTGTGATGGCCTCGCATAAGTTGCGCCCTTATTTTCAGGCTCACCCCATCACTGTCTGTTGAGTTAATGTATTTTGAAATGACAAAACAAGTTAATACAATAATGTTAAAATGGTATACAAACATGTTTAGAAGATATCAGGATCAGAACTTAGAGTTCTGCTGATGAGAGATCGATCTGGGGTATGAGAGATCGATCTCCTGGGTTTATACTTGATGAGAGATCGATCTCATGATGGAAGAGATCGATCTGGCAAGCCTTAAAAGGGTGTAAAGGGTTTAAGGTAAAAAGAGATCGATCTACCAGGGTTAAGAGATCGATCTCCTCTAAGTCAGAGAACTTAGGAGATCGATCTGGTAAGGAAGAGATCGATCTGCTCAAAGTCAGTGAGCTTAAGAGATCGATCTGGTGTATTGAGAGATCGATCTTGCCTCAAACAGAGAGGATAGGAGATCGATCTGCCTATTCGACAGATCGATCTGCCTCTGCCTATTCAAACTAACAGATCGATCTGGTAATGTATGAGATCGATCTCCCTGTGTATTTGTGCTTTGTCATTGCAGGATTTAAAACTAGGAGATCGATCTGGCCAAGATAGGAGATCGATCTGTCTGACCACTGGAGGTTCCCAACGGCTATTTTCTTCAAATCTCAACGGGAAAAACTGCATTTAATGCTCCAACTACCCAACCTTCAGTATATAACCAAGCATTGAAGACAAAGCATAAAGAGAGACTATCACTGAACATTCCAAACATTCTCAAGCTTTAATTCTTTCATTCCTTGTATCCCTATTGCTCATTAATTGAGATTTATTGTACAAGCTTAAGTACTACAAGCTTTGTTAGTCCTACCCACTGAAAAGCCTTATTCTGTATTCATCCACACCTTAAAAGAAAAGAGGATTGTTCCTCAGTGAGTGTTATTGTAAAAGGGTGAATACATTTTCTGTATTGCTAAGGGTAGAGAGGTTATTCCTTAACCTGAAAAAGGAACTTTGTAAACTCTATTGAAAGAGAGAAAGAATCCACTTGACAAGAAGGTCAAGGAGAGAGGACGTAGGCAAGAGTTGGCCGAACCTCTATAAGTCGCTGTGTTTGTTTCTCTTTCCCTCTCTTTGCATTAAAATTGTTATATTGCACTGTTTTATTCATTATCATTTGTGTTTAAATTGTGATTAATTTAAAATCTGCCATAATTGTTAGAAAACCGATTCACCCCCCCTCTCGGTAGAGCCAACAATTGGTATCAGAGCTAGGACTCTTTAATCACGTAGGAACAACTTCCTAAGAGTAGAAACGATCAAATGGCTCTTAACAATGTAACAACTAGTTTGATAGGAGAGGGGCACTCCACGGTTAGACCTCCCATGTTCAATGGTGAACATTATTCATATTGGAGGACTAGGATGATGCTATTCATTCAAGCAAATGACTATGAAGTATGGAGAATTATAGTTAAGGGACCTCAAATCCCTACAAAGAAAATAGAGGGAAGAGATATTCCCAAAGAAGAAGATGAATGAGACTCTAATGACATTAAATGTGCACAACTAAATGCTAAAGCTATGCACACATTATTTTGTGCTTTAGGTCCTAATGAATATAATAGAGTATCCGGGTGTGATAATGCCAAGCAAATATGGGATAAATTGGCAATAACTCATGAGGGTACAACCCAAGTGAAGGAGACAAAAGTAGGTATGCTCACACATGATTATGAGCTTTTTAGGATGAAGGAAGGAGAATCCATTAGTGATATGTTCACTAGGTTTACAGATATAATTAATGGATTAAAATCTTTAGGAAAAATATATTCTAATATTGAAATGGTAAAGAAGATTTTAAATAGCTTACCTAAGTCATGGGAAGCTAAAGTAACAGCAATAGAGGAATCTAAGGATCCACACACATTGTCCTTAGATGAATTAATAGGTTCCTTGCTAACTTATGAGATGAAGCTTAAAAGAAATGAAGAGCCACCCAAGAAAGTGGGTGTTGCTCTAAAATCCACTGCTGAAAAGGAAATTAAAAATGAGAGTGGCAGTGAGGAGGATATTGAGATGGCAATGTTTGCCAAAAGATTTAATAAATTCATGAGGATGAGAGCTAGCAATAGCAATAGGAGAAACAATAGGAGAGAACAATAGGAAGTAGGTAGAAAAGACTCTATTGTGTGTTACGAATGTAAAAAACCTGGACACATAAAATTTAACTGCCCTCTTCTCAAAAGATCCAATGATAGGTTTCATAAAAAGAAGGCAATGGTAGCAACATGGAGTGACAGTGACTGCTCCGATGATGAATCAAATGAGGACATTGCCAACCTATGCTTCATGGCAATTGATGATGATGAAAAGGTAACTTCTAATATCAATGAATACTCTTTTGATGAACTGCAAGATGCATTTGATGATTTAGCATTAGAGTATGAATCTATGAGCATGAAGTATAAAAAGTTAATATCGAAATTAAAAAGGGAAAATGAGATAATGTTAAAAGATAAATTGGAATGTGAGGAGAAACTAGAGATTGCAAATCTAGAAATTGGTGATCTTAAGGAGAAAAATAGCAATTTACATAACTCCTTTAATAGATTTCACATGGGGCAACAAAAGCTAGATAGCATGTTAGAAACCCAAAGGGCATTTTTTGACAAAAATGGCTTAGGGTATAATGCACAAAGTAGGGAGACCCATCTTAAGAGTTTTATTGCTAGGAAGAGCATGAATAAACCTGAAATTACTTGTTCATATTGTAATAAGAAAGGACATAAGTCACATTATTGCACTATAAAGATGAGGAATCTTAAAGGAAAAATTGTAAAAAGGATATGGATTCCAAAAGAGGTAATTCATTCCAAGGACTGCAATGCATTAGCAAAATGGATCCCAATGGGATCAAGAATTTCATTTACTAACCTCCAAGGACCCAAGAGAATTTGGGTACCTAAGACTTGAGTGTGTTTATTTTTTTGTTGTAGGTGATTGAGCATAGCCACAAAGCTAAAACAAAAGAAGCTTGGTACTTAGATAGTGGATGCTCAAGGCACATGACGGGTGATAAAAGCCATTTCAATTCCTTCAAATCGAAAATTGGTGGAGAAGTCACTTTTGGGGACAACTCCAAAGGCCAAGTGGAAGGAAGTGGCTCAATAGGTAATGATCATTTCTCTTTAGAAAAAGTATTACTTGTTAGGGGTTTAAAGCATAATTTGCTAAGCATTAGTCAACTTTGTGACAAAGGTTACAAAGTAATTTTTGATTGCATGAAATGTAATGTTATAGATCCTAAGTCAAATAAAATTCTTCTTCTAGGTCATAGGCAAGGTAACATATATATAGTCTACCTTAATGAACTCAAAAACGAAAACATATGCTTAATGGTAGATAACAAAAAGGAATCTTGGTTATGGCATAGAAGACTAGGTCATGCTAGCATGCATGTGCTATCCAAATTAGCTAGAAAGGATCTAGTTATAGGCTTACCCAAAATATCCTTTGATCATGAAGAAATATGTGAAGCTTGTGTTAAAGGAAAACACAAGAGAACAACCTTTAAGGCTAAGAATAGTGTATCCACCACTAGGCCTCTTCAATTACTGCATTTAGACTTATTTGGACCAACTAGAACCACTAGCCTAGGTGGGAAACACTATGGTTTTGTAATAGTTGATGATTACACTAGGTACACTTGGGTGTTCTTTTTGAGAGTAAAAAATGAAGCCTTAGAGAAATTCATAACTTACTCAAAGGTGACTCAAAATGAAAAAGGATATACAATAACAAGCATTAGAAGTGATCATGGCAAAGAATTCGAAAATATAGGATTTGATGAGTATTGCAATGATCAAGGAATTAGTCATAACTTTTCAGCCCCTAGGACACCACAACAAAATGGTGTAGTTGAGAGAAGAAATAGAACTTTGGAAGAGATGGCTAGGACCATGTTATGTGAAAATAACTTGCCAAAGTACTTTTGGGCTGAAGCTATAAACACATCATGTTATATAATCAATAGAGCTATGATAAGACCCATGCTAAAGAAAACTCCTTATGAGCTCTACAAAGGTAAGAAGCCTAATATTAGTTACTTCCATCCTTTTGGCTGCAAATGCTTTGTTCTAAATAATGGAAAAGATAATTTAGGAAAATTTGATGCCAAAAGTGATGAGGGAATATTTCTAGGATATTCATTGAATTCAAAGGCTTATAGAATTTATAACAAAAGAACATTAATGGTTGAAGAATCTATTCATGTTGTATTTGATGAATCAAATAATATATCTAAAGATTCAACCAACAATGATGAAAATGTTGAGATATTTGATGAAGGCTTAGAAGATGACTTTCTAGAAAAGCTTGATTTGAAGAAAGAAGATGAAGAAGAAATAGAAGTTTTAGAAAGAGAACCTAGAGCACCAAGAGAGTTAGGATATGTAAAAGATTGTGAAATAGTAGGAGATCCAACTCTTGGAGTTAGAACTAGGTCATCCTTAAGGAATATGTGTCAATATATAGCCTTTGTATCTCAAATAGAGCCTAGGAATGTCAATGAAGCCTTAGAGGATAATAATTGGTTCCTAGCAATGCAAGAAGAGTTAAATCAATTTGAGAGAAGCAAAGTATGGAAACTAGTTCCAAGGCCTAGTGATCACTCTATAATTGGAACTAAATGGATATTCAAGAACAAAATGGATGAAAATAGTGTGATCATAAGGAATAAGGCTAGGCTAGTTGCTCAAGGCTATAGACAAGAGGAAGGCATAGACTATGATGAAACATATGCACCGGTAGCTAGATTAGAGGCAATAAGAATGTTACTTGCCTTTGCATGTTATAAAGATTTCAAGTTATATCAAATGGATGTAAAGAGTGCATTCTTGAATGGTTTCATTAATGAAGAAGTCTATGTAGAGCAACCTCCCGAATTTGAAAATCATGAATTTCCTGAACATGTTTTCAAATTGTCTAAGGCACTTTATGGGTTAAAACAAGCTCCTAGAGCTTGGTATGAAAGGTTGTCAAAGTTCTTAATAGAAAAAGGATTCTCAAGAGGAAAGGTAGACACCACATTATTCATCAAAAATAAAAATAAGGACTTACTAGTTGTACAAGTATATGTAGATGATATTATTTTTGGTTCAACTAATGAGTCTTTATGTCAAGAGTTTGCTAAGATCATGCAAGGGGAATTTGAGATGAGCATGATGGGAGAACTCACATTCTTCTTGGGACTTCAAGTGAAGCAAACAAAGGATGGAACTTTCATCAATCAAGCAAAGTACACCAAGGACTTGCTCAAGCGATTTGGAATGGAGAGTTGCAAACCTCAAGCCACTCCAATGGGCACCAACATCAAGCTTGACAAAGATGAAGGTGGTAAGTGTGTAGACACTAAACTCTATAGGTCTATGATTGGATCATTGCTTTATTTAACTGCAAGTAGACCAGATATATTGTTTAGTGTATGCCTTTGTGCTAGATTTCAATCCTCTCCTAGGGAATCACATCTATTGGCAACTAAGAGAATTTTTAGATACCTCAAAGATACTCCCTCACTAGGACTTTGGTACCCCAAAGACTCCACTTTTGCCCTTCATGCATTTTCAGATGCTGATTTTGGAGGATGCAAAATAGATAGGAAAAGTACTTCAGGTACTTGCCAATTCTTAGGAAATAGGTTAATTTCTTGGTTCTCCAAGAAACAAAACAGTGTAGCTCAGTCCACAACTGAAGCTGAATATATAGCAGCTGGTAGTTGTAGTGCTCAAGTGTTGTGGATTAAACAACAAATGAGAGATTATGGTATTGACATGAAGCAAGTCTCAATTAAATGTGATAATACCAGTGCCATTAATCTGTCTAAGAATCCTATTCAACACTCCAGAACCAAGCACATAGAAATTAGACATCACTTCCTTAGAGATCATGTACAAAAAGGGGATATAATCTTAGAGTATATTGATACTACACATCAAATAGCTGATATATTCACCAAACCTCTTGATAGAGATAGGTTCTGTATCCTTAGAGGTGAATTAGGACTCATGAATATGCCTTAGGACTTTCATGTTGTAAAAATCTTGATTTCAAGTTGATTTTTAAAGAGTTTTTGCAAAAATTTTCTGGCAAAGAGGATGAGAGATCGATCTCCTTGTGATATAGATCGATCTCCATGCTTCTATCAAGCCTAAATCGTCAAGGTTAATCTAAGAAGATCGATCTTCTAACCATAAGATCGATCTCCTTACGTCTCTGTTTAAAGGCAGATCGATCTGTCCACACGACAGATCGATCTCTTCAAGCTTCCGCATTCTATAGATCGATCTTTGCATTTGGCAGATCGATCTGCCTAAGCCTATGTTAAACGACAGATCGATCTGTGTGTAACAGATCGATCTCCTTAAGCCTCTGTTTGCGACCAGATCGATCTGTCCCTACGACAGATCGATCTCTCTTCGCTTCTGGGAGTACCAGATCGATCTGTCGCCTCGACAGATCGATCTCCTATGCCTTGGAGTATAAATACCCGCGAAAAATCCCCAAATCTCCCAAAACCTAAAATTCAAATTCTCCAATTCCCTCGCATCCTCTTCTTCAATTCCTCCTCAGATCGATCCTCGTACGGTCTTCCTTGCGTCTCGGTGTCAAATTCCGGTATAGTAACCTACATTTCTCACTGATTTTCTCAAATCCTTCTTCGATTTGTGTTTGTTTTGCGTCTAGGGCAAACCTAGGTACTGTTTTCTTTTTGTTGAATTGAGAGATCGATCTTGCCTCAAACAGAGAGGATAGGAGATCGATCTGCCTATTCGACAGATCGATCTGCCTCTGCCTATTCAAACTAACAGATCGATCTGGTAATGTATGAGATCGATCTCCCTGTGTATTTGTGCTTTGTCATTGCAGGATTTAAAACTAGGAGATCGATCTGGCCAAGATAGGAGATCGATCTGTCTGACCACTGGAGGTTCCCAACGGCTATTTTCTTCAAATCTCAACGGGAAAAACTGCATTTAATGCTCCAACTACCCAACCTTCAGTATATAACCAAGCATTGAAGACAAAGCATAAAGAGAGACTATCACTGAACATTCCAAACATTCTCAAGCTTTAATTCTTTCATTCCTTGTATCCCTATTGCTCATTAATTGAGATTTATTGTACAAGCTTAAGTACTACAAGCTTTGTTAGTCCTACCCACTGAAAAGCCTTATTCTGTATTCATCCACACCTTAAAAGAAAAGAGGATTGTTCCTCAGTGAGTGTTATTGTAAAAGGGTGAATACATTTTCTGTATTGCTAAGGGTAGAGAGGTTATTCCTTAACCTGAAAAAGGAACTTTGTAAACTCTATTGAAAGAGAGAAAGAATCCACTTGACAAGAAGGTCAAGGAGAGAGGACGTAGGCAAGAGTTGGCCGAACCTCTATAAGTCGCTGTGTTTGTTTCTCTTTCCCTCTCTTTGCATTAAAATTGTTATATTGCACTGTTTTATTCATTATCATTTGTGTTTAAATTGTGATTAATTTAAAATCTGCCATAATTGTTAGAAAACCGATTCACCCCCCCTCTCGGTGAGCCAACACTGTCCTGACGGATCAACCGTTAAGACAAATCCTCCATAAGCCTGAACACTCAGGAAGACTAGTGAAATGGGCAGTGGAACTTGGAGGATATGATATCACGTTCCAACCCAGACATGCTATCAAGGGTCAAGCTTTGGCGGATTTTATAGTAGAATGCACTAGCCCGAGCGACAGCGACGAGAGGGAAACTCAACCATGGTTGCTGTATGTTGACGGGGCATCAAGTGCAAACGGAAGCGGGGTGGGTGTAGTCTTGATATCGCCAGAAGGGAAATCCCTGGAATACTTCTTACGGTTTGGGTTCCCCAGCTCAAACAACATAGCGGAGTACGAGGCCTTAATAGCCGGGATGAGGTTGGCCGACAAACTGCAGGTTCACCACTTGGTAGCACGTAGTGACTCTCAATTAGTGGTAAACCAGTTCAATGGACAATATGAGGTTCGAGAACCGATGTTGGCCCCTTATCTGAAGAAAGTCCAATATTTGGCACAGGCTTTTAAAAGCTTTCAGCTGATACAAATTAACCGGTCCAAAAACACACATGCTGATTCATTGTCCAAGTTAGCCTCTTCCAATGAGACAAGAGGAAGAATAGTCAGGGTGGAGAGGCTCGAACGGCCTAGTATCGAAGAGGTCGAAGTGTGTGACATTGAAACAGGAGATGACTGGAGATCCCCATTCAAGCAGTATCTCACTGAGGCTACACTCCCCCAAGATAAGGACGAGGCTCGTCGCTTAAAAATACGAGCGGCGAAGTTCACACTAATCAACGGGGAATTGTACAAAAGGGGATATTCGTCACCCTTGTTAAAGTGTCTGGGACCGGAGCAAGCAAATTACGCCCTAGCTGAAGTGCACGAAGGGATTTACGGTGAACACTTCGGAGCTAGAGCCCTTGCTGCCAAGATACTGTGATCAGGATTCTACTGGCCAACGTTAAAGAAAGATGCAACGGACCAAACCCGTAGGTGTGACAAATGCCAAAGGTTTGTGCCTATCACAACAGCCCCAGTGACCCCTTCTCAAGGTACGATACAGCCAATTCCTTTTGCACAATGGGGGTTGGATATTCTAGGGCCTTTTTCGTTAGCCACGGGTCAACGAAAATTCCTATTAATCGCCACCGACTACTTCACAAAGTGGATTGAAGCAGAGCCTTTAGCTACAATCACAGAGAAGAAAGTCGAGGCAATGGTATGGAAAGACATTATCTGTCGATTCGGAATCCCACGCATCTTAAATGTCGACCATGGAAAGCAATTTGATTGTAATGCCTTCCGCGAATTCTGTACCTCGACATTCAACTAAGGATCTCTTCGGTGTCATATCCTCAAGCCAACGGACAGGCCGAAGCCAGTAATCGGACTATTCTTCATGGGCTGAAGACCAGGCTAGACAAAGCTAAAGGTGCATGGGTGGACGAATTGCCTAGTGTTTTGTGGGCATATCGTACCACTAGTCGGGTGTCTACCGAAGAAACGCCGTTCAGTCTCGTGTATGGCACTGAAGCGTTGATCCCCGTGGAAATTGGAGCACTGTCACCCAGGATGGTGCCCTTAGTAGAAGAAGAGAATTCACAAGCACTGAGGGAAAGCCTAGATCTACTTGATGAACATAGAGAAGCCGCGGCTATTCGATTGGCATCCTATCATCAAAGGGTGGCCAACTACTATAATAACCGGGTGAGAGACAGACCAATGTCTGAGGGAGATCTAGTGCTCAGAAAGTCGCAAATCACGAATGCCTTGAAGGAAGATGGAAAATTCAGAGCTAACTGGGAAGGTCCATTCAGAATCAAACATAAGATTGGGCCCAACACCTGTATCCTGAAGACTTTACAAGGGAAGAAAATAGGGAAAATGTGGAATTCAAATAACTTAAAACTGTATTTGAATTAATCGCTATATTTTCTTTCTTGAACGTTATAATCTCATATTTTTTATACTATCACAAGATACTATTATTGTCATACGTTTCCAGCTGTTATATATCTAAATTCTGTGACAGGATACAGAAGAGTCGTAAGAGCCTGAGGCGCTATGCGTCACTGTGGCCAGGCGTATATTCAGACGAGCCGTAAGAGCCTGAGGCGCTATGCGTCACTGTGGCCAGGCATATATTCAGACGAGCCGTAAGAGCCTGAGGCGCTATGCGTCACTGTGGCCAGGCGTATATTCAGACGAACCGTAAGAGCCTGAGGCGCTATGCGTCACTGTGGCCAGGCGTATAATCAGAAGAGCCGTAAGAGCCTGAGGCGCTATGCGTCACTGTGGCCAGGCCTATAATCAGAAGAGCCGTAAGAGCCTGAGGCGCTATGCGTCACTGTGGCCAGGTGAATAATCAGAAGAGCCGTAAGAGCCTGAGGCACTATTCGTCACTGTGGCCAGGCGTACAATCAGAAAAGCCGTAAGAGCCTGAGGCGCTATGCGTCATTGTAGCCAAGCGTACAATCAGAAAAGCCGTAAGAGCCTGAGACGCTATGCGTCACTGTGGCCAGGCGTACAACCAACAAGCCGTAAGAGCCTGAGGCGCTATGCGTCACTGTGGCCAGGCGTACAACCAACGAGCCGTAAGAGCTTGAGGCGCTATGCGTCATTGTGGCCAGGCAACAAAAATATAAAGGCTGTAAAAACTGAAGACGCACTCGCGTCATAGTAATCAGGCCTCAAAAAACGATATGTTTATACAAAAAATTCTTTATGAAAATATATCTTTCTATCAAGAATTGGGGAGCATACACAAATATATACAAGCAAAATAAATAAACAGACAAGGGATGATAAATGACAAATAGAGAAGTAATGCGATATGAAGCATGAACAAAAATCTGGATTTCATTTCATTCAAAAATCATTACAAGTAGATCTTTAGTAGATCTTTACAAGTACATTCGATAAAAGTAAAAAATCAAAACAAAAACTACAAACAACTATCTAATCTTCAGGAGGAGGCTGGGGATCAGCTACAGACGGACCCTCGCTCCCTAAGGACTGCTGACCCTCCTCGCCGTCCAAGTCAAGAAGAGCGCCAATAGGCTCGGGAGCACCGTCCGGTCCGCGGGCTCCCAAGGACCGGTGAGGTTGGCGAGGTCATCTTGGGCAGCCCTCTTGAAAAGCTCATCCGCAGGTTCAGCCCCAGGTTCGTACTTAGTCCAGTCAGGGGCCTCGAACAGCATCGCCTTGTCTATATACTGGAGCTCGAGGAATTCTTCGCCTTCCCTATGCTTCTCTAACCATGATCGAGCGAGGTAAAATCCGTATTTCACATAAGGATTTGAAAAATCCTCCTTCCGCCTCAAGCAATCCTTAGAAAGCCGATACTCCTTCACGGCTTCTGCCCTGATGTCGTCAATCTCCACTCGGGTCAATGAAGGAGTAGCCCGACTTTCTAACTCGGCGACGTAATGTTCAAGCTCCTGATTACGAGTAAGAAAAGACCCGTAGTTGGACTGCATACGGTCCAGTTCGGCATGGGCCTCTTGGAGATCTTCATGAAATTTACTTGATCGGGCCGCCTCGACGGTAAGATCCCCCTTGGCCTGGTCCAAATCCTGCCGTGCCTTTGAGAGCTGTTCCTCTAAGTTTCGTACCACGTCCGGAAGTTTGGACAAGTTGTTGACAGTGTTCGATAGCTCCATGACCTTGTCCTTCAACTCCTGAATTTCCTTATCAACTCGCTCCCGATAGGCCCGGTGTTGAGCGTTGTTGGCCACGGTCCTCTGAGCCAGCTGCAAAGAAATACAAAAAGTCAAACTCAAAAGCATAGCAAAAAGAAGTTAAACGAAAAAGAATATGAAACTTACCCTTATCACTTCCATATCAGCCAAGTCTTCTCCCTCCGGATAATTCCTGAATATTCTAGCCTCGTCCCTCGGGAGAATAGTAGCCCAACTCAGTCGGGAAGCTACCCTGGGAGTGTCCAAGGTATTGTTGTCGTGAACTCTCGGGTAAACCCGAAACTCGGCCCCCTTCATGATAAAACCACCGTCCACAGGGTAGGACCTCTCATCAATGGGGCCTACCCTCGGGAGAATTGGCCTAGTCGCCATTGATGCCTCGATATACAAGCGCCTCCGATTCTTTGGCTGGGATGAAATTATGTTGCATTCAGCACGCTCTTCGGAACGAGACCGTCCAGATGAACCAGAAGCCCCCCGTGACGATGAAGGGACTCTCCCTCTATCCCGGGTGGGTTCTCTTTGTTCCGGAGGAGGAGGAGGAGGCATCACTTGCCTAGAAACGGGTGGAGTTCGGGCCCGAGGCAACTGAGGAGGGACCGGCGCCTCGCTACGAACATCATCAGCTAAACGAGGCCTCCTTCTAGTGGGATCGCTAGACGGACCGGCCTCTGAAATTTGACGCCCCAGGGATCGTCGAAAGTGACTCATATCTGCAAAAAAGAAAGAGAACAAATAAGTGGTCAAAAATATGATCAGAATCAGCAAGCAGTAAAAAAGAATAAAAAGTTACCATCAGGAGAATCAAAATGCTCCTGAAGGGACTCTATATTTATTGTATCGTCATCAGGGAGCACCATGAAAGTTGAGCCGAACCCTTCCCAGCCGGTCAGGTCAGCTAAGGGTTCGCTGCCAGAACTAGATTCTACATTGGTACTCCCTATGTCTTCCTGTGGCCTAAGAGGTTCGTGGTTCAATTCGGGAGAAACTGAAGGTGAAGGATCCGAAGAAGGGACAGAAGGGCCGACAATAGGAATAGAACCCACACCCCAGCCAGCTAATATCAAATTTTCATTTAATAAAAGGCTGTCAAGATTAACGGGTCTATCGACTAATAACCTATCAATGTCTGAGGCCAACTGTTCCCTAAGAGTAGCAATCCGAGGGCCCTTGGGGATTTCACGCCTAGTCTCCCAACGAGTAGGGAAATCCAGGCCCCCAGGCATCTCCACAACAAGCCACTCCGATTCAAAACCGTGGAGCTTATTAGCGGGTTTCTCAAATAACCTGTTCTCAAAGCCAGGCTGGTACACCCGCTGAAGTGAGTAAGGGACTAGACCAGGGCTACCTCAAAATCTGAAAAAGACATCGAGAAGGGGAAGAGATGGAGAAACGCCCCTTAGGTGGCAATGCACGGTAAACCCTATTAACTGCATCCATGCGTGAGGATGCAGTTGTCCGGGGGCAACCCTATGAGTCCTAAGGAAAGAAGCCCCAAAGTCGGACAACGGGAAGCGGAGTCCTAATTCTAAGGCTGCCCTAAAAATAACTACCCCGTCGGACACACGACGTATGTCACTCTCTTGAGGGGTGGGAAGTCTATAGGAGTATCCCTCGGGCAAAGGAAACCTAGATACTAGGTCTTGGAAGTCGGCTTCCTTCAAAGTCGACTTGACTCCTAGATCTATTTGTTTTCCTACACCATGGCCAGCCATTTTAGAAGTTCGGGGGAAATCAAAAATAATTATGGACGACAGAGTATACCTAAAAGGAAGACAGCAAAAGAACGGGCGACAGAGTTTCAAGATGTGGCGGCAGACTTGTGACACAGTAACATTCACGCGGCAGAGTTGTGGGAGAGTAGCGACAGAGTGTGAGAGAATCTGCAAGAGAGTGGTCTTCGCGAGAGAACTCAATAGCGATTGTGACAACAGGGACCAAGTATATATAGGCGCGCGGCTGCGCCACACTCGCGTAAGGATCCGCCCCGACCCAGGAAAAGCAAATCCGGACCCAGATCCTCTTTCGCAGGAAAAATTCCTACCAAAGAGTGGGGAGCAATTGATGGTGGTCCTATCATCAAAGTCCACGCGGACAAAGATCGGCCAATCAGAGACCGCCACGTGTCAAACACAAGATAAGCCACGTGGCTGTTACAGCGACAAAGCCCATGCGACAGAGTAGCTTGACATGCGACAGAGTCTCGAGGCGATAGAGACTCTGTCGCGTAGGCTCGTGCGGCACTGTATATCGCTACAGACCTCTACCGCATACTCTGCTACAGACCTCTACCGCATATCCTACGACAGACCTATGCCGCCAGCTCTGCGACAGACCTCTACTCTAGTACTGCGACATAACTCTACCGCATAGACCGCAGCAGAGGTCCACACATGAACTCTGCCGCCTGCCAGACTCACCCGCAAGTTGTCTAGCCCCGAAACGCGACAGAGTGCTCAATGACTCTGTCGCAGCCCAGACACGCGCCTGGGCCTCAGCTTGAATCGACCCGAAAGAAACCTATAAATACCCCAGGTGAGTACTTGAAAAGGGGACAGAAAAAAGAAGACTCTTTTGATTCTGAAGAACACAATTACCTTCTTCATATATATAAAACTTCGGTTTTCTAACTTAATCATCGGAGTGCGCGTGCAGGGACAAATCCCTGTGCCTTTTGATTCCTGTTGTTTTTGCAGAATATACGAGGAACACGTGGAAGAAATCTCATCGACATCACCTTTTTGTCGTTAGCACAATTTGAATACGTGGAAGTTGTAATCTTGTTGTCATTTTACGAGGCAACATCAACTGCATTTTACTTCATAGTCATGGTAGTTGTTATTTGCTGGATTAGGAAAAGCTTGTTGTTGATTGTTCGGCATAAAGATTGATGAAGCTAATCATAGGAGCATAGTTAACGACATGGCAGCATGATAGCATTTAGGTGCAGTCTCTGTTGTGCCCTGTTTCTAGTTTTTATTACTGTTCAATATGGATGTCAACATATAGTTTGTTCTCATTGCTTCTTCTGTTTCGGGTTGATGAGAGTGATCTGTTTAATGCTGATTAGTGACTGATAATTGATAGTAGGTGGTATCACTCAAAGCAATTCGGGATTTCTTGATTCTCGGGTTAACAGTCAATACAATTGTGTTTCAATTCTGCAATTATTTTTTTTACCGTTGCTAAGTTTTCATTATAAGTTTTGCTGTCTAGGATGAGGAGAAGGCAAGACCATGCGCACCCGAAGCAAGCACTAGTAGGCATTCATTAGAAGGAGCAAGGCAGCAGTACACCGTACCAGGCAGCAAGAGCAGAGGTTGAGAATGAACCTGCAGTACATGAACTCATAGTGAAACGGGCAGCAATGGCCAGCGCCTGGATGCAGCAGTGGCCAGGCCACGGACGAGCAGCAAGAGCAGAGGCACGCGGACAGCACCTGATGAAGGAAGCAGAGCAGCAGATGACCGATGCACCAGAGCAGAGACCTCGGTGCAGAGGACGTGGGCAGCACTGGAAAGCAGAGAATGAAACTGCACTGCACAGAATGTGTGTTGCTGAGTTTAGCTGACTGTTTCCGCGGGTACATAGTTGCGGATAGTGACAGGAATTTGCAGCAAGGATGAAGCAATCTGCTGTACACAGTGGAGGTCGTGTGATGCAAAGGCAGCTGGACAGAACATGATTTTGCAGAGGACGTGGGCAGCAGGGAAAGGAAACAAATGGTGAAGAAGACAGTGCAACAGTGGCAATCGGGACCACTTTGGTTTGGCAAAATTGATAAGGCCATGTTTGCCATTTTCCTACTATAGTATCTTAATTCATTTTTGCATTCAGTTTTAGTTATTCTGTTATTAGTTAGTTTAGTTAGTTTCTCAAATGCATATATTTGCTTTGCTTAATTAGTTTAATTTAGATTTAATTAGGTCACTAAGTAATTTTCATTCTAGCATTAGAGAGTTGCTTAATAAATAATTTAGATAAATTCATTTTATGCATAATTAAAATTCCAAAAATTGTTTCATGCATTAGTTAGATTTTAGTGTTAACTTAGTATTTAGAGTCACCTAGGAGTAATTTTAGATTCATTAGCTTAAATTAATTTGCAATTTCATTTTATTAGATCTTAGGTTAGTTCAATTTGCAATTTTTATTAGTTTAATTACATGCATTTTTAGGTTAGTTTAATTTTAGTTTAATTAATCTTACTTTGTTATTTCCATATTTGCATTTTATTGCGTTAATTAGCTTTAACTGTTTTAATTTCTTTTGTAGGTATTTTAATTGCGTTGAGCACTGTAAGAAATTTTGCTCGGTTTTTATTTCTTTATTTTATAGCTTTTATTATTTTATTGCTTTCAGTATTTTCAATTCTAGCTTAGTAGATCACCCTCTTTAAATTCATAATTTGCTAGAATATACTTAGGGTAAGATTAACCGGTAGTTAATTAGGCTAACAACTTCTCTGTGGGACAATAACTCGAGACTCAAATCCTATTATTACTTGGACGACCCGTGCACTTGCGGATAAGATACTCTTAGGGCCTCGTCATGGATGTCTAGGCTCATGTTGTCCGCGTGGTCCAATCTCGATTTTAGCCCAATTTCGGTCTATTTTCTACCGAAATATTCAAAATTCATCTGGATTTAATTTATCTACAAACATGAGAATTTTAATTAAATAAAGGGGATAATTAACAAAATAAATTAGGGATTTAAATAATTAATTAGGAAATTAAGCATAAATAATTCTAAAAATATAGAATTATCACACCCCCAAACTTGAGCTTTTGCTTGTCCTCAAGCAAAACAAAATAATTGTAGGAATGACAAGTACTAAACACAATAATTTCCCCAATCTTATTCTCAAAGAAAAAGTACAGACTATGAAATCAAAGAATCACAATTATAAGTCCAACACTCAGAATCATTCAATCATAAGCCCTACCCAAATTGGATCCCTCGTGTGTGTGAAAATTTCAAAGTCACTTTAAAGTACATTACCTGGATCAGATTATGCAAACATAGTGAATGCAAAGACATGTGATCATTCCCATAAGTTTGCTTTTCACTTCTCTCTCCACTAATGTAGTCACACTTAACTAAAGATCAATAGGACTTCATTAAGCTTGTAATGTAAGGCTGGGGTTAAGGTATGATAAAGTCGATTTAGGTTTAATTACCCCTTACATGCATTACTTCTAGGATCTTAATATAAGAGCTCAAATTATTTCCCCCAAACTTATTTATTTCACTAAACATTTTTTCTATTTTTGTATTTTTCTTCCTTTTTCTTTTTCTTTTTCCATTTCTTTCATTTTCTTTTCATTTTTTCTTATTTTTTTTCTGTTTTTTTTTTAACATTCACTATCACCAGATACCCATATGTACAAAGCTCAAAATATATCCCAATGACTTTTCATGCTTTTGGGGTAAGAGATAGGAAAAAAGTATTTAAGCTAAGGAAAATTTATGCAGGTGTATTTACAGGGAAAAACTTATTTGGCCCAGATGGGTGACTAGGGATAAAATATGTACAGGGATGGCTAGAAAGGCTCAAACGATCCAAAGATGGCCTAAATCATCTCCCTAATTAAGTGTGATCTAATATTTTGCCTCGAGATCAGATCAAACAAATTCTAGAATATGATGCACAAAATCAACTGAACAAATGCAATCCTAGGTCCACATAAGCTTTCTCTAAATAAATATACAGATTCACGACATAACATGTGCGTAAGATGAGGAAATCACAATCAGAATCAAGACAAATTCAAGAACTCAACTTCATGCTTTTCCTATAATCATGCTTCTCAGTCAATCAAAATCATACTTAATCATGGGGTCATATCATCGGAATATGGGAAAACTACATGCTAAGCACTAAATCATCCCAAAATCAAACAATTTAAGCTCAGATTTTCGAAAAATTTTGAAAAGTTTTCAATTTTGCCCAAATTTTTAAAAAATGCTCAAGTATATCCCCTCCCCCAAACTTAAAGTGCACAGTGTCCTCAGTGTGCAGATAATATAATAATTGAAGTTCAGGAACAAAGTACTCCCCTTTTTTGATGATGATGAACAACTAAAGCTTTTATTGAAAGCGTAAAACTAGAATATAAACCTGCAAAATAAACAAAGAAAGAAACAACAGAAAAGAAAAAGAAAAAGAACTATTTACAAAAAGTGAAAAGAAAAACACAACCACTTCAAATGCAGCTGAAGAAAACAACACTCAGCAGCAGGGCGAAGAGTAGGAGGATCAACCAGAGTGGTGATAAAATGTCGACAGTTAACTCCTCCTTAGCTCTAGCTACTTCCCTCATTCTTTGAGATTTCTTGTGCTCAAGCCTTATATCCTCAATTTCAATCTTAAAACACTCTTGAGAGTCACCAGAGAGCTTCAAAGGTTTGAAAACATTAAATTTCACTTCCTGATCTAGGATTCTCATAGTTAACTCCCCCGTCTGTACATTAATTAAGGTTCTACCAGTCGCTAGGAAAGGTCTGCCTAGTATAATGGGGACTTCCCTGTCTTCCTCCATGTCTAACACGATAAAATCTGCAGGGAAAATAAACTTGTCCACCTTAACTAGCACGTCCTCAATGATCCCCTTCGGATATTTAATGGATCTATCAGCTAATTGAAGGGTCACTGTGGTGGGTTTTGCATCTCCTATTCCTAGCTTCTGGTATATGGACCAAGGCATAAGGTTTATACTAGCTCCTAGATCACAAAGGGCTCTACCAAAGAACTGATCTCCTATGGTGCAAGGGAGTTGTTTGAATGGTTTGAAAGCTAGTCAAGTCGGCAGTTTCCTTTGTTTTTTTTGCCTAACCAAGAACACAAGTCCTGCTTCTTATGGTATAAGAAAGTCTCTTCTTATAAGGATTTAAGTTTTTTGGTGCAAGCTAGGTAAGCGCTCATGTACTACTAATAGAGGTAAGACAGGCGTTTACGGGCTAGCTGGGGAAGGTTTAATGTTTTCTAATTGGTAACCTTGTGCCAAAGCATCTAAGGTGGGTAGGGGCCTTGGGGATAAGTCATCTACGTCTTTCTTTATTCCCGTGCTTTAAGTTCTAAGTTCTTGGATTGGATCCCCCCGGTACGCAACGATTTAAGTTTTCTTTTTGAAGGAATCCAGGGATCGAGCCAAAACAAGGTATGGTAAAACTGTGAGATCTGAGAATTTTAGATATATTTGAATTATGTAATAAGAATTTGAAGTGTAATTTATTGAGCTAAGTGAATCGAGGAATGATAATTGGAGATTTATATGTTAAGTGTTTAAAATAAGTGTGAAACTATGAGGATAGATCGATCTGGGAGAAGGAGAGATCGATCTGGTGAGTTATAAATGACAAGGAAGGAGGAATTTAATGAGCAGATCGATCTGGGAGAAGGAGAGATCGATCTAGTGGGTTATAAATGACGAGGAAGGAGGAATTTAAGGAACAGATCGATCTCCAATGGAAGAGGATCGATCTCCAAATGATTCTATTTGGGAGAAGATCGATCTCCTCAAGGAGCAGATCGATCTCATAAAGCCATAAAGAGATCGATCTCACCCCTCGACAGATTGATCTCCTAGGCATAAATTGCCCCAAATCGTCCCAAAATTCAAATGCAGATCGATCTCATCAAGACGCAGATCGATCTCCTACCCCCAGTCTATATAAGGAACCCCTATTTTTCTCCTGCAATTTCACTTTCTCTCTCTTCCAACCCCCATTTTTACCGAAACCTAACTTTCTCACTCATCCAAAGCACCCATTTCTGACCAAATCAGAAGTTGTGGCAGGAAGGAAAGTTGTTCCTCATCAAAAGGAGACCAACATACTTGGAAATCGAAAGACGGATCGAATCGAGGCAAGAGATAAGCTCTCCACAAGTTTTGGGTAATTTCTAAACTTCGATCCTTCTATTTGAGGTGATTTTGGTGATGTTAGTTGTTAGCATTTCGTTGAAATAGCTGAGAAATGATTAGGGATTGATGAAATTACAATGTAGTTGGAGTAATGTTGATATTTGGCAATTTTGGTAATTTTGAGAATTTGAGCTATAAATAGAAATTTAGACAATGTGGTGAGTTAGCGTAGATGATTGGCATGAGAAACGTAGAACGTCGAGATGTTGTGAATGAGAGTGTAGTTTGGGGTAGAGCTACGAGAATCAAGAGATTTGAGGAGTTATGAGCAATTATGCTCGATTTTGAGAATTGAGGTTTATGAGATAATTGAGTATTGATGTTTTAACATCGTTTGGACAGCTTGGGAGTTCCAGAGTGGAATACGAGGCTAGTCCGTGATACGGGGGAAATGATTGCACTATACGAGGTGCAAAGAGGTAAGGGAAATCTAAACCATTTGTGTATGTGATTTGTAAACTATTATAGCATGATTTGTGGTTTATAAAACAAGCATGTTGAGTGTTGTGTTGAGTTATAATTGCACATGATTTTTATAGCCGGTTGGAGCCCATTGTTTTATGCGTTTATAAGTTGAGTGTGAAATTGCTTTATAAACCGTCGAATTTGTGTGAGTAATGAATTGGGCTCTACGTTAAGGCAATATCGAGATTTGAGAAATGTGTGCGTGTTTTACTGGTTGGAACTCGGTTTTATTATGTTTTGTGTTGAGTACAAAACAGTTTTCAAATGAGTTTTATGAGAGAAAAACCATTATGAGTTCTACGTGAAGGCAAACCAGTCTTGTGTGATAAGACTTAGGTGTGTAATTTTGAGTACACACCGGGCATTGCTCTGGTAGCATGTAAGCCCGATTTCTTCTCCGTTTTGGTAACGTGAGAATAACCCATTCTGTGGCTATGCCACGTATACTTGGTGGCCGTTGCCACGTGTGAAACCCCATTTGGTGGCCGTTACCACGTGAGAAACCCTATTAGTGGCCGTTGCCACGTGAGAAACCCTATTGGTGGCCGTTGCCACGTGATACCCCATTTGGTGGCCGTTGCCACGTGAGAAACCCTATTGGTGGCCGTTGCCACGTGATACCCCATTTGGTGGCCGTTGCCACGTGATACCCCATTTGGTGGCCGTTGCCACGTGAGAAACCCCATTTAGTGGCCGTTGCCACGTGAGAAACCCTATTGGTGGCCGTTGCCACGTGAGAAACCCTATTGGTGGCCGTTGCCACGTGAGAACCCCTAATTAGTGGCCGTTGCCATGTGAAACCCTATCCAGTGGCTATGCTACGTGTGAAATTAAATCAGTGGCTATGCCACGTGTGTTTAGTGGCTGTGCCACGTGAGAATTTAAATCAGTGGTCATGCCACGTGTGTTTAGTGGCTATGCCACGTGTGAATTTAAATCAGTGGCTATGCCACGTGTGTTTAGTGGCTGTGCCACGTGCATTACTATTTCAGTGATTTTATCATGTTCATTGAGAAAGCGTTTATCGTATTGTTTTCACATGCTTTGTTATTGCTCTAGACTGAGCCTTTTTACTTCATGTTTTCACATGATTTGAGATATGAGAATATTGTTTTGAGTACTTTCATGCTATGGTTTTCAAATGAGTTTCACATACAAATAAATATTTTGTGATGTGCATTTTGATTTATGAAATGAGTCCCTTACCCCCCTTACTGAGCGGTTTAGAAGCTCACCCTGTTTTCTTTCCCCCCAGAGTTCTTGAAGTGAAAAAGGATCTCCCTGCGACGTACGGAGTAGTGGCTAGTGGAGGACTTGAGCTCCAGGCCATATATTGTATTTTGAGGTATCTTTTATCTTTTCATGTACCCAGACAATTACTGTAATTGCAGACACTTGATGTATAACATTGTATGGGATGTATTAGGATTAATTAACTTGGAATTGAGTTATGTAAATGATTCAATATACACTATATTATGATGAGATCCTGAGGCATGATAATTATGATGATGTATGACACTGCACAGGAATGCACCCTTAATTATGAATTAATGAGTAAAAAGTTTTAAATTAGCCCTATTTTCCGCACTTCCGCGGCGTGACAAAAAACTACCTGGATCTTTGAGCTTGGGGGTAATTTCCTCTGAATAATGGCACTACACTCCTCAGTCAAGGCCACTGTCTCATAATCCTCTTATCTTCTCTTCCTCAAGAGGATATCCTTCATAAACTTCACATAACTAGGCATTTGCTCTAAAGCATCTGCGAAAGGAATGTTAATGTGAAGCTTCTTAAAAACCTTAAGAAATTTAGCAACTGCTGATCAAGCTTCTGGTTTTTGAACCTCTGAGGAAATGGTAATGGGGGTTTAACTAGAGAAAGTGTAGTGGTAACAAGTGTAACATCAGATGAAGAGGAAGGTTGTGAAGCATAAGAAGGTAAAGATGAAGAAGCGCCTAGCTTTGTTTCCTTTGCAGCCCAATCCTGATGTTCCTGCTCCTTTTGAGCTGCCTCTTTAGAACTTAAGGGTTTATCAACTATGGGCTGTTCAGGTGTAGACTTAACTTGTGGCTCATCTAGCTCCCTGCCACTCCTAAGGGTGATGGATCTGACATGTTCCTTACCCTCCCTTTACTTAATAGGATTAACTTCAGTGTTACTAGGAAGGGTCCCTTGAGGACATTGGCTAAGAGCACTAGCTATTTGTCCAACCTGAACTTCTAAGTTCTTAATTGAGGCAGCTTGATTTTGCAGGATAGTCGTGAACATTTCCTCAAGCGAGGGCTTCTTCTCAGCTGCTGGTGCATGGTAATGTTGGGGCTGCACGGGTTGTGGTGGTGGTAGTGGTGGTGATGGATGATGTGGTGGATGGTATGGAAATTATGGCTGTGATGGTGCCCGACCGATGGAACTTGAAAATTAGGGAGTCCTACAGGTCTAGATCTAGAAGTTTGCCCTTGGTTTTGGCTCCAGGAGAAGTTAGGATGGTTTCTCCACCCTGGATTATAGGTGTTTGGAAAAGGGTTGTTCTGTTGCGTTTAAGAAGGGGCAACATACTGAACCGATTCTAACTTGAGCAGACACTTATCTACAGAGTGGGTACCACTACACAGCTCGCAGGAAAGGAAAGGACTTTGGATAGAATACACAGGGTTAGGACTAGTGGGAGGATTACATTGGGTACTGAGCGACTCTACCTTCTTCGTAAGATTAGCAATTTGAGAGGTCAAGGTAGACAATGTGTCGAGCTTATAAATACCTGCCGACTTCTTTGGCATTTGCCTCTCTGAGGACCATAGATAGTTGTTAGCCGCCATCTTTTCTAACAACTCGTAAGCTTCCTCCTCTCTTTTACACATTAACGCTCCACCCGCAGCAGCGTCAACAATGGTCCTATTTGGGCTTGTAAGTCCGTTGTAGAAGGTCTAGACTTGCAACCACAAAGATAGGCCATGGTGAGGGCATTTCCTAAGAAGCTCCTTATATCGTTCCCATGCTTCGTAAAGAGATTTAGAGTTGTACTGAGCAAAGGAAGATATATTACTACGGAGTTGGGCCATTTTAGAGGGAGGAAAAAACTTAGATAGAAATTGATGGGCTAACTCATCCCATGTAGAAATGGATCCTGGAGGCAGGGAGGTCAACCAGTGTCTCGCCCTATCCCTAAGTGAGAAGGGGAATAATCTAAGCCTAAGCGCATCATCAGATAATCCATTACGTTTGAACGTGTTGCACAAGTCCAGGAATTGCCCAAGGTGAGCATGTGGGTCATCGTGTGGAAGCCCACTGAACTGTAAAGAAGTCTGAATCATCTGGAGGATTGCGGGCTTAATTTCAAAGTTATTTGTAGGGACAGCTGGTGGCCTAATGCCGAAATAATAACCTCCAATCGTCGGCATTGCATAATCTCCAACGGTTCTAATTTCCCTATTTTCTGTCATTATGTTTCGTAGCGGAGCTATAAATTTCCTAGAGTCCTTTCAAATTTTTCTAAGATTACATTCAATTTCAGGATCTAGAGGAAAGCAATCAAAACTTCTAGCTCTATGCATGCAATCATCGAAAAGTCCTTAGAAATTTTTTTTTAAGTTTTTTTTTTAAGTTTTCAATTTTTTTGGTTTTACTTGACAATTAACTAATCCAGATTAAATATTTACAACCTAAATATTTACAAGCTAGAATTACACCTAAGCATAATTTCACCGATATTAACTAATGACTAATTAAGACTTCCCCGGCAACGGCGCCAAAAACTTGACACGCCCAAAAGGTATATGTCCGCAAGTGCACGGGAGGAACAATTAATAATGGGATTTGAGTCCTGAGTTATCGTCCCACAGAGAAGTTGACTAGCCTAATTAACTATCGGTTAATCTTACCCTAAGTATATCTTAACGAATTATGAATTTTAAGTTGATGATCTACTAAGGCTAATTAAAAATATTGAAAACAATAAACATTAAAAACTAAAGAAAATAAAACTGAACTAAGATTTGCTTACTGAACTCCGAGCAATTAAAGAAAATACCTACAAAAGAAAATTAAAACAATTAATTAACGCAACTAAAATAAAATGCAAATATGAAAATAAAGCAATAAAATTAATTAAACTAAAATTTAAACAAACTTAAAATAAAAGTGTATGCAATTAAACTAAAATAAAATCCTAAAACATTTAATATAAAATTAACTCCTAACTAAAAATTAAAACTAAAAATTAAATTAACATGCAAAGATATTAAAACTAACCCACTATTTTACTTGATTAAATTACCTAACTAACAACTAACAAATGCATGAAAATACTAATGATGCATTAAACTAAAACATGACTAAATTGAACTATGGCCAAACATGGCCTTAACAATTTAAACCAGCCCCATGTCCCTCCAAGACTGTTCACTTCTTCAATTTGGATTTCTTTTCCAGGTGCTTCGGTTCCAGCTGCTTCGGTTCCAGCTGCTGCCAGGCGTGCTTCTGCTCCATGCCTCTCGGTTGTCCTGTCGTGCCTTTTGTCTTCTTTCCTAGCTACTGTCCAGGTGCTCCAGCTGCTACTACATCAAGTTCTGCTCTCGGCTATGCCCTTTCCCGCTGGTATTCCCCGTTCTTAGCTTGTACTGTCTGCTCTGTAACGTTGCGCCATCTCCAAGCTTGTCTTCTACCCAGGTGTGTTGCTTCTGCATCCATTCCTGTATGTTCCAGCAAAGTATAAGCGTAATTCTCAGCTTGGCCAGGTGCTGCCCAAATGAGTTCCTGCACTCTGCTATACAGGAAACTAAATTATAGCAGACATGTTCTGCTGTACTACTCTCAGTTTCAGGTCACAACTTCTGCTCCTGCATTTTCTATTGATCATGCTCCTAGCTGCTGTCCTGCCCGTGTGCTGCTATAGGTCATCAGTAGTTTCATCCTCATGCAGCAAACTCATACCGATAATCTGCAACAATTCCTGCCAACAACCTGCATTGCAACATGTTGTTTCTGTAATGGACCCTTACCTCCTGCACTGGACTGCCACAACTTGCTGCTGCCCGCTGCTCTAGCTGTCCACTTAATACTGATGCATTAACCTTACCCCGTGCCTCACATAACCCAGCAAAAACCATGAGCAATGCAGATTACAAATAATCCCAGAATTGAACAGTACTAATGCACTTAAACAGAGCCTAACAGAGTATGTTGTTAATCCCCCATTACTCCCATGATGCACTCAATCTATGTTCTGCGATGAATGGTGAAAATAAGTAACAAAGTAAGGTGAAAATCAATAACTAAATAAAGGAAAGATAAGAAATGCAGTGTTGAGCAAATGCAAAACCGAGAAGAATGAATAACATGCATTAGAATATAACAGAAACTATCGTTAATATGCAGTAAAATGCAGAATCAGTGAAATGCAGTTAAGTAAAAATGAAAAGAAATTCAAATAACAGTGCATTGCTAACTAAAAACTTAAAAACGAATAGAACTAAGTGAAGATCACCAGCAAAAACAATTAACCCAAGTTATCACTACTCGTAAATCACACAAATTTGAGAAACTAGCACTCTCGGGTTGCTTCCAATCTTCCTCCTACTGCTGTGATCTCACCTTACCGTTGATGTGGAAATAATACCCAGCACCCAACCCGCATTAAAACATCAGAATCAGAGACAGTGATCGCTTAGCTCGAATGAATATTGAATAACAAAACGTATGAACAAACCGAGAGCAAATAAAAAATTAAATTGATTGCCATGAACAGTAAAAACAAATTATTTATTGTAAAAAGAAAACATTCAGAAATTTAAAACAAGCTTTAAAATTAACCTAAAATTATTCTACCTTAAATTAAAATTACTCCTAAATTTCTCTACACTACTCCTAACCTAGGCTCCCCTTTTCAATTGCCATCATATTCTATTTATACACACACTTAGGGGTACAGTGCTAATTTTATTTATTTATTTATTTATTTATTTTTTCATCCTAGATGAGTTGGCATTGTTTGGCCACTTGTCTTCACACCATTGGCTCCTTGAAATAAATATTTTCATGTCATTTGTCTTTTTGTCCAATTGGATGTGCTAGGCTCGTGTTGTCCGCGTGGTCCGATCTCGATTTTAGCCCAATTTCGATCCATTTTCTACCGAAATATTCAAAATTCATCCGGATTTAATTTATCTGCAAACATGAGAATTTTAATTAAATAAAGGGGATAATGAACAAAATAAATTGGGGATTTAAATAATTAATTAGGAAATTAAGCACAAATAATTCTAAAATTATAGAATTATCATATGTACATTAGCCTTATGGACTTACATTCCATATACTTCACATTACGAGTTTATCACCATACTTATGAATTCTTTTACATATATTTACAAGGTTAAACCTATATGGGGTCTCACATTCTCCCCCACTTAGAAAATTTGGTCCTCCAAATTGGAACCAATCATTCTGTGAATAACTCGGGATACTTCTCCCACATCAAACTCTCCAATTCCCATGTGGCCTCTTCCACCTTGTGATGTTGCCAAATAACTTTCACCAAGGGAATTGTCTTTTTCCTCAACACTTTCACTTTTCTATCCAATATCCGAACCGGCTTCTCAACATATGTCATACCCTTATTGAGCTCCAATGGCTCATATCTTATCACATGCGTCTGGTCCGGGTGATACTCCCTTAACATGGATACGTGGAAGACGTTATGCACACTTGCCAACTCTGGTGGCAATGCTAATCTATAAGCCTTATCTCCCACCTTATCAAGTATCTCAAATGGCCCTATATATCGAGGGCTCAACTTTCCCTTCTTCCCAAATCTCATAATTCCTTTCGAAGGAGAAACTTTCAAGAACACTGACTCATCCATCTCAAACTCTAGTGGTCTCCGTCTCTTGTCAGCGTAACTCTTTTGCCTACTCTGAGCTGTCCGCAACCTCTCACAAATCAACTAGACATCTTCAGAGGCTTATCTAACCAAGTCTGGAGCAAAGATCTGTCTGTCAACAACCTCTTCCCATCCAATAGGGGAACGGCATCTACGCCCATACAATGCCTCATATGGTGCAATCCTGATACTCGTATGAAAACTATTATTATAGGTGAACTCTACGAGTGGCAAATGGTCATCCCAAGAGCCTTCAAAATCCAACGCACACGCTCTCAACATATCCTTCAGGGTCTGTATAGTTCTCTCTGACTGACCGTCTGTCTGAGGATGAAACGCGGTGCTAAAATTCAACTGGGTCCCCATCACTTCCTGAAAATGTTCCCAGAAGTGGGAAGTAAAGCGGGCATCCCTATAAGAAACAATGCTCACTGGAACTCCATGTAGCCTCACTATCTTGCGCACATACAAGTTCGCTAATTGGCTCAGAGTATTGCTAGCTCTCATAGCTAGAAAATGGGCTGACTTCGTCAACCGATCCACAATCACCCATATGGCATCATGACCTCTACGGGTCCTCGGCAATCCTATCACAAAATCCATGGTGACGTACTCCCACTTCCATGTCGGTATCGGTAGAGGCTGCAATAACCCTGCAAGCTTTTAATGCTCTACCTTCACCTGCTGACAAATGAGACACTTAGCAACATATTCAATAATGTACTTTTTCATCCTAGACCACCAATAAACCTTTCGAAGGTTTTGATACATCTTTGTACTCCTTGGATGTATCATATACCTCGATGAGTGAGCCTCTGTCAAGATCAACTTTCTGATCTCTGCATCATCAGGAACACATATCCTATCTCTGAACCTCAATAATCCATCTAAACTCAACTCAAAGTCTGTCTCTATACCCCTCTGTATCTGCCCGATAATATCACCGCACTGTTGATCAACTCGCTAAGCCTATCAGATTCGATCTACCAGATCCGGTTCCAACTGCAGGCTAGCTATCATAAATCCACTATCAGCGTCAGGCAGGGTCATATCCAAACTGAGGTTTATGAACTGTTCCAACAGCTCGTGTTCCCTGACCATCATGAATGACACCAACCCGAGATGCTTTCTACTCAATGCATTAGCAACCACATTTACTTTACCCGGGTGATACAGGATCTCACAATCATAATCCTTTAAGAGCTCGAGCCATCTCCTTTGTCTCATGTTCAACTCTTTCTGCGAGAACAAGTACTTAAGGCTCTTATGATCTATGTAAATATGAAATCTCTCACCATAGAGGTAGTGGTGCCATATTTTTAACGCAAACACTACAACCGCCAACTCCAAATCATGGGTCGGGTAGTTCCTCTCATGATGCTTTAACTATCTTGATCCATAGGCTACTACCTTCCCATCCTGCATCAATACACAGCCCAGTCCTTGGTGTGAAGCATCCATATACACCGAAAAACCTCATGAGCTGGTAGGAATGGTGAGTATCAGAGCTGTAGTCAAATGACGCTTCAACTTTTGAAAACTTCCCTTGCACTTATCATTCCATACATACTCCATATTTTTTCTCGTGAGACGTGTCAAAGGAGCAGCTAACCTCGACAATCCTCTACAAACCTTCGATAATATCCAGCAAAACCAAGGAAACTTCTGATCTCTGTCACTGTCTGGGGTCTCTGCTACTGTGTCACTGCCTCAATCTTTAATGGATCCACTGATACTCCATCCTTCGAAACTATGTGACCCAAAAAAGAGATCTGCTCCAACCAAAAGTCGCACTTACTGAGTTTAGCATACAACTTCTTCTCTTTGAGGGTCTGTAGTACTATCCTTAGATGCCTTTCTTTAGATCTTGAGTACACCAGTATATCATCAATAAACACAATAACGAATCGATCCAGATACTGGTGAAATACTTCATTCATCAACAACATAAAAGCTATGGGAGCATTCGTCAACCCAAATGGCATAACACTAAATTCATAATGTCCATACCGGGTGCGAAAAGCGGTCTTGGGTACATCTCCACTCTATATCTTCAACTGATGGTACCCAGATCTCAGATCTATCTTAGAAAAGACTTGCTCTCCCTGAAGCTGATCCAATAAGTCACCGATGCATGGAAGGGGATACTTATTCTTGATATGGCCTTATTCAACAATCGATAATCTATACACAGTCGGAGGCTTCCATCCTTCTTCCTTACAAACAGAACTGATGCTCCCCAAGGTGAGACGCTCGGCTTAATGGACCTATTCTCCAGAAATGCTTCCAGCTGTTTCCTTAGTTCTTCCAACTCAACTTGAGCCATTCTGTACGGTGGCTTGGATATCGACTCTATACCAGGTGTCAAATCTATACCAAATTCCATTTCTCTATCTGGAGGTAACCCTGGTAACTCATCCGAAAAGACATCTAGAAATTCCTTAACCACTGGTATGTCTCTCAATTATGAACGTGCCTTATCCGTCTCAATCACATAAGTGATGAACCTTTCACATAATTCTTTCCACCATTAGAAATCATAAATCATCACATACACATATGTAATTGATAAACAAATTCATCTCTCGAATATCATGTATTTAAATCATACTTTTCTCATTATAAAGATCTTGTCAGTTCATTTCTTTTCATCAAAATTTACAATAAGATTATCTATCTTTAGAAACATCAAAGTTTTTGCATGACAATTCATAATAACATGATTTGCAGCCAGCTAATCTATCCCTAGGATTACATCAAAATCACTCATATTTAATAAAATTAAATCGACTGCCATTTCTTCACCTCTTGTCCTTATCTTACAATTCCTATAAACATGTTTAGTCAACTAATTATCATTCATAGGGGTAGATATCATCAACATCTTATCTAGCAGTGTGGGTTTTACATGGTTCAACAATTTACATGCAAAGGATGGCGATATAAAAGAATGCGTGGCACCAGGATCAAACAATAGCTTCTAAATCAAGGATTTGGATGGTACCTTTAACCATATCCGAGATTAATCCACAGTGTCCTGGTCCAGTGCATGCACTCGTCCTTTGCTCACACCCACTGCTTGCTTCCCCTTTTCCTCAACTGTAGCCCTCCTCCTTGGGGTAGCTGTCTTAACCGGGGCTCTCTCTGGTTCCCTATCCTTTTGTGGGGCTCTCTCCCTCTCTGGGCGATCTCAGATTATGTACCTTGGTTTCCCACATCTGAAGCATACTACCTAAGGTCCATAGCATGGTCGAGTTCCATGGTACCTGCCACACTTGCCACACTGTTTCGTAGTAGGCCGTGGCCCTCCAATCACAACTCCTTTCATTGGACCTAGAGCCGGATACAAGGGAGTATTAACTGTCCTCTTCTGGATCTCCTTGATTCTTGGCCTCTTCCCAGCAAACCTCTTGCTTCCCTTATAACTAAAGCCTTTATCCATCATTGGTCTCTTCTTATCTCTGTCTCTCATTTTACCAACCTTTCCAAACTCTGAGGCAATCCTATCAACATCTTGTTCGCACAATTGCGCCCTGCGCACTACCTCCTCCTAGGTCGGTATATCTAGAGGAACCAATCTGGACCTAATGTTCGGCCTCAATCCATCCATAAATTTTTGGATCTTCTCGACCTCATTACTCATAGTGTTAAAATCATATCTGCCTAGGGAGATAAAGGTCGTCTCATACTCATCCACTGTCCTACTTCCTTGGGTCAGTCCCAAAAATGCCATTTTCATCTTCCGCTGTGTAGTATCCAAAACGTATTGTCTCTAGAAGGCCTCCAAAAACACATCCCAGCTGATCTCAGTATGTCAAGCTCTCAAAATAGGCCCAGTGGATTTCCACCAATGTTATACATATCCCTTCAGCATAAACGCGGCAAACGCTACCATCTCGGTAGTAGTGCACTCAAAGAACCCATACAGCTTCTCGATCTCATTTATCCAATCCTCAACAGCTACTGGGTCCTTAACTCCACTAAAAGATGGCGGTCTAAACTTTTGGAACTGTCGCAGTCTATCCAAATCACAATTGTAACCCCAGCCTCTACTAGCCTGCAGTGTAGCAATAGGTGTAGGCATATCCTGTGCAGGTGGGGGTGTAGGTGTCTTTGTCGTCTGAGGTCTCTGGGCAAGCCGAGCCGGTGCCTCAAGAATTGCAGCCTAATCGACATCACCCTGTGTAGCGGGACTCTGTCTACTACCAAATCCAGGTAATGATTGGGTGACCAACTCCAATATCATCTCAATGCTCCGCTCAATCCTCGTGAAACGAGCCTCAGTACTCTCGGGTCTCTCCTGTGGACCCTGTGGAGCATACTCAACCTCAGCCTTCACATCAATCTCTTCCTCAGCTTCGTGTGTTTCTGGCTCAACGCGACCCCCAGGCCTACCTCTACGGCCTCTAACTTGTGCCCTTACCCTCTACCGCGACTAGTATTAGGTGACATGCCCTAAAGGTAATGTCCGCAAGTGTACGGGTCGTACAAGTAATAATGGGATTTGAGTCCTGAGTTATCGTCCCACAGAGAAGTTGACTAGCCTAATTAACTACCGGTTAATCTTACCCTAAGTATATTCTAGCAAATTGTAAAGTTAAGATGGGTGATCTACATATCTAGAATTAAAAATACTGAAAGCAATAAAATGCTATAAAATAAAGAAATTAAAATCGAGCTGAAAATTACTTACCGAGCTCCACGCAATTAAAATAAAAAACCTACAAAAGAAATTAAAGCAGTTAAAATTAATTAACGCAATTAAAATAAAATGCAATTATGAAAATCACAAAGCAAGATACATTGAACTAAATTTAACAAACCTAAAATGCAATTAAACTACTTAATCAAAATGCAATTTAAACTAACCTAAGATTTAATGAAATAAATTTACCCCTAATCTAATTCTAAATGAACACTTAATTAACTATCATCCTAATTAAAACTAAATTTTATACTACTATGCAAGAATACTAACATGAAATTTAATTAACAATTCTAAACTAAGCTAACAAATTAAATTGGAATTGAACTAAACTAACAATGCAAGAAAATGGATTAATCACTAAAATGAACTAGCCAAACAAAGCCTTAAGCATTTTAAACCATTCCCTCCAAACACTATTAATCCTTCATTTCTTCATTTTCTGGTTTCTAGGTGGTTCAATTTTTGCCCTTTCATCCAAGCTTTTGCCTGCTGTTCGGCCAGCTGCTCTCTGCTGCTCACGGGTTGCTTGATTCTACCATCTGCTCCAGGCTTAACCAGACACTGCTCCACTACTGCTAGGTGCTCCAGTCCCAGGTTCCAGCTATGCTCTCGGTTTCAGCTAGAGGTTGCTGTTCGTGCTCTCCAATCAACCTGCAACCTCTGCTTTAGCTGCTATTGACAGACTACTTCTGCATCTTTCTGCTGTACTAGCTCCTGCTACATAGGGTGCTGCTCCAGCTATGCTGCACGTCCGTGACTTCTCCTCCAGGTTCAACTGCTGCTGGTTCGCGCAACCTCTGCCCAACTAGAATGAAGTGTCATCCTTCACAAGATGGTCCTGCATTCTCGATCTGTCCAGGTATGGTCTCGGTGTGCTCTGTCCTGCACTACTGCATTCAACTAGGCACTGGTTACTGGAGTAAAATGCTCACACGTAGCTGCTATTTAGGTGAGTAGAAGAGGTTGTAAACAGAGGAGAACAGAGGGGAGCCCTCGGATGCTTGCTGCTGCATTTGCTGCTCTCAGTTTCCTGGTCTGTTACCTTGCTCTCGGCTCATGGTCAGCTGCCAGGATCTTGAGTTTCTTTCAAGGTTCATCAGATCAAACAAGCTCCCCACATTCTCTAGTAACAATCACAGCTAACGGAAAGAAAAAAAAAAAGCTAAAAATGGAAGCAACCGGGAATCATTGAACCAAAAACAAAACAAAAATAAAACTACAAATGGTAAGCAAAAATCGAGAACTATACTAGGAAATGAATGCTGTGCATTAAAACTTGAAAAATAAAAGACTGGATTATATCCAAACTGAGAATAAGGATGAGTAAATGAGGCTGCAAATCAACATGAAAAGCTTTTCATAAATGAAAATACATGTAGATGAACAGTAACGGATAAATGGAAATTGATTTTTCGGGAAAAGCTTCTAAAGAAAATAAAAATTAAACTAATCTAACTAAACTACTCTAACTACTTCTACACTAATACTACTCCTACTCCTAAAATTGCACAGTTTTTCAATTGCAGTCTATGTCTTATTTATAGACACAAAAGGGGTAAAATGGTAATTTCCACATCCTTGATGAGTTGGCATTTTTTTGGCCACTTGTCTTTACACCATTGGCTCCTTGAAAAAATATTTCCATGTCATCGGTCTTCTTGTCCAATTGGATGTGCTAGGTGGCATGACTCGTGTTGTCCGCGTGGCTCAATCTTGATTTTAGCCCAATTTCGGTCCATTTTCTATCGAAATATTCAAAATTCATCCGAATTTAATTTATCTGCAAACATGAGAATTTTAATTAAATAAAGGGGATAATTAACAAAATAAATTGGGGATTTAAATAATTAATTATGAAATTAAGCACAAATAATTTTAAAAATATAGAATTATCACACCCCCAAACTTGAGCTTTTGCTTGTCCTCAAGCAAAACAAAATGGTTGTAGGGATGACATGTACAGAACACAATAATTTCGCCAATATCATCCTCAAAGAAAAAGTACAAACTTATGAAATCAAAGACTCACAATTACAAATCCAGCACTTAGAATTATTCAATCATAGGTCCTAACCCAAATTGGACTCCTCGTGAGTGTGTGAAAAATGTCTAAGTCAGTTCACAGTACATTATCCAGATCATATTATGCAACACAGTGAATGCAAAGTCAATGACATGTGATCATTCCCATAAGTTTGCTTTTCACTTCTCTCTCCACTAATGTAGTCACACTTAACTAAAGATCATTAGGACTTCATTAGGCTTGTAATGTAAGGCTAGGGCTAAGGAATGATAAAGTCGATTTAGGTTTAATTACCCCTTAACATGAATTACTTCTAGGATCTTAATATAAGAGCTCAAATCATTTCCCCCAAACTTATTTATTTTGCTAAACATTTTTTTTTGAATTTTTCTTCTTTCTTCTTTCTTCTTTTCTTTTCTTCTTTTTCTTTCTTTTTCATCATTTTTTTTATACATACTCTTTCACTATCACTTAATACCCATATAGCTCACAATATATCCCAATAACTTTTCATGCTTTCGGGGTAAGGGATAGGAAAAAGTATTAAGCTAAGGAAACAAAAATAAGCAGGTGTATTTACATAGAAAAGCTTATTTGGCCCAGATGGGTGACTAGGGGTAGCATATGTACAACGAAGGCTAGAAAGGCTCAAACGATCCAAAGATGGCCTAAATCATCTCCCTAATTAAGTGTGATCTAATATTTCACCTCGAGATCAGATCAAACAAATTCTAGAATATGATGCACCAAATCAACTGAATAAATGCAATCCTATGTACACATAAGCTTTCTCTAAATAAATATACCGATTCATGACATGACATGTGCATAAGATAAGGCAATCACAATCAGAATTAAGACAAATTCAAGAATTCAACTTCATGCTTTTCCTATAATGATGCTTCTTAGTCAATCAAAGTCAAACTAAATCATGGGGTCATATCATCGGAATATGGGAAAACTACATGCTAAGCACTAAATCATCCCAAAATCAAACAATTTAAGTTCATATTATCGAAAAAAATTTGAAAATTCTTGCTCAGATTTTTAAAAAAATTTTGAAATTTTTTCCAATTTTTCACAAAATAGCTCAAGTGATATCCCCTCCCCCAAACATAAAGTGCACAGTGTCCTCAGTGTGCAGATAATATAAGAATTTAAGCTCGAGAACAGAGTACTCCCCTTTCTGATGATGATGAACAACTGAAGCTTAATTAAAAGCATAAAACTAGAAAATAAACCTGCAAAATAAATAAGGAAAGAAACAACACAAAAGAAAAAGAAAAAAAACTATATACAAAGTGAAAAGAAAAACACAGCCACTTCAAATGCAGCTGAAGAAAACAACACTCAGCAACAGGGCGAAGAGTATGAGGATTAGCCAAAATGGTGACAGAATGTTAACAGTTAAATCCTCTTGAGCCCTATCTACTTCCTTCTTTCTCTCAGATATTATATGCTTAAGCCTTATATTCTCCTCAATCTCCATCTTAAAACATTCTTGAGAGTCATCAGGGAGCTTCAAAGGTTTGAAAACATTAAACTTTACTTCCTGATCTTGGACTCTCATCATTAACTCCCCATTTTGTACATCAATTACTGTTCTACCAGTAGCTAGGAAAGGTCTACCTAGTATAATGGGGACTTCCCTGTCTTCCTCCATGTCCAAAATAATAAAATCTGCAGGGAAAATAAACTTGTCCACCTTTACTAAGACATCCTCAATGACCCCCTTCAGATATTTAATTGATCGATCAGCCAACTGAAGGGTCACTGTGGTAGGCTTGGCATCCCTTATTCCTAACTTTTGATAGATAGACAATGGCATTAAATTTATACTAGCTCCTAAATCACACAGTGCTCTACCAAAGAATAAATTTCCAATGGTGCAGGGTATGATAAAACTCCCAGGATCCTTGAGCTTGAGGGGTAATTTCCTCTGGATAATGGCACTACATTCCTCAGTTAAGGCCACAGTCTCATAGTCTTCCAATCTTCTTTTCCTAGAGAGGATATCCTTTAGAAACTTTACATAACTTGGCATTTGTGCTAAGGTATCTGCAAAAGGAATGTTGATGTGAAGCTTCTTAAAAACCTCAAGAAATTTAGCAAATTGTTGTTCCAGTTTTTGATCTTGGAACCTCTGAGGAAAAGGTACTGGTGGTTTAACTAGAGGCAATGTAGTGGGAACTTGTGCAGAATCAGAGGATGAGGAAGGCTGTGAAATAGAAGAAAAAGAAGGTATAGATGAAGAAGTGCCTAGCTTGGATTCTTTTGCAGCCTGATCCTGATGTTCCTGATCTTTTTGAGCTGCTTCGTTAGAACTTATGGATTCTTCAACTATGTGCTGTTCAGGTTGGGACTTGACTTGTGGCTCATCTAGCTCTTGCCACTCCTAAGGGTGATAGATCTAACATGTTCCTTACCCTCCCTTTGCTTAACAGGGTTAACTTCAGTGTTACTAGGAAGGGTCCCTTGAGGACGTTGGCTAAGAGCATTTTCTATTTGTCCCACCTGAACCTCTAAGTTCTTAATTGAAGCAGCTTGATTTTACAGGATCGTTGAGAACATCTCCTTTAATGTAGGCTTCTTCTCAGCTGCTGGTGCTTGGTAGAGTTGGGGCTGCATAAGTGATGGTGGTGATGGTGATGGATGATGTGGGTATGGGTGATGAGAAGGCGGATGAAATGGAAATTGTGGCTGTGGTGGTACCTGAACCGGTGGAGCTTTAAAACTAGGGGTTTCTACAAATCTAGAGTTAGAAGGTTGCCCTTGGTTTTGGCTCCAAGAGAAGTTATGATGGTTCCTCCCTCCTGGGTTGTAGGCCTTTGAAAAAGGGTTGTTTTGTTGCGTTTGAGAAGGGGTAACATACTGAACCGATTCTAAGTTGAGCGGACACCTATCTACAGAGTGGGTATCACTGCACAGCTTGCAGGAAAGAAAAGGACTTTGGACAGAATAAATCGGGTTAGGACTAGTGGGAGGATTATGTTGGGTACTGAGCGACTCTACCTTCTTCGTAAGATTAGCGATTTGAGAGGTCAAGGTAGACAGTGTGTCGAGCTTATAAATACCCGTCAGCTTCTTTGGCATTTGCCTCTCCGAAGACCATAAATAGTTGTTAGCTGCCATCTTGTCAAAAGCTCGTAAGCTTCCTCCTCTGTTTTGCACATCAGGGCTCCACCCGCAGCAACATCAACAATGGTCCTATTTGGGCTTGTAAGTCCGTTGTAGAAGGTCTGGACTTGCAACCACAAAGGTAGGCCATGGTGAGGGCACTTCCTAAGAAGCTCCTTATATCTTTCCCATGCTTCGTAAAGAGATTCAGAGTCATATAGGGCAAAGGAAGATATGTTACTACGGAGTTGGGCCATTTTAGAGGGAGGGAAAAACTTAGATAGAAATTGATGGGCTAACTTGTCCCATGTAGAAATGGATCCTGGAGGCAGGGAGGTTAACCAGTGTCTCGCCCAATCCCTAAGTGAGAAGGGGAATAATCTAAGCCTAAGCGCATAATCAGATAATCCATTGTGTTTAAACGTGTTGCACAAGTCCAAGAATTGCCCAAGGTGAGCATGTGGGTCATCGTGTGGAAGCCTACTGAACTGTAGAGAAGTTTGGATCATCTGGAGGATTGCAGGCTTAATTTTGAAGTTATTTATAAGGACAGCTGGTGGCCTAATGCCGGAATAAGATCTTCCATTTGTCGGCATCGCATAATCTCCAACAGTTCTAGTTTTCCTATTTTCTGCCATGGTGAATTGCAGCGGAGCTAATAATTTCCTAGAGTCCTTTCGAATTTTTCAGAGAGTGTGTTAGATTTTAGGATCTAGAGGAAAGCAGTCAAAACTTCCGACTCTACGCTTGCAATCATCGAAAAGTCCTTAGAAAATTTTTTAAGTTTTTCAATTTTTCAATTTTTTTATTTTAATTTTTCAATTAACTAGTCTAGATTAAATATTTACAACCTAAATATTTACAAGCTAGAATTACACCTAAGCATAATTTCACCGATATTAACTAATGGCTAAGTAAGACTTCCTCGGCAACGGCGCCAAAAACTTGACACGCCCTAAGGTAATGTCCGCAAGTGCACGGGTCGTATAAGTAATAATGGGATTTGAGTCCCAAGTTATCGTCTCACAGAGAAGTTGACTAGCCTAATAAACTACCGGTTAATCTTACCCTAAGTATATTATTCTAGCAAATTGTAAAGTTAAGGTGGGTGATCTACATATCTAGAATTAAAAATACTGAAAGCAATAAAATGCTACAAAATAAAGAAATTAAAACCGAGCTGAAAATTACTTACCGAGCTCCACGCAATTAAAATAAAAAAAACTTACAAAAGAAATTAAAACAATTAAAACTAATTAACGCAATTAAAATAAAATGCAATTATGAAAATAACAAAGCAAGATACATTGAACTAAATTTAACAAACCTAAAATGCAATAAAACTACTTAATCAAAATGCAATTTAAACTAACCTAAGATTTAATGAAATAAATTTACCCCTAATCTAATTCTAAATGAACACTTAATTAACTATCATCCTAATTAAAACTAAATTTTATACTACTATGCAAGAATACTAACATCCAATTTAATTAACAATTCTAAACTAAGCTAACAAATTAAATTGGAATTGAACTAAACTAACAATGCAAGAAAATTGATTAATCACTAAAATGAACTAGCCAAACAAAGCCTTAAGCATTTTAAACCATTCCCTCCAAACACTATTCATCCTTCATTTCTTCATTTTCTGGTTTCCAGGTGGTTCGGTTTTTACCCTCCGGTCCAGGCTTTTGCCTGCTGTTCGGCCAGCTGCTCTCTGCTGGTCACGGGTTGCTCGATTCTGCCATCTGCTCCAGGCTTGACCAGACACTGCTCCACTACTGCTAGGTGCTCCAGTCCCAAGTTCCAGCTATGCTCTTGGTTTCAGCTAGAGGTTGCTGTTCATGCTCTCCAATCAGCCTGCAACCTCTGCTTTAGCTGCTGTTGACAGACTACTTCTGCATCATTCTGTTGTACTGGCTCCTGCTACACGGGGTGTTGCTCCAGCTATGCTGCATGTCCATGACTTCTCCTCCATGTTCAACTGCTGCTGGTTCGCGCAACCTCTGCCCAGCTAGAAGGAAGTGTCGTCCTTCACAAGATGGTCCTGCATTCTCGGTCTGTCCAGGTGCGGTCTCGGTCTGCTCTGTCCTGCACTATTGCATTCAACCAGGAACTGGTTACTGGAGTAAAATGCTCACACAGCAGCTGCTGTTTAGGTGAGTAGAAGAGGTTGTAAATAGAGGAGAGCAGAGGGGAGCCCTCGGATGCTTGCTGCTGCATTTGCTGCTCTCGGTTTCCTTGTCTGTTGCTTGCTCTCGGCTCATGGTCAGCTGCCAAGATCTCGGGTTTCTTTCATGGTTTATCAGATCAAACAAGCTCCCCACATTCTCTAGTAACAATCACAGCTAACGGAAAGAAAAAAAAACTAAAAATGGAAGCAACTGGGAATCATTGAACCAAAAACAAAACAAAAATAAAACTACAAATGGTAAGCAAAAATCGAGAACTATACTAGGAAATGAATGCTGTGCATTAAAACTTGAAAAATAAAAGACTGGATTATATCCAAACTGATAATAAGGATGAGTAAATGAGGCTGCAAATCAACATGAAAAGCTTTTCATAAATGAAAATACATGAAGATGAACAGTAACAGTTAAATGGAAATTGATTTTTCGGGAAAAGCTTCTAAAGAAAATAAAAATTAAACTAATCTAACTAAACTACTCTAACTACTTCTACACTAACACTACTCCTACACCTAAAATTACATAGTTTTTCAATTGCCATCCATGTCTTATTTATACACACAAAAGGGGTAAAATGTTAATTTCCACATCCTTGATGAGTTGGCATTTTTTTGGCCACTTGTCTTCACACCATTGACTCCTTGAAAAAATATTCCATGTCATCAGTCTTCTTGTCCAATTGGATGTGCTAGGTGTCATGACTCGTGTTGTCCGCGTGGCTCAATCTCGATTTTAGCCCAATTTTAGTCCATTTTCTACCGAAATATTCAAAATTCATCAGGATTTATTTTATCTGCAAACATGAGAATTTTAATTAAATAAAGGGGATAATTAACAAAATAAATTGGAGATTTAAATAATTAATTACAAAATTAAGCACAAATAATTCTAAAAATATAGAATTATCATTAGGCATAATTACCCAATTCCCTACATTCACAACAATTTCTTAGTCAACCCATTAACATACACACAATTTGTATCTAAACAAGCACAGTAACATGGGGATGTAATTTTCTAACTTATCAAGTATTTTAGACATGACACACGTCAGACCAAATCAAGCTCTGATACTAACTTCTGACACGACCCTCAACTTACCAAAATACGTATAAATTTTTTACATTTTCATGCGTTGTTTATTAATCATCCTTACCTCGATCGTGATCAGCTACACACTCAACAGTTGGGCTGTGTGTCAATGTCTACCTCATCCATCCATAACAATTTAATTTCAAAAGTAAACTCTTTTATAAATACATCAGAGTTACTGTTTACAACTGTTTACATTGCTTTACATCCCAAACGTTTACATAAAAAATGCTACTGTGCTATCTAGTTTTGATACAAAATAATTCAAGTGTGTATACCTTTAGCGATGGGATGTAGCCGATACTAAAAGCGATAAGCCTCCAGTTGCCCACAATCTATACTCAAAGCTCTGTAGAGAGGGGGAAAATAAGGGGGTGAGCAAACCACACACTCAGTAAGGCAATCATGAAAACAGGTAGATACTGCACTATCTACGTGATCGTGATGCCATGGTCAAAACATACATTTCCTCGTTTCTCAAATTATGAGTTCATGCTTGAGTTAATGGTATGTAAAGCATTCATGCTATTTAAATCCAGTGCACAATTCAATTCAAAGCATGATATAAATCATCATGCATATTTCACAATAAAGCATGGCATTAACCATCATGCATTTTTCACAATAAAGCATGGCATTAATCATCATGCATCGGTGCACTTTAAAACCATTAGCAAATCAACATCTCAAAACCATCCAACACTTGTCAGGTCTCAGCCCCTCCCTCGGACTGTCTTGACCCACAAATCATTTCAAACATGGATTTATTCTCAAAATAATAGACATGTGAGATAGGTAATTCAATAAAGGTAATAACCTCTAGGACTACGGCCATAACCTGTGATACCGGCTACACGGATCAGGTGTGCGGGATATCACCACTATCTGCTTCCGTACGGGAGGTGGGTCAAATCCAACCCGTTAGTCCATAGCAGATCTTGTCTGAAGACGACATATCACAATCTCAACACGGTACAACGTACTCCATGCTACCTGCACGGTATAACATACTCTGTGGACCCACATCAACACATTATATCACGCCACATCTCAACCGTACATGTGAGCCTATTTAATCGGTATGACCTCTTATCTACCCGAAGCTCCTAACATGGCTATCAACATGTCAAAATATCACAAATGCACGTACGAGCCTATTTAATCGGGGCGACACCCAGTCTACCGAAGATCCATACATGGCAAAAAATAAGGTAGGCATCTAGTGCGAGCTAAGCTCCAAGCACCATGCCAAAACCAGTATGAAATCCATGTGAAAACTAGTACGAGCTAAGCTTCAGCACTCATGCGTATAAAATACATCAAATCCCATGCGAGTCAGACTCTAGCACGCCTTCATTCCCAAGAAAACAATGTAGGTGGCTCAATTCTTTGCAAAGTATGGTTAACAAAAACCAAAACCACTCATTTCTTTTACAATTCATTTCAAATGTTAGCCAACCTACCAATCATTTGCTAAAAAGCAATAAATCATGACTTTCAAAGAATTATGCTTTTATTTTCATGCACATTTCTCAAACACCCAACTTTTACCCTTCAATCACCCAAGATCTATTCCTAACATCTCATGCATTCTAACAAAGCATTTAAGCGCCCAAATTGTGCACAGATATCTCTAAGAGTCCACAGAATTCCCTTACCTCTATTTACTCAGGTGCAACTCTCTTCCTTTATGCTTCTCACGTCCTTTTCTCGACTTGCTCCGGTGTATTCTCGGGAGCTGCAATTCATCCATCAAACACTTGAGTTAACGCTTTTAACTCTTATTTAACTATGCATTTATCCAATGCCTTAAATACACATTTTTACCCCTTATGGTAAATCTCGTAATTTATCCCAAAATCAATACCTCCAATTCATACCCACAACAAAGTCATCATCTTAAGATAACTCATTCATCATTAATACCTCTACATTTTACTTTCTCCCACTAGACCATTTCTAGGTTATAGTGGATTATTTACTTTCTAGGTTGTTCCTATCATTCATATGTACAATAAACAACTCTAAAATAAATATCCGAACAATGTACATGAGTTATTTCATTAGAAAACTTATCTGTCTTGATTTCCTCTTAGCTCCAAATGGAAATGCACCCTTTATCCTTCAATCCAATAAATGGGGAAATGCCTTCAAATTATGTTGTTCTTCTCTTTGATGTGAACAACTTTGCCTCTACTAGTCTTCCCTCAAATCTTTTAGAAAATGGTCAGATTTAGAAAGTAAAATCTAGGTTTTGGGTTTGAAATGGAAGGAAATGGTTTTTGTCTCGAAATTGCAGATCCAACTGCTCCATATTTATAGAATTTGCTTGATGAGATTGATTTGCATTGGGTAGAGATCGATCTGATCCTCTTAAAATCCTTCTTTTCCACGACATTTTGAAGTAGGAGATCGATCTGTCGAGTAGGGGAGATTGATCCGCTTCAATCAAAAGGTTAAGGAGATCGATCTATTCTTAGGGGAGTTCGATTTGCTTCCAACCTGATAGCTAAGGAGATCAATCTGTTCTATTAAGGATCGATTTGTATTTTAAAGAATGTGTAGGAGATCGATCAGGCTCCCTTGGAGATCGATCTTTCCTGTTCCATAGCTCAATATTGGAGCATTCTGGCTCTTCCAGATCGATCTCTCACCCTATGAGATCGATCTGGCCTTCATATTTCAAGATTTTCTACAGTGTTTCTGCAGCAACTCATACTCAAACATCCTTAATTTGTTGCCATAGTCTTTTTCTCATCCGATCACTTTTGAGACTTGAAAACAACATCCATTAAAACTTGTGTAGAATCTTTGTATAACCCAAGGTACATAATATAAACTAAATGGAAGTGCATAACTCATACAAATCTTCCTTCCATTATACCACACTACTCATATTCTATTCCACTCACATTTTTCACAAGTTTAAGTCAATTTCTTTATATTCATACGTAATGCAACTTGTACGTACAATCACAACCCTTATTACATGTGTGTACATTAGCCTTATGGACTTACATTCCATATACTTCACATTACGAGTTTATCACCATACTTATGAATTCTTTTACATATATTTACAAGGTTAAACCTATACGGGGTCTCACACTGCTGCGGTGCCCGAGTCTAAGCACCTTGTATCTGTTAGGCTAACAAAACAATCAAATTATGTACTGTTAGTTGTAGTTGTTGTATAGTTTGCCCCATCTGCCTTATAGTTTGCTCCATCCGTCCCATTCTTGTATTAGGACTCATGGGTCATGTGGGCTACAGAGTAAATGATTGTCCACGCATACTCATAATTATAATTGATAAGTCTCTAAAATACCATATTTTAGGGTACTTTATTACATAAATTTTGATATAATTCAGGAATTTATGTTTAATTTCCTTCCTATTTATTGGATTTTTCTTCATGTGTAGGAATCTTGAGGAAAATAAAGAAAATTGAGAAAATGGTGCAAATCAAACAAAGTGATTGGTATTGGTGTTTTAATCTTATTCTTAAACCTTATTTTTACTCAAACCTCAAACTCTTACATATAAAATAAAAACACCAACAACTTATAATCTCAACATTACATTACCATGCAAGACCCTAAACCCTTTCCACATAAAACCCAACCCATGAAATATCCAAGTTGCAAAACCCAAATTCAAAGGCAAAGAGAATCAAACAAAGACAAATAGGCTGCCAAAGGTGATCCAAAAGAAAACCTAGCTGGGGACAAAGGCGGTTGCCAAAAAGAAAAAAAATAAAAGGGGAAGTCGCCGCATGGGAGAAGAGGGCATTATGTGGAGGCTGGTGACAGCAGCTGATTTCTCTTCACACTGTTTGTTGTACCTTTCAGTCATAGCTTTTATTACTTTAGGATTTAGATTAGTTCTTAAAACGCTTCCTGCACCAAAACTTATATTTTTAATTCGTTTTCCAAGTTTCTAGTTTAGACAATGTTTTTGCTCTTCTTCTATTTTTTTTAGATAGTATAAGTTTATATTCTTTATTTTAATGGATTACTATTCGTAGCTTTGAATTAATCTCAAACATTTTAGATTTGCTGATTAAAAAAAAAAACTCGTCTAGATACGAAGAGAAGCAGCCGTAAGGAGGTGGGTGTGATAAATTGGTGACAAAAGTTTTTTCTTCAACCCGTGTTACTATACATCCTTTAGGTTCTTCCTCAGTTTAAGAGTGGCTTGGCTTTGATTGTTTTGAAGTTCCAGTTTCCGTTCAAATTTGTTGTTAAACAACTTTAATTTTATTAAAATTTTTATATGTCCAGCTTAGTTTCTGATCTATTTTGTTTTGTTAAGGTCCCTTTGCTTTAAGTTTCTTTCCTTTTTATACTTTCTTTTATTGTTTCTATTCCATCTTTAGCTTAAGGCATGATTTAGGTTTCATTTACTCAAGTTAGTCTTGCGCGGTTCTCTCCTGCTTCACATCCCCTGTTTGGTTCTATTTTGCTGTTTAATTCCCTTTGGTTTTCCTGGTTGAAATTGTTGCTGTTGTAGCTGCTCGCTTGTGCTATTGTGTGTTGAGAATGTTGGAGCAGTGCAAGGCGTAACTGCAGAACGTGGTTGGAAGGTGGTCTGCTTGTTAGGCTGGTGCCGGTGGAAGTGAAGCAGGTGAGTAGCAGGGGAGTAGAAGCGTGGCGCCATTTTGGTTGTTGGCAATACCGCCTGTCATAAGGGTATTTTTGTCTTGTGTGTCAATTGAAGCAAGACTGCTGTGCCGAGAATGAAGGCGTGGCAATAGCTGTTTATTCATAGTTTCTTCTTCTTCTTCTTCTTTAATTGCTATTTTACATTAAGTTAAATGAAGTCTTATAGTAGTATACTATGTTAGTTACAGTAAGATTGTCTATTTATTTATTTTTGGTTAAGTTTTAGTTCAATAATTGATTTTAATTTAATTAGTATTAGTTTAGAATTAAATTTTAGTTTTAAGTAATTTTATTTTTATTTTTATCTTTTAAATTTAAATTTTTTATTTTACTATTTTTTAATAGTTAATGTAGCTTAAGTTTTTTTTTTTAATAAACCTAGAATAATAAATTTTAGTAATTCACTAAAACAATTCTAACTAATTTTCTTGGGAACGATATCAGAACTCAGATCTGTACTACTTGTATGATCGTGTATATTTGCACGTAGGTACCATTTAGAGTCGATGATTGTCTATACGTCCTCATAATAACAACTTAGTCCTTCACAGAAACAACCTTGTCAACAAGGTAAGCGCAATTACAATATATATATATGTACATATGACATATGCACAGTGTACTGGGATGTATATCAACAGTAACTGCCTACATTAACACAGTCAAACACTACTTTGATGCCAAAAACTTGTAGCAACTCGATTTATCGTACTAACTTATGATACTCGAAAAATAGGGCCTTAAATTTATTTTTTTTTAAATCCAATATCGTACTGTTTGAGTGTGTAGTATAGGCATTATAGTAAAGCTTACATTATTGAGCAATAACAAGTTGGATTCATTATGTAGGTCCCACTTAATATACTATGCGCTTACCTGTGACACTTTAACTAATAATTTCTTTATGAGTTCACCACCTTCGACTACCATATGCTATAATCCTTCTTTGATACCTATGCCACCATTTACCTTGATGATGTCACGACCCATTTTATCCTTTTATAACTGGAAATCACTATAAATTTTTCGCATTTTCCTTTTCTTACCCGATCGTGAACAACTTACCACTACATAGTTGGGTTTTGAGTCAATAATAAACATCGCTTAACATTCATTCTCAATTAAATCAAAAGAAGTGTCATTCATTGAAAATTAAGTTATACATGGCACGTTTTCTAACTTTTACATCCCCCACATTACAATACCAAATGACTACTATTCCTTTACATGTTTAGATACAAAAAGAATCCCTGTATGTATACCTTTTGGCGATGGAAGCAGCGAATGTCCAAAATAAAATGCCTCAGTCCTCACTGGGCTACTATGTACGCTCTGTAGAGGGGGAAAATAGAGAGGGATGAGCAACCACACGGTCAGTAAGGCAATAATGTAAGCATGGTAGATGGCTACCCTATCTACATGCTGATAATGTTATGCATAAATCATTTATAATAGGAGCATGAGGAACTAAAACTATGCCATATGAGTATACAGATATCATGTATTGAAAATCATGGAATTAGGCATATAAAACATGGAAGAATCAACATGTAAAATCATCTCATGTTCATTCTCATTAAATCTTATCACAAAAAGGGAAATTCATTTAAGAAACATCCTTTTCAAATCACATCACATCTCATCACAAATCTCTTTTCAAATTTTGTCACATCTCATCATAAATCAAATTATCATTTCTTTAAATCACAAATCTCACAAGGCTCGACCCCTCCCTCGGGTCTACCCTGGATAATCACGATTACACTCATGTATCAAAACTATGTAGTATTATGTACTTTCAAGTGAGACAGGTCACTATATCTCAATAGACTATATTGGCCAACTATGTCATAAATCATCCAAGACCACACGGATCCCGGTGTGTGGGGTATCATGCTGGAACGAAGGTGGGTTAGTTCATTGCCAGACTTTCTCATCAGTAACTCAACCACGTGGTACAGTGTACTCCATGTGATATACACGGTACAACGTACTCTGCGGACCCATATCATGGTTGGGGGCGCCAGCCATAGGTCTTATCTACCCCATACCACGTGTAATCTACTCAGTCTCAAGTGCATGTGGGAGTATTTCCTTTTGATGTCAGGTTTAGCCCCTCATGGCCTTGCTCGCCCTTTTTGGGTTCCCTAAACATTAACTCGTATTACCCTCACCACGGTATCATACATACCATAGTGTGAAAACCTGTGTGAGCTAGGATCCAACACGATTCATGCATCATCAGTAATTATCCTCGTACAAGCAATGCTCTAGTACAACATTTATGCATAAAAACATGAGAAAACCACGCACGAGCATAACTCCAGTACAGTTATATGCATAAGAAAACCACTCAAAATCCACGTGCGAGCATAAGCTCCAGTACGGTTTATAAAACTTCATCACAATCACATCAAGGTGCGAGCTAAGCTCCAGCACGTTTCATACAAGTGAAAGCATTAAAATCCAGTGCGAGCTAGGCTCCAGCACGATTTAACTCACATAAACATGATAGGCGGCTCATACACAATCAAAACAATCTCAAATCATGTTTAGCACTTCACATGTGCTATTTCATAGAATCATTCAAACATTAGCCAGCCTATTCGTTAATTTGCTTAAAACAAGGCAATATGTTTCTCAAAACACCAAAACATGTGGTTTATGCATTTATTAGCCTTACTATCCCCTTTCAAGAATCATTTTCAGAAACCAAATCATATACATTCTCATAGCTATTCACACATACCAACAATCATTTTCATAAACCATCGTGCATTTTATAACACCTTATATTCACCCACGAGTTCAAAGTACAAGCAGCTATCTCTATATACTTACAGAATTCCCTTACCTGGAATCGCGTCGTGTGATTCTACTTCCTTAGAGCTACTTACTTGTGCAGTTCGATTCGTCTCCAATGAACTCTCCAGAACTGCACAAAAATCGTATATCACATCGATTTAGTCCATATAACACAACTCCTATGTTTTCTATAGTCGATTTAAACCTATAGCCTCCATTAACACTTATAAGGCCTAGTTTTATTGTTCTTTAGTCATAACTCGAGTCTATTGATTCTTTTAGGCCTATGGATTTATACTAAATTGATATTAAATTGATATTAAGCTCATAGTGTTCATATTTCGTCAATTTCTTCACTATGGCATTTTATCAAACATCTCATATACTCATTTTCATAAATGAGTATGAGTATACTCATTATCAAACATCTCATATACTAAATCATTCATATTACTTCAATAACAACTTTAGCATGCCCATAAATCATCAACTCATTCAACACATATCTTCTCACACTAGACTTATTCTAGGTTTCTAGGTCACACCAATTCCATCACATCCTAGGTAGTTTTAACCATCAATACACATACAAATCAACTCCAAAATCAATAAATAGACAATGTACTTGGGCTGAAGTATTAAAAACTTACCAAATCTAGTTTCTCTTCTTGCTCCAAATGAAAATAAACCTTGCTCCTTCAATACCACAAATAAGGCTTTGAATCCAAAGTATGTTGTTCTCCTCTTTAATAGGAACAACTTTGTATGTAATGGTCTTTCCTCAAATCTTACTGGAAATGGGTGGATTTAGGAGTGAGTAAGTTAGGTTTTAGGTTAAAATGGAAGAGTGAGATTGTTTTCCCAAAATTTACAGATTTACTGCTCCTATTTATAGAATTAGCTTGATGAGATCAATCTGTTGAGGCATGAGATCGATCTGGTCCTCTTAAATCCTTCAGTTTCTCAACATTTTTCAAGCATGAGATCGATCTGTCGAGGGCTTGAGATCAATCTATTTTCAGACAGTAGCTTAAGGAGATCAATCTGCTCTAACCCGAGAGCTAAGGAAATCGATCTGCTTGCATCAAGAATCGATCTTCTCATTATACAATGTTTAGCAGATCGATTTGGCCCCACTGGAGATTGATGCCATGTTCCATTGCTCGAATAAGAGCATTTTTTGCTCTTCCAAATCGATCTCTCATCCTATGAGATCGATCTGGCATTCATATTTTCTAGATTTTGCTGTAGTTTTCTATAGTAACTCACACCAAACATCCTTAATTTGCTGCCATAGTCATTTTCTCATCCAACCACCTTTAAGACTTGAAAATGGCATCCATTCATACTTTATACACATTAAAACTTGTGTGCATTCATTGTACGACGAAAGGTACACAATATAAAACTAAATGGAAGTACAAAGATCTATGCAACTCATGCAACTTCATTCCATTTACTGCACTACTCATTTTGCATTCCACTCACATTCATCACATGCAAAAGTCCATTTCTTCATATTCATACATAATGAAACTTATGTGTACATTCCCAACTCATATTACAAGGGTGCACATCGATTTTATGGACTTCACATCACTTATGCTTCACATTACAAGTACATATATATTACTTATGACTTCATAAGTTTTACATCTGAAAATACGGGTCTTACAGATGACATCGAATCTAAATTCATTAACAGCACTTGTAACTACATTTATTTTTTAAGTCATAAATTTCTTAGAAAATACGGCAGCATAACGATTTATAACTAGTTTAGCCCTTATGCAAGGTAAACATAATAATAGAATACAACCTAAGCCACAATTTTTTCACAACCATCTCAACTTAAAATCATACAGTTGTATTCAACAAAACCATTAAAACCTCGATACCACAATTTCATATAATTGAATTACTATTGCCATATAGCAACACCCATATCTTATAGATTTAGTACTATAAGGCATAAGAAAGCACACACATGATCAAAATATGATATTAGCATACATCCCACAAACACAATGTATACATAACTACTAAACTGTGCAAGACTGCATAATCCATGTATATATATATGTACAAACCAAAATATAGTGTCGCAACTGATACCTCAGTTGACTACCAAGCGCCTCAAAATATCAACCCACCCATGGTTCACTTGGGACTCATCACAAGCAAATCGTGAGGAAAGGAATGGGGTGAGCTTGGGAGGCTAAGTAAGAGAAACTATAAGCAATAAAAACCAAAATAGTTTTTATGATACCTTTAAAACCATGCATGCCAAAATCACAATATAAAGTCCATATGCAAATACTTTACAAACCACATGATGAAAGATTGCATTTAAATCAATAAGCATGCATGTAAAACAAGCATGGTCTCAATCATATCTTTTAAAATCCGTTATACCATCACCACATATTTCATAGCCATATATGCACTAATAAACCATAAATCGCATAGCTTTATAAAAGCATAATAAAAACATCATATCAATAAACGTGTCAGGCATACGTACAAAAGAGTATGAGGTTGTAGCAACATATATATCATTGTCTAAAGCTCGTATTAGAAACACCAAAACATTGTAGTGCTAACAGTGAACCTACTTATTCCTCTTTAGGAACCGTTCTTCTCTGGGAACCTACTTATGTGCACACAAGCTCGCCAGGCCATTGATCAGACGGTATGTGAGGCATATCTCTTAGGTAATCCACCGATCCTTTTGCGGCAGAACCATACCAAATACGGATCCTCTTACGGTAGGATCAAACGTAATACTCGCTTTAGTAAGGAAGGGTGCTATTATCACAAAATCAACGTGAAGAGATTCAATCCCAACACTACTCAGACCATGATTTTTAAAATCTCCGTGTGCAAAAAACGTATAATCACATCTTAAAACCCTGTTAACCCTCTCTTAGCCTTTAAAACTTATATCAAATACATAGGAAAACATATCATTTGGCTAAAAGCATAGAAAAAATATGCAAAAATTCCATTTCATATCTTTTTTCATTAAAAATCAAAACGATATAGGCATGCTAACATTTTAGTTTAATATCAGGGTAACAGTTTCATAAATGATCATGTCATTTCAAAAAATTCATGCTATAAACCAAATCACATACACTTTCCATATAATTAAGGATCGAGCATGTTTAAAAACATGACTTATAAAACAATTTAATTAGTGCAAGTTCTGCTTATAATTTCCATTTACTACAATACGCAGCTAAAACTGCAACATTTGGCACACATTCCAATGGCACACAGTACGCAACTAATACCTTTCAACACTGTTCTGGCATTAACTGAATTCGAAGTTTTATTGATGTATCGTCAATTTTGTATGAAACCTAACTCAAATATCTATTTGGAACTATAAAGCTCGTAATTTAATTCATTCTATATCCACACCAAAAAATTTCCAAAGTTACCATATGCGCAAGCACGTTTAGGTAGAATGGCCAACTTACCTTTGTGCAATAAAATGCACATAACTAAATGTAGGGACGTCCAATTAATATGATTCCAAAACCATATGAAACCTAACTCAATTGCCTATCTAGAAATATAAAAATCAAGCTAATTGAATTTCTATCAATTTCCATGAATTTTTAAAGAAGACCTAGGGGAAGTATGCTTTTGAAAGTGAGTACCCTGCACCAAATTGCATAATTCTAGGGCTAGGGAACTCCAAATTGAATGATTCCAAATTTATCATAAACCTAAGTTGATAGGCTATAAGCCATAAAAATTTCAGATTTAAAATCATTTTGGATTAATTGGAATGAATTCTTAAAGTTGGGTCATAAATAGAGCACATATGCAGGATTAATCACTAACCAATAAAATTGCATCTTATTGCCAAATCAGGCTTTTGGTTTGTATATCAACTCTAGGCAAATCAGCATGAAATTGTTAGTTACCTTGAATTACATTACATTCTCATTAAAATATCGTCAAGGAATAGAATTCTCACTTTAATTCTGTATAGCTGAGAGCTTTCTTTCTCTAACCCTCTCGATATCCACCAATTTCACTAGGAATCACACATGCAATGTCGTTTCTAACTTCTTCACAACTTCCTCTTCAATTAAATGGTGTTTGATCATGAAAAGCTTTTTGGTTGTCTTCATTTTTCATGAAAATAGGGAGAGAATGCTTAGTTTTTATCAATGGCCAAAAGTTAACATGAAGAAGATTATTAGTGATTTTTATTAAGTGAAGTTTAGTTTTATTTTCTTTGTTTTCTAAATGAGTAATCCCATGTATTATGTTAAGGTGGCCCACGACCTTTACTGGTTATTTAAGGAATTAAGTGGAAATTCTTTCTTACTAATACAATTTAGTGATATATATTAAATAAGTGGGACAACATTAATTCATGCGCATGATTATTTTAAGACAACATCATTACATGACATTTCCATGTTTCCCACTAACTTATATTGGAATTGAAAATTCAACTTATAAAATACCTTGTAAATTGATAATTAAATAAATTAATGATTCCAAATTCGAGACATGCTTACTAATTTAATACCAGAATATAAAAATTACTTTTTTCCCCATTGGTCTCGAAATTGCACTAAATTTATACCAATCTTTGGGATACTCCAAATCTCCTTAAGCTGTCCAAAATTAATCCAAATTACTTCACAGGAACTTAAATTTCAATAATTCAATTTATGTATTATAGCGAAATTTGTAAAGGTTACAATTAGATCTCAAAGTTTTAAGATTTCCTCTTTTACCGTTAATTCAAGATTTCATTGGCAATATACCAACAATTTTTTCAACAATAGAAATAAAATTTTATTACTTAAACCAAAATGAAGTACTTAGTGAATAGTTGTTTGATTACATAGATAAGAGAAATACATTTGATATATTAATGATTATTTTCAAAATATAAACACTCTCCATGACAATTGAGAAAAAAAACTTTATGTTGAAGAATTTTTTTGGATTGTCAAGAGTCAAGTTTTTAAACTTAATAAGAGAAATTAAATAGTTGTTATATGTTTATTTAACAGTTGATACTTGTGAAAACCTTAATTTTTGAAATTCTTTCTCTAAATTGATTTAAGAAATTAATACAATATTTTATTTAAATGATTTCAAGGCTGAACCTATAACTATGAGGAGCAAGGATGAGCTCGAGGTCTTGAGATGGTTGGAGTAACCCGGGATTCTTCTATTTGTAATTTTATGTATTGAGAAAGGACAAATGATGATTATATGTATGTATTGACAAAAAAGTATGGAATGCAAAAGAATTTAGATGAATGGAAATGAGCATTTAAGGTTACAGATAAAAAGAATGAGTAATAACTTACTTAAGGTAACAAGGTAGAACCTGAGAGCTTACCTTAAGGACTTATGGGTAAGCATATAAAATGCTACCTTAATGCCAACCTATGAATGGAAAACATAATGTATATTCACAAGGTTCTAGGAGTGATTAAGAAAGAAAAATGGGATAATTAACCAAGAACAAGGGTTAGTTTTAGGCTTGCAAATCAGCTAAGCATTTTAAGGGCTTACCTTGAGTTTAGGGGCTTAAACTTGGCCAAATGAAGTTCAAAGTAATCAGATATTTTATTGAGATAGAATATGATGAAACTAAGTCAACTAAGAGTTGAAATGAAGTTTTAAAGCGACATTCTAAGGTTGATTAAGTGGTCAAAATAAATTTGGGAAATTAGAGGCCAAATTCATGAGATCATGTCAGCTAGGCCATGGAATGCCTCTAAATTGGATGGAAATTATTCATAATAAAATTTGAGGTTCATTTAATCTTAAAGTAAACTTAAAATATGAAAATTTTCTTAAGAAACTGTGGCCAAATTTGATTAGATGACCGTGAAATAATTGGACTAAAATAGTCCCTAGTTCATTTACTTCATGCAACAGCCTATCCAACATTTCTCCCTAAATTAATGGATTTATTTTATTAAATTTTATCAAAGGGTAACCATGGACCTTAGCCCTAATATAGACCATACTTATACTTAATTTAGGAGTCTATGTCATCCCTTCTTCTCAGCCAAAACGTGAGATAACATGTGAGAGCCCAGAAGCACAGAAAATAGAGCTGATTTAAAATTTTTTTTCTTAGATTAAACTTCTTATTTAAGGTGCATTCATGTGCAGTGTCAGTTAATTTATTTCTATCTCATCAATCAATATCCCAAGAATCTCTCAACATCCACTTAATTAAATATCATGACATCAAAAGAAGTCTACTTCTCCATTCATTTACTAATACCAATCTGATTACATCCCAATATTACTCAAATACAAGTGTCTGCATTACACAACTGTCTGGATACAAATTGGATTGAATTATACCTCTAGCATGTACAAACAATAGCCTGGGGAGAGTCTCTTCCACAGCCTATGTCACGTACGCCGCAGGTACCAGCGCTCACTGTAAATAATCTGTAGGGGGAGGAGAAGAGGGGGTGAGCTTTCAACTTCGCTCAGTAAGGAGTGCATATGAGCTTTGAAATCATCATTAAAGCATAAGTGTAAAAATGCCATAGCTCCCATGATTATGAATACGTGATTAAAATCACAATTCATCAAAACATCTTTATCTCATTTCACAAACACGTCATATCTCAAAATAATTATGGAGACTAGGCATAGTATAAAAGTCATGAATGCAATCATCACATCACATCATCCTCAATAAGGGCATCTCTCATTACCAAAATGGAGGCATCTCATGTTATCAACACGGAGGCATGGTAAGACCCTGCCCTAGCAAAGCCTCGGCGTCAACCGAAGTGGAGGTATCCATCGATGTGTAAGTTTCATGACAAGCATTTAGTCTCAAATTAAAACATGCCATTATTATGTAGAAAATAGTTTCACCTTCAATAGAGCTCATGATAGTTTTGATTATAAATCTCTTTTAAATAAACAGATATATTTGCTCATATAACTCAAATCACAAAACCGAGCTCAAACCGACAAAACATGCACTCAACTGATAAAACTCAATTCAAACATTTTTCTCAATAAGTATGCTCATTTGTAAACTCATTTTATGCTACCAAACCATTTTCATCGATAAGGAAATACATATGCACAAAAGGTTGCATCCCTTACCTCGAATCACCTGTGAATCACTTCCCTTTGTTTTCTAATGCTCGTGATCCGGCTTTATTGGCTCCAACTCAATCTTCAGGAGCAATAAGTATTTGTTAATCACATTAGTGTATTTCATTATACTTAATTCTCATTTACATGAATTTCAATTTAAAACATGGGGCCATTTTAGACCAAATTTGGCATTGTTACATCTTTTGGACCTTATGTCCTCTTAAGTCCATTTCGATTATTCTATTTGTTTCTCGAGAGTCCTTTAGACTCCTCAAGTCTACCGATTCATATTGAACTGACATTAGCCTCGCAATACCTCAAATCCATCATTTTCGTTCTCTATGGCATTTTATCAAACACTTCTTATACACATTTTTAATCATCATCTAATCCAACATATGGATTTCACAAAAGTATTTTAAAATCATCTACACATGCTTATCAACATCTTTAAATACTCAAATCATCATTAACTCCATGTCATTTCAACTTTCTCTCACTAAGCTCATTCTAGGTCATGGTTACTTAAGCATGTAGTTGAACATTTAATCCAAAAATGAATATACCAAATCAACTCATCTAAATGTTTAGATTATCATACTAGAAATTGATGATTGAAATCTTACCTAGCTTGATATTTCTCCTTTTTGCCAAATGTGAGAAGAGACTCTTTTTCTCCTTCAATCATTTGATCCAACCTCTAATTTTTAACTATATTGCTCTCGTCCTCTTAAGCAACAACTTTGCTTAAATACATTTTTCTCAAATCTCTTTGGGAGGTGTTAAAAATCTAGAGTGAGAAACTAGGTTTTTGCTCAAACATGGAAGGTTTTTAATGTTCAGGTGAAGAAGGCACGGATTGTCTAGTTTTTTATAGATTTCTCATTATGAGATAGATCTCCAAGGGGTGGAGATCGATCTTCCCTTGCTTAAATTCCTCTAAATTTTGATAATTGCAGGCAGGAGATCGATCTGCCTATAGATGAGATCGATCTGCTCAAGGGGATAAGATCGATCTAGTTCAGGCAGAAGGCTTTAGAGATCGATCTGGCCTTAAGGGGAGATCGATCTAGCCTATCCAGAGATCAACAAAGATCGATCTGCTTGAGTGAGGGATCGATCTCCCTCTGGCAGAATATCCTGACATTATAATTTAAGGCTATGAGATCAATCTTCCCTTGTGTAAGACCCATATTTTCATATGTAATCCTTATGATTTCCTAATGTATATATTCGTTATGTAATATGAATCATAAGTGATGTAGGGTCCGTACATTGATGTACACACTTGATAATGTGAGTTCGTGATATACACGCAAGTTCCATTAAGTATGAATAGTAAGAATTAGACCTTTTGAAGTGATAAATGCGTATAGAATGCAAAATGAGTAGTGGAGTAAATTGATATGAAGTTAACTTTGAGAATTTGGGATGAAGTTGGTTAAGTATGGCTAAAGAACAAGGGGAGATCAATCTCCAATGCAAGGGAGATCGATCTTAGAGGCATTTTGAAGAAGGAAATTGATCCCCTGTCTAAGCCAGATCGATCCACTATGAAGAACAGATGATCCAACCTCAAGCAGATCGATCTCCTTAAGCCTCGGCCTGAAGCAAATCGATCTCATTTCCCTGCCAGATCGATATGTTAACATTCTGCCTAAGAGAGATCGATCGCATGTTCTTCGAAAAATCGATCTCCATAGCTTGAAAACTGAATTCTAAAAGGCTAAAAGCAGCAGCAGATCGATCCCTTACTTATGGAGATCGATCTCATCAATGTAATTTCTATAAAACAGGGCTGCTGAACTACATTTCACGAGAGAAACATCAAAATTTCCATTCTAAGCAAAGTGACCTAGCTTTTCACCATAGGAAACCATCATTTTTCATACAGAATTGAGAGAAGTTGGTTTGGTAAAATTGTTCATAGTGGATAGGAGAACAACTTAGCACAAAAACAAGTGGTGAAACTATTTGATTGAAGGAAATAAGGTGATTTCTTCAAATTTAGCCAAAAGGAGAAAAGTCCAGCTAGGTGAGATTTTAATGCACCAATCTCATGTATGTTTAGGTATACAATTTTATGAGTTGATTGGTATATAAATTTCTTGGTTGAAGCATCTTAGAATATGTTTAATCTCTATGACCTAAACATGGTGAAATGTGAGAAAAAATGAGAAAGTTGAGTAGGCATGGATTAAATGATGATTTAAGCATCAATAGATGTTATTAAGCCTATATACATGATTGTATAATAGTTTGGTGAAATCCATGTGTTAGAAATGAAAATCGCTGAAAGTGAGTATATGAGGTATTTGATTAAATGCCACAATGAAATGAAATCATGAATTTGAGGTATTGTAAGCTTAATACCAGTTTAATAGTAATCAATAGACTTAAGGAGTCAGAGAGATTCTCAAGAACGAGTTATATGCTCGAAATGGACTTATGAAAGAATAAAGTCTGATAATGGTATAACGAGGCCAAATAAGATATAAATGGCCAAATGCATTGATTTGAATATCATGCAAGTGAAATGAAGTATGTGACAATATATTGATGTGTGTAATACACAATTTCAGCTCCAGAAGATATCGTTGGAATCGATCAGACGGATCACAAGAAGTGGAAATTGAAGGAAAATGATCCAAGCGTGATTCGAGGTAAGAGACTTTTACGAGATATAAAGATAGCTATACGTATGTTTTCTTACCTGCTGTGTGTGAATGTATATGATAAATACATAGATATTGATATATCTAGGTAGAAAACCACCTATGAGAATAAGTCCATAGTATGAGTTGCATGACTTCTATGATTGTTGTGAAAAGAGGTTTTGCAAACGTTTTTGAAAAAGAATGATAATAGGCGGATTCCCAGTTTAAATCCCTTGCGTGAAATATTTCTATCGAGTGATTGAAAGGAGATTTGCCCTCTCACTCATGACTATACGTAGAGCCCCTTCTATTTCTTTTCTGTGTGAAATCGTGCTAGAGCCTAGTGGCAACGGTAGATTGACCAGCTCTGCTCGTACATTGTTTTAACAGGATTTTTGAGGGAAAAAAAGGTGCTCGATGCCTCGGGTGATGTTGTGTATTCCACTCGAGCTGCTCACACTAGATATTTGGGAATCATGCTAGAGCCTTTGAGTATTGCTGTGTGCCTTGCTCTGACTATGCTAGCATATAATTTCCTAGTAATATCGTGCTCGATGCCTCAGGTATGCTATGTGTCTTATGCTGAGTTGCTCACACGAGGTTTTTATGATTATGTTGTGTGTTAAGTAAAACCGTGTTAGAGCCGTCATGTATTGTTGTGTGTCTTAGATTGACCTGCTCACACGTGTTTTATGAATGTGATGTGATGTGATGAGTACTAAATCATGCTTGAGCCATCATGTACTGTTGTGTGTCTTGTACTGACCTGCTCGCATGAGATTTTGACACAACGAAAATGGGTGATAATGATCCACGGGAACATGATGTACTATGAGCGTTAGCCATGGAGTACAATGTGTCGTGATTTGAGTAAGAGCTGAAGGGATTGTTGATCCGCCTCTCCAAGCATAGGGTTCCCACACACCTGATCAGTGTTGCCTGGAATCCGACATGGCCATAAGTCCTTTATGTATCTAAGTGATATGACATTATCACTACTATGTGAGGTGACATATGTTTTCCCTTGTTGTGTGTCTGGGGATATGATAACGCATGATTTATGTCTCAATATATGTTGATTTACTAAAAGTAAAGCATTTTCTATGTATGAACTGTGTGAATAGATTATGTTGTGCAAAGCTGTGTGATGTTATGTGAATATGCATATACCCATCTAGTGAATTAACGTTTTCGCATTGATAGATGTTGTTTTTAAGAAAGAATGCATATGTTTATAAGGAAAATGAATATATATGTATTTTAGCATGTAGATAGTGTAGTTATCTACCAGCTTTCATATTTTCCTTACCTAGCGTGTTAGTCACCCCCTTATTTCCTCCTCCACAGATACTACTTAGTAGTGAGTACATTGCAGTCGTCCCTACTATTGTGTTGTACTGATCATCCAGCAGTATAGAGAGGTATACACTTGGGAGAAAAATTTTTTATCCTGTAAATTAATGCACAGTACAGTTTGTATTTTGTATTTTGGGGAATGTATATAATAGAAACTGATGTAAACACTTTCGCAGTCATATATAAAAGTCCAGTTTCTATTCTACTCTATTTAAATGAATGTATATAACTATAAATGGATAAGAAATGGATCGGATGTTGACTCACAGCCCAACTGTAAGTGGTAAGGTAAAGGTCACGGACTGGTAGAGAGGGTCGTGACACCTTACAATGAGATCGATCTGCCCTGTGTTCTGTAGCATTCCAGCTGTAATTTTCCCAAATTTCCACAGTTAAACTCCCATTCGTTTACTTCTATACTCATTTTACATTTCATTCACACTGAGAGCTTAAAAACATCCATTACTTGTTATTCATACGTAATTCAACTTGTCTATACATTCTAAAATCATACACATTAAATAGGAATTTACATGTCTTACATTCCTCCCCTCCATAAAAGAATTTGGTCCTCCAAATTAGAACCAAGTCATTCCTTAAAAAGTCGAGGCTAGTTCTCTTTCATCAGGCTCTCGAGTTCCCAAGTTGCCTCTTCTGTTGAGTGGTGCTTCCTGAGAATCTTTACCAATGGAATTCTCTTTGTCCAAAGTACCTTTTCTTTTCTGTCGAGGATCCGAACAGGTTATTTTACATAGTTCATGTCTCCCTGGATGTCTAATACTTTATACTCGATGACATGGGAGAGATCTGGATTACACTTCCTCAACATCGAGATGTGGAAGACATTATGAATCGTGGAAAGCTGTGGGGGCAAAGCTAACCGGTTGGTGACATCTCCCACTCTCTATAATACCTCAAACGGACTAATAAAATGAGGACTCAACTTCCCCTTCTTCCCGAATCGTATGATACCTTTACTTGGAGACGCCTTAAGAAACATAAAATTTCCAGTTTGAAACTTAAGTGGTCGTCTACGCACATCAGCGTAACTCTTCTGTGGGTTTACGCACATCAGCGTAACTCTTCTGTGGGCTCTGAGCAGCCCATAATCTATGAGAAATAATCTTTACATTCTGTATAGCCTGCTCAACGAGGTAGGGAGCAATTACCTTTCTGTCACCCACTTCTTCCTAAGCTATGGGGGATCTACACCTCCTACCATATAGAGCCTCATAAGGTGCCATACCAATACTCGCATGATAGCTATTGTTGTAACAAACTCAGCAAGGGGCAGGTGATCATCCCATGATCCCTTAAATTCATCGTACACGCCCGCAACATATCCTCCAAGGTTTGTATAGTTCGCTCAAACTGACCATCAGTCTGAGGATGATAGGTAGTACTAAAATTCAACCGAGATCCTATGGCTTCCTGAAAATGAGTCCAAAATCTGGAGGTAAACCTGGAATCTCTATCAGTTGTTATGCTCATTGGGGCCCCATGCAGTCAAGCTATCTCTCTGATATATAGCTCATCTAAGGCACTCAACGTATCTGTGCTCTTGATGGCAAGGAAGTGGACACTCTTAGTTTATCTGTCTACTATCACCCAAATCGCATCATGGCCTCTTCGAGTCCTCGGTAATCCCATGATAAAGTCCATGGTGATATGCTCCCATTTCCACTTAGGTACTGGCAAGAACTTAAGTAATCCATCGGGCTTCTGATGCTCAGCTTTTAGTTGTTGACACACCAAACACTTGGCCACAAATTATGCCACTTCCCATTTCATACCACTCCACCAATACACCTCAGATCTTGAAACATCTTGGAACTACCTAGGTGCATGGTGTAACGGGAATAGTGAGAGTCCTTCAATATTTGTTGTTTCAAGGTCTCATTGCTCGGAACACAAATACGACCCTTAAACCTCAACAATCCATCATCACTGACCGTAAAATCTAACTATAGGGTCTTCTCAGCTTGGCTAACCAAATCCAGTAGCTTCTGATCACTCCTCTGTCTAGTTCTAATTCGATCAAAAATACTGGGCTTTATCTGTAAGCTAGCCATAAATTCAACCTCTACTTCCTCAACTCTTATCTTGAGCCTGATGAATTATTCCAATAAATCCCATTCCCTGGTCATCATAACAGAAACCATGCTCTTTCTACTCAAGGCATCCGCAACTTCGTTCGTCTTCCCTGGATGATATAAAATCTCACAGTCATAGTTCTTAAGGAGCTCCATCCATTGTCTTTACCTCATATTAAGCTCCTTTTGGTCGAAGATATACTTTAAACTCTTATGGTCAGTGAAGATCTGAAACCTTTCCTCATACAGGTAATGCCGCCATATCTTCAATGCAAACACCACTACGGCTAAGTTCATATCAGCTGACGTGATCCATAAGCGACTACTCTTCCGTGCTGCATGAGTACGCACCCCAAACCCAGATGGTAAGCATCACTATATATTGCGAAGTCTTCAGATCCACTAGGAATCGTTAAAATGTGTGTTGTAGTCAATCTCCTTTTAAGCTCTTAGAAACTTTACTCACACTGATCCAACCATATAAACGGAATGTCCTTACATGTAAACTTAGTCAGAGGAGCTGCAATCTTGGAGAATCCCTCCACAAACCTCTGATAATATCCTGTAAGTCCCAAAAAACTCTGAATCTCTTTAACTGTCATCGGTCTCTCCCAATTAAGTACAGCTTCTACCTCAGACGGATCAACGGATACCCCGTCCTTAGATAAAATATGACCAAGGAAAGCTATCTGATCAGGCCAAAACTCACTTTTACTAAGCTTTCCATACAACTGCTTATCTCAGAGTATTTGAAGCACAATACTCAAATGATGTGCTTATTCCTCTTGGGACCGAGAATATATAAGGATATCATCGATGAAGACTATCACAAACTGATCTAGATAGTCTCGAAATACCTCATTCATTAAACTCTTGAAAGCAGCAGCAACTTTAGTTAAACCAAAGGGCATCACTAGGAATTCGTAGTGGCCAGACCTAGTTTTGAAGGCCGTTTTCAGAACATCCTCTTTACTGATCATTAACTAGTGATAGCATGATCTTAAGTTAATCTTAGAAAATACAGACGCCCCTCTCAGTTGATCAAACAAGTCGTCTATCCTTGGTAGGGGGTATTTGTTCTTCATTGTAGCCTTATTCAGTAGGCTGTAGTCTATACACAATCTGAGGCTACCATCCTTCGTCTCACAAATAAAATCAGAGCTCCCCATGGGGACACACTGGGTCTAATAAAACCCTAGTCAAGCAGCTCTTGCAACTGTTTCTTTAACTCTTCCAACTCAACCAATGCCATCTTATAAGGAGGTTTAGAGATTGGATTGGTATCTACACTAAATTGATAGTGAACTCTAGCTCTCTCTCTGGTGGTAAACCTGGTAACTTATCTGGGAACACATCCAAAAACTCGCATACTATCGATATGTCCTCTATCCTCGGAGGTTCTCGACTGATATCGGAGATGAGTGCGATGTAACCTTCACATTAATAATCTAATTAGTCTTTTCAGGAAATCATAATTACACCAATAAGATTTCTCACAACAATCTTCACACATTTTCATTCCTTAACATTCAAACGTACACTAAAGTTTTTAGGTAGGGAGAAAGTTACAGTTTTAGTGTAGCAGTCTAGATTTACACGATTGGTCGCTAACCAATCCATCCCTAGAATCATATCAAAACCAGACATATTTAGTAAAGCTAGATCCGCTAACATCACTTTATCTCCCACCATAATCTCACACTTTCTACATACCATATCATTTCTTTGTGACTCACGCATAGGTGTACTTACATGTAAAATATGAGCTAGGGGTTCAGGCTCTAAATTTAATTAACATGCAAAGTGTACAGAAATAAAAGAATGTGTGCACCTTGGATCAAACAATACATGAGCCTCATGATTTCAGACAAGAAGTGTACCTCGTATAGCCTCGGACAAGGTGTCTGCAGTCTCCTTTATCCATAGCAAATACACACCCCTCTGTGATAGGCTTCTTTCCTTTATCAGCAATCATGGCCCGTCTTTGGGGGATCACTCTCTGTAGCTGTTATCGAGGAGGCTCTTGAGGATGTGGTCTCTGTGGCTGTAGGTAATCCCTTACCCTGTGACCTATATCCCTACACTTGAAACATCCTCATAGTATCCGAAAATAAGTACCCTCATGCAGCAAATCACAGTCTCTGCAGGTCTTAATGTAGGGTCTGGCACCTTGAGGGTTCTCTATAGTAATAGGAGGAACTTTGGGTCTATCTACCCTTCCTTTAGGTCCCTCGACCATTTATCTCTTAAAAGATCCCTCCTGAAGCCAGTGTGAGAAGCTGCAGGTCTCTTACCCTTATCCCTGGTTATCACTTGGGACTCAAACTAGGACTGTATCAACTTTAGTCCCCTCTCAACTTCCTGTGCCCACCTCCGAGCATCATTAAACTCCGTAATGCAAAGCCCCATCAATCTATCTCGAATGGCTGGTCTCAACCCATAGACAAATTGCTCTGTTTGGCGCTCCTCATCCTTAATAGTCTCTGGATCATATCTCAACAAAGCAGTGAACTGGTTCTCATATTCATCGACATACATGCTGCCCTGTACTAGATTCAAAAAATCTACTAGCATCTTCCTCTGGGTAGCGCGAGGGATATACTGGGTCCTAAAGATGGACTGAAACGTCTCTCAGCTGATTACTGGATAGATGGCAGTCAATATACTATGGGTGGTATTCCACCAACATCGAGCTTGTTCCTTAAGCATGTAGGTACCCATACTAACCCTCTCTGCATCAGTGCATCCCAAAAAGTCAAAGATTATCCTCATCTCGATCAACCACTCCCCCGCCTCTATTGGACCCTTCACCCCTTTAAATGTCGGTGGATTCATCTTATGAAAGTCCTTCAACCAACCCCTACATCCGTTATCGGGCCTAGTTTGTACCGGAGGTTACGTGACGTGTGGTACTAGGTCAGTCTGTATAGGAGGTGGGGGCGGATCCTATGGTGGTGTAGGAGCCGGGGTAGGTGTGGTATCTAAGGCATTAGCCCCGAAATGTTGGGCAAATAACGTTGTCATCTACTCAAACCCCTCTTGTACGTCCTGCTCAAGTCGATTAATTCAAGATTTAGGACTCTCCAGCTATGGTTCAGGTGGTGGAAGTAGTTGTGCCTGCCTTCGGGGATGGCCTCGTTTCCCCCTTATATCGTAACTCTTACGTACCTGCGCGTACACATTAAACATCGATTATAATTTTAACTGTTAAATTTAATTCATAACCAGACAATTACAGACACTTGGGATGTAATCTATTTCGACTTAATCGACACTGATAGTACTAGGCAACCCTTGCTCTGATATCATCAAATCTGTGACAGCCCGAAAGGGTGAAAAATAGGGCTGATTTAAAATTTTTTTCTTAGATTAAACTTCCTACTTAAGGTGCATTCCTGTATAGTGTCAGTTAATTTATTTCTATCAGTTAATTTGTTTCTATCTCATTAATCAATATCCCAAGGATCTCTCAACATCCACATTTACTTAGTTAAATATCATGACATCAAAAGAAGTCTACATCTCTATTCATTTACTAATACCAATCTGATTACATCCCAATATTACTCAAATACAAGTGTCTGCATTACACAACTGTCTGGATACAAAATTAATTGAATTATACCTCTAGCGTGTACAAGCAATAGCCTGGGGAGAGTCTCATCCACCAGCCTATGTCACGTACGCCGTAGATACTAGCGCTCACTGTAAATAATCTGTGGGGGGAGGAGAAGAGGGGATGAGCTTTCAACTTCACTCAGTAAGGAGTGCATATGAGCTTTAAAAATCATCATTAAAGCATAAGTGTAATAATGGCATAGTTCACATGATTATGAATACGTGATAAAAATCACAGTTCATCAAAACATCTTTATCTCATTTCACAAACACATTATATCTCAAAATAATTATGGAGAATAGGCATAGTATAAAAGTCATGAATGCAATCATCACATCACATCATCCTCAATGAAGGCATATCACGTTACCAAAATGGAGGCATCTCACGTTACCAAAACGGAGGCATAGTATTTGGTATCAGAGCTTAATTGGTCTGATGTGTGTAGTTAACTTTCAGTGGATTGAGGGTTGTGACAATTTATTTGGTATCAGAGCTTAATTGGTCTGATATGTGTCGGTGTAAAAATTTAAGAAAATTACATCCCCATGTTACTGTGCTTGTCTATATACAACTGTGTATATCGAGATGGGTTTGACTAAGAAATGATTATGAATGTAGGAATCTTGGCATTATGCCTAACACCAGTCGTGGTAGAGGGGCGAGAGCACAAGCTAGATGAGAATCACAAGGAGGTAGAGGTGGAGGCTGATGTTGAGCATGCTTTACAGGGTCCGACAGAGAGACTCGAGAGTACTGAGGTGCGCTTCATGAGGATAGAGCGAAGCTTAGAGGTAATTTTAGCGTTGAATGCCTAGTCGTTGCCTGAAGCTGGGAGCGGGCAAGGGCCAACTGTACAGAGTGATGCTGAACGGGCGACTTCTCCTAAGATGCCTGCACAGCCAGCCCAAGGACATCTGACTACTAATACTCCCACACCTCCACAAATATAGGATACACCTTCTATTGTTGCTCCACCACTGGGTAGTAGAGATTGGGGTTATGGATGTGACCTCGATAGGTTACGATAGTTTCAAAATTTTAAACAGCCATCTTTCAGTACAATTAAGGACACAGTAGCTGTAGAGGACAGGGTGAATGAAATTGAGAAATTATATGGGTTCTTCGAGTGCACTACTACGAAGATGGTTGTTTTTGTCGTCTTCATGCTGAAAGGATCGGCAAAGCATTGGTGGAAGTCCACCAAACCAGTTCTGAGAGCCCGGCATACGGAGATTACATAGGACATATTTTTGGAAGCCTTTCAGAGGCAATATGTTTTAGATACTGCATAGCAGAAGCTGCAGATGGAATTTTTGGGATTGACCCAGGGGAGCAGATCGGTGGATGATTATGAGACTAAATTTATCTCACTGGGCAGATATGATCCTGACACGATGGATAGTGAGGTCAAGAAGGTCTGGAAGTTTGTGGATGGACTGAGACCAACCATAAGATCTCGATTGGTCCCATTTGACATACCGACCTATGGGGAGGCAATGCACAGGGCATAGTTGTGTGGATAAGATTTTGAGCAAGTTACCTCAAAGTTTAGGAAGGTTAGTAGAGTGAGGGACAGAGATAGAAAGAGATCAACAGTGGATAGAGGCTTCAGTTATAGAGGAAGCAGGAGATTTTTTGGGAAGAGGCTGAAGATTGAGGAGATCCAAGAGAGGACAGTTAAGCCTCTTGTGTATCTGGCCATAGCTCCAGCAAAGGGTATAGTGATTGGAGGGCTACGGCCTACGACAGAACAATGCAGTAAGTGTGGTAGGTACCATGGTACTAAACCATGTTATGGATCTCCTGCAGTATGTTTTCGATATGGGAACCCAGGGCATGTGATCCAAAATTGCCCAGAGATAATTGAGAGTGCCCCACAGAAGGGCAAAGAGCCAGAGAGAGCTCCTGCTGATGCTCCTACTCCGAGACGGAGGGCGACAGCTGAAGAGAAGGGGAAACAGGTAGTTGGCAGAGGGTGAGTACACGCCTTAAACCAGGATATCGCAGATCAGTCGTTAGATGTGGTAAAAGGTACCATCTTGATCTTTGATCTTGAAACTTATGTTTTGATAGATCCTCGTGCCACACATTCATTTGTATTGCCTGCATTTGCATATAAATTATTTAAGCACTCCCATAAATAATAGTCAGCTAGTTAAATATGAGTTTAAGGATTGTAAGTTGAAAGTAGGGGAAAAAGAAATGTCAGCTGACCTCATTTTGATCTATATGAAAGACTTTGATGTAATCCTAAGAATGGATTGGTTGGTTGCGAACCATGCTGTAGTTGATTGTTGTTCTAAGATGATAACTTTTTCAGGGATAGATACCTTTATCGTAAGTTTCCCCAAACAATGTAATGTAAAATCCCCTTAAAAAGTAATGAAAACAGTAAGTGTTGTAAGTAAAATAGATGCACTCCTATGTTGACTAAATGATTGATGCTTTGAAAGGTTATATTGCGTACGTGGTTGAGACGGATAAAGGACGTCCGAAATTGAGAGACATCCCAGTGGTTAGGGAATTCCCATGCATCTTTTCGAATGATTTACCAAGGTTACCACCAGATAGAGAGATGGAGTTTTGTATAGATTTGGCACCTGGTACAGAGCCGGTATCCAAGCCACCATACAGAATGTCCCCAATTGAGTTGGAGGAACTAAAGAAGCAGTTACAGGAGTTGTTGGATAAGAGGTTCATCAAACCGAGTCTATCACCTTGGGGAGCACCGATACTGTTTATAAAGAAGAAGGATGGGAGCCTCTGATTATGCATTGATTATCGGTTGTTGAATAACACGACTATCAAGAATAAGTACCCCATTCCACGCATCGATGACTTGTTAGATCAGCTTCGGGGAGCGCAGGTCTTTTCTAAGATAGATCTAAGATCTGGGTACCATCAGTTGAGAATTTGAGATGGAAATGTACCCAAGGCAGCTTTCTGCACCTGGTATGGTCATTTTTAGTTTATGGTTATACCATTCGGGTTGACGAATGCTCCCGCAGCTTTTATGTCATTGATGAATGAGGTGTTTCACCGGTATTAGGATTAATTCGTTATCGTATTCATCGATAATATTCTGGTGTATTCGAGATCTATAGAGTAGCATGAGCAGCACCTAAGAATAGTGCTATAGACCCTCCGAGAGAAGAAGTTATATGCTAAACTTAGTAAGTGTGATTTTTGGCTAACGCAGATCTCTTTTATGGGTCATATTGTGTCGAAGGATGGTGTATCAGTGGACTCATCTAAGATTGATGCAGTGGTTCAGTGGCAGAGACCCCAGAGAGTCACAGAGATTAAAAGTTTCCTGAGTTTAGCTAGGTATTATCGACAGTTTGTGTAGGGATTCTCGAGATTAGATGCTTTGTTGACACGTCTCACGAGGAAGAATGTTGAATTTGTATGGGACAATAAATGTGAGAAAAGTTTTCAGGAATTGAAGAGGAGATTAACCACAACTCCGATTCTCACCATTCCTACCAGCTCAGGAGGTTTTTCTATATACACAGATGCTTCGTACCAAGGACTGGGTTGTGTACTGATGCAGGATGGAAAGGTAGTCGCCTATGGATCGAGACAGTTGAAGGATCGTGAGAGAAACTACCCAACCCACGATCTACAGTTGGTGGCCATAGTATTTGCCTTGAAAATATCACGCCATTACCTTTATGGTGAGAAATTTCAAGTATTTACTGACCACGAGAGACTTAAGTATATGTTCTCACAGAAGGAGTTGAACATGAGACAAAGAAGATGGCTTAAGCTTCTGAAGGACTATGATTGCGAGATTTTGTACCACCCGAGTAAGGCGAATCTAGTAACAAGTGCACTGAGTAGGAAGCACCTCGGGTTGGTATCATATATGATGATGAGGGAACACGAGCTATTGGAATAATTTACGAGCCTCGGTTTGGATGTGACCCCGCCTGATACTGATAATGGCTTTATGGTAGCTAGCCTACGGTTGGAACCAAATCTGGTAGATCGTATCCAACAGGCTCAACAGATTGATCAGCAGTGTAGTGATATTATCGGGCAGATACAGAGGGGTACAGAGACTGATTTTGAGTTAAGTTCTGATGGTTTGCTGAGGTTCAAGGGTAGGATATGTGTTCCCAATGATCCAAAAGTTAAGAGGTTAATCTTGACAAAAAGCTCAATAGACGAAGTATACACTGTATCCGAGAATAATAAGATGTATCAGAACCTCCGGAGAGTGTATTGGTGGTCAAGAATGAAGAGAGATGTAGCTGAATTTGTGGCTAAGTGTCTCGTCTGTCAGTAGATGAAGGTAGAGCATCAGAAGCCTGCAGGGCTATTACAACCTCTACCTATACCGACTTAGAAATGGGAGAATGTTACTATAGACTTCGGATAGTGGATAGATTGACAAAGTCGGCACACTTCCTAGCTATGAGAGCCACCAATACTCTGAGTACACTGGCGAAACTATATGTGCTCGAGATAGTGAGGTTGGATGGTGTTCTAGTGAGCGTTGTTTTTGATAGGGATGCCCACTTCACTTCCCACTTCTGGGAACATTTTTAGGAAGCGATAGGGACCCAACTGAGTTTTAGCACAGCGTTCCATCGTTAGACAGATGGTTAGTCAGAGAAGACTATTGTACGACCCGTATTATGGATGTAAACTTTTATGAAATCATGAGTATGATGATGTGATTTCAATGTAAGCATAAGTGATGTAAGTTCATAGATTCAATTTATATACTTGTAATATGAGTTTGTAATGTACACACAAGTTTCATTTTATACGTATATGAAGAAATGAGCTTTTATAAGTGTTGAATGTGGTTGGAACTCAAAATGAGTAGTGCAGCAAATGGAATGAAGTTGTATGAAATTGCATAAGTAATTATACTTTCATTTGGCTATGAATTGTATACCTTGGATCATATAAAGAATGCACATATGTTTTAATATGTATAAGTTATGAATGGATGCCATTTTAAAGTCTTAAAGGTGGTTGAATGAGAAAATGACTATGGCAGCAAATTGAGGATGTTTGGGTGTGAGTTGCTGCAGAAAGTCAAGAAAATATGAAGGCCAAATCAATCTCATTGGATGAGAGATAGATTTGGAAGAGTCAAAATTGCTCTATTTGAGCAATAGGAACAGTGTAGATCGATCTCCAATGGAGACAGATCGATTTGCTAAACATTCTATAAAATGAGGATCGATTCTTAAGGCAAACAGATCGATTTTCTTAGCTCTCGGGTTGGAATAGATAGATCTCCTACCTTAGCCTGATCTATCTCCTTAAGATACTGCTTGAGACGAATCGATCTCAAGCTTTCGATAGATCGATCTCATGCATTCAAATTTGCGTGAAAATGAGGGATTTAAGAGGATCAGATCGATCTCATGCCTTGACAGATCAATTTCATCAAGCAATTTCTATAAATAGGAGTAGTGAAATTAGCATTTTTTCGAGACAGAACCTTTCCTTTCCACTTTCCACCCAAAACCTAACTTTCTCACTCCTAAATCTACCCATTTCCAATAAGATTTGAGGGAAGACCATTAGATACAAAGTTGTTCATCTTAAAGAAGGGAACAACATAGTTTGAAGTCAAAACCCTATTTGTTGGATTGAAGAAGCAAGGAGCATTTTCATTGGAGCAAGAAGGAAATCCAAATAGGTGAGTTTCTAAGGCACCAATCTAATTACATTTGTTTCTCTATTGATGTTGGAGTAGATTGGCGTGAATATTTATGATAGAAACCAACTAGAAAGCAATGGAACACCTATAACCTAGATTATGTCTAGTGTGAGAAAATGTGGTTTGGAGGAGTTGATGAATTATGAGTTATACTAAGTGGTTGTTGAAGTAATGTGAATGATTTGAGATGGGTAAATGAAGCCACATTGTAGGTTTAGAGAAATTATGAAAATGGGTATGTAAGATGTTTGATAAATGCCATAGTGAGGAAAATTAATGAAATAGGAACATTGTGAGCTTAATATCGATTTGATATCAATTGGGTATGAATCAGTAAGCCTAAAAGAATCTTTGGGCTCAAGATATGAATAGAACAATGAACCTAGGCCTTATGAGCGTTAATGGAGACTATAGGTCGAATCAACTATAGTAAATGCAAGAATGCTGTATGTGAACTAAATTGATACGAAATACGATTTATGTGCAATTCTAAAGAATTTGTTGGAGACGAATCAAACCGCACTCGTACGCAGCTTTGCGGAAGTGGAATCATGTGACGCGATTCCAGGTAAGGGAATTTTATGAGTATATAGAGGTGATTGCTCGTATTTTGTAGGTATATAGGGCTTTGGAAATGTGTATGATTTTATAGAAATGTGTTTGACAATGTATGGAAATTACTATGAGTATGGGTATGAGATTTGGTTGTTTTAAATAGTATTATAAAGAAATGGGATAGTAAGGCTAATAATTGCATAAATCACGTGTTTTAAGTGTTTTCACAATACACAATGCATTGTTTTCGAGCAACAAATGGATAGGCTGGCTAGTGTTTTAATGATGTTGTGGAAGGTGCTAAACCCAATTTTTAGGATTGTTTTGATTGTGTATGAGCCACCTATCGTAATTGTGTGATGTAAATCACGCTAGAGCCTCACTCGTGCTAGATTTTGATGCCTTTTTTTGTATGAAACGTGCTGGAGCTTAGCTTGCACCTTAATTTGGAAACTACGATGATGTTTTATAAACCGTATTGGAGCTTCTGCTCGTACGTGGATTTCTTCATAGTTTGATCCATAAATGTCGTACTAGAGCGTTGCTCGTACGAGGTGGTTTATTTATGATGCATGAAACGTGCTAGAGCTTTACAGCACAACTTTTAACATTGTGGTACGAAAAATGTCATGGAATTCGGTAAGATCCTCAAGCCCAACATCCTTAAGCTCGAGGAGGCAGGGAGGCTTTATTCTGTGGGGAGGCTCTCTTACGGTAAGATCCTCAAGCCCTACATCCTTAAGCTCGAGGAGGTGGGGAGGCTCTGTTCAGTGGGGAGGCTCTCTTACGGTAAGATCCTCAAGCCCTACATCTTTAAGCCCGAGGAGGTGGAAAGGCTCTGTTCGGTAGGGAGGCTCTCTTACGGAAGGATCCTTAATCCAACATCCTTAAGCCCTAGAAGGGTGGGAAGGCTCTGTTTGACAGGGAGGCTCTCCTACATGGGTACGAAAAACTCTGGATATGGGGTATATAAGACCTACAGCTAGTACCCCCAACCACGATATGGGTCTGTGGAGTACGATGTACCGTGTATATCACATGGAGTACGATGTACCGCGTGGGGTTATGCGATGAGAAAGCCTAGCGAAGAACTAACCAATCTTTGTGCCAGCATGATACCTTACACACCTGGATGCGTGTGGTCTGGGATGATGTACGACATAGTTGGCCAACATAGTCTTTGTGATATAGTGACCTGTCTCACTTGATTTACATAGTACCACACGTTTTGATATATAAGTGTGATTGTGACTGTCTAGGGTAGACCCGAGGGAGGGGTTGAACCTTGTGGAATTTTTTATTGAGAAATGATAATGATGTTTGTGATTGTGAAATGATCTTGATTGGATTTTGATGTATTGAGAATGAGATAAATCAAAAAGGATGTTTCAAATTGAATTTCCCTTTTATTATGAGATTTGACAATGATGAGCATGAGATGATTTGTACATGATGATCTTACCATGTTTTATATGCCAACTACCATGATTTAAAATACATGATATATGTACACACATATGGCATAGTTTTGTTTTCCTCATGATTCGATTATAAATGATTTATGCATAAAATTATTAGCATGTAGATAGGGTAGCTATCTACCATGCTTGCATTATTGTCTTACCGAGCATGTGGTTGCTCATCCCTCTCTACCTTCCTCCTCTACAGAGCGTGCATAGTAGCCCAGTGAAGACTGAGGCGTTACATTTTGGACATCCGCTGCCATCCATCGCTAAAAGGTATACACATGAAGATTTTTTTTGTATCTAAACAATTGTAAAAGCACAGTAGATCATTGAAATTATAGTATGGGGGATGTAAGTGTTAGGAAGTGTGTCATGTATGAACACGTGTCTTAACTCTTAAATGCATGACATTTCTTTTGATTAATTGGAAAATGGATGGTTAAGAATGATTATTACTGCTTAACAGCCCAACTGTGTATTGGTGAGGATGTTAACGACCAGGTAAGGAAAAAAATGAAAACTCGAAAAATTGGCAGTGATTTTTTGACGAATTGAACGAGTAGGGTCATGACAACTATACAAACCCTGAAGGATATGTTAAGAGCATGTACATTGGATTTTGGAGGCTCCTGGGATGACCATTTACCACTTGCAGATTTCGCTTATAATAATAGCTATCATTCGAGTATTAGGATGGCACCGTATGAGGCTTTGTATGGCTGAAGATGTCATTCTCCTATTGGAAGGGAAGAGGTAGGTGACCGACTGATATTTACTCCCAACTTAGTGAGACAAGCCTATGAGGATGGCCAATTTATTTGTGAGAGGTTACGGACAGCTCAGAGCCTACAAAAGAGTTATGCTGACAGGAGACGAAGAACATTGGAGTTTACAATGGGTGAATCGATATATTTGCGAGTTTCTCCTTCCAAGGTTATAACGAGGTTCAAAAAGAAAGGGAAATTAAGTCCTCATTACATTGGACCCTTTCAGATTCTTGATAGAGTGGGAGATAAGGCCTATAGGCTAGCATTACCACTGCAGCTTACGGGTGTTCACAACGTCTTCCACATCTCTATGTTACAGAAGTACCACCTGAACCCGGCACATGTAATTAGATATGAGCCATTGGAGCTCAATGAGAGCATACCGTATGTTGAGTAGTCAGTTCGGATATCGGATAGGAAGGAGAAGGTGTTAAGATCTGTCAGGACCCGTTCTAAACCCATGACTTAACCAAAATCACTACAAATTTTTCGCATTTTTAACTTACCTTTCCTCTCCTCAATGGTTGGGCTGGGATTCTAAGTTAGCCTCCTCACATACCATATCATCCATTATTATACATACATGTCAATATACTGTTACTGACTGTAACTTCTTTTACAATACCTATGAGATCATATAAAATCTAATACAAATACATTCCCCATAATATATATCGTATACATCACTATGCTGTTTCTATGTTTAGATACATAAGCGTATAAAATATGTATACCTGGCGATCGATAGGAAATAGCAGTGGACTCAAGAATACTATCCCTCAATAGCTCTCACTCTACTGCTGATGCTCTGTAGAGATATGTAAAGAAAGGGGGTAAGCATACAACGCGCTCAGTAAGGACATCAGCAAGCAAGTAAATATCTATCCTATCTACTCAAAATAATGCTATGCCTTGAAAACATTATTTCCTTAACTCAGTTTAAAAGCATGTCTTTAAATATATATATATATATATATATATATTTGTACAGATTAAATCCCATGTACAGAAATCATGCTTTCTTTCTCAAATGTAGGCATGTAGTGCAAAACAATGCATCTTTATATAAATCATGCCTTTAGATAAATCATGCCATGTATATTTAAATCACAGTAAATATGGCATTTAAGTCATTCACAACACAAAATCGGAGTCTGACCCATCCCTTAGGTCTGTCCGTAATTTAAATCAGTCAATCAAGTGATATATCATGTGAGACTCTGTGGTGAAAATGTAAATTGTATCCTGGACTATGATCATATCCGACAATGGTGATCCCAGGCAATACAGTACTCGGTGTCCGAGGCATCACTACTGTAACGGGAGGGGGGTCAGTCCATCACAACCGCCAGCTATATCCTCCTCAACTCCACAACAACACACGGTACAGTGTACTCCATGCCACATGCACGGTATAACGTACACCCGTGGACCCTACATCATAGTCGGGGTATCTGCCATAGGTCTTAGCCCTCAAACCATGGAATATCATACCACGTCTCTAAATCCACATGCGAACCTCTCATAGTGTGACACTCAGTCTACACGAGGAAATCAAGCATGGTTTTTAACATGTATTATATATCACATTACAGTGCACGCCTTTGAGCGCGACTCACAGTCGACACTCCACTCAAACACTGTTTCACATCACAAACTCAACTCTAGTGCGAGTAAACCTCCAGCAACTAGGTCAATGCATAATTCATGTTTCAAATCAAGTATGAGCAATAGCTCCAGTACCATGCTATGCACAAAACTCATCAAGTCAAGTACCAGCAATAGCTCCAGTACTATGTCATGTATAAATCATGAAGAATTGAATACGAGCAACGCTCTAGCACTCTGTCAAGCATCTCATGAAAAACTCGAGTACGAGCTAATCGCTCCAGTACTCTCTCATGCATATATCATATAAAACTGAGTACGAGTAAGAACTCCAGTACTCTATCATGCATGTCATGGAAATCTAGTGCGAATCAAAATCCAGCACTAATATATGTGGAAAATATATGAAATCCAATGCGAGCTATGCTCCAGCACGATTCATTCTCACATAATATGATAGATGGCTGTTTAAAAAAAGGGATGATTTTCAAAACATCAAAATTAGCACTATAAAGTGTGCTTAATTCACATCAACCTTAAAATTAGTAGCCCATCTATTTATTCTTCTGCTAAACAGCAGTAAAACACTCAAAATGATGATTTCCATGCTTTTTAAAACTTTTCACAAAAGTTAACTTTTTTCCTAACTAAAGGTAAAATCGTAATTTGCCACTATCGGGTCACAATAATTATTATTCACTTTCTCTGACCCTCAGAGTTTTTAAGTGAATGTAAAAGCAGAGGAAAATACGTGCAGGTATCAGGTATCTCTAACTACTCACAAAATTCCCTTACCTCGGATCACGTCAAGTGACCTCACTTCCTCGGTGCTGCTCAATCTCGCAGTCCAATCAGCTGTAGGTTAATTATACTTTTCCTACTGTATTACACATTTAATACAGTTTATTTAACTTAATGGGCTTTAATAAACCTTAATGGGCCTAACTATGCCTTAAGCCAATTTCTATTTTACTATTCATTTTTGTTGGGCTTATTGGGCTTGTAGGGCCCACCAACTCTTATTAGGCTTATCCTAGACCCATTACATCACATTGGGCTTAAAATAATTGGGCTTGGCCCATTGGACCTCTCGACCACATGCCATGGCTGAGAGCATCCCATGCCGTCGGTCACACCATGGCATGCCGGCCATGTCCATTTCTTTAGCCAAATTCACTTAGGAATTTTCATAAACACTTGGTTGGCATGTCTTAAGCCTTTCCTATAGTTCATGTTGGAATTTTATCAAATACCTTATGTGCCAATATCATACCACCATCCGTATGAACAAATTGATTATAACTAACCATGCCATAATCATGTCTACATGCATATCAACCTATACATGTCTTAAAATCACATGGGTATTTATCAAAACTCATATACCAACTTTCGGTCATCACATGTTCCTAGTGTTTTCATATGTTTCAATCCATAAAACATATACCAATATACTTAAAATCATTCATACATTAACATATATGAAATTGAAAACTTGGAAATATACCAATAGTTGTGTTCACACTTGGCTGAATACTTTAGAGGCTCACCGTTTGCACTCTATGGCTCCTTGATAGCCAATTCCAACATATGTCACTCTCCTTTCAATTTGGAACAACTTCTATGAAGGATGCAAGTTCCAAATATGCCTAATTCCTAGTGATTTCTAGTGAGAGAAAGCTTAGAAAACTTTTCGGTTATGGTTTCTTCACTTTGTCGAAAATGAAAGGATGAAGATGATTATGTGTTGGCTGGTATTTATAAGTCCATTGCTTAGTCATTAAGCTAAAAATCCAGCCACCTTAATTAACTTCCAAAACGTTTAGGTAATGGTTATCATTTTAAACTTTGTTACCTTTCATTAATGGCTTTTAACTTATTCACATGGGCTTTCAATTGGGCTTCTCGGTTTGGGCTTTTCCTTTGGCCTTTTAGGCTGAAATTTTTTCTACCTATTGGGTCTTCAATTGTATCAATATTTGGCCCACAACTTGGCCCAACAATTTGGCCCATTGGGCTTTCCAATTTCGGCCAACACTTATGATACCTTAATGGGCTTTAAAATTTCTAACTTTGGCCCATTGCGTTTTTAACCAATAAATTAAATCCGAAATCCTTCCGAATAAATTTTTCTTACTTTCGGGGATAATTATCTTGTATTCTGACCAATAATATTTTTCTCCAATTTTTTCTCTATACTTAGGTTAATTTTTAACCATGATTTGTCAACTATGGTAAAAACCTACTTTCTTAACTATAGTTGACTTTTTCCTTAATCATTGACGAAGTTGACTTTTTCTTAAAATTTTGAAAGTGTCATATCTTATGTCTTACACTCTCGTCTTTATGTTTCAACTGTTCCCGGTGGATAATTTCTCCCGAAACACCTTAACTCGCTAAAAAGGTCCAATTTACCCTTTTTAGCTTTTACTCTCGTTTTCTATATTCGGAACTAAATCAAGCTGACTTTCCTTCATGAGCTCTCTATACTTTCTCATTTTAAGTTCTTATTTTCAGTCAGAATGATTCAGATCTACTTGGTTTAGCCTGTGGCTCTTATAGCTCACATTAGGCTTTTTATGTAGCTTTTGCGTGTTAAATCATTTTACTAACACTTTAAATCTAGTAAATACTCTTCTTATGATTCAACTATAATAATAGAGTGTTCATACACCTAGGAATTATAAGGAACAAGCTACATACAATACAGGTCTGACAATCCTCCCCTACTCAAAAAATTTGGTCCTCCAAATTAGAACCAAATCAGTCATCAAATAGGTGAGGGTACTTCTCTCGCATCAGACTCTCCAACTCCCAAGTAGCCTCTTCTGAAGTATGATGCTGCCAGAGAATCTTCACTAACCCGATGGTCTTTGATCTCAATACCTTCTCCTTCCTATCCAATATCCGAATCGGTCTCTCAACATATGACAAGTCCTCTCGAAGCTCCAAAGGCTCATAACTAATCACATGTGCCAGACCCGGGTGATACTTTCGAAGCATCGATATGTGGAAGACGTTACGGACACCTGATAAGTCCGGTGGCAATGCCAACCTATACGCCTTATCTCCCACTCGATCAAGTATCTCAAAGGGTCCAATATAGCGAGGATTTAGTTTCCCTCTCTTCCCAAATCTCGCTATGCCCTTGGAAGGAGAAACTCTCAAATACACGGATTCACCAACTGCAAACTCTAGTGGCCTGCATCTCCTGTCAGCATAACTCTTCTGTCTGCTCTGAGCTGTCCTCAGTCTCTCTACAATCAAGTGGACGTCCTCAGATTCTTGTGTAACCATGTCAGGAGTGAAAATCTTATGGTCACCCACTTCTTCCCATCCAATAGGGGAACGACATCTACGACCATATAAAGCCTCATACGGTGCCATCCCGATACTCGAATGATAACTGTTGTTGTAGGCGAACTAGGCTAGTGGCAAGTGGTCATCCCAAGAGCCTCTAAAATCTAGCACACATGCTCTCAACATATCCTCCAGAGTCTATATAGTCCTCTCTGATTGACCATCTATCTGAGGATGGAAAGCGGTGCTCGAACTCAACTGGGTTCCCATGGCTTCCTGAAAATGTCCCCAAAAGTGGGAAGTGAATCGGGAATCCCTATCAGAGACTATGCTCACCGGTACACCGTGTAACCTCACTACCTCGCGTACATATAGTTCTGCTAATGAACTCAGAGTATCAGTCGCTCTCATAGCTAGGAAGTGGGCTGACTTCGTCAGTCTATCGACGATCACCCATATAACATCGTGATTCTTGCGTGTTCTCGATAAATCCATCACGAAATCCATGGTGATATGCTCTCATTTCCATGTCGGTATAAGTAGAGGCTACAATAACCCTGTAGGTTTCTGATGCTCTTCCTTCACCTGCTGACATACAAGACACTTTGCCACAAAGTCTGCTACATCTCTCTTCCTACCCAACCACCAATATACCTTCCAGAGGTTCTGATACATTTTGTTACTCCCCGGATGTAACGTATACCTCGACGAATAAGCTTCCGCCAATATCAATCTCTTGAGTCCTAGATCCTCGGGAACACATAATCTGCCTCTGAACCTCAATATTCCATCAGAACTCAACTCAAAGTTAGTCACTGTGCCCTTTTGCATCTGACTACTCACATCCATACAAAATGGATTCGTCTGCTGAACCACTCTGATCTTGTCTAACAGATCCAGCTCTAAGCGTAGACTAGTTATCACATAGCCTGTATCCATGTCAGAAGGCACAACTCCCAAACTGAGACTAGCAAACTGCTCTAGCAAATCATGTTCCCTAACCATCATGTACGATACCATCCCTAGGCTCTTCCTGCTCAAGGCATCGGCTACAATGTTAGCCTTACCTGGATGATAAAGTATCTCACAATCGTAGTCCTTCAGAAGCTCTAGCCATATTCTTTGCCTCATGTTCAGCTCTTTCTGTGAGAACAGATACTTGAGGCTCTTGTGGTCGGTAAATATCTAGAACTTCTCGCCATACAAGTAGTGACGCCATACCTTCAACGCAAACACTACTGCTGCTAGCTCCAAATCATGGGTCGGATAGTTCTTCTCATGATCCTTCAGCTGTCGGGATCCATAAGCAACTACCCTCCCATCCTACATCAATACACAGCCTAGTCCCTGATGCAAAGCATCGATATACAATGCAAATCCTCCTAAGCTGGTAAGGATAGTGAGAATCGGAGCGGTGGTCAATCGACGCTTCAACTCCTGAAAACGCTTCTCACAATCCTCGTTCCATACGAATGGCACACTTTTTCAAGTAAGACGTGTCAATCGAGCAGCCAACTTCAAAAATCCCTCAACGAATCTCCTGTAACTGCCTCTTGAGCTCCTCTAGCTCAACTAAGGCCATGCTATATGGTGGTCTCGAAATAGGCTCCGTACCAGGCACTAAACCTATACAGAATTCCATCTCTTTGTCTGGTGGTAATCCTGGCAACTCATCCAAAAAACATCTGGGTACTCACTGACCATAGGAATATCTAACAACTCCGGATGTGCCTTATCCATATCTACCACGTACGCAATAAAACCTTGATATGGTGAAGGTTTCCTAAGTCAGTAAATCATATCATAATCATAACCTCTCCTTTCATTTATTTTCATTAAACTTTAAAACATATCTAGTAGGGTTAGGAAACATAACTGTTTTAGCATAACAATCTAAAACAGCATGGTTTACAGATGACTAATCCATTCCTAAGATTATATCAAAGTCACTCATACTTAGCAAAACTAGATTGACTGTCATCTCCTTATTCCCTACTCTCAACTTGCTTCCCCTTCTCTTCTACTATCGCTCTCCTCCTTGAAGCAGAAGGATCGACTGGAGCTCTCTTTGGCTCCTTGTCCTTCAGTGGAGCAGTCTCAACCATATCTGGGCAAGCTCTAGCAATATGCCCTTGTTTCCCGCATCGAAAACGCACGATAGGAGTCAATGGACATGGTCTGCCTCCATGTTGTTTACCGCATCTTCTACACTGATCGGTAGTAGATCTCTGTCCTCCTATGACAATGCCCTTTGCTGGGGTTACAGTCAGATAAGCAGGAGGTCTAGCAAATCCCTCTCGTGCCTTTTCTACTCGTAATCTCTTACCGAAGAGTTTCCTCCCTCCTCGATAATTGAAATCTCGAGCCGACCTCTTCTTCTGTATATCTCGACTACGACTAAACTTCCCAAACTCAAAAGCATTCCTCTAGTAATCTTGCTCACACAATTGCGCCCTGCGCACTGCTTCCTCATAGGTAGCTATGTCTAATAGAACCAACCTAAACCGCAGAACAGGTCTCAACACATCGATAAACCTGTGGACCTTCCTGGCCCCACTATACATGGTATTTGGGTCATACCTCCCAAGGGATAGGAATCGAGTCTCATACTCGTCCACTGACAAACTCCCCTAGTTTAGTCCCAAAAACTCTGCCTGTAGTTTCCGTTATGCAGTATCGGGAACAAACTGCCTCCTAAAGGCCTCCCGAAATATCTCCCAACTAATATCTATGTGTCGGGCTCTTAATATGGGTCGGGTGGACTTCCACCAATGCTCTGCAGTTCCCTTCAATAGGAACGCAACAAATGCGACTGTCTCCGATGTCGTACACTTGAAGAATCTATAAAGCTTCTCCATCTCCGCCACCCACTCCTCAGCAGCTACAGGGTCCTTGACCCCACTAAAAGATGGAGGTCTAAACTTCTGGAACTCTCGCAACCGATGTAGATCACATCCGTCCATAATCCACTTCCACCCGAAACTGGTTGGGGTGTTGGAGTATCTACAGTCCTCAGTGCATGAGCTATCTGTGTAGGTGTATCAGGGGCAACTGCCGCTCCTGTCGCAGCTCCTGCCTCATGTCCCTGCTTACCTAGCATCGTCTATGCCAACATCTCTACAATCGTCTCTAGACTACTCTCTAATCTCGTAAAGCGCATCTCAGCACACTCGGGTGCCTCAGTAGCACCAAGAGTCTCATGCGTAAGTAATGGTTCGACAGCAGCTCGTCTCTCAGGCCTATCTCCATGGCCTCGAGCCCTACCTCTTATACCTCTACCACTACGCGTATTTGCCATATAGGCAAATTTCCTGCATTCATAATGAATTAGTCCGCGTCCTATCTGGTATACACAGTTATATCTAAACACAGCACAGTAATATGGGGATGTATACTTTCCTATTTTGTAACACCAACTCACATCAGACCAACCTCAGGCTCTGATACCATTCTGTCAGGACCCGTTCTCAATCCATGACTTAACCAAAATCAATACAAATTTTTCGTATTTTTAACTTACCTTTCCTCTCCTCAATGGTTGGGCTATGATTCGATGTTAGCCTCCTCGCATACCATATCATCCATTTTTATACATACATGTCAATATACTGTTACTGACTTTAACTTCTTTTACAATACCTATGAGATCATATAAAATCTAATACAAATACATTCCCTATAATATATATCGTATACATCACTGTGTTGTTTCTATGTTTAGATACATAAGCGTATAAAATATGTATACCTGGCGATCGATAGGAAATAGCAGTGGACTCAGGAATACTATCCCTCAATAGCTCTCACTCTACTGCTGATGCTCTGTAGAGAGATGTACAGAAAGGGGGTGAGCATACAATGCGCTCAGTAAGGAAATCAGGCAAGCAAGTAGATATCTACCCTATCTACTCAAAATAATGCTATGCCTTGAAAACATTATTTCCTTAATTCAGTTTAAAAGCATTTCTTTAAATATATATATATATATATACTTGTACAGATTAAATCCCATTTACAGAAATCATGGTTTCTTTCTCAAATATAGGCATGTAGTGCAAAACAATGCATCTTTATATAAATCATGCCTTTAGATAAATCATGCCATGTATATTTAAATCATAGTAAATATGGCATTTAAATCATTCACAACACAAAATCGAAGTCCGACCCATCCCTCAGGTCTGTCCGCAATTTAAATCAGTCAATCAAGTGATATATCATGTGAGACTTTGTGGTGAAAATATAAATAGTATCCTAAACTATGATCATATCCGACAATGGTGATCCCAGGCAACACAGTACTCGGTGTGCGAGGCATCACTGCTGCAACGGGAGGGGGGTCAGTCCATCACAACCGCCAGCTATATCGTCCTCAACTCCACAACAACACACGGTACAGTGTACTCCATGCCACATGCACGGTACAACGTACACCCGTGGACCAACATCACAGTTGGGGTGTCTACCATAGGTCTTAGCCCTCAAACCATGGAATATCATACTACGTGTCTAAATCCACACCTGAACCTCTCATAGTGTGGCACTCAGTCTACACGAGGAAATCAAGCATGGTTTTCAACATGTATTATATATCACATTACAGTGCACGCCTTTGAGCGCGACTCACAGTCGACACTCCACTCAAACACTGTTTCACATCACAAACTCAATTCTAGTGCAAGTAAACCTCCAGCGACTAGGTCAATGCATAATTCATGTTTCAAATCAAGTACGAGCAATAGCTCCAGTACCATGCTATGCACAAAACTCATCAAATCAAGTTCAAGCAATAGCTCCAGTACTATGTCATGTATAAATCATGAATAATCGAGTACGAGTAACGCTCTATCACTCTGTCATGCATCTCATAAAAAACTCGAGTACGAGCTAATCGCTCCAGCACTCTCTCATGCATATATCATATAAAACTGAGTACGAGTAAGAACTCCAGTACTCTATCATGGATGTCATGGAAACCTAGTGCGAATCAAAATCCAGCACTAATATATGTAGAAAATATATGAAATCCAATGCGAGTTGTGCTCCAGCACGATTCATTCTCACATAATATGATAGATGGCTCTTTAAAAAAAGGGATGATTTTCTAAACATCAAAATTAGCAGTATAAAGTGTGCTTAATTCACATCAACCTTAAAATCATTAGCCCATCTATTTATTCTTCTGCTAAATAGCAGTAAAACACTCAAAATGATGATTTCCATGCTTTTTAAAACTTTTCACAAAAGTTGACTTTTTTCCTAACTAAGGGTAAAATCGTAATTTGCCACTATCGGGTCACAATAATTATTATTCACTTTCTCTGACCCTCAGAGTTTTTAAGTGAATGTAAAAGCAGAGAAAAATACGTGCAGGTATCTCTAACTACTCACAAAAGTCCCTTACCTCAGATCACGTCAAGTGACCCCACTTCCTCGGTGCTGCTCAATCTCGCAGTCCGATCAACTCTCAATGTAAACTCCAGAGCTATAAATAACCATTCATCAAGTTAATTATACTTTTCCTACTGTATTACACATTTAATACAGTTTATTTAACTTAATGGGCTTTAATAAACCTTAATGGGCCTAACTATGCCTTAAGCTCATTTCCATTTTACTATTCATTTTCGTGGGCTTATTGGGCTTGTAGGGCCCACCAACTCTTATTGGGCTTATCCTAGACCCATTACATCACATTGGGCTTAAAATAATTGGGCTTGGCCCATTGGACCTCTCGACCACATGCCATGGCCGAGAGCATCCCATGTCGTCGGTCACACCATGGCATGCCGGCCATGTCCATTTCTTTAGCCAAATTCACTTAGGAATTTTCATAAACACTTGGTTGGCATGTCTTAAGCCTTTCCTATAGTTCATGTTGGCATTTTATCAAATACCTTATGTGCCAATATCATACCACCATCCATATGAACAAATTGATTATAACTAACCATGCCATAATCATGTCTACATGCATATCAACCTATACATGTCTTAAAATCACATGGGTATTTATCAAAACTCATATACCAACTTTTGGTCATCACATGTTCCTAGTGTTTTCATATGTTTCAATCCATAAAACATATACCAATATACTTAAAATCATTCATACATTAACATATATGAAATTGAAAACTTGGAAATATACCAATAGTTGTGTTCACACTTGGCCGAATACTTTAGAGGCTCACCGTTTGCACTCTATGGCTCCTTGAGAGCCAACTCCAACATATGTCACTCTCCTTTCAATTTGGAACAACTTCTATGAAGGATGCAAGTTCCAGATATGCCTAATTCCTAGTGATTTCTAGTGAGAGAAAGCTTAGAAAACTTTTCGGTTATGGTTTCTTCACTTTACCGAAAATGAAAGGATGAAGATGATTATGTGTTGGCTGGTATTTATAAGTCCATTGCTTAGTCATTAAGCTAAAAATCCAGCCACCTTAATTGACTTCCAAAAAGTTTAGGTAATGGTTATCATTTTAAACTTTGTTACCTTTCATTAATGGCTCTTAACTTATTCACATGGGCTTTCAATTGGGCTTCTCGGTTTGGGCTTTTTCTTTGGGCTTTTGGGCTGAAATTTTTTCTACCTATTGAGCCTTCAATTGTCTCAATATTTGGCCCACAGCTTGGCCCAACAATTTGGCCCATTGGGCTTGCTAATTTCAGCCCACACTTATGATACCTTAATGGGCTTTAAAATTTTTAACTTTGGCCCATTGCGTTTTTTACCATTAAATTATATCCGGAATCCTTTCGGATAAATTTTTCTTACTTTCAGGGATGATTATCTTGTATTCTGACTAAGAATATTTTTCCCCAATTTTTTTTCTCTATACTTAGGTTAATTTTTAACCATGATTAGTCAACTATGGTAAAAGTCCACTTTCTTAACTATAGTTGACTTTTTCCTTAACCATTGACTAAGTTGACTTTTTCTCAAAATTTTGAAAGTGTCATATCTTATGTCTTACACTCTCGTCTTTATGTTTCAATCTTTCCCGGTGGATAATTTCGCCCGAAACACCTTAACTCGCTAAAAAGGTCCAATTTACTCTTTTTAGCTTTTACTCTCGTTTTCTGTATTTGGAACTAAATCAAGCTGACTTTCCTTCATGAGCTCTCTATACTTTCTCATTTTAAATTCTTATTTTCAGTCAGAATGATTCAGATCTACTTGGTTTAGCCTATGGCTCTTATAGCTCACATTAGGCTTTTTATGTAGCTTTTGCGTGTTAAATCATTTTACTAACACTTTAAATCTAGTAAATGCTCTTCTTATGATTCAACTATAATAATAGAGTGTTCATACACCTAGGAATCATAAGGAACAAGCTACATACAATACAGGTCTGACAAGATCTAAGACGATTCCCCTAGAGAAAGTTCTTTGGCAGCATCACAATGCAGAAGAAGCTACATGGGAGTTGGAGAGTTTGATACGGGGAAAATGCCCCGAGTTGTTTCGGACTGAGTTGGTTCCAGTTTGGAAGACCAACTTTTCTTAGTGGGGCAGATTGTGAGACCCCATGTATGTATGACTTTGTTATATGTTAATGGAATTGACAGATGATTTTTGGATCATATAAATGCGAATGGATTGCAAATGAGAATGAATGAATATCATGGATGCGTGTAAAAGCTAAATAAGGGTTGAAGTGACCACTCATTAAACATATCGAATTAAAACCCTTTAGGCTGAAGATAAGGATTTAAAATATAAAATGATAATACATGGATTATGAATTATGTGTATCTTTTCTGATTCCAATCAGTATACACAAGTTCCATACCAGAAAACTCATAAGAAATGAACCTTTCCATGCTCTAAGTGGGATTAGAATGCATAATGAGTATTGGAGTAATGAAATAGGAGTTTACTTTTGAAAAATCTAGGAAAATACAATTGGAATGCTCCAGATAAAGGCCAGATTTGGTCCCTTATGCAAGCAAAACAATTTCAAGTGAATCTACTAATGCCAGATTGATCCCCCCATTGAGCAGATTGATCTCCCCTATGAGCAGATCGATCTGCATTTGCTTCTGCCTAGTAGAGATCGATCCCTTCCTAAGTGCAGATCGATCTCCCGTTGCCTCTGCCTAGTAAAGATCAATCTCTCCCCATGAGCAGATCAATCTCCTTAATCTTTTGTCAAGAAAGGATCAATCTCTTCCCCCAAATAGCAGATCGATCCCACTTTTCATGCCTGAACATCTTAGTAGTTCAAAAAACCAAAGGCAGATCGATCTTCACCCTAGCAGATCGATCTCATCACTCTTATCCTATAAAAACCCTACGGCCAAACCTCATTCTTCAGCAAATCAAACCATCCTCCTCCATTTTTACCCAAAAAGTAAGCTTTCTCTCTCTAGAATACCACCCTTTCCAAAAAGATTTGAGAAATTGCTATCATAGCAAAGTTGTTCATTGTGAAGAGGAGAATAACCTTCCTTGGAATCAAAACTCAACTTGTTGGATTGAAGGAGCAAAGCAGTCTTCTTATTTAGGAAAAGAGGAAAGTCAAGCTAGGTGAGTTTTCAATACACCAACTCTAAGTATATTGTGAGACCCCGTATATGTAAAGTTGTAATGTGTAATGAATGTGAATAGACTTGTAATGTAAAGTATGATCGATGTAAGTCCATGGATTCAATGAATGTATGTGTAATATGATTTGTAACGTACATACAAGTCTCATTGAGTATGAATATGAAGAAATGAGTTCCTATAAGTGATGGATGTGATTGAAACTCAAAATGGGTAGTGTGGTAAATGGATGAAAGCTGCATGAATATAAATGCTTCCATTTGGTTATATATAGTATACCTTTGGACATACAATGAATGCACACAAGTTTCAATGTGCATAAGGTATGAATGGATGCCATTTTCAAGTTATAAAGGTGGATAGATGAGAAAATGGCCATGACAGCAGATTAAGGATGTGTTGGTGTGAGTTGCAGCAAGGAAACTGCAGGAAATCTGGAAAGTATGAAGGCCAGATCGATCTCATAGGATGAGAGATCGATCTGGAAGAGCCAGAATGCTCTTATTTGGGCAATGGAATAGAGCAGATCGATCTCCAATGGGGCCAGATCGATCTCCTAAGCATTCTGTAATGAAAAGATCGATCCTCAAGCACCCAGATCGATCTCCTTAGTTCTCTGTTTGGGACCAGATCAATCTCATGCTTCGACAGATCGATCTCATGCTTAAAATTTCATGAAAATGAGAGATTTAAGGGGACCAGATGGATCTCCTCTTGGACCAGATCGATCTCCTCAAGCTATTTCTATATAAGGAGGGCTGAAAATTTGAAAATTTTGGGAAAAACACCAATCTTCCATTTCTAACCCAAAAACCTAACTTTCTCTCTCTAAAATCAGCCATTTCTAGCAAGAATTGAGGGGAGACCATTAGACATTAAGTTGTTCATCTTGAGGAAGAGAACAACATAGTTGGAACCCAAAATCCCATTGTGGGTATTGAAGGAGATAAGGGCATTGACATTTGGAGCAAGAAGAAAAATCATATTTGGTAAGATTCTAACACTCCAATCCAAGTACATTGTCTATTTAATTGATTTTGGAGTTGTTTGGCATGAGTATGTATGGATGGAAACACCTAGGTTGTGTTAGAAACTAATGTGACCTAGAAAATGGAATGCCTGTAGTGTGAGGGTGTGATTTGGGGAGTTGGTGGTTTATAGGCATGCTAAAGTAGTTAAATGAGTAATGTGGATGATTTGGAATGGTTATGTGGAGTTATAATGTGAGTTTAAGTGGAATTATGAAAATGAGTATGTAAATGCTTGATAAATGCCATAGTGAGGAAATCAATGAAATATGAACACTATGGGCTTGATATCGATTTAATATCGATTTGGAATGAGTTAATAGGCCTAAAAGAATCCATAGACTGGAGTTATGGGTAAAGTAATGAAACGAGGCCTTAAGAGCGTCACTAGAAACTATAGGTCGAATTGACTATAGTGAACGCACGATGTCATATTATACGGATCGAATATAATGCGGAATACGATTTTGTGCAGTCTCGAAGAGTCCGTTGGAAACGAATCGAGTGGTACGAGTAGCAGCTTTAAGGAAGTGGAATCACGCATCGCGATTCTAGGTAAGGGAATTCTGTAAGTACATAGAGGTAGCTGCTCGTAATTTGCGGGATTATAGGGTGTTTATGAAATGCATGAACGTTTGAGAAATTGGTTGTTTGGTATGCGAAAAGAGCTGTGAATAATTGTATGAGATTTGGTGGTTGAAATGGTATTGTAAAGAAATGGGATAGTAAGGCTAATAATCGCATAAATCTAATGTTTTGATGTTTTTCAAAACGGAATTGCTTAGTTTTAAGCAAGCTTATAGATGGGCCAGCTAGTGTTTTATTGATGTTGTGGAAAAGCATTTGTGAAGTGCTAAACTCGGTTGCTGAGATTGTTTGATTGTGTATGAGCCGCCTATCGTATTTGCATGACATAAATCGCGCTAGAGCCTCGCTCGCGCTGGATTTCTATGTTTTCACTTGTGTGATACATGCTTGAGCTTAGCTCGCACCTTGATTTGGAAACTATGATGATGTTTATAAACCGTACTGGAGCTTCTGCTCGTACGTGGCTTTTGAGTGGTTTATCTTATGAGTATAACCGTACTAGAGCTATGCTCGTACGCGTCTCTTTATGAGAGGATGCATGAGTCGTGCTAGAGCTTTGCTCGCACAAGTTTGCACATTGTGATACGTATAAGGTTGTGAAAGTTGGTAAGATCCTTAAGCCCTACATCCTTAAGCTAACATCCTTAAGCCTAAAGAGGCGGGGAGGCTCTGTTAGGCGGGGAGGCTCTGTTCAGTGGGGAGGCTCTCTTACGGTGGGATCCTTAAGCCAACATCCTTAAGCCCTGGAGGGGCGGGGATACTCTGTTCGGCAGGGAGGCTCTCCTACATGGGTACAATAAGATCCTTAAGCCCTACATCCTTAAGCCAACATCCTTAAGCCCGAGGAGGCAGGGAGGCTCTGTTAGGCGGGGAGGCTCTGTTCGGTGGGGAGGCTCTCTTACAGAAGGATCCTTAAGCCCTACATCCTTAAGCTAACATCCTTAAGCCCGAGGAGGCAGAGAGGCTTTGTTAGGCGGGGAGGCTCTGTTCGGCAGGGAGGCTCTCCTTCACGGATATGGAAAACTCTTGGTATGGGGTAGGTAAGACCTAGGAATGGCACCCCCAATCACGATATGAGTCTGCGAAGTACGATGTACAGTGTATATCAAATGGAGTACGATGTACCGCATGATGGCTATGTGATGAGAAAGTCTATCGAGGGATAATCCATCTTCGTGTCAGCATGATACCCCGCACACCTGGATGAGTGTGGTCTGGGATGATTTATGATGTAGTGGTCCAAATAGGCACTTTTGATATAGTGACCTAGTTTTTATACACATGCGTGAATTGTGAAATGAAAATGTGGTTGTGATTGTGAGTTGATTTGGTGGTATTTATGTGTTGAGAAAGAGGTTTATGATGTTGGTTTAAAAAGGAGGTTTCTTAATGAATTGCCCTTTTTATGAATTTAAATGAGATTGAGCATGAGATGATTTATACATGATGTTCTTTTTACCATGTTTGATATGCCAATGTACATGATTTTGACACATGATATATATGTATACTCATATGGCATAGTTTTATTCCTCATGCTCCTACCATAAATGATTTATGCATAACACTATCAGCATGTAGATAGAGTAGTTATCTACCATGCTTGCATTATTACCTTACTGAGTGTGTGGTTGCTCATCCCTCTCTATTTCCCCCCTATAGAGCGTGCATAGTAGCCCAGTGAGGACTAAGGCGTGGTATTTTGGACTCCGTTGCATCTCCATCGCTTAGAGGTATATACACAGTGATTCTTTTTGTATCTAAACAATGTAAAAGCACAGTATTCTTTTGCGTTGTAATTATGGGGGATGTAGATGTCAGTAAAACATGCTTTTGTATAAGTACAAGATTAAATGCAAATGTATGACATCGTTTTATTTAACTGAGAATGAATGAGATGTGGAGTTTATTACTGACTCACAGCCCAACAGTGTGTGGTGAGTTAGTTCACAGTAAAACGCGAAAAATTTTTAGTGATTTTTGGTTAAAGAGAATGAATTGGGTCGTGACAGAGATTGGTATCAGAGCTGTGTTGGCCTGATGTGAGTCATTAATAAAACGTAGGAAAGTACATCCCCATTGTACTGTGCTTTTGTTTAGATATAACTGTGTATACCGTGATGGATTGAGCTTAATGAATTATTATAATACAGGAAGTTAGACACTATGCCAGTTACGCGCAAAGGTAGAGGGGCGAGAGCACGTGCTAGAGGCCGTAGAGGTAGGCCTGAGAGCCGTGCGGAGCCACAGACTGAGCAGGCTCCACAGAACCCTGCTGGGAGAGCAGATGATACTGAGGCTCGCTTCGCTAGGTTAGAGCGGAGTATTGAGAATTTGGTGGAGATAGTCACGCAGGCATTGGGTGCCGGTGATAGACGAGGTCCCGCGGCACAGCCTACTACTGAACAGGCAGCTGTAGAGGTGGAGAGACCTCAGACTGCTGAGACAGCTACAGTTACACCACCTCCGGCCCAGGATACAGATTCTCCTATCGCTCCATAGCAGAGCAGTAGTGATTTGGGTTATGACTGCGACTTGAGTAGGTTGTGAGAGTTTCAAGCGTTGAAACCCCCAGTGTTTAGAGGGGTGAAGGACCCAGTGGTTACGGAGGATTGGGTGTATGAGATGGAGAAACTATATAGGTTTTTCCGATGCACTTCAGCTGAGAAGGTAGCCTTTGCCGTGTTCATGTTGAAAGGTGAGGCAGAGCACTGGTGAAGATCCACCGAAGCTATTTTGAGGGCTAGACACTCCGAGATTTCATGGGAGATATTCTTGGAGGCCTTCAGAAGACAGTATATTCCAGCTACCGCACAGAGGAAACTGCGGATGGAATTTATGAATTTGGTTCAGGGGAACCATACTGTAGACGAGTATGAGTCCAAGTTTATGTCCTTGGGGAGATATGACCCAGACACGATGGGTAGTGAGACCCAGAAGATTCAGAAGTTCATGGATGGATTGAGATTGGCCATCCGAACTAAGCTAACTCCCTTTGACATCTTGACTTGTGAGGAGGCTGTACATAAGGCTCAGTTATGTGAGCAAGACTTTGAGCGAAATGCCTCCGAGTTTGGTAGAGTCAGTGTTAGAAAGGACAGAGACCGAAAGAGATCCGGGTTTGGAAGAGTGGCCAAGAGAGGTGGCCAAAGATTTTTCGAGAATAGGCCTAAGATTGAGGAGGTGCAGGAGAGAGCTGCTAGACCTCCCATATACCCAGCCTTGACTGCACCGAGGGGTATGACTATTGGAGGACCATGGCCTACTACTAATCAGTGTAGGAGATGTGGGAGATTTCATGGGAATAGGCCATGTTTGATGACCCCTATGGTGTGTTTTAGATGCGAGAGACCAGGACATATGGCTAAGTATTGTCCCAAGAAGATAGAGATTGCCCCACAGAAGGGCAAGGAGCCTTAGGGAGCTCCAGTTGAGACAGCAGCCCCTAGGAAGAGGGCTACAGCTGAGGAAAAAGGGAAACAGGCTGCGGGTGTGAGCAGAGGAAGAGTACATGCACTGGACCAGGACACTGCAGACGCATCGATGGAGGTGATTAAAGGTACCATCCGTATCTTTGATTTAGAAGCATTGGTATTATTTGATCCTGGTGCCACGCATTCTTTCATATCACCTTCCTTTGCACATAAATTATTGAAGCATATGAAACCAACATTGTTGGATAAAATGTTGATGATTTCCACACCCATGAATGATAGTCAATTGACTGAGCATGTATGTAGAGATTGTAAGTTAAAGATAGAGGGGAAGGAAATGATAGCCAATCTGATTTTATTGAATATGAATGATTTTGATGTAATTTTGGGAATGGACTGGTTGGCTACCAATCATGTTGTGATGGATTGTCATGCCAAATCATTGATGTTTTCAGGATTAGACAATCTTATTGTAAATTTTGATGAAAAGAAATGATATGAAAATAGCATGTTTGTTGTAAATAAAGGAGTATGATTTTAAATGCATATTGCTTGAGAGATAAATTATTGTTTTTGATAAATGTTGAATGTGGAGTGATGGTTATGTTACTAACGATGGAGAGGATAATGTGAAGGGTTCATTGCGTACGTGGTTGATATAGATGAGGCACACCCGGAATTGAGGGACATAGCCGTAATTACGGATTACCCTAATGTCTTTCCGGATGAATTACCAAGACTACCACCTGAAAGGGAAATGGAACTTTGCATTGAGCTAGTGCCTGGTATAGAGCCGATATCGAAACCACCCTACAGAATGGCTCCGATAGAATTGGAAGAGCTGAAGAAACAGCTGCAAGAGTTGCTGGAGAAGGGGTTTATTAGACCGAGTGTCTCACCTTGGGGAGCATCGGTTCTATTTGTAAGGAAGAAGAATGGAAGCCTCCGACTGTGTATAGATTACCGGTTGTTGAATAAGGCCACCATTAAGAACAAGTACCCCCTTCCAAGAATCGATGATTTGTTGGATCAGCTCCAGGGAGCCGAAGTATTTTCTAAGATAGATCTGCGGTCAGTGTATCATCAGTTGAGGATAAGGAGTGGAGATGTACCCAAAACAGCATTTCGTACCCGTTATGGCCACTACGAGTTTTTGGTGATGCCATTCGGATTGACGAATGCTCCCGCAGCATTTATGGCATTGATGAATGATATATTCAAGCCATACCTGGACAAGTTTGTAATAGTGTTCATTGATGACATTTTGGTGTATTCTAAGTCCAGGGAAGATCATGAGGAGCACTTGAGGATAGTTCTGCAGACCCTTCGAGAGAGAGAATTGTATGCCAAACTCAGCAAGTGTAACTTTTGGTTAGAACAGATCTCATTTCTGGGGCATGTTGTGTCAAAGGATGGGGTATCGGTGGATCCATCCAAGATAGAGGCAGTTATACAGTGGGAACAGCCCAAGACAGTTACTGAGATCAAAAGTTTTCTGGGATTGGTAGGATATTATCGGAGATTTGTAGAGGGTTTCTCCAGACTAGCTGCTCCATTGACACGCCTCACGCGAAAAGATGTTAAGTTTGTGTGGGATGAAGCATGTGAGAGGAGTTTTGAGGAGCTTAAGCGTCGATTGACGACTGCTCCAGTTCTCACCATTCCTACCAGCTTAGGAGGATTCTCGGTGTATACGGATGCATCACACCAGGGACTGGGCTGTGTGCTTATGCAAGATGGGAAGGTAGTTGCCTATGGATCGAGACAGTTAAAAGATCATGAGAGGAACTACCCGACTCATGATTTGGAGTTGGCGGCTGTAGTATTTGCTTTGAAGATATGGCGCCACTATCTCTATGGTGAGAAATTTCAGGTGTTCACAGATTATAAGAGCCTTAAGTACCTGTTCGCAGAAAGAGCTGAATATGAGAGAGAGGAGATGGCTCGAACTCCTGAAAGACTATGATTGTGAAATCATGTACCACCTGGGTAAGGCAAATGTAGTTGCTGATGCCTTGAGTAGAAAGAACCTTGGGTTGGTGTCTTATATGATGGTACGGGAAGATGAATTGTTAGAACACTTTGCGAACTCAGTTTGGATGTAACCCCACCTGGATCTGAGAGACTTGAGATCATGGCTAGTTTGAGACTAGAGCCAGAGTTGATTGGCCGTATTCGACAAGCCCAGCAGAGCGATCAACGTTACATCGATTGGCTGAGGCAGATACAGACATGTGTGGGTATTAATTTTGAGCAGAGTGCTGATGGCTTATTGAGGTTCAGAGGCAGAGTGTGCGTTCCCAGGGATCTTGAGATCAGGAGAACGATTTTATCAGAGGCTCACTCATCGAAGTATATGATACATCCGGGAAGTACCAAGATGTATCAAAACCTTCAGAAGGTTTATTGGTGGTCTGGAATGAAGAGAGACATTGCTGAATATGTCGCTAAGTGTCTCGTTCGTCAGCAAGTGAAGGTAGCGCATCAAAAGCCTGCAGGATTATTGCAGCCTCTACCGATACCGACTTGGAAGTGGGAACATGTCACCATGGATTTTGTGATGGGGTTGCCAAGGACCCGCAGAGGTCATGATGCCATATGGGTTATTGTGGACCGGTTGACTAAGTCCGCCCATTTCTTGGCTATGAGAGCTACCGATACACTGAGTCAGTTGGCGAACCTGTATATTCGAGAGATAGTACGGCTACATGGTGTACCAGTGAGCGTTGTTTCTGATAGGGATGCCCGCTTCACTTCCCATTTCTGGGAACATTTTCAGGAAGCGCTGGGGACCCGACTGAGTTTTAGCACCGCTTTTCATCCTCAGACAGATGGGCAGTCAGAGAGGACTATACAGACCCTCGAGGATATGTTGAGAGCGTGTGTACTGGATTTTAGAGGCTCCTGGGATGACCACCTACAGTTAGCCGAGTTCGCTTATAATAATAGCTATCATGCTAGTATCGGGATGGCACCCTATGAAGCATTATACGGGCGTAGATGCCGTTCCCCTATTGGATAGGAAGAGGTTGGTGACAGACAGATTTTTGCTTCGGACTTAGTGCAGCAGGCATCTGAAGACGTCCAGTTGATATGTGAGAGATTACGGACAGCTCAGAGCCGACAAAAGAGTTATGCTGACAAGAGACGAAGACCACTGGAGTTTGATGAGGGTGAGTCGGTGTTTCTGAGGGTATCACCATCGAAGGGTATTATGAGATTTGGTAAGAAGGGCAAGCTGAGCCCTAGATATATCGGACCCTTCGAGATTTTGGAGAGAGTGGGAGATAAGGCGTATGGGTTGGTGTCACGACCCAAACTACCCAAAAATCAGAGTTAATTTTTCACGTTTTATTATTTTCTTTCATTGCTTACCTGTCCTCTGATCGTGACCACACTCCACTAACAAATTGGGCTGTGCGTCAATGCCAGTCCCACCATACATTTACCATCTAACTTATTTCTTCTCCAGTCATTTATAAAATGTCTACAATATTTATACATCCCCTAGAGACACTTACAAACATGTTACTGTGCTATGCTTATGTAGATACAATATGTACAAGTGTATATACCTTATGTTGATGGGCAGCAGCGGATATCTGGAATGCAGTACTGAGTCGCCTCAACTTCAACTGGAGATTATCTGTGGGAGAAAATGAAAGGGGTGAGCACATCAAGCTCAGTAAGGCAATCCTATGAACAAGTAGGTAACCATACTACCTACATGAACGTGGTGCCATGCATAAACCACCCTTTCTCCACACATTTAAAACAGATGATATGAAAGTTATGATGTTATGTAAATCGAGTTTGCACAGAAAATTCAACATGTAATTATTTCAAATCATTTCTTTCTCAATTAAAATTTTCACAATAAAGTCAGGACTCGACCCCTCCTTCGGGTGATCCTGACTCACACAAAACCATAAAAATCGATTTACATTCACACATGGGTTTAAAAAGCATGGAAATACCATCATGCAAATTTAGTTTAAAACCCAGTTTGATCTCATCAAAATCGTCGACATGCGAGACTAGGCAACGTCTGTATATAGGCAAATAACCAGGACTATGGCCATATGTGTCCTCGGGAGTTCCTCAGCTACACGGATCCTAGTGTGCGGGTTCTCACCATGATCGGGAACCGCCCAAGAGGTGGGTCAATCCATCCCGTCAGTCTTATCCGATCCCAAGCATCCGAAGATGCTGCATTCGGAGATGCCGTATCCGAAGATACCACATGGTACATCATACTCCATGCTACTTGCACGGTACATCGTACTCCGTGAACCCATATAATATCTCTATACTCATGCCATGTCTCAAAACGCACGTGCGAGCCTATTTAATCGGTGACACATAGTCTACCCGATGCTCCAAGCACGGCTCATCGCATGTTCTCATAAAATCAGTGCGAGCGATGCTCAGCACTATCATCAAATTAAATAAAATCAGCAGAGCCCGCTTTACATCCCCACAAGGCCGCCAACCTCATCCCTCACTCTCACCCTACTTAAGAGGTCTTTTGAGCCTGTTGGGCCTTTTGGCTGACTCCAAGGGCAGACAGCGCTACTCCACAAATCCAGTAAAACTAGTGCGAGCTAAGCTCAGCACTCTGTATATAAATCACATGAAAATCTTATAAAATCTGGTGCGAGTTAGACTCTAGCACCGTGTCACGAAAAAGCATGTGAAATCTAGTGCGAGTTATACTCTAGCACCTATGCATGTAAAACTCTAGTGCGAGCTCTCGCTCCAGCACCAATGCATGCATCACCCAAATCAAAACATCGTGCGAGCTGAGCTCTAGCACGTCACATGTAAATAAAAACACGTAGGCGGCTCGGTTATCTCCAAATAGTTTTCACAGAAATTACATCGTTTAAGGTATGCAATGCTATGTATTTTTCTTTAAAAGTGAGCCAGCCTACTCATGCATGTGTTAAAATACCTCCAGAACGAGCAGGAACCTCTTGTCCTTGCTCCTCCCAATTTTTCCTAAATTTATAGATTTTACCCTTAACAAGGGTATTTCAGTAATTTACCCATTCGGGGCACTAAAATTATTATTCGACCTCTAGACCCTTCAGATAAATTTTAAAAGACTGCATATGACTTGAAATTTCGTAAAATTACCTCTAGCAGTCCGTAGAATTCCTTTACCTTATTTTCCTGTCGAGTCTGACCTTTTCTTTTCCACTGTTGTCTCGTCGCGCAGTCCGTTATGCTCCCAATCAAATGCCCGGAACTGCGTATCAATATTCCTCAGGTCAGATATTATACAATTTAATCGTATTTAATCTTTTCTGGGCTTAATTTAAATCATTGGGCCCAATTACCCATATTGGGCCCGATTGCACCTTAATGGGCCTTAATCGGCCTTAAGCCCGTTTTCCACTTAATTTCCACTTTATCGAGGCCTATTGGGCTCATTGGGCCCACTAATAATTTATTGGGTCTCGTTCTAATTCTTGAATAACTAAATCGATTATTTACGACAATTTATCTAAATTTCCATAATTTAATTCAATTTATGCGGAAATTAAATCAATATCATGCATAACGAGGTAATTGTCGTAAATAGGGGTCACTTACCCGAGATTCCATGCTAGTACGTAAATCAAGGCTATCTCGAGCTTTCGTTGGATGCCAATTGTCGAGCTACACAATTCCATAATTTTTTCGGGTAAGTTTCCAGCCCAAAATTAATTAAATAAAATATTCCAAAATTTAAATCGATCAATTTGACCGCTTATCGACTTACCCGAAGCTCGATTGCATCACTGGAATTTTCCCCAACTTTTTCTCTTTTTCTTTTTCCCTTTTTTCTCCTTTTTTCCCCCTCTTTTTGGCTGAACCGGTTCAGTCCGGTTCAGACCGGTTCAGACCGCCGGTTCTCTCCGGTTCGACCGGTTCACCGCCGGTTCACCACCTTGCCGGCCGGTTCTCTGCCGACTTCCACCGCCAGCAGCTCCGCAAGGTTGTCCGCAGCTCGAATCTGCCCTCAGTTTCACCCAAGTCCGCCGGAAAGTCGCCGGTCCGGCTGTTCTCTTTTCTGCCGTCGAAACCCATTTTCTTCCCTTGGCCGTCGCCGACGATTCCCGCCGTTTCGTCGGCTGCCAATGGGCTAGAAAGAATCGCCTCGGTCCGGTGATCATTTTGTGGGGTCGGATCCGAGCCAAGACGCCGCCGTTCACCGGGACCGACTCGATTTTCCTCACGGCTTTCTTTTCCTCCGTTCGACGTCCTTCGACCACCTGACGGCATGATTCCGGTGCCCACGTGCTCGCCGGTCTCCCCTCTTCCTCGTCGCCTCCTCATCGGGGGTCGTCGGTCGCCGGTGCGTCCTCGGCCTCCTCGGTCAGCTGCTTCCGTTTTCTTTGTCTCCTTTCGCGTTTTTTGTTTTCTGTTTCGTTTCTTTTTTTTTGTTTTATTATTATTATTATTATTATTAATTTTAATTATTACACTATTCATTAAAATACTCCATAAAATCCAAAATATCTACACTTATATTATTTTTATTTTTATTTAATTTAAATTTAATTTATTAAATATATTTTTCTCCAAGTTTTCGATATTATTCCTTCGCGCTTTTCGAGATATCGTTCCGGTAATTTTTTGATATTTTTAAAATTTTTGAATCTTGATCAATTGACCCAAATTGTATAATTTTCTCATTATCGATCAAGATATCTTACATCCTTATTTTAAATTAAAATTTTCTTATCGCCTTAATACCGGGTTTTCGATCTTTTGACCATTTTGCCCTACACGTGTTCAGGATTAATTTAACCCGACTTCCCTTCACGAATACTCATTCATTTCGTATTTTAATTAAATTCGGGTCTCACAGTTGGCATTGCCACCGAACTTGGCAAATGTCCACAACGTCTTCCACGTCTCGATGCTTCGGAAGTATCACCCGAACCCGGCACACGTGATAAGATATGAGCCGTTGGAGCTCCATGAGAGTATGACGTATGTTGAGAAGCCGGTTCGGATATTGGACAGAAAAGAGAAAGTGTTGCGGAATAAGACAATTCCCTTGGTGAAAGTTCTTTGGCAACATCACACGGCGGAAGAGGCCACATGGGAATTGGAGAACTTGATACGGGAGAAGTACCCCCAACTTTTTGAAGAGTGACTTGGTTCTAATTTGGAGGACCAAATTCCTTGAAGGAGGGGAGAATGTGAGACCCCGTATATGTAAAGTTGTAATGTGTAATGAATGTGAATGGACTTGTAATGTAAAGTATGATCGATGTAAGTCCATGGATTCAATGTATGTATGTGTAATATGATTTGTAACGTACATACAAGTCCCATTGAGTATGAATATGAAGAAATGAGTTCCTATAAGTGATGGATGTGATTGAAACTCAAAATGGGTAGTGTGGTAAATGGATGAAAGCTGCATGAATATAAATACTTCCATTTAGTTATATATAGTATACCTTTGGACATACAATGAATGCACACAAGTTTCAATGTGCATAAGGTATGAATGGATGCCATTTTCAAGTTATAAAGGTGGATAGATGAGAAAATGGCCATGGCAGCAGATTAAGGATGTGTTGGTGTGAGTTGCAGCAAGGAAACTGCAGGAAATCTGGAAAGTATGAAGGCCAGATCGATCTCATAGGATGAGAGATCGATCTGGAAGAGCCAGAATGCTCTTATTTGGGCAATGGAATAGAGCAGATCGATCTCCAATGGGGCCAGATCGATCTCCTAAGCATTCTGTAATGAAAAGATCGATCCTCAAGCACCCAGATCGATCTCCTTAGCTCTCTGTTTGGGACCAGATCTATCTCATGCTTCGACAGATCGATCTCATGCTTAAAATTTCATGAAAATGAGAGATTTAAGGGGACCAGATCGATCTCCTCTTGGACCAGATCGATCTCCTCAAGCTATTTCTATATAAGGAGGGCTGAAAATCTGAAAATTTCTAGAAAAACACCAATCTTCCATTTTTAACCCAAAAACCTAACTTTCTCTCTCTAAAATCAACCATTTCCAGCAAGAATTGAGGGGGGACCATTAGACAATAAGTTGTTCATCTTGAGGAAGAGAACAACATAGTTGGAACCCAAAATCCCATTGTGGGTATTGAAGGAGATAAGGGCATTGACATTTGGAGCAAGAAGAAAAATCATATTTGGTAAGATTCTAACACTCCAATCCAAATGCATTAGCTATTTAATTGATTTGGAGTTGATTGATATGAGTATTGATGGATAAACTACCTAGGAATGTAGTGGAATTGGTGTGACCTAGAAATCTAAAATGGGTATAATGTGAGGATATGTTGGATTGAATGAGCTTATGATTTATGGCATGCTAAAGTTGTTATTGGGGTAATGTTTATGATTTTAGATGGTTAGATGGAATTACATGGTGAGTTGGAGGAATTGTGAAAATGGGTATGTATATGATTGATAAATGCCATAGTGAGAGGATTCATGAAATATGAACACTATGAGCTTTATGTCGATTTGATATCGATTTTGAATAAGATAATAGGCCTAAGAAGATCCATAGACTCGAGCTATGGGTAAAGTAATGTAACGAGGCCATATAAGCGTTAATAGAGGCTATAGATTAAATTGACTATAGCAAGCACAAGGGTTGCATTATATGGATCGTATATAATACGGGATACGATTTTTGTGCAGTCCCGAAGAGTTCGTTGAAGACGAATCGAACCGTACGAGTAAGCAGCTTGAGGAAGTGGAATCACGCATCGCGATTCCAGGTAAGGGAATTTTGTGAGTATATAGAGGTAGCTGCTCGTACTTTGAACTTGTGGGTGAATATTGGGTGTTGTATGAAATGCATGGTTGCTCAAATAAATGGTTGATGGTATTTGTGAATGATGATGAGTATATGCGTGGTTTTGGATTTGAAGTGGATTTTATGAAATGGGATAGTAAGGCTAATAATTGCATAAATCTAATGTTTTGATGTTTTTCCAAAACGAATTGCTTGCTCTTATGTGAGTAATGGAAGGGAACAGATCGATCTCTAAAGGGATCAGATCAATCTCCTTAGCTCTCGGGTTGGAAGCAGATCGATCTCCCCTAAGACCAGATCGATCTCCTTAAGCTTCTGTTCGACAGCAGATCGAACTCAAGCCTCGACAGATCGATCTCCTGCCTTTAAAACGTCTTAGAAAAGAGGGATTTTTAGAGGGCCAGATCGATCTCCACCCAAGGAAGATCGATCTCATCAAGTCAAAACTATAAATAGGAGCAGTTGGATCTGCAGATTTTCGGGAAAAACCATTTCTTTCCACTTCAACTCAAAAACCTAGCTTTCTCACTCCTAAATCCAGCCATTTTCAGTAAGATTTGAGGAAAAGCTATTAGAGACAAAGTCGTTCACGTCAAAGAGAAGAACAACATAGTCTAAAGGCATTTCCCCATTGTCGGATTTAAGGAATAAAGGGCATTTCTAATTGGAGCAAAGAGGAAATCCAATGAGGTAAGTTCTAGTGCACAAATCCAAGTACATTGGTTTAGTTAATGATTGTGAAGTTAATTGGGTGTGCTCCTTGTGGGTAGAACTACCTAGAATGGCATGAAATGAATATAACTTAGAAATGGTCTAGTGTGAGAAAAGTGGAATGTAGAAGTGTTAATGATGAATGAGATATCTTGAGAGGATGATTATGTTGTGGGCATGGTTTGGGCATGTTGATATTGGGATAAAGATTATGAGATTTACCACAAGGGGTAAAATGTGTATTTAAGGCATTGGATAAATGCTTAGTTGAACAAGAGTTAGGAACGTTAACTCGAGTGTTTGATGGATGAATTTCAGTTTCGGATGATACGTCGGAGCAAATCGAGAGGAGAACGCGAGAAGCATAAAGGTGGACAGTTGCACACAAGTAAAGTGAGGTAAGGGACTGTGTGTTAGCTATAGAGATGTTCGTGCGTATTTACAGCAATTTTGTAGATATATTGCTAGAACTAGTACGATATTATAATTCTATGAAATGATATGGAAGCATGAAAAGTACTATGATGTAAATATGTATTGAGAAATGGGATAGGGTAAGGAAATAGCATGATATGCATGTTTTCAATGATATTCTCAATTTTATATTGTTATTGATGATGGAGAAATGTTGATGATAGATTGTCTAATTTTACATGTTTTAGCATGAAGAGGCATGCTGTATGAATAAACATGTTTGAGTTTTAAAAAGAGAAAATAGCCATCTATCAGTTTTGACATGAGATTTGGTGTTGAAGCTCTAGCTCACACCCGTTTTAATGCCTTGATGTACCGTACTGGAGTTTTAACTCGCGCGAGGGTTTTGAGAAAGTGCGGGAATTTTGCTCGCACCTGTTTTATTGAGTTGAGGTAAACCTGGGGGTCTGGGACCCAAGGGGATACCAGCCGACGGCCATTTGAACGGGCTAGGCCTTAACGATAGATCGTACCGCGCTGGAGCTTTGCGTTGACTGTGTGTCACGCTGCTTGCTCGCCTGGTATATGAGACATGGTTTAGGATGAAAAGTCCATCGGAGTTGGAGTGTGAACTTGGGTCCACGGTCGTACATAGAACAGTGTAGTTATCCGTTGGTATACTATGTACCGTGCTGGGTGCACGTGAGTACGAGTATCGCGTAGATGACACACGACGTATCTTCATCGTGAGTATACGAGGAGATGAGGTGGATTGAGATGAGCCGGAGGGCAGGACTGACCTATTCCCCTTCAGGCGAAGTGATGCCCTGTGCACACCTGATCAGTGAGGCCTGGGATCACTGACTATGGTCATATGTCATGGATATTTGATTGCCGAAAATTCCATGCCTATCTCAGAGATTCGAGAAACAGAGATAATCTCTGAAAAGAAAGAGATTTTGTGTTTTTGATAAATCTCTAATTTCACATTCGTGCCGTGAGGGCACTATTTATGAGCATGTTTTAAATGGAAGCTTGATATTTGATATACACGAAAATGCTAATGAGAAATATATGTTTAAATGCATTTTTCGTATGATATTTCCATTTATAACGAAAACATGGTTTTGGTTTATGCATGCATGGGCTATGTAGGTAGTAGATATCTACATGCTAGCATACATTTCCTTACTGAGCTGTGGTTTGCTCATCCCACTATTTCCCCCCTCCAGGTACTGAGAAGTAAGAGAGCGGTGGTCTCTAGGTCTTTTGTGTTGAACAGCTCCCACAATTCCGTAAAGGTATAAGATTTGTATACACGAATATTTTGTATCTAATATATCGTATCGCACAGTTATATCTTGGAATTGTAAATAGTATTATGGGGATGATATGTAAGCACATGGTATTTATACAATTAATCTTGTATATTTACACACGCACCTGGGAGTGTAAATTAAAGTTTTAAATATTCCGCTGTAAATGAATGAATTTTTGGTAATTGCAACTTCTCACAGCCCAACCGTAGTAGAGAATGTATGGATAGAAGGGTTCCCAGAAGTGGGGTGTGACAGGTTTGGTATCAGAGCATGGTTGGTCTGATGTGAGTTGATGTTTAGGACTAAGAAAACATACATCCCCAAGTTACTGTGCGATATTTAGATACAAATGTGTGTACGGAGCTGGTAGTGAATTAAATGTTTGTTATAACGCAGGAAAGTTATCAGGCTAGTGAGTTATGCCTGAGAGACACCGCAAGAGGGGAGAGAGCTCGAGAGCTCTAGGGCGAAATGACAGGACTGAGAGGCACAGTAGATCATCCTCTAGTCATGAGCCCCAGGAACAGATAGAGGCTTCTGATCCTCGAATAACTCGATTGGAGGAAGACATGCGTACGATGATGACCATGATAGGTCAGATCATGGCTAGGTTTGAGGGTACACCTGGTACAGCGGGACAGGCTGCACCGAATCCCCCAGCAGCTGCACCTGAACCTGAGAATGTTGCACCTGCGCAAGCTGAACCGGTTAGGCCACGAGAACCTCATATTCGCCCCGTACCTCCTCCAGTAGCCCCACAGCAGTATGATGATGATTTGGGGTATGGATATGACTGTGATATGGAGAGATTGAGGCATTTTATGGACTTTAAACCTCCTTCGTTTAGCGGGGTAAAGGATCCGACAGTGGCTGAGGACTGGATCAGTCAGATGGAGAAGTTATTCAACTTCTGTAGATGTTCAGCTACGAAGAGAGTAGCGCTTGCGGCCTTTGTATTGAGAGGCGAAGCAGAGCACTGGTGGAAGTCCACCAGGCCGATGTTGAGAGCTCAAGGTATGACTATCACGTGGGATATGTTCTTGGATGTTTTCAGAGAGCAATACATCCCAGATACTGCTCGATGGAGACTACAGATGGAATTGCTGAATCTGACTCAAGGGAATCGAACAGTTGATGAGTACGAGTCACGATTCACTTCACTGGGTCGATATGATCCGGACTCGATCAGGAGTGAAGCTATCAGAGTCCGTAGATTTGTAGATGGACTGAGGCCTTCAATCCGAGCAAAGTTGGCCCCATTTGATGTCGCTACATATAGAGAGGCTGTGCGACGGGCCCAGTTATGTGAGCAAGATTATGACTTGCAGACTTCTGAGTTTAGTTGGGGTAAAGACAAGGGTCCGAGGAAGCTGGGAGATGGCAAGAGTGTCAAATTTGGTCAAAAATTCATGAGTAAGCATCGGAGAGAGGTAGATGAGTTCCAGAAAAATGTTGCTAGACCTTTTATGCCTCCGACTCAGACACCAGCCAGGGGTATAGTGATTGGTAGACCCCGACCGACTACAGATCAGTGTAGACTATGCGATCGATACCATGGTGGTAGGCCATGTCATCTTCAGGGTACCCGATGCTTCAAATGTGGTAAATTTGGACATTATGCCAGAGAGTGCCCGGAGATAGTTGAGGCAATTCCACAGAGGGGTAAAGAGCCAGAGAGGATTCCTACAGTTGTACCTCCTACAAGAAAGAAAGCCTCGACTGAAGAAAAAGGAAAACAAGTTGTGGGTCAAGGCAGGGTATATGCGATGGACCAGGCATCGGTTGATACCTCTTCTGAAGTGATAAAAGGTACGATCTTGATTTTCAATCTGGAGGTTATAGCTTTGTTTGATTCTGGTGCTACGCATTCCTTCATATCACCTGCATCTGCATCTAAGTTAAAAGGTTTTGTAAAACCCACATACTTTAGTAGGACTTTACTAATAAGTACTCCAATGAGAGTGAGCCAATTAGTTGAGCAAGTGTATAAAGATTGTAAAGTGATGGTGGGAGATCAGTGCATGACAGCCATCTTGATTTTGTTGAATATGTATGACATTGATGTAATTTTGGGAATGGATTGGTTAGCCGCCAATCATGTTGTCATAGACTATCGTTCTAAGTCCATTAAGTTTTCTCTACCTGAAGAATGTGTTGTAAGATTTTAAGAGAGGAAATGAAATCTTAAATTTTGTGTTAAGTAAAGTACTTTGGTATAAATGACTGGAGTGTTGTTTTGAAGGTTTTGTTGCTTATGTGGTGGATTTGAACAAAGTACATCCGGATATGGAGGACATCCCAGTGGTCAGAGAATTCCCTGATGTCTTTCCAGACGATCTACCAGGATTGCCACCTGATAGAGAAACGGAATTCGGTATAGACTTGACGCCTGGAACCGAACCAATATCCAAGTCACCATATAGGATGGCTCCAGTTGAGTTAGAGGAATTAAGGAAACAGCTGCAAGAGTTGTTAGAGAAGGGGTTCATAAGATCGAGCGTCTCACCATGGGGAGCCCCGGTATTATTTGTGAAGAAGAGAGATGGGAGCCTCAGGTTGTGCATCGACTATCAGATGTTGAACAAGGCTACCATCAAGAATAAGTACCCCTTGCCACGCATTGACCATTTATTGGATCAGCTTCGGGGAGCACAGATCTTTTCCAAGATAGATTTGAGGTCTGGGTATCATCAATTGAAGATTCGAAAGGAGGATGTGCCCAAGACAGCATTTCGTACCCGCTATGGCCATTACGAATTCTTAGTGATGCCTTTTGGGTTGACCAATGCGCCGGTAGCTTTTATGGCTCTAATGAATGAAGTATTCAAGCTATACCTGGACCAGTTCGTAATTGTGTTCATTGATGATATATTGGTGTATTCAAGGTCCAGAGAAGAGCATGAGCAGCACTTAAGGATTATTTTGCAGACCCTCCGAGAGAGAAGGTTATATGCCAAGCTTAACAAATGTGACTTTTGGCTAGAACAGATTTCTTTTCTAGGCCATGTTATATCGAAGGATGGGGTGTCAGTAGATCCGTCCAAGATTGAGGCCGTTATTCAGTGGAAACAACCTAGGACAGTCACAGAGATCAGCAGTTTTCTGGGTTTGGCTGGTTACTACAGGAGATTTGTAGAGGGTTTCTCTAGATTAGCTGCTCCATTGACACGTCTTACGAGGAAAAGTGTGGAGATTTCATGGGATGAAGCTTATGAGAGAAGTTTTCAGGAACTTAAGCGCAGATTAACCACCGCGCCAGTTCTTATCATCCCTAATAGTTCAGGAAATTACTCGGTGTATACAGATGCTTCGCATCAAGGACTAGGCTGTGTTTTGATGCAAGATGGAAGGGTGGTAGCTTATGGATCTAGACAGCTGAAAGATCATGAGAGGAACTACCCCACTCACGATTTGGAGTTAGCGGCTGTAGTGTTTGCGTTGAAGATATGGCGCCACTACTTATATGGTGAGAGATTTCAGATCTTTACGGATCATAAGAGTCTGAAATATCTATTCTCACAGAAGGAGTTAAACATGAGATAGAGGAGGTGGTTGGAACTCCTCAAGGACTATGATTATGAGATCTTATACCACCCGGGGAAGGCAAATGTGGTTGCCGATGCATTGAGTCGGAAGAGTCTCGGGTTGGTATCACATATGATGGTTAGAGAGCACGAGTTGTTGGAACAATTCACGAACCTTAGTCTGGATATGACCCTACCTGAGATTGACAACTATGGGATTATTGCTAGCTTAAGATTAGAACCGGAGTTGATTGAGAAAATCCGACAAGCTCAGCAAATTGATCAATGGTGTATTGACATGATTAGCCAGATTCGGAAAGGGAAGGGTGCCGATTTTATATTGAGTTCAGATGGAATACTAAGGTTTGGAGATAGAATATGTGTTCCTAAGGATTTAGAGCTGAGGAAGCTGATCTTATCAGAGGCTCACTCATCGAGATATACGATACACCCGGGGAGTAGTAAGATGTATCAAAATCTCCGAAAGGCATATTGGTGGTCTGGAATGAAGAAAGACATAGCTGAGTATGTCGCTAGATGTCTCATTTGTCAGCAAGTAAAAGTCGAACATCAGAAACCAGGAGGATTATTACAACCTCTACCGATACCAACATGGAAGTGGGAGCATGTCACCATGGATTTTGTGATGGGGTTACCGAGAACCCGTAAGAACCATGATGCGATATGGGTGATAGTAGATCGGTTAACGAAATCGGCACATTTCTTAGCCATAAGATCTACAGATACATTGAGTGCACTGGCGAACCTATATGTGTGAGAAATAGTGAGGTTGCATGGAGTCCCAGTGAGTGTTGTTTCTGATCGGGATGCCCGCTTCACTTCCCACTTTTGGGGACATTTTCAGGAGGTGATGGGGACCCAATTGAGTTTTAGCACCGCTTTTCATCCTCAAACAGATGGTCAGTCAGAGAGGACTATACAGACCCTGGAGGATATGTTGAGAGTGTGTGTTCTGGATTTTAGAGGCTCATGGGACGATCACTTACCATTGATTGAATTCGCCTACAATAATAGTCATCACTCAAGTATTGGTATGGCCCCTTATGAGGCACTATACGGTCGTAGATGCCGATCGCCCATTGGTTGGGAAGAAGTTGGTGACAGACAGTTGCTCGCTCTCGATTTGGTTAAGCAAGCCTCCGAGGATGTTCAGATAATATGTGAGAGGCTGCGAACAGCTCAAAGTCGACAAAAGAGCTACGCTAACAGGAGACGGAGACCACTTGAGTTTGATGTTGGCGAGTCTGTATTTTTGAAAGTATCTCCTTCTAAGGGAATAACGAGGTTTGGGAAGAGAGGAAAATTAAGTCCTCGTTACATTGGTCCCTTTGAGATTTTGGATAGAGTGGGAGATGGAGCATATAGGCTAGCCTTACCACCTGAGCTAGCAGAAGTCCACAATGTCTTCCACGTTTCTATGCTTCGGAAGTACTACCCGGATCCGACACATGTAATTAGCTATGAGCCGTTGGAGCTCAAGGAGGACATGTCGTATGTCGAGAGACCGATCAGGGTGTTGGACAGAAAAGAGAAGGTGTTGCGGAACAAGATGATTTCATTGGTTAAGGTTTTGTGGCAACACCACATTGTGGAAGAGGCCACATGGGAACTGAAAAGTTTGATGCGAGAAAAGTATCCCGAGTTATTCACAAATTGAATTGGTTCTAATTTGGAGGACCAAATTCTCTAAGTGGGGGAGAATGTGAGACCCCATATATGTATAGCTGTATATAGGAACATGGGAATGTAAATAAAATCATAAGTATAATGATACATTTGTAATGTGAAGTATATACAGTGTAAGTTCATAAGACTATGTACGCACTTGTAATAAGAATCATGATTATACGTACAAATTGCATTATAAATGAGTAGGAAGAAATGAACTTAAACACGAGAAGAATGTGATTGAAATGGTATATGAGTAGTGTAGTAAAATGGAAGGAAAGATTTTTATAAGTTGTATACTTCCATTCGGGAAATATCGTGAAAATTTGGTTGTACAAAGATTTCCCACAAGTTTTAATATATACTAAGTGTGATTGGATGACATTTTTAAGTCTCAAGGAGCGATAAATGAGGAAAGGACTATGGAGGTAAATTGAGGAAGTTTTGAAGGGAGTTGTTGCAGAAAAACTGCAGAAAATCTGGAAATATGGAGGCCAGATCGATCAAATAGGATGAGAGATCGATCTGGGAGAGCCAGAATGCTCTTATGTGAGTAATGGAAGGGAACAGATCGATCTCCAAAGGGGTCAGATCGATCTCCTTAGCTCTCGGGTTGGAAGCAGATCGATCTCCCCTAAGACCATATCGATCTCCTTAAGCTTCTGTTTGACAGCAGATCGATCTCAAGCCTCGACAGATCGATCTGTGAGACCCCGTACATGTATAGCTGTATATAGGAACATGGGAATGTAAATAAAATTATAAGTAAGATGATGTATTGTAATGTGAAGTATATGCAATGTAAGTTCATAAGATTATGTACGCACTTGTAATAAGAATTATGATTATACATACAAGTTGCATTATGAATGAGTAGGAAGAAATAAACTTGAACACGAGAAGAATGTGATCGAAATGGAATATGAGTAGTATAGTAAAATGGAAGGAAAGATTTACATAAGTGTATATTTCCATTCGAGTAATATCGTATATATTTGGTCATACAAAGATTCTACACAAGTTTTAATGTGTATGTAGTGAGGATGGATCCCATTTTTAAGTCTCAAAGATGAATGAATGAGGAAATGATCATGGTAGCAAATTAAGGGTGTTTGGTAAGGGTTGTTGAAGAGGAACTACAGGAAATCTGGAATTTGTGAAGGCCAGATCGATCTCATAGGATGAGAGATCGATCTGGGAGAGCCAGAATGCTCTTATGTGAGAAATGGAAGGGAACAGATCGATCTCCAAAGGAAGCAGATCGATCTCTTTAGTTCTCGGGTTGGAAGCAGATCGATCTCCCATAAGACCAGATCGATCTCCTTAAGCTTCTGTTTGACAGCAGATCGATCTTCAGTCTCGACAGATCGATCTCCTGCCTTTAAAACGTCTTAGAAAAGAGGGATTTTAGAGGAACAGATCGATCTCCACCCAAGGAAGATCGATCTCATCAAGTCAAAACTATAAATGGGAGCAGTTGGATCATCAGAATTCCGGGACAAACCATTTCCTTTCCACTTCAACACAAAAAACCTAGCTTTCTCACTCCTAAATCCAGCCATTTTCAGTGAGATTTAAGGAGAGTCTATTAGAGACAAAGTTGTTCACAACAAAAAGAAGAACAACATAGTCTAGAGGTATTTCCCCATTTGATGGATTGAAGAAATAAAGGGCAATCCTAATTGGAGCAAGAGGAAATCCAATGAGGTAAGTTCTAATGCACAAATCCAAGTACATTGGTTTAGTTAATAATTATAAAGATGTTTGGGTGTGCATGTTGTGGATAGAACTACCTAGAATGGTATGAAATGAATATAACTTGGAAATAGTCAAGTGTGAGAAAGTGGAGAGTGGAAGTGTTTATGATGAATGAGATATCTTGAGTGGAGGAACATGTTGTGAGAATGATTTGGACATGTTGATATTGGGATAAAATTGTGAGAATTACCATAAAGGGTAAAAATGTGTAATTAAGGCATTGGATAAATGCTTAGTTGAATAAGAGTTAGAAACATTAACTCAAATGTTGATGGATGAATTCAACTAAGCCGGATGATACGCCGGAGCAAGTCGAGATGAGAACGCAAGAAGCATAAAGGCGGATAGTTGCACACAAGTAAAACGAGGTAAGGGACTGTGTGTTAGCTACAGAGATATTCGTACGTAATTACAGCAATTTCGTAGATATATTGCTAGGACTAGTACGATATTATAATTTTATGAAATGATGTGGAAGTATGAAAAGTACTATGATGTATATATGTATTGAGAAATGGGATAGGGTAAGGAAATAGCATGTTATGCATGTTTTCAATGATATTCTCAATTTTATATTGTTATTGATGATTGAGAAATGTTGATGATAGGTTGGCTAATTTTACATGTTTTAGCATGAAGATGCATGCTGTATGAAAAAACGTGTTTTGAGTTTAAAAGAGAAAATAGCCATCTATCAGTTTTGAGATGAGATTTGGTGTTGAAGCGTTAGCTCACACCCGTTTTAATGCCTTGATGTACCGTGCGGGAGTTTTAACTCGCACGAGGGTTTTGAGAAAGTGCGGGAACTTTGCTCGCACCTGTTTTGTTGAGTTAAAGTAAACCTGGGGGTCTGGGACCCAAGGGGATACCAGCCGACGGCCATTTGAACGGGCTGGGCCTTAACGATAGATCGTACCGCGCTGGAGCTTTGCGTTGACTGTGTGTCACGCTGCTTGCTCGCCTGGTATATGAGACATGGTTTAGGATAAAAAGTCCATCGGAGTTGGAGTATGGACTTGGGTCCACGGTCGTACGTAGAATAGTGTAGTCACCCGTTGGTATACTATGTACCGTGCTGGGTGCACGTGAGTACGAGTATCGCGTAGATGACACACGACATATCTTCACCGTGAGTATACGAGGAGATGAGGTGGATTGAGATGAGCCGGAGGGTAGGACTGACCCATCCCCCTTCAGGCGAAGTGATACCCTATGCACACCTGATCAGTGAGGCCTGGGATCACTGACTATGGCCATAAGTCGTGGATATTTGATTGTCGAAAATTCCATGCCTGTCTCAGAGATTCGAGAAACAGAGATAATCTCAGAAAAGAAAGAGATTTGCAGAAAAAGAGTGATTTGAGAAAAGAAAGAGATTTCGTGTTTTTGATAAATCTCTGATTTCACATTTGTGCCAGGAGGGCACTATTTATGAGCATGCTTTAAATGGAAGTTTGACATTTGATTTACACGAAAATGCTATTGAGAAATATGTGTTTAAATGCATTGTTCGTATGATATTTCCATTTATAACGAAAACATGGTTTTGGTTTATGCATGCATGGGCTATGTAGGTAGTACGATATCTACCTGCTAGCATACATTTCCTTACTGAGCTGTGGTTTGCTCATCCCACTATTTTCCCCCTCCAGGTACTGAGAAGTAAGAGAGCGGTGATCTCTAGATCTTTTGTGTTTAACAGCTCCCACAATCCGCAAAGGTATAAGATTTGTATACACGAGTATTTTGTATCTAATATATTGTATCGCACAGTTATATCTTGGAATTGTAAACAGTATTATGGGGAGGATATGTAAGCACATGGTATTTATACAATTAATTTTATGTATCTACACACACACCTGGGAGTGTGAATTAAAGCTTTAAATATTCCGCTATAAAAGAATGAATTTTTAGAAATTGCATCTTCTCACAGCCCAACCGTAGTAGAGAATGTATGGATAGAAGGGTTCACAAAAGCGGGGTATGACAGATCTCTTGCCTTTAAAACGTCTTAGAAAAGAGGGATTTTTAGAGGGCCAGATCGATCTCCACCCAAGGAAGATCGATCTCATCAAGTCAAAACTATAAATAGGAGTAGTTGGATCTGCAGATTTTCGGGAAAAACCATTTCTTTTCACTTCAACTCAAAAACCTAGCTTTCTCACTCCTAAATCCAGCCATTTTCAGTAAGATTTGAGGAAAAGCTATTAGAGACAAAGTCGTTCACGTCAAAGAGAAGAACAACATAGTCTAAAGGCATTTCCCCATTGTCGGATTTAAGGAATAAAGGGCATTTCTAATTGGAGCAAAGAGGAAATCCAATGAGGTAAGTTCTAGTGCACAAATCCAAGTACATTGGTTTAGTTAATGATTGTGAAGTTAATTGGGTGTGCACCTTGTGGGTAGAACTACCTAGAATGGCATGAAATGAATATAACTTAGAAATGGTCTAGTGTGAGAAAAGTGGAATGTAGAAGTGTTAATGATGAATGAGATATCTTGAGAGGATGATTATGTTGTGGGCATGGTTTGGGCATGTTGATATTGGGATAAAGATTATGAGATTTACCACAAGGGGTAAAATGTGTATTTAAGGCATTGGATAAATGCTTAGTTGAACAAGAGTTAGGAACGTTAACTCGATTGTTTGATGGATGAATTTCAGTTTCGGATGATACGCCGGAGCAAATTGAGAGGAGAACGCGAGAAGCATAAAGCTGGACAGTTGCACACAAGTAAAGTGAGGTAAGGGACTGTGTGTTAGCTATAGAGATGTTCGTGCATATTTACAGCAATTTCGTAGATATATTGCTAGAACTAGTACGATATTATAATTCTATGAAATGATATGGAAGCATGAAAAGTACTATGATGTAAATATGTATTGAGAAATGGGATAGGGTAAGGAAATAGCATGATATGCATGTTTTCAATGATATTCTCAATTTTATATTGTTATTGATAATTGAGAAATGTTGATGATAGATTGGCTAATTTTACATGTTTTAGCATGAAGAGGCATGCTGTATGAATAAACATGTTTGAGTTTTAAAAAGAGAAAATAGCCATCTATCAGTTTTGAGATGAGATTTGGTGTTGAAGCGCTAGCTCACACCCATTTTAATGCCTTGATGTACCGTGCTGGAGTTTTAACTCGCGCGAGGGTTTTGAGAAAGTGCGAGAACTTTGCTCGCACCTGTTTTTTTGAGTTGAGGTAAACCTGGGGGTCTGGGAACCAAGGGGATACCAGCCGACGGCCATTTGAACGGGCTGGGCCTTAAAGATAGATCGTACCGCGCTGGAGCTTTGCGTTGACTGTGTGTCACGCTGCTTGCTCGCCTGGTATATGAGACATGGTTTAGGATGAAAAGTCCATCGAAGTTGGAGTATGGACTTGGGTCCACGGTCGTACGTAGAATAGTGTAGTTATCCGTTGGTATACTATGTACTGTGCTGGGTGCACGTGAGTACGAGTATCGCGTAGATGACACACGACGTATCTTCACCGTGAGTCTACGAGGAGATGAGGTGGATTGAGATGAGCTGAAGGGCAGGACTGACCCATTCCCCTTCAGGCAAAGTGATGCCCTGTGCACACCTGATCAGTAAGGCCTGGGATCACTGACTATGGCCATATGTCGTGGATATTTGATTGCCGAAAATTCCATGCCTGTCTCAGAGATTCGAGAAACAGAGATGCATGGGATCGGATAAGACCGACGAGATGGAGTGACCCACCTCCCGGACGGTTCCCAATCAGGGTGAGACCCCGCACACTAGGATCCGTGTAGCAGAGGGGCTCACGAGGACACATATGGCCATAGTCCTAGTTATTGCCGATATACAGTTATTGCCTAGTCTCGTATATTGTATATATATATGTTTTCGGATATTGATGTTTTTGAGAAACACAATTTTATGGATTTTGTGTGAGTCAGGGCTACCCGAGGGAAGGGTTGAGTCCTGACCTTATATGAAATTTTAACGAGAAATAAACGATTTAAAAGATATGCATGTTAAGTTTTCATGCTTTTTGAGATTTCATTTGAGTTATTTTACATGACATCATAACATAACATCTGTTTTGGAAATGTATGGAGAAGGGGCGGTTTATGCATGGCACTACGTTCATGTAGATTGTATTGTTATCTACTTGTTCGTAGAATTGCCTTACTGAGCTTGATGTGCTACCCCTTTCACTTTCTCACACAGATTTCTTCCAATAGATTAGGAGGCGACTCAGTACTGCATTCTGGATATCCGCTGCTGCCCATCATTCAAGGTATATACACTTGTACAAATTGTATCTAAATAAGCATAGCACAGTAACATGTTTGTAAGTGTCTCTAGGGGATGTATAAATATTGTAAACATTTTATAAATGACTAAGAAAGAATTAAGTTATATGGTAAATGAATAGTGGGACTGACATTGACGCATAGCCCAATTATTAGTGGAGTGTGGTCACGATTAGAGGACAAGTAAGCAATGAAAGAAAATAACAAAATGCGAAAAATTAACTTTGATTTTTGGGTAGTTTGGGTCGTTACACGTGCCGTGAGGGCACTATTTATGAGCATGTTTTAAATGGAAGCTTGATATTTGATTTACACGAAAATGCTAATGAGAAATATATGTTTAAATGCATTTTTCGTATGATATTTCCATTTATAACGAAAACATGGTTTTGGTTTATGCATGCATGGGCTATGTAGATAGTACGATATCTACCTGCTAGCATACATTTCCTTACTGAGCTGTGGTTTGCTCATCCCACTATTTTCCCCCTCCAGGTACTGAGAAGTAAGAGAGCGGTGGTCTCTAGGTCTTTTGTGTTGAACTACTCCCATAATTCCGTAAAGGTATAAGATTTGTATACACGAATATTTTGTATCTAATATATCGTATCGCACAGTTATGTCTTGGAATTGTAAACAGTATTATGGGGATGATATGTAAGCATATGGTATTTATACAATTAATCTTGTATATTTACACACGCACCTGGGAGTGTAAATTAAAGTTTTAAATATTCCGCTGTAAATGAATGAATTTTTGGTAATTGCATCTTCTCACAGCCCAACCGTAGTAGAGAATGTATGGATAGAAGGGTTCCTAGAAGTGGGGTGTGACAGTAGTAATGGTGAAGAAATCCAATGGGAAGTGGCGAATGTGTGTAGATTTCACTGATTTGAATAAAGCCTGCCCTAAAGATTCGTACCCCTTGCCTCGAATAGATAGGCTTGTGGATGAAACGTCCGGATATGAACTCCTCAGGTTTTTAGACGCTTTCTCCGGATATCATCAAATTATGCTCCACCCAGAAGATGAAGAGAAGACTTCTTTTATAACCGACGATGGAACATACTGCTATCAGGTAATGTCGTTCGATTTAAAGAATGCTGGAGCCACATATCAGCGAATGGTGAACAAAGTGTTCAAAGATCTTTTGGGAAATACCATGGAAGCCTATGTGGACGATATGATTATCAAGAGCCGAGCAGGAGAGTCTCACGCTTATCAGATATCCAGGGTATTCGAGGTGCTGAGAAGATTCAATATGAAGCTAAATCCCAGCAAGTGCTCATTCGGGGTGAGATCAGGGAAGTTCTTAGGCTTCATGATCACTGACAGGGGTATCGAGGCAAATCCTGAAAAGGTACAGGCAATTATCGACATGAAGCCCCCACCCACAGTGAGAGATGTCCAAAGGTTGACAGGCAAAATAGCAGCTCTGAATCGCTTTTTATCAAAGTCCACAGAAAAGAGCTTGCCATTCTTCAAAACTCTGAGGGGAGGAAAGAATTTCGAATGGACAAGTGATTGTCAAAGAGCTTTTGAAGACCTCAAAGAATATTTGAAGCAGTTACCTTTATTGACAAGACCTTTGGAAGGGGAACAATTATATATGTACTTGGGAGTCGGTGATTTTGCCGTCAGCGCGGTACTACTGAAGAAAGATGAAATAGTGTACCGCCCCATCTACTATGTGAGCAAGGTACTGTTGGACCCAGAGACCCGTTATCCACTGGCTGAAAAGCTAGCATTGGCCCTTGTGATGGCCTCGCGAAAGTTGCGCCCTTATTTTCAGGCACACTCCATCACTGTCTTGACGGATCAACTGTTAAGACAAATCCTTTAGAAGCCTGAACACTCAGGGAGACTAGTGAAATGGGCAGTGGAACTTGGAGAATACAATATCACGTTCCAACCTAGGCAGGCTATCAAAGGTCAAGCTCTGGTAGACTTCATAGTAGAATGTACTAGCCCGAGCGACAACAATGGGAAGGAAACTCAACCGTGGTTACTGTACGTCGACGGGGCATCAAGTGCAAATGGAAGTGGAGCAGGTGTAGTCTTGGTATCACCGAAAGGGACATCCCTAGAATACTCTTTACGGTTTGGGTTCCCTAGTTCGAACAACATGGCAGAGCATGAGGCTTTGGTAGCCGGAATGAGGCTGGCAGAGAAGTTGCAAGTTCACCACTTAGTGGCACACAGTGATTCTCAATTGGTGGTAAACCAGTTCAATGGGCAATATGAGATTCGAGAGCCAATGCTGGCCCCTTACCTAAAGAAAGTCCAATCTCTGGCTCAGACTTTCAAGAACTTCCAGCTGATACAAATCAATCAGTCTGAAAACACACACGCAGATTCATTGTCCAAGTTAGCCTCTTCCAATGAGACAGGAGGAAGGATAGTGAAGGTGGAGAAACTCGAGCGGCCTAGTATTGAAGAGGTCAAAGTGTGTGACATTGAAATGGGGGATGACTGGAGATCCCCATTCAAACAGTATCTCACTGAAGGTACACTCCTCCAAGATAAGGATGAGGCTCGTCGCTTAAGGATACAAGGGGTGAAGTTCACGCTAATCGACGGGGAACTATACAAAAGGGGGTATTCATCACCTTTGTTAAAGTGCCTGGGGCCAGAGCAAGCAAATTATGTCCTAGCTGAGGTGCACGAAGGAATTTGCGGTGAGCACTTAGGAGCTAAAGCCCTTGCTGCTAAGATACTACGATCGGGATTCTATTGGCCGACATTGAAAAAAGATGCGGTGGACAAAACCCGCAGGTGTGACAAATGCCAAAGGTTTACGCCAATAACAACGGCCCTAGTGACTCCCTCCTAGAGTAGGTACAACCAATTCCTCTTGCACAATGGGGATTGGACATTCTGGGGCCTTTCCCATTAGCCACGAGTCAAAGAAAGTTCCTGTTAGTTGCCACCGATTACTTTACAAAGTGGATTGAAGCAGAGCCCTTAGCTACAATCACGAAAAAGAAAGTGGAAGCGATGGTGTGGAAAGATATTATCTGCCGGTTCGGAATCCCACGCATCTTAAATACAGACCACGAAAAGCAATTTGGTTGTGACGCCTTCCGTGAATTCTGTAAGCGCCTTGACATTCAGCTAAGGATTTCTTCTGTATCATATCCTCAAGCTAATGGATAGGTTGAATCAGTAATCGGACTATCCTTCATGGGTTGAAGACCAGATTAGACAAAGCTAAGGGGGCATGGGTTGACGAATTGCCTAGTGTCTTATGGGCATATCGTACTACTAGTCGGGTATCGACTGGAGAAATGTCGTTTAGCCTCGTATACGGCACCGAAGCATTAATTCTCATGGAAATTGGAGCACTGTCACCCAAGGTGGTGCCTTTAGTGGAAGAAGAGAATTCACAAGGACTAAGGGAAAGCCTAGATCTGCTTGATGAGCATAGAGAGGCCACGACTATTCGGTTGGCATCCTATCATCAGAGGCTGGTCAACTTCTATAACAGTCGAGTGAGAGATAGACCAATGTCTGAAGGGGATTTGGTGCTCAGAGAGTCACATATCACGAACGCCTTAAAGGAAGACGAAAAATTCAGAGCCAATTGGGAAGGTCCATTTAGAATCAAACAAAAGATCGGGCCCAACACTTGCATCCTGGAAACTATGCAAGGGAAGAAAATAGGGAAAACATGGAATTCAAATCACTTAAAATTGTATTTGAACTAATCATTATGTTTTCTTTCTTGAACCTTATATTCTCACATTATTGTTATTTGTTTACACTGTCACAAGATACTATTATCCAATCATTATGCAGATTGTTCTTTTATTATATCTCCAGCTTTTATATATCTAAATCTTGTGACAGGATATAGACGAGCCGTAAGAGCCTGAGGCGCAATGTGTCACTGCGGCCAAGCGTAAAATCAGACGAGCCGTAAGAGCCTGAGGCGCAATGCGTCACTATGGTCAGGCATAAAATCAGACGAGCCATAAGAGCCTGAGGCCCAATGCGTCACTGTGGCCAGGCGTAAAAATCAGATGAGCGGTAAGAGCCTGAGGCGCAATGCGTCACTGTGGCCAGGCATAAAATCAGACGAGCCATAAGAGCCTGAGGCGCAATGCGCCACTGTGGCCAGGCGTAAAAATCAGATGAGCCGTAAGAGCCTGAGGCGCAATGCGTCACTGTGGCCAGGCGTGAAAAATCAGACGAGCCGTAAGAGCCTGAGGCGCAATGCGTCACTGTGGCCAGGCGTAAAAATTAGACGAGCCGTAAGAGCCTGAGGCGCAATGCGTCACTGTGGCCAGGCGTAAAAATCAGACGAGCCGTAAGAGCTTGAGGCGCAATGCATCACTGTGGCCAGGCGTGAAAAATCAGACGAGCCGTAAGAGCCTGAGGCACAATGCGTCACTATGGCCAGGCGTAAAAATAAGACGAGCCGTAAGAACCTGAGGCACAATGTGTAACTGTGGCCAGGCGTAAAAATCAGACTAGCTGTAAGAGCCTGAGGCGCAATACGTCACTGTGGCCAGGCGTGAAAAATCAGATGAGCCGTAAGAGCCTGAGGCGCAATGCGTCACTGTGGCCAGGCATGAAAAATCAGACGAGCCATAAGAGCTTGAGGCGCAATGCGTCACTGTGGCCAGGCGTGAAAAATCAGACGAGCCGTAAGAGCCTGAGACGCAATGCGTCACTGTGGCCAGGCGTAAAAATTAGATGAGCCGTAAGAGCCTGAGGCGCAATGCGACACTGTGGCCAGGCATGAAAAATCAGACGAGCCGTAAAAGCCTGAGGCGCAATGCGTCACTGTGGCCAGGCGTGAAAGATCAGAGGAGCCATAAGAGCCTGAGGAGTAATTGCATTACTATAGCCAGGCAATGGAAACATAAAGGCCGTAAGAACTGAAGACGCACTAGCGTCGTGGTGGTCAGGCCTCAGAAAGAGGTATGTTTATATGTAAAATTCTTTCTGAAAATATATCTTTCTATCAAGAATTGGGGAGCATACATGAATAAACAAAACAAATATACGAGTAAAACAAATAAACAGACAAATGATGATAAATGATAAATAGCAGAGCGATGCAATACGAAGCATGAACAGAACTTTGATTTCATACAGAACTTTGATTTCATTCATTTAAGAAAATCTTTACATGTACATCCAACAAAAAAACAACAACAAAATGTTCGAAAAGAAAAATGAAAAACAATTCAATCTGCATGCGGAGGCTGGGGATCAACTGTCGACGGACCCTCACACTCTAAAGACTGTTGACCATCTTCCCCATCCAAATCGTCGAGGGTACCAATAGGTTCGGGAGCATTATCCAGGCTCACAGGCTCCCAAGGATCGGTAAGGTTTGCAAGATCATCTTGCGCAGTCCTCTTAAAAAGCTCATCAGGAGGTTTAGCCCCCGGTTCATACTTAGTCCAATCAAGGGCCTCGAACAGCATTGCCTCGCGTGTATATTGGAGCTCAGGGAATTCTTCACCTTCCCTATGCTTCTCCAACCAGGATCTAGCAAGGTAAAATCCATATTTTACATATGGATTTGAAAAATCCTCCTTTCGCCTCAAGCAATCCCTAGAAGGACGGTACTCCTTCACGGCTTTCGCCCTGATGCTATCAATCTCCACTTGAGTTAGAGAAGGAGTAGCCCGACTTTCTAGGTTGGTGACATATTGCTCGAGCTCCTGATTACGATCAATTAAGGACCCATATTTGGACTGCATGCGGTCCAGTTCGGCTTGGGCCTGTTGAAGATCTTCATGAAATTTGTTAGACCTAGCCGCCTCAACAGTAAGATCCCCCTTGGCCTGATTCAAATCTTGGTGCGCCTTCGAGAGCTGATCTTCTAAATTTTGTACCACGTCTGGAAGTCCGGATAAGTTGTTAACAGTATTTGACAACTCCATGACTTTGTCCTTCAAATCCCGGATCTCCTTGTCAGCTCGCTCCCGATAGGCTCGGTATTGAGCGTTGTTGGCCACAGTCCTCTGAGCAAGCTGAAAAGCAACGCAAAAAGTCAAACTCAAAGTATAGTAAAAAGAAATTAAACGAAAAAAGAATATGAAAATTACCCTCAGCGCTTCCATATTGACCAAGTCTTCTCCCTCTGGATAATTCCTGAATATTCTAGCTTTGTCCCTCGGGAGAATAGTGGCCCAACTCAGTCGAGATGCCACCCCGGGAGAGTCTAAGGTATCGTTGTCGTGAACTCCCGGGTAAACCCGAAACTCAGACCCCCTTATGATGTAATCACCATCTACGGGGTAGGATCTCTCATCAACAGGACCTATCCTCGGGAGAATTGGGCTAGTCCCCATTGACGGCTCGATGTACAAATGCCTCCGATTCTTTCATTGGGATGAAATTATATTGCATTCGGCACGCTCTTCAGATCGAGACCGTCTAGGCGAACCAGAAGCCCTCCATGAAGAAGAAGAAGCTCTCCCTCTATCCCGAGAGGGATCCCTTTGTTCTGGGGGAGGAGGCATCACTTGTCTAGGAACAGGTGGGGTCCGAGCCCGAGGCAATTGAGGCAGAACTGGTGCCTCACTGGGGACATCATCAGCTAAGCGAGGCCTCTTTCTAGTGGGGTCACTAGATGGACCGCCCTCCAAACCTTGACGTGCCAAAGATCGTCGAAAATGGCTCATTTCTACAAAAAAGAAAAAGAACAAGTGGTCAAAAACGTGGTCAGAACCAGCAAACAATAAAAAAGCATGAAAAGTTACCGTCAGGAGAATCAAAATGCTCCTGAAGGGACTCTATGTTTATCATATCATCGTCAGGAAGAACCATGAAAGTTGAACCAAATCCTTCCCAGTCATTCAGATCAGCTAAAGGCTCACTGCCAGAACTAGATTCTATATTTGTACTCCCTATATCTTCTTGCGGCCTTACAAGTTCAGGGTTTAAGTCAGGGGGAATCGAGGATGAAGGATTCAAGGAATGAACAGAAGGGCCGACAATAGGGACGGGACCCACACCCCAGCCAGCAGATCTCAAATTTTCATTTGATAAAAGACTGTCAAGACTAATGGGACTATCAACCAATAACCTATTGACATCTAAGGAGAACTATTCTCTAAGTGTAGAAATCCGGGGGCCCTTGGGGATTTCATGCCTAGTCTCCCAATGAGTAGGGAAATCCAGGCCCCCAGGCGTCTCCACAATAAGCCACTCCGATTCAAAACCGTGAAGCTTATTTGTAGGTTTTTCGAATAACCTATTTTCAAATCCAGGCTTATACACCCCCTGAAGTGAATAAGGAACTAAACCGGGCTGCCTCAAAACCTAAAAAAGGCATCAAGAAGGGGAAGAGACGGAGAAACACCCTTTAGTCGACAATGCACGGTAAATTCTATTAATTGCATCCATGCGTGAGGATGCAGTTGTCCAGGGGCTATCTTGTGCATCCTAAGGAAAGAAGCCCCAAAGTTGGATATTGGAAAACGGAGTCCTAACTCTAAGGATGCCCTAAAAATAACTATCTCGTCACACACACGACATATGTCATTTTCTTGAGGGTTTGGAAGCCTATAAGAGTAACCATCGGGCAAAGGAAACCTAGACATAAGGTCTTAGATGTCAACTGCCTTCAAAGTCGATTTGACTCCTAGCTCTATATGCTTCCCTACACCATGACCAGCCATTTTTGAAGCTCAAGGAAAATCATGAAGAAAAAACTACTGGCGACAGAGTTTACCTAACAGAGATGCTGGAAGACAGTGAACTATAGTGTTCAAGCGTTTGCGACAGAAGTGTGGCAAACAACATGGGGCGACAGAGTTTCCACGCAACAAACTCGCGACACAGTGGTGGACTTATACGATAGAGTCGCGGAAGAGTATAGCAACCCGCGATAGAGTAGCGGTAAAGATGCGGTTAACTCGCGGCGGAGTGGCGACAGAGTATTTGGAAAAGTGCAGCAGAGTGATTTTAAGCGCAAGAAGTCAGTAGCTACCGCGTTGATTGGGAGCTTATATATATAGGCACGGCTGCATCTACACACGCAAGGGGATTCGCACGTGCCCTGAAACAGTGAATCAAGAATACTCTTTTGCAGGAAATATTCCTACCAAAGAGTAGGGAGCAATTGATGATGGTCGTATCATCAAAGTCCACGTGTACAAACATCGATCAATGAGAGACTGCCATGTGTCAAAACACAAACAGAAGAGACATAAACCACGTGGCAGGTAGAGAGGGGCGGTGACACTGTCACTAGAATGGGCGATAGAGCCTCTAGGCGATAGAGTCTAGCGGAAGAATCCCCGGCGATAGAGTCTCCATGCGACGCGGTTGCTGAATGGGTGACAGAGTCTCTAGGCGATAGAGACTTTGTCGTAGAGTCTCTAGGCGACATAGTAAGCCGCAATAGACCTCTAGCGCAGGAACCGCGACAAAGCTCTACCGCATGGACCGCGATAGACTTCTACCACACGAACCGCGACAGAGCTCTACCGCATGGACTGCGGTAGAACTCTACCGCAGAGACCGCGGCAGAGGTTTATGTAAACTCTGTCGCATGTTGAACTCATCCGCAAGCCGTCCAACTCTAAGTCGCGACAGAGTATCTAATGACTCTATCGCAGCCCAGACATGCGCCTGGGCCTCAAACCCGAACTCTATAAGTTACAGGCCTAAGATATCCTCGAGCACAAAAAGAACAGGAAGCCCGACTTGACTCTAAAAAAAAGTCTATAAATAGACCAAGTATGGAAAAAAAGTGGGAAAATGAATCTCTTTTTCTTGGATACAGAATCTCTGCTAAAGAACTTTCTGACTTAAGTATCGAAGTGCGCATGCAGGGACAGATCCCTACACCTCTCTGACCTTTATTATTTTTGCAGAGTATTGAAGACACGTGGAAAGAATCATATCAGCACCACCTCATTGGAGACGCGTGGAAAGAATCGTATCGGCATTACCTCATTGTCGTTTAGTGTGACATCAGAAACTAAGAATAACTATGAAATACTAAAGGAAATAAAAGCAAAAACACATGAAACAGAAAATGGAGCTCGGTCCCCTTGCCTCTATCCCGAATACCACGGCAGAATGATGAAACACATGCTTGATAGTTTCTAAAGTAAAACAGAGAAATAAAATGCTGAACAGGGATGAAGACTACGGTGGCTGTTGATACCATCCAGCCTACAGCTTTCCTTTGGTCCAACACAAGCACGCCGGAACAAGGAAAATGAAAAGGGAAAGATGCCAAACCGAGATCAAAGGAAATGCAAGCTTTTCATAAAGAAAAAAAAATGGAAATTACATGAACAGTAGCTAGAACAAACTTTAAAAATGCTAACGAAAAAATGTATGGAAAATTAAACTAACAACAAACTTAAAAACTAAAGCTACCCTAGGATTACAGCTACCCCTAATTTACTGCTAAAAACTACTCCTAAATTACATCTAATTCTACTCCTAAAAATTACATAACATTTTCAATTGTCATCCTTTCCTATTTATAAACACACTAGGGGTAAAATGGTAATTTTTACATCCTTGATGAGTTGGCATTTTTTTTGGCCACTTGTCTTCACACCATTGGCTTCTTGAAAAGATATTTCCATGTCATCGGTCTTCTTGTCCAATTGGATGTGCTAGGTGGCATGACTCGTGTTGTCCACGTGGCTCAATCTCGATTTTAGCCCAATTTCGATCCATTTTCTACCGAAATATTCAAAATTCATCCGGATTTGATTTATCTACAAACATGAGAATTTTAATTAAATAAAGGGGATAATTAACAAAATAAATTGGGGATTTAAATAATTAATTAGGAAATTAAGCACAAATAATTCTAAAAATATAGAATTATCAAGGTGTTTCACTAGTACTTGGATCGATTTGTTATTGTGTTTATTGATTAATACTAGTGTACTCAAAATCTAGAGAGGAGCATGAATAGCTTGTAAGGATAGTGCTACAGACTCTCCGAGAGAAGAAGTTATACACTAAACTCAGTAACTGCGACTTTTGGTTAGAATAGATCTCTTTTCTGGGTCATATAGTATCGAAAGATGGTGTGTAAGTGGATCCATCAAAGATTGAGGCAGTGATACAGTGGCAGAGACCCCAGTCAGTGATAGAGATCAAAAGTTTCCTAGGTTTAGCTGGATATTATCAAAGGTTTGTGGAGGGATTCTCAAGGTTAGTTGCTCCATTGACACATCTCACAAGAAAGAATGTTGAATTTGTGTGGGATAATAAGTGTGAGGAAAGTTTTTAAGAGTTGAAACGTCGTTTGACTACATCTTCGATCCTCACCATTCCTACCAGCTCAAGAGGTTTTTCGATGTATACGGATACTTCACACCAAGGACTGGGTTATGTATTGATGCATGATGGGAAGGTAGTAGCCTATGGATCGAGATAGTTGAAGGATCATAAGAGGAACTACTCGACCAATGATTTAGAGTTGGTGGTCGTAGTGTTTGCATTGAAGATATGGTGCCACTATCTCTATGGTGAGAGATTTCAGGTCTACACAAATCATAAGAGCTTTAAGTACTTGTTCTCACAGAAAGAGTTAAACATAAGACTGAGGAGATGGCTCAAACTTTAAGAAGATTATGATTGTGAGATCCTATACCACCTGGGTAAAGCGAATGTAGTTGCTGATGCATTGAGTAGAAAGCATCTCGGGTTGGTGTCATTTATGATGGTCAGGGAACACGAGCTGTTGGAACAGTTCATGAACCTCAGTTTCGATGTGACCCCGCCTGACGCTGATAGTGGCTTTATGATAGCTAGCTTATAGTTGGAATTGGATCTAGTAGATCGAATTCGATAGGCTAAGCGGACTGATCAGCAGTGCAGTGATATTGTCGGGTAGATACAGAGGGGTATGGAGATGGACTTTGAATTGAGTTCAGATAGATTGTTGAGGTTCAGAGGTAGGATATGTGTTCTCGATGATCCAGAGGTCAGGAAGTTGATCTTGACATAGGCTCACTCATCGAGGTATACGATACATCTAGGGAGTACTAAGATGTATGAAAAACTACGAAAGGTTTATTGGTGGTCTGGAATGAAGAAAGACATTGCTGAATATGTCGCTAAGTGTCTCGTTTGTTACCAAGTGAAGGTAGAGCATCAGAAGCCTATAGGATTATTGCAGCCTCTACCGATACCGACATGGAATGGAAGCATGTCACCATGGATTTTGTGATGGGATTGTCGAGGACCCCCAGAGGTCATGATGCCATATGGGTGATTGTGGATCGATTGATGAAATCAGCCCATTTTCTAGCTATGAGAGCTACCGATACTCTGAGCCAGTTACTGAACCTATATGTGCGCGAGATAGTGAGGCTGCATGGAATTCCAGTGAGCGTTGTTTCTGATAGGGATGCCCGCTTCACTTCCCACTTTTGGGAACGTTTTCAGGAAGCGATGGGGACCGAGTTGAGTTTTAGCACCGCGTTTCATGCTCAGACAGATGGTCAGTCAGAGAGGACTATACAGACCTTGGAGGATATGTTGAGAGTGTGTGCATTGGATTTTAGCAGCTCTTGGGATGACCATTTTCCACTCGCCGAGTTCGCCTATAATAGCAGTTTTCATGCGAGTATCGGGATGGCACCATATGAGGCATTGTATGGGTGTAGATGTCGTTCCCTTATTGGATGGAAACAGGTTCGTGACAGACAGATATTTTATCCTGACTTGGTTAGACAAGCCTCTGAGGATGTCCAGTTGATTTGTGAGAGGCTACGGACAGCTCAGAGTAGACAAAAAAGTTATGCTAACAGGAGACGCAGACCACTAGAGTTTAATATGGGTGAGTCAATGTTTTTGAAGGTTTCTCCCTTGAAGGGGATTATGAGATTCGGGAAGAAGGGGAAGTTGAGCCCTCGATACATAGGGTCATTTGAGATACTTGATAAAGTAGGAGATAAAGCTTATAGGATGGCATTGCCACCAGAGTTGGCAAGTGTTCATAACGTCTTCCACATATCCATGTTAAGGAAGTATCACCCGGATCCGACGCATGTGATAAGGTACGAGCCTTTAGAGCTCAATGAAAGTATGACGTATGTTGAGAAGCCAGTTCGGATATTGGATAGAAAAGAGAAAGTGTTGAGGACAAAGAAAATTTCCTTGGTGAAAGTTCTTTGGCAACATCACACGGTGGAAGAGGCCACATGAAAATTGGAGAGTTTGATGCGGGAGAGGTATCCCGAGTTGTTCACAGAGTGATTGGTTCCAATTTGCAGGACTAAATTTTCTAAGTGATGGAGAATGTGAGACCCCGTATATGTATAATTTTGTATATATGTGTAAATGGAAGTATAATATGGATGACTATGGATTAAGTAATTATGGATTTGTAAGTGATGTAAAGTCCATAAATTCAATGTACACATTTATAATAAGAGTTGTGATGTACGTACAAGTTTCATTATGTATGAATATGAAGAAATGGACTTTTGTATGTGATGAATGTGAGTGGAATGGAATATGAGTGGTGTGGTAAAATGGGATTAAGATTGCATGAGTTGTGCACTTCCATTTAGTTTATATTAAAAATCTTTGGTTGTATAAGGATTGCACACAAGTTTTAATGAGTATAAGGTGTGAATGAATGTCATTTTCAAATCTTAAAGGTGGAGGAATGAGAAAACGACTATGGCAGTAAAAGGTATGATGTTTGGTATGAGTTGCTGCAGAAAACTGCAGAAAATCTAGAAAATATGAAGGCTAGATCGATCTCATAGGATGAGAGATCGATCTGGAAGAGCCAAAATGCTCTTATTCGAGCAATAGGAACAGTGCAGATCGATCTCTAATGGAGCCAGATCGATCTGCTAAACATTCTATAATGAGAGGATCGATTCTTGAGGTAAACAGATTGATTTCCTTAGCTCTCGGGTTAGAGCAAATCGATCTCCTCAACTTTCTGCCTGAGACAGATCGATCTCATGCCTTCAATGTTGTGAAAAAGAGGGATTTTAAGAGGACCAGATCGATCTCTGCCCAAGGCAGATCGATCTCATCAAGCTAAATCTATAAATAGGAGCAGTTGGATCTGGATATTTCGGGAAACTCTCTCACTCTACCATTTTCTAACCCAAAAACCTAATTTTCTCTCTCTAAATCCACCCATGTTCAAGAACATTTAAGGGAAGGCTATTAGACGTAAAGTTGTTCACATCAAGGAGAAGAACAACATAGCTTGGAGGCATTTTCTCCATTTGTTAGATTTAAGGAACAAGGGGCATTTCTATTTGGAGCAAGGAGGAAATCCAAAGAGGTGAGTTTCTAGCGCACCCATCCATGTACATTTGTCTAATTAATGACTTTGGAGTTGTTGGATGTGTAAATTAATGGTAGAACTACCTAAATTTGCAATGGAATGATTATAACCTAGAAATGGGTTAGTGTGAGAAAGTGAAATGTAGAGGTATTAATGATGAATGGGATATTGTAAGGTGATAATGGTGTTGTGGGTATATTCTAAGATGGTATTAAGGAATGAATTATGAGGCTTACCCGAAATGGGTAAAATGTGTACTTAAGGCATTGGGTAAAATGAATAGTTGAATGAGGGTTAACAACGTTAACTCAAGTGTTTGATGAATGAATTTACAGCTTCTGAGGATACACCGAAGCAAGTTGAGCTAAAAATGAGAGAAGCCAAGAGGAAGAGAGTCGCACCCCGAACAAATCGAGGTAAGGGAATTGTATGGACTCTTAGAGATATCTGTGCATAATTTAGGTGCTTAAATATTTTGCTAGAGTTCATGTCATACTAGGAAATGATATTTGGTGATTGAAGGGCAAAGAGTTGGGTTTTTGAGAAATGTGCATGAAAACAAAAGCATGATGCCTTAAAAAACCTTGTTTTGTTGCTTTTTAGCAAATGATTGATAGGTTGGCTAACATTCGAAATGATTTGCAAAAGAAATAATTAGATTTGGTTGATAACCATGTTTTGTAAAGAATTGAGCCACCTACATGGAATTCGTGAGAATGAAAGCATGCTAGAGTATGACTCGCATGAGATTCGATGTGTTTTCATACGCATGAGTGCTAAAGCGTAGCTCGCACTAGTTTTCACATGGATTTTTATGATGTTGTGTTGGAGTTGAGCTCGTACAGACTTTATACTAGTTTTGGCATGGTGCTAGAGCATAGCTCGCATTAGATGCCCGCCATACTTGTTGCCGTGCTAGGAGCTTTGGGTAGACTGGGTGTCACACCGATTAAATAGGCACGCACGTGCATTTTTAAGAATTTGACATGTTGATAGTCATGCTAGGAGCTTCGGGTAGACAGGATGTCGTACCGATTAAATAGGCTCGCACGTGCATGTTTAAGATGTGGCGTGATATGATGTGTTGATATGGGTCCACGGAGTACGCTGTACCGTGCAGGTAGCATGGAATATGTTGTACCGTGTTAAGATTGTGATATGCCATCTTCAGACGATGATTAGATCTGCTATGGACCGACGGGCTGGACGTGACCCACCTCCCTTGTGGAAACAGATAGTGGTGATACCCCGCACACCTAATCCGTGTAGCCTGGGATCACAGGATATGGCCATAGTCCTTGAGGAGATTTCCCTTATTATATTGCCTATCTCACATGTCTATTGATTTTATGAATAAATCCATGTTTGAAATGCTTTGTGGGTCATGACAGTCCAAGGGGGGCTGAGTCCTGACAAGTGTTGATTTTGTTGAGATAAGAAAGCATGATTTGCTTGAGAAATGATGAAAATGGTTTTAAAGTGCACTTACGCATGATGGTTTTCCATGCTTTACATATGAAATATGCATGATGATTTATACCATGCTTTGAATTTGATTTGTGCACTAACAAATAGCATGATTTTCTTTACATGCCATTAACACAAGCATGAACTAATGTATTTGAGTCGTGAATGAAAAACTGTATGGTTTTTTAGCATGGCATCACGATCACGTTGATAGTGCAGTATCTACATGTTTGCATGATTGTCTTACTGAGCGTGTGGTTTGCTCACCCCCCTTTATTTTCCCCTCTCTACAAAGATTTGAGTATAGACTGAGAGCGACTAGAGGCTTTCTCTTTTGGTATCTGCTGCATCCCATCGCATAAGGTATACACACTGATGAAATTTTGTATCTAAACTTTCGATACCACAGTATCATTTTGAATGTAATCATTGGGGATGTAAAGCAATGTGAACACATGTAAACAGTAACTCTGACTTATTTATACAAGTGTTTACTTATAAATTATAATGCAAATTAAATTGTTATGGTTGGATGAGGGAGACATTGACACACAGCCCAACTGTCAAGAGGGTAGCTGATCACGATCGAGGTAAGGTAAGGACGAATAATAAATAATGTATGAAAAGTGAAAAATTTACGATGATTTTTGGTAAGTTGAGGGTCGTGACATACAGTGTGTGATGCGATTAAGAGATGATTGAGAATTATGGGCATTTCATGGATTCTCAAAAATAAAATTTTAGGAAAAAAAATAAGTAAAATCAACTCCTTGTGGCTAGTTATTATTGGTTGGAAACTTGCAGGTAGATAGAGTTATAGATAAGTGTTATACTGCCGAAATTTCATTAAAAACAAAATAGAAATTGTCGAACATAAGAAAGTTTAACAACAAAAAGATAAGTTATAATCTGACACTGAACAGGAATGTACCTTAAGTAAGAGTTTAAGTTATAAAAGAAAATTTTAAATTAGCCCTAATTTCCACGTTTTCAGGGCGTTACAGGTATACTTGAGGTCCTTAGAGACCGATTTTTCTACTAGAAGTGTACTACAACATATAATTTTTTCGAATTTTATTGAGCTCACGTTGAGGGTGATTTCTAGCCAAAAAAGAACCGAACACAGAAACTGTCTTGCTTCTAAGTGAGTCGAGTTTTACACTTTGGTTTCTAAGGTTGCTAAGCATGATAATTTGGGATGTTTTAAGACTAATTTTAGGTGTTAAATTATAGCTAAAATCTTGAAGGAAAGAGGTGATTTGAGCTAGTCCAAAAGTAAACTAAGGGTAAGGAGCTTTGATCATTCATTTTGTTGTTTTAACTTGCTTGATTAGCATGCTTAAATGATGTTTGAGTTTGTGGTTTGAAAATGGAAGATAGTGTCACGACCCTCAATCCACCGAAAATCCACTACAAATTTTTTTTTTCATTTTTCGATTATTATTTAATCCAATTTTTATTGTTTGTTTTTACCTTTATCTTACCTGATTGTGAACAACTACACCTCTAACAGTTGGGTTGTGTATCGGTGTCAATCTCATCCAATCATACCATTTCAAATTACAATTTATTTAAATGTAAACACTTGTATTTCTAAATTAGACTTGTTGTTTACATGTGTTTACAATCTTTTACATCCCCAAAAATTACATTTAAAGATATTACTGTGCTTTGACATGTCTAGATACAAAAACTATACAAATGTGTATACCTCGTGTGATAGGATGCAGCGGACACCAAAATCCAATCATCGGTCACTCTCTATCTATTGTAAGTGCTCTGTAGATGGGAGAAATTAAGGGGGTGAGCAAACCACGTGCTCAGTAAGGTAATCATGCGAGCAGGTAGATAATTGTACTATCAACATGGTCCTAATGCCATGCTTAAATCACACATTTATTTGTCATACTCCAAAACGTATGCTCATGCTTGTGTTCATGACATGTAAAGCAATTCATGTTATTTAAATCAGTGCACAGTTCTCAAAACATAGCATGGAAAATCATGTGTAAGTTAAAATCAAGGCATGGTAAATCATCATGCAAAGTGCACTTATCAAGCATTTTAAAATCTCAACACAAACCGATACAAAATCATCACTTGTTAGGAATCAGCCCCTCCCATGGACAATCCTGAGCCACAAAACACATTCCAAACATGGATTATCATAAAACCATAGACATGTGAGATAGGCACATAATATCAATAAGGGTAATAACTAGGACTATGGTCATATCCTCTGTGATCCCAGGCTACACGGATCCTAATGTGCGGGGTATCACCTCTATCTGCTTCCGCATGGGAGGTGGGTCACGTTCAACCCATCGGTCCATAGCAGAATCCATCGTTCGAAGATAGCATATATATAATATCACACATGGTACAGTGTACTCCATGCTACTTGCATGGTACAACGTACTCCGTGGACCCATATCATCACAGTATATCTTGCCACATCTCAATACGCACGTCCGAGCCTATTTACTCGACGTGGCACACAGGCTACCCGAAGCTCCCAGCACGGCTCCCAACATGTCATAAAACCACATACGAGTAGTCTCAGGCACGATAACAAGTATAATGGACATCTAGTGCGAGTTATGCTCTAGTACCATGTCAAAACTCATATGAAAACTAGTGCCAGCTAAGCTCCAGCACAATGTCGTAAAATCCATGTGAAAACTAGTGCGAGCTAAGCTCTAGCACTCATGCATGTAAAACTCTAGTGTGAGCATTGCTCCAGCACTAATGCACGTATAAAACACGTCAAATCTCGTGCAAGCAGTACTCTAACACGTTTCATTTCCACAAAACTCTTGTAGGTGGCTCATTCTTTTCAAAGCAAGGTTATGAAACCAAATCAAGCTACTTTTTGTGCAAATCATTTCAAATGTTAGCCAACCTACCAATCACATGCTAAAAAGTAATAAAAGACTTCAAAGCATCATGCTCTTGCTTTTAATGCACATTTCTCAAAAACCCAATTTTTTACCGTTCAAACAAAAATTTCATCTTAAGACCCTTAGCTACATTAAAAATCACCCATGCGCCTGAAAGGCGTACAGATATCCCTAGGCCTAACACAATTCCCTTACTTCGATTCTCTTGGAAGCAACTCTTCCTTCTTCTTTCCCGCTTTTCACGATTCGGCTCAACTTACTTCAGATTTATCCTCGAGAGCTGCACACATTCATAAATCATATGAGTCAATACTGATAACTCATATTCAAAATTCAACTAATCGATATATCTCATTGAGCCTATTTCATTAAGTTTGACCCATTATCACATTTGGCTATCATTATACCATTTCTAGTCAATTTAACTAGCAACATACTTGGTTACTTATCAAACCCTTAGCATATATGTTTATCCATAATCTTTCATCATTTATGCTGTGAGAACCCTACTGCCCGCCCCACACCAGGTCATAGGCTTACAGGAACTCATCACCTCCACGTATTGTCCGGTTTGGGCTGGCCCGCAGGCCCCCTCACGGTTTTGCTCCACTGGGGGGGGTAAGCCCATCTCCCAGGAGACGCGTCCCTGAAGGCTCGAACTCGGGTCAATACCCTTGTTCTTGCACTTCCTAACGCCATTGAGCCCTTGACTCATTGGCGTTAGGAAGTGCAAGAACAAGGGTATTGACCCGAGTTCGAGCCATCAGGGACGCGTCTCCTGGGAGATGGGCTTGCCCCCCCAGTGGAGCAAAACCGTGAGGGGGCTTGTGGGCCAGCCCAAAGCGGACAATACGTGGAGGTGATGAGTTCCTGTAAGCCTGTGACCTGGTGTGGGGCGGGCAGCAGGGTTCTCACATTAAAACGCGCATTATGTAAGACCTGAAAATTATATCGTAATTTCTTATAAAGAATTGAAAATAGTCCAAAATTAAATGGAATGGGATTCAGACAGGAAATAAGGATTTAAAATACGAAATGAATGAGTATTCGTGAAGGGAAGTTGGGTTAAATTAATCCCGAACACATGCAAGGGCAAAACGGTCAAAAGATCGAAAGTCGAAATAAATTCGATAAGAAAATTTAATTAAAAATAATGGATTTGAGAATCTTGATCAATAACGAAGAAATAATTAAATTTCGAGTCCAATTGATCAAGATCCAGAATTTTTAGAAATATCGAAAAGTCACTCGGGACAATATCCCGAAAATACGAAGAAATTATACCCGAAAAAGGGTTAAAAATATAATAAATAAATTAAATAAAATTAAATAAATCCATTTTGAATAAAGAAATTAATTTTTGTAGATATTTTGAATATTTTGACTAAAATAATGAATATAATAATAATAAATTAATTTATAAATAAAAAATAAATAAAAATAAAATAAATCAAAAAAAAAGAAATCGAAAATGTTATCGAGGAGAGAGAAGAAGAATGGGAAACCGAGGAAGCTGCCCGCTCATGGTCGACCGACCCACGGCCACCAGCGATCAGCGACTCCGACGAAGGGCCGAGCAGGAAGAGGAGAGGCCGACGAAGCTTTGGGCACCGGTGATGTGCCGTCAGGAGGCCGAAAATCGCCGAACGGAGGAAGACAAAGCCGCGAGGAAAACGGGGTTGATTCTGGTGATCCACAGCAGCTGGGCGCGAACGGTGGGTACCGACGAGTTCAGGAGGAGGAGCCAGTTCATTTGAGACCGGTATCGACCGGTGAAACCACCGGAATCCGACCGATCGAGAGGGAGAGTGCCGCGGAGGGAGAAGACGAATCTGGCGGCCACAGGCGAGATTCGGCCAACCCCGACCCCAGCCGAACACTCCCCCAGTGCAGGCGCACCGTTTGGCGCCAGAAACGAGCCGAGAATCGGTTGAAAACGCCGCGAACGGCGGCGAGAACATCTGAACCGGTACAGATCGGTTCAGCAAAGGGGTGAACCGGGTTGAACCGGCTGAACTGGACCGGTCTGAACCGGTTTGAACCGGTTCAGCCAAGAAATAAGGGAAAAAAAGGAGAAAAAGAGAAAAAGGAAAAAGGGAAAGAATTTTTGGGGATACATCGGACTTCGGGTAAGTCGGTAAGAGGTCAAAAGTGACCGTTTTGAATTCTGAGAAATTTATTTAAATTATATTTAATCGAAAAGTAACCTGGGATTAAATATAATAATTGTGCAGTTTTACGACAAAGCCCGAACGAGAGCCGATTGAGCTCCGATTTTTTGTACCCCGCATCATATTGGGTAAGTACATTTTAATTATGACAATTAGAGTCCTTTAATACAGAGTTTCGATTATTTTACGGAATTATGGATTAATTTCGTATAGAAAGGAATATTTTTCGGAATTGTAATGTAATTGCCATAAATGGTATACGGGCTATCCAATGAGTTTGGAACGAAGCCCGATAATTATTGGTAAGCTGAATGAGCCCAGTAAACCCGAGGAAGGGATTTAATAAGTAAAAACAGGCTGAAAATGGGTCGAGGTCCATTAAGGTGCGATTAGGCCCAATAAGAGTAAATTGACCTAATTAGTTAAATCAACTGCAGTAAACAAGAGAATTATATTTATTAGGGTAAATTGACATGATAAATAATTATCTGCAGCCCCAGAGACTGGATTAGCAGCAAATCGGATCGGACGAGCCTCCGACAATGGAATTTAGATACGCCCTCGACGAGAATCGAGGTAAGGGAATTTTGTAGGTACATAGAGATACCTATACGTAATTTTGAGGGGAATTACAGGGTCTAGAATTACTTAAAGTATTTAGAAAACGAAATGATAATTTTACAAAAATCGGGGCTTATGTGAATAAAGAAAAAGATGATTTTTGCCCATAAGAGTAAAATTTACAAAAAGGGTAGTAAGGCAGATAAATTGCATGATTTCATGTTTTTATTGCTTTATATGAATATATTGCTTTGATTTAAGCAAATATGCACATAGGTTGGCTGTTGATTTCGTGATTTATACGAAATGGTACCGGTTTGGACCGGTTACTATTTTAAAAGATGTTTTATAAAGATTGAGCCACCTATCATATTTACATGAGTAAAAAGAGTGCTAGAGTCTTTCTCGTACTCAAGTTTACTGATTTATTTCTCATGAAAAGCCGTACTGGAGTATTGCTCGTACGATAAATTTGTGTGTGCACAAAACTGTGCTGGAGCTTCGCTCGCATGAGATTTTAGATATCATGATATGCATAGCGTGGTGCTGGAGCTTCGCTCGCACTAGACGTGAGTTGACATGCATATAGTCATGCGGAAGCCTCCTGTAGACTGTGTGTCACAGAGAGTTGAGATGCTCGCACATATACTTTGAGACATGGGTTGGTTATCGATATAGTATTGGGGTGGATAAGACCTACGGCAGGCACCCCCAGACTATGAAATGGGTCCACAGAGTACGCTGTACCGTGTATGTCACACGGAGTACGCTGTACCATGCAGTCATGATGACTCTATGATGTTACTTGATATTCTGGCGGGTAGGACTTGACCCCACCTCCCGTTGCTGTTGTGATGCCCCGCACACCGGGATCCGTGTAGCCTGGGATCACAGGGACAAAGTATGGCCATAGTCCTCGATTTTCATACAGTAACCTACATGCCTCACATGATATCATACGGTCTGAATAGACCAGGACAAACCCGAGGGAGGGGTAATGTCTCGATTTATGTTTTTAAAAGAGACGTGATTTAATGAATCAAGGTATTCCCGAGAGATGGGTTTGACCTTGATGAAGCTGTTTTATGATAAAACAAATAAGTTTTAACGAGAAGAGTTTGAAATGAAACAGATAAGTTTTTGAGTGTTGAGTATATGATGAAACAAATAAGTTTTAAATGTGACGAGCATGAGATGACATACATGAGGATTTTTCCATGTTTGTTTTATATATGGATTTCATGATTTCTCTTATATTATATATACATACATGTGGCATCGTTTTAATCTTACCTCATGCTCCAAATACAAATGATTTTATATCATGACATTATCAGCACGTAGATAGTATAGTTATCTACATGCTTACATTATTGCCTTACTGAGCTATATATGCTCACCCTTTCATTTTCCACCCCACAGGGTATATTCAATAGAAGAGACAAACAGTAGTATTGCATTTCGGTTATCCGTTGCTTCTTATCAAGATCAGGTATACACATTTGTATAATTTTTGTATCTAAACATATAGAGGCACAGTACTGTACCTGGATGCAATATTGGGGATGTATTTATTTAAAATAAATTGATATGTAAATGAAATATGAAAATGGAATGGTAAATAGGTGAGAGGTGACTAACACCGAATCATAGCCCAACTGTTTAGTAGTGTAACTGTTCACGACGGGTAAAGAAATTAAAAAGTGAAAAATTTACTCTGATTTTAGGTAATTTGGGTCGTGACAGAAAAGATGGTATTAGAGCTGAGTTGGCCTGATATGAGTCGGTGTTAGTGGTTAAGTAAATTTACATCCCCATGTACTGTGCATTGTTTAGATACAATTGTGTATATCAAGGTGGAACAGCAGCTAAAAATTTAGTTTCGAATGCAAGAATATAGTTTTTATAAATGATAGCCGCTATGGTAGAGAGGCATGTACACCTGCTCGAAGCCATAGAGAGCGGCCTGAGAGTCGATTAAGTCGTCACATGAGACTCAAGATGAAAGTGAGGTGGAGGCTGATGATGAGCATACTCCACAGGGTCCTATAAAGAGATCAAACAGTATTGAGACACGCTCCAAGAGGATGGAGTGGAGTGTAGAAAATATTTCAGAGTTGTTTACTCAGTCTATGCAAGTAGTTGAGGATAGGCAAAGTAAAGCCTAAACAGATTCCTCAGAGTATAGAGATTTTCACACCCCTCCGGTATATAGCGAAGTAAAGATATCAATAATTGCTGAGGATTGAGTGTATGAAATAGCGAAGTGCTATGGATTCTTTCGGTGTATGTCGACCGAGGATGCGACTTTTAAATACGCTTATGTTGAAGGGCGAGGCGGAGCATTAGTGAAAATTTCGCTCAACCAATCTGAAGAGTTAGACGTCCAAAGTCGACATGAGAAATATTTCTGGATGTATTCTGGTGACGGAATATTTCGGACACTACTTAAGAGGAAATTACAGGTAAAATTTCTTACACTGACCCAGAGACACTAGTTGATTGATGAGTATGAAACTCAATTTATATCTCTGGACAGATGTGAACCTGATACCATGGGCTGTAAGAGTCGAAAAAGCCTAAGAGTTCATGAAAGGGCTCAAATTGTCGATTAGAGTTCGATTGGCTCATTACCTATGTCGAGGCAGTGCGCAGAATACAGTTGCGTGAAGAAGATCATTTGTTGCACGCCTCTGAGATTGGGAAAGGTAGTAAGGGCCGAAATAGAGACAGAAGAAAATAAAGAATGACTGGGATGTCAGAGCGGGAAAGAGACCAGTTGGTAAAAGATTAGAGTTGATGAGTCACGGGGTAAGATGATTTGTAAGGCCCCAATATATCCAATTTAACACTTATGAGGGGTATTGTGATTGGAGAACCCCGACCTGCTCCATAGCAGGGTGAGCAGTATAGCAGTGTGGCAGTATAAGCAGTGTAGCAGTGTAAGCAGTGTAGGATGTGTGGTAGATACCACGGAAGTAGGGCCTACACCTACACTTTACTGACTAAAATAGGCGTTAAGTGTGGTAAGATGGACCACTTATAATGATTACTCAGAGTGGGTGAGATTGCCCCACAAAAGGGCAAAGAGACAAAGAAAGCCCTATTGATATCCCTGCACCGAAAAGGGAGGCCCACAGCCGAAGAGAAAAGGGAAAGTAGGTTGTTGGATGAGGGCGAGTGTATGCCTTGTGTCATGCCCCGCTTTCGGGAACCCTTCTATCCATACATTCTCTACTACGGTTGGGCTGTGAGAAGATGCAATTACTAAAAATTTATTTATTTACAGCGGAATATTTAAAACTTTAATTCACACTCCCAGGTGTGTGTGTAAATACACAAAATTAATTGTATAAATACGAGTGTTTACATATAATCCCCATAATACTGATTACAATTCCAAGATATAACTGTGCGATACGATATATTAGATACAAAATACTCGTGTATACAAATCTTATACCTTTGCGGATTGTGGGAGCTGTTCAACACAAAAGACTTAGAGACCACCGCTCTCTTACTTCTCAGTACCTGGAGGGGGAAAATAGTGGGATGAGCAAACCACGGCTCAGTAAGGAAATGTATGCTAGCAGGTAGATATCGTACTACCTACATAGCCCATGCATGCATAAACCAAAACCATGTTTTCGTTATAAATGGAAATATCATACGAACAATGCATTTAAACACATATTTCTCAATAGCATTTTCGTGTAAATCAAATGTCAAACTTCCATTTAAAAGATGCTCATAAATAGTGCCCTCATGGCACTAATGTGAAATCAGAGATTTATTAAAACATGAAATCTCTTTCACTTCTCAAATCATTCTTTCTCGCAAATCTCTTTCTTTTCTGAGATTGTCTCTGTTTCTCGATTCTCTGAGACAGGCATGGAATTTTCGGTAATCAAATATCCACGACTTATGGCCACAGTCAGTGATCCCAGGCCTCACTGATCGGGTGTGCACAGGGTATCACTTCGCCTGAAGGGGGATGGGTCAATCCTACCCTCCGGCTCATTTCAATCCACCTCATCTCCTCGTATACTCACGGTGAAGATACGTCGTGTGTCATCTACGCGATACTCGTACTCACGTGCACCTAGCACGGTACATAGTATACCAACGGGTGACTACACTGTTCTACGTATAACCGTGGACCCAAGTCCATACTTCAACTCCGATGGACTTTTTATCCTTAAACCATGTCTCATATACCAGGCGAGCAAGCAGCGTGACACACAGTCAACGCAAAGCTCCAGCGTGGTACGATCTATCGTTAAGGCCCAGCCCGTTCAATTGGCCGTCGGCTGGTATCCCCTTGGGTCCCAGACCCCCAGGTTTACCTTAACTCAACAAAATAGGTGCGAGCAAAGTTCCCGCACTTTCTCAAAACCCTCGTGCGAGTTAAAACTCCCGCACGGTACATCAAGGCTTTAAACCGGGTGTGAGCTAACGCTTCAACACCAAATCTCATCTCAAAACTGATAGATGGCTATTTTCTCTTTTTAAAACTCAAAACACGTTTACTCATACAGCATGCCTCTTCATGCTAAAACATGTAAAATTAGCCAACCTATCATCAACGTTTCTCAATCATAAATAACAATGTAAAATTGAGAAAATCATTGAAAACATGCATATCATGCTATTTCCTTACCCTATCCCATTTCTCAATACATATATACGTCATAGTACTTTGCATACTTCCATATCATTTCATAGAATTATAATATCGTACTAGTTCTAGCAACATATCTACGAAATTGTTGTAATTACGTACGAACATCTCTATAGCTAACACACAGTCCCTTACCTCGTTTTACTTGTGTGCAACTATCCGCCTTTATGCTTCTCGCGTTCTCATCTCGACTTGCTCCGGCGTATCATCCAAAACTGAAATTCATCCACCAACATTTGAGTTAATGTTTCTAACTCTTATTCAACTAAGCATTTATCCAATGCCTTAATTACACATTTTTACCCTTTGTGGTAAATCTCCCAATCTGTCCTAATATCAACATTTCCAAACCATTTCCACAACATACTCATCCACTCAAAATATCTCATTCATCATAAACACTCCCACACTCCACTTTCTCACACTTTACTATTTCTAAGTTATATTCATTTCATACCATCCTAGGTAGTTCTATCATGTCTATGCATACTAACCATTTCCCATATCAATATCCAAACCAATGTACTTGGGTATTTGCATTAGAAACTTACCTCATTGGATTTCCTCTTGCTCCAATTAGGATTGCCCTCTATTTCTTCAATCCATCAAATGGGAAAATGCCTCTAGACTATGTTGTTCTTCTCTTTGATGTGAACAACTTTGTCTCTAATAGCCTCTCCTTAAATCTCACTGAAAATGGCTGGATTTAGGAGTGAGAAACTAGATTTCTTTGAGTTGAAGTGAAATGGAAATGTTTTCCCGAAATTCTGATGATCCAACTGCTCCCATTTATAGTTTTGACATGATGAGATCGATCTTCCTTGGGTGGAGATCGATCTGTTCCTCAAAAATCCCTCTTTTCTGAGACGTTTTAAAGGTATGAGATCGATCTGTCGAGACTGGAGATCGATCTGCTGTCAAACAGAAGCTTAAGGAGATCGATCTGGTCTTACGGGAGATCGATCTGCTTCCAACCCGAGAGCTAAAGAGATCGATCTGCTTCCTTTGGAGATCGATCTGCTCCCTTCCATTTCTCACATAAGAGCATTCTGGCTCTCCCAGATCGATCTCTCATCCTATGAGATCGATCTGGCCTTCACAAATTCCAGATTTCCTGCAGTTTTTCTGCAACAACCCTTACCAAACACCCTTAATTTACTACCATGATCATTTCCTCATTCATTCATCTTTGAGACTTGAAAATGGGATTCATCCTCACTACATACACATTAAAACTTGTGTAGAATCTTTGTATGACCAAATATATACGATATTACTCAAATGGAACTATACACTTATGTAAATCTTTCCTTCCATTTTACTATACTTCTCATATTCCATTTCGATCACATTCTTCTGGTTTCAAGTTTATTTCTTCCTACTCACTCATAATGCAACTTGTACGTATAATCACAATTCTTACTACAAGTGCGTACATAATCTTATGAACTTACATTGCATACACTTCACATTACAATACATCATCTTACTTATGATTTTATTTACATTCCCATGTTCCTATATACATAGCTATACATGTACGGGGTCTCACACCTTGGACCAGGATACTATTGATGTTTCATATGATGTGGTGAAAGATACCACACTGGTTATGTATAGTGAAATAATTATTTTAATTAATCCTGGTGCCACGTATTTAGTCATACCGCCTTCATTTGTATATAAATTAGTAAAAGACATGAATGCCTATACCTTTGGGCACAATGCTGATAGTTAGTACCCCAACGAAGGAGGGTTAACTAATGAAATAATTATGAAGAAATTATAAGTTGAAAATGGGGGAAGAAGTATAAGTCAGCCAATTTTATTCAGTGCACTATGAATAAATTGAAGTAATATTGAGAATAAATCTCAATTGGTCGGCTGCAAACTATGATGTTCAGAGTTCTATTCTAAGACAGTAATGTTTTATCCCTGGAAAGTATACGGTAAGTTTTGACAAGTACTAAAAGGGGAGTAGCGATTGAAATTAAAGGAGTAACTGATTGTACTCACAGAATGAGTAATGACAGAGTTTTGTTATAAGTGATATACGAAAGGAGATAAGCTTTTAGATGCGATAGATCCTGAATACGAGATATACTGGAATAAGATGCGTATGCAAGGTAAGAATATCTCTGATACGTGAAGTAATTTGGATTAGAGCAATTAGTAGCGAATATGAATTGTGACCACATGGACTGATATGTAAAGTAATTATGGTCAAGTCTGAGGGTTAATAAAGGTATTTCAAAATACCTCCCCGCTTGAAGACTTGACAGCGTCTAAAAATATACACAACCTATAAATTGAAAGCGACAGTCGTAAAATATAAATTTAAAATTAGGGTACCTTTACGGGTACGATAAGAAAATATAGAATTCGATTAATCAAGAAGGTTTAAAAATTTAAAATTTTATAAAAGCCGTTAAAAAGGAAATGACGCGGGTTAGTAGCTTCAACGGAAGCGAATTCGAAATGGCATTATACGTTATGCGTACATAGGTCAAGGATATGGGTAATTGAAATATTCAGTGGAACTCAACCACGATGAGGTAATTAAACTTTACCTGGACCGATTTGTTATCATCCATATTGATGATATTTTGGGTGTATTTAAAGTCCATGGAAAATCATAAGCAATAATTGGAAACTGTTTTTACAGATGAATTGTTGCGAGTTCTCAATATGGTCTACTTTATTGACACGTTTAACTTAGAGAAAGTTGTATTTGAATGGGATGATAGACGTAACAGGAGTTTGGTGTACTGAAGTAATAAACTGACCACCGCATTTATTCTCACCATACCCAACAGATTAAGAGGTTTCTCATGAGTCTATGGATACCTCAAAATAATGAATGAGCTGTGTATTGATGCAAAAGGGGAAGATAGTCGATTATGAATCCAGACAACTTAAGGATCATGAAAGGACTATCCGACCCATGATTTAAAGTTGACAACGATAGTGGTTGTATTGAGTATATGACAATACTATGTATACGGTGAGAAATTTTAGGTATGCACTGATCATAAAAGCCCCGAGTATCTGTTTTCACAAGAAAGAGTCGGATATGAGAATACATAGTGGGTTAGAGCTTCTGAGAGATTATGATTGTGAAAATTGTACCACCCAGGAAAGGCTAATGTGATGGCTGATGCCTTGAGCAGAAAGAGCCTCGGGATGGTATTAAATATGATGGTCAAGGAGCGTAAGCTGCTAGAGCAGTTGTGAGCCTCAGTAGTGATGTGATCCCTTCTGATGATGACAGTGATTGTGTGACAGCTAGCCTGAGACTAGAACCGGATGAGAGTGCCCGGATTTGACAGGCTTAGCGTGATGATCGGCATGGTGTCGATGGTTTGGGTCAGATTCAGAAGGGTACAGTGACAGAGTTCACAGAGAGTGTCGATGATTTACAAAGAGGTTCAGAGACAGTATAATAATATAAGTGCTCCCTAGGACCATAGTTGATGAGATAGTGATATTGTCAGAAGCTTACTCTTCGGGATTTACAGTGCATACAGAAAGTAATGAATATGTATATAAAAATCGCTGAAAGGGGTATTGGTGGTCAGATGTGAAAAGAGATATGGTAGAGATTGTAGAAAAGTGCCTAGTATGTCAACAGAATAAGGTAGAGTATTAAAAGTCTGTAGAATTATTGCAGCCTCTACCTATATCAACACGGCACGGAAAATGGGAGCAAGTCTCCATGAATTTCGTGATGGGTTATAGAGGACCCAGATAAATCACGAGGCTATTTAGATGATAGTCGCTAAGTTGACTAAGTCTACCCACCTTCTGGTTAGGAAATCCCCAGATACTCAGAGTGTGTATGAGGATTCAGGTATAAAGTAGATTGTGGAACATTATGTAGCGTTCCAGTGAGCATGGTATCATATAGGGATTCTCGCTTCACTTGCCACCTCTGAGGATATTTTTAGGAAGCTATGAGAACCCGATTGAGTGTTAGCACAGCTTTCCGTCCTCAGACAGATGGTCAGTCGAGAGGACTGTACAAGTTCTGGAGGATATGATAAGAGCGTGTGCCATTGATTTTATAAGCTCTTGGAATGATCAGTTGTTACAAATTGAAGTCGCCAATAACAACAGTTGTCACTTGAGTATCGGGATAACAAGATATGAGGCATAGTATGACTGTAGGGGTTGTTTCCCCAACTTGGATAAGAAAAAGTGGGTGACAGATAGAAATTTCTTTTGAATTAGTAGAATAAGTCTCTGAGGATGTTCAGTTGAGTGAAGGATTAAGAACACCTCAGAGCAGATAGAAAAGCTATGCTGACAAGAGACAGAAACCATTAGAATTCACCGAGGGTGAATTTATATTGTTTGAAGTTACATGTCCTTAGGACATAACATAAGGACATAACGAGTTTCGGAAAGAAAGCAAATTGAATTTTGTAAGATTGAATCCTTTGAGAGATTGGACAAAGTGGGAGATAAGACCTGTAGGTTGGCGTTACTACCTGAATTAGCAGGCATCCACAATATGTCCTATCTTATGATGCTTCGGAATTACTGTCCGGACCCAACGTATGTGATCAGATATGAGCTTCAACAGCTCAGCTCAATGAAAGTTTAACGTATGATTGGAAAATCAATTCGGGTATTAGTTGGAAGGAGGAAGTGTTGAGGTTTAAGATGATCTCCCTAATTAAAGTCCTTTGGTAGTAGTACACTCCGAAAAAGTCACATAAGAGTTAAAGAGTATGATATGTGTGAAATATCCGGAGTGATTTACAGACTAACTTGGGTCTAATTTGGAGGACCAAATTTCTTAAGTGGGGGAGATTATGTAAGACCTGAAAATTATATCGTAATTTCTTATAAAGAATTGAAAATCCCAAATTAAATGAAATGGGATTCAGACAGGAAATAAGGATTTAAAATACGAAATGAATGAGTATTCGTGAAGGGAAGTTGGGTTAAATTAATCCCGAACACGTGCAAGGGCAAAACGGTCAAAAGATCGAAAGTCGAAATAAATTCGATAAGAAAATTTAATTAAAAATAATGGATTTGAGAATCTTGATCAATAACGAAGAAATAATTAAATTTCGAGTCCAATTGATCAAGATCCAGAATTTTTAGAAATATCGAAAAGTCACTCGGGACAATATCCCGAAAATACGAAGAAATTATACCCGAAAAAGGGTTAAAATATAATAAATAAATTAAATAAAATTAAATAAATCCATTTGGAATAAAGAAATTAATTTTTGTAGATATTTTGAATATTTTGACTAAAATAATGAATATAATAATAATAAATTAATTTATAAATAATAAATAAATCAAAATAAAATAAATCAAAATAAATCAAAAATGTTATCGGGGAGAGAAAAGAAGAATGGGAAACCGAGGAAGCTGCCCGCGCGTGGCCGACCGACCCATGGCCACCGGCGATCAGTGACTCCGACGAAGGGCCGAACAGGAAGAGGAGAGGCCGGCTAAGCTTTGGGCACCGGTGACGCGCCGTCAGGAGGCCGGAAATCGCCGAACGGAGGAAGACAAAGCCGCGAGGAAAACGGGGTTGATTCCGGCGATCCACGGCAGCTGGGCGCCAACGGTGGGTACCGACGAGTTCAGGAGGAGGAGCTGGGTCATTTGAGACCGGTATCTGCCGGCGAAACCACCGGAATCCGGCCGATCGAGAGGGAGAGTGCCGCGGAGGGAGAAGACGAATCCGGCGGCCACCGGCGAGATTCGGCCAACCCCGACCCCAGCCGAACACTCCCCTAGTGCAGGTGCACCGTTTGGCGCCAGAAACGAGCCGAGAACCGGCCGAAAACGCCGTGAACGACGGCGAGAACATCTGAACCGGTATGGACCGGTTCAGTAAAGGGGTGAACCGGGTTGAACCGGACCGGTCTGAATCGGTTTGAACCGGTTCAGCCAAGAAATAAGGGAAAAAAAGGAGAAAAAGAGAAAAAGGAAAAAAGGGAAAGAATTTTTGGGGATACATCGGACTTCGGGTAAGTCGGTAAGAGGTCAAAAGTGACCGTTTTGAATTCTGAGAAATTTATTTAAATTATATTTAATCGAAAAGTAACCCGGGATTAAATATAATAATTGTGCAGTTTTACGACAAAGCCCGAACGAGAGCCGATTGAGCTCCGATTTTTTGTACCCCGCATCATATTGGGTAAGTACATTTTAATTCCAACAATTAGAGTCCTTTAATACAGAGTTTCGATTATTTTACGGAATTATGGATTAATTTCGTATAGAAAGGAATATTTTTCAGAATTGTAATGTAATTGCCATAAATGGTATACGGGCTATCCAATGAGTTTGGAACGAAGCCCGATAATTATTGGTAAGCTGAATGAGCCCAGTAAACCCGATGAAGGGATTTAATAAGTAAAAACGGGCTGAAAATGGGTCGAGGTCCATTAAGGTGCGATTGGGCCCAATAAGAGTAAATTGACCCAATTAGTTAAATCAACTGTAGTAAACAAGAGAATTATATTTATTGGGGTAAATTGACATGATAAATAATTATCTGCAGCCCCAGAGACTGGATTAGCAGCAAATCGGATCGGACGAGCCTCCGACAGTGGAATTTAGATATGCGCTCGACGAGAATCGAGGTAAGGGAATTTTGTAGGTACATAGAGATACCTATACGTAATTTTGAGGGGAATTACAGGGTCTAGAATTACTTAAAGTATTTAGAAAACGAAATGATAATTTTATAAAAATCGGGGCTTAGGTGAATAAAGAAAAAGACGATTTTTGCCCCTGAGAGTAAAATTTTCAAAAAGGGTAGTAAGGCAGATAAATTGCATGATTTCATGTTTTTATTGCTTTATATGAATATATTGCTTTGATTTAAGCAAATATGCACATAGGTTGGCTGTTGATTTAGTGATTTATACGAAAGGGTACCGGTTTGGACCGGTTACTATTTTAAAAGATGTTTTATAAAGATTGAGCCACCTATCATATTTACATGAGTAAAAAGAGCGCTAGAGTCTTTCTCGCACTCAAGTTTACTGATTTATTTCTCATGAAAAGCCATACTGGAGTATTGCTCGTACGAGAAATTTGTGTGTGCACAAAACCGTGCTGGAGCTTCTCTCGCACGAGATTTTAGATATCATGATATGCATAGCGTGGTGCTGGAGCTTCGCTCGCACTAGACGTGAGTTGACATGCATATAGTCGTGCGGAAGCCTCCTGTAGACTGTGTGTCACAGAGAGTTGAGATGCTCGCACATATACTTTGAGACATGGGTTGGTTATCGACATAGTATTGGGGTGGATAAGACCTACGGCAGGCACCCCCAGACTATGATATGGGTCCACGGAGTACGCTGTACCGTGTATGTCACACGGAGTACGCTGTACCGTGCAGTCATGATGACTCTATGATGTTACTTGATATTCTGGCGGGTAGGACTTGACCCCACCTCCCGTTACAGTTGTGATGCCCCGCACATCGGGATCCGTGTAGCCTGGGATCACAGGGACAAAGTATGGCCATAGTCCTCGATTTTCATACAGTAACCTACATGCCTCACATGATATCATACGGTCTGAATAGACCAGGACAAACCCGAGGGACGGGTAATGTCCCGATTTATGTTTTTAAAAGAGACGTGATTTAATGAATCAAGGTATTCCCGAGAGATGGGTTTGACCTTGATGAAGCTGTTTTATGATAAAACAAATAAGTTTTAACGAGAAGAGTTTGAAATGAAACAGATAAGTTTTTGAGTGTTGAGTATATGATGAAACAAATAAGTTTTAAATGTGACGAGCATGAGATGACATACATGAGGATTTTTCCATGTTTGTTTTATATATGGATTTCATGATTTCTCTTATATGATATATACATACATGTGGCATCGTTTTAGTCTTACCTCATGCTCCAAATACAAACGATTTTATATCATGACATTATCAGCACGTAGATAGTATAGTTATCTACATGCTTACATTATTGCCTTACTGAGCTGTTTATGCTCACCCTTTCATTTTCCACCCCACAGGGTATATTCAATAGAAGAGACAGATAGTAGTATTGCATTTCGGTTATCCGCTGCTTCTTATCAAGATCAGGTATACACATTTGTATAATTTTTGTATCTAAACAGATAGAGGCACAGTACTGTACATGGATGCAATATTGGGGATGTATTTATTTAAAATAAATTGATATGTAAATGAAATATGAAAATGGAATGGTAAATAGGTGAGAGGTGACTAACATCGAATCATAGCCCAACTGTTTAGTAGTGTAACTGTTCACGACGGGTAATGAAATTAAAAAGTGAAAAATTTACTCTGATTTTAGGTAATTTGGGTCGTGACATATGCATTCTCTACAACACCATTGATGCACATTTTTATCACTTAACTAATCTCACAATGTGGTTTCATCCAATTATCTTAAAATCATGCACATCACTCCACTAACAACTTGATAGAATCCTTTTTATCACCTAATCAACCACATTCTATTTTCTCACACTAAACTCATTCTAGGTTATGCTTGTTTCATTACATTCTAGGTAGTTTCAATCATCAATACATACACCAATCTACTCACAACAACAACTAGATAAATATACTTAGAGTTGGTGTATTGGAAACTCACTTAGCTTGACTTTCTTCTTTTCCAAGTTCTAAAGACTCATTTGCTTCTTCAATCCAATAAATGGAATGTTGACTCCAAGCTATGTTGTTCTTCTCATCACAATGAATAACTTTTCTCTAATAGCTTTTCCTTAATTCTTTTTGGAAGAGGGTGCATTCTAGAGAGAGAAAGCTTGGTATTTTAGGTAAAAATGGAAGAGGTGTGTTGGTTTATTGAAGAAAGAGGTTTTGTCATGAGGTTTTTATAGATTGAGAGTAATGAGATCAATCTGCTAGGGTGAAGAGATCAATCTTCCTTTGGTTTTAGCCATTGAATTCTCATGTTTGAAATGGGAGGGATCGATCTGCTCATTAGGGAGAGATCGATCTTGTCTTGGCAGAAGCTTGAGGAGATCGATCCACTCATGGGGAGAGATCGATATGCTCTTGACAGAATCTAATGGAGATCGATCTGCACTTAATAAGGGATCAATCTAGGCTTGGCAAAGGCAATGCAGATTGATCTGCTCGATGGGGAGATCGATCTAGCCTTGCCAGATTCAGTTGGAATTTCTCTGCTTGCACAAGTGATCGATCTGCCTTGGATAGGAGATCGATCTGGCTTTCATCTGGGGCATTTCCTGCTGCATTTTTCCAGATTTTCAAAGGTAAATTCCTATTTCATTGCTCCAATACTCATTTTGCATTTTAATCCCACTTAGAGCATGGAAAAACTCATTTCCTATGATTCACATACAATATGAATTGTGTGTATTGCTTGAATTCATAAAGAATACACAAAATTCACAGTCCATGTATTATTATTTTGTGTTTTCATTCTTTATCTTCAATCCAAATTATTAAAGTTCCATTCATTTAATTTGTGGCCACTTCGACCCTTATTTATCCTTTATTTGTATCTTGACACTCATTCATCCCATTGCAATTCATTCACATTTACATGATCCGAAATCGTTTGTCTTATAATTCCAATAACATTTATTACAAAGTTATATATACATGTGGTCTCACATAATGAGATAATTTTTTTAGGGTTCTGGCCAAAAAGAATGATATGGGGTTAGAGTATGACAACTTAGGGGTTTGACATATTAATTAAACCATAATATTTATGCATGTAAAATTGATGTTGATTTGAGGTTAGGTTGAAAGGAAATCACGGACAATTGCATTTTGAGGTTTTGGCCACCATACGGGTTTTGGGGTTAGTGAGTTAAATTTAGGGTTAAGATGAAGTACTAAGCTAAATAAGGTTAAGTTATGGTTAATTTTGGGGTTAAGGACTAAAAAGGAATGTTATGTGGAAAGATGACATAATGAAGACTTAAGTCAAGAGTTTAAGGAAAACTAGCCTATGTTGATGAAATTTTAAGGATATTGGGACTTAATTTAGTTAATTTAGATGACTTATAATGTTGAAGATGAAATATGAGGGAGGTTACTTTTGATAGGACAATTAGCCAAGTTAAGGAAATTAAGGAAAATAAATCATGTAAGTTGAATTAGATTAGTATTATGCTTAAGGAAGGAAATAAGTGATGAATATCATATTTCGAAAAAAAATTATGGATAAAGAAAGAATTAATGATTCAATTACTGGATTTATAAGATATGTTTAAGGAGAAAATTAAAAATAAGAGAATTAACTCTAAAATTGGTACGGTGCTGCATATAAGGTCTATCGAAGAAGTGTGATTGAGTAGGCTATATATATATATGTGTAGCCTAGAGTAGTCTCAGAGGCCAGATCGACTCTCTACAGTGCAAACTAAGGTTAGGGATGTGTGTACGAGACATCCTTGTCTCAAGACCTAAATCAAGAAATTGATTTGGTAAAAAATGCACGATTTTCAATTAAGAGTTTTTGAGTTAAATTTATTGTGATTTGTTAGAGTTCCGTTAAATTCTAAAGTATGTTTTCTAAGCTTATGATTTAAGATTTAAGTTATGATCTATAGTGCATGAACCATGCATAGGAATAAAACTTGTTTTGAGTTAAGCTAAGATTTCAAGTACCCGATTTATAAGAACATTAAAAATCCCACTAAGTGCACTAAAATTTTTGTATTTTAATAAATTGCATAGTTATTTAATAAAACTTACTTAAATTAAGGTTTTATTTGATTTCAAATAAATTAATTTAATTATTTGATTTCATTTCCTAGGTTTTAGCATTGTTTCTTAGTGGGACTATCGGGATATGATTATGATTTAAGCTTTGAATTAAGGGGATGATGATCCCGATTTTCTAAGTTTTATGCAATGATTAAGTAAAAGCTTTACTGAGGGGATGAAAATCCCAAGTTTTAAAAACTATGATTAAGTATATGTTTCATTAAAGGGATAATAATCACAGCTTTAAGAATTACGATTTTAATTAAGTATTGTCAAAAGGGGATGACATATCCCAAAGTACTAAGCTTTGAGCTATTGTTTTTGAGACTTTAGGCTTCCTTGACATGCATCGTTTGCAGTGCACAGCCAGCCCCTATGTTCTCTCCATATGTATTGCCACTATAGTTATGTTAAGCTAAGTGGTTGCTAGACTTGGATACGTCTCCAGCCATTCTAGTATTCACTTATCCAGTGGGACTGCGGATCTTGATCATGGCCATTAGATTATTTCCCTTATTCGGACCTATGTTATGTTTACATGTCACCACTCAGATATTTGCCTCGTCTCACCTATGCTATGCCTATGATTTATGATTATATTTTCAGTACAAAATCTTATGATAGGAAATTATTATGTTTATGTTTTAAGCATGTTTATGAAAGTAAGAAAATTGAGTAAACTATGTATTTTGCTAAGTTATGACTTATGTTTCTGATCTCTTTTTAAGAAAGCTTTGATTAGCTTTAGATCAAAATTCATATAAATGATTTGATTCGCATTCATTAAGGCATTTAGCATGATTTATGGATTTTTGAGCTTGTACTTTATATTTTACATACTTCTCATGGTATGTACCTTACTAGGTACAAGCTCACCCTCTTTCTTCTTTCTCTTCAAATTACCTATAGTAGTCCGAGTATTATTGAGGAGTAGGGCATCAGAGGGTGTGTCTTCTACTTGCCCCTACTTTTTTTGTTTAGAGGTATAAAATCCTCTTAATGCATTTCATTTTATTATTTTTAGACATTTTTTAATGCATAGTTTATGTATGTATATGTTGGGGTATAATCATTATACTATTTTGTGATGTATTAATGGCTATAATGGATTTAGGGTTTACTGACCGTAAGAGCTCTCAGTAGATGAGCTTTGGTAAGAGATAGAGGATTACAGAGTCTCGATCCAAGGCTACTAGGCCTACTCCTGCTACTGCTACTGCTACTATTGTTATCACTATTGCTTAGGGTACACAGGTTGTGTGTAAGAGTTATGGTAAGAACCATGGTACTAGACCTTGCTATAAAACTACGGGTAGGTGTTTTAATTTTGGTCAGATGAGTCACCTTATTAAAGACTGTCGATTATCAGAGACCCGCCAAGAAGCCTATTGAGAGATCCGATTTTATTTACAACATGAAATGAGAAAAGATCAAATGAAGGATTGAAATGGTAGTCCCGAACACGTGCAAGTAGGGATGTAAATGGGTAGTGTGTAAACGGGTACCCGGTACTACCCGCCCCGTTTAAGTTAGATTCGGGTATCGGTAAACGGGTTTTAATCGGGTTAGGGTAGTAATTTCACTACCCGTGACGGGTTCGGGTAGGGTCGGGTAGTACCCCTCGGATACCCTATACTCGAACCCGATTAATGTAATCGGGTTCGGGTACCCGAACCCGTTTATTTTTTGCTTACAAAATATAATTTTTAAGGTTGTGGGGACTTGAACCTTTATCTTTTAATCTTTATACAATGAACTTGTCAAGTAAATCATAACTTATATTTGACATAATGTGTTCTAAAAAATATTTATACAATAAAATTATGTGTCTAAAAAAAATTAGTAATTAGCATAATAAAAATAATTATGAAATTAAAATAATTGATTATACTTAAAATAATAATTTTTAAAATTTTAAATATAATGTACTAAAATTAAATTTTAAAAAATTCATAATTAGTTAAAATGCAATTCTTGCACATTAATGATTAGTCATTTGCATATATGATATCAATTCATAGTATATTTATATGATACAAATTGTATTTAAAATTGTAATTTTCAATTTTAATAAAACATTGTTGACTAAAAAAATTAATAAAAAATAATAATAAAATAAATAATTGTGAAATTAAATTGAGTTAATTATGCTTAAGATAATATGTCTTAAAATTTTAAATACGAGGTACTGAAATTGAAATAATAAAAGTTTCATATTTAGTTAAAATCAAATTCTTTTATATATATATACACACACACACTAATATAGTATTTGTATATGATATAAATTATACTTAAAATTGAAATTATCAATTATAGTAAAACATGTTTTTTTCAAATAATTAATGAAACATTATAATAAAATAATTATGAAATTAAATTAGTAAATTATGCTTAAGATAATAAGTATTTAAATTTTAAATATAAACTACTGAAATTAAAATGATAAAAGTTTCAAATTTGATTAAGATGTAATTCTTGCAAATTGACCATTTACATGTATTATATATGATCCTAATATAGTACATGCATATGATACAAATTGTATTTAAAATTGAAATTATTAATTATAATAAAACATTGTTTACTCAAAAAAATCAATGATTCAAATTAAAATTTTAAGTATATGATAAATTGATAACTTCATATTATAGTATATCATATTATAGTATAATTATAATATATGATATTATAATATATGATCATTTTACATATATGATACTATAGTATATGTATATGATACAAATTGTAATGAAAATATTAATTATCAATTTAAGGTCTACATCTTTTAATCATTTAATATTATTATCATTGATTAAATTAATTTACATTACATAAATATATCATAACTTCATAAGAAATCAAATGTATCAAATTAGAAATACTATGGTATATATTATGCACTCATAATGGTTTCAAGTTACTTGTTGAACTATTAAAGTTTGTTTAATTATGATGGAACATGTATGTTTTTATTTAATTTTATGTTTTTTATTTTTGATGTTAGGATAATTTTTTTTCATAGTCGGGTTTCGGGTTTAGGTTATTAAACGGGTTGTCAAAATATAAATTGAATAATCGGGTAATTACACGGGTTCGAGTATTTAACGGGTAGTGCAAAATTTATTAGGGTAGGGTTCGGGTAATTGTTTCAAAAATTAATCGGGTAATTATAGGGTTAGGGGTCAGGTAGTCCAAAATTAACGGGTACCCGCCCCGTTTACATCCCTAGTGAGTAGTCATTGATGTGTTGCCAAAATTGGTTAAGGAGTGACGTAGGAGGTAAATAATTTATTTGTTATAACTCTTTTTATTTTATTTGTTTCTTTTTCAAAAGTAGTCTATTATTATATTTTACCTCAAGACTAATATTTTATTTATTTTATTTGTAGGAGCATCTACAACTATGGACTCAAGTGACATTTTTAATAATGATGAAGAATGAAGATTTATCATGATTCCAATAAACTTCAAATATGTTTCTTAATTTTTACTTAAATTATGTTTGTTTGTAGTTTCATAAATATGTTTTTAAGATTTGTTTATTTGCTATGGTTTCAAGTGGTTTGTTGAATTATTAAAATTTGTTTAATTATGATAGAATATGTATGTTGTTGTTTAATTTTTATTTTTGATTTATACAAAATTAGATGACTTTTTTTGGGTTTCGGGTTCGGGTTACTAAACGGGTTGTCAAATTATGGGTTGAATAATCGGGTAATTAAACGGGTTCGGGTAATTAACGGGTAGTATAAAATTTATTCGGGTAGGGTTCGGGTAGTATCTTAAAAAAATAATCGGGTTTTAATTGGGTTCGGGTTTTATGATTGTTAATCGGGTTTGGGTTCGCGTACCTCAAAATTAGCGGGTACCCGCCCCGTTGACATATCTACGTGCAAGGGTAAAACGGTCAAAAGACCAAAATTCGATATTTATTGGGATAAAAAAATTAATTAAAAATAATGGATTTGAGAATCTTGATCAATAATGAAGAAATAATTTAATTTCGGGTTAAATTGATCAAGATATGAATTTATAGGAATTAATCAAAATTTTTACATCGAAAAATTATCTCGACAATATTCGAAAAATTATCCCGAAAGACGAAATAATACCGATAAATTCATTTAGTTGGTTAATTGAATAAAATATAATTTTTTTAGATATTTTCAGATTTTTAATAATATTTTAATTAAAAAATATTATTAAAATAAAGTCTAAATAAAGAAAGAAATAAAATAATTAAAAAAATAGAAACATAAATGGAAAAAACGCGAAAAGAGAAAATAGGAAAACGAAGCTAGCCGACCGAGGCGATTTCCCTCACCGGACGGAGCGACCAGCGGCAGCCCAGGCGAAGGAAGCCCAGCCGAGCCACCACTGGCACCAACAAGCCAATGAACGGCGACGAACGGCGAGAGAAACGGGAAAGAGAGAACCGAGAGGGGAAGGAGAATTTTCGGCGACCGACGCAGATTCAGGCCCAACCACCACCAGCGGAGCGATCCCCAGGCGCAGGCGGCGCGATTGGTGCCAGCACCGGCCGCTAGAACGGTGGACAGCGCCGGCAACAGCAAAAAAGAGAAAAATCACCGAAGGCGAGGAGAGAACAGGCTGGACCGGCCACTTTTCGACGACCTCAGGCGAAATCGAGACCAGATCCGTGCATCGGATGACCCCGCGGAGCTGCTGGTGGCGAAAGCCGACGGAGAACTGGTCGGTGAAGCCTTAAACCGATCGAACCGAACTGAACTGGCTAGACTGAACCGGTTTGAACTGGGCTAAGCCGGACCGAACCGGTTCAGCCAAAAAGAAAAGGAAAAAAAAGAAAAGGAAAAAGAAGAAAAAAATGGAAAAAGAAAAAAAGAGGAAAAATTGAGAAAAATTTCAGTGATGCAATCGAGCTACGGGTAAGTCGGTAAGCAATCGAAATTGACTAATTTAAATTTTAGAATATTTACTTTGATTAATATCCGACTGAAAATTGACCCGAAAAAATATATAATTGTGTAGCTAGACAATTGACGTCAAACGAGAGCTCGAAACAGTCTTGATTTGCGTAATATCATGGAATCTCATGTAAGTAACACTTATTTACGACAATATTACATCGTTATGCGTGTTAGAAATTTACCGCATAAATTACGGATTTAATTTTCGTATTAAATGAATTATATTCTGGAAATTTAGATAAATTGTCGTAAATAATTAATTGAGCTATCAAAAAATTTAGAATGAGACTCAATAAATACTGATGGGCCCAATGATCCCAATAGGCCTCGATAATGTAAATAGTAAGTGAAAAAATTGTAAGACCTGATTTTATCGTAAGGGCAAAAAGAGAATAAATAGAAATTTTTGAGTGCATTTAAAAATGCCAAAGGACTTAAAAGGTATTTTCGAATACGTGCAAGGGCAAAACGATCAAAAGATCAAAATTCGGTATTAATCGGGACAAGAAAATTAAATTAAAAAAAGATGGGATTGAGAAATTTTGATCAACAACGAGGAAATAATTAAATTTCAGGTTAAATTGATCAAGATATGAATTTATTGGAATAAATCGAAATTTTCGTATTTAAAAATTATCCCGAAAATAATCGAAAATTATACCGGAAAGACAAAATAATACCGATAAATTTATTTAGTGATTAAATGAATAAAATATAAATTTTTAAAGATATTTGTGTATTTTAATATTATTTTATTGAATAAAATAATATTAAAAATAAATTATAAATAATAAAATAATAAAAAAATATGAAAAAAAAAAACTGGAAAATTAACAAAACGCGAATTGAAGAGAAAAAACGAGGAAGGCCGACCTCTGCCTTCACCGACGGAAGGAAAACCACCGGCCACCGGCGAGCCCAGGCGAGAGGCAGCCCAGCCGAGCCTCGCCGACGTCTGTAGGCGAAAAAGAATCGACGACCGGCGGTGAAAGAGGCGGGAAACGGAGAAGCCGAGAGTGGAAAAGAAATTGGCGATCACCGGCGCCGATCTAGGCTCGGCCACCGCCAGCCGAAGGAAGCCCGAGCGAAGACCGGCCGATCAGCGGCTGAATCGGTCGGTGGGGCGGCGGCTAACGTCGAAAAACGGCAAGAAACAGAAATGGGTTCCGACGCCGAGGAAGAAGGGCCAGACCGACCACTTTCCGGTGACCTCGAGGAAAACCGAGGGCAGATCTGAGCTGCGGATGACCCAGCGGAGCCACTGGCGGCGAAAACCGGTGAAGAACCGGTCGGCAAGCCACTGAACTAGCCGAATCGGAGTGAACCGGTGGTCTGAACCGGGTTGAACCGAACCGGTTCAGCCAAAAAGAAGAGGAAAAAAGGGAAGAAAAAGGGAAAAAGAAAAAGAGAAAAGATTGGGAAAAATTCCAGTGATGCAATCGAGCTTCGGGTAAGTCGATAAGCAGTCGAATTGACCGATTTAATTTTTGAAATATTTAATTTGATAAATAATCGACTGAAAGTTTACCCGAAAATATATTTAAATGTGTAGCTCGACAATTGGCATCCACCGAGAGCTCGAGACAGGCTCGATTTGTGTACGATCATGGAATAACGGGTAAGTGACCCTTATTTACGACAATTTACATCGTTATACGTGTTGATGAATTACGGATTTAATTTTCGCATGAAATGAATTAAATTCTGGAAATTGGATAAATTGTCGTAAATATTAAATTGAGATATCCGAGAATTTAGAATGAGGCTAAATGATTACTGATGGGCCCAATGAGCCCAATAGGCCTCGATAAAGTGTGGTAAACGGGCTTAAGGCCGATTAAGGCCCATTATGGTGCAATCGGGCCCAATATGGGTAAACGGGCCCAATGATTTAAATTAAGCCCAGAAAATTGTGAAATACAATTAATTGTATTGTATTTGACCTGATGAACATTTATCCGCAGTGTCGGAGATTTGATTTGGATTCGGAGCAAATCGGACTGCGTGACGAGTCATTAGTGGAAAGGTCAGACTGTACAGAAAAATGAGGTAAGGGAATTATGTGAGTAGCTAGAGGTAGCTACGCGTATTTTAATAGCCTTTCTGTACACTGAATATGTATGTATACCTTGATAATGTATAATGATCCTAAAAATAGTTTAAATGATTTTAAGGATCGAAATAGGTGAAATATCTATTTTACCCCTATTGAGGGAAGTTCACCTAAGGATGGTGAAAGCATGACATGCATGAAATGCATGATTTAAGGACTTTTATGGGTTAAGAATTTTATTGGTTTTAATCAAAGCAAATCGGTAGATTGGCCAGAAATTGTTAAATTTCACAAGATAACACTACGTAGGTGTTATTCATTTTTAAATGGAATTTCTTTGGAAAACAGGCCAACTATCAAGTTTATATGGAAACAGATAGTGCTGACACGTAGTTCGCACTATATATGTAAGATCCGAATTTAATTAAAATACGAAATGAATGAGCATTCGTGAAGAGAAGTCGGGTTAAATTAATCCCGAACATGTGTAAGGGCAAAATGGTCAAAAGATCGAAAGTCGGTATAATTTCGATGAGGAAAAATTTATTAAAAATAATGGATTGAGAAATCTTGGTCAATAAAGGTGAAATAAATTTATTTTGGATTAAATTGACCAAGATATGAATTTATGGGAATTAATCGGGATTAATCAAAATTTTTAGTTCGAAAAAATAATCCCGAAAATAATCAAAAAATATACCGAAAAGTCATTCGGGACAATATCCCGAAAATACGGAGAAATTATACCCGAAAAGGGTTAAAATATAATAACGAAATTAAATAAAATTAGATTAATTAATTTAGAATAAAATAATAATTTTTGGTAGAGATTTTGGGTATTTTAATATATTTTAATGAATATTGATAATAAAATAATTTAAAAATAAATAAATAATAAAAATTAAAAAAAACAGACAGAATTCTCGAAAATCGCGAAAGGAAGAAAACGGAAACGGAAGCCAACCCGAGGAGGAGACCGGCGAGCCGTCCGGCGACCAACGGCCAGGCGGAGGGTCGAAAATGGAAGAGGAGAGGCCGACGATCTTCAGGCCACCGGTGACGCGCGCCAAGGACGCCGGAGGATGTCGAAAAACGGAGGAGAAGGCCGCGGGAAAGAAATGGCCACCAACGGCGAACGGCGACGATTCGGGCGGAACCAAGGCCAGATTCTGAAAGCCCAGGCGATGGCGGTTCTTTTGAGACCGGTATCAGCCGACGAAACGACGGGAATCGCCGGCGACGACCAAGGGAAGAAATGGGTTTCCGACGTCGGAGAGAAGAGGCCGAACCGACGGCGTTCCGACGACCTCGACCGAAACCGATGGTAGATTCGTGTTGCGGACGACCTTGCGGAGGTGCTGGCGGTGGAAGCCGATGAAGAACCGGCCGGCAAGGCAGTGAACCGGCCGAACCGGAGTGAACCGAGGTGAACCGGCGGGTCTGAACCGGTCCGAATCGGACTAAACCGGTTCAGCCAAAAAGAGAGGAAAAAAGGGAGAAAAAGGGAAAAAGAAAAAGAGGAAAAATTGGGGAGAGATCCCGACGATGCAATCGAGCTACGGGTAAGTCAATAGTGGTCGAAATTGACCCGATTTAAATTTCGGAGTATTTAATTTAATTAATTTTGGGCTGAAAACTTACCCGGAAAAATTGTGGAATTGTGTAGCTCGACGATTGGCATCAAACAAGAGCTCGAGACAGCCTCAATTTACGTACTAGCATGGAATCTCGGGTAAGTGATCCTTATTTACGACAATTTACATCGTTATGCGTGATATGAATTTAAATTCCGCATAAATTGAATTAAATTATGGAAATTTAGATAAATTGTTGTAAATATTAAATTTAGCTATTCGAGAGTTAGAACGAGGCCTAATAAATTGTTGGAGGGCCCAATGAGCCCAATAGGCCTCGATAAAGTGAAAATTAAGTGGAAAACGGGCTTAAGGCCGATTAAGGCCCATTAAGGTGCAATCGGGCCCAATAGGGGTAAACGGGCCCAATGATTTAAATTAAGCCCAGAAAATAGGAAATACAATTAAATTGTATGTTATCTGACCTGAGGAATATTGATACGCAGTTCCGGGCATTGGATTGAGAGTAGAGTGGACTGCGCGACGTGACATCAGTGGAAAGGTCAGACTCGACAGGAAAATAAGGTAAGGGAATTTTACGAACTACTAGAGATAGCTTTACGAATTTTCGACGCCATTTAAATTCTTTTAAATTGTCCGAAAGGTCTAGATTTGAGATAAAAATTTTAGGGCCCCGAATGGGCAAATTACCAAAATACCCTCGTCAAGGGTAAAATTCCAAATTTTAGGAAAAAGTGTAAGGAGCAAGAACAAAGGGTTCCTGCTCGTTTTTGAAGTATTTTGGTACATGCATGAGTAGGTCGGCTAACTTTTAAATGAAATTGCACAACATTTCATATTTTCGACAAACGTTGATTTTCGTTGAAATTGATTTGAGAAATGTAGCCGCCTACGTGATCTTTCATAAATGTGACGTGCTAGAGCTCAGCTCGCACGAGTTTTGATTTGTGCAATGATTTTAGTAGTGCTGGAGCGAGAGCTCGCACAAGAGTTTTACATGATTTTCATGACACGGTGCCGGAGTGTAACTCGCACCATATTTTTATATATACGATTTTTCGTGACAGAGTGCTTGAGCTTAGCTCGCACTAGTTTCACTTGATTTACCGACAGTGTTAGAGCACCGCTCGCACTACTTTTCAGAGATCATACGATAAGCCGTGCTTGGAGCATCGGGTAGACTGTGTGTCACCGATTAAATAGGCCCACACATGCGTTTTGAGACATGGCATGTTAAAACAACCTGATGAGCCCGAACGAGGGATAAGGGTTAGAGAAACAACCTGATGAGCCCGAACGAGGGATAAGGGTTAGAGAAACAACCTGATGAGCCCGAATGAGGGATAAGGGTTGGAGATCCACCTGATGAGCCCGAACGAGGGATAAGGGTTGGAGGTCCAGCTGATGAGCCCAAACGAGGGATAAGGCTGAGGGTCCACGGAGTACAATGTACCGTGCAAGTAGCATGGAGTACGATGTACCGTGTGGTATCTTTGTGATACGTTGGTATCTTTGTGATACGTTGGCATCTTCGGATGCATGGGATCGGATAAGACCAACGAGATGGAGTGACCCACCTCCCGGACGGTTCCCGATCAGGATGAGACCCCGCACACTAGGATTCGTGTAGCAGAGGGGCTCACGAGGACACATATGGCCATAGTCCTGGTTATTGCCGATATATAGTTATTGCCTAGTCTCGTATATTGTATATATATATATGTTTTCGGATATTGATGTTTTCGAGAAACACAATTTTATGGATTTTATGTGAGTCAGGGCTACCCGAGGGAAGGGTTGAGTCCTGACCTTATATGAAATTTTAACGAGAAATAAATGATTTAAAAGATATGCATGTTAAGTTTTCATGCTTTTTGAGATTTCATATGAGTTATCTTACATGACATCATAACATAACATCTGTTTTGGAAATGTGTGGAGAAGGGGCGGTTTATGCATGGCACTACGTTCATGTAGGTTGTATTGTTATCTACTTGTTCGTAGAATTGCCTTACTGAGCTTGATGTGCTCACCCCTTTCACTTTCTCACACAGATTTCTTCCAGTAGATTGGGAGGCGACTGGGTACTGCATTCCGGATATCCGCTGCTGCCCATCATTTAAGGTATATACACTTGTACATATTGTATCTACATAAGCATAGCACAGTAACATGTTTGTAAGTAACTTTAGGGGATGTATAAATAATGTAAACAATTATAAATGACTGGAGAAGAGTTAAGTTATATGGTAAATGTATGGTGGGACTGGCATTGACGCACAGCCCAATTTGTTAGTGGAGTGTGGTCACGATCAGAGAACAAGTAAGCAATGAAAGAAAATAACAAAACGCGAAAAATTAACTCTGATTTTTGGGTAGTTTGGGTCGTGACAATATCTACGTTTGTGAATGTGCATAAATGTGCTTGAGCGGTTGCTCGCACCGACTTGTGACATCATATGCATAACATGTACTAGAGCGGTTGCTCGCACTGATTTTTATTCCTATGAAATGCATGAGAACTGCTGGAGCCTAGCTCGCACTCTGTTTTGACATATTTTGATTTGTTTTGACGTGGTATGCATAAAGAGGTGCTGGAGCGATTGCTCGCACTAGTTTTAATGATTTGACATGCATGAGAGATGCTGGAGCTTAGCTCGCATCCTGTTTTGATTTAATTATGCATGAAGCCGTGCTGGAGTGTAACTCGCATGAGATTTGATTTAATTATGCATAAAACCGTGCTGGAGTGTAACTCGCACGAGATTTGATTTACTTGAGTATTCATTTGTGCTGGAGCGTTGCTCGCACAAAGTTTTATATGGTTTTCATAATTCATTTGAATGTCGTACTGGAGTTTTTCTCGTACGAGGTTTTCACTGAGTTTTTATGCACATCCGTACTAGAGCATTACTCGTACGTGGATTTTACTTGAAATTATAATCAGTTTAAGTCATACTGGAGCGCTGCTCGTACGCAGATTTCATTGATTTCTATGAAACCGTGCTAGAGCTTCGCTCGCACGAGATTTTTAGATATCATGAATATGCATGGAGCCGTGCTAGAGCTTCTCTCACACAGGGATTTATAAAACTTGCATATAGCCGTGTTGGAGCCTCCTGTAGACTGTGTGTCACAGTGAGATGATATGCTCACAGGTGCATTCTGAGACAGAGATGATTTGGGTGGATAAGACCTATTGCAGGCACCCCTGATTGAGCTTGGGTTCACGGAGTACGTTGTACCGTGTATGTCACGCGGAGTACGCTGTACCGTGGGGATTATTGGAGTGGAGTGGCATTAGCCACGAGGTAGCAAGCCTTGCCCTCGCAATCCTGGTGTTATACTGTTCTGGCGGGTAGGATGACCCACCTCCCGTTTCAGGTGTGATACCCCACACACTAGGTACCGTGTTGCCAGGGATCACTAGGATATGGCCATAGTCCTCCATGTTACTGATATAATCAATTACATGTCTCACATGATATAACTATTGGTCGATAGACCAGGGTAGACCCGAGGGAGGGGTCAGGCCCCCGATTTTATGATTTTATACTGTGATATGAGATTTCAGATGATTTTATGATAGTGACCCTGAAAGAAGGGTGGTTTTATAACTGGAGTTTTATAATGAACTTTACTAAATTGTTTTAATGAGATTATTAACCCGGAAGGGTTAGTTTATACTACAGTTTTAAATGAATTGATTTAAATGCAGAAGCATGATGTTGTTTTCCATGCATTTAATTCAAATTCATGATTTGTCTTACATGACACAAACGAATGCATGATCTTGTTTTACTTCATGCTTATTATGATTTAATGATGTCACATAAAATGCTTGGAATGCATGAATTACATGATTTATATATGCACAAATAGTTTTGGATAAACTATGGCATTGAATATGCATGACTTTGTGCGTGAAATTTTAAATGAAAAGAAATGGATTTAAGGGCATGGCATTATGAGCATGTAGATAGTGGAGCTATCTACTTACTTGCATAATTGCCTTACTGAGCGTGTGGTTTGCTCACCCCCCTTATTTTCCCATCTTTTCAGAGCACTCACAGAAATTAGTAAACGGCTGAGGACTTGCATGCTTGGTGCTTCCCATCGAGAGACAGGTATACACATTTGTCTGGTCTTGTATCTAAATATGTAATGCACAGTACTGTAAACGGACATTGATGTCGGGGATGTAGAGTTGTACATACCAATGGTTATGTATTCAATTAAAGTCAAAGGATAGTAAACTCTGATGTATAAATGTGATTATGGAAATGGAATTGGTAATAGTGTGAGGTGACTAACACCGAATCATAGCCCAATTGTTTGTAGGATGGTCACGATGAGAGAAAGGTAAGAATTAAATAATAAATGAAAAAATGAAAAATTTACTCTGATTTTTAGGTAATTTGGGTTGTGACAGTTGATACCAATACCAAACCTTTGAAAAAAAAACACTAATTTGCCTCCTCTTCATCCGAATGCCCCAAATTTTAAAAAGAAAAATTAATTTTAAAAAAATATAAAATTGGCCATTTGTAAGATTTTTTATATTCGAATAAGAATATGACAAGTTCTATCCAATTTTTCTTCCTCCACCACATAAGCTGAGTTTGGATGTGTCAGACCCGGATTTATGTAGCTTGTTCCTTATGATTCCTATGTGTATGAACACTTTATTACATAGTTGAATCATAAGAAGAGTATTTACTAACATGCAATCGACAATTTGAGAAATTTAAAAATGCATGTAAGCTACATAACAGCGATATAAGGGTTAAGTTAATTCCCGAATGAGTGCAGGGGTAAAACGGTCAAATGACTGACATTCGATATAATTTCGATAAGGGAATTTCATTAAAAATATGAAATTAAGGAATCTTGATCAAAATCGAGGAAAATATTGAATTTCGAGCCCAATTGATCAAGATATAAATTTATTAGAATTTATCGAAATTTTTGCCTCGAAAAATGAGCCCAAAAATAGTGGAAAAATATACCGAAAAGGTAAAATCGGACTGATAAATTCATTTACGGATTAAATGAATTTAATATGATTTTTGGAGATATTTTTAGATATTTATGGGATATTTATGGGATTTTTATTATTATTTTATAATAAAATAATAATAAAAATATATTTAAAAAAAAAAAAGAGAGAAACGAAATCTGAAGAGAAAACACGGGGAGAGAGAAGAGAGAAAACGCGTGGAAGCCGACCGAGGGAGAAGGCCACCGGACGGCGAGCACTGGCCACCCCACGGCCAGCCAAGCGGCCGGAAAGGAAGAGCATGACCGTGCGCACCCATCGGCACCGGTCACGACCTCCACCGACGCCGGACGCCGACGAATCGAAGAGGAGAAGCCGCGGCGGAAAAGAAGAGATTCGGCGGCCACCGGCGGTGCTTGGTCCCGATCGAGCCCAGCCGAGTGTTGCCCACGCTTAGGCGCGCCGAACTGCGGTGGTGATGCGTCGAGAACCGGCCGGAATACGCCGGCACGGCCAAAAGATGCCTGAACCGGTCGGCGGTTCAGTGAAGAAGGTTCTGTGCTGAACCGGACCGGACCGGTTCAGCCAAGGAGAAAAGAGGAAAAAGAGGAAAAAGAGGAAAAAAAGAAAGAAAAAGGAAAAGGAAAATTTTCGGGATTTCACCGGACTTCGGGTAAGTCGATACGAGGTCAAAAGTGACCGATTTAATTTTCGATGAATTTATTTAAATTATATTTAATCGAAAATTGACCCGGAGTTAAATATAATAAATTGTGCAGTTCGACGATTAATTCCGAACGGAAGCCCGATCGAACTTCGATTTGCGTACCATCGCATATTCTCGGGTAAGTAAAGTTCATTTACGATAAATTATGTGATTATTGCGTATTTAAGATTTATTTTACGCATTTCGGATTTAATTCCGTATTTAGTGAATTATAATTGGAATTTTGAATTAAATGTCGTAAATGATATACGGGCTATCCAAAGAGCTTGGAATAAAGCCCAATGGGTATTGATAGGCCCAATGAGTCGATAGACCCTGATGAAGGGAAATAATAAGTGGAAAACGGGCTTAATACGGGTTAAGGCCCATTAAGGATTTTTAAGGCCCATTAAGGGAAATTAAACTGTATTAATGTGTAATACAGTAGGAAAATGATAATTAACCTGAGGAATGGTTATTTACAGCTCCGGAGTTTATATCGAGAGCTGATCGGACTGAGGGATTTAGCAGCACCGAGGAAGTGAGGTCACTTGACGTGATCCGAGGTAAGGGACTTTTGCGAGTAGTTAGAGATACCTGCACGTATTTTCAACTGCTTCTGCATTCACTTAAAAACTCTGAGGGTCAGAGAAAGTGAATAATAATTATTGCGACCCGATAGTGGCAAATTACGATTTTGCCCCTAGTTAGTCAAAAAGTCAACTTTTGTGAGAAGTTGCAAAAAGCATGGAAAATGCTATTGTGAGTGTTTAATTGTTATTAGCATGAAAATAGATAGATGGGCTAATGATTTTAAGGTTGATATGACTTAAGCACACTTTGAGTGCTGATTTTGATGTTTTATAAACAATCCCTTTTTAAATAGCCATCTATCATATTATGTGAGAATGAATCGTGCTAGAGCACAGCTCGCACTGGGATTCATATGTTTTCCACATAATATTAGTGCTGGATTTGATACGCACTAGATTTTCATGACATGCATGATAGAGTACTGGAGTTTTACTCGTACTCAGCTTTGAATAATATATGCATGACAGAGTGCTAGAGCGTTGCTCGTACTCAATTTTTCATGGTTTATACATGACATAGTACTGGGAGCTATTGCTCGTACTTGATTTTGATATTGTGCATAGCATAGTACTGGGAGCTATTGCTCGTACTTGATTTAATACATAAACTATGCATTGACCTAGTTGCTAGAGAGTGCTCGCACTAGAGTCGAGTTTTATGATGTGAAACAGTGTTGAGCGGAGTGACGACTGTGAGTCGCACTCAAGACGCACACTGTATGTGATATGTAATACATGTTGAAACCCATGCTTGAGACCTTGCGTGACTGTGTGTCATAGCTAGAGAGGATATCCGCATGAGGTTGGTATAGACGTGGTATGATATTTCCACAGGCACGAGGGCTAAGACCTATGTTAGGCACCCTGACTGTGATGTTGATGAGTTCCACGGGAGTGAGGGCTAAGTCCTATGGTAGGCACTCTGGCCGTGAGAACGGGTCCACGGGGGTACTTTGTATCGTGTCTGAGTGGCACGAGGTACGCTGTACCGTGTGTTACGTAGCTGGCGGTTGACATTGGACTGACCATCCTCTCGTTACAGCAGTGAGGCCCCGCACATCTAGATCTATGTGGCTTGGGATCACTTTCTTTTCGGATATGATCATGATCCAGGATACTATTTACATAAACCACAGAGTCTCACATGTTATATCACATTGATTAACTTCTTTAAACTGCGGACAGACCTGAGGGATGGGTCGGACTCCGATTTGTGTTGTGAATCATTTGATGCCATATTTATATGTGATTTAAATATACATGGCATGATTTACATAAAGGCATGATTTATATATAAATGCATTGTGTTGCACTACATGCCTACTTTTGAGAAATAAAGCATGATTTTTGTACATGGGATTTATTCTGTACAAGTACATATATATTATATTCAAGACATGCTTTTAAAGTGAGTTAAGGAAATAATGTTTTCAAGGCATAGCACTATTTTGAGTAGATAGTGTGGATATCTACTTGCTTGCCTGATTTCCTTACTGAGCGCGTTATGCTCACCCCCTTTTCTTTACATCTCTCTACAGAGCGTCAGTAGATCGAGAGTTATCGTGGGAGAGTGTCCCAGAGTCCACTACTAGTTCCTATCGATTCATCAGGTATACTTATTATGTACAGTTGTGTATCTAAACATAGAAACAGCACAGTGATGTATACGTTATATATTATGGGGAATGTAAATGTAATCGTATTAGATTTTATAAAATCTTACATGTATAATAAAAGCAACTACAGTCAGACTTAATATATTGACATGTATGTATGAGAATGGATATTATGGTAAGTGAAGACTCTGACATCGAATCACAGCCCAACCAGTGAAGAGAGGAAAGGTAAGTTAAAAATGCGAAAAATTTATTGTGGTTCTTGGTTAAAGTCAAGGATTGAAACTGGGGTCCTGACAGGATGAAATAAAAACAAAGAATAAAATGAAAAAACATTATGGTTTTATATCTTAAGAAAATTGTGGATTAGAAGGAAAAAATTTCTTTTTAAAATTTAGTTTTTCTTTCTAATTTTCAAACTTCTATTATATTTCAATTCATGTTTCCTTAGAAACAAACATCAAGTGAAAGTTTGATAATATTCAAATTCTAGGCAGCTTCCTAGGATAGGACATAGCTCAATATTTCAAACAAAACGAAAAGATTTGTATAATCATATAACATATAATAATTACAATAATGAAAAGGGAAGTTAGTGTGAAAGACCCATTCTTTCGTACATTTTCACAACCCCTTCAAAGGCAGCCAAAAACTTGGGCTAATAATGACTTGTCCAACCAAAAATTTAATAATGCTCATTGTCTCTAATCATTTTCTTAGGAAAAATCTTGGTGGCCTCATGTCACTCTCATACTATATCATATATATCCACAAAGACTTTTGATTGTATTTTTTATTTTCATTTGAACTCAACTTTTTTTATTCAAAATCATATATATGATTTTTTTATAAGATACAAATTATCGGACAAGGAATATTTACGTGAACCCACATGTATGTAGACAGTTTCTTCTTATCACACTTACAATAAATTTTAAATTCATTTATATTTCAAAGCTCAAATCAAAGTAAGTCAAATATTTATTATTTAAAATTTAAAATGTTTAAATATTTATAAATTCTCAAAGTTACAATAGATAGAAGGTTAAATCCTTTTAAAATCACTGTTAATTTAAATTTGTTTTACTCTTTAAATCGAATTTCTTTTATAATCTTTTTAACTTAAAAACATCCATATCATTTTCATCGAATGATTTAATTATAATTTTTATTAAGATCTTTTTTTCAATAAATAATCAATTATTTTTATTTTATTTACATAATTTTTTACTCTTTCAAGGGTCAATTTTAGTATTCAATAGATAATAAAACGTGAATAAATTTCAATCAAAATATTAGAGTTTCATGATTTGTTGGTATAACGACCCGAATTACACACATTTCAGTTGGGCTACATGTCGATATTAGGTCAGAGTAATACTCAGTCTGATTAATTAATTTCTTTCTTAAAGTAATTTTTTAAAGTAAACATCAGTGGGTACTTAGTTATGTTAATTTAAATTAATCAAAAAATTAAATTGATACACTACAATAAACTGAAATTTAAATTGCTTAAAGAATATGAGTCCATAATATGTATAGGCATCAATATTACCAAACTATATATGCATATTCATTTACATATAGCATAAGAATATATCCTTACAAGGAATTAAAAAATAATAATTAAATGATTACATTAGCTCTTTAGATTCTTCAAATATTATCATGTTATGAAGGTTTTTTATTATCTTAATTGCTAAATAGTTACACCAAAATATAAAATTTGAAAGTCCTCACACACACTTAACCAATATATCATATACAAAAAGTATATAGTTTTGTTAAGAAATAGTAGTACACAATGTGTATTCATGGGCATATGTAACAGTACAATTTTGTTAATATTTGTATTGATATTTTGTCACCATGTAAATGTGCATTAACTATATATTTTATTTTATACAATTAAATATTATAATAGAACTAATGGATTTTATTTTTCAAAAATTTTAACCTAATTAATGTGATATTAAGAAAATGCAATTAATCTTTTGTTTATTTTTATTAAATTCAATAATATAATTTATTAATAGCAAATTTGTGACGGCCTAGCCCAGCCTACACAGGCGCAACCCCTTATGGGCCCCTGGTCCGACTGCTGTGACATCGTCCCTCAACCGTACTGTCCTCTTTAGGCCCACTGGAGCTCAATGGTACCAGGGCTGTCGAATCAGGCATGATGTCCTGAGTTCGAGCCTTTGGGGACGCGAAAGAAAACCTTGAGGGCCAGTGGGCCTAAAGAGGACAGTACGATTGAGGGACGATGTCACAGCAGTCGGACCAGGGGCCCATGAGGGGTTACGCCTGTGTAGGCTGGGCTAAGCCGTCACAAAATTAAAAAAAAAACAATAATTTAGTAATCCTTAACCAGTGTTTATAATCATCTATTAAACTAAACATGTAAATCCCCGAAATTTTTTTTTAGAATTCGACTCGAACGTTATTCGATATAAAATTTAATTCATTTTTACGAGCGAATAATTAAATTAATTATGTCAAAAAAGAGAGATTAGGTTAGGTCAAAAATTCTGTTAAAAATTCGATTTATGAAAATAAATGATGATGATGATGATGATGATGATGATGATGATGATGATGATGATGATGATAATAATAATAATAACAATAATAATAAGATAAACAATATGTGTATATAAATATGCATTCATTTTTATTATATAAATGAATATGTAAATGTATATATAATATTTATTATGAGTATAAAAATGTATACATAAATATATAAATATTTTGATTTTATTAATATACATTTATTTTGATTATATACAAATATATATATATATATATATATATATAAATGTATATGTATATATATTTTGATTATATAATTATACATTTATTTTATATATATAAAGGTATACAGAAATGAATATATTTTGATTATATAAATATACATTTATTTTGAATTATATAAATGAATTATTTTGTTTTTATATAAATGTATATATATATATATATATATAAATTTATTTTGATATAAATAAACATATTTTGATTTTATTTGATATGTATATGTAAATTTATTTTGATTATATAAAATATATATATGTATATATAAAGGCATGTATATAAATGCAAATGTATATATATATATATATGTATGTATATATCTATTTTGATTTTATAAAATGTATATACATAAAAATATAAATATTTTGAATTATACTTTAATTTTGTAATATATATTTGTATTAATTATATAAATATACATATATATTAATATAAAAATAAAAATAAAAATAAAAATTTAAGTTAAAAAAAATGCGAAACTGTGCGTTTTGGCACAGGAGCAGTGCCCTTGCATCAGAGCACCTCGCTTCAGGCCAGGCGCCCCAGCGCCCTGCACACTGGCTGCCCTTGCGCCCAATGCCCCTACATCTACGTCTGTTCCCCTGCAAACCTGAGCCTGCGCGACCAATACCCCCAGTCCTAAACACCAAGACCCTGCGCACCTGGCAGCACACTCGCTCCGCACCACGCCGACGCTTGCACGCCAGCACTAGCCTGCAACCAGCACTAGCATGCAACCAACACCAGTCTTCACTGTGGCCATGTGCGCACTAGCCCCTACACTTGAGCCCTATAACCTACTTACCAAGCGCCTCTGCACCGTCTTCCTGCACCCAGTCGTGCCAGCTTTCGCCAAGCCTGCATACCACGACACCCCTTGCACCAGTCTGCTTGCACCTAACTCCCGACCACTCTAGCGGGCCTAGACCTGCGTACACCAAGGTACTGCCCATGCTAGGCCTGTGCCATCCCATCTGGCACCCTTACACAGCTGCCAGGATGCCACTAGGAATGAGAGAGAGGAAGGGAGATGGGAGAGGAACAGTGAAGAAAGGGAGAAAACAGAGGAAAGTAGGGGAAGGGAGAGAGACTCGAATGAGGCATTTGGGTTGATGGTGAAGATGGTGTTGGTAGTAGCTGGAAAACAAAGATGATGATGATGATACTGGTGGCTGGAGCAGAACGGTGGTGATGAGGATGGAAATGCTGAAGAGGTGAAGGAAGTCGAGAAAAGAAGAGGAAGAAACCGAGAAGAGAAGAGAAGAAGAATGGCGATGGTGATGATGGCCGAGACCCAAGGTGTCACGACCCAAACTACCCAAAAATCAGAGTTAATTTTTCGCGTTTTGTTTATTTACTTACTTGAATTCTTACATGTCTTCTGATCGTGACCACACTCCACTAACAAATTGGGCTGTGCATCAATGCCAATCCCACCATTCAATTACCATCTAACTTATTTCTTCTCCAGTCATTTATAATTGTTTACATTAATTATACATCCCCTAAAGTTACTTACAAACATGTTACTGTGCTATGCTTATGTAGATACAATATGTACAAGTGTATATACCTTATGTCGATGGGCAGCAGGGGATATCCAGAATGCAGTACTGAGTCGTCGCAACTTCAACTGGAGATTATCTGTGGGAGAAAATGAAAGGGGTGAGCACATCAAGCTCAATAAGGCAATCCTACTAACAAGTAGGTAACCATACTACCTACATGAACATGGCGCCATGCATAAACCACCCTTTCTCCACACATTTAAAATAGATGATATGAAAGTTATGATGTTATGTAAATCGAGTTTGCACATAAAATTTAACATGCAATTATTTCAAATCATTTCTTTCTCAATTAAAATTTCACAGTAAAGTCAGGACTCGACCCCTCCTTCGGGTGATCCTGACTCACACAAAATCATGAAAATTCGTTTACATCACATATGGGTTTAAAAGCATGGAAGTAACCATCATGCACATTTAGTTTAAAAACCCAGTTTGATTTCATCAAAATCGTCGACATGCGAGACGAGGCAATATCTGTATAACGGCAATAACCAGGACTGGCCAATATGTGTCCTTGTGAGTCCCTCTAGCTTCACGGATCCCAGTGTGCGAGGTCTCACCCTGATCGGGAATCACCCGGGAGGTGGGTCAATCCAACCCGTCAGTCTTATCCGATCTCACGCATCCGAAGATGCCGTATCCAAAGATACCCCGTATCACAAAGATACCATATCCGAAGATACCCCGTATCACAAAGTTACCGTATCCGAAGATACCCGTATCACAAAGATACCGTATCCGAAGATACCCCACGGTACATCGTACTCCATGCTACTTGCACGGTACATCGTACTCCATGGACCCATATCACTCTAGGTACTCCAGCCCAAATGGCCTGCTTCCCACAGAGAGGTTTTGTTTCTCAATACTCATGCCATGTCTCAAAACGCACGTGCGAGCCTATTAAATCGGTGACACACAGTCTACCCGATGCTCCAAGCACTGCTCATCGCATGTTCTCATAAAATCAGTGCGAGCGATGCTCAGCACTCTCATCAAATCAAGTAAAATCAGCAGAGCCCGCTTTACATCCCCACAAGGTCGCCAACCTCATCCCTCACTCTCACCCTACTTAAGAGGTCTTTTGAGCCTGTTGGGCCTTTTGGCTGACTCCAAGGGCAGACAGCGCTACTCCACAAATCCAGTAAAACTAGTGCGAGCTAGGCTCTAGCACTCTATATATAAATCTCCTGAAAATATTATAAAATCTGGTGCGAATTAAACTCCAGCACCCTGTCACGAAAATCATGTAAAATCTGGTGCGAGTTAGACTCTAGCACCGTGTCACGAAACAAGCATGTGAAATCTGGTGCGAGTTATACTCTAGCACCTATGCATGTAAAACTCTAGTGCGAGCTCTCGCTCCAGCACTAATGCATGCATCACATAAATCAAACATCGTGCGAGCTGAGCTCTAGCACGTCACATGTAAATAAAAACACGTAGGCGGCTCGGTTATCTCCAAATAGTTTTCATAGAAATTACATCGTTTAAGGTATGCAATGCTATGCATTCTTCTTTAAAAGTGAGCCAGCCTACTCATGCATGTGTTAAAATACCTCCAGAACGAGCAGGAACCTCTTGTCCTTGCTCCTCCCAATTTTTCCTAAATTTGTAAGTTCTACCCTTAACAAGGGTATTTTAGTAATTTGCCCATTCGGGGCACTAAAATTATTAATTGACCTCTAGACCCTTCAGGTAATTTTTAAAGACTGCAAATGAACTTAAAATTGTGTAAAGCTACCTCTAGCAGTCCGCAGAATTCCCTTACCTTATTTTCCTGTCGAGTCTGACCTTTTCCTTTGTTGTCTCGTCGCGCAGTCCGATATGCTCCCAATCAAATGCCCGGAACTGCGTATTAATATTCCTCAGGTAAGATATTATACAATTTAATTGTATTTAATATTTTCTGGGCTTAATTTAAATCATTGGGCCCATTTACCCCTATTGGGCCCGATTACACCTTAATAGGCCTTAATCGGCCTTAAGCCCGTTTTCCACTTAAATTTTCGCTTTATCGAGGCCAATTGGGCTCATTGGGCCCACTAATAATTTATTGGGCCTCGTTCTAATTCTTGAATAGCTAAATCAATTATTTACGACAATTTATCTAAATTTCCATAATTTAATTCAATTTATGCGGAAATCAAATCAATATCACGCATAACGAGGTAATTGTCGTAAATAAGGGTTACTTACCCGAGATTCCATGCTAGTCCACAAATCGAGGCTATCTCGAGCTCTCGTTGGATGCCAATTGTCGAGCTACATAATTTCACAATTTTCCAGGTAAGTTTTCGGCCCAAAATTAATTAAATTAAATACTCCAAAATTTAAATCGGGTCAATTTCGACCACTACTGACTTACCCGAAGCTCAATTGCATCACAGGAATTTTCTCCAATTTTTTTCTCTTTTTCTTTTTCCCTTTTTTCTCCTTTTTTCCTCTCTTTTTGGCTGAACCGGTTCAGTCCGGTTCGGACCGGTTCAGACCGCCGGTTCTCTCCGATTCGACCGGTTCACCACCGGTTCATAGCCTTGCCGGCCGGTTCTCCACCGTCTTCCACCGCCAGTGGCTCCGCAAGGTTGTCCGCACCTCGAATCTGGCCTCGGCTTCGTCCAAGGCCGCCGGAAAGTCACCGGTCCGGCTGTTCTCCTCTTCGCCGTCAGTGGTTCCCCCTTTTTTCGTCGATTCCGGCGCCGTCCGTCGGTTTCGCCAGCCATGGCCACCACCGATCACATCCTCTGGGCCTAGGGAGTCCTCGGCTGGGGGTGGGGTCGGCCAGATCGGCGCCGTTCACCGCCGATCGGAGCTCTTTCTCCCGCGGCTTCTCTCCCCCGATCCGCCGGATTCCGACGTCGGTAGGCTGCACCGCCGGTACCATCTTGCTCGCCGGGCGTCGCTCTACATTTTTCGACCTTCGCCTGGGCTCAACGGTCGCCGGTGGCTCGCCGGTCTCCCTCCCCGTTTTCGGCTTCCGTTTTCATTTTCTCTCTCCCCGATTTTCGTTTTCTGATTTCCTTTTTTTTTTTTTTTCAATTCTTCTCTTCTTTTTTTTTCATTTATTTTATCAATTATTATTATTATTATTATAATTTATTTAATTATTATACTATTCATTAAAAAAACTCTAAATACCCAAAATATCTTCTAAAATTATTATTTAATTCTAAATTCTTTTATTTAATTTTTATTTAATTTATTTATTATATTTTAATCCTTCTTCGGGTATAATTTCTCCGTATTTTTCAGGATATTGTCCCGAGTGACTTTTCGGTATATTTTTCGATTATTTTCGGGATTATTTTTTTTTCGTACTAAAAATTTCAATTAATCCCGATTAATTCCAATAAATTAATATCTTGATCAATTTAACCCAAAATAAATTTATTTCATCTTTATTGACCAAGATTTCTCAAATCGATATTTTTAATTAAATTTTCTTATCGAAATTATACCGACCTTTGGTCTTTTGACCATTTTGCCCTTGTACGTGTTCGAGTTTAATTTAACCCGACTCCCTTTCACGAATACTCATTCATTTCATATTTTTAATTAAATTCGGGTCTTACAACTCTCCCCCACTTAAGGAATTTGGTCTTCCAAATTAGAACCAATTCACATGAGTCCATATACAACTCCGGGTACATCTATCGTATCATACTCTCAAATTTTGTGTGACCTTCTCCGGAGTGTAATACTACCAAAGGACTTTAATTAGGGAGATCATCTTAAACCTCAATACTTCCTCTTTCCTGTTTAATGCCCGAATCAACATATCAATATACTTATATCTTCATTAAACTGAACTTTTGAAATTCATATTCGATCACCTATGCTGGATCCAGATAGTATTCCCGAAGCATCAAAAGCTGAGACACATTGTGGGTGCCTGTTAATTCAGGTGATAACACCAACTTACAGGTCTTATCTCCCACCCGTCTAATCTCTCAAAATATTCCATCCAGCGCAACTCAATTTACCTTCTTCCAAAAGCTCGCTATGTCCTCATTCCCTTAGGACGAGTAACTTTCAACCATACTAATTCACCAAAGGTGAATTCCAATACTTGTCTATCTGCTATGAGGTGTTCTTAATCTCTCATCCTTAACTAAACATCCTCAGAGACTTATCATCCAAAGTCAAAAATAATTTCTATCTGTCACCCACTTTTTCTTATCCAATTTGGGGAACAACCCCTACAGCCATACACTGCCTCATATCTTGTTATCCCGATACTCAACTGCCAACTGTCGTTATTGGCGACTTCAATTTGTGACAACTAATCATTCCAGGAGCTTATAAAATCAAAGGCACACGCTTTCATCGTATCCTCCAGAACCTGTATAGTCCTCTCTGACTGACCATCTGTCTGAGGATGGAAAGCTGTGCTAATACTCAGTCGGGTTCCCATAGCTTCCTATAAATATCCTCAGAGGTGGGAAGTGAAGCGGGAATCCCTATATGATACCATGCTCACTGGAACGTTACTTAGTGTTCCACAATCTTCCTTACACATAAATCCTTATACACACTCTGAGTATCTGGGGATTTCATAACCAGAAGGTGGGTAGACTTAGTCACTCTATCGACTATCATCCAAATAGCCTCGTAATTCACCTGGGTCCTCTGTAACCCATCACGACATTCATGGAGACTTGCTCTCATTTTTCGTGCCGTGTCGATATAGGTAGGTGCTGCAATGACTCTGCAGACTTTTAATACTCTACCGTATTTCTTTTCACATCTGACCACCAATACCCTTTACAGAGATTTCATATATATATATATTCATTACTTTCCGTATGCACTGTATATCCCGAAGAGTGAGCTTCTGACAATATCACTGTCCCATCAACTGTGGCCCTGGGGAGCACTTACACTGTCTCTGAACCTCTCTGTAAATCATTATCATACTCTGTGAACTCTATCACTGTACCCTTCTGAATCTGACCCACACTATCGACATCATGCCGATCATCATGCTAAGCCTGTCAAATCCGGGCACTCTCATCCGGTTCTAGTCTCAGGCTAGCTGTCACACATCACTGTCATCATCAGAAGGGATCACATCACTGCTGAGGCTCTTAACTGCTCTAGCAGCTTACGCTCCCTGACCATCATATGTAGTACCATCCCGAGGCTCTTTCTGCTCAAGGCATCAGTCATCACATTAGCCTTTCCTGGGTGGTACAATTTTCACAAATCAAAACCTCTCAGAAGCTCTAACCCACTATGTATTCTCATATTCGCCTCTTTCTGTGAAACAGATACTTGGGACTTTATGATCAGTGCATATCCACAATTTCTCACCATGTACATAATAGTACCATATCCTCGGTACAAATACTGTTGCCAACTTTAAATCATGGGTATCTTCCCATTATACATCAATACACAGCTCCTTCATAATTTCGAGGTATCCATACTCACTGAGAACCTCTTGAGCTGTTGGGTATAGTGAAATTAATCACGGTGGTCAGTTCATACTTCACTACACCGAAATTCACGTCACATCTATCATCTCACTCAAAGACCACGTTTTCATAGTTAAACGTGTCAACAAGGTATACCCTTTTTAGAAGTCGCAACAACCCATTTGTAAAAACCATTTTCAATTATTGCTTACAATTTGTCCTAGACTTTAACTATACCCAACATATCCTCGATAATGATGATTACCAATCGGTCTAATCCTTGACTTGTTTACGCATAAGCGTATAAGATCCTTCAAAATCGTTTACGTTTTCTGGTACTAACCTGCGTCATTTCCTTTTCTTATATTAACGGCTCTTATTAAATTTTACTATGTTAACCTTTATGATTTGTCGAATTTTAATATTCTTATCGTCTTAGTAAAGGTATCCTAACGCTAAAGGTATTTATTACAACGATCGATTTCACGTTATAGGTTATATATATATATATATACTTTTAGACGCTGTCAAGTCTTCAGGCGGGGAGGTATTTTGAAATACCTTTATTAACCTTCAGACTTAACCATAATTACTTTATATACCAGTCCATGTGGTTACAATTTATATTTGTTACTAATTGCTTTAATCCTAATGACTTCATATGTCACGACCCAACTATCCAAAAAATCAGAGTGAATTTTTCGCGTTTTTGTTTATTTTCTTACTTAATTCTTACCTGTCCTCGAATCGTGACCAACACTCCACTACTAATTGGGCTGTGCGTCAATGCCAGTCCCACCATACATCTACCCTAGTACTTATTTCTTCTCCAGTCATTTATAATTGTTATATTATTTATACATCCCCTAAAGTTACTTACAATCATGTTACTGTGCTATGCTTATGTAGATACAATAAGTACAAGTGTATATACCTTATGTTGATGGGCAGCAGCGGATATCCGGAATGCAGTACTGAGTCGCCTCAACTTCAACTGGAGATCATCTGTGGGAGAAAATGAAAGGGGTGAGCACATCAAGCTCAGTAAGGCAATCCTACGAACAAGTAGGTAACTATACTACCTACATGAACGTAGTGCCATGCATAAACCACCCTTTCTCCACACATTTTAAAACAATGCTATGCATTATGATGATATGTAAAATACATTTGCACGGAAAATCAACATGCAATTATCATAAATCATTTCTTTCTCAATTAAGATTTTAACAATAAAGTCAGGACTCGACCCCTCCTGCGGGTGATCCTGACTCACACAAAATCATGAAAACATTTACATCACACGTGGGTTTTGAAAAGCATGGAAATACCATCATGCAATTTAGTTTTAAAACCCAGTTTAAATCATCATAGAAATCATCAACATGCGAGACTAGGCAACGTCTGTATATAGGTAAATAACTAGGACTATGGCCACATCTGTCCTCGTGAGTTCCTCAGCTACACGGATCCTAGTGTGCGGGTTCTCACCATGATCGGGAACCGCCCGGGAGGTGGGTCAGTCCATCCCGTCAGTCTTATCCGATCCCCGGCATCCGAAGATGCTGCATCCGGAGATGCCGTATCCGAAGATACAACACGGTACATCGTACTCCATGCTACTTGCACGGTACATCGTACTCCATGAACCCATGTAATATCTCTAGGTACTCCGGCCCAATTGGCCTGCTTCCCACAGAGGTTTGTTTCTCAATACTCATGCCATGTCTCAAAACGCACGTGCGAGCCTATTAAATCGGTGACACACAGTCTACCCGATGCTCCAAGCACGGCTCATCGCATGTTCTCATAAAATCTGTGTGAGCGATGCTCAGCACTCTCATCAAAACACGTCAACTGGCAGAGCCCGCTTACATCCCCACAAGGCCGCCAACCTCATCCCTCACTCTCACCCCACCTAAGAGGTCTCTTGAGCCTGTTGGGCCTTTTGGCTGACTCCAAGGGCAGACAGCGGTACTCCACAAATCCGGTAAAACTAGTGCGAGCTAAGCTCAGCACTCTGTATATTATAAATCACATGAAAATTTTATAAATACTGGTGCGGGTTAAACTCCAGCACCCTGTCTCGAAAATCATGTAAAAATATGGTGCGAGTCAGACTCTAGCACCGTGTCACGAAAGAGCATGTGAAATCTGGTGCGAGTTATACTCTAGCACCTATGCATGTAAAACTCTAGTGCGAGCTCTCGCTCCAGCACTAATGCATGCATCACACAAATCGAAATTACCGTGCGAGCTGAGCTCTAGCACGTCATATGTCAATAAAACACGTAGGCGGCTCTATTTACTCAAAACAGTTTTCAAATCAATTTCACGTTGAAAGTATGCAATGCGGTGCACTTTCTTTCAAGGCGAGCCAGCCTACTCATGCATGCGTTGAAATATCTCCAGAACGAGCAGGAACCTCTTGTCCTTGCTCCTCCCAATTTTTCCTAGATTTTTAGAATTTTACCCTTAACAAGGGTATTTTAGTAATTTGCCCATTCGGGGCACTAAAATTATTATTTGACCTCTAGACCCTTCAGGATATTTTAAAAGACTGCATATGAATTTAAAATTGCGTACTGTTACCTCTAGCAGTCCGCAGAATTCCCTTACCTCGATTCTCGTCGAGTCTGACCTTTTTCTTTTCCAATGTAGTCCCGTCGCGCAGTCCGATATGCTTCCAATCCAATGCCCGGAACTGCGTATTAATATTCCTCAGGTCAGATATTACACAATTTAATCGTATTTAATCTTTTCTGGGCTTAATTTAAATCATTGGGCCCGTTTACCCTTATTGGCCCGATTGCACCTTAATGGGCCTTAATCGGCCTTAAGCCGTTTTATATTTATTAATTTCCTTCTTCGGGTATACCGAGCTTATACAGCTTCCTAATAATTATCGGGCTTCATTCCAAATTTATTGGATAGCCCGTATGCCACTTACGGCAATTATATTACAATTTCGCATAATATTCCTTCCTACGCGAAATTAATCCATAATTCCATAAAATAATTAAACTCGGTATTTAAATAACTCTAATTGCCGAAATTAAATTGTACTTACCCGATATGATGCGAGGTACGAAAATTAGAGCTCGATCGGCTCTCGTTCGGTCTCCGTCGTAAAACTGCATAATTAGGTAAATCCGGATTATTTTCCATTAAAATAATATTAAATTAAATTTCCGGAATTCACCCGTTGGTCAATATCGACCCTCGGTCAACTTACCCGAACCTCGAGTCGTCCCCCGGTAAATTTTTCCCTTTTTCCTTCCTTTTCCTTCCTTTTCCTTTCTCTTTTCCTTTCTCTTTTCCTTCCTTTTCCTTCCCTTTCCTTCCAGCCAGCCAAACGGTGCCGTTTTGAAGCTCCTCACTGCCTCTTGCCGTCGCCGGCGATTCCGGCAGTCTCACCGGCCAAGACCGGTGCCAAAAGGACCGGCTTCCTCCCCTGAACACGCCGGTAGCTCCCTTTCCGGCCCAGACGCAGCGGTTCGTCGGGAATCAACCCGTTTTTCCGGCGATCTTCCTCGGCTCCGATCGGGCTGCTCCGGCCACCTGACGGCGTGAAACCGGTACCCACGTGTTCGCCGGACTCTCCTCTTGCCCCTGGAAGCTTTGTCGGACGTCGAACGGTCGCCGGTGGTGAGATTCGACGGTGATGGTTTTCGGGTCACTGTTCACGATTTTCGGTTTTCTCGGGTCTTCTCCCTTTTTTTTTTTTTTTTCTTCAGTTGCCCCTTTTTTTTTTTTTTTTTTTTCTTATTTTATTTATTTTATTTTTATTTTGATTTATTTATATTGATTTCCAATTCCATAAAATCCTCTTAAAACCCCAAAATCTCTTCACTTACCTTATTTTTTTTTTCTACTTTTATTTATTCAATTAAAATTTAATTTATTAATTTTATTTTTCTCTAAATTTCGGTATTATTTCTTCACGTTTTTCGAGATATAGTCCCGGTAATTTCTTCGATATTTTTAAAATTTTCGAATCTCGATCAATTGACCCAAAATTTATAATTTCCTTATTTTTGATCAAGATATCCAAATTCCTTATTTTTAATTAAAATTTTCTTATCGCTGAAATACCGGATTTTGGTATTTTTACCATTTTACCCTTGCTCTTGTTTCAGGATCCAATTTAGCTTAACCTCCCTTTATACACCCCCCATATTTTCTTATTTAATTTTTTGTATTTTAATTTAATTCGGGTCTTACATCATATGGTAAGGATGTTCTTACCTAGCATACGCCTCTTACTCCAATACATCTTGTATTTAAAATCAAGCATATCTCAAAGATTATCTCCTTAGTGTATCAATTATAACGAAACTCTTGTCATTATTCATTTCGTGAGTATAATCCTTTACTCCTTTAATTTCAACTGTTGCACCCCTTTTTATCACTTAAAATCTCTATATCCATATTCCGTTAATTAATCTTCCTCTATTGGGGTTCTCATTTATCAGTATTGTGTCCAATGATGTAGGCATTCATGCCTTTTACTCACTTATATGCGAATGAAGGCTGTACGAATAAATGTGTGGCACCAGGATCAATGAACATATGTACTTCATTATTCATAACAAGTGTGGTATCTTACACAACATCCCTGAAACATCAATAGTGTCCTGGTCCAAGACATCCTCCCGCCTTCGTTCAACAACCTACTTTCCTTTTTCTTTTTAGCTATTGCCTCCCTTCTCGTTGCAGCTATACCAATAAAGTTTTTCTCTGTCTCTTTACCTTTCTGTGGGGCGATCTCACCCAACTCTGTATAATCAAAATCAATGGTCCGTCTTACCACACTTAACGGCCATTTTCATCAATACAGTGTAGATATAGACCCTCCTTCTGTGGTATCCACCACACATTCCACACTCCTTACAGTGCTTACACTGCTACACTGCTTCGTAGCAGGTCGGGGTCCTCCAATCACAATACCCCTCAAGAGTGCCAAAATTGGATGCACTGGGGCCTTACCAATTATCTTATCCCATAACTCGTCAAATTAAATCTTTTACCAATTACCATTTTCCCATTTTAACATCTTTGTCATTTCTCGATTCTCTTTTCTGTCTCTATTTCAGCCCTCACTACCTTTCCCAATCTCAGAGGCGTGCAATTCATGTTCTTATTTACCCAACTGTAAATCTGCGCACTGCCTCGGTATAGGTAATATCTCACGGGGCCAATTGGACTCTAATTGAAAAGTCGAGTCATTTCGTGGACTTTTAGACATCTCGACTATCACTGTTTATAGTGTCGAGGTAATATCTGTCCAAGAATATAACTGAGTCTCCATACTCATAAATCATACTCATCAATAAATCAATTCCTTTTAAATAGTGTTCGGGATATTCTGTCACCGAAATACATCCATAAACATTTCTCATCTTAGCTCTGGATGTTTAACACTTAAAATGGGTCGAGCGGGTTTCCACCAATGTTCCGCTGTGCCCTTTGATCTTATTCATAATCTGAGCAATTAGCTCCTCAAAATAATCTCCACACTCCACTCCAATCTCGCGAAGCGTCTCTCAATACTGTCCGATCTCTCTGTCGGACTCTGTGAGGCATTCTCAACATTCGCCTCTATTCCAATTTCATTCTGATTCTCATAGGTCAACTCAGTACGATTTAGCAGACTCAGGTCTACCTCTATGACCTCTGCCTTGTGCACTATCTCATCTAACGCGACTCATATTAGGCATTCCTGCATTCTCAACCATTTCTTAATCAAAACCCATCTCGATATACACTATTGTATCTAACTAAGCACAGTAACACGGGGATGTAATTTCCTAATTACTGACACTGACACACATCAGACCAATTGTTGCTCTGATACCATAATAATTGTCATGACCCAAACTACCCAAAAATCAGAGTTAATTTTTCGCGTTTTGTTTATTTACTTACTTGAATTCTTACATGTCTTCTGATCGTGACCACACTCCACTAACAAATTGGGCTGTGCGTCAATGCCAATCCCACCATTCAATTACCATCTAACTTATTTTTTCTCCAGTCATTTATAATTGTTTACATTAATTATACATCCCCTAAAGTTACTTACAAACATGTTACTGTGCTATGCTTATGTAGATACAATATGTACAAGTGTCTATACCTTATGTCGATGGGCAGCAGCGGATATCCAGAATGCAGTACTGAGTCGTCGCAACTTCAACTGGAGATTATCTGTGGGAGAAAATGAAAGGGGCGAGCACATCAAGCTCAGTAAGGCAATCCTACGAACAAGTAGGTAACCATACTACCTACATGAACGTGGTGCCATGCATAAACCACCCTTTCTCCACACATTTAAAACAGATGATATGAAAGTTATGATGTTATGTAAATCGAGTTTGCACATAAAATTCAACATGAAATTATTTCAAATCATTTCTTTCTCAATTAAAATTTCATAGTAAAGTCAGGACTCGACCCCTCCTTCGGGTGATCCTGACTCACACAAAATCATGAAAATTCGTTTACATCACATATGGGTTTAAAAGCATGGAAGTAACCATCATGCATATTTAGTTTAAAAACCCAGTTTGATTTCATCAAAATCGTCGACATGCGAGACGAGGCAATATCTGTATAATGGCAATAACTAGGACTGGCCAATATGTGTCCTCGTGAGTCCCTCTAGCTTCACGGATCCCAGTGTGCGAGGTCTCACCCTGATCGGGAACCGCCTGAGAGGTGGGTCAATCCAACCTGTCAGTCTTATCCGATCTCACGCATCCGAAGATGTCGTATCCGAAGATACCCCATATCACAAAGATACCGTATCCGAAGAGACCCCGTATCACAAAGATATCATATCCGAAGATACCCGTATCACAAAGATACCGTATCCGAAGATACCCCACGGTACATCGTACTCCATGCTACTTGCACGGTACATCGTACTCCATGGACCCATATCACTCTAGGTACTCCAGCCCAAATGGCCTGCTTCCCACAGAGAGGTTTTGTTTCTCAATACTCATGCCATGTCTCAAAACGTACGTGCGAGCCTATTAAATCGGTGACACACAGTCTACCCGATGCTCCAAGCACGGCTCATCGCATGTTCTCATAAAATCGGTGCGAGCGATACTCAGCACTCTCATCAAATCAAGTAAAATCAGCAGAGCCCGCTTTACATCCCCACAAGGCCGCCAATCTCATCCCTCACTCTCACCCTACTTAAGAGGTCTTTTGAGCCTGTTGGGCCTTTTGGCTGACTCCAAGGGCAGACAGCGCTACTCCACAAATCCAGTAAAACTAGTGCAAGCTAGGCTCTAGCACTCTATATATAAATCACCTGAAAATCTTATAAAATCTGGTGCGAATTAAACTCCAGCACCCTGTCACGAAAATCATGTAAAATCTGGTGCGAGTTAGACTCTAGCACCGTGTCACGAAACAAGCATGTGAAATCTGGTGCGAGTTATACTCTAGCACCTATGCATGTAAAACTCTAGTGCGAGCTCTCGCTCCAGCACTAATGCATGCATCACACAAATCAAACATCGTGCGAGCTGAGCTCTAGCACGTCACATGTAAATAAAAACACGTAGGCGGCTCGGTTATCTCCAAATAGTTTTCACAGAAATTACATCGTTTAAGGTATGCAATGCTATGCATTCTTCTTTAAAAGTGAGCCAGCCTACTCATGCATATGTTAAAATACCTCCAGAACAAGCAGGAACCTCTTGTCCTTGCTCCTCCTAATTTTTTCTCAATTTGTAAGTTCTACCCTTAACAAGGGTATTTTAGTAATTTACCCATTCGGGGCACTAAAATTATTAATTGACCTCTAGACCCTTCAGGTAATTTTTAAAGACTGTAAATGAACTTAAAATTGCGTAAAGCTACTGTGAGACCCCGTACATGTATAGCTATGTATATAGGAACATGGGAATGTAAATAGAATCATAAGTAAGATGACGTATTGTAATGTGAAGTGTATACAATGTAAGTTCATAAGATTATGTACGCACTTGTAGTAAGAATTGTGATTATACGTACAAGTTGCATTATGAGTGAGTAGGAGGAAATATGTCACGACCCAATACTACCTAAAATCAGTACAAATTTTTCGCTTTTGAAAAATCTTTCTTACCTCCTCGTGACATATTCTTCTTAACTGGTTGGGCTGTGAATCAATATCGATATACCATTCAAACCATTAAGAAATATTTCACGTAACCACACATACTGATATCATTATCATATACTAGAGAGGTCGGTATGTTTATACATCACATGATTCTTTATTTACATCCCCAAATATTCATTTATATACAATACTGTGCTGTAAGCATACTAATACAAAATTTTGTACGTGATGTATACCTGACAGTCGATGGGAAACAAAGATATCAGCTATGCCGTCTACTATCTACACCCGCTATCTCTATAGTGGGAACACTGAAAGTGGGTGAAAAATGAAAGGGTGAGCTCCACATGCTCAGTAAGGCAATAATACAAACGAGTAGATAGCTATACTATCTACATGCTGATAAGAAAATCAGGATATATGTGAGCATGAGGTAAAAACAATGATATGCCATATATATAATATCATCTGTTCTAAAACAGGAAATCGGCATATTAAAACATGGAATAATCCTCATGTGAAAACATCTCATGCTCAATGAAACAACACGTTTTAAAATACCCCATCTGGGTCAAAATACGATACACTCACAAATCAAAATCAATTTCAACCAAATTCTTTATTTTCAAATCTCTGTTATAAAACACCCTTCTCACAGGGTTACAAATCACTGAAAGTCTCATAAAATCCCTCCATGGGAAAAATCAAATCTCAATTGAAATCATAAGAATATCGGGGCCTGACCCCTCCCTCGGGTCTACCCTGGTCTATCAAGACCAATAGTTATATCATGTGAGACATGTCAACGACTATATCGGTAATATCCAGGACTATGGCCATAACCTCGTGATCCCTGGCACACGGATCCTAGTGTACGGGGTATCACACCTGAAACGGGAGGTGGGTCATCCTACCCGCCAGAACAGCATAATATCAGGATTGCGAGGGCAAGACTTGCTGTCTCGTGGCTAATGCCACTCCACTCCAACAATCCCCACGGTACAGCGTACTCCGCGTGATATACACGGTACATCGTACTCCGTGAACCCAAGCTCAATCAGGGGTGCCTGTAATAGGTCTTATCCACCCATGTCAAGTATGTCTCAGTATGCACGTGTGAGCATATCATCTCACTGTGACACACAGTCAACAGGAGGCTCCAACACGGCTATATGCATGTCATATAAATTCCTGTGCGAGCGAAGCTCCAGCACGGCTCCATGCATATTCATGATATCGAAAAAGCTCGTGCGAGCGAAGCTCTAGCACGGTTTCATAGAAATCAATTAAAATCTGCGTACGAGCAGCGCTCCAGTACGACTTAAACTGATTATAAATTCAATTCAAATCCACGTACGAGCATTGCTCCAGTACGGATAGGTATTAAAACTCAGTGAAAACCTCGTACGAGAAAAACTCCAGTACGGTAGTCATATAAAACAAATCTGTAAAATAGTGCGAGTAATGCTCCAGCACTCTGAGTATGAGTTAAATATAAAATCCAGTGCGAGCAGTGCTCAAGCACGGTTACACTCATATAACACTGATAGGTGGCTCAATATTATCAAAACATGTTAAATAAAAATCATCTGGCAACTAACCTGTGCCTTTTCACATAAAACATGTAAATAATAGCCAACCTATCCATAAATTGCTTGAATTAAAGCAATATCATCATGAAAACATTAAAATCATGAAATTCATGCAATTTCATAGCCTTACTACCCTTTTTGAAATTTTCCTAACTGGGGGCAAAATAGTCATTTTCCACTATTTCCATATTTTTCCGTAAAAATTATTATTCTGTTTTCAGGTAGCCTATTGAATTTAACGTAATGTAAATCCCCTCAAAATTACGTACAGCTACCTCTAAGTGTTCATAAAATTCCCTTACCTGGAATCACGCGCGAGGTTATCCCGACTCGGTCGTACCAGGTCTCTCAGTCCAATTTGCTCGTCTACAGAGCTGCATATAACCACATATGGGTTCAGTTCAATATACAGATCAGTATTTCACTCTTACTGATCGAATCTAAAGCTCTGGGCTTGTTTTACTCTATTGGGCCCGATTGCACTTTAATGGGCCTCAAACCCCTTTTTCAGCCCGTTTCCACTTTTTAAATCTCTTCTTCGAGTTTACTGGGCTCATTTGATTTATCAATAATCATCGGGCTTCGTTCCAAACTCAGTGGATAGCCCAGATACTGTTTACGATAATTACTTTGAAATTTCAAATAAAATTCCTTTTATGCAGAATTAATCCGTAAATCTGTAAAATAATCGAAACTCTGCATTAAAGGACTCATATTATCGTAATTAGAATATGCTTACCCAATATGGTGCGGGGTACGAAAATCGGAGCTAAATCGGCTCTCGTTCGGGCTCTGTAGTGACACTGCACAATTATTTAAATTCGGGTCATTTTTCATCAATAAAATATTAAATTGAATTCCCGAGATTTATCCGCAGGTCAATCCCGACCCTCGGTCACTTACCCGAATTTTTGAGTCGTCCCCGGGTACACTTTCTTCCTTTTTTCCCTTTTTTTTTTTTTTTTTTTTTTTTTTTTTTTTTTTTCTCCCTTCTCGGCTACGGTGCCGTTTTGGCCCGTTTGCCGTCGCCGGAGATTCCGGCCATCTCGTCGGCAGCTACTGGGTTCAACAGAACCGTCTCAGTCAGGGGAAGGCTCGGCTGGGCTGAATCGACACTGGAATGCCGCCGTTCGCCAGGACCGAGGCGATTTCTCCGCTGGACTTTCGGCCTTCGATTCGCCGGAAATAGGGGTCGTCGGCGTGCGTTTCCGGTACCACTGGAATCGCCGGACGACGCTCTTCCTTTTCCGACCGGTATCTGGGTTCAACGGTCGTCGGTGGCTCGTCGGGGGTGTCGGGTTGCGGACGGGTCGGCTGGGTTCCGTTTTTCGGGTTTCTTCTCTCTCCCCGATTCAGATTTCCCTTTTTTTTTTTTTAACTGATTTATTGTTATTTTAATACATTAAAATATATTAAAATAGTCTAAATATCTCAAAAAAATCTTTAAAAAATATTATTAAATTCATTTAATCAATAAATGAATTTATCAGTGTATTTTCGTCTTTCTCGGTATATTTTTCGATTCTTTTCGGGATAATTTTTCGAATTAAAAATCCCGATTAATTCCAAATTAATTCCCGTAAATTTCAATAAATTTATATCTAGATCAATCGACCTCGAATTTAATTATTTTCCTTGGTATTGATCCAGATTTCACAAATTCCATATTTTAACGAAAATTACTTATCGAATTTATACCGAATTTTGGTCTTTTGACCATTTTACCCTTGTACGTGTTCGGGACCAAATTGAATCGATTTTCTTTCATCAATCCACAATCTTTTCCCTATTTTCAATTCTTCATTTTCAGTCAACTCGATTAAATTCTTTAAAAACTTGTTGCTTCTTTATTTTCCCGATTTATCCGTACTCGATTTTACGTAATTTATTTCGTTTCATCCGCATTTTATCAAATCCGAATCAACCATCTTATGAATCCATTAACATATACTAATGTCATACAATATGGAAATCATAAGGAATATTATACAAAAATTGCGGATCTCACAATCTCCCCCACTAAAAGAATTTGGTCCTCCAAATTAGAACCAAATCAATCGGTAAACAACTCCGGGTACTTCTCCTGTATCATGCTCTCTAGCTCCCAAGTAGCTTCCTCCGGAGTGTGATACTGCCACTGAACCTTCACCAGAGAGATCGTCTTGGATCGCAATACCTTCTCCTTCCTATCCAAAATTCGAACTGGTCTCTCAACATATGTCATACTGTCACTGAGCTCTAACGGCTCGTAGTGAATCACGTGTGACGGATCCGGATGATACTTCCGAAGCATAGAAACGTGGAAGACACTGTGTACACCTGCCAACTCTGGTGGCAATGCCAATCTATAGGCCTTATCTCCCACTCGCTCCAGAATTTCAAAGGGTCCAATAAAACGAGGGCTCAGTTTACCTTTCTTACCGAACCTCATGATACCCTTGGAAGGAGAAACTCTCAAAAACACCGACTCACCCTCAGCAAACTCTAGTGGTCTGCGTCTCCTGTCAGCATAACTCTTCTGTCGGCTCTGAGCTGTCCGCAATCTATCGCATATCAACCTGACATCCTCAGTAGCCTGCTGTACCAAGTCAGGAGCAAATAACAGTCTGTCACCAATCTCTTCCCATCCAATAGGGGAACGGCATCTGCGACCATACAGTGCCTCATATGGTGCCATCCCAATACTCGAGTGATAACTGTTATTGTAGGCGAACTCGGCTAATGGCAAATGATCATCCCAGGAGCCTCCAAAATCCAGCACACACGCTCTCAACATATCCTCCAGAGTCTGTATAGTCCTCTCTGACTGACCATCTGTCTGAGGATGGAAAGCGGTGCTAAATCTCAACTGGGTCCCCAACGCTTCCTGAAAATGTTCCCAAAAATGGGAAGTGAAGCGGGCATCCCTATCAGAAACAATGCTCACTGGCACGCCATGTAGCCTGACAATCTCTCGAACATATAAGTTCGCCAACGTACTCACATCTGTAGCTCTCATAGCTAAGAAATGGGCGGACTTCGTCAGTCTATCCACAATCACCCAGATGGCATCATGACCTCTATGGGTCCTCGGTAATCCCATCACAAAATCCATGGTGACATGCTCCCACTTCCATGTCGGTATCGGTAGAGGCTGCAATAATCCTGCAGGCTTCTGATGCTCTACCTTTACCTGCTGACAGACGAGACATCTCGCAACATACTCTGCTATGTCTCTCTTCATCCCAGACCACCAATAAACTCTCCGGAGATTCTGATACATCTTCGTATTCCCCGGATGTACTGTATACCTCGTTGAGTGAGCCTCTGATAAAATCATTCTCCTGATCTCAGGATCCTCGGGAACACATATCCTACCGCGGAACCTCAGTAAACCATCAGTACTCAATACAAAATCTGTATCTGCACCTGCCTGTACCTGCCTCATCAGCTGAATACATCCCTGATCACTCTGCTGAGCCTGCCGGATACGGTCAATCAACTCCGGCTCCAATCTCAGGCTCGCAATGATCTCAACTCTATCAATCTCAGGGGGTGCTATGTCCAAACTAAGGCTCGCGAACTGCTCTAACAAGTCATGTTCCCGAACCATCATAAATGATACCAACCCTAGGCTCTTCCTGCTCAAAGCATCAGCAACTACATTAGCCTTACCCGGGTGGTATAATATCTCGCAATCATAATCCTTCAGGAGCTCGAGCCATCTCCTCTGTCTCATGTTCAGCTCCTTCTGCGAGAATAAATACTTCAGACTCTTATGGTCTGTAAAAATCTGAAACTGCTCACCATATAAGTAATGGCGCCATATCTTCAGTGCAAACACTATGGCCGCCAACTCCAAATCGTGGGTCGGATAGTTCCTCTCGTGATCTTTCAGCTGTCTAGATCCATAGGCAACTACCCTCCCATCCTGCATCAGTACACAGCCTAGTCCCTGATGCGATGCATCTGTATATACCAAGAAACCTCCTGAGCTGGTAGGTATGGTGAGAACTGGAGCAGTGGTCAATCGACGCTTCAGCTCCTGAAAACTCCTCTCACAGGCATCATCCCACACATACTCAACATCCTTTCGTGTGAGACGTGTCAACGGAGCAGCTAATCTGGAGAAACCCTCTACAAATCTCCTGTAATATCCCGCCAAACCCAAAAAACTCCGAATCTCTGTAACTGTCCTGGGTCGCTCCCACTGAACAACTGCCTCTATCTTGGATGGGTCCACAGACACTCCATCCTTCGATACTACATGGCCCAGAAAAGAAATCTGCTCCAACCAGAAGTCACACTTACTGAGTTTGGCATACAACTGTCTCTCTCTGAGGGTCTGTAACACTATCCTCAAGTGCTGCTCGTGGTCCTCCCTGGATCTAGAGTATACCAAAATATCATCGATAAATACAATTACAAACCGATCCAGGTATGGCTTGAACACATCGTTCATCAAAGCCATGAATGCTGCGGGAGCATTAGTCAACCCGAATGGCATAACCAAAAACTCATAATGACCATAACGGGTCCTAAATGCTGTCTTGGGCACATCCTCTCTCCGTATCCTCAGCTGATGATACCCAGACCTCAGATCAATCTTAGAAAAGACCTGTGCTCCCTGAAGCTGATCCAATAGATCATCAATGCGTGGAAGGGGATACTTATTCTTAATGGTAGCCTTATTCAACAATCTGTAATCCATACACAATCGGAGGCTGCCATCCTTCTTCCTCACAAACAAGACCGGAGCTCCCCAAGGTGATACGCTCGGTCTCACAAACCCCTTCTCAAGCAAATCCTGTAACTGCTTCCTCAGCTCCTCCAACTCAATCGGAGCCATCCTATACGGTGGTCTCGAAATCGGTTCTGTACCAGGTATTAAATCTATCCCAAACTCCATCTCTCTGGCTGGAGGTAATCCTGGTAAATCGTCTGGAAAGACGTCAGGAAACTCCATAACCACTGGAATATCTCTCAAATTCAATTGTACATGATCCGTATCAACCACATATGCGATGAATCCTTCAAAACATAAATCATAAAATCAGCAAAATTTATTGCTCCATTTAGAACAACACTGATTTCATTACTTTCAGAGAAATTTTACAACATATTTTTCGGGGGTATTAAACGTTAACGTCTTAGAAAAACAATCTAACACCACACGATTGGCAGCCAACCAATCCATTCCTAATATGATATCGAAATCCCTCATATACAACACAATAAGGTCGGCTGACATTTCTTTTTCCCCGACTTTTAACTTACAGTCCCTGACTACATACTCTACTAGTTGACTAGTGTTTATGGGGGTAAGTATTAACAATTTACTACTCAGAGGAATAGACTCTACATACTTAGATAATTTACATGCAAATGAAGGCGATACGAATGAATGCGTGGCACCAGGATCAATCAAAACATATGCTTCTAAATCAAAGATCAGGATGGTACCTTTCACCACATCAGACGACTGATCTGCCGTATCCTGGTCCAAAGCATGAACTCGCCCTGTACCCATCACTTGCTTCCCTTTCTCTTCAGCAGTAGCTCTCCTCCTCTGAGCAGAAATCTGAACTGGAGCTCTCTCCGGCTCCTTGCCCTTCTGTGGGGCAGTGTCCTGTCTCTCTGGGCAATCTCTCATCACATGCCCTGGCCTCCCACATCGATAACATACTACAGTAGTAGCTATAGGCACTGGACAAGGTCTGGTACCATGATATCTGCCACATCGCCTACATCGATCAGTAGTAGGGCGTGATCCTCCAATGACAATGCCTCTAGCTGGTGGTAAAGCCGGATGAACAGGGGGTCTATCTGTCCTCTCCTGAACCTCCTCAATCTTCGGCCTCTTATCAGAGAGCCGTACACCTCTCCTGAAAAATCTATCTCTCCCGGGTCTCTTTCGATCTCTGTCTCGACTCCTACTGAACTTTCCTGTCTCGGAGACGTTCCGCTCATAATCCTGCTCACACAGCTGAGCTCTATGTACTGCCTCCTCATAAGTCGAAACATCAAAGGGAGCTAACCGATATCTGATGGCTGGTCTCAGTCCATCTATAAACTTCTGGACCTTCCGATCCTCACTGCCCATCGTCTCCAAATCATATCTCCCCAAAGAGATGAATCGAGTCTCATACTCGTCAATAGACTGGTTCCCCTGAACCAAACTCATAAACTCCATCCTCAACTTCCGCTGTGCAGTAGCGGGAACATACTGCCTTCTAAAGGCATCCAAAAATATCTCCCATGTGACCTCAGCATGTCGAGCTCTCAATATCGGTTCGGTAGATCTCCACCAATGCTCTGCCGCTCCCTGAAACACAAATACGGCAAAAGCAACTCTCTCAGTAGTAGTGCACCTGAAAAGCCTATATAGCTTCTCCATCTGATACACCCAATCCTCAGCTACTACTGGGTCCTTCCTCCCATGGAAGATTGGAGGTCTAAACTTCTGAAAATGTCTAAATCGATCCAGGTCACACTCATATCCAACATCCTGAGCTGGCTGGGGTCTCACTACCTCTGCAGCCTGAGCCTGAATCTCGGGTAACTCTGCGGCCTGTGCCGGCATCTCGGGATCAGCTGCTGCCTGTCCCGCCGGATCTCGCCTATCTCTAGCCCCGAGCGCTGCCTGCTGCGCTACAATCTTAGCCAGGCTCTCAATACTCCGCTCAAGTCTAGCAAAGCGTGCCTCAGTCTCATCTGGTCTCACAGCAGTACCCTCAGGTACCTAACCAGTCTGTATACTATCACCACGGCCTCTAGGCCTGCCCCTACGGCCTCTAGCACGTGTACTAGCCCCTCTACCACTGCGGGTGACCGGCATAATGTAAATCCTGTATTCCAAATTCATTTGTTAATTTAATTCCCATCTAGTGTACACTTTGATATCTCATACAGCACAGTACTAAGGGGGATGTAATTTTCCTTAACAACCATTATCGACTCTTATCCGACCAACTCTAACTCATAATTGCTTACGTATCGATACTGATTCACGTCTGACCAACCTCTGCTCTGATACCACTTTATCTGTCACGACCCAATACTACCTAAAATCAGTACAAATTTTTCGCTTTTGAAAAATCTTTCTTACCTCCTCGTGACATATTCTTCTTAACTGGTTGGGCTGTGAATCAATATCGATATACCATTCAAACCATTAAGAAATATTTCACGTAACCACACATACTGATATCATTATCATATACTAGAGAGGTCGGTATGTTTATACATCACATGATTCTTTATTTACATCCCCAAATATTCATTTATATACAATACTGTGCTGTAAGCATACTAATACAAAATTTTGTACGTGATGTATACCTGACAGTCGATGGGAAACAAAGATATCAGCTATGCCGTCTACTATCTACACCCGCTATCTCTATAGTGGGAACACTGAAAGTGGGTGAAAAATGAAAGGGTGAGCTCCACATGCTCAGTAAGGCAATAATACAAACGAGTAGATAGCTATACTATCTACATGCTGATAAGAAAATCAGGATATATGTGAGCATGAGGTAAAAACAATGATATGCCATATATATAATATCATCTGTTCTAAAACAGGAAATCGGCATATTAAAACATGGAATAATCCTCATGTGAAAACATCTCATGCTCAATGAAACAACACGTTTTAAAATACCCCATCTGGGTCAAAATACGATACACTCACAAATCAAAATCAATTTCAACCAAATTCTTTATTTTCAAATCTCTGTTATAAAACACCCTTCTCACAGGGTTACAAATCACTGAAAGTCTCATAAAATCCCTCCATGGGAAAAATCAAATCTCAATTGAAATCATAAGAATATCGGGGCCTGACCCCTCCCTCGGGTCTACCCTGGTCTATCAAGACCAATAGTTATATCATGTGAGACATGTCAACGACTATATCGGTAATATCCAGGACTATGGCCATAACCTCGTGATCCCTGGCACACGGATCCTAGTGTACGGGGTATCACACCTGAAACGGGAGGTGGGTCATCCTACCCGCCAGAACAGCATAATATCAGGATTGCGAGGGCAAGACTTGCTGTCTCGTGGCTAATGCCACTCCACTCCAACAATCCCCACGGTACAGCGTACTCCGCGTGATATACACGGTACATCGTACTCCGTGAACCCAAGCTCAATCAGGGGTGCCTGTAATAGGTCTTATCCACCCATGTCAAGTATGTCTCAGTATGCACGTGTGAGCATATCATCTCACTGTGACACACAGTCAACAGGAGGCTCCAACACGGCTATATGCATGTCATATAAATTCCTGTGCGAGCGAAGCTCCAGCACGGCTCCATGCATATTCATGATATCGAAAAAGCTCGTGCGAGCGAAGCTCTAGCACGGTTTCATAGAAATCAATTAAAATCTGCGTACGAGCAGCGCTCCAGTACGACTTAAACTGATTATAAATTCAATTCAAATCCACGTACGAGCATTGCTCCAGTACGGATAGGTATTAAAACTCAGTGAAAACCTCGTACGAGAAAAACTCCAGTACGGTAGTCATATAAAACAAATCTGTAAAATAGTGCGAGTAATGCTCCAGCACTCTGAGTATGAGTTAAATATAAAATCCAGTGCGAGCAGTGCTCAAGCACGGTTACACTCATATAACACTGATAGGTGGCTCAATATTATCAAAACATGTTAAATAAAAATCATCTGGCAACTAACCTGTGCCTTTTCACATAAAACATGTAAATAATAGCCAACCTATCCATAAATTGCTTGAATTAAAGCAATATCATCATGAAAACATTAAAATCATGAAATTCATGCAATTTCATAGCCTTACTACCCTTTTTGAAATTTTCCTAACTGGGGGCAAAATAGTCATTTTCCACTATTTCCATATTTTTCCGTAAAAATTATTATTCTGTTTTCAGGTAGCCTATTGAATTTAACGTAATGTAAATCCCCTCAAAATTACGTACAGCTACCTCTAAGTGTTCATAAAATTCCCTTACCTGGAATCACGCGCGAGGTTATCCCGACTCGGTCGTACCAGGTCTCTCAGTCCAATTTGCTCGTCTACAGAGCTGCATATAACCACATATGGGTTCAGTTCAATATACAGATCAGTATTTCACTCTTACTGATCGAATCTAAAGCTCTGGGCTTGTTTTACTCTATTGGGCCCGATTGCACTTTAATGGGCCTCAAACCCCTTTTTCAGCCCGTTTCCACTTTTTAAATCTCTTCTTCGAGTTTACTGGGCTCATTTGATTTATCAATAATCATCGGGCTTCGTTCCAAACTCAGTGGATAGCCCAGATACTGTTTACGATAATTACTTTGAAATTTCAAATAAAATTCCTTTTATGCAGAATTAATCCGTAAATCTGTAAAATAATCGAAACTCTGCATTAAAGGACTCATATTATCGTAATTAGAATATGCTTACCCAATATGGTGCGGGGTACGAAAATCGGAGCTAAATCGGCTCTCGTTCGGGCTCTGTAGTGACACTGCACAATTATTTAAATTCGGGTCATTTTTCATCAATAAAATATTAAATTGAATTCCCGAGATTTATCCGCAGGTCAATCCCGACCCTCGGTCACTTACCCGAATTTTTGAGTCGTCCCCGGGTACACTTTCTTCCTTTTTTCCCTTTTTTTTTTTTTTTTTTTTTTTTTTTTTTTTCTCCCTTCTCGGCTACGGTGCCGTTTTGGCCCGTTTGCCGTCGCCGGAGATTCCGGCCATCTCGTCGGCAGCTACTGGGTTCAACAGAACCGTCTCAGTCAGGGGAAGGCTCGGCTGGGCTGAATCGACACTGGAATGCCGCCGTTCGCCAGGACCGAGGCGATTTCTCCGCTGGACTTTCGGCCTTCGATTCGCCGGAAATAGGGGTCGTCGGCGTGCGTTTCCGGTACCACTGGAATCGCCGGACGACGCTCTTCCTTTTCCGACCGGTATCTGGGTTCAACGGTCGTCGGTGGCTCGTCGGGGGTGTCGGGTTGCGGACGGGTCGGCTGGGTTCCGTTTTTCGGGTTTCTTCTCTCTCCCCGATTCAGATTTCCCTTTTTTTTTTTTTTTAACTGATTTATTGTTATTTTAATACATTAAAATATATTAAAATAGTCTAAATATCTCAAAAAAATCTTTAAAAAATATTATTAAATTCATTTAATCAATAAATGAATTTATCAGTGTATTTTCGTCTTTCTCGGTATATTTTTCGATTCTTTTCGGGATAATTTTTCGAATTAAAAATCCCGATTAATTCCAAATTAATTCCCGTAAATTTCAATAAATTTATATCTAGATCAATCGACCTCGAATTTAATTATTTTCCTTGGTATTGATCCAGATTTCACAAATTCCATATTTTAACGAAAATTACTTATCGAATTTATACCGAATTTTGGTCTTTTGACCATTTTACCCTTGTACGTGTTCGGGACCAAATTGAATCGATTTTCTTTCATCAATCCACAATCTTTTCCCTATTTTCAATTCTTCATTTTCAGTCAACTCGATTAAATTCCTTAAAAACTTGTTGCTTCTTTATTTTCCCGATTTATCCGTACTCGATTTTACGTAATTTATTTCGTTTCATCCGCATTTTATCAAATCCGAATCAACCATCTTATGAATCCATTAACATATACTAATGTCATACAATATGGAAATCATAAGGAATATTATACAAAAATTGCGGATCTCACAAAATAAACTTGAAACGAGAAGAATGTGATCAAAATGGGATATGAGTAGTATAGTAAAATGGAAGGAAAGATTTACATAAGTGTATAATTCCATTCGAGTAATATCGTATATATTTGGTCATACAAAGATACTACACAAGTTTTAATGTGTATGTAGTGAGGATAAATCCCATTTTCAAGTCTCAAAGATGAATGAATGAGGAAATGATCATGGTAGTAAATTAAGGGTGTTTGGTAAGAGTTGTTGCAGAAAAACTGCAGGAAATCTGGAATTTGTGAAGGCCAGATCGATCTCATAGGATGAGAGATCGATCTGGGAGAGCCAGAATGCTCTTATTTGAGAAATGGAAGGGGACAGATCGATCTCCAAAGGAAGCAGATCGATCTCCTTAGCTCTCGGGTTGGAAGCAGATCGATCTCCCATAAGACCAGATCGATCTCCTTAAGCTTCTGTTTGACAGCAGATCGATCTCCAGTCTCGACAGATCGATCTCCTACCTTTAAAACGTCTCAGAAGAGAGGGATTTTTGAGGAACAGATCGATCTCCACCCAAGGAAGATCGATCTCATCAAGTCAAACCTATAAATGGGAGCAGTTGGATCATCAGAAATTCAGGACAAACATTTCCATTTCACTTCAACTCAAAGAAATCTAGTTTCTCACTCCTAAATCCAGCCATTTTCAGTGAGATTTAAGGAGAGGCTATTAGAGACAAAGTTGTTCACATCAAAGAGAAGAACAACATAGTCTAGAGGCATTTTCCCATTTGAAGGATTGAAGGAATAGAGGGCAATCCTAATTGGAGCAAGAGGAAATCCAATGAGGTAAGTTCTAATGCACAAATCCAAGTACATTGGTTTAGTTAATGATTATAAAGATATTTGGGTGTGCATATTATGGATAGAACTACCTAGGATGGTATGAAATGCATATAGCTTAGAAAGAGTCAAGTGTGAGAAAGTGGAATGTGGGAGTATTTTTGATGAATGGGATATCTTGAGTGGATGAGTATGTTGTGGAAATGGTTTGGAAATGTTGATATTAGGATAAATTGGGAGATTTACCGCAAAGGGTAAAAATGGGTAATTAAGGCATTGGATAAATGCTTACTTGAATAAGAGTTAGAAACATTGACTCAAATGTTGATGGATGAATTTCAGTTTCGGATGATACGCCGGAGCAAGTCAAGATGAGAACGCAAGAAGCATAAAGGCGGATAGTTGCACACAAGTAAAACGAGGTAAGGGACTGTGTGTTAGCTATAGAGATGTTCGTACGTAATTACAGCAATTTCGTAGATATATTGCTAGGACTAGTACGATATTATAAGTTTATGAAATGATGTGGAAGTATGAAAAGTACTATGATGTATATATATGTATTGAGAAATGGGATAGGGTAAGGAAATAGCATGATATGCATGTTTTCAATGAAATTCTCAATTTTACATTGTTATGGATGATTGAGAAATGTTGATGATAGGTTGGCTAATTTTACATGTTTTGGCATGAAAAGGCATGCTATGTGAATAAACGTGTTTTGAGTTTTAAAAAGAGAAAATAGCCATCTATCAGTTTTGAGATGAGATTTGGTGTTGAAGCGTTAGCTCACACCCGGTTTAAAGCCTTGATGTACCGTGCGGGAGTTTTAACTCGCACGGAGGTTTTGAGAAAGTGCGAGAACTATGCTCGTACCTGTTTTGTTGAGTTAAGGTAAACCTGGGGGTCTGGGACCCAAGGGGATACCAGCCGACGGCCAATTGAACGGGCTGGGCCTTAACGATAGATCGTACCGCGCTGGAGCTTTGCGTTGACTGTGTGTCACGCTGCTTGCTCGCCTGGTATATGAGACATGGTTTAAGGATAAAAAGTCCATCGGAGTTGGAGTATGGACTTGGGTCCACGGTTGTACGTAGAATAGTGCAGTCACCCGTTGGTATACTATGTACCGTGCTGGGTGCACGTGAGTACGAGTATCGCGTAGATGACACACGACGTATCTTCACCGTGAGTATACGAGGAGATGAGGTGGATTGAGATGAGCCGGAGGTAGGACTGACCCATCCCCCTTCAGGCGAAGTGATACCCTGTGCACCCCCGATCAGTGAGGCCTGGGATCACTGACTGTGGCCATAAGTCGTGGATATTTGATTGCCTAAAATTCCATGCCTGTCTCAGAGAATCGAGAAACAGAGACAATCTCAGAAAAGAAAGAGACTTGCGAGAAAGAATGATTTGAGAAGTGAAAGAGATTTCATGTTTTAATAAATCTCCGATTTCACATTCGTGCCATGAGGGCACTATTTATGAGCATGTTTTAAATGGAAGTTTGACATTTGATTTACACGAAAATGCTCTTGAGAAATATGTATTTAAATGCATTGTTCGTATGATATTTCCATTTGTAACGAAAACATGGTTTTGGTTTATGCATGCATGGGCTATGTAGGTAGTACGATATCTACCTGCTAGCATACATTTTCTTACTGAGCCGTGGTTTGCTCATCCCACTATTTTTCCCCCTCCAGGTACTGAGAAGTAAGAGAGCGGTGGTCTCTAAGTCTTTTGTGTTGAACAGCTCCCACAATCCGCAAAGGTATAAGATTTGTGTACACGAGTATTTTGTATCTAATATATTGTATCGCACAGTTATATCTTGGAATTGTAATCAGTATTATGGGGATGATATGTAAACACTTGGTATTTATACAATTAATTTTGTGTATTTACACACACACCTGGGAGTGTGAATTAAAGTTTTAAATATTCCGCTGTAAATAAATAAATTTTTAGTAATTGCATCTTCTCACAGCCCAACCGTAGTTGAGAATGTATGGATAGAAGGGTTCCCGAAAACGGGGCATGACAGGCTTGGTATCAGAGCTTGGTTGGTCTGATGTGAGTTGATGCTTAGGACTAAGAAAACATACATCCCCAAGTTACTGTGCGATATTTAGATACAAATGTGTATACGGAGCTGGTAGTGAATTAAATGTTTGTTATAACGCAGGAAAGTTATCAGGCTAGTGAGTTATGCCTGAGAGACACCGCAAGAGGGGAGAGAGCTCGAGGGCTCGAGGGCAAAATGACAGGACTGAGAGGCACAGTAGATCATCCTCTAGTTATGAGCCCCAGGAACAGATAGAGGCTTCTGATCCTCGAATCACTCGATTGGAGGAAGACATGCGCACGATGATGACCATGATGGGTCAGATCATGGCTAGGTTTGAGGGTACACCTGGTACAGCGGGACAGGCTGCACCGAATCCCCCAGCAGCTGCACCTGAACCTGAGAATGTTGCACCTGCGCAAGCTGAACCGGCTAGGCCACGGGAACCTCATATTCGACCGGTACCTCCTCCAGTAGCCCCACATCAGCATGATGATGATTTGGGGTATGGATATGAGTGTGATATGGAAAGATTGAGGCACTTTATGGACTTTAAGCCTCCTTCATTTAGCGGGGTAAAGGATCCGACGGTGGCTGAAGACTGGATCAGTCAAATGGAGAAGTTATTCGACTTCTGTAGATGTTCAGCTACGGAGAGAGTAGCGCTTGCGGCCTTTGTATTGAGAGGCGAAGCAGAGCACTGGTGGAAGTCCGTCAGGCCGATGTTAAGAGCTCAAGGAATGGTTATCACGTGGGATATGTTCTTGGACGTTTTCAGAGAGCAATACATCCCAGATACTGCTCGACGGAGACTACAGATGGAATTTCTGAATCTGACTCAAGAGAATCGAACAGTTGATGAGTACGAGTCACGATTCACTTCACTGGGTCGATATGATCCGGACTCGATCAGGAGTGAAGCTGTCAGAGTCCGTAGATTTGTGGATGGACTGAGGCCTTCGATCCGAGCGAAGTTGGCCCCATTTGATGTCGCTACATATAGAGAGGCTGTGCGACGGGCCCAGTTATGCGAGCAAGATCATGACTTGCAGATTTCTGAATTTAGTTGGGGTAAGGACAAGGGTCCGAGGAAGCTGGGAGATGGCAAGAGTGCCAAATTTGGTCGAAAATTCATGAGTAAATGTCGGAGAGAAGTAGATGAGTTCCAGAAGAAGGTTGTTAGACCTTTTATGCCTTCGACTCAGACACCAGCCAGGGGAATAGTGATTGGTGGACCCCGACCGACTACAGATCAGTGTAGGCTATGCGGTCGATACCATGGTGGTAGGCCATGTTATCTTCAGGGTACCCGATGCTTCAGATGTGGTAAATTTGGACATTATGCCAGAGAGTGCCCGGAGATAGTTGAGGCAGTTCCACAAAGGGGTAAAGAGCCAGAGAGGGTTCCTACAGTTGCACCTCCTGCAAGGAAGAAAGCCTCGGCTGAAGAAAAGGGAAAACAAGTTGTGGGTCAAGGCAGGGTGCATGCGATAGACCAGGCATCGGCTGATACCTCTTCTGAAGTGATAAAAGGTACAATCTTGATTTTCAATCTAGAGGTTATAGCTTTGTTTGATTCTGGAGCTACGCATTCCTTCATATCACCTGCATGTGCATCTAAGTTAAAAGGTTTTGTAGAGCCCACATACTTGAATAGGACCTTACTGATAAGTACTCCCATGAGAGTTAGCCAATTAGTTGAACAAGTGTATGAAGATTGTAAAGTGAGGGTGGGAGATAAGTGCATGACAGCCAACTTGATTTTGTTGAATATGTATGACATTGATGTAATTTTGGGAATGGATTGGTTAGCCGCCAATCATGCTGTCATAGACTGTCGTTCTAAGTCTATTAAGTTTTCTCTACCTGAAGAATGTGTTGTAAAACTTTAAGAGAAGAAATGAAATCTTAAATTTGTATGAGGTAAAGTACTTTGGTATAAATGGCTTGAGTGTTGTTTTGAAGGTTTTGTTGCTTATGTGGTGGATTTGAACAAAGTACATCCGGGTATGGAGGACATCTCAGTGGTCAGAGAATTCCCTGATGTCTTTCCAGACGATCTACCAGGATTGCCACCTGATAGAGAAACGGAATTCGGTATAGACTTGACGCCTGGAACCGAACCAATATCTAAGTCACCATATAGGATGGCCCCAATTGAGTTAGAGGAATTAAGGAAACAGCTGCAAGAGTTGTTAGAGAAGGGGTTCATAAGACCGAGCGTCTCGCCATGGGGAGCCCCGGTATTATTTGTGAAGAAGAGAGATGGGAGCCTCAGGTTGTGCATTGACTATCAAATGTTAAACAAGGCTACCATCAAGAACAAGTACCCCTTACCACGCATTGATGATTTACTGGATCAACTTCGGGGAGCACAGATCTTCTCCAAGATAGATCTGAGGTCTGGGTATCATCAATTGAAGATTCGGAAGGAGGATGTGCCCAAGACAGCATTTCGTACCCGCTATGGCCATTACGAATTTTTAGTGATGCCTTTTGGGTTGACCAATACGCCGACAGCTTTTATGGCTCTAATGAATGAAGTATTCAAGCCATACCTGGACCAATTCGTAATTATTTTCATTGATGACATATTGGTGTATTCAAGGTCCAGAGAAGAGCATGAGCAGCACTTAAGGATTATTTTGCAAACCCTCCGAGAGAAAAGGTTATATGCCAAGCTTAACAAATGTGACTTTTGGCTAGAACAGATTTCTTTTCTAGGCCATGTTATATCGAAGGATGGGGTGTCAGTAGATCCATCCAAGATTGAGGCAGTTGTTCAATGGGAACAACCTAAGACAGTCACAGAGATCAGAAGTTTTCTGGGATTGGCTGGTTACTACAGAAGATTTGTATAAGGTTTCTCTAGATTAGCTGCTCCATTGACACGTCTTACGAGGAAGAGTGTGGAGTTTTCATGGGACGAAGCTTGTGAGAGAAGTTTTCAGGAACTTAAGCGCAGATTAACTACCGCGCCAGTTCTTGTCATCCCTAACAGTTCAGGGAATTACTCGGTGTATACTGATGCTTCGCATCAAGGACTAGGCTGTGTTTTGATGCAAGATGGAAGGGTAGTAGCTTATGGATCTAGACAGCTGAAGGATCATGAGAAGAACTACCCCACTCACGATTTGGAATTAGCGGCCGTAGTGTTTGTGTTGAAGATATGGCGCCACTACTTATATGGTGAGAGATTTCAGATCTTTACGGATCATAAGAGTCTGAAATATCTATTCTCACAAAAGGAGTTAAACATGAGACAGAGGAGGTGGTTGGAACTCCTCAAGGACTATGATTGTGAGATCTTGTACCACCCGGGGAAGGCAAACGTGGTTGCCGATGCATTGAGTCGGAAGAGTCTCGGGTTGGTATCACATATGATGGTTAGAGAGCACGAGTTGTTGGAATAATTCACGAACCTTAGTCTGGATATGACCCTACCTGAGATTGGCAGCTATGGGATCATTGCTAGCTTGAGATTAGAACCGGAGTTGATTGAGAGAATCCGACAATCTCAGCAAATCGATCAATGGTGTATTGTCATGATTAGCCAAATCCGGAAAGGGAAGGGTGCAGATTTTATATTGAGTCCAGATGGAATACTAAGGTTTGGAGATAGAATATGTGTTCCTAAGGATTTAGAGCTGAGAAAGCTGATCTTATCAGAGGCACACTCGTCGAGATACACGATACACCCGGGGAGTGGTAAGATGTATCAAAACCTCCGAAAAGTATATTGGTGGTCTGGAATGAAGAGAGACATAGCGAAGTATGTCGCTAGATGTCTCATTTGTCAGCAAGTAAAAGTCGAACATCAGAAACCAGGAGGATTATTACAACCTCTATCGATACCAACATGGAAGTGGGAGCATGTCACCATGGATTTTGTGATGGGGTTACAGAGAACCCGTAAGAACCATGATGCGATATGGGTGATAGTAGATCGGTTAACGAAATCGGCACATTTCTTAGCCATGATATCTACAGATACATTGAGTGCACTGGCGAATCTGTATGTGCGAGAAATAGTGAGATTGCATGGAGTCCCAGTGAGTGTTGTTTCGGATAGGGATGCCCGCTTCACTTCCCACTTTTGGGGACATTTCCAGGAAGCGATGGGGACCCAGTTGAGTTTTAGCACCGCTTTTCATCCTCAGACAGATGGTCAGTCAGAGAGGACTATACAGACCCTGGAGGATATGTTGAGAGCGTGTGTGCTGGATTTTAGAGGCTCATGGGACGATCACTTGCCATTGATTGAGTTCGCCTACAATAACAGTCATCACTCAAGTATTGGTATGGCCCCTTATGAGGCACTATACGGTCGTAGATGCCGATCGCCCATTGGTTGGGAAGAAGTTGGTGACAGACAATTGCTCGCCCCCGATTTGGTTAAGCAAGCCTCCGAGGATGTTCAGATAATATGCGAGAGGCTACGAACAGCTCAAAGTCGACAAAAGAGCTATGCTGACAGGAGACGGAGACCACTTGAGTTTGATGTTGGCGAGTCTGTATTTTTGAAAGTATCTCCTTCTAAGGGAATAATGAGGTTTGGGAAGAAAGGAAAATTAAGTCCTCGTTACATTGGTCCCTTCGAAATTTTGGATAGAGTGGGAGAAGGAGCATATAGGCTAGCCTTACCACCTGAGCTAGCAGAAGTCCACAATGTCTTCCACGTTTCTATGCTTCGGAAGTACTACCCGGATCCGACACATGTAATTAGCTATGAGCCGTTGGAGCTCAAGAAAGATATGTCGTATGTCGAGAGACCGATCAGGGTATTGGACAGGAAAGAGAAGGTGTTGCGGAACAAGACGATTTCATTGGTTAAGGTTTTGTGGCAACATCACACTGTGGAAGAGGCCACATGGGAACTGGAAAGTTTGATGCGGGAAAAGTATCCCGAGTTATTCACAGATTGAATTGGTTCTAATTTGGAGGACCAAATTCTTTAAGTGGGGGAGAATGTGAGACCCCGTACATGTATAGCTATGTATATAGGAACATGGGAATGTAAATAGAATCATAAGTAAGATGACGTATTGTAATGTGAAGTGTATGCAATGTAAGTTCATAAGATTATGTACGCACTTGTAGTAAGAATTGTGATTATACGTACAAGTTGCATTATGAGTGAGTAGGAGGAAATAAACTTGAAACGAGAAGAATGTGATCAAAATGGGATATGAGTAGTATAGTAAAATGGAAGGAAAGATTTACATAAGTGTATAATTCCATTTGAGTAATATCGTATATATTTGGTCATACAAAGATCCTACACAAGTTTTAATGTGTATGTAGTGAGGATAAATCCCATTTTCAAGTCTCAAAGATGAATGAATGAGGAAATGATCATGGTAGTAAATTAAGGGTGTTTGGTAAGAGTTGTTGCAGAAAAACTGCAGGAAATCTGGAATTTGTGAAGGCCAGATCGATCTCATAGGATGAGAGATCGATCTGGGAGAGCCAGAATGCTCTTATTTGAGAAATGGAAGGGGACAGATCGATCTCCAAAGGAAGCAGATCGATCTCCTTAGCTCTCGGGTTGGAAGCAGATCGATCTCCCATAAGACCAGATCGATCTCCTTAAGCTTCTGTTTGACAGCAGATCGATCTCCAGTCTCGACAGATCGATCTCCTACCTTTAAAACGTCTCAGAAGAGAGGGATTTTTGAGGAACAGATCGATCTCCACCCAAGGAAGATCGATCTCATCAAGTCAAACCTATAAATGGGAGCAGTTGGATCATCAGAAATTCGGGACAAACATTTCCATTTCACTTCAACTCAAAGAAATCTAGTTTCTCACTCCTAAATCCAGCCATTTTCAGTGAGATTTAAGGAGAGGCTATTAGAGACAAAGTTGTTCACATAAAAGAGAAGAACAACATAGTCTAGAGGCATTTTCCCATTTGAAGGATTGAAGGAATAGAGGGCAATCCTAATTGGAGCAAGAGGAAATCCAATGAGGTAAGTTCTAATGCACAAATCCAAGTACATTGGTTTAGTTAATGATTATAAAGATATTTGGGTGTGCATATTATGGATAGAACTACCTAGGATGGTATGAAATGCATATAGCTTAGAAAGAGTCAAGTGTGAGAAAGTGGAATGTGGGAGTATTTTTGATGAATGGGATATCTTGAGTGGATGAGTATGTTGTGGAAATGGTTTGGAAATGTTGATATTAGGATAAATTGGGAGATTTACCACAAAGGGTAAAAATGGGTAATTAAGGCATTGGATAAATGCTTACTTGAATAAGAGTTAGAAACATTGACTCAAATGTTGATGGATGAATTTCAGTTTCGGATGATACGCCGGAGCAAGTCAAGATGAGAACGCAAGAAGCATAAAGGCGGATAGTTGCACACAAGTAAAACGAGGTAAGGGACTGTGTGTTAGCTATAGAGATGTTCGTACGTAATTACAGCAATTTCGTAGATATATTGCTAGGACTAGTACGATATTATAAGTTTATGAAATGATGTGGAAGTATGAAAAGTACTATGATGTATATATATGTATTGAGAAATGGGATAGGGTAAGGAAATAGCATGATATGCATGTTTTCAATGAAATTCTCAATTTTACATTGTTATGGATGATTGAGAAATGTTGATGATAGGTTGGCTAATTTTACATGTTTTGGCATGAAAAGGCATGCTATGTGAATAAACGTGTTTTGAGTTTTAAAAAGAGAAAATAGCCATCTATCAGTTTTGAGATGAGATTTGGTGTTGAAGCGTTAGCTCACACCCGGTTTAAAGCCTTGATGTACCGTGCGGGAGTTTTAACTCGCACGGAGGTTTTGAGAAAGTGCGAGAACTATGCTCGTACCTGTTTTGTTGAGTTAAGGTAAACCTGGGGGTCTGGGACCCAAGGGGATACCAGCCGACGGCCAATTGAACGGGCTGGGCCTTAACGATAGATCGTACCGCGCTGGAGCTTTGCGTTGACTGTGTGTCATGCTGCTTGCTCGCCTGGTATATGAGACATGGTTTAAGAATAAAAAGTCCATCGGAGTTGGAGTATGGACTTGGGTCCACGGTTGTACGTAGAATAGTGCAGTCACCCGTTGGTATACTATGTACCGTGCTGGGTGCACGTGAGTACGAGTATCGCGTAGATGACACACGACGTATCTTCACCGTGAGTATACGAGGAGATGAGGTGGATTGAGATGAGCCGGAGGTAGGACTGACCCATCCCCCTTCAGGCGAAGTGATACCCTGTGCACACCCGATCAGTGAGGCCTGGGATCACTGACTGTGGCCATAAGTCGTGGATATTTGATTGCCTAAAATTCCATGCCTGTCTCAGAGAATCGAGAAACAGAGACAATCTCAGAAAAGAAAGAGACTTGCGAGAAAGAATGATTTGAGAAGTGAAAGAGATTTCATGTTTTAATAAATCTCCGATTTCACATTCGTGCCATGAGGGCACTATTTATGAGCATGTTTTAAATGGAAGTTTGACATTTGATTTACACGAAAATGCTCTTGAGAAATATGTATTTAAATGCATTGTTCGTATGATATTTCCATTTGTAACGAAAACATGGTTTTGGTTTATGCATGCATGGGCTATGTAGGTAGTACGATATCTACCTGCTAGCATACATTTCCTTACTGAGCCGTGGTTTGCTCATCCCACTATTTTTCCCCCTCCAGGTACTGAGAAGTAAGAGAGCGGTGGTCTCTAAGTCTTTTGTGTTCAACAGCTCCCACAATCCGCAAAGGTCTAAGATTTGTGTACACGAGTATTTTGTATCTAATATATTGTATCGCACAGTTATATCTTGGAATTGTAATTAGTATTATGGGGATGATATGTAAACACTTGGTATTTATACAATTAATTTTGTGTATTTACACACACACCTGGGAGTGTGAATTAAAGTTTTAAATATTCCGCTGTAAATAAATAAATTTTTAGTAATTGCATCTTCTCACAGCCCAACCGTAGTTGAGAATGTATGGATAGAAGGGTTCCCAAAAACGGGGCATGACAGCTACCTCTAGCAGTCCGCAGAATTCCCTTACCTTATTTTCCTGTCGAGTCTGACCTTTTCCTTTGTTGTCTCGTCGCGCAGTCCGATATGCTCCCAATCAAATGCCCGGAACTGCGTATTAATATTCCTCAGGTAAGATATTATACAATTTAATTGTATTTAATATTTTCTGGGCTTAATTTAAATCATTGGGCCCATTTACCCCTATTGGGCCCGATTGCACCTTAATAGGCCTTAATCGGCCTTAAGCCCGTTTTCCACTTAAATTTTCGCTTTATCGAGGCCTATTGGGCTCATTGGGCCCACTAATAATTTATTGGGCCTCGTTCTAATTCTTAAATAGTTAAATCAATTATTTACGACAATTTATCTAAATTTCCATAATTTAATTCAATTTATGCGGAAATCAAATCAATATCACGCATAACGAGGTAATTATCGTAAATAAGGGTTACTTACCCGAGATTCCATGCTAGTCCACAAATCGAGGCTATCTCGAGCTCTCGTTGGATGCCAATTGTCGAGCTACATAATTTCACAATTTTTTGGGTAAGTTTTCGGTCCAAAATTAATTAAATTAAATACTCCAAAATTTAAATCGGGTCAATTTCGACCACTACTGACTTACCCGAAGCTCGATTGCATCACAGGAATTTTCTCCAATTTTTTTCTCTTTTTCTTTTTCCCTTTTTTCTCCTTTTTTCCTCTCTTTTTGGCTGAACCGGTTCAGTCCGGTTCGGACCGGTTCAGACCGCCGGTTCTCTCCGGTTCGACCGGTTCACCGCCGGTTCACCGCCTTGCCGGCCGGTTCTCCGTCGGCTTCCACCTCCAGTGGCTCCGCAAGGTTGTCCGCACCTCGAATCTGGCCTCGGCTTCGTCCAAGGCCGCCGGAAAGTCGCCGGTCCGGCTGTTCTCCTCTTCGCCGTCGGTGGTTCCCCCTTTTTCCGTCGATTCCTGCGCCGTCCGTCGGTTTCGCCAGCCATGGCCACCACCGATCGCATCGTCTGGGCCTAGGGAGTCCTCGGCTGGGGGTGGGGTCGGCCAGATCGGCGCCGTTCGCCGCCGATCGGAGCTCTTTCTCCCGCGGCTTCTCTCCCCCGATCCGCCGGATTTCGGCGTCGGTAGGCTGCACCGCCGGTACCATCTTGCTCGCCAGGCGTCGCTCTACGTTTTTCGACCTTCGCCTGGGCTCAACGGTAGCCGGTGGCTCGCCGGTCTCCCTCCCCGTTTTCGGCTTTCGTTTTCATTTTCTCTCTCCCCGATTTTCATTTTCTGATTTCTTTTTTTTTTAATTCTTCTCTTCTTTTTTTTTCATTTATTTTATCAATTATTATTATTATTATTATAATTTATTTAATTATTATACTATTCATTAAAAAAACTCTAAATACCCAAAATATCTTCTAAAATTATTATTTAATTCTAAATTCTTTTATTTAATTTTTATTTAATTTATTTATTATATTTTAATCCTTCTTCGGGTATAATTTCTCCGTATTTTTCAGGATATTGTCCCGAGTGACTTTTCGGTATATTTTTCGATTATTTTCGGGATTATTTTTTTTTCGTACTAAAAATTTCAATTAATCCCGATTAATTCCAATAAATTAATATCTTGATCAATTTAACCCAAAATAAATTTATTTCATCTTTATTGACCAAGATTTCTCAAATCCATATTTTTAATTAAATTTTCTTATCGAAATTATACCGACCTTTGGTCTTTTGACCATTTTACCCTTGAACGTGTTCGGGTTTAATTTAACCCGACTCCCTTTCACGAATACTCATTCATTTCATATTTTTAATTAAATTCGGGTCTTACACAAGGTGAATGATGGTGGTGTCGAAAAAGATGGAGAGGAGGAGGATGTCGAAACCAGTGAGGTAGAAACCGAGAAGGAGGAAGAAGAGAAGAAGGAAGAAGAAGGAAGGGGAATTTAGCACGAAGACGCCAAATTCAAATAGAGAAGGAAAAAAAGGAATGTTTGAATATTTATATTTATATATATATAATATTATATATATAAATATATTTGGAAATGGAGAAAGTGGCACAAGGAAAATTGGAAATCCGAGAAAAGAATTTTGAGGAGGAAAATTTACAGAGAGGGTCAGATCCACTGACTCTAGACGCGAAAGTATTTTGAACTAAGAGCATACACCGAGGTAAGGAAAATTATAGTGTGCTATAGAGATGAATGCACGTATTTTCTGATGATTTTTGTAGATAAGTATTTTAGGAAATATATTTATTTATGCTATAGAAAATTACTTGTGAACCGTCGAAATTATACTGCGTATATTTGCTATGTTTTTGGAGACTACGAACCTTAGGATGAAATTTTGAGATACCTGGATGTAGAAAATCCCTAGGAAAATTTTACTGCCTGAAATTTAGAAAGAAATTTTAAGGAACCTTGAAATCTGCCCCAATTTTTAGGAAATAGCCCTATTTAGTGTATTTAGATAACTATTACAATATTTTTAAAATTATCGCGGAAAAACTTAATATTTTGGATTTGCACCAGAGACTATGTTTTATGGATTTTTAGCTGAAAACGGCAAGATCAACCCCTTTTAATCTATTTTACATGTTAAAACAAAATTTAAGAATTTTAAAAATAAAACCTTTGACAGTCAGACATGTATTGCTGTGTAATCTTGCATGAAGCTGTCTGCATGAGATTTTGAGATGTTTAAAGGACAAAACTGTGTCAGTCAGTTGTGTATTGCTGTGTGATCTTACACGAACCTGCTCGCATGAGATTTTAAGTGATTTGATAAAATCATGCCAGCTGGTCGTGTATTGCTGTGTGATCTTGCACAGAATCGCTCACACTTGATTTTAAGTGATTTAAAAAGACCGTGCCTGATAGACGTGTATTGCTGTGTGATCTTGCATGTATTTGGTCGCACGTGACTAGAGGCAAAAAGGGCGATGATGAATTACATGGAAATATGAATGATGAATTACATGGAAATGTGAATGATGAAATTATACGAAAATTTGAATGCTGTCGAGGTCTATGGAGTACAATGTATTGTGATGTGTGCATGTGAGTACGCTGTACCGTGTTATTGCGAAATAGTGAAATGAGTAAGCCGATTGGGTAGTTGACCACTCCCACGACACTTGACATCCTGGCACACGTGATCAATGATTGCCCGGAGTCATTTACATTAATCAATTATCCTATTGATTGATTTTTTATGATGAATATTCCGCCATGCCTCACTTATTTGATTTATCTGAATTAAGTTTGATGAAAGTGAATTTCTAAAATGAAATGAGTTTTATTTTACTTCATTTGATTTAATTGATATTTTGCAGTAATGTTTTCTGTGATAGCCATACAGTGAGAAAATGGTAATTTTTTTATACCAATACTATGAGAAAATAGTAATTTTCACTATACTACACTGAACTGTATAGTATTCCTTCAAGCCCGTAGTTTGTAGATAGTGTTTTTATCTACCTGTCGCTTGATTTTTCTTACTAAGCATGTTGAGCTCACCCCTTATTTTACTCCACAGAGCCTCGTCGATAGCTGGGAGTGTTTGTAAGTCAAATGAATATACACAGTCAAGTGTCAGCGAAGGACTCCTCAGTACTAAAGGTATACCCGGCATAGACATTTATATTGTATCTAGATGTTGCAAGTACAGTAATGTATAGAGAAATGTGTTTGGGGAATTGTGAACATGAAAGAACAATTATGATGATCAATTTTGTTTAAATTTGTCACACAAAAAATGAAATCTAGTACTTGCGTTTACGGTTTCTAATATGATATCGACTCGTAGCCCAACCAGTAAAAGTACGAATAAAATGGGTCGTTACAAAACATTTTACCTTTTTTATTAAAGTGGTGATTATTCAATTAAAAGATTAGGTACATTATATTAATGTATGTTTTTTGTTACTATCTAATACAATTAGGTCTCAAAAGCAGAAGCCCAATAAGTCTAAAAACTTAGGTCTTGGAGTTCAAGATTACCAAGGACGGCCAAAGAATGCCTTGGTTCCCCTAAAATGAGGAATATGGGGTGAGCGGGTGCAAAAGTACCCATTCACCCACTAAATAGTATAGTAACAAGAAGTAGCTCTCATTTATACAAATAACTGCACACTTATACCTACCTTGCACATGAGAGATGTAGGTTGCATATAGAAGAGAATCATTTCCTATAAAATTAAACAGCACACAAAAGTAAAGATATGAACACAATTTACACTCATGTACTCTTTTGATTTATACTTAAGCATTGGAACAAGTTCTACTCGGAACAATCTTAATAGACTTTTCTTTTACGGGATGATCCAATAAGGAAGAAGAATTTGATCACCAGTAAACGAGCTGATAACCTTTTCGGTATCAACACTTTGGGGCCATTTGTGAGAATCTTAAAAAAGAAGAAGCCTCTCAAGCTCCCATACAAACCAGCAAGTATCAACCCCAACAAATGTACAAATGCCCTCAATTCCTATAATTGTCGTGGTAAACTCCATACTCTCAACCGATGTACCATCATTTCAACCCCAAAATTTTGTTTCCCATTCGCGGCATAGCAACTCTTACTTTTCATAACCCATTCACTCACACTTAATGTAAGACTCGTAAATTTCTATGTAACGTTTATAATTATTAAATGTACAGACAAGTTACACTACATATGAATTACAAGAAATGGATGTTTGTAAGTTCTAAGTGTGACTAAATCGCAAAATGAGTATAGAATCAATTAGATGGAAGTTTAACTTAGAACATTTGGGAAAATTACAGCTAGAATGCTGCAGGAAGCATGCCAGATCGATCCCATGCAAGAAGAGATCGATCTCATAGCCTGGAAAACACAATGCCAAGCATTTTGCAAGAGGTAGATCGATCCCTCACTCAAGTAGATCGATCTCATGCTGTCTCGAGTTAGACCAGATTTTCTCCCTCCTTAGGCAGATTGTAAGACCCAATTTTAATTAAAACACGAAATGAAAAATACAAAAGGATTGAAATGGTATTCCCGAACGCGTGCAAGGGTAAAACGGTCAAAAGACCAAAATTCGGTATTAATCGGGAGGAGAAAAATTTAATTAAAAATAAGGGATTGAGAAATCTTGATCAATAACGAAGAAATAATTAAATTTCGGGTTAAATTGATCAATATATGAATTTATTGGAATAAACTAAAATATTCACTTCGAAAAATAATCCCGAAAATAGTCAAAAAATATACCGAAAAGCCAAAATAAGACCGAGAATTTCATTTATAGATTAAATGAATTAAATAAGAATTTTTTTAGATATTTTGGCAAAAATAATAATATAATATTGATTAAAATAATAATAATAATAAATAAATAAATAAATAACAGAAAATTCACGAAAAATGCGAATTGAAAACGAAAACGAAGGCAAAAAAAAAAAACGAGGAGCCCTCTGCTCACAGGTGGAGCAACCGACGGCGGCCAGGCAAGGTCGACGAAGGGCAGCCCGACGAGAGCCGAGCCACCACCGGCCTAAAGGACTGGTGAATGGCGACGATGGACGGTGAGAGAGGAGAAAAAGAAGAGAACTGAGAGGGAGAAAGGTGTTTCCCGACGATCGACGCCGATTCGAGGCCAGCCACCACTAGCCGAGCGTCCCCAGGCATAGGCGGCTCGATCTGTGGAAGTACCGGTGGGTACAACAACGGCCAACGCCGAAAACGAGGGAAGAAAAGAGAAAGCCACCGGCGGAGAGGATAGACCAGCTGGACCGGCCACTTTTCGACGACCTCGGACGAAATCGAGACCAGATCCGAGCTGCGGACGGCCCCGCGGAGCTGCTGGCGGTAGAAACCGGAGGAGAACCGGTCGACGAGGCACTGAACCGGCCGAACCAAACTGAACTGATGGTCTGAACCGGGTTGAACCAGACCAAACCGGTTCAGCCAAAAAGAAAAGAAAAGAAAGAGCAAAAAGGGAAAAAATAAAAGAGGAAAATTTGGAAAAAAATTCCAGTGATGCAATCGAGCTACGGGTAAGTCGGTAAGCGGTCGAATTGATCGATTTAAATTTCAGAATATTTAATTTGATTAATATTCGACTGAAAATTTACCCGTAAAAATATTAAATTGTGTAGCTCGATAATTGACGTCAAACGAGGACTCGAGTTAGTCTCGATTTACATACTATCATGAAATCTCGGGTAAGTAACCCTTATTTACGATAATATTGCATCGATATACGTGTTAGAATTTACTGCATAAATTACAGATTTAAATTTCGCATTAAATGAATTAAATTCTGAAAATTAAGATAAATTGTCGTAAATAATTCATTAAGTGATTCGAAAGTTTAGAATGAGGCTCAATAAATACTAATGGGCCCAATGAGCCCAATAGGCCTCGATAATGTGACTAATAAGTGAAAAAACAGGCTTAAGGCCGATTAAGGCCCATTATGGTGCAATCGGGCCCAATATGGGTAAACGGGCCCAATGATTTAAATTAAGCCCAGAAAATATGAAATACAATTAATTGTATTGTATATTGACCTAATATATATTATACGCAGTTCTAAAAATTTGATTGAGAGCAAATCGGACTGCATGACGAGACATCAGTGGAAAGGTCAGACTGTACAGAAAATGAGGTAAGGGAATTGTGTGAGTAGCTAGAGGTAGCTACGCGTATTTTAATAGCTTTTATGTACACTGAATAGGTATGTATACCCTGATTATGTATAAAGGTCTTAAAAATGGTTTAAAGATTTTAAGGACTCGGAATAGGTAAAAGTCTATTTTACCCCTATTGAGGGAAGTTCACCTAAGGATGGTGAAAGCATGACATGCATGAAATGTATGATTTAAGGAAATTTTTGGTTTAAAGAATTTTATTGGTTTTCAGTAAAGCAAATCGGTAGATTGGCCAATAATTGCATAAATTTCACAAGATAACACTACGTAGTTGTTATTGATATTTAAATGAAATTTCTTTGGAAAAAGGTCAACTATCAAGTTTATATGGAAACAGATAGTGCTGGCATATAGATCACACTATAGTTGCGTTTGTGAGTGTGCATAAATGTGCTTGAGTGGTTGCTCGCACCGACTTGTGTGACATCATATGCATGACATGTGCTAGAGCGGTTGGTCGCACTAATTTTTTCTATTGTGAATTGCATGAGAGGTGTTGGAGCCTAGCTCGCACTCTGTTTTTGACTGTTTTGACGGTTTTGACTGTTTTGACTGAATATGCATAAAAAAGGTTTGAAATGCATGAGAGATGCTGGAGCTTAGCTCGCATCCAGTTTTGATATGATAATTGCATAAAAGCCGTGCTGGAGTGTAACTCGCACGAGATTTGATTTAATTATGCATAAAGCCGTGCTGGAGTGTAACTCGCACGAGATTTGATTTATTTGAGCACTCATTCGTGTTGGAGCGTTACTTGCACGAAGTTTTATATTATTTTATAATTCATTTTAAAGTCATACTGGAGTTTTTTCTCATACGAGGTTTTCACTAAGTTTTTATACATATTCGTACTAGAGTATTGCTCGTACGTAGATTTTACTTGAATTTATAATTATTTTAAGTCGTACTGGAGCGCTGCTCGTACGCAGATTTCATTGATTTCAATGAAACCGTGCTAGAGCTTCGCTCACACGAGATTTTTTGATATCATGAGTATGCATGGAGTCGTGCTTGAGCTTCGCTCACACAAGGATTTATATGACATGCATATAGTTGTGTTGGACCCTCCTGTAGACTGTGTGTCATGGTGAGATGATATGCTCACACGTACATACTAAGATAGAGATGATATAGGTGGATAAGACCTATTGCAGGCACCCCTGACTGAGCTTGGGTTCACGGAGTACGTTGTACCGTGTAAGTCACGTGGAGTACGTTGTACCGTGGGGATTGTTGGAGTGGAGTTGCATTAGCCACGAGGCAGTAAGCTTTGCCCTCGCAATCCTGGTGTTATGCTGTTCTGGTGGGTAGGACAACCCACCTCCCGTTTCAGGTGTGATACCCCGTACACTAGGTACCATGCTCCCAGGGATCACGAGGTTATGGTCATAGTCCTATGTTGTTACTGATAGTCACCTACTTGTCTCACATGATATAACTATTGGTCGATAGACCAGTGTAGACCCGAGGGAGGGGTTAGGCCCTCGATTTTATGATTTTCTACTATGCTAATATATGTTTTAGAGGATTTTATGATTTGTGACCCTGAAAGAAGGGTGGTTTTATAATCGAAGTTTTATAATGAATTTTAATGAATTGTTTTATGAGATGATTGACCCGGAAGGGTTAGTTTATACTGCAGTTTTAATGAAATGATTTGAATGCAGTAGCATGATGATGTTTTCCATGCTTTCATTTCAAATTCATGATTTGTCTTACATGACATGAAAGAATGCATGATTTTGATTTAATTCATGCTAAGTATGATTTAATGATGTCACATAAAATGCCTTTGATGTATGAATTATATGATTTCTATACGCACAAATAGTTTTGATAAACTATGTCATGGATATATGCATGATTTTGTGCTTGAGATTTTAATGAAAAGAAATAGATTTTAAGGGCATGGCATTAGAAGCATGTAGATAGTAGAGCTATCTATTTACTTGCATAATTGCCTTACTGAGCGTGTGGTTTGCTCACCCCCTTATTTTTCCATATTTTCAGAGCACTTTCAGTAGTTGTGTGCGGCTGATGACTTGCTTTCTTGGTATCCGATGCTTCCCATCGAGAGACAAGTATACATATTTGTATAGTTTTGTATCTAAATATGTAATGCACAGTACTATAAACAATTATGATGTCGGGGATGTAGAGTTATAAATACCATTGTGTATGTATTTAATTAAAGTCAAAGGATAGTAAACTCTGATATGTGAATATGATTATGGAAATGGAATGGTAAATAGGTGAGAGGTGACTAACACCGAATCATAGCCCAACTGTTTGTAGGATGGTCACGATGAGAGAAAGGTAAGAATTAAATAATAAATGAAAAAGCGAAAAATTTACTCTGATTTTTAGGTAATTTGGGTTGTGATAGGTTTAATGGTATCAGATCCGAGTTGGCCTGATATGGTTCGGCGTTAGTGGTTAAGGAAGTTTACATCCCCATGTACTCTGCGTTGTTTAGATACAATTGTGTATATCGAGATGGAATTGCAGCTAAGAATTTATTTTTGAATGCAAGAATATAGACTCATTAACTGATAGCCGCTATGATAGAGGGGCGAGCACACGAGCTCGAGGCCATAGAGGTAGGCTTAAGAGTCGTACTGAGTCGCCACATGAGACTCGAGATGAGATTGACGTGGAACCTGGTATTGAGTATGCCCCACAGAGTCCGATAGAGAGATCGGACAGAGTTTGAGAGAAAGATCGAACAGAGTCCGACAGAGAGATCGGACAGTATTGAGACACGCTTCGCCAGGTTGGAGCAAAGTGTGGAGAATATTTTGTGAGCAAATTGCTCAGAGTATACTTGGTATATGAGGGCGAGTTGGAGCATTGGTGGATGTCCGCTCGACCCATCTTAAGAGTTAGACATCCAGAATGGATGTGGAAAATAATTCGAGATGTATTCCGATTACAGAATATCCTGGATATTGCTAAAAGGAAATAACAGATGATAGTCTTTACTCTGACTCAGAGGAAGTGGTTGATTAATGAGTATGAAACTCAGTTTATATTCCTGGGCAGATATGACTCGAACACGATGAACAGTGAGAGTCAAGATGTTTGAAAGTTCATGGAAGGGCTCAGATTGTCAATTAGAGTCTGATTGGGCTGTTAGATATCACTACCTATGCCGAGGCAGTGCGTAGACTACAGTTGTATGAATAAGATCATGAGTTGCATGCTTCTGAGATTAGGAAAGGTAGTAGGTGCCGAAATAGAGACAAAAAGAGAACAGAGAATGACATAGATGTCAGAATAGGAAAAAAGTTAGTTTGGTAAAAGATTAGAGCTGATGAGTCATGGGGTAAGATGATTGGTAAGGCCCCAGTGTATTCAATTTCAATACTTTTGAGGGGTATTGTGATTTGAGGACCCCGACCTGCTCCGTAGCTGTGAGAGCAGTGTAACAGTGTAGCAGTGTAGCAGTGTAGCAAGTGTAACAATGTAAGATGTGTGGTAGTTACCACGGAAATAAGATGTTGGACGAGGGCGAGTGTATGCCTTGGACCAGGACACTACTGATGTTTCATCGATGTGGTGGAAGATACCACACTGGTTGTGAATAATGAAGTATTATTTTAATTGATCCTGGTACCACGTATATATTCATACCACCTTCAGTTGCTTATAAGTGAGTGAAAGATGTGAAGCCTGTATCCTTAGATAAGATGATGATAGTTAGTTGATTATCAATAATTGAATATGCGTATAGTGATTGTAAGTTGAAAACAGGAAAAAATGATACGTCAGCTGATTTTATTCAATGGAATATGAATTGCGGTCAAGGATAAGGGGTAGATATATTCATAACCAGTCTATGTGGTCAAGTCTGAGGGTTAATAATAGTATTTCAAAATACTTCCCCGCCTGAAGATTTGACAGCGTCTAGAAGTTCACACATAACCTATAAATTGAAATCGACAGTCGTAATATATACATTTAAAATTTGGGTACCTTTACTGGTACGATAAAGAAATATAGAATTCGATTAATCATGAAGGTTTAAAAATTAAAATTTTATAAAAGATGTTAATATAATAAAAAGGAAATGACGTGGGTTAGTAGCTTGAACAGAAGCGATTTCGAAATGACGTTTTACGTTTATGCGTACTTAGGTCAAGAATATGGATGATTGAAGTATTTAGTGGAACTCAACTACGATGAGGTATTTAAACCTTACCTGGATCGATTGGTTATCATCTTTAGTGATGATATTTCGATGTATTCAAAGTCCAAGGAAGAGCATGAGTAGCAATACGAAACTGTCTTACAGACGAGTTGTTGAGAGTTTCTCGGAATAGGCTGCTCAGTTGACACATCTCATTCGAGAAAAGATTGCATACGAGTGGGATGATAAGTATAAAAGTACCTTCGGTGATTTTTGGTATATTAAAGTAATAAACTGACCACCGTGATTATTCTCACCATAACCAACAGCTCAAGAGGTTTCAGTGTATATGGATACCTCAAAATAAGGATTAGGCTGTGCATTGATGTAAAATGGGAAGATAGTCATTTATGGATCCAAATAGTTCAAGAGCCATGAGAGAAACTATCCTACCCATGATTTAGAGTTGCCCGCCGTAGTGTTTACACTAAAAGTATGGCGCCACCACTTAAATGGTAAGAAATTTCGGATATGCACTGATCGTAAAAGTCCCGAGTATCTGTTTTCACAGAAAGAGTCGGATATGATAACCAAGAGGGTTATAGCTTTTAAAGATTATGATTGTGAACATTGTACCACTTAGGAAAGGCTAATGTAATGGTTGATGCCTTGAGTAAAAAGAGCCTCGGGATGGTATTACATATGATGGTCAGGGAGCGTGAGCTGCTAGAGCAGTTGTGAGCCTTAGTAGTGATGTGATCCCTTCCGATGCTGACGGTGATTTTGTGACAGCTAACTTGAGGTTAGAACTGGATTTGAGTGACCGGATTTGCCAGTCTTAGCGTGATGATCGGTATGGAGTCGAAAGTGGGTCAGATTCAGAAAGGTATAGTGACAGAGTTCACAGTGAGTGATGATGACTTACAGAGGTTCAGAGACATTATAAGTGCTCCCCAGGACCATAGTTGTTGAGATAGTGTTATTGTCAGAAGCGCACTCTTCGGGATATACAGTGCATCTGAGAAATAATAAATATATCAAAATTTTTGAAAAGGGTATTGGTGGTCAGATATGAAAAGAAATATTATAGAGTTGTGGAAAAGTGTCTCGTATGTCAGCAGATTAAGGTAGAGCAAAAGAAGTTGTAGGGTTATTGTAGCCTCTACCTATATTGACATGGCAATGGGAACAAGATTACCATGAATATTGTGATGGGTTATAGAAGACCCGAATGAATCACGAGGCTATCTAGGAGATAGTCGATAGATTAATTTAGTTTACCCACATTCTGACTATGGAAATCTCCAGATACTCTAAGTGTATAGGCGAATTTATGTGTATGAAAAATTGTGAAACGTTATGTAGCGTTCCAGTGAGCATGATATCAAATAGGGATTCTCGCTTCATTTCCCACTTCTGGGAATATTGTTTTTGAAAGCTATGGGAACCAGACTGAGTGTTAGCACAACTTTCCATTCTCAGACAGATGGTCAGTCAGAGAGGACTGTACAGGTTCTGAAGGATATGATGAGAGTGTGTGCCATTGATTTGATAAGCTCCTGGGTGGATCAGTTATTACAAATCGAATTCGTCAGTAATGACAGTTGTCACTCGAGTATCGAGATGACTTTATATGAGGCATTGTATGGCTGTAGGGAGTTGTTCCCTGACTTGGATAGGAAGAAGTGGGTGACGAATAGAATTGTTCTCGAATTGGTAAGACAAACCTCTGAGGATGTTTAGTTAAATTGTGAAAGATTAAAAACACCTCAGAGCAGACAGAAAGACTATACTGACAAGAGACATAAACCATTGGAATTCACCGAGGGTGAATCAGTATTGTGGCAATTACGTGTCTTAAGAACATAACGAGATTCGAAAATGAGGCAAATTGAGTTTCGTTAGATTGAATCCTTTGAGAGATTGGACAAAGTGGAAGGTAAGGCCTGTAGGTTGACATTACCACTTGAATTTGCAGGCATCCACAATGTGTCCCATCTTTTGATGCTTCAGAAATACTATCCGGATCCAGCATATGTGATTGGATATGAGCTCCAACAGCTTAGCTCAATGAAAGTGTAACGTATGTTGGAAAATCGATTCGGGTATTAGACGGAAGGAGAAAGTGTTGAGGTGAAAGATGATCTCCCTAGTCAAAGTCCTTTGGTAGTAGTACACTCCGGGAAAAGTCACATGAGGATTAAAGAGTATGATGCGATAGACGTACCCGAAGTTATGTATGGTGTATGGACCCATTTGACTTGGTTCTAATTTGGAGGACCAAATTTCTTAAGTGGGGGAGATTGTAAGACCCGATTTTGATTAAAACACGAAATGAAAAATACAAAAAGATTGAAATGGTATTCCCGAATGCGTGCAAGGGTAAAACGATCAAAAGACCGAAATTCGGTATTAATTGAGAGAAGAAAAAATTTAATTAAAAATAAGGGATTGAGAAATCTTGATCAATAACAAAGAAATAATTAAATTTCGGGTAAAATTGATCAAGATATGAATTTATTGGAATAAACTGAAATTTTCACTTCGAAAAATAATCTCGAAAGTAATCGAAAAATATACCGAAAAGACGAAATAAGACCGAGAAATTCATTTATAGATTAAATGAATTAAATAAGAATTTTTTTAGATATTTTGGAAAAAATAATAATATAATATTGATTAAAATAATAATAATAAATAATACATAATAAATAAAAAAACAAAAAATTCACGAAAAACGCGAATTGAAAACGAAAACGAAGGTAAAAAAAAATGAGGAGCCCTCTGCTCCCCAGCGGAGCGACCGACGGTGGCCAGGCGAGGTCGGCAAAGGGAAGCCCGATGAGAGCCGAGCCACCACTGGCCTAAAGGACCAGCGAACGACGACGATCGGCGGTGAGAGAGCAGAAAAAAAAAAGAGAACCGAGAGGGAGAAAAGCGTTTCTCGACGATTGGCGCCGATTCGAGGCCGGCCACCACAGCCGAGCGTCCTCCAGGTGCAGGCTGCTCGAATTGTGGCAGTACCGGCGGGTAGAACGGCGGCCAGCGCCGAAAACGGAGGAAGAAAAGAGAAAGCCACCGACGGCAAGGAGAGAAGAGCCGGACCGGCCACTTTTCGGCGACCTCGGACGAAACCGAGACCAGATCCAAGCTACGGACGACCCCGTGGAGCTGCTAGCGAGGGAAACCGACAGAGAACCGGCCGGTGAGGCAATGAACCAGCTGAACCGGACTAAACCGGTGGTCTAAACTGGGTGAACTGGACCGAACCAGTTCAGCTAAAAAGAAAATAAAAGAAAGAGAAAAAGGGGAAAAAGAAAAGAGGAAAATTTGGAAAAAATTCTAGTGATGCAATCGAGCTACGGGTAAGTCGGCAAGCAGTCGAATTGATCGATTTAAATTTTAGAATATTTAATTTGATTAATATTCGACTGAAAATTTACCCGTAAAAATATTAAATTTTGTAGCTCGACAATTGACGTCAAACGAGGACTCGAGTCAGCCTCGATTTGTATACTATTGTGGAATCTCGGGTAAGTAACCCTTATTTACGATAATATTGCATCGATATGCGTGTTAAAATTTACCGCATAAATTACGGATTTAAATTTCGCATTAAATGAATTAAATTTTGGAAATTGAGATAAATTGTCGTAAATAATTCATTAAGCGATTCAAAAGTTTAGAACGAGGCTCAATAAATACTGATGGGCCCAATGAGCCCAATAGACCTCGATAATGTGAATAGTAAGTGGGAAAATGGGCTTAAGGCCGATTAAGGCCCATTATGGTACAATTAGGCCCAATATGGGTAAACGAGCCCAATGATTTAAATTAAGCCCAAAAAATATGAAATACAATTAATTGTATTGTATATTGACCTGATGTATATTATACACAATTCCATAAATTTCATTGAGAGCAAATCGAACTGCATGACGAGACATCAGTGGAAAAGTCAGACTGTACAGAAAATGAGCTAAGAGAATTGTGTGAGTAGCTAGAGGTAGCTACGCGTATTTTAATAGCTTTTTCTGTACACTGAATAGGTATGTATACCCTGATTATGTATAAAAGGTCCTAAAAATGGTTTAAAGATTTTAAGGACTCGAAATAGGTACAAGTCTATTTTACCCCTATTGAGGGAAGTTCACCTAAGGATGGTGAAAGCATGACATGCATAATTTAAGGAAATTTTTGGTTTAAAGAATTTTATTGGTTTTAAGTAAAGCAAATCGGTAGATTGGCCAATAATTGCATAAATTTCACAAGATAACACTACGTAGGTGTTATTGATATTTAAATGAAATTTCTTTGGAAAAAGGTCAACTCTCAAGTTTATATGGAAACAGATAGTGCTGGCATATAGTTTGCACTATAGCTGCGTTTATGAGTGTGCATAAATGTGCTTGAGCGGTTACTCGCACTGACTCGTGTGACATCATATGCATGACATGTGCTAGAGCAGTTGCTCGCACTAATTTTTACTATTGTGAATTGCATGAGAGGTGCTAGAGCCTAGCTCGCACTCTGTTTTTGACTGTTTTGACGGTTTTGACTGTTTTGACTAAATATGCATAAAAAGGTGCTGGAGCGATTGCTCGCACTAGTTTTTATGATTTGAAATGCATGGGAGGTGCTGGAGCTTAGCTCGCATCCAGTTTTGATATGATAATTGCATAAAAGCCATGCTGGAGTGTAACTCGCACGAGATTTGATTTATTTGAGCATTCATTCGTGCTGGAGCGTTACTCGCACGAAGTTTTATATGGTTTTATAATTCATTTTGAAGTTGTACTAGAGTTTTTTCTCGTACGAGATTTTCACTGAGTTTTTATACATATTCATACTAGAGTATTACTCGTATGTGGATTTTACTTGAATTTATAATTATTTTAAGTCGTACTGGAGCACTGCTTGTACGCAGATTTCATTTATTTTAATGAAACCGTGCTAGAGCTTTGCTCGCACGAGATTTTCTGATATCATAATATACATGGAGCCGTGCTTGAGCTTCGCTCGAACAGGGATTTATATGACATGCATATAACTATGTTGGAGCCTCCTGTAGACTATGTGTCACAGTGAGATGATATGCTCACACGTGCATATTGGGACATAGATGATATTGGTGGATAAGACCTATTGCAGGCACCCCTGACTGAGCTTGGGTTCACGGAGTACGTTGTATCGTGTATGTCACACAGAGTACGTTGTACTGTGGGGATTGTTGGAGTGGAGTGGCATTAGCCACGAGGCAGCAAGCTTTGCCTTCACAATCCTGGTGTTATGCTGTTCTGGTAGGTAGGACGACCCACCTCCTGTTTCAGGTGTGAAACCCCGCACACTAGGTACCGTGTTGCCAGGGATCACGAGGTTATGGCCATAGTCCTATGTTGTTACTGATAGTCACCTACTTGTCTCAGATGATACAACTATTGGTCGATAGACCAGGGTAGACCCAATGGAGGGGTTAGGCCCCTGATTTTATGATTTTCTACTATGCTAATATATGTTTTAGAGGATTTTATGATTTGTGACCCTGAAAGAAGGGTGGTTTTATAATCGAAGTTTTATAATGAATTTTAATGAATTGTTTTATGAGATGATTGACCTGGAAGGGTTAGTTTATACTGCAGTTTTAATGAAATGATTTGAATGCAATAGCATGATGATGTTTTCCGTGCTTTCATTTCAAATTCATGATTTGTCTTACATGACATGAAAAAATGCATGATTTTGATTTAATTCATGCTAAGTATGATTTAATGATGTCACATAAAATGCCTTTAATGCATGAATTATATGATTTCTATATGCACAAATAGTTTTGATAAACTATGTCATGGATATATGCATGATTTTGTGCTTGAGATTTTAATGAAAAGAAATGGATTTTAAGGGCATGGCATTATGAACATGTAGATAGTGGAGCTATCTACTTACTTGCATAATTGCCTTACTGAGCGTGTGGTTTGCTCGCCCCCTTATTTTCCCATCTTTTCAGAGTACTTTCAGTAGTTGAGCATGACTAATGACTTACATTCTTGGTATCCGCTGCTTCCCATCGAGAGACAGGTATACACATTTGTATAGTTTTGTATCTAAATATGTAATGCACAGTACTGTAAATGATTATGATGTCGGGGATGTAGAGTTATAAATACCGTTGTGTATGTATTTAATTAAAGTCAAAGGATAGCAAACTCTGATATGTGAATATGATTATGGAAATGGAATGGTAAATAGGTGAGAGGTGAGAGGTGACTAACACCGAATCATAGCCCAACTGTTTGTCAGATGATCACGATGAGAGAAAGGTAAGAATTAAATAATAAATGAAAAAGCGAAAAATTTACTCTGATTTTTAGGTAATTTGGGTCGTGACATAGATCGATCTCCATTGGTTTCTGGATAAGCCAGATCGATCTCCCCTTAAGGCCACAAGGTGACATGCCTAGAAGGTATTGTCTGCAAGTGCACGGGTCGTACAAGTAATAATGGGATTTGAGTCCCGAGTTATCGTCCCTCAGAGAAGTTGGTTAGCCTTATTAACTACCGGTTAATCTTACCCTAAGTATATTCTAGCAAATTATGAAATTAAGGTGGGTGATCTACTAAGTCTAAAATTAAAAATACTCGAAAGCAAAAATAATAAGAACTAAATAAAACCGAGCAAAATTTACTTACAGTACTCCGAGCAATTAAAAGCAAAAACCTACAAAAATAATTAAAATAGTTAAAAATTCATTAACGCAATTAAAATGCAAATATGAAAATAACAAAACAAGGTTAATTAAACTACACTTAAACTAACCTAAAATAAAATATGCATGCAATTAAGCTAATTAATAAAAATGCAAATTAAACTGAACTAAAAATCTAATAAAAATGAAGACTAAATTAAAAATGCATGAAACACATTAAATCTAAATTAATTCTAAAAACAACTAATAAAATACTAAACCAAAATAAAATCCTAAACATATAATATAAAATTAACTACTAACTAAAAATTAAAACTACAAATTAAATTAACATGCAAAAATATTAAAACTAACCTACCCTTTTAATTGACTAAACTAACTAACTAACAACTAACAAATGCATGAAAGTACTAAAAATGCATTAAACTATAGCACATGATTAGAATGACATGGCCAAACATGGCCTTAAGCAAATTGCAAAACAAATGGTCTGGATTGCACTGTGCACATCTTCTCAGTTTGCTTCATTCATTTTGTTCTCCAGGTGCTGTTGTCCATCTTGTTCTCGGTTCAGCAACTCTCACCAACTCTGCTCAGTTCCATGCTCAGCTCCAGTCCTGCAACTCCAGCACATTATGTTTCATTCATCAGCAACCAAGCTCCATACACCAGCCTGCCCAGACCTACTCTACACATCCTCGGCTCCTGCTCTTGCTTCTACCAACTCCAGCTGCTACTAGAGGCGTGTCCTGCTTCACTCGATCTTTCTAGCTCTCTGCTGCCTGCTGCTCCAGGCAGCTGGTACTGAAGGCATGTCTAGCTTCTGCTGTTGCTGCTTTGCCTCGCATGTCCAGCTCACACGCAGTATCTACAGTATCTCAACACCCAATGCTAACACTGCGTGCTATTCATTCAGTTGCAGAATCGAGCAGCACCAGCAGCAGCCTTCCTTCATCTTTTGCGCAGTAACCAACCCATAACAATGATAGCAGACAATTAGTGAAGACTGTAATTAAACAAAATGAACTACTCTAAGCAAAAGAATAATGAATGAAACGTGGAACAGGGGAGAACAGAGGAGGAAAGTTGTCCCAAGCTGCTTCCAAACAAACGTCTAGGCTTGGTCTGTAATTCGTCAGTTATCTTGAAACGAATCACAGCATTGCAAAGGGGTAGTGCACATCTAATGGTATAAGGCATCAATTGAAAATGGATGATTTACGTGGGCTGAAACTAAGAACAACTAAGAACACAACAGAGACTGAAAATAAAGTTAGACTTGCTGCTAAGAATGAAACCATGCCCCTCTTGAAACTCTACACCGAACAGTCTACCATATCTTTGTCACTAACCATCGGCAAACAACGAATGGACCAAGAGAGTAAACCGAGAGCAAGAACAAAAAAAAAGTAAAAATTTATTAAAACAAAAACAAAAGTATTTAAGGGAATCCGAGAGCTGAACTAGAAAATATAATCTATGTAAATAAAACTTGAAAAATGAAAAAGCTAATTTTTACCAAACCAAGAGCATGAAAAAGATGAAAAGTGATTGCTAATGAAATACCAAGAAAACTAAACAATGAAACAAACTTTTTCATAAAATGAAGATGAATGAACAGTAAAGTTGGAAATGGTTTTCGGGAAAAGCTTTTAAAAATAAAAACTAAACTAATTTAATTAAGCTACTCTAACTACTTTTACACTAACACTACTCCTAACTTACATTACATCCCCTACTCCTACTTACACTACCTTACATTTCAATTGCCATCCTTTCCTATTTATACACATAAAAGGGGTATAATTGGAATTTCTACATCCTACATGAGTTGGCATTGTTTGGCCACTTGTCTTCACACCATTGGCTCCTTGAAAAGATATTTCCATGTCATCTGTCTTTTTGTCCAATTGGATGTGCTAGGTGGCAGGGCTCATGTTGTCTGCGTGGTCCAATCTCGATTTTAGCCAAATTCTGATCCATTTTCTACCAAAATGTTCAAAATTCATCCGGATTTAATTTATCTGCAAACATGAGAATTTTCATTAAAAAAGGGGATAATTAACAAAATAAATTGGGGGTTTAAATATTTAATTAGGAAATTAAGTACAAATAATTCTAGAAAATATAGAATTATCACACCTCCAAACTTGACCTTTTGCTTGTCCTCTAGCAAAATAAAATAATTGTGGGAATGACAAGTACAAAACACCATAATTTCCCCAATGTTATCCTCAAAGAGAAAGTACAGACTATGATCTTAAAGACTCACAATTACAATTCCAACATTCAGAATCATTCAATCATAAGTCCTAACCCGAATTGGACTCCTCGTGAGTGTGTGAAAATTGTTAAAGTCATTTCACAGTACATTATCCGGATCAGATTATGCAAACACAGTGAATGCAAAGTCAATGACATGTGATCATTCCCATAAATTAGTTTTTCACTTCTCTCTCCACTAATGTAGTCACACTTAACCAAAGATCAATAGGACTTCATTAAGCTTGTAATATAAGGCTGGGGCTAAGGTATGATAAAGACGATTTAGGTTTAATTACCCCTTAACATGCATTACTTCTAGGATCTTAATGTAAGAGCTCAAATCATTTCCCCTAAACTTATTTATTTCACTAAACGTTTTATTCTATTTTTTTTATTTTTCTTCTTTCTTCTTTTCTTTTCTTTTTCTTTCTTTTTCATTTTTTTATATACTCCTTCACTATCACTTAATACCCATATAGCTCACAATATATCCTAATGACTTTTCATGCTTTTAGGGGTAAGGGATAGGAACAAAGTATTTAAGCTAAGGAAACAAAAATAAGCAGGTGTATTTACAGAGAAAAGCTTATTTGGCCCAGATGGGTGACTAGGGGTAGCATAAGTAGAAGGAAGGCTAGAAAGGCTCAAACGATCCAAAGATGGCCTAAATCATCTCCCTAAATAAGTGTGATCTAATATTTCACCTCGAGATCAGATCAAACATATTTCTAGAATATGATGCACAAAATCAACTGAACAAATGCAGTCCTATGTACACATAAGCTTTCTCTAAATAAATATACCGATTCATGACATGACATGTGCATAAGATGAGGCAATCACAATAAGAATCAAGACAAATTCAAGAATTCAACTTCATGCTTTTCCTATAATCATGTTTCTCAGTTAATCAAAGTCAGACTAAACCATGGGGTCATATCATTGGAATATGGGAAAACTAAATGCTAAGCACTAAATCATCCCAAAATCAAGCAATTTAAGCTCATTTTATCGAAAAAACTTTGAAAATTCTTTCTCAGATTTTCTAAAAAAAATTGAAACTTTTTCCAATTTTTCATAAAATTGCTCAAGTGATATCCCCTCCCCCAAACTTAAAGTGTACAGTGTCCTCAGTGTGCAGATAATGTAAGAATTTAAGCTCAAGAACAGAGTACTCCCCTTTCTGATGATGATGAACAACTGAAGCTTGATTGAAAACGTAATGCTGGAAAAGAAATCTGCAACATAAACAAAGAAAGAAACACAGAAAAGAAAAAGAAAGAGAACTATATACAAAGTGAAAATAAAAACACAACCACTTCAAATGCAGCTGAAGAAAACAACACTCAGCAGCAGTGCGGAGAGTAGGAGGATCAGCCAGAGTGGTCACAGAATGTTGACAGTTAACTCCTCCTTAGCTCTATCTACTTCCCTCCTTCTTTCAGATTTCTTATGCCTAAGCCTTAAATCCTCCATCCTAAAACAGTTTTGAGAGTCATCAAGGAACTTTAAAGGTTTGAAAACATGAAATATCACCTCCTGATCTAGGACTCTCATAGTTAACTCCCCATTTTGTACATTAATTAAGGTTCTACCAGTCGCTAGGAAAGGTCTGTCTAGTATAATGGGGACATCCCTATCTTCCTCCATGTCTAAAACAATAAAATCCGCAGGGAAAACAAATTTGTCCACCTTTACTAACACATCCTCAATGACCCCCTTCGGATATTTAATTGATCGATCAGCCAACTGAAGGGTCACTGTGGTGGGCTTGGCATCCCCTATTCCTAACTTCTGATAGATAGACAAAGGCATCAAATTTATACTAGCTCCTAAATCACACAGGGCTCTACCAAAGAATAAATTTCCAATTGTGCACGGTATGGTAAAACTCCAGGAATCCTTGAGCTTAGGGGGTAATTTCCTCTGAATAATTGCACTACATTCCTCAGTTAAAGCCACCGTCTCATAGTCTTCCAATCTCCTTTTCCCAGAGAGGATATCCTTCAGAAACTTCACATAACTTGGCATTTTCTCTAAGGCATATGCAAAAGGAATGTTGGTGTCAAGCTTCATAAAAACCTCAAGAAATTTAGCAAATTGTTGTTCCAGTTTTTTAATTTGGAACCTCTGAGGAAAATGTACTGGTGGTCTAACTAGAGGCAATATAGTGGTAACCTGTGTAGAATCAGAGGACGAGGAAGGCGGTGAAGAAGAAGAAGGTAAAGATCAAGAAGCACCTAGCTTTGTTTCCTTTGCAGCCCGATCCTGATGTTCATGCTCCTTCTTAGCTGCTTCATTAGAACCTATGGTTTTATCAACTATGGGCAGTTCAGGTCCAGATCTAACTTGTGGCTCATCTAGCTCTCTATCACTCCTAAGGGTGATGGATCTAACATGTTCCTTACCCTCCTTTTGCTTAACAAGATTAACTTCAGTGTTACTAGGAAGGGTCCCTTGAGGACATTGGCTAAGAGCACTAGCTATTTGTCCAACCTGAACTTCTAAGTTCTTAATTGAGGCAGCTTGATTTTTCAGGATAGTCGTGAACATTTCCTCCAGTGAGGGCTTCTTCTCAGCTACTGGTGCATGGTAAAGTTGGGGCTGCATAAGTGGTGGTGGTGGTGGTGATGGATGATGAGGTGGATGTTGTTGAAATTGAGGTGGATGGGGATGATTAGGTGGATGGTATGGAAATTGCGATTGTGGTGGTACATGAACCGGTGGAGCTTGAAAACTAGGGGATTCTACAGGTCTAGAACTAAAAGACTGTCCTTTGTTTTGGCTCTAGAAAAAGTTAGGATAGTTCCTCCACCCTGGGTTGTAGGTGTTTAACAAGGGGTTGTTCTGTTGCTTAGGAGGGGCAACGTACTGAACCGATTCTAAGTTAAGTGGACACCTATCTACAGAGTGGGTACACTACACAGCTTGCAGGAAAGGAAAGGACTTTGGATGGAATAAACAGGATTAGGACTAGTAGAAGGATTATGTTGGGTACTGAGCGACTCTACCTTCTTCGTAAGATTAGCGATTTGAGAGGTGAAGGTAGACAGTGTATTGAGCTCATAAATACCCACCGACTTCTTTGGCAATTGCCTCTCCGAGGACCATAGATAGTTGTTATCATCCATCTTATCTAACAACTAGTAAGCTTCCTCCTCTGTTTTACACATTAACGCTCCACCCGCAGCAGCATCAACAATGGTCCTTTTTTGGCTTGTAAGTCCGTTGTAGAAGGTCTGGACTTGCAGCCATAAAGGTAGGTCATGGTGAGGGCACTTCCTAAGAAGCTCCTTATATCGTTCCCATTCTTCGTAAAGAGATTCAGAGTCGAACTGGGCAAAGGAAGATATATCACTACGGAGTGTGGCCATTTTAGAGGGAGGGAAAAAATTAGCTAGAAATTAATGGGCTAACTTGTCACATGTAGAAAGGGATCCTGGAGGCAAGGAGGTTAACCAGTGTCGTGCCCTATCCCTAAGTGAAAAGGGGGATAATCTAAGCCTGATTGCATCATCAGATAATCTATTATGCTTAAACGTGTTGCACAAGTCTAAGAATTGCCTAAGGTGAGCATGTGGGTCATCGTGCGAAAGCCCACTGAACTGTAAAGAAGTCTGGATCATCTAATGGATTACAGGTTTAATTCCAAAATTGTTCACCGGGACAGCTGGTGGCCTAATGCCGGTATAATATCCTCCAATCGTCGTCACCGCATAATCTCCAGCAGTTCTACCCATGATGTATTGCAGCAGAGCTATTAATTTCCTAGAATCCTTTCGAATTTTCCTAAGGGTTCTTTCAATTTCTGGATCTAGAGGAAAGCAATCATAACTTCTGCCTCTACGCAAGCAATCATTAAAAAGTCCTTAGAATTTTTTTAAAAATTTTAAAATTTTAAATTTTTTTTATTTTATTTTTTTAATTAACTAATCTAGATTAAACGTCTAAATATTTACAACCTAGATATTTACAAGCTAGAATTACACTTAAGCATAATTTGTGACGGCCGACCCCTGCCCGGCCAACCCCTGCCATCGGCCATGGCCACCCCTCTTGGGCCCACAACAACGATGGTGGTGCAACAACGGGTGGTGCAACAACGTCAACAAGTCCAACGTATTGTCCGCTTTGGCCCATTGGGCCTCACGGCTTTGTTTCATTTGGGCTTATCACTCATTCGGGCTCATCACCCTCAGAACGCGTCCTGGAAGGTTCGAACTCGGGTAAACACCCTTGTTCTTACACTTCCTGATGCCAATGAGCCAACTGGCTCATTGGCATCAGGAAGTGTAAGAACAAGGGTGTTTACCCGAGTTCGAACCTTCCAGGACGCGTTCTGAGGGTGATGAGCCCGAATGAGTGATAAGCCCAAATGAAACAAAGCCGTGAGGCCCAATGGGCCAAAGCGGACAATACGTTGGACTTGTTGACGTTGTTGCACCACCCGTTGTTGCACCACCATCGTTGTTGTGGGCCCAAGAGGGGTGGCCATGGCCGATGGCAGGGGTTGGCCGGGCAGGGGTCGGCCGTCAGAATAAAAACGTGCATTTTTTATTGTGACGGTCGACCCCTGCCCAACCAACTTCTCTGAGGGACGATAACTCGGGACTCAAATCTCAGTATTACTTATACGACCCGTGCACTTGCAGACAATACCTTCAGGGCGTTTCAAGTTTTTGGCGCCGTTGCCGGGGATGATTAATTGGTCGTTAATTAATATCGGTGAAATTATGTGACGGCCGACCCCTGCCCGGCCAACCCCTGCCATCGGCCATGGCCACCAAGCCCAGGTCCACTGACCCGCAAGGCCCACAACAACGATGGTGGTCTAACAACGGGTGGTGCAACAACGTCATCAACATCCACGTATTGTCCGCTTTGGCCCATTGGGCCTCACGGCTTTGTTTCATTCGGGGTCATCCTTGCTTAAGGGCCTTTTCCCCTCAGAACGCGTCCTAGGAGGCTCGAACCAGGGACAACACCCTTAGTTCTCACACTCCTTATGCCATTGAGCCAGTTGGCTCATTGGCATAAGGAGTGTGAGAACTAAGGGTGTTGTCCCTGGTTCGAGCCTCCTAGGACGCGTTCTGTGGGGAAAAGGCCCTTAAGCAAGGATGACCCCGAATGAAACAAAGCCGTGAGGCCCAATGGGCCAAAGCGGACAATACGTGGATGTTGATGACGTTGTTGCACCACCCGTTGTTAGACCACCATCGTTGTTGTGGGCCTTGCGGGTCAGTGGACCTGGGCTTGGTGGCCATGGCCGATGGCAGGGGTTGGCCGGGCAGGGGTCGGCCGTCACATAATTTCACCGATATTAATTAACGACCAATTAATCATCCCCGGCAACGGCGCCAAAAACTTGAAACGCCCTGAAGGTATTGTCTGCAAGTGCACGGGTCGTATAAGTAATACTGAGATTTGAGTCCCGAGTTATCGTCCCTCAGAGAAGTTGGTTAGCCTTATAAACTACCGGTTAATCTTACCCTAAGTATATTCTAACAAATTATGAAATTAAGGTGAGTGATCTACTAAGTCTAAAATTAAAAATACTGGAAAGCAAAAATAATAAGAACTAAATAAAACCGAGCAAAATTTACTTACAGTGCTCCGAGCAATTAAAAGTAAAAACCTACAAAAATAATTAAAATAGTTAAAAATTCATTAACGCAATTAAAATGCAAATATGAAAATAACAAAACAAGGTTAATTAAACTACAATTCAACTAACCTAAAATAAAATATGCATGCAATTAAGCTAATTAATTAAAATGCAAATTTAACTAAACTAAAAATCTAATAAAAATGAAGACTAAATTAAAAATGCATGAAACACATTAAATATAAATTAATTCTAAATACAGCTAATAAAATACTAAACCAAAATAAATTCGTAAACATATAATATAAAATTAACTACTAACTAAAAATTAACACTACAAATTAAATTAACATGCAAAAATATTAAAACTAACCTACCATTTTAATTAACCAAACTAACTAACTAACAACTAACAAATGTCTGAAAATACTAAAAATGCATTAAACTATAGCACATGATTAAAATGACATGGCTAAACATGGCCTTAAGCAAATTGCAAGACAAATGGTCCCGATTGCACTGTGCACATCTTCTCGATTTGCTTCATTCATTTTGTTCTCCAGGTGCTGCTGTCCATCTTGTTCTCAGTTTAGCAACTCTCACCAACTCTGCTCGGTTCCATGCTCAGCTCCACTCCTGCAACTCCGGCACATCACGTTTCATTCATCAGCAACCAAGCTCCACACGCCTGCCTGCCCAGACCTACTCTACACATCCTCGGCTCTTGCTCCTGCTTCTACCAACTCCAGCTGATACTAAAGGCGTTTCCTGCTTCTCTCGATCTATCTAGCTCTCTGCTATCTGCTGCGCCAGGCTACTGGTACTGAAGGCATGTTCGACTTCTACTGTTGCTGCTTTGCCTCGCATGTCCAGCTCACACGCAGCATCTGCAGTATCTCAACACCCAATGCCAACACTGCGTGCTATTCATTCAGCTGCAGAACCGAGTAGCAGCAACAGCAGCCTTCCTTCATCTTCTACGCAGCAACCAACCTATAACAATGATAGCAGACAATTAGTGAAGACTGGAATTAAAAAAAATGAACTACTTTAAGCAAATGAATAGTGAATGAAACGTGGAACAGGGGAGAACAAAGGAAGAAAGTTGTCCCGAGCTGCTTCCAAACAAACGTCCAGGCTTACTCTGCAATCCGTCAGTTATCCTAAAACGAATTTACAGCATTGTAAAGGGTTAGTGCACATCTAATGGTCTAAGGCATCAACTGAAAATGGATGATTTATGTGGGCTGAAACCGAGAACAACTAAGAACACAACAGAGACTGAAAATGAATTTAGACTTGCTGCTAAGAATGAAACCATACCCTCTTGAAACTCTACACCGAACAGTCTACCATATCTTTGTCACTAACCATCGGCAAACAATGAATGGAACAAGAGAGTAAACCGAGAGCAAGAACAAAAAAGAAAAGTAAAAATTAATCAAAACAAAAACATAAGTATTTAAGGGAAACCGAGAGCTGAACTAGAAAATATAATCTATATAAATAAAACTTGAAAAATGAATGAGCTAATTTTTACAAAACCGAGAGCATGAAAAAGATGGAAAGTGATTGCTAATGAAATACCAAGAAAACTAAACAACGATACAAACTTTTTTCATAAAATGAAGATGAATGAACAGTAAAGTTCGAAATGGTTTTCGGGAAAAGCTTCTAAAAATAAAAGCTAAACTAATCTAACTAAGCTACTCTAACTACTTCTAACTTAGACTACATTACATCCCCTACTCCTACTTACACTACCTAACATTTCAATTGCCATCCTTTCCTATTTATACACACAAAAGGGGTATAATTGTAATTTCTACATCCTAGATGAGTTGGCATTGTTTGGTCACTTGTCTTCACACCATTGGCTCCTTGAAAAGATATTTCCATGTCATCTGTCTTTTTGTCCAATTGGATGTGATAGGTGGCATGGCTCGTGTTGTCTGCATGGTCCAATCTCGATTTTAGCCAAATTTCGATCCATTTTCTACCAAAATGTTCAAAATTCATTCGGATTTAATTTATCTGCAAACATGAGAATTTTAATTAAATAAAGGGGATAATTAACAAAATAAATTGGGGGTTTAAACATTTAATTAGAAAATTAGGCATAAATAATTCTAGAAGATATAGAATTACCACACCCCCAAACTTGAGCTTTTGCTTGTCCTCAAGCAAAACAAAATAATTGTAGGAATGGCAAGTATAAAACACCATAATTTCCCCAATATTATCCTCAAAGAAAAAGTACAGACTATGATCTTAAAGACTCACAATTACAAGTCCAACATTCCGAATCATTCAATCATAAGTCCTAACCCAAATTGGACTCCTCGTGAGTGTGTGAAAATTGTCAAAGTCATTTCACAGTACATTTGTGAGACCCCGTATATGTAAAGTTGTAATGCGTAATGAATATGATTGAACTTGTAATGTAAAGTGTGATTAATGTAAGTCCATGGATTCAATGTACGTATGTGTAATATGAATTGTAACGTACATACAAGTTTCATTGAGTATGAATACGAAGAAATGAGTTCTGGCAAGAGATGGATGTGATTGAAACTCAAGATGAGTAGTGTGGTAAAATGGAATGGAGTTATGCTTCCATTTGGTTTCATGTAGCATACCTTTGGACATACAAGGAATGCACACAAGTTTCAATGTGCATAAGGTATGAATGGATGCCATTTTCAAGTTATAAAGGTGGATGGATGAGAAAATGGCCATGGCAATAGATTAAGGATGTGTTGGTATGAGTTGCAGCAAGGAAACTGCAGGAAATCTGGAAAACATGAGGGCCACATCGATCTCATAGGATGAGAGATCGATCTGAAAGAGCCAGAATGCTCTTATTTGGGCAAAAGAATAGAGCAGATCGATCTCCAATGGAGCCAGATCGATCTCCTTAGCTCTCTGTTTGGGACCAGATCGATCTCATGCTTCGACAGATCGATCTCATGCCTGGACAGATCGATCTCATGCTTCAACAGATCGATCTCAAGCTTAAAAATGCCGTGAAAAAGAGGGATTTTAAGGGACCAGATCGATCTCCTCTTGGACCAGATCGATCTCCTCAAGCTAATTCTATATAAGGAAGGCTGAAAATCAAGAAATCTCGGGAAAAACACTTATCCTCCAATTCTAACCCAAAAACCTAACTTTCCCTCTCTAAAATCAGCCATTTCCAGCAAGAATTGAAGGGAGACCATTAGAGGCAAAGTTGTTCCTATCAAAGAGCAGAACAACATAGTGTGAAGGCAATTGCCCATTGGTGGTATTGAAGGAGTTAAGGGCATTACCATTTGGAGCAAGAAGAGAAATCATATTGGTAAGATTCTAACACTCCAATCCAAATGCATTAGCTATTTAATTGATTTTGGAGTTGATTAATATGAGTATTGATGGATAAACTACCTAGGAATGTAGTGGAATTGGTATAACCTAGAATGGGTATGATGTGAGAATTTATGGGTTGAATGAGTTTATGATTTATGGGCATGCTAAAGTTGTTAGTGAGATGATGCTTATGATTTTAGATGGTTAAATGAGATTACATTGTGAGTTTGGAGGAATTGTGAAAATGGGTATGTATATGCTTGATAAATGCCATAGTGAGGGAATTCATGGAATATGAACACTATGAGCTTAATGTCGATTTAATATCGATTTTGAATAAGTTAATAGGCCTAAGAAGATCCATAGACTCGAGTTATGGGTAAAGTAATGAAACGAGGCCATATAAGCGTTAATAGAGGCTATAGATTAAATTGACTATAGCAAGCACAAGGGTTGCATTATATGGATCGAATATAATGCGGGATACAATTTTGTGCAGTCCCGAAGAGTTCGTTGAAGACGAATCGAACCGTACGAGTAAGCAGCTTAAGGAAGTGGAATCACGCATCGCGATTCCAGGTAAGGGAATTTTGTGAGTATATAGAGGTAGCTGCTCGTACTTTGAACTTGTGGGTGAATATTGGGTGTTTTATGAAATGCATGGTTGCTCAAATAAATGATTGATGGTATTCGTGAATGATGAGGAGTATATGCGTGGTTTTGGATTTGAAGTGGATTTTATGAAATGGGATAGTAAGGCTAATAATTGCATAAATCTAATGTTTTGATGCTTTTCAAAATGAAATTGCTTGGTTTTAAACAAGCTTGTAGATGGGTCGGCTAGTATTATATTGTTGTTGTGGAAAAGCATTTGTGAGTGCTAAACCCGATTGTCGGGATTGTTTAATTGTGTATGAGCCGCCTATCGTATTTGTATGACATAAATCGCGCTAGAGCCTCGCTCGCGCTGGATTTCTATGTTTTCATTTGTATGAAACGTGCTGGAGCTTAGCTCGCACCTTGATTGAAAACTATGATGATGTTTATAAACCGTACTGGAGCTTATGCTCGTACGAGGCTTTTGAGTGGTTGTCTTATGAGTATAACCGTACTAGAGCTATGCTCGTACGCGTCTCTGTATGAGAGGATGCCTGAGTTGTGCTAGAGCTTTGCTCGCACAAGTTTGCACATTGTGACACGTATAAGGTTGTGAAAGTTGGTAAGATCCTTAAGCCTTACATCCTTAAGCCGACATCCTTAAGCCCAAAGAGGGCTCTGTTAGGCGGGGAGGCTCTGTTCGGTGGGGAGGCTCTCTTACGGTAGGATCCTTAAGCCAACATCCTTAAGCCCAAAGTGGCGGGGAGGCTCTGTTAGGCGGGGAGGCTCTCCTACATGGTTATAGTAAGATCCTTAAGCCTTACATCCTTAAGCCGACATCCTTAAGCCCAAAGAGGCGGGGAGGCTCTGTTAGGCTGGGAGGCTCTGTTCGGTGGGGAGGCTCTCTTATGGTGGGATCCTTAAGCCAACATCCTTAAGCCCTGGAGGGGCGGGGAGGCTCTGTTAGGCAGGGAGGCTCTCCTACATGGGTACGGTAAGATCCTTAAGCCCTACATCCTTAAGCCGACATCCTTAAGCCCAAAGAGGCGGGGAGGCTCTGTTCGGTGGGGAGGCTCTCTTACGGAAGGATCCTTAAGCGCTACATCCTTAAGCTAACATCCTTAAGCCCGAGGAGGCAGGGAGGCTCTGTTAAGCGGGGAGGCTCTGTTCGGCAGGGAGGCTCTCCTTCACGGATATGGAAAACTCTTGGTATGGGGTAGGTAAGACCTAGGAATGGCACCCCCAATCACGATATGAGTTTGCGAAGTACGCTGTACCGTGTATATCACATGGAGTACGATGTACCGCATGATGGTTATGTGATGAGAAAGTCTGGCGAGGGATAATCCATCTTCGTGCCAGCATGATACCCCGCACACCTGGATGCGTGAGGTCTGGGATGATTTATGATGTAATGGTCCACATAGGCACTTTTGATATAGTGACCTAGTTTTTATACACATGCGTGAATTGTGGAATGAAAATGTGGTTGTGATTGTGAGTTGATTTGGTGGTGTTTATGGTGTTGGTTTAAAAAGGAGGTTTCTTAATGAATTGCCCTTTTATGAATTTAAATGAGATTGAGCATGAGATGATTTATACATGATGTTTTACCATGTCTTATATGCCAATGCACATGATTTTGATACATGATATATATGTATATTCACATGGCATAGTTTTATTCCTCATGCTCCTACTATAAATGATTTATGCATAACACTATCAGCATGTAGATAGAGTAGTTATCTACCATGCTTGCATTATTGCCTTACTGAGCGTGTGGTTGCTCATCCCACTCTATTTTCCCCCCTACAGAGCGTGCATAGTAGCCCAGTGAGGACTGAGGCGTATTATTTTGGACTCCGCTGCATCTCCATCGCTAAGAGGTATATACACAGTGATTCTTTTTGTATCTAAACAATGTAAAAGCACAGTATTCTTTTGAGTTGTACTTATGGGGGATGTAGATGTCAGTAAAACATGTATTCGTATAAGTACACGATTAAATGCAAATGTATGACATCATTTTAATTAACTGAGAATGAATGAGATTTGGTGTTTATTATTGACTCACAGCCCAACAGTGTGTGATGAGTTTAGTTCACGACCGGGTAAGGTAACAGTAAAACGCGAAAAATTTTCAGTGATTTTCGGTTAAAGAGAATGGAATTGGGTCGTGACAACATTATCCGGATCAGATTATGCAAACACAGTGAATGCAAAGTCAACGACATGTGATCATTCCCATAAATTAGTTTTTCACTTCTCTCTCCTCTAATGTAGTCACACTTAACCAAAGATCAATAAGACTTCATTAAGCTTGTAATGTAAGGCTGGGGCTAAGGTCTGATAAAGTCGATTTAGGTTTAATTACCCCTTAACATGCATTACTTCTAGGATCTTAATGTAAGAGCTCAAATCATTTCCCTCAAACTTATTTATTTCACTAAACTTTTTATTCTATTTTTGTATTTTTCTTCTTTCTTCTTTTCTTTTTCTTTTTCTTTCTTTTTCATTTTTTTTATATACTCCTTCACTATCACTTAATACCCATATAGCTCACAATATATCCTAATGACTTTTCATGCTTTTCGGGGTAAGGGATAGGAACAAAGTATTTAAGCTAAGGAAACAAAAATAAGCAGGTGTATTTACAGAGAAAAGCTTATTTAGCCCAGATGGGTGACTAGGGGTAGCATATGTACAAGGAAGGCTAGAAAGGCTCAAACGATCCAAAGATTGGCCTAAATCATCTCCCTAATTAAGTGTGATCTAATATTTCGCCTCGAGATCAGATCAAAAAAAATTCTAGACTATGATGTATAAAATAAACTGAACAAATACAGTCCTATGTACACATAAGATGAGGCAATCATAATCAGAATAAATATAAATTCAAGAATTCAACTTCATGCTTTTCCTATAATCATGCTTCTCAGTTAATTAAAGTCAGACTAAATCATGGGGTCATATCATCAGAATATGGGAAAACTACATGGTAAGCACTAAATCATCCCAAAATCAAGCAATTTAAGCTCATTTTATCGAAAACATTTTGAAAATTGTTTCTCGGATTTTCAAAAAAAAATTTGAAAATTTTTCCAATTTTTCACAAAATTGCTCAAGTGATATCCCCTCCTCCAAACTTAAAGTGCACAGTATCCTCAGTGTGCAGATAATGGAAGAATTTAAGCTTAAGAACAGAGTACTCCCCTTTCTGATGATGATGAACAATTGAAGCTTGATTGAAAACGTAATGCTGGAAAGGAAATCTGTAACATAAACAAAGAAAGAAACACAAAAAAGAAAAAGAAAGAGAACTATATACAAAGTGAAAATAAAAACACAGCCACTTCCAATGCAGCTGAAGAAAACAACACTCAGTAGCAGTGCGAAGCATAGGAGGATCAGCCAGAGTGGTGGTAGAATGTTGACAGTTAACTCCTCCTTAGCTCTATCTACTTCCCTCCTTCTTTTAGATTTCTTATGCCTAAGCCTTAAATCCTCCATCCTAAAACAGTTTTGAGAGTCAACAGGGAACTTTAAAGGTTTGAAAACATGAAATATCACCTCTTGATCTAGGACTCTCATAGTGAACTCCCCTTTTTGTACATCAATTAAGGTTCTACCAGTCACTAGGAAAGGTCTGCCTAGTATAATGAGGACTTCCCTGTCTTCCTCTATGTCTAAAACAATAAAATCTGTAGGGAAAACAAATTTATCCACCTTTACTAACACATCCTCAATGACCCCCTTCGGATATTTAATTGATTTATAAGCCAACTGAAGGGTCACTGTGGTGGCCTTGACATCCCCTATTCCTAACTTCTGATAGATAGACAAAGGCATCAAATTTATACTAGCTCCTAAATCACACAGGGCTCTACCAAATAATAAATTTCAAATTGTGCACGGTATGGTAAAACTCTCGGGATCCTTGATCTTGGGGGTAATTTCCTCTGAATAATTGCACTACATTCCTCAGTTAAAGCCACAGTCTCATAGTCTTCCAATCTCCTTTTCCTAGAGAGGATATCCTTTAGAAACTTCACATAACTTGACATTTGCTCTAAGGCATCTGCAAAAGGAATGTTGATGTGAAGCTTCTTAAAAACCTCAAGAAATTTAGCAAATTATTGTTTCAGTTTTTGATTTTGAAACCTCTGAGGAAAAAGTACTTGTGGTCTAACTAGAGGCAATATAGTGGTAACCTATGTAGAATCAGAGGACGAGAAAGGTAGTGAAGAAGAAGACGATAAAGATGAAGAAGTGCCTAGCTTTGTTTCCTTTGCAGCCCAATCCTGATGTTCCTACTCCTTCTTAGATGCTTCGTTAGAACTTATGGGTTTATCAACTATGGGTTGTTCAGGTCCAGACTTAACTTGTGGCTCATCTAGCTCTCTGCCACTCCTAAGGGTGATGGATCTAACATGTTCCTTACCCTCCCTTTGCTTAACAAGATTAACTTTAGTGTTACTAGGAAGGGTCCCCTGAGGACGTTGGCTAAGAGCACTAGCTATTTGTCCAACCTGAACTTCTAAGTTTTTAATTAAGACAGCTTGATTTTGTAGGATAGTCTTGAACATTTCCTCCAGCGAGGGCTTCTTCTTAGCTGCCGGTGCATGGTAAAGTTGGGGCTGCATAAGTGGTGGTAGTGGTGGTGATGGATGATGAGGTGGATGTTGTTGAAATTGAGGTGGATAGGATGATTAGGTGGATGGTATGGAAATTGTGATTTTGGTGGTATATGAACCGATGGAGCTTGAAAACTAGGGGGTTCTACAGGTCTAGAACTAAAATATTGCCATTGGTTTTGGCTACAAGAAAAGTTAGGATAGTTGTCCACCCTGGGTTGTAGGTGTTTGACAAGGGGTTGTTCTGTTGCTTAGGAGGGTCAACGTACTGAATCGATTCTAAGTTAAGTGGGCATCTATCTACAGAGTGGGTACCACTACACAGCACGCAGGAAAGGAAAGGACTTTGGATAGAATAAATAGGATTAGGACTGGTAGAAGGATTATGTTGGGTACTAAGCGACTCTACCTTCTTCGTAAGATTAGTGATTTGAGAGGTCAAGGTAGACAGTGTGTCGAGCTCATAAATACCCGTCGACTTTTTTAGCAATTGCCTCTCCGAGGACCATATATAGTTGTTAGCAACCATCTTAGCTAACAACTCGTAAGCTTCCTCCTTTATTTTACACATTAGCGCTCCACCCGCAGCAGCGTCAACAATGGTCTTATTTTGGCTTGTAAGTCCGTTGTAGTAGGTCTGGACTTGTAGCCATAAATGTAGGCCATGGTGAGGGCACTTCCTAAGAATCTCCTTCTATCGTTCCCATGCTTCGTAAAGAGATTCAGAGTCGAACTGGGTAAAGGAAGATATATCACTACGGAGTCTGGCCATTTTAGAGGGAGGGAAAAACTTAGCTAAAAATTGATGGGCTAACTTGTCCCATGTAGAAATAGATCCTGGAGGCAAGGAGGTTAACCAGTGTCGTGCCCTATCCCTAAGCGAGAAGGGGAATAATCTAAGCCTAAGCGCATCATTAGATAATCCATTGTGCTTGAATGTGTTGCACAAGTCCAAGAATTGCCCAAGATGAGCATGTAGGTCATTGTGCGAAAGCCTACTGAACTATAAAGAAGTTTGGATCATCTGAAGGATTGCAGGCTTAATTTCAAAATTCTTCGTAGGGACAGCTGGTGGCCTAATGTCGGCACCTCATAATCTCCAACAGTTCTAATTTTCCTATTTTCTACCATGATGTATTGCAGTGGAACTATTAATTTCCTAAAATCCTTTCGAATTTTCCTAAGGGTTCTTTCAATTTCTAGATCTAGAGGAAAGCAATCATAACTTCTAGCTATACGCATGCAATCATTAAAAAGTCCTTATAAATTTTTTTAAATTTTTTTTATTTTAAATTTTTTAATTAACTAATCTAGATTAAACTTCTAAATATTTACAACCTAAATATTTAAATGCTAGAATTACACCTAAGCATAATTTCACCGATATTAATTAACGACTAATTAATCATCCTCGACAATGGCGCCAAAAACTTGACACGCCCTGAAGGTATTGTCCGTAAGTGCAGGGGTCGTACAAGTAATAATGGGATTTGAGTCACGAGTTATCGTCCCTCAAAGAAGTTGGTTAGCCTTATTAACTACCGGTTAATCTTACCCTAAGTATATTCTAGCAAATTTTGAAATTAAGGTGGGTGATCTACTAAGTCTAAAATTAAAAATACTGGAAAGCAAAAATAATAATAACTAAATAAAACCGAGCAAAATTTACTTACTGTGCTCCGAGCAATTAAAAGCAAAAGCCTACAAAAATAATTAAAAAAAATAAAAATTCATTAACGCAATTAAAATGTAAATATAAAAATAACTAAACAAGGTTAATTAAACTACAATTAAACTGTCCTAAAATAAAATATGTATGCAATTAAGCTAATTAATAAAAATGCAAATTAAACTAAACTAGAAATCTAATAAAAATGAAGACTAAATTAAAAATGCATGAAACACATTAAATCTAAATTAATTCTAAATACAACTAATAAAATACTAAACCAAAATAAAATCCTAAACATATAATATAAAATTAACTACTAACTAAAAATTAACACTACAAATTAAATTAACATGCAAAAATATTAAAACAAACCTACCATTTTAATTGACTAAACTAACTAACTAACAACTAACAAATGCATGAAAATACTAAAAATGCTTTAAACTATAGCACATGATTAAAATGACATGGCCAAACATGGCCTTAAGTAAATTGCAAAACAAATCGTCTAGATTGCACTGTGCACATCTTCTCGATTTGCTTCATCATTTTGTTCTCCAGGTGTTGCTGTCCATCTTGTTCTCGGTTCAGCAACTCTCACGAACTCTGCTTGGTTCCATGCTCAACTCCAGTCCTACAACTCCAGCATATCACGTTTCATTCATCAGCAACCAAGCTCCACACGCCAGCTTTCCCAGACCTACTCTACACATCCTCGGCTCCTGCTCCTACTTCTACCAACTCCAGCTACTACTTAAGGCATGTCCTGCTTCTCTCGATCTGTCCAGCTCTCTGCTGTCTGCTGCTCCAAGCTGCTGGTACTGAAGGCATGTCCAGCTTCTGCTGTTGCTGCTCTGCCTCGCATGTCCAGCTCACAAGTAGCATCTTTTATATCTCAACACCCAATGCCAACCCTGCGTGCTATTCATTCAGCTACAGAACCGATCAGCACCAGTAGTAGCCTTCCTTCATCTTCTGCGCAGCAACCAACCCATAACAATGATAGAAAACAATTAGTGAAGACTGGAATTAAACAAAATGAACAGTGGATGAAACGTGGAACAGGGGAGAACAGAGGAGGAAAGTTGTCCCGAGCTGCTTCCAAACAAACGTCCAGGCTTGGTCTGCAATCTGTCAGTTATCCTAAAACGAATCACAGCATTGCAAAGGGGTAGTGCACATCTAATGGTCTAAGGCATCAACTGAAAATGGATGATTTACGTGGGCTGAAACCGAGAACAACTAAGAACACAAAACAGACTGAAAATGAAGTTAGACTTACTGCTAAGAATGAAACCATGCCCCTCTTGAAACTCTACACCGAACAATCTACCATATCTTTGTCACTAACCATCGACAAACAACGAATGGACCAAGAGAGTAAATTGAGAGCAAGAACAAAAAAAAAGTAAAAATTGATCAAAACAAAAACATAAGTATTTAAGGGAAACCGAGAGCTGAACTAGAAAATATAATCTATTTAAATAAAACTTGAAAAATGAAAGAGCTAATTTTTACCAAACCAAGAGCATGAAAAAGATGGAAAGTGATTGCTAATGAAATACCAAGAAAACTAAACAATGAAACAATTTTTTTCATAAAATGAAGATGAATGAACAATAAAGTTGGAAATGGTTTTCGAGAAAAGCTTCTAAAAATAAAAACTAAACTAATCTAACTAAGCTACTCTAACTACTTTTACACTGACACTACTCCTAACTTACACTACATTACATCCCCTACTCCTACTTACACTACCTTACATTTCAATTACCATCCTTTCCTCTTTATACACACAAAAGGGGTATAATTGTAATTTCTACATCCTAGATGAGTTGGCATTGTTTGGGCACTTGTCTTCACACTATTGGCTCCTTGAAAAGATATTTCCATGTCATCTGTCTTTTTGTCCAATTGGATGTGCTAGGTCGCATGGCTCGTGTTGTCTGCGTGGTCCAATCTTGATTTTAGCCAAATTCTGATCCATTTTCTACCGAAATGTTCAAAATTCATCCGTATTTAATTTATCTGCAAACATGAGAATTTTAATTAAATAAAGGGGATAATTAACAAAATAAATTGGGGGCTTAAAAATTTAATTAGGAAATTAAGTACAAATAATTCTAGAAAATATAGAATTATCAAAAGCCTTCTGCCTGAAACAGATCGATCTCATTACCTCGAGCAGATCGATCTAATGCATTCAACTGATCAATCCTCTGCTTGGAAATTGTCAAAAAACTGATGAATTCAAGCAAGGCCAGATCAATCTCCACCCTATGCAGATCGATCTCCTAAGGTTTTTCTATAAAAATAGGGCAGTTGGATCTGCATTTCACGGGAACAAACTTCATTTCTTCCATTTCTAACAACCTAGTTTTCTCACTCTAGATTTCACCCCCTTCTATAAAGATTTGAGAAAAAGCTATTAGAGCAACATTGTTCATTGAGAAGAGAAGAATAACATAGCTTGGAATCAACACTCCATTTGTTAGATTGAAGGAGCCAAGGAGTCTTCAAACATTATAAAAGAGAGAAGTCAAGCTAGGTGAGTTTTCAATACACCAACTCAAAATGTATCTATCTAGTTGTTGTTTTGAGTAGATTGGAGTATGTATTGATGATTAAAACTACCTAGAATGTAATGGAACAAGCATAACATAGAATGCGTTAGTGTGAGAAAATTTGATTTGGTTGAGTTGATGATAAATGGCTTATACTACGGTGTTAGTGAGGTGATATGTATGACTTTGCGATGATTGAATGAAGCTACATTGTGAGATTAGTCATATTATGAAAATGAGCATGTGAGGTGTTTGATAAATTGCCATAGTGAAGTAAATGATGAACTAAATGCACTATGAGCTTAATATCGATTTAATGTGAATTAATAGGCCTAAAGAATTCAATAGACTCTCGGGAAATAAGTCGAGCAATCAAAATGGGGCCTTATAAGTGTTAATGAAAACTATAAGTCGAATTGACTATAGTAAACATAAGAATCTTATTCCATTGGATTTAATTGATGTGATGCATAATTTCATGTAATTTCAGAGATTTCGTTGGAGGTGAATCGAATTGCACAAATGAGCAGCTCTAAGGAAGTGGAATCACTCTACACAGGTAAGGGAATTTCGTAAGTACTTAGAGATAGCTGCACGTATTTTTTTTTGGTGTATATAAGGCTTTGCAAATGCTTGGTTATCTAGAAATGAATAAATGGTTTGTGTGAACGGCTACAAACATGAATGATTTGGTTTTGAAGTGAATCTTACAAAAAGGGATAGTAAGGCTAATAATTGCATAAATATCATGTTTTGACATTTTTATGAAAATAGATTGCTTTGGTTTAAGCAAATTGATGGATAGGCTGGCTATTTGATTTCCATGATTTCATGAAAAAGCATGAGTCGAGTGCTGACTTTGATTGTAATGTGTTGTGTTGAAATAGAGTCGTCTACCTGATTTACATGAGTTAAATCATGCTGGAGCCTTGTTCACACTGGATTTTGATGTTTTGATATGTATGAAATGTGCTGGAGCTTAGCTCGCACCTTGATTTGAATTATGATGTTTTATAAAATTGTATTGGAGCTTTTGCTCGTATATGGATTTCGATTAACTTTCTTATGCATATAATCGTACTAGAGCTTTAACTCGTATGTGGTTTTCGTTGATTTTCTTATTCATATAACCGTATTGGAGATATACACGTACATGATTTCCTTATTATTTATTATGCATAAAAGTCATCTTGGAGCGCTGCTCGTACGAGGGAATTTATTGATGATGCATGAATCGTGCTAGAGCTTAACTCGCACTGGTTTTCACACTGTGATATGTAATGAGTCGTGCTGGATGCCTCGTGTAGACTGTGTATCACATAGATGAGATGCTCGCACGAGTCATGTTGGATGCCTCGTGTAGACTGTGTGTCACACATATGAGATGCTCACACGAGTCGTGCTGGATGCCTTGTGTAGACCGTTAGTCACACAGATGAGATGCTTGCACATGCACTTGAGACTAAGTAGGTTATGCATGGTATGAGGTAGATAAAACCTATGACAGGCACCTCCAACCATGATATAGGTCCGCGAAGTACATTGTACAGTGTAGATCACGTGGAGTACGTTATACCGCGTGGTTGTGATAATGATTTAAAAGTCTGGCAAAGGACTAACCCACCTCTGTTCCAGCATGATACCCCACACACCGGGATCTATGTGGTCTGGGATGATTATGACATAGTTGGCCAACATAATCCTTGATGTACATAGTGACCACATATCTCACATGATATCACATGGTTTTGTATAGTGAATATGAATTGTGGTGTCCAGGGTAGACCCGAGGGAGGGGTCGAGCCTTGTGGGATTGTGTTTAAAGAGATGGTTTTGCTATTTGTGATGAGTTTTGACGTGTTTTGAGAAAGTGATAAATCCTAAGGGATGTTTCATGTTGAGTTCCATTTTTTATGATGAGCTTTAATGATAATGAGCATGAGAGGTTTTACATGATGAACTTTCTATGTTTTACATGCCGATTTCAATGTTTTCAGTGCATGATATATGTATATACATGTGGTATAGTTTTAATATTTCCTCATGCTCGGGAGATTAATGATTTTATGCATGACACTATAAGCATGTAGATAGTGTAGTTATCTACCATGCTTGCATTATTGCCTTACTGAGCATGTGGTTGCTCATACTATTCACTTTCCCCCTCTACAGAGTGTACATAGTAGCCTAATGAAGGACTGAGGCATTGTATTGGGATATCCGCTGCTTTCCATCACCAAGATGTATACACACAAGGATTCTTTTTGTATCTAAACTTGTAAAAGTACAGTAATCATTTTGAATTGTACTATGGGGGATGTAAATGTTAGAAAACATGTCATGTATAAGTATATGGCTTAAATTTTCAAATGTATGCTTTTAATTAATTGAAAGATGTATGGAAATAGTGATTAATACTAACTCACAGCCCAACTGTGTTTGTAAGGGTTGTTCATGACCGGGTAAGTTAACGAATAAAGCGAAAAATTTATAGTGATTTTTAGATGGAATGGATGAAAATGGTTATGACAGAGATTGGTATCAGAGCTGAGTTGGATTGATGTGAGTCAGTACTAATAAGTAGGAAAGTTACATCCCCATATTATTGTGCTTTTGTTTAGATATAATTGTATATGCCGAGATGGAATGAGACTAATAAATGGTTATGGATACAAGAAATTAGGCATTATGCCTATCACACATCGAGGTAGAGGGGCGGGTGAACGTGCTAGAAACCGTAGAGGTAGGCCTGAGAGCCGTGCGGAGCCACAGACTAATTAGGCTCCACAGGACCCTGTTGAGAAAGCAGGGGATACAGTGGCGTGCTTCGTTAGGATAGAGCGGAGTATTGAGAGCCTTGTTGAGATAGTCACGCAAGCATTGGGTGCTGGTAATAGACGAGGTCCAGCTGTGCAGCCTACTACTACTAGATAGGCAGCTGCAGAGGCAAAGAGGCATCAAACTATGAGGACTGTCACACCACCCCCAGTACAGGATACGGCTTCTTCTATTGCTCCACAACCGAGCGAGAGTGACCTGGGTTATGACTATGAGTTGAGTAGGTTAAGACAGTTCCAAGAGTTGAAACCTCTAGTCTTTAGAGGGGTAAAGGACTTGGTTGTTACTGAGGATTGGGTTTACGAAATGAAAATTTTGTATGGGTTCTTCATATGCACATCGACTCAAAAAGTGGCATTTGCTGTATTTATGATGAAAGGAGAGCTCTGGTAGAGATCCACCGTATCTATTCTCAGGGCCCGACACTCCGAGATCACATGGGAGATATTCTTGGAGGCCTTTAGGAGGCAGTATATTCTAGCCACTACACGGAGGAAGTTGAGGATGAAGTTTATAAACCTGGTTCAAGGGAACCATTCTGTCGATGAGTATGAGTCTTGATTCATATCCTTGGGAAGGTATGACCCTGATACATTGAGTAGTGAGGCTATGAAGGTCCAAAAGTTTATGGATGGACTTAGACCAACCATTAGATCTAGATTGGCTCTGTTCGACATCCTCACTTATGAAGAGGTAGTGCACAGGGCGCAGTTATGTGAATAGGACTTTGAGCAGAATGCCTCTGAATTTGGAAAGGTTAGTGGCAGAAGAGATAAAGATCGAAAGAGATCCGGGGTTGATAGAGTGGTCAGGAGAGAAGGCTAAAGACTGTTTAAGAAGAGGCCTAAGATTAAGGAGGTGCAAGAGAGAGCTACTAGACCTCCTGTGTACCCAGCTGTAGCCCCACCGATAGGTGTAGTCATTGGAGGACCATGACCTACTACCGATCAGTGTAGGAGATGTGGTAGATTTCATGGTATCAGGTCTTGTCTGACAACCCCTGTTGTATGTTTCAGATGTGGGAAGCTTAAACATATAGTGAGGTTTTATCCAGAGATGATGGGACTGCCCCATAGAAGGGCAAGGAGCAAGAGAGAGCTCTAGTTGAGACAACTGCTTCGAGGAGGAGAGCTACAGTTAAGGAAAAAGGGAAGAAGGCGATTAGCAAAGGGCGAGTGCATGCACTAGACCATGACACCGCAAACACTTGTACGGATGTGATTAAAGATACCATCCTAATTTTTTATTTAAAAGCAATTGTGTTATATGATCCTAGTGCCACACATTCCTTTATATCGCCTTCCTTTGCATTTAAGTTGTTGAACTATGTAAAACCTGCATTGTTAGATAGAATGTTGATGATTTCCACACCTATGAATGATAGTCAGTTAACTGAATATGTATATAGGAATTATAAGTTGAAGATAGGGGAAAAGATATGGCAGCCCATTTAATTTTATCGAGTATAAGTGATTTTGATGTAATTTTAGGGATGGATTGGTTGGCTATAAATTGTGTTATTATGGACTGTCATGCTAAGACATTGATGTTTCTAGAGATAGATAATCATATTGTAAGCTTTGTTGTAAGGAAATGAAAGAACATGATTATTGTAAATGAAAAGAGTATAATTTTAATCCATCATATTTGAGAGATAAATTTAGTTATTGATTTTGAATGTTGATGTGATGACTTATGTTGCTAACGATAGAAATGATAATATGAAGGGTTCATTGCCTATGTGGTTGACACATATAAGGCACACCTAGAATTGAGAGACATTCCAATAGTTGAAGAGTTCCTGATGTCTTTTCGGATGATTTACTAGGGCTACCACCTAATAGGGAAATGAAGTTTTGCATAGAGTTAGTACCTGGTACAGAGCTGATATCTAAGCCACCGTATAGAATAGCTCCGATTGAGTTGGAGAGCTAAAGAAGCAGTTGCAAGAGTTGCTAGAGAAGGGGTTTATTAAATCGAGCGTCTAACCTTAGGGAGCTCCGGTTCTATTTGTAAGGAAGAAGCATGAAAGCTTTCGACTGTGTATAGATTACCGGTTGTTGAATAAGGCCACCATTAAGAACAAGTACCCCCTTCTGCGCATTGATGATCTGTTAGATCAGCTCCGGGGAGCACAAGTCTTTTCTAAGATAGATCTACGATCTGGGTACCATCAGTTGAGGATACGAAGTGGAGACGTACCCAAGACAGCATTTCGCACCCGTTATGGCCACTACGAGTTTTTGGTTGTGCCATTCGGATTGACGAATGCCCCCGTAGCATTTATGGCATTGATGAATGTGTATTTAGGCCATACCTGGACAAGTTTGTGATTGTGTTTATTGATGATATTTTGGTTTATTCTGATGTATTTAAGCCATACCTGGACTAGTTTGTGATTGTATTTGTTGATGATATTTTAGTTTATTCCAAGTCTATGAAAGATCATGAGGAGCACTTGAGGATAGTTCTACAGACTTTCCGAGAGAAGGAACTATATGCCAAACTATCAGTGGATGCATCCAAGATTGAGGCAGTTGTACAGTGGGAGCAGCCCAAGACCGTTCTTGAGATAAGAAGTTTTCAGGGATTGGCAGGTTATTATCGAAGATTTGTTAAGGGTTTCTCCAGACTAGTTGCTCTGTTGACATACCTCACATGGAAAGATGTTAAGTTTCTGTGGGATGAGGCATGTGAGAGGAGTTTTTAGGAGCTTAAGCGTCGGTTGACCACTACTCTCGTTCTCACCATTCCTATCAGCTCAAGAGGTTTCTCTGTATATACGGATGCATCACACTAGGGACTGGGTTGTGTACTTATGCAGGATGGGAAGGTAGTTCCCTATGGATCCAGATAGTTGAAGGATTACGAGAGGAACTATCTAACTCATGATTTGGAGTTGGAAGTCGTAGTGTCTGCATTGAAGATATAGCGCCATTATCTCTATGGTGAGACATTTCAGGTATATACAGATCATAAGAGCCTTAAGTATCTATTCTCACAAAAAGAGTTGAATATGAGACAAAGAAGATGACTCGAACTCCTGAAAGATTATGATTGTGAAATCATGTACCACTCGGGTAAGACGAATGCAGTTGCCGATGCCTTAAGCAGGAAGAACCTCGGGTTGGTGTCTTATATGATGGTTTAAGAACACGAGTTGTTAGAGCAATTTGTGAACCTCAGTTTGGATGTCGCCCCACCTAATACAGAGAGATTTGATGTTATGGCTAATTTGAGATTAGAGCCAGAGTTTATTTATCGTATTCGACAGGCTCAGCAGAGTGATAAACAATGTACCGATTGTTGAGACAGGTACAGACAGGTGTAGGTACATATTTTGAGCTGAGTACAGATGGATTGTTGAGGTTCAAGGGTAGGATAGGTGTTCCTGAGGATCCAGAGATCAGGAGGTTGATTTTATCATAGGCTCACTCATCGAAGTACACGATACATCCGAGGAGTACTAAGATGTATCAAAACCTTCGGAAGTTTTATTGGTGGTCTAGAATGAAAAGTGACATTGTTGAATATGTCGTTAGATGTCTCATCTGTCAGCAAGTGAAGGTAGAGCATCAAAAGCCTGCAGGGTTATTGCAGGCTCTACCGATACCGACATGGAAATGGGAGCACGTCGCCATGGATTTTGTGATAGGTTTACCGAGGACTTGCAGAGGTCATGATACCAGTTGGGTTATTGTGGATCGGTTGACGAAGTCAATCCATTTCTTAGCTATGAGAGCTACCAATACTCTGAGTCAGTTGGAGAACTTGTATGTTCGAGAGATAGTTCGGTTACATAGTGTTCCAATGAGCATTTTTCTGATAAGGATGCTTACTGCACTTCCCATTTCTGGGAACACTTTCAAGAAGCAATGGGGACCCAATTGAGTTTAGCATAGCTTTTCATCCTTAGACAGATGGTCAGTCAGAGAGGACTATACAGACCCTGGAGGATATGTTGAGAGCGTGTGTGCTTGATTTTGGAGGATCCTGGGATGATCACCTACCTTTGGCCGAGTTCGCCTATAATAACAGCTATCATGCGAGTATCGAGATGGCACCATGTAAGGTACTGTATGAACGCAGATGTCGATCCCCTGTCGGATGGGAAGAGGTTAGTGACAGACAGATTTTTTCTCCCGATTTAGTACAGCATGCCTCTGAGGACGTCCAGTTAATATGTGAGAGATTACGGATAACTCAGAGCCGATAAAAGAGTTATGCTGACAGGAGACGAAGACCACTGGAGTTTACTGTGGGTGAGTCTATATTCTTGAAAGTTTCTCCCTTGAAAAGGATTATGAGATTTGGTAATAAGGAAAAGTTGAGCCCTCGGTATATAAGACCTTTCGAGATTTTGGAGAGTGTGGGAGATAAGGCTTATAGGTTGGCATTGCCACCAGACTTGGCAAGTGTTCTTAACGTCTTCCACGTCTCTATGCTTCTGAAGTACTACCTGGACCCGGCACATGTGATAAGATATGAACCATTGGAGCTCAATGAGAGTATAATGTATATTGAGAAATCGGTTCGAATATTAGATAGGAAAGAGAAGGTGCTGAGGTCGAAGAAGATCCCCTTAGTGAAATTTCTTTTGTAATATCACACTCTAGAGGAAGCTACAAGGAATTAGAAAGCATGATACAAGAGAAGTACCCAAAGTTGTTCTCAGGTTAACTTGGTTCTAATTTGGAGGACCAAATTTCTTGAAAGAGGGGAGGATTATAAGACCCATAAAATTCTATGTAATGTTTATGATTATTGAATGTACGGATAAGTTACATTACATATGAATTACAAGAAATGGATGTTTGTAAGTTCTAAGTGTGAATAAATCGCAAAATGAGTATAGAATCAATTGGATGGAAGTTTAACCTAGAAAATTTGGGAAAATCGCAACTAGAATACTGCAGGAAGCATATCAGATCGATCCCATGCAAGGAGAGATCGATCTCATAGCCTGGAAAACACAATGCCAAGCATTCTGCATGAGGCAGATCGATACCTCACTCAAGCAGATCTATCTCATACTGTCTCAAGTTAAACTAGATTGATTCCCTCCCTTAGGCAGCTCGATCTCCATTGGTCTCTGGATAGGCTAGATCGATCTCCCCTTAAGGCCAGGTCGATCTCCAAAGCCTTCTGCCTGAAACAAATCGATCTCATTACCTTAAGCAGATTGATCACATGCATTCAACAGATCGATCCCCTGTCTGCAAATTGTCAAAAACCTGAAGAATTCAAGCAAGGCCAGATCGATCTTCACCCTATGCAGATCGATCTCCTAGGGCTTCTTTATAAAAATGGGGCAGTTGGATCTGCATTTCACAGGAAGAAACTTCATTTCTTCCATTCCCAACAACAACCTAGTTTTCTCACTCTAGATTTCACCCCCTTCCATAAAGATTTGATAAAAAGCTATTTGAGCAACATTGTTCATTGAGAAGAGAATAATAACATAGCTTGGAATCAACACTTCATTTGTTGGATTGAAGGAGCAAAGGGGTCTTCAAACATTGGAAAAGAGGGAAGTCAAGCTAGGTGAGTTTCCAATACACCAACTCAAAATGTATCTATCTAGTTGTTGTTGTGAGTAGATTGGAGTATGTATTGATGATTAAAACTACCTAGACTGTAATGGAACAAGTATAACCTAGAATGAGTTAGTGTGAGAAAATGTGATATGGTTGAGTTGATGATAAATGGCTTATACTAAGGTGTTAGTGAGGTGATATGTATGATTTTGAGATGATTGAAGGAAGCTACATTGTGAGATTAGTCAAATGATGAAAATGAGCATGTGAGGTGTTTGATAAATTGCCATAGTGAAGTAAATGATGAACTAGAGGCATTATAAGCTTAATATTAATTTAATGTGAATCAATAGGCCTAAAGAATTCAATAGACTCTCGGGAAATAAGTCGAGCAATCAAAATGGGGCCTTATAAGTGTTAATGAAAACTATAAGTTGAATCGACTATAGTAAACGTAACAATCTTATTCCATTCGATTTAATTGATGTGATGCATAATTTTGTGCAATTTCGAAGATTTCGTTAGAGGCGAAACGAATTGCACAAATGAGCAGCTCAAAGAAGTGGAATCACTCGACACGATTCCAGGTAAGGGAATTTTGTAAGTACTTTGAGATAGTTACACGTATTTTGTGGGTGTATATAGGGCTTTGCAAATGCTTGGTTATATAAAAATGAATAAATGGCTTGTGTGAACAGCTACGAACATGGATGGTTTGGTTTTGAAGTGAATCTTACAAAAAGGGATAGTAAGGCTAATAATTGCATAAATATCATGTTTTTACATTTTTTGAAAACACATTGCTTTAGTTTAAGCAAATTGATGGATAGGCTAGCTATTTAATTTCCATGATTCCATGAAAAAGCACGAGTTGGGTGCTAACTTTGATTGTAATGTGTTGTGTAGAAATAGAGCCACCTATCCGATTTACATGAGTTAAATCGTGCTGGAGCTTTGCTCACACTGGATTTTGATGTTTTGATATATATGAAATGTCTTGGAGCTTAGCTCGCACCTTAATTTGAATTATGATGTTTTATAAAATCGTACTGGAGCTTCTGCTCGTACGTGGATTTCGATTGACTTTCTTATGCATATAACCGTACTGGAGCTTTAGCTCGTACGTGGTTTCCATTGATTTTCTTATGCATATAATCGTACTGGAGCTATGCTCGTACGTGATTTTCTCATTATTTATTATGCATAAAAGCCGTACTGGAGTGCTGCTCGTACGAGAGAATTTACTGATGATGCATGAATCATGCTAGAGCTTAGCTCACACTGGTTTTCACACTGTGATATGTAATGAGTCGTGCTAGATGCCTCATGTAGATTGTGTGTCAAATGGATGAAATGCTCGTATGAGCTGTGCTGGATGCCTCGTGTAGACCATTAGTCAAGCGGATGAGATCCTCGCACGCGCACTAGAGACTAAGTAGGTTATGCATGGTATGAGGTAGATAAGACCTACGGCAGGCACCCCCAACCATGATATGGGTCCGCGGAGTACGTTGTACCACGCAGATAACATGGAGTACGTTGTATAGTATGGTTGTCATGATGATTTAAAAGTCTAGAAAAGGACTAACCCACCTCCGTTCCAGCATGATACCCCGGACATCGGGATCCATGTGGTCTGGGATGATTATGACATAGTTGGCCAACATAGTCCTTGATGTATATAGTGACCACCTGTCTCACATGATATCACATGGTTTTGTATACTGAATATGAATTGTGTTGTCCATGGTAGACCCGAGGGAGGGGTCGAGCCTTGTGGGATTGTGTTTAAAGAGATGGTATTGCTATTTGTGATGAGTTTTGACGTGTTTTGGGAAAGTGATAAAACCTGAGGGATGTTTTGTGTTGAGTTCCCCTTTTATGATGACTTTTAATGATAATGAGCATGAGAAGTTTTACATGATGATCTTTCCATGTTTTACATGCATATTTCCATGTTTTCAGTGCATGATATATGTATATACATGTGGCATAGTTTTAATATTTCCTCATGCTCGAAAATTAATGATTTTATGCATGACACTATAAGTATGTAGATAGTGTAGTTATCTACCATGCTTGCATTATTGCCTTACTGAGCATGTGGTTACTCATCCCATTCACTTTCCCCTTCTATAGAGCGCACATAGTAGCCTAGTGAAGGACTGAGGCGTTGTATTGGGATACTGCTGCTCTCCATTGCCAAAAGGTATACACACATGGATTCTTTTTGTATCTAAACATGTAAAAGCACAGTAATCATTTTGAATTGTACTATGGGGGATGTAAATGTTAGAAAACGTGTCATGTATAAGTATATGACTTAAATTTTCAAATGTATGCTTTTGGTTAATTGAAAGATGTATGGAAATGGTGATTAATACTGACTCACAGCCCAACTATGTTTGCGAGGGTTGTTCACGACCAGGTAAGTTAACGAATAAAGCAAAAAATTTATTGTGATTTTTAGATGAAATGGATGAAAAGGGTCGTGACACTTAACTAGCCCCTTTAATCCAACCATATTAACCAATTGTGTTTTTAGCATCGATTACCTTTTTCCCACTAACCTTAATCCTTTTAGGATAGCCACAAACCTACATATCACCTCAAACAGTGTACATAAAGTAGTATAACCAACTGCTCGCCTAGAACTAAGCCTAAGTAACAAGCATGGCCCATTATGCCTAGATAATGGAATCCTTGACTGCTCGCCATAATTAAACCATGACTTACCCAACTATTCCAAATGCTTGCCCGATCACACTTGATGATCAACCAATAATTCCTATTGTTTGCACACAAATGTCCACTCCTCATCAGTGAAATATAGTTGGTCCTTAACTTCTTGTTAATAGCTAGTAAGGCGTAGCTCGCTTAACCAATACAATTGTAAGACCCACTTTTGGTGATATATTCCTTATGATTCATATGATGTTATACATTGTTATATGTTAAATTGAATCATAAGAAGAGATTTTGGATTAAATGAAGTTGCAAAGAGAATGAATAAATGAACATCAATGAATCCATGTAAAGGTTAAATAAGGGCTGAAGTGGCCACAGACTAAATGAATGGAACTCAAACAATCAGACCAAATATAAAGACTTAAAAATAAGAAATGATAGTGCAAGGAATTGCAAATTCTAAGTGCCTTTTATGATTCCAAGCAATACACAAAAGTCACATTGTATGTGAATCATAAGAAATGAACCTTTCCATGCTCTAAGTGGGATTAGAATGCAAAAGGAGTATTGGAGTAATGAAATATGAGTTTGACTTTGAAAAATCTGGGAAAAATGCAGCAGGAATGCTTCAGATGAAGGTCAGATCGATCTCTTATTCAAAGTAGATCGATCTTTCATTCAAGCAATCGACCCCATATGATTTTGTAAGGCACAAATCAATCCTTTCCCAGGTGCAGATCGATCTCCCCATGAGCAGATCGATCTCCATTTGCTTCTGCTTATAGCAGATCGATCTCTCCCCATAAGCAGATCGATCTACAGTTGCCTAGTAAGGATCGATCCCTTCCCAAAGAGTAGATCGATCTCCAATTGCTTCTGCCTAGCAAAGATCTATCTCTCCCTAAAGAGTTGATCGATCTCACCCTTACAAACTGAATACTCAACCAAGGGAAGGTCAATCTCCTACCTTAAGAGATTGATCTCATCACCCCTGCTCTATAAAAACTTGATGGTCAAACCTCTTTCTTCAGCAAATCAACGCATCCCTCTGTTTTTACCAAAAAGACCAAGCTTTCTCACTCTAGAATACACCCCCTTCTAAAAAGATTTCAAAAAAAGCTATTCGAGCAAAGTTGTTCATTGTGAGGAGGAGAACAACATAGCTTGGAGCCAACATTCAACTTGTTGAATTGAAGGAGCAAAGGAGTCTTCCAAATTTGGACAAGTGGAAAGTCAAGCTAGGTGAGTTTCCAATACACCAACTCTAAGTATATTTATCTAGATGTTGTTGTGAGTAGATTTGTGTATGAATTGTTGGTAGAAACTACCTAGAATATGATGAATCAAGCATGACCTAGAATGGGTTTAGTGTGAAAAAAATATGATATGGTTGATTAGATGATAAATGGATTATATTAAGGTGTTAATAATGTTATATGCATGATTTTTAGATGGCTTTGTGAAATAAGTTTATGGAATAGGATGAGGTTATATAAAATGCATATTTAGTGTTTGTAAAAATGCATGAATGAATGGAAGGGTTAAGGTTAAAGCAAAGTAAACCAAGTGTTTGATTTGATAACTAAGAAAGTTTGTTAAACCAATCGGACTAAGAATGACGTGATGGATGTTCAACCCCTATGCCATGATCGAAGGTGATTATCGGCCAAACTTGAATTCAATCGACTCGATAAGGTTGATGGACTTAGAATTCGGTCCAATGAGTGATAACGAGCCTAAAGAGCTCAATGGGCCTAGGTGAAATGATAAGTGTAATTGAAATCTACTTAAGAAGAGAATTAGGCTCAATATGATATGTTGACTAGGATCAAGTCAGAATATGAGTTATTTGTAATTAACTCATGTGATAATGAATGTTTGCAGCTCCCGAGGATACATCCGGAGCAAATTGAGCCCGATCACGAAAAGTGGGAAAGGAAGAAGGAGTTGCTTCTCAAAGAGTTGAGGTAAGAGAATTGTGTTGCCCCTAGAGATATATGTACATGTTTTCAGGCGTATAAAGGTTTTCTAGAATGTTTGTACGTCATAGGAATGGAATTAAATGTTTGAAGGGCAAAGAAGATTGGGATTTGGGAAAAGTTCATGAAAAACAAGAATCATGATGTTTTGAATCCTCTTACTAACCTTTTTTAGCATGTGGATTGGTAGGCTGGCTAACATTTAAATGCTTTGCAAGAAAATAGTTTTATTTCGTTTAAATGACCATGCTTTGAAAAAGAAATAGCCACCTACATGAGTTTGTGAAAATAAAACGTGATAGAGCGCAGCTCGCATGAGATTTGATATGTTTATAAATGCATTAGTGCTGGAGCGATGCTTGCACTAGAGTTTTACATGCATGAGTGCTGGAGCCTAGCTCGCACTAGTTTTCACATGGATTTTGACATTGTGCTGGAGCATTGATCGCACTAGATGTCCACTATTTACTTGTTGTCGTGCTAGAGATTACTCGCACGTGATTTTTATGACATGTAGGGAGCCGTGCTAGGAGCTTCAGGTAGGCTATGTGCCACGTCGATTGAATAGGCTCGCACATGCATATTGAGATATGGCAGGATATGTTGTGATGATATGGGTCCACGGAGTACATTGTACTATGCATATAGCATGGAGTATGTTGTACCGTGTATGGATATTATATATATACCATCTTTGGACGATGGATATTCTGCTATAGACCGACGGGTTGGATGTGACCCGTCTCCCGTAAGGAAGCAGAGGGAGGTGATACCCCGCACACTAGGATCCATGTAGCCTGGGATCACAGAAGATATGGCAATAATCCTTGTTATTTCCCTTATTATTATTTGCCTATCTCACATGTCTCTTGTTTTATGATGAATCCATGTTTTTATTAAAAATTGTTTTGTGGCTCAGGACAGTCCAAGGGAGGGGCTGAATCTTGACGAATGATGAATTTTGTGATGATTGTGTTTAGTAAGAAATGCTTTTAAGTGCACCTCGCATGACAATTTTCCATGCTCTATTTTAAGAATTGTGTACTGATTTGAATAACATGAATTGCTTTACATATCATGAACACGAGCATGAACTGATGTTTTGAAGTATGACAACTAAATGCTTGGTTTTATACATGGCATCACGATCACGTAGATAGTATCGTTATCTACCTGCTCGCATGATTGCCTTATTGAGCGCGTGGTTTGTTCACCCCCTTATTTTCCTCCTCTACAGAGTACTTTCATTAGATAGAGAGCAACTGAAGATTGGATTTTGGTGTCCGCTGCATCCCATCACACAAGGTATACACATTTGTATAGATTTTATATCTAGACATGCCAAAGTACAATAATATTTTGAATTTAATTTTTGGGGATGTCAAGAATTGTAAACACATGTAAACAACAACTCTGATTTAGAAATACAAGTGTTTACGTTTAAATGAATTGTAAATTGAAATGATTTGATTGGATGAGATTCACACCGATACACAGCCCAACTGTTGGTGGTGTAGCTGTTCACGATCAGGTAAAGTAAAGGTAAAGAACAAACAATAAGAAATGGATTAAATAATAAATGAAAAATTTGTAGTGGATTTTCGATGAATTGAGGGTCGTGACAGTAATCCCCAACCAAAACCCTGACCCACCAATAGAGCCTCAAGTCAACCAACATAATCCAAGAGGAAGAAGGGAGAGAGAATAATGGATAACTCCCCCTTAATAGACTTAACCAAAAGTGTTGGCTCTACCGAGAGGGGGGGTTGTAAGACTCGATATTTTCGAGTGCATTTAAAAATGCAAAAGGACTTAAATGGTATTCCCGAATACGTGCAAGGGCAAAATGGTCAAAAGACCAAAATTCGGTATTAATCGGGACAAGAAAATATAATTAAAAATATGAAAATGAGAAATCTTGATCAATGATGAAGAAATAATTAAATTTCGGGTTAAATTGATCAAGATATGAATTTATTGAAATAAACCGGGATTTTCGCATCGAAAAATAATCCCGAAAATAATCAAAAAATATACCGAAAAGGTAAAATCGGACTGAAAAAATTATTTACAGATTAGATGAATAAAATATAATTTTTAAAAGATATTTGTGTATTTTAATATTATTTTATTGATTAAAATAATATTAAAAATAAATTATAAATAAATAAAATGAAATAATAAAAAAAGAAACGAATAGTCTGAAACGAAAACAGAAAGAAAAGAAACAGAGGGAAAACGCGAAGCGAGACCGAGGGAAGAAGAGAGACCGGACGAGCCACCACCGGTGGCCAAGGGCCCTAGGCGAGGGTCGGCGAAGGTCGACCGACCTCAGGCGAACCCACCGGTGGCATCGACGCGCGGCCAGGTGGCCGAAAAACGTCGAAAAACGAAGGAGATGCCGCGGGGAAGAAACGTCGATTCGCCGGCGATGGCTGCGTTTCGACCCCAGCCGAGGCCCGATTTAGGGAGCCTATGCCATGGCGCGCCGAACGGCACCGGAATCGCGCCGGGAACCGGCCGGACGGCGCCGACACGACCAAAGGATAACTGGACCGGCCGAACCGGACTGAACCGACCAAACTGGACCCGAGCTGAACCGGCGGTCCGAACCGGGTTGAACCGGACCGGACCGGTTCAGCCAAAAAGAGAGGGAAAAAGGAAGAAAAAGGGAAAAAGAAAAAGAGAAAAAATTGGAGAAAATTCCTGTGATGCAATCGAGCTTCGGGTAAGTCGGTAAGCGGTCAAATTGACTGATTTAATTTTTAGAATATTTAATTTGATAAATAATCGACTGAAAGTTTACCCGAAAATATATTTAATTGTGTAGCTCGACAATTGGCATCCACTGAGAGCTCGAGACAGCCTCGATTTGTGTACGATCATGGAATAACGGGTAAGTGACCCTTATTTACGACAATTTTATATCGTTATGCGTGATTGATATTTAACGCATGAATTACATATTTAATTTCCGCATAAATGAATTAAATTCTAGAAATTTGGGATAAATTGTCGTAAATAATTCATAAGCTATCTGAGAATTTAGAACGAGGCTAAATAAATATTGATGGGTCCAATGAGCCCAATAGGCCTCGATAAAGTGTGGTAAACGGGCTTAAGGCCGATTAAGGCCCATTATTGTGCAATTGGGCCCAATATGGGTAAACGGGCCCAATGATTTAAATTAAGCCCAGAAAATTAAGAAATACAATTAATTGCATTGTATTTGACCTGATGAACATTTATCCGCAGTGCCGGAGATTTGATTTGGATTCGAAGCAAATCGGACTGCGTGACGAGACATCGATGTAAAGGTCAGACTGTACAGATAAATGAGGTAAGGGAATTGTGTGAGTAGCTAGAGGTAGCTATGCGTATTTTAATAGTGTTCTGTACACTGAATATGTATGTATGCCTTGATGATGTATAAAGATCCTAAAAGTGGTTTAAATAATTTTGAGGATCGAAATAGGTGAAAAGACTATTTTACCCCTATTGAGGGAAGTTCACCTAAGGATGGTGAAAGCATGACATGCATGAAATGCATGATTTAAGGAATTTTTCGAATTAAAGATTTGATTGGTTTTAATCAAAGTAAATCGATAGATTGGCCAATAATTGCATAAGTTTCCCAAATTAACACTACATAGGTGTTATTAATATTTAAATGAAATTTCTTTGGAAAAGAGGCCAACTATCAAGTTTATATGGAAACAGATAGTGCCGACACGTAGTTCGCACTATATCTGCGTTTGTGAATGTGCATAAATGTGCTTGAGCAGTTGCTCGCACCGACTTGTGTGACATCATATGCATGAAATGTGCTAGAGCATGGTGCTCGCACTGATTTTTATTATTGTGAAATGAGAGCTGCTGGAGCCTAGCTCGCACTCTGTTTTGACATGTTTTGATTTGTTTTAACGTGGTATGCATAAAATAGTGCTGGAGCGATTGCTCGCACTAGTTTTAATGATTTGACATGCATGAGAGATGCTGGAGCTTAGCTCGCATCCTGTTTTGATTTGATTATTGCATAAAGCCGTGCTGGAGTGAATCTCGCACGAGATTTGATTTAATTATGCATAAAGCCGTGCTGGAGTGTAACTTGCACGAGATTTGATTTACTTGAGCATTCATTTGTGCTGGAGCATTGCTCGCACAAAGTTTTACGTAGTTTTTATAATTCATTTGAATGTCGTACTGGAGTTTTTCTCGTACGAGGTTTTCACTGAATTTATATACATATCCGTACTAGAGCATTGCTCGTACGTGCATTTTAATTGAAATTATAATCAGTTTAAGTCGTACTGGAGCGCTGCTCGTATGCAGATTTTACTTATTTCTATGAAATCGTGCTAGAGCTTCGCTCGCACGAGGTTTTCAGATATCATGAATATGCATGGAGCCGTGCTTGAGCTTCGCTCGCACAGGGATTTATATTACATGCATATAGCCGTGTTGGAGCCTCCTGTAGACTGTGTGTCGCAGTGAGATGATATGCTCACACGTGCATTCTGAGACAGAGATGATATGGGTGGATAAGACCTATTACAGGCACCCCTGACTGAGCTTGGGTTCACGGAGTACTTTGTACCGTGTATGTCACGCGGAGTACGCTGTACCGTGGGGATTGTTGGAGTGGAGTGGCATTAGCCACGAGGCAGCAAGCCTTGCCCTCGCAATCCTGGTGTTATGCTGTTCTGGTGGGTAGGACGACCCACCTCCCGTTTCAGGTGTGATACCCACCACACTAGGTACCGTGTTGCCAGGGATCACTAGGATATGGCCATAGTCCTCGATGTTACTGTTAATTACCTGATTGTCTCACATGATATAACTTGTGGTCTGTTAGACCAGGGTAGACCCGAAGGAGGGGTCAGGCCCCCGATTTGATGAATTTATGATTTCATATGATTTTATGATATGTGACCCTGAAAGAAGGGTGGTTTTATAACCGGAGTTTTATAATAAATTTTATTGAATTGTTTTATGAGATGGACCCGGAAGGGTTAGTTTTAACTGCAGTTTTAATGTTTTGATTTAAATGCAGTAGCATGTGAAGTTTTCCATGCTTTCATTTGAAATCCATGTTATGTCTTACATGGCATAAAAGACTGCATGATCTTGATCTAATTCATGCTTAATATGATTTAATGATGTCACATAAAATGCTTTGAATGCATGAGTTACATGATTTATATATGCACAAATAGTTTTGGATGAACTATGGCATTGGATATGCATGACTTTGTGCTTGATGATTTTAATGAAAAGAAATGGATTTAAGGGCATGGCATTATGAGCATGTAGATAGTGGAGCTATCTACTTACTTGCATAATTGCCTTACTGAGCGTATGGTTTGCTCACCCCCTTATTTTCCCATCTTTTCAGAGCACTTGAAATAGTTATTGAGCGGCTGAGAACTTGCATGTATTGATATCCGCTACTTGCTGCTACCCATCGAGAGACAGGTATACACATTGGTATGATTTTGTATCTAAATATGTAATGCACAGTACTATAAATGGATATCATGTCGGGGATGTAGTGTTATGAATACCATTATGTATGTATTCAGTTAAAGTCACAAGATAGTAAACTCTGATATTAAATGAAATTATGAAAATGGATTGGTAATAGTGAGAGGTGACTAACACCGAATCATAGCCCAACTGTGTTGTAGGATGGTCATGACGAGAGAAAGGTAAGAATTAAATAATAAATGAAAAAGCGAAAAATTTACTCTGATTTTTAAGGTAATTCGGGTCGTGACAGGGGTGAATCGGTTTTCTAACGTTAATAGCAAATTTTAATTTAATCCTATTTTAATCAGCAAATGATAATGAGCAATATAATAAAATTAAACAATTTAATGCAAGATAGGGAAGAGAGAAACAAACACAATCGTTTATAAAGGTTCGGCCAAACTCTTGCCTACGTCCTCTCTCCTTGACCTTCTTGTCAAGTGCTTTCTTACTCTCCTTCAACAGAAGTTACAATGTTCCTTTTTCAGGTTAAGGAATAACCTCTCTACCCTTTGCAATACAAGAATGTATTCACCCAGTTACAATTTTATCTCACTGAGGAACAATCCTATTCTCTCTTAAGGTAAGGATGAATACAAAATGAAGCTTTAATGTGGGTAGGACAAATACAGCTTTTGCACTTAAGCTTATACAATAAATCTCAATAAATGAGGAATGAAGACACAAGGAATGAAAGTATTGAAAGCTTGAGAATGTAAGAAATGTGCAGCAATAGTGTCTCTGTTCTCATTGTCTTCAATGCTTGGTTAAATACTGAAGGATTGGTAGTTGGAGCATTAAATGTTATTTTTCCCGTTGAGATTTTGCAGAAACTAGCCGTTGGGTACCTCCAGTAGAGTGCCAGATCGATCTGCCATCTTGGCCAGATCGATCTCTTAGTTATAAATCCTGCAAGATCAAAGCACAATAACACAAGGAGATCGATCTCATAGGTTAGCAGATCGATCTGTTAATTTGAAAATGATAGGGGAGATCAATCTGTCGAATAGGCAGATCGATCTTCCAATCTCTCTGTTTGAGGCAAGATCGATCTTCAGATCAATCTGCCATGCAATCTCGTAGTGGGGAGATCGATCTCTCAATAACCCAGATCGATCTCCTTAGCTCTCTGACTTTGAGGAGATCGATCTCTTTCTTATCAGATCGATCTCATAAGCTCTCTGTTTGAGTGTAGATCGATCTTACAGATCGATCTACTGTCTTTGCATTAAGGGAGATCGATCTCTTCATAGATCAGATCGATCCCTCAACTCCAGTATTGGGCAGATCGATCTCTTAACCCTTATAGATCGATCTTACTCTTCTTTAATACCTTTGTACAGGCTCAAGGCTTGGCAGATCGATCTCATGTCTTCCTGAGATCGATCTCTCATCCAAGAAAAACCCTGGAGATCGATCTCTCATAACCCAGATCGATCTCTTATCTATAGACAACCTAGGAGATCGATCTCTCATAACCCAGATCGATCTCTCATAACCCAGATCGATCTCTCAACTATAGAAAACCCAAGTTCTGGTACTTATAACTTCTAAACATGTTTTTATATCATTTTTATATTATTGAATTTACTTGTTTTGTCATTTCAAAATACATTAACTCAACAAAAAGAACCAAGATTGCCTCTTAAAAATTTGACCTCTTTGTACATGAAAGGTTGGATGCTATTTATGAAGAATTAAAAGAAATAAGAAAAAATCAACAATAATTGGTCTATTACATAAGGAAGGGTGATAGTCCACTCTCTTTAGAGATTCAGAAAGAGATTGTTCCTACCACTTTCGAGTGTCGAAGGAAAAGTATGATATCACAAGTGACTTACATGGTCATATACTATGCCACAAATCAACTCTAGATTTATATGGCACAAACGATGTTGTAAAGTGTAGGACATTCCCTACTACTCTTAAAGGTACTATCAGGTCTTAGTTTTATTCTCTCCATCGTCAATTTTGATCAACTTAATAAACTGTTTGTTGGTTATTGAACACTCCTCGCCAACAAGAAATAAAGGAAAACCTCAGATAGTTTGATGTCGTTGGTGCGAAACCCCAATGAGAGCTTAAGGGATTACATATGTAGATTCACTACTGTCTACGCAGATGTAAAGGATCCCAACGACAGTTTTGCGGTCTAACCATTTAGAGCAAGGTAATTAGTGATTATGTCCATTACACAAAATGTGATGAAAAGCTAATGGTATTATAAGTCCTTCATAAAGCCAATAATTGGTAGAAGCAGAAAAGATTAGAGAAAGCATTCTAGAAATATCCATTGTATGGCAAAAAAAAAAAGGAGAGAAATAAGCATAATGAGTATAAAAGGGCAACAACATGTCGAACCATAGACCAGAGATTAAATCTAGATCACAACAAAAGAAGTTTCGAGTGATAATGTAAGCCTTTCAAGTCAATTGAGATTAAGTTGTGATTGACACAATTTAGTTTATTCATAATGTAAGCCCTTAAAATATAGTACTTTAGAATAATTCAAATAAAAACATATATAAGTTTTAAAGTTTTATGTTATTTAGTTCTAATTTTCAAATTTTAAACCATTTACATAATCACAACTCTTTCAAAACTCCAATGGTGTTAATAAATTTTTTTTTAATTTTTAATTGTAAGCTAAAACTATATTGATGAAAATGATCTTAAAATCAATTTAATTGATAATTAAGTTGACTCATTTCGTGTAAACACCATGAATTTTCATGTATTCGGTCTTATCAAGGAATAACGAATTAGACAATTGGGATTAAAATATGTCCCTTAGTGGATGATTAAATTAAATTATATTTTGGTATGAGAGATCCAGATGATGTTCAAACAAATAAATAATTACTTCGAAATGAATATAAAACCATACATGACACCAAGCGAAATGTAATGTAAAATTATACTCCCATTTACTAACTTATACAGTATTGCTTATTATTGGTTTTGATTAATATAATTAAAGAGAAAAATTTGTTCCATCTTCTAAGCCAACCCGAAGACCATTATATCCATTGATTTATGGTAAAGCTTCAGTGGAAAGGAAAAAAAATGAAAGGAAGAGGGTGTTCGGTGAAATGAAAAGGATTAGAGAAAATATGGGTAGATGTGGAAACAAGGAAGCTACCAAATACTGTTTGCACAACATAAATATTTATATACATAACACATGTATATGAATTTAAACCTTTAACATGTAGCTACTCATAACCCGAAGATACAAAGGGAAACTCTTGCTGCAACAACAACAGTTAAATATGTATATATATATACATTTAAATATAACGAGAGCAGGTGGTGAGTGACTGAAACAAGAAAGAGGAATGAAAGAGTGCAGTGTTGGAACAAAATCGAGAAGAGGAAAACAAGGACAGGCCAAACATGAGAAGGAGAAAGTGAAGCAAAACTCGATGAGCCTGCCATAGGAGGCGTGTGAAAGATAGGATGATAAGAAGAAAAATCTAAAGAAATGATGGAGCTGAAGTGTTGCAGTATGTATAAATAATATATTGTCACGACCCGAACTACCCAAAAATCAGAGTTAATTTTTCGCGTTGTGTTATTTTCTTACTTAAATTCTTACCTGTCTTCTGATCGTGACCACACTCCACTAACAAATTGGGCTGTGCGTCAATGCCAGTCCCACCATACATTTCTTTCTCAGTCATTTATAAAATGTCTACAATATTTATACATCCCCTAAAGTTACTTACAAACATGTTACTGTGCTATGCTTATGTAGATACAATATGTACAAGTGTATATACCTTATGTTGATGGGCAGCAGCGGATATCCGGAATGCAATACTGAGTCGCCTCAACTTCAACTGGAGATGATCTGTGGGAGAAAATGAAAGGGGTGAGCACATCAAGCTCAGTAAGGCAATCCTACGAACAAGTAGGTAACCATACTACCTACATGAACGTAGTGCCATGCATAAACCACCATTTCTCCACACATTTTAAAACAAATGATATGAGTTATGATGTTATGTAAAACACATTTGCACGGAAAATTCAACATGCAATTATATTCAAAATCATATCTTTCTCGTTTAAAATTTCACAGTAAAGTCAGGACTCGACCCCTCCTTCGGGTGATCCTGACTCACACAAAATCATGAAAATCCATTCACATCACATATGGGTTTAAAAAGCATGGAAATAACCATCATGCACATTTAATTAAAAACCCAGTTTAAATCATCGTCAAGATCATCAACATGCGAGACTAGGCAATGTCTGTATATCGGCAAATAACCAGGACTATGGCCATATGTGTCCTCGGGAGTTCCTCAGCTACACGGATCCTAGTGTGCGGGTTCTCACCATGATCGGGAACCGCCCGGGAGGTGGGTCACGCCATCTCGTCGGTCTTATCCGATCCCATGCATCCGAAGATGCTGCATCCGAAGATGCCGTATCCGAAGATGCAACACGGTACATCGTACTCCATGCTACTTGCACGGTACATCGTACTCCGTGAACCTATATAATATCTCTATACTCATGCCATGTCTCAAAACGCACGTGCGGGCCTATTTAATCGGTGACACACAGTCTACCCGATACTCCAAGCACGGCTCATCGCATGTTCTCATAAAATCAGTGCGAGCGATGCTCAGCACTCTCATCAATCAAGTAAAACTGGCAGAGCCCTCTTTACATCCCCACAAGGCCGCCAACCTCATCCCTCACTCTCACCCCACCTAAGAGGTCTTTTGAGCCTGTTGGGCCTTTTGGCTGACTCCAAGGGCAGACAACGCTACTCCACAAATCCAGTAAAACTAGTGCAAGCTAGGCTCTAGCACTCTATATATAAATCATATGAAAATCTTATAAAATCTTGTGCGAGTTAAACTCCAGCACCCTGTCACGAAAATCATGTAAAATCTGGTGCGAGTTAGACTCTAGCACCGTGTCACGAAAAAGCATATGAAATCTGGTGCGAGTTATACTCTAGCACCTATGCATGTAAAACTCTAGTGCGAGCTCTCGCTCCAGCACCAATGCATGCATCACACAATTCAAACATCGTGCGAGCTGAGCTCTAGCACGTCACATGTAAATAAAAACACGTAGGCGGCTCTGTTATCTCCAAATAGTTTTCACAGAAATTACATCGTTTAAGGTATGCAATGCTATGCATTTTTCTTTAAAATTGAGCCAGCCTACTCATGCATGTGTTAAAATACCTCCAGAACGAGCAGGAACCTCTTGTCCTTGCTCATCCCAATTTTTCCTAAAGTTGGAAACATTTACCCTTAACAAGGGTATTTCGGTAATTTTGCCCATACGGGGCATTAAAATTATTCTTCGACCTCTAGACCCTCCAGAACATTTTTAAGGACTGCATATGAATTTAAAATTGCGTAAAGTTTACCTCTAGCAGTCCGTAGAATTCCCTTACCTTATTTTCCTGTCGAGTCTGACCTTTTCTTTTCCACTGTTGTCTCGTCGCGCAGTCCGATATGCTCCCAATCAAATGTCCGAAACTCGTATAATTATTCCTCAGGTCAGATAACATACAATTTAATTGTATTTAATCTTTTCTGGGCTTAATTTAAATCATTGGGCCCGTTTACCCCTATTGGGCCCGATTGCACCTTAATGGGCCTTAATCGGCCTTAAGCCCGTTTTCCACTTAATTTTCACTTTATCGAGGCCTATTGGGCTCATTGGGCCCTCCAACAATTTATTGGGCCTCATTCTAACTCTCGAATAGCTAAATTTAATATTTACGACAATTTATCTAAATTTCCATAATTTAATTCAATTTATGCGGAATTTAAATTCATATCACGCATAACGATGTAAATTGTAGTAAATAAGGGTCACTTACCCGAGATTCCATGCTAGTCCGCAAATCGAGGCTGTCTCGAGCTCTCTTTGGATGCCAATCGTCGAGCTACACAATTTCATAATTTTTCGGGTAAATTTCCAATCGAAAATTAATTAAATGAAATATTCCAAAATTTAAATCGGTCAATTTGACCGCTTATCGACTTACCCGAAGCTCGATTGCATCACTAGAATTTTCCCCCAATTTTTTCTCTTTTTCTTTTTCCCTTTTTCTTCCTTTTTTTCCCTCTCTTTTTGGCTGAACCGGTTCAGTCCGGTTCGGACCGGTTCAGACCGCCGGTTCACTCCGGTTCGACCGGTTCACCGTCGGTTCACCACCTTGCCAGCCGGTTCTCTGCCGGTTCTAGCCACCAGTCGCTCCGCTGGGTCGTCCGCATCTCAGATCTGCCCTCGGTTTGGGTTAAGCTCGCCGGAACGCCGCCGGTTCGGCTCTTCTCCCTCGGCCGTCGGACCCATTTTCTTCACTTGGCCGTCGCCGGCGATTCCCGCCGTTTCGTCGGCATCCAATGGCCTCAACAGAACCGTCTCGACCTGAGGATCATTTTGCGGGGTTGGATCGGAGCCAAGACGCCGCCGTTCGCCGGGACCGAGCCCCTCAATCCCGTCGGCCTTTCTCTCCTCCGATCGGCTTCCTCTGGCCACTGCACGGTGTGATCTCGGTACCATCTTGCTCGCCGGCCTCCCCTCTTCCTCGTCGGCTCCTCGTCGGGGTCGTTGGTCGCCGGACGGCTCGTCGGCCATCCTCTCTTCCTCGATTCCGTTTCTTCCGTTTCTCTGCTTCTCTTTCTCTCTCCCCGACCCATTTTCTCTCTTTTTTTTTGTTTCAGATTCTTTTATTATTATTATTATTATTATTATTATTATTATTATAATTATTATTATTTATTTAATTATTTCACTATTCATTAAAATACTCCATAAAATCCAAAATATCTACACTTATATTATTTTTATTCTAATTTAATTTATTTAATTTAAATTTAATTTATTAAATATATTTTTTTCCAAATTTTTGATATTATTTCTTCGCGTTTTTCGAGATATTGTTCCTGTAATTTTTTGGTATTTCTAAAATTTCTGAATCTTGATCAATTGACCCAAATTGTATAATTTCCTCATTATCGATCAAGATATCTTACATCCTTATTTTTAATTAAAATTTTCTTATCGCCTTAATACCGGGTTTTGGTATTTTTACCATTTTACCCCTGCTCTTGTTTCGAAAATCAATTTTACCTGACCTTCCTTCATACATCCCCCATCTTTTCTTATTTAATTTTCGTACTTTTAATTAAATTCGGGTCTTACAACTCTCCCCCACTTAAGGAATTTGGTCCTCCAAATTAGAACCAATTCATATGAGTCCATAAACTACTCCGGGTACATCAATCGTATCATACTTTTAAATTCTTATGTGACCTTCTCCGGAGTGTATTACTACCGAAGGACTTTAATTAGGGAGATCATCTTAAACCTCAATACTTTCTCTTTCCTGTTTAATGCCCGAATCAACTTATCAACATACTTATATTTGCATTAAGCTGAACTGTTGGAGTTCATATCCAATTACCTATGCTGGATCTGGATAGTATTGCCAAAGCATCAAAAGCTGAGACACATTGTGGGTGCCTGTTAATTCAGGTGATAACACCAACTTATAGGTCTTATCTCCCACTTGTCCAATCTCTCAAAATATTCCATCCAGCGCAACTCAACTTACCTTCTTCCAAAAGCTCGCTATGTCCTTATTCTCTTAGGACAAGAAACATTTCAACCATACTAATTCACCAAGGGTGAATTCCAATACTTGTCTATCTGCTCTGAGGTGTTCTTAATCTCTCACTCTTAACTAAAACATCCTCAGAGACTTATTATCCATAGTCGAAAATAATTCTATCTGTCACCCACTTTTTCTTATCCAATTTGGGGAACAACCCCTACAGCCATACACTGCCTCATATCTTGTTATCCCAATACTCAAGTGACAACTGTCACTATTGACGAATTCAATTTGTAATAACTGATCATTCCAGGAGCTTATAAAATTAACGGCACACGCTTTCATCGGATCCTCTAGAACCTGTACAGTCCTCTCTGACTGACCATCTGTCTGAGGATGAAAAGCTATGCTAATACTCAGTCGGGTTCCCATAGCTTCCTAAAAAAATATTCCCTGAAGTAAGAAGTGAAGCGGGAATCCCTATATGATACCATGCTCACTGGAATGCTACTTAATGTTCCACGATCTTCCTTACACATAAATCCTCATACACACTCTGAGTATCTGGGGAGTTCAATCCAAAAGGTGGGTAGACTTAGTCACTCTATCGACTATCATCTAAATAGTCTCGTGATTCACCTGGGTTCTCTGTAACCCATCACGACATTCATGGAGACTTGCTCCCATTTCCCGTGCCATGTCGACATAGGTAGAGGCTGCAATAACTCTGCAGACTTTTAATACTCTATCTTATCCTGCTGACATACTAGGCACTTTTCCACAATCTCTACCATATCTCTTGTCACATCTGACCACCAATACCTTTTTCCAGAGATTTCATATATATTCTTTACTTTCCGTTGCACTGTATATCCCGAAAAGTAAGCTTCTGACAATATTACTATCTCATCAACTGTGGTCCTGGGGAGCACTCATACTGTCTCGGAATCCTCAGTAACTCATCATCACTCACTGTGAACTCTGTCACTGTCTCCTTCTGAATCTGACCCACACCATCGACACCATGTCGATCATCACGCTAAGCCTGTCAAATCCGGGCACTCTCATCCGGTTTTAGTCTCAGGCTAGCTGTCATACAATCACTGTCATCATCAGAAGGGATCACATCAATACTGAGGTCCACAACTGCTCAAGCAGCTCATGCTCCCTGACCATCATATGTGGTACCATCCCGAGACTCTTTATACTCAAGGCATTAGCCATCACATTAGCCTTTCCTGGGTGGTACAATTTTCATAATCAAAGTCTCTCAGAAGCTCTAACCCACTATGTATTCTCATATTCGCCTCTTTCTGTGAAAACAGATACTCGGGCTTTATGATCAGTGCATACCCACAATTCCTCACCATGTACATAATAGTACCATATCCTCGGTACAAATACTGTTGCCAACTTTAAATCATGGGTCAGATAGTTTATTTTATGATCAAGGAGTTGTCTGACTCCATACTTGACTATCTCCCCATTTTACATCAATACACAGCTCCTTCATTATTTCGAGGTATCCATACTCACTGAGAACCTCTTGAGCTGTTGGGTATGGTGAAATTAATCACGGTGGTCAGTTCATACTTCACTACACCGAAATTCACGTCATATCTATCATCTCACTTATCATCTCATTCAAAGATCACGTTTTCTTAGTTAAACGTGTCAACCAAGTAGACCATATTGAGAACTCGTAACAACCCATTTGTAAAAGCCATTTCCAATTATTGCTTACAATTTGCCCTAGACTTTAACTACACCCAACATATCATCAATAATGATGATTACAAATCGGTCCAATCCTTGACTTATTTACGCATAAGCGTATAAGATCCTTCAAAATCGCTTACGTTTTCAGGTACTAACCTGCGTCATTTCCTTTTCTTATCTTAATGGCTCTTATTAAATTTTACTATGTTAAACTTTATGATTTGTCGAATTCTAATATTCTTATCGTCTTAGTAAGGGTATCCTAATGCTAAAGGTATTTATTACGACGATCGATTTCGCGTTATAGGTTATACATATATACTTTTAGACGCTGTCAAGTCTTCAGGCGGGGAGGTATTTTGAAATACCTTTATTAACCTTCAGACTTAACCACATATACTTTATATACCAGTCCATGTGGTTACAATTTGTATTCGCTACTAATTGCTTTAATCCTAATGACTTCATATCGTAAGGATGTTCTCACCTTGCATACGCCTCTTACTCCAATACATCTTGTATTCAGAATTAAGCATATCTCATCTTAAAGATTATCTCATTTCGTATATCCCTCATGACAAAACTATTTCATTATTCATTCCGTGAGTACAATCCTTTACTCCTTTAATTTCAACTGTTTCACCCCTTTTTATCACTTGTCAACACTTACAGTATACTCTTCAGTGATGTTTTCACCCCTGTTTTCAACTTAAAATCTCTATATCCATATTCCGTTAATTAATCCTCCTCTATTGGGGTACTCATTATCAGTATTGTGCCCAATGATGTAGGCATTCATGCCTTTTACTCACTTATATGCGAATGAAGGCGGTATGAATAAATATGTGGCACCAGGATCAATGAACATATGTACTTCATTATTCATAACAAGTGTGGTATCTTACACCACATCCATGAAACATCAATAGTGTCCTGGTCCAAGACATCCTCTCGCCTTCGTCCAACAACTTACTTTCCTTTTTCTTTTCGGCTATTGCCTCCCTTCTCGTTGCAGCTATACCAATGAAGTTTTTCTCTGTCTCTTTACTTTTCTGTGGGGCGATCTCGCCCAACTCTGTGTAATCAAAATCAATGGTCCGTCTTACCACACTTAACGGCCATTTTCATCAATACAGTGTAGGTATAGACCCTCCTTCTGTGGTATCCACCACACATCTCACACTGCTTACACTGCTACACTACTTCGTAGCAGGTCGGGGTCCTCTAATTACAATACCCCCCAACAGTGCCAAAATTGGATGCACTGGGGCCTTACCAATTATCTTACTCCATGACTCGTCAAATTAAATCTTTTACCAATTACCATTTTCCCATTTTAACATCTTTGTCATTTCTCGATTCTCTTTTCTGTCTCTATTTCAGCCCTCACTACCTTTCCCAATCTCAGAGGCGTGCAATTCATGTTCTTTTTTACCCAACTGTAAATCTGCGCACTGCCTCAGTATAGTAATATCTCACGGGCTAATCAGACTCTAACTAACAATATGAGCCCTTCCATAAACTTTTAGACATCTCGACTGTCACTGTTCATAGTGTCGAGGTAATATCTACCAAAGAATATAACTGAGTTTCATACTCATAATCAATTTAGTATTCCTGGGCAGTGTAAGAAATTTTTCCTTTAAATCATGTCCGGGATATCCTGTCACCGGAATACATCCAAATATTTCTCACGTCAGCTCTGGATGTTTAATACTTAAGATGGGTCGAGTGGACTTCCACCAATGCTCCGCTGCGCCCGCTGATCTTATTCATAATCTGAGCAATTAGCTCCTCAAAATAATCTCCACACTCCGCTCCAACCTCGCGAAGCGTGTCTCAATACTGTCTGATCTCTCTGTCGGACTCAGTGGGGCATGCTCAACATTAGCCTCTATTCCAATTTCATTCTGATTCTCATAGGTCAACTCAGCACGACTAGCAGGCTCAGGTCTACCTCTACGACCTCTGCCTCGTGCACTATCTCATCTAACGCGACTCATATTTGGCATTCCTGCATTCTCGACCATTTCTTAGTCAAAACCCATCTTGATATACACTATTGTATCTAACTAAGCACAGTAACACGGGGATATAATTCCTAATTACTGACACTGACACACATCAGACCAATTTCTGCTCTGATACCATAAAATCTGTCACGACCCGAACTACCCAAAAATCAGAGTTAATTTTTCGCGTTGTGTTATTTTTTTACTTAAATTCTTACTTGTCTTCTGATCGTGACCACACTCCACTAACAAATTGGGCTGTGCGTCAATGCCAGTCCCACCATACATTTACCATATAACTTAATTCTTTCTCAGTCATTTATAAAATGTCTACAATATTTATACATCCCCTAAAGTTACTTACAAACATGTTACTGTGCTATGCTTATGTAGATACAATATGTACAAGTGTATATACCTTATGTTGATGGGCAGCAGCGGATATCCGGAATGCAATACTGAGTCGCCTCAACTTCAACTGGAGATTATCTGTGGGAGAAAATGAAAGGGGTGAGCACATCAAGCTCAGTAAGGCAATCCTACGAACAAGTAGGTAACCATACTACCTACATGAACGTAGTGCCATGCATAAACCACCCTTTCTCCACACATTTTAAAACAAATGATATGAGTTATGATGTTATGTAAAACACATTTGCACGAAAAATTCAACATGCAATTATATTCAAAATCATATCTTTCTCGTTTAAAATTTCACAGTAAAGTCAGGACTCGACCCCTCCTTCGGGTGATCCTGACTCACACAAAATCATGAAAATCCATTCACATCACATATGGGTTTAAAAAGCATGGAAATAACCATCATGCACATTTAATTAAAAACCCAGTTTAAATCATCGTCAAGATCATCAACATGCGAGACTAGGCAATGTCTGTATATCGGCAAATAACCAGGACTATGGCCATATGTGTCCTCGGGAGTTCCTCAGCTACACGGATCCTAGTGTACGGGTTCTCACCATGATCGGGAACCGCCCGGGAGGTGGGTCACGCCATCTCGTTGGTCTTTTCCGATCCCATGCATCCGAAGATGCTGCATCCGAAGATGCCGTATCCGAAGATACAACACGGTACATCGTACTCCATGCTACTTGCACGGTACATCGTACTCCGTGAACCCATATAATATCTCTATACTCATGCCATGTCTCAAAACGCACGTGCGGGCCTATTTAATCGGTGACACACAGTCTACCCGATGCTCCAAGCACGGCTCATCGCAAGTTCTCATAAAATCAGTGCGAGCGATGCTCAGCACTCTCATCAATCAAGTAAAACTGGCAGAGCCCGCTTTACATCCCCACAAGGCCGCCAACCTCATCCCTCACTCTCACCCCACCTAAGAGGTCTTTTGAGCCTGTTGGGCCTTTTGGCTGACTCCAAGGGCAGACAACGCTACTCCACAAATCCAGTAAAACTAGTGCGAGCTAGGCTCTAGCACTCTATATATAAATCACATGAAAATCTTATAAAATCTGATGCGAGTTAAACTCCAGCACCCTGTCACGAAAATCATGTAAAATCTGGTGCGAGTTAGACTCTAGCACCGTGTCACGAAAAAGCATATGAAATCTGGTGCGAGTTATACTCTAGCACCTATGCATGTAAAACTCTAGTGCGAGCTCTCGCTCCAGCACCAATGCATGCATCACACAATTCAAACATCGTGCGAGCTGAGCTCTAGCACGTCACATGTAAATAAAAACACGTAGGCGGCTCTGTTATCTCCAAATAGTTTTCACAGAAATTACATCGTTTAAGGTATGCAATGCTATGCATTTTTCTTTAAAATTGAGCCAGCCTACTCATACATGTGTTAAAATACCTCCAGAACGAGCAGGAACCTCTTGTCCTTGCTCCTCCCAATTTTTCCTAAAGTTGGAAACATTTACCCTTAACAAGGGTATTTCGGTAATTTTGCCCATACGGGGCATTAAAATTATTCTTCGACCTCTAGACCCTCCAGAACATTTTTAAGGACTGCATATGAATTTAAAATTGCGTAAAGTTTACCTCTAGCAGTCCGTAGAATTCCCTTACCTTATTTTCCTGTCGAGTCTGACCTTTTCTTTTCCACTGTTGTCTCGTCGCGCAGTCCGATATGCTCCCAATCAAATGTCCGGAACTGCGTATAATTATTCCTCAGGTCAGATAACATACAATTTAATTGTATTTAATCTTTTCTGGGCTTAATTTAAATCATTGGGCCCGTTTACCCCTATTGGGCCCGATTGCACCTTAATGGGCCTTAATCGGCCTTAAGCCCGTTTTCCACTTAATTTTCACTTTATCGAGGCCTATTGGGCTCATTGGGCCCTCCAACAATTTATTGGGCCTCATTCTAACTCTCGAATAGCTAAATTTAATATTTACGACAATTTATCTAAATTTCCATAATTTAATTCAATTTATGCGGAATTTAAATTCATATCACGCATAACGATGTAAATTGTCGTAAATAAGGGTCACTTACTCGAGATTCCATGCTAGTCCGCAAATCGAGGCTGTCTCGAGCTCTCTTTGGATGCCAATCGTTGAGCTACACAATTTCATAATTTTTCGGGTAAATTTCCAGTCGAAAATTAATTAAATGAAATATTCCAAAATTTAAATCGATCAATTTGACCGCTTATCGACTTACCCGAAGCTCGATTGCATCACTGAAATTTTCCCCCAATTTTTCCTCTTTTTCTTTTTCCCTTTTTCTTCCATTTTTTCCCTCTCTTTTTGGCTGAACCGGTTCAGTCCGGTTCGGACCGGTTCAGACCGCCGATTCACTCCGGTTCGACCGGTTTACCGCTGGTTCACCGCCTTGCCAGCCGGTTCTCTGCCGGTTCTCGCCACCAGTCGCTCCGCTGGGTCGTCCGCATCTCAGATCTGCCCTCGGTTTGGGTCAAGCTCGCCGGAACGCCGCCGGTTCGGCTCTTCTCCCTCGGCCGTCGGACCCATTTTCTTCACTTGGCCGTCGCCGGCGATTCCCATCGTTTCGTCGGCATCCAATGGCCTCAACAGAACCGTCTCGGCCTGAGGATCATTTTGCAGGGTTGGATCGGAGCCAAGACGCCACCGTTCGTCGGGACCGAGCCCCTCAATCCCGTCGGCCTTTCTCTCCTCCGATCGGCTTCCTCCGGCCACTGCACGGTGCGATCTCGGTACCATTTTGCTCGCCGGCCTCCCCTCTTCCTCGTCGGCTCCTCGTCGGGGTCGTTGGTCGCTGGACGGCTCGCCGGCCATCCTCTCTTCCTCGGTTCCGTTTCTTCCGTTTCTCTGCTTCTCTTTCTCTCTCCCCGACCCATTTTCTCTCTTTTTTTTGTTTCATATTCTTTTATTATTATTATTATTATTATTATTATTATTTATTTAATTATTTCACTATTCATTAAAATACTCCATAAAATCCAAAATATCTACACTTATATTATTTTTATTCTAATTTAATTTATTTAATTTAAATTTAATTTATTAAATATATTTTTCTCCAAATTTTTGATATTATTTCTTCACGTTTTCGAGATATTGTTCCGGTAATTTTTTGGTATATCTAAAATTTTCGAATCTTGATCAATTGACCCAAATTGTATAATTTCCTCATTATCGATCAAGATATCTTACATCCTTATTTTTAATTAAAATTTTCTTATCGCCTTAATACCGGGTTTTGGTATTTTTACCATTTTACCCCTGCTCTTGTTTCGAAAATCAATTTTACCTGACCTTCCTTCATACATCCCCCATATTTTCTTATTTAATTTTCGTACTTTTAATTAAATTCGGGTCTTACATATATATATATATATATATATATATATATATATATATATATACTTAGTACATAGCCTGGCGATGACATAAAAGAAAAGAGAGACAACAGCTGTGGGAAATGTGAAAGGAATGGATGTTCGGTAGCTATAACAACATGGTACCAATCCCTGCCTAGGCACACTAGTAAGGGATGAACGGACCTGAGGAAGAAAAGAAAGAGCAAGAGAGCAGGAAGAAACAAGGAACGTTGAAGTGTATTTATATATATATATATATATTACAATGACAATATATATAGGCCTGCTACCTGGAAATGATGGGAGGGATGAAACGTATAAATATATATATATATGTATATAAGCATTGGAATCAACAGCAGCTGATAATTCTATATTTTTAGAATTATTTGTGCTTAATTTCCTAATTAATTATTTAAATCTCCAATTTATTTTGTTAATTATCCCCTTTATTTAATTAAAATTCTCATGTTTGCAGATAAATTAAATCCGGATGAATTTTGAATATTTCGGTAGAAAATGGACCAGAATTGGGCTAAAATCGAGATTGGACCACGCAGACAACATGAGCCTAGCACATCCAATTGGACAAAAACACAGATGACATGAAAATATTATTTTTCAAGGAGCCAATGGTGTGAAGACAAGTGACCAAACAATGCCAACTCATATAGGATGGAAAAATTACAATTGTACCCCTAAGTGTGTGTATAAATAAAAAAAGATGGCAATTGAAAAATGGGTAGCTAGGTTAGAATAGAGGTAATTTAGGAGTAGAGGTAAATTAGGGTAGAATAGCTTTTAGGTTAATTTTACAAGCTTCCTTTAAAAATTTCCGAATAGTTCTTTTTACAAGTTATTTTACTGTTCATTCCATTTTCTTTATGTTCTTCATTAGTTTTGGATTTATTTTTCAATGAAAAGCAATTTCATTCATGTTCTCGGTTTGATAAAAACTAGTTCTTTTATTGTTAAGGTCTATTTGCATAGTTGATTTCCTAGTTGATTTGCTCTCGGTTTTCCTTAATAGTTGATATTTTTGGTTTGATTAATCTTTAATATTTTTGTTCTTGTTCTCGGTTATTTATCTTAGTGCATTCGGGTAGCCACCAAATCCCAGTTTTATAGTCTCGGTTCTTCTTTTATTTATGCCTTTGGTTTTGATGCTTTGATGTGGGTTGATGCTTAGGAGTTATCCACATCAATGGCAATGTGAAACCTCGGTTGGAGAGAGGAAGGAAGCAACCCGAGCTAAGGATTCTTGTTGATGAAGTTCACGGGTTTGAGTGTTATCTTCAGTTGTGTTTTTTTTTTTATTTCTATTTCCTCCTGGTTTTAATCTCTTATTCTGCTTTGCCTCATTATTCTTGTCTTTTCTTATTTCGTTTTTAATTCTCTGCACTACATGAATTCAATCTGTATGCTTCTTTAACTTCTGTTTTGTTCCTCTGTTTATCTCTGTTTTCTATTTTCGATTACTGTTCATCATAGTTTAGTTGGTTTCTTTTCTGCAATCTTCATTAGTTGATGCTATTGGTGTTGGTGTATTCCTGTGTTGTTTAATCATTGACAGCAAAGCTGCTTCCAGGTTACTCTCGCTGGTGCAAGTAACACAAGGCAGAACATAGGGCACCAGAGAACAGCTTGCAGCTATGTGGTTGTTGGTGACGGAAGCAGAGCAGTACTGAACCAAGAATAGTACTTGGAAATTGAGCTGCAACTGGGCATTGCTGGGCGTTTCTTGGAGGACTCGGGATGCTGGCATAATTGATGTAGATGCTGGGCAGCAGTGCGGTGCAGAAGCAGGACAGCAGCTGGTTTGCACCTGCAGCACCAGGAAATGCAACCGACAGCAGCTGGAATGAGCTGGGCAAACTGAGAGCACACCAGTAGCTGGAACCGACAAACCGTGAGCAGCAGTCGGACAGAAGCAAACCTTGCCTAGACAGCAGCTGATGAAGACAGCAGGCCTGGAACCGAGAGCACTACCTGGAAATGAAACAAAGAAGACATGTGAACAGTGCAATATCGGGACCACTTGGTGTTTTGCTATTCGGCTAAGGCCTTGTTTGGTCATCTCAATTGTGTTTAGTTTAATTTTTATGGCATTTTTATTATTTTGATTGTTTCATTAGTTGTTAGTTTAATGTAGTTGTTAGTTGATAATTGTAGGTTAAATTTAATGTTTTAAGTTGTTTATTTAATCTTAGTTTTAAGTCTTAGTTAATAGTTAATTTTAGATTATATGTGTTAGGATTTAATTTTAGTTTAGCATTTTATGAGTTACATTTAGAATTAATTTAGATTAAATTTGATTCATGCATTTTTAATTTAGTCTTTATCCTTATTAGATTTTAGGTTAGTTTAATTTACAATTTTTATTAGTTTAATTACATGCATTTTTATTTTAAGTTTGTTTAAATTTTAGTTTAATTTTATTTCTTTATTTTCATATTTGCATTTTATTTTAATTGCGTTAATTAATTTTAATTGTTTTAATTTTCTTTTGTAGGTATCTTCTTTAATTGCTCGGAGTTCAGTAAGCAAATCTTAGTTCAGTTTTATTTTCTTTAGTTTTTAGTTTTATTATTTTCAGTACTGTTAGCCTTATAGATCACCCATCACTTCATAATTTGCTAGGATATACTGAGGATAAGATTAACCGATAGTTAATTAGGCTAATCAACTTATCTGTGGGACGATAACTCGGGACTCAAATCCCATTATTACTTGTACGATCCGTGCACTTGCGGACAATACCTTTAGGGTGTGTCAAGTTTTTGGCGCCGTTGCCGGGGAAGTTTTAATTAGTCAGTAATTAATATCGGTGAAATTATGCTTAGGTGTAATTCTAGTTTGTAAATATTTAGGTTGTAAATATTTAGATCCTTAGTTTAGTTAATTTTCTCCATTTAAATAAAGAAAAATTGAAAACTTAAAAACTTAAAAACTTAAAAAAAAAATTCTAAGGACTTTCTGATGTTTGCATGCGTAGAGCCAGGAGTTTTGATTGCTTCCCTCTAGATCCTGAAATTGAACGAACACTTAGAAAATTTTGAAAGGATTTTAGGAAATTTATAACTCCGTTGCAAAGCATCATGGCAGAAAATAGGGAAATTAGGACCGTTGGAGATTATGCAATGCTGACTATTGGAGGTTATTATACCGGCATTAGGCCACCACCTATCCCTACTAATAATTTTGAAATTAAGCCTTCCATCCTCTAGATGATCCAGACATCTTTACAGTTCAATGGGCTTCCACACGATGACCCACATGCTTACCTTGGGCAATTCCTAGACTTCTTCAACACGTTCAAACATAATGGGTTATCTGATGATGCGCTTAGGCTTAGATTATCCCCCTTCTCTCTTAGGGATAGGGCGAGACACTAGTTAACCTCCTTGCCTTCAGGATCCATTACTACATGGGACGAGTTAGCCCATCAATTTCTAGCTAAGTTTTTCCCTCCCTCTAAAATGGCTAGACTCTGTAGTGACGTATCTTTCTTTGCCCAGTACGACTCTGAAACTCTTTACGAATCATGGGAACGATATAAGGAGCTTCTTAGGAAGTGCCCTCACCATGGCCTACCTTTGTGGTTGCAAGTCCAAACCTTCTACAATGGACTTACAAGCCCAAATAGGACCATTGTTGACGCTGTTACGGGTGGAGTGCTAATGTGTAAAATAGAGGAGGAAGCTTACGAGTTGTTAGAAATGATGACGACTAACAACTATCTATGGTCCTCGGAGAGGCAATTGCCAAAGAAGTCGGCAGGTATTTATGAGCTCGACACACTGTCTACCTTGACCTCTCAAATCGCTAACCTTACAAAAAAGGTAGAGTCGCTCAGTACCCAACATAATCCTCCCACTAGTCCTAACCCTGTGTATTCTGTCCAAAGTCTTTTTCTTTCCTGCGAACTGTGTAGTGGTACCCACTCTGTAGATAGGTGTCCGCTCAACTAAGAATCGGCTCAGTATGTTACCCCTTCTCAAACGCAACAGAACAACCTTTTTCAAACACCTATAATCCAAGGTGGAGGAACCATCCTAACTTCTTCTGGAGCCAAAACCAAGGGTAAACTTCTAGCTCTAGACTTGTAGGACTCCCTGGTTTTCAAGCTCTACCGGTTCAGGTACCACCACAGCCGCAATTTCCATACCATCCACCACATCATCCTCCTCACCTCAATTTCAATATCATCCATCACCACCACCACCACCACCACAACCTATGCAGCCCCAACATTACCACACACCAGCAGCTGAGAAGAAGCCTACATTAGACAAGATATTCTCAACAATCCTACAAAATCAAGCTACTTCAATTAAGAACTTAGAGGTTTAGGTGGGACAAATAGCAAATGCTCTTAACCAATGTCCTCAAGGGACCCTTCCTAGTAATACTGAAGCTAATTCTGTTAGGCAAAGCGAGGGTAAATAACATGTCAAATCCATCACCCTTAGGAGTGACAGAGAGCTAGATGAGCCACAAGTTAAGTCTGGACCTGAACAACCCATAGTTGAAGAATCCATAAGTTCTAACGAAGCACCTCAAAAAGAGCAGGAACATTAGGATCAAGCTGCAAAAGAATCCAAGCTAGGCACTTCTTCACCTATAGCTTCTTCTATTTCACAGCCTTCCTCGCCCACTAATGCTATACATGTTTCCACTACATCCTCTCCGGTTAGACCACCAGTACCGTTTCCTCAGAGGTTCTAAAATAAAAAATTGGATCAACAATTCGCCAAATTTCTTGGGGTTTTTAAGAAACTTCACATCAACATTCCTTTCGCAGATGCCTTAGAGCAAATGTCAAGTTATGTGAAGTTTTTGAAGGATATCCTCTTGAGGAAAAGAATATTGGAAGATTATGAGACGGTGGCCTTAACTGAGGAATGTAGTGCCATTATCCAGAGGAGATTACCCCCCAAGCTCAAAGATCCCGTGAGTTTTACCATACCCTGCACTATTGAAAATTTATTATTTGGTAGAACCCTGTGTGATTTAGGAGCTAGTATAAATTTAATGCCATTGTCAATCTATCATAAGTTAGGAATAGGGGATGCTAAGCCCACCACAGTGACCCTTCAGCTAGCGGATCGATCCATTAAATATTCGAAAGGTGTCATTGAGGATGTCTTAGTAAAGGTGGATAAGTTTATTTTCCCTCCAGATTTTATTGTACTAGATATGGAGGAAGATAGGGAAGTCTCCATTATTTTAGGCAGACCTTTCCTAGCTACTGGTAGGACGATAATTGATGTGTAAAAGGTGGAGTTAACGATAAGAGTCCAAGATCAGGAAGTAAAGTTTAATGTTTTTAAACCTTTGAAGCTCTCTGATGACTCTCAAGAGTGTTTTAAGATGGAGGTTAAGGAAGATAAAATGTTTGAACATAAGAAATATGAGAGAAAGAAGGAAGTAGATAGAGCTAAGGAGGAATTAACTGTCAATATTCTGTCACCATTTTGGCTGACCCTCCTACTCTTCGCCCTGCTGCTGAGTGTTGTTTTCTTCAGCTGCATTTGAAGTGGCTGTGTTTTCCTTTTCAATTTTTGTATATAGTTCTTTTTCTTTTTTGTTGTTTCTTTCTTTGTTTATTTTACAGATTTCTTTTCTAGTTTTATGCTTTCAATCAAGCTTTGGTTGTTCATCATCATCATCAGAAAGGGGAGTACTTTCTTCTTGAGCTTAAATGTTTATATTATCTGCACACTGAGGACACTGAGCACTTCAAGTTTGGTGGAGGGGATATCATTTGAGCATTTTTTGAAATTTTGGGCAAAATTGAAAATATTTTCAAATGTTTTTCGAAAATCTGAGCTTAAACTGTTTGATTTTGGGATGATTTAGGGCTTAGCATGTAGTTTTCCCATATTCCGATGATTTGACCATATGATTAAGTCTGATTTTGATTGACTAAGAAGCATGATTATAGGAAAAGCATGAAGTTGAATTTTTTAATTTGTCTTGATTCTGATTGTGTTTTCCTCATCTTACGCACATGTCATGTCATGAATCTGTATATTTATTTAGAGAAAGCTTATGTGGACTTAGGATTGTATTTGTTTAGTTGATTTTGTGTATCGTATACTAGAATTTGTATGATCTAATCTCAAGGTGAAATATTAGATCACACTTAATTAGGGAGATGATTTAGGCCATCTTTGGATCGTTTGAGCCTTTCAAGCCATCCATGTACTTACTTTATCCCTAGTCACCCATCTGGGCTAAATAAGCCTTTCTCTGTAAATACACCTACTTATAATTTTTCCGTAGCTTAAATACTTTGTTCCTATCCCTTACCCTGAAAGCATGAAAGTCATTGGGATATATTTTGAGCTTTGTACATATGGGTATCTAGTGATAGTGAATGTTCAAAAAAAAAGAAGAAAAAGAAAAGAAAAAAGAAGAAGAAAAATACAAAAATAGAATAAAAAGTTTAGTGAAATAAATAAGTTTGGGGGAAATGATTTGAGCTCTTACATTAAGATCCTAGAAGTAATGCATGTTAAGGGGTAATTAAACCTAAATTGACTTTATCATACCTTAACCCCAACCTTACATTACAAGCTTAATGAAGTCCTATTGATCTTTGATTAAGTGTGACTACATTAATGGAAAGAGAAGTGAAAAGCAAGCTTATGGGAATGATCACATGTCATTTGACTTTGCATTCACTGCGTTTGCATAATCTAAGTTGGATAATGTACTGAGAAGTGACTTAGACATTTTTCACACACTCATGAGGAGTTCAATTTGGGTTAGGACTTATGATTGAATAATTTTAAATGCTGGACTTGTAATTGTGAGTCTTTGATTTCATAGTCTGTACTTTTTCTTTGAAATTAATATTGGAGAAATTATTGTGTTTTGTACTTGTCATTCCTACAATTATTTTGTTTTGCTTGAGGACAAGCAGAAGCTCAAGTTTGGGGGTGTGATAATTCTATATTTTTAGAATATTTGTGCTTAATTTCCTAATTAATTATTTAAATCTCCAATTTATTTTGTTAATTATCCCCTTTATTTAATTAAAATTCTCATGTTTGCAGATAAATTAAATCCGGATGAATTTTGAATATTTCGGTAGAAAATAGACCGAAATTAGGCTAAAATTGAGATTAGACCACGCGGACAACACGAGCCTAGCACATCCAATTGGACAAAAACACAGATGACATGGAAATATTATTTTTCAAGGAGCCAATGATGTGAAGACAAGTGGCCAAACAATGCCAACTCATTTAGGATGGAAAAATTACAATTGTACCCCTAAGTGTGTGTATAAATAGAAAAAGATGGCAATTGAAAAAGGGGTAGCCTAGGTTAGAATAGAGGTAATTTAGGAGTAGAGGTAAATTAGAGTAGAATAGCTTTTAGGTTAATTTTACAAGTTTTCTTTAAAAATTTTCGAATAGTTCTTTTTACAAGTTGTTTTACTGTTCATTCCATTTTCTTTATGTTCTTCATTAGTCTTGGATTTATTTTTCAATGAAAAGCAATTTCATACATGTTCTCGGTTTGATAAAAACTAGTTCTTTTATTGTTAAGTTCTATTTTCATAGCTGATTTCCTAGTTGATTTGCTCTCGGTTTTCCTTAATAGTTGATGTTTTTGGTTTGATTAATCTTTAATATTTTTGTTCTTGTTCTCGGTTATTTCTCTTAGTGCATTCGGGTAGCCACCAAATCCCAGTTTTATAGTCTTGGTTCTTCCTTTATTTATGCCTTTGGTTTTGATGCTTTGATGTGGGTTGATGCTTAGCAATTATCCACATCAATGGCAATTTGAAACCTCGGTTGGAGAGAGGAAGGAAGCAACTCGAGCTAAGGATTCTTGTTGATGAAGTTCACGGGTTTGAGTGTTATCTTCAGTTATGTTTTGCTTTTTTTTAATTTCTATTTCCTCCCGGTTTTAAATCTCATTCTACTTTACCTCATTGTTCTTTTCTTTTCTTATTTCGTTTTTAATTCTCTGCACTACATGAATTCAATCCGTATGCTTCTTTAACTTCTGTTTTGTCCTCTGTTTATCTCTGTTTTCTGTGTTCGATTATTGTTCATCATAGTTTAGTTGGTTTCTTTTCTGCAATCTTTGTTAGTTGATGCTGTTGGTGTTGGTGTATTCCTGTGTTGTTCAATCATTGACAGCAAAGCTGCTTCCAGGTTACTCTCGCTGTTGCAAGCAACACAAGGCAGAACATAGGGCAGTAGAGAATAGCTTGCAGCTATGTGGTTGTTGGTGACGGAAGGAGAGCAGTACTGAACCAAGAACAACACTTGGAAATTGAGCTGCAACTGGGCACTGCTGGACGTTTCCTGGAGGACTCGGGATGCTGGAATAGTTGATGTAGATGTTGGGCAGCAGTGCGGTGCAGAAGTAGGACAGCAGCTGGTTTGTACCTGCAGCACCTGGAAATGCAGCAGACAATAGCTAGAATGAGCTGGGTAAACTGAAAGCACACTAGTAGCTGGAACTGAGAAACCATGAGCAGCAGTCAAACAGAAGCAAACCTCGCCTGGACAACAGCTGATGAAGACAGCAGGCCTGGAACCGAGAGCACTGCCTTGAAATGAAACAAAGAAGACATGTGAACAGTGCAGTATCAGGACCACTTGGTGTTTTGCAATTCGGCTAAGGCCTTGTTTGGTCACCTGAATTGTGTTTAGTTTAATTTTTATGGCATTTTTATTATTTTGATTGTTTCATTAGTTGTTAGTTTAGTGTAGTTGTTAGTTGATAATTGTAGGTTAAATTTAATCTTTTAAGTTGTTAATTTAATCTTAGTTTTAAGTCTTAGTTAATAGTTAATTTTAGATTATATGTGTTAGGATTTAATTTTAGTTTAGCATTTTATGAGTTACATTTAGAATTAATTTAGTTGAAATTTGATTCATGCATTTTTAATTTAGTCTTTATCCTTATTAGATTTTAGGTTAGTTTAATTTGCAATTTTTATTAGTTTAATTACATGCATTTTTTTTAAGTTTGCTTAAATTTTAGTTTAATTTTATTTCTTTATTTTCATATTTGCATTTTATTTTAATTGCGTTAATTAATTTTAATTGTTTTGATTTTCTTTTGTAGGCATCTGCTTTAATTGCTCGGAGTTCCGTAAGCAAATCTTAGTTCAGTTTTATTTTCTTTATTTTTTAGTTTTATTATTTTCAGTACTGTTAGCCTTGTAGATCACCCATCACTTCATAATTTGCTAGGATATACCTAGGATAAGATTAACCGGGAGTTAATTAGGCTAATCAACTTCTCTGTGGGACGATAACTCGAGACTTAAATCTCATTATTACTTGTACGACTCGTGCACTTGCGGACAATACCTTTAGGGCGTGTCAGCAGCGACCTATGATTCAAGGCAGAAGACGTGAGGAAGAACAGGAAAGAAAAGAATGATGGAGCAGATTAGAGAATAAGGAAACCCGTTAGGCGTGAAACAGAGAAAAGGAGAACAAGTAGAACGGGGAAGACCGAAACTGTAAAGCGGAGCTAAAGTAGAGGAGAACAGGGGCCCTCCTCGGTCTCGGCAGTTGGCAGCAATGAGAGTATAGGAGGAGGAAGGAACGTGGCCAGTTAAAGAGAAGGAAGAAGAGGGGATTAACGGGAAGAAACAGAGACAGAGCAGGTCGAGGAAGATGAAAACTGAAGCAGCAAGAGTGAAACCGAAAGAAAGAAACCTATTGAATCGAGAATGGAAACAAAAGGGAGACCACGATGGGGTGGCAGGACGTGTGATGAAGACGATAGCCGAGAAGGGAGAAGGAGAAATGGCAGGAGATGATGGTGATGCCGAGGAGAAACTGGAAACAGAGAGTGAAACCAAGAGAGCTGTGTGGACTGAAGGTAGAGGGCCGAAGCATGGAAACAGAGAGAGGTAGAGCGAATGATAGAGGCCGGACTTGGGAGCCGGAAAAGGGTGGCCGGAAGAGGTATCATCAAAGGAACACCGATGCGGAGGCAATTAAGATGACCAAAGTAGCGGCGCCGCGAGTTGGTGAATGGTGTGGTTTACAGGAACGACGGGTAACAAAAACTAAGAAGAAAGATGAAAAAGAAAAAGTGGCGGGAATGGTAAAATGATTGAAAAAAAAAAAGAGAAAAGGGAAAAGAAGGGAATTTATATATATATATATATATATATAATTATATATATTTGCAATAGAGAAAAAAATACAAAGAAATTGGAAAAAAAAACTGGGATAAGACAGTCGAAAATATCAGTTCGAAATTTTGAAAATATTAGTACAAAATTTTGAGAAAATAAACTGAGTGGATCAGACCTACCGACTAGCAGCGTCGAGGCAATTGAGGACAGCGGGCAGACACTGAGGTAAGGAAAATTCTCGTCGCTGTTAGAGATAAATATACGCAATTTTCGTATATTTGTAGATATAAAATTTAGCTTGAATTTCGTAGTACTGAAATTACTGAAAACTCTAGGTTGAATTTTATGACTCTGAAAAATTGAGATTTTAGCCTAGTTGAACAATCTAATTTTACTGATTGAATTTAAATGATTTGCTTAGATTCTGATGAGGCTTGAATTCTGTTTTAAATATAGAAAATTCTAAATTTTGAATTTTCATAGACTGTTTTCTGAGATTTTATCTGAAAAAGGGCTAGTCAGCTTGTTTTGAACGATTTCTTGAAACAATTGAAATTATATATGATTTAAGGAAAAATGATTTGTTATAAAGCTATTCTGATGATATGTTCTTGAGCGCGTACTGACTGTGTGTCGTATGGTCCGTCTCGAACCGATTTTGAGACAAAGACGTTGGTGAGATCATGCTGCATTTTTGTCTGTTCTGTATATGTATCTAATTATGTATCTGTGGTCCACGAGTACGATGTACCGTGCTTCTGATTCTATTTCTGGTCTTCGGACATTCTGATTTGTGAGCCGTATGGGTAGCTGACCACTCCCACGACGATTGACATCCCGACACACTTGGCCTGTGAATTACCCGGAGTCACCGACATTGGCCAATAGTAATTTCTTATATATGATATAGCATGTATGCCTTGTCTCATCTATTTGGAATATTTTTCTGAATTGTTTGCTTAAACTGAGAGATCTGGAAATCTGTTTGTTTTGCAACTGGAAAACTTTGAATTTTTTAGATTTACAATGGTAGCTAAATTTATTACTGATACATGTTTTGTTTTTGAAAATCTGTTCTTCGTATTTGAGCTTTTGCGGATACTAAATCTGTTTTTCGAATTCTGACCCTGGTAACTGAGAAATTACCAAATCATCTGTATACTTTGTGAAAATATTTCAGATTTGACAAATATAAATATATATATATATATATATTTATATATATATTTATAGGTAGTGTATTTATCTACCTACGATTGAGTTTTTCTTACTGAGCATGTTGAGCTTACCCCCTTACCTTCCTCTACAGAGCCCATCGGTAAATTGGACCGCTTCCGTTAGTAGGGCATTTCGCACAGCTGTGATTTTACGAAGTATTATTCTACGTTGAAGGTATACCCAGTTGTAAGAATTTTTTTTATATAAAATTTTTATAAGTACAGTAATGAAAACGAAATGTGTATGGAGAATGTGAATACATATTTTATTTAAATTTGTTACTAAGACAGAAAATTAAACAGACTGAGTATTATTTTGTCCTAATATCGACTTGTAGTCCAACCAAAATGTCCATAAATTCGTGTGGTTACAGAGTTGGTATAGAGCGAGGTTGGCCTGATACGAGTCGATATTAAAAGTGAGAGAAAATTTGAAGAACTCACATCCTCATCGTTACTATACATTAATTAGACACAAACGGGTATACCTGGCTGTGTTTTATTGAAAATTATGTCAGTAAAGGAAGGGAAATTGATAGATTTAACTGAGTAGTATTATAACCATATTGGCAGATGGAAATGAACCGTTCCTCGAGTCCATAGAGATAGGCCCGAGAAGTGTAGTGAACGCTCATCTTAGTGTACACCTTATAGTTTCACTAGAAATTTTTTTTTGAGTCCGCTTCGTAAAATTTAAGCGGGACATGGAAACGATGATGATATTATCGAGTCAAGTGATAGTGGCACCGTAATAATGATAATGATTAAGGTGTGACTGAGAGAAAGACTGAGCTAATTTCGGAAGACAATATGCTATTACATACTGGAGTCAAGAATCCAATTGTAATGAAAAACTGGAAAATTAAATTGGAAAAATTGCATGGATTCTTAGAGTATGACTGTGAACTTAATAGACTATGAATTTAATAAACTGGGGGTAATTTCAGGAGTTTAAGCCTCCATTTTTCATTAAGGTTAAGAATTCAGTGATTCGGAGGGTTAGATGAATGAGGTAGAAAAGCTTGATGATTTTAGAAGTAACTCTACCGAGAAAGTTGCTTTTGCAACTTTTGTGTTAAAGAATTGGAGAAGCTACACAGATTTTCAGAATGCGCTACTATTGTCACGACCTCCCTTCCCGTGACCTACCAAAATCACCATAAATATTTTGCATTTTACTTACCTCTCCTTCTGTCAATACTCAACACTAAACCGTTGGGCAGTAATTCGATATTAGTCACCTCAACCATATTCATTCCACAACATACATACATGTCAATACAGATATTCTATTGACTATAAGTATTCTTTATCTTAAAAGTAATCTCATATGCAAATACTTGTACATATACATCCCCGACCGTACATTTGTTTACATAACTGTGCTTTTACAATGTTCAGTACAAAACATTCGAATGTGTATACCTCTCGTAAGATGGATATGTAGAGGATCACAGAATACCAGTCCTCAGTCATGCTCGACTACTGTGAACGCTTTGTAGAGAGGGGAAATAAAAAGTGGGTGAGTTTATAGCTCAGTAAGGAAATCAGGCAAGCAAGTAGATAACCACACTATCTACAAAATACAATGCTCATGCCTTTAAATCATTTCCTTATCAATTCATATCTAAAGCATGTGTCTTTATTTAAACATTTATGCAGTATGTACATATAGATATAAATCGTCAATTATAAAACTGAAAACATGCTGGTTTAATAATCTCAGCAGTTTATGCAAAACATTGCATTTCTCATATAATTTAATATAAATCGCATTTTATCATGCCATCTCAAGTAAATCAAAACAATATGGCATATCATCATGTTTAAAACATGAAAATCTAAGCCTCACCCATCCCTCGGGTTACCATTTTCACACACAGTCACATGTTCAGATTATAAAATCATGTGATAGTCCATTTAAGAAAACTCAATTGAATGAAAGGAGATAGGCGACTACATGTTCCGAGATTATGATCATAACTCATTTTTCGTGATCCCAGGCTACACAATACTCGGTGTACGAGGTCTCACAATTGCTATAACGGGAGGTGGGTTAAATCTCTACCGTCAGTTCACAACTCAACAACATCGTGTACTCACGGTACATCGTACTCCATGGACCCAATCTCAAGGTCAGGGTGCTTGCCATAAGTCTTAGCCCTCATACCATGGATATACCTCATAGTCGAGGTGTTTGCCATAAGTCTTAGCCCTCATACTATGGATAATATTTTCAATAGCCCTCGTTCATATCTCAAAATATTATACGTGTGAGCAGATAATCGGTATGACACACAGTCAGCACAGGATCCCAACATGGTTGTTTCATGCTCTCTCTTTTAAAACTGGTATGTGCGAATAAACTCCCAACATGACCACATACACACATTGTAAATCTAGTGTGAGCAATGCTCCCAGCACTATGTCATGTAAAACTGAGTATGAGCGATGCTGCCAATATTCTATCATGCATCAATCAATATAAATGAGTACGAGCAATGCTCCCAGTACTCTATCATGCATAAATCGCATTTAAAATCAAGTACAATAATATATTCAAGTTCTATGTGATGCATATCTCAAATCAAGTGCGAGTATTCTCTAGCACTCATGGTTTTCACACAAACCCGATAGATGGCTTATTTCAAATTTAAATTTACTCAAGTAAATCAAATAGGCACTCAAATGTGCTGTTTTCGCATATACATGAAAACATTTTCCATTCTATCAATGCAACTATAAATATTAGTCACAAACATGCTTCTAAGGCTTTTTACCCTAAATTTGGATAAAACCACGATTTCCTTTATCGGTTCCAATCACGACATTTCTATACACAGATTTCATATATAGTATAATAATCAAAATTTTATTCGAAATATGTGTAGCTACCTCTAGCTACTCACGAAATTCCCTTACCTCGGATCACTTCGCATGACTTCACTTCCTCGGTCCTACTCACTCTCGCAGTCCGATCAACTTCCAATATCAACTTTCGAAGCTGTTAATAATCATTCACATCAGTATACCTTAATATGCTTGTTTTCACTTGCATAACTTTAAATCAATGCATTTAACTCCTCTCAATGCCTCAATCTCATCACTTTCTCCCATTATGGCATTTCACCATAATTCTCATATACCTATCTTCATTTCCCATCTATTCTAATTCATATATTTCATAAAACTATCTTACAATCTTACATACATGCTTATTTCAGCCTTAAATCCATGTTTACTCAACTTCCTCATCATTTTCTCAATTTCATGCAAATTTCTAGGGCATGGATATTTAACATGATCAAATTGCTTTCAGCAAATCAACCATACACCAATAAACTCACCAAGATACCTATATTAACATATATGAAATTGGTGTATTGAATCTTACCTAGCTTAAACTTTTCCTCTTTTTGCCAAATTTGGTAAAATTCACCTTGTTCCTTCAATCTTTAATTCCAACTTCTAGTTTCAAACTATGTTGTTCTACTCTTTACTAAGAACAATTTTGTCGAAATGAATCTCACTCAAAACTACTTGAAAGATGAAGATTTCTAGTGTAGAAATGTTAAGTTACACTTTGGTTCATTTACACTTTGGTTCATGAAGGTTTTGATGTTTCTTGAGAAAAATGAAGTTGCAGAGTCGTGTATTTATAGAATTGCTCTTGGAGATCAATCTGTTAACTAAATGAGATTGATCTGCCCTGCATATTTCCCTTCAAAAAATGACTTTTTAAACTTAGAGGATTGATCTGCTCTCAGCATGAGATCGATCTGCTTTATAGAGAACCTTAAGGAGATCGATCTGGCCTTGCTATGAGATCGATATATTCCATCCAAAACCCTTTGGAAATCGACTTGCTTCAGCCAGAACTTGCTAAAGATCGATCTACATTACTGAGGGATCAATCTGCTCTTATTGAAGGATCGATCTGCCTCTTGCAAATGCTGTGTTATTACATTTCCAACCCATGAGATCGATCTTCCTTGCTAAAGAGATCGATCTGCTCCTCTTCTACTGCAGTTTCTACTGCAATTTTTCCCAACTTTCACTGTTACATTCATTTTTGATTTGCTTAACTACCCGTTTTGCATTTCATACACATTTGCAATTTAACAACATTCATTCCTTATGATTTATATCAAATGTGACTTGTCTGTAAATCACAAGATCATAAAGAGTACATATTGAAATACAGGTCTTACAATCATCACCCTTAAAGAAATTTGGTCCTCTAAATTATAACCAAGTTACTCTTCAAACAACGAGGGTGTCTCTCTCGCATCAAACTCCCTAGCTCCCAAGTAGCTCCTTTTGAAGTGTGATGCTGTCAGAGAATCTTCACTAATCTGATGGTCTTGTTCCTCAAGACTTTCTCATTTCTATCTAGTATCCATATCGATTTCTCTACATATGTCAAATCATTCTTGAGCTCCAATGGCTCATATCGAATTACATGGTTTGGATATGGATTATACTTCCGAAGCATCGAAATGTGGAAGACATTATGCACTCTCGATAAATCCGAGGGTAAAGCCAACCTATATGCCTTATCTCCCACTCGATCAAGTATCTCAAAGGGTCCAATGTAGCGAGGACTCATCTTACCTCTCTTCTCAAATCTCGCTATACCCTTAGAAGGAGAGACCTTGAGAAATACTAACTCACCAACTTCGAACTCAAGTGGTATTCGTCTCTTATCAGCGTAGCTTTTCTGTCTACTCTGAGCTGTCCTCAATCTCTCAATAATCAACCAGACATCCTCAGAGGCTTGTGTAACCAAATTAGGAGCAAAAAACTTTCTATCACTCACTTCTTCCCAACCGATGGGGGAACGACATCTACAGCCATATAAAGCCTCATACGGTGCCATCTCGATACTCGCATGATAACTGTTGTTGTAGATGAATTCGGCTAGTGGTAAATAACCATCCCAGGAGCTTCTAAAATCTACCACACACGCTCTTAACATGTCCTCTAGAGTCTCTATAGTCCTCTCTGACTGACCATCTGTCTGAGGATAGAAAGCGGTGCTCAATCTCATCTGGGTTCCCATGGCTTCCTAGAATTGTTCCCAAAAGTGGGAAATGAAGCGGGAATCTCTATCTAAGACAATGCTCACTGGAACACCATGTAACCTCACTACCTCGCATACATACATATATGCCAATGTACTCAGAGTATCGATAGCTCTCATAGCTAGAAAGTGGGCTGACTTCGTCAGCCTATCAATGATCACCCATATCGCATCGTGATTCCTCCGAGTCTTCGGTAAACCCATCACGAAATCCATGGTGATATGCTCTCATTTCCATGTCGATATAGGTAGAGGCTGCAATAACCCTGCAGGTTTCTGATGCTCTACCTTCACCTGCTGATATACGAGACCTCTTGCCATAAAATCCACCATATCTCTCTTCATACCCGACCACCAATACACCATCTAGAGATTCTGATACATCTTGTTAGTCCCCTAATGTAAAGTGTACCTCGACCAATGAGCTTTCGTTAATATCAATCTCCTAAGCTTTGGGTCCTCGGGAACACTTAATCTGCCTTTGAACCTTAGTAGTCCATCAGAACTCATCTCAAAATCAGTCTCTGTGTCACGACCCAATTCCATTCTCTTTAACCGAAAATCACTGAAAATTTTTCGCGTTTTACTGTTACCTTACCCGGTCGTGAACTAAACTCACCACACACTGTTGGGCTGTGAGCCAATAATAAATACCACATCTCATTCATTCTCAATTAATTAAAACGATGTCATACATTTGCATTTAAATCTTGTACTTATACAAAAGCATGTTTACTGACATCTACATCCCCCATAATTACAACTCAAAAGAATACTGTGCTTTTACATTGTTTAGATACAAAAAGAATCACTGTGTATATACCTCTTAGCGATGGAGATGCAGCGGAGTCCAAAATACCACGCCTCAGTCCTTACTGGGCTACTTTGCACGCTCTGTAGGGGGAAAATAGAGTGGGATGAGCAACCACACGCTCAGTAAGACAATAATGCAAGCATGGTAGATAACTACTCTATCTACATGCTAATAGTGGTATGCATAAATCAATTATGGTAGGAGCATGAGGAATAAAACTATGCCATGTGAATATACATATATATCATGTATCAAAATCATGTGCATTGGCATATAAAACATGGTAGAAACATCATGTATAAATCATCTCATGCTCAATCTCATTTAAATTCATAAAAAGGGCAATTCATTAAGAAACCTCCTTTTTAAACCAACATCATAAACCCCTTTCTCAACACATAAATACCACCAAATCAATTCACAATCCACACATATGTATAAAACTAGGTCACTATATCAAAAGTGCCTATGTGGACCAACTACACCATAAAACATCCCAGACCACACGCATCCAGGTGTGCGGGGTATCACGCTGGCACGAAGATGAATTATCCCTCGCCAGACTTTCTCACCACATAGCCATCATGCGGTACATCGTACTCTATGTGATATACACGGTACAGTGTACTCCGCAGACTCATATCGTGATTGGGGGTGCCATTCCTAGGTCTTACCTACCCCATACCAAGAGTTTTCCATATCCGTGAAGGAGAGCCTCCCTGCCGAACAGAGCCTCCCCGCCTAACAGAGCCTCCCCGCCTCTTTGGGCTTAAGGATGTTAGCTTAAGGATGTAGGGCTTAAGGATCCTTCCGTAAGAGAGCCTCCCCACCGAACAGAGCCTCCCCGCCTAACAGAGCCTCCCCGCCTCTTTGGGCTTAAGGATGTTGGCTTAAGGATGTAGGGCTTAAGGATCATACCGTACCCATGTAGAAGAGCCTCCCTGCCTAACAGAGCCTCCCCGCCCCTCCAGGGCTTAAGGATGTTGGCTTAAGGATCCCACCGTAAGAGAGCCTCCCCACCGAACAGAGCCTCCCCGCCTCTTTGGGCTTAAGGATGTTGGCTTAAGGATGTAAGGCTTAAGGATCTTACTATAACCATGTAGGAGAGCCTCCCCGCCTAACAGAGCCTCCCCGCCTCTTTGGGCTTAAGGATGTTGGCTTAAGGATCCCACCGTAAGAGAGCCTCCCCACCGAACAGAGCCTCCCCGCCTAACAGAGCCTCCCCGCCTCTTTGGGCTTAAGGATGTTGGCTTAAGGATCTTACCAATTTTCACAACCTTATACGTATCTCAATGTGCAAACTTGTGAGAGCAAAGCTCTAGCACGACTCATGCATCTTCTCATAAAGAGACGCGTACGAGCATAGCTCTAGTACGGTTATACTCATAAGACAACCACTCAAAATCCACGTACGAGCAGAAGCTCCAGTACGGTTTATAAACATCATCATAGTTTCCAAATCAAGGTGTGAGCTAAGCTCCAGCACGTTTCATACCAATGAAAACATAGAAATCCAGCGCGAGCGAAGCTCTAGCGCGATTTATGTCGTACAATTATGATAGGCGGCTCATATACAATTAAACAATCCCAGCAATCGGGTTTAGCACTCACAATTGCTTTTCCACAACAACAATACAATACTAGCCGACCCATCTACAAGCTTGCTTAAAAGCAAGCAATTCGTTTTGGAAAAACATCAAAACATTAGATTTATGCAATTATTAGCCTTACTATCCCATTTCATAAAATCCACTTCAAATCCAAAACCACGCATATACTCATCATCATTCACAAATACCATCAACCATTTATTTGAGCAACCATGCATTTCATACAACACCCAATATTCACCCACAAGTTCAAAGTACGAGCAGCTACCTCTATATACTCACAAAATTCCCTTACCTGGAATCGCGATGCGTGATTCCACTTCCTCAAGCTGCTTACTCGTACGGTTCGATTCGTCTTCAACGAACTCTTCGGGACTGCACAAAAATCGTATCCCGCATTATATACGATCCATATAATGCAACCCTTGTGCTTGCTATAGTCAATTTAATCTATAGCCTCTATTAACGCTTATATGGCCTCGTTTCATTACTTTACCCATAGCTCGAGTCTATGGATCTTCTTAGGCCTATTATCTTATTCAAAATCGATATCAAATCGACATAAAGCTCATAGTGTTCATATTTCATGAATCCTCTCACTATGGCATTTATCAATCATATACATACCCATTTTCACAATTCCTCCAACTCACCATGTAATTCCATCTAACCATCTAAAATCATAAACATTACCCCAATAACAACTTTAGCATGCCATAAATCATAAGCTCATTCAATCCCACATATCCTCACATTATACCCATTTTAGATTTCTAGGTCACACCAATTCCACTACATTCCTAGGTAGTTTATCCATCAATACTCATATCAATCAACTCCAAATCAATTAAATAGCTAATGCATTTGGATTGGAGTGTTAGAATCTTACCAATATGATTTTTCTTCTTGCTCCAAATGGTAATGCCCTTAACTCCTTCAATTCCAAAAATGGGAAAATGCCCTCTCACTATGTTGTTCTTCTCTTTGATAGGGACAACTTTGCCTCTAATGATCTCTCTTCAAATCTCACTGAAAATGACTGATTTTAGAGAGGGAAAATTAGGTTTTTGGGGTTGAGATTGTAAAGTTAAGTGTTTTTCCGAGATTTCCAGATTTTCAGCCCTCCTTATATAGAAATAGCTTGAGGAGATCGATCTGGTCCAAGAGGAGATCGATCTGGTCCCTTAAAATCCCTCTTTTTTCACGGTATTTTTAAGCCTGAGATCGATCTGTCGAAGCATGAGATCGATCTGTCTAGGCATGAGATCGATCTGTCGAAGCATGAGATCGATCTGCTCCCAAACAGAGAGCTAAGGAGATCGATCTGGGTGCTTGGGGATAGATCTTTTCACTACAGAATGCTTGGGAGATCGATCTGGCTCCATTGGAGATCGATCTGCTCTATTCTTTCGCCCAAATAAGAGCATTCTGGCTCTTCCAGATTGATCTCTCATCCTATGAGATCGATCTGGGCCTCATGTTTTCCAGATTTCCTGCAGTTTCCTTGCTGCAACTCATACCAACACATCCTTAATCTATTGCCATGGCCATTTTCTCATCCATCCACCTTTATAACTTGAAAATGGCATCCATTCATACCTTATGCACATTGAAACTTGTGTGCATTCATTGTATGTTCAAAGGTATGCTACATAAAACCAAATGGAAGCATAACTCCATTCCATTTTACCACACTACTCATCTTGAGTCTCAATCACATCCATCACTTGCCAGAACTCATTTCTTCGTATTCATACTCAATGAAACTTATATGTACATTACAATTTATATTACACATACATACATTGAATCCATGGACTTACATCAATCATACTTTACATTACAAGTCCATTCATATTATTTGATCCAATTATACACATTACCATTATACATATACGGGGTCTTACATTCTCCCCTCCTTCAAGGAATTTGGTCCTCCAAATTAGAACCAAGTCACTCTTCAAAAAGTTGGAGGTACTTCTCCCGTATCAAGTTCTCCAATTCCCACGTGGCCTCTTCCGCCGTGTGATGTTGCCAAAGAACTTTCACCAAGGGAATTGTCTTATTCCGCAACACTTTCTCTTTTCTATTCAATATCCGAACCGGCTTCTCAACATACGTCATACTCTCATGGAGCTCCAACGGCTCATATCTTATCACGTGTGCCGGGTCTGGGTGATACTTCCAAAGCATCGAGACGTGGAAGACGTTGTGGACATTTGCCAAGTCCGGTGGCAATGCCAACCTATACGCCTTATCTCCCACTCTCTCCAAAATCTCGAAGGGTCCGATATATCTAGGGCTCAGCTTGCCCTTCTTACCAAATCTCATAATACCCTTCGATGGTGATATCCTCAGAAACACCGACTCACCCTCATCAAACTCCAGTGGTCTCCGTCTCTTGTCAGCATAATTCTTTTGTCGGCTCTGAGCTGTCCGTAATCTCTCACATATCAACTGGACGTCCTCAGATGCCTGCTGTACCAAGTCCGGAGTAAAAATCTGTCTGTCACCAACCTCTTCCGATCCAATAGGGGAACGACATCTACGCCCGTATAATGCCTCATAGGGTGCCATCCCGATACTAGCATGATAGCTATTATTATAAGCGAACTCGGCTAACTGCAGGTGGTCATCCCAAGAGCCTCTAAAATCCAGCACACACGCTCTCAACATATCCTCGAGGGTCTGTATAGTCCTCTCTGACTGCCCATCTGTCTGAGGCTGAAAAGCGGTGCTAAAACTCAATCGGGTCCCCAGCGCTTCCTTAAAATGTTCCCAAAAATGGGAAGTGAAGAGGGCATCCCTATCATAAACAACGCTCACTGGTACACCATGTAGCCGTACTATCTCTCGAATATACAGGTTCGCCAACTGACTCAGTGTATCGGTAGCTCTCATAGCCAAGAAATGGGCGGACTTAGTCAACCGGTCCACAATAACCCATATGGCATCATGACCTCTACGGGTCCTCGGCAACCCCATCACAAAATCCATGGTGACATGCTCCCACTTCCAGGTCGGTATCGGTAGAGGCTGTAATAATCATGCAGGCTTCTGATGCTCTACCTTCACTTGCTGACAAACGAGACACTTAGCGACATATTCCGCAATGTCTCTTTTCATTCCAAACCACCAATAAACCTTCCGAAGGTTTTGATACATCTTGGTACTTCCTGGATGTATCGTATACTTCGATGAGTGAGCCTCTGATAAAATCATTCTTCGGATCTCAGGATCCCTGGGAACGCATACTCTGCCTCTGAACCTCAATAACCCATCAGCACTCTGCTCAAAATCAATACCCACACCTGTCTGTATCTACCTCAGCCAATCGATACACCGTCGATCGCTCTGCTGGGCTTGCCGAATACGGCCAATCAACTCTGGCTCTAGTCTCAAACTAGCCATGATCTCAAGTCTCTCAGATCCAGGTGGGGTTACATCTAAACTGAGGTTCGCAAAGTGTTCTAACAATTCATGTTCCCGTACCATCATATAAGACACCAACCCAAGGTTTTTTCTACTCAAAGCATCGGCAACTACATTTGCCTTACCCGGGTGGTACATAATTTCACAATCATAGTCCTTCAGGAGTTCGAGCCATCTCCTCTGTCTCATATTCAGTTCTTTCTGCGAGAACAGGTACTTAAGGCTCTTATGATCTGTGAACACCTGAAATTCCTCACCATAGAGATAGTGGCGCCATATTTTCAAAGCAAATACTACAGCCGCCAACTCCAAATCATGTGTCGGGTAGTTCCTCTCATGATCTTTCAACTGTCTAGATCCATAGGCAACTACCTTCCCATCCTGCATAAGCACACAGCCCAGTCCCTGGTGTGATGCATCCGTATACACCGAGAATCCTCCTGAGCTGGTAGGAATGGTGAGAACTGGAGCAGTCGTCAATCGACGCTTAAGCTCCTCAAAACTCCTCTCACATGCCTCATCCCACACAAACTTAACATCTTTTCGTGTGAGGCGTGTCAACGGAGCAGCTAGTCTGGAGAAACCCTCTACAAATCTCCGATAATATCCTGCCAATCCCAGAAAACTCCTGATCTCAGTTACTGTCTTGGGCTGTTCCCACTGCACAACTGCCTCTATCTTGGATGGATCCACCGATACCCCATCCTTTGACACAACATGCCCCAGAAATGAGATCTGTTCCAACCAAAAGTTACACTTGCTGAGTTTGGCATACAATTCTCTCTCTCGGAGGGTCTGCAGAACTATCCTCAAGTGCTCCTCATGATCTTCCCTGGACTTGGAATACACCAAAATATCATCAATGAACACTATTACAAACTTGTCCAGGTATGGCTTGAATATATCATTCATCAATGCCATAAATGCTGCGGGAGCATTCGTCAATCCGAATGGCATCACCAAAAACTCGTAGTGGCCATAACAGGTACGAAATGCTGTCTTGGGTACATCTCCACTCCTGATCCTCAACTGATGGTACCCTGACCGCAGATCTATCTTAGAAAACACTTCGGCTCCCTGGAGCTGATCCAACAAATCATCGATTCTTGGAAGGGGGTACTTGTTCTTAATGGTGGCCTTATTCAACAACCGGTAATCTATACACAGTCGGAGGCTTCCATCCTTCTTCCTTACAAATAGAACTGGTGCTCCCCAAGGTGAGACACTCGGTCTAATAAACCCCTTCTCCAGCAACTCTTGCAGTTGCTTCTTCAGCTCTTCTAACTCTATCGGAGCCATTCTATAGGGTGGTTTCGATATCGGCTCTGTACCAGGCACTAGCTTAATGCAAAATTCCATTTCCCTTTCAGGTGGTAGTCCTGGTAATTCATCCGGAAAGACATCAGGGTAATCCGTAATTACGGGTATGTCCTTCAATTCCGGGTGTGCCTCATCTATATCGACCACATAGGCAATGAACCCTTCACATTATCCTCTCCATCGTTAGTAACATAAACCATCACTCCACATTCAATATTTATCATAAACAAATAATTTATCTCTCAAGCAGTATGCATTTAAAATTATACTCTTTTATTTACCACAATTTTACAAGTTTCATATCATTTCTTTTCATCAAAATTTATAATAAGATTGTCTAATCCTGAAAACATCAATGTTTTGGCATGACAATCCATCACAACACGATTGGTAGCCAACCAATCCATTCCCAAAATTACATCAAAATCATTCATATTCAATAAAATCAGATTGGCTATCATTTCCTTCCCCTCTATCTTTAACTTACAATCCCTACATACATGCTCAGTTAATTGACTATCATTCATGGGTGTGGAAATCATCAACATTTTATCCAACAATGTTGGTTTCACATATTTCAACAATTTATGTGCAAAGGAAGGTGATATGAAAGAATGCGTGGCACCAGGATCAAATAATACCAATGCTTCTAAATCAAAGATTCGGATGGTACCTTTAATCACATCCGTCGATGCATCTGCAGTGTCCTGGTCCAGTGCATGTACTCTTCCTCTGCTCACACCCGTAGCCTGTTTCCCTTTTTCCTCAGCTGTAGCCCTCCTCCTCGGGGCTGCTGTCTCAACTGGAGCTCCCTCGGGCTCCTTGCCCTTCTGTGGGGCAATCTCCATCTTCTCGGGATAATACTTAGCTATATGTCCTGGTCTCTCGCATCTAAAACACACCATAGGGGCCATCAGACAGGGCCTATTCCCATGAAATCTCCCACATCTCCTACACTGATCAGTAGTAGGCCGTGGTCCTCCAATAGTCATGCCCCTCGGCGCAGTCAAGGCTGGGTATACAGGAGGTCTAGCAGCTCTCTCCCGCACCTCCTCGATCTTAGGTCTCTTCTCAAAATACCTTGGGCCTCCTTTCCTGGCCACTCTATCCCTCCTGGATCTCTTTCGGTCTCTGTCCTTTCCAACACTGATTCTCCCAACCTCGGAGGCATTTCGTTCAAAGTCTTGCTCACATAACTGAGCCTTATGTACAGCCTCCTCATAAGTCACAATGTCGAAGGGAGCTAGTTTAGTCCGGATGGCCAAACTCAATCCATCCATGAACTTCTGAATCTTTCGGGTCTCACTACCCATCGTGTCAGGGTCATATCTCCCCAATGACATAAACTTGGACTCATACTCGTCCACAGTCCGGTTCCCCTGAACCAAATTCATAAATTCCATCCGCAATTTCCTCTGTGCGGTAGCTGGAATATATTGTCTCCTGAAGGCCTCTAGAAATATCTCCCACGAGATCTCAGAGTGTCTGGCCCTCAAAATAACCTCGGTGGACCTCCACCAATGCTCGGCCTCGCCTTTCAACATAAACACGGTAAAGGCAACCTTCTCAGCTGAAGTGCATCAGAAAAACCTATATAGTTTCTCCATCTCATACACCCAATCCTCCGTAATCACTGGGTCCTTCACCCCTCTAAACACTGGGGGTTTCAGCGCTTGAAACTCTCGCAACCTGCTCAACTCGCAGTCATAACCCAAATCGCTACCGCTCTGCTGTGGAGCGATAGGAGAAGCTATATCCTGGGCTGGAGGTGGTGTAATTGTAGCTGTCTCAGCAGTCTGAGGTCTCTCTGCCTCTGCAGCTGCCTGTTCCGCAGTAGGCTGTGCCGCGGGACCTCGTCTGTCACCGGCGCCCAAGGCCTGCGTGACTATCTCTACCAAACTCTCAATACTCCGCTCCAATCTAGCGAAGCGAGCCTCAGTATCACCTGCTCTCTCAGCAGGGTTCTGTGGAGCCTGTTCAGTCTGTGGCTCCGCACGGCTCTCAGGCCTACCTCTACGGCCTCTAGCACGTGCTCTCGCCCCTCTACCTTTGCGTGTAACTGGCATAGTGCCTAACTTCCTGTATTATAATAATTCATTAAGCTCAATCCATCACGGTATACACAGTTATATCTAAACAAAAGCACAGTACTATGGGGATGTACTTTCCTACATTTTATTAATGACTCACATCAGGCCAACACAGTTCTGATACCAATCTCTGTCACGACCCAATTCCATTCTCTTTAACCGAAAATCACTGAAAATTTTTTGCATTTTACTGTTACCTTACCCGGTCGTGAACTAAACTCACCACACACTGTTGGGCTGTGAGCCAATAATAAATACCACATCTCATTCATTCTCAATTAATTAAAACGATGTCATACATTTGCATTTAAATCTTGTACTTATATAAGAGCATGTTTACTGACATCTACATCCCCCATAATAACAACTCAAAAGAATACTGTGCTTTTACATTGTTTAGATACAAAAAGAATCACTGTGTATATACCTCTTAGCGATGGAGATGCAGCGGAGTCCAAAATACCACGCCTCAGTCCTTACTGGGCTACTATGCACGCTCTGTAGGGGGGAAAATAGAGTGGGATGAGCAACCACACACTCAGTAAGGCAATAGTGCAAGCATGGTAGATAACTACTCTATCTACATGCTGATAGTGGTATGCATAAATCAATTATGGTAGGAGCATGAGGAATAAAACTATGCCATGTGAATATACATATATATCATGTATCAAAATCATGTGCATTGGTATATAAAACATGGTAGAAACATCATGTATAAATCAGCTCATGCTCAATCTCATTTAAATTCATAAAAAGGGCAATTCATTAAGAAACCTCCTTTTTAAACCAACATCATAAACCCCTTTCTCAACACATAAATACCACCAAATCAATTCACAATCCACACATATGTATAAAACTAGGTCACTATATCAAAAGTGCCTATGTGGACCAACTACACCATAAAACATCCCAGACCACACGCATCCAGGTGTGCGGGGTATCACGCTGGCACGAAGATGAATTATCCCTCGCCAGACTTTCTCACCACATAACCATCATGCGGTACATCGTACTCCATGTGATATACACGGTACAGCGTACTCCGCAGACTCATATCGTGATTGGGGGTGCCATTCCTAGGTCTTACCTACCCCATACCAAGAGTTTTCCATATCCGTGAAGGAGAGCCTCCCTGCCGAACAGAGCCTCCCCGCCTAACAGAGCCTCCCTGCCTCTTTGGGCTTAAGGATGTTAGCTTAAGGATGTAGGGCTTAAGGATCCTTCCGTAAGAGAGCCTCCCCACCGAACAGAGCCTCCCCGCCTAATAGAGCCTCCCCGCCTCTTTGGGCTTAAGGATGTTGGCTTAAGGATGTAGGGCTTAAGGATCTTACCATACCCATGTAGGAGAGCCTCCCTGCCTAACAGAGCCTCCCCGCCCCTCCAGGGCTTAAGGATGTTGGCTTAAGGATCCCACCGTAAGAGAGCCTCCCCACCGAACAGAGCCTCCCCGCCTAACAGAGCCTCCCCGCCTCTTTGGGCTTAAGGACGTTGGCTTAAGGATCCCACCGTAAGAGAGCCTCCCCACCGAACAGAGCCTCCCCGCCTAACAGAGCCTCCCCGCCTCTTTGGGCTTAAGGATGTTGGCTTAAGGATGTAAGGCTTAAGGATCTTACCAATTTTCACAACCTTATACGTATCTCAATGTGCAAACTTGTGCGAGCAAAGCTCTAGCACGACTCATGCATCTTCTCATAAAGAGACGCGTACGAGCATAGCTCTAGTACGGTTATACTCATAAGACAACCACTCAAAATCCACGTACGAGCAGAAGCTCCAGTACGGTTTATAAACATCATCATAGTTTCCAAATTAAGGTGCGAGCTAAGCTCCAGCACGTTTCATACCAATGAAAACATAGAAATCCAGTGCGAGCAAAGCTCTAGCGCGATTTATGTCGTACAATTATGATAGGCGGCTCATATACAATTAAACAATCCCAGCAATCGGGTTTAGCACTCACAATTGCTTTTCCACAACAACAATACAATACTAGCCGACCCATCTACAAGCTTGCTTAAAAGCAAGCAATTCGTTTTGGAAAAACATTAAAACATTAGATTTATGCAATTATTAGCCTTACATCCCATTTCATAAAATCCACTTCAAATCCAAAACCACGCATATACTCATCATCATTCACAAATACCATCAACCATTTATTTGAGCAACCATGCATTTCATACAACACCCAATATTCACCCACAAGTTCAAAGTACGAGCAGCTACCTCTATATACTCACAAAATTCCCTTACCTGGAATCGCGATGCGTGATTCCACTTCCTCAAGCTGCTTACTCGTACGGTTCGATTCGTCTTCAACGAACTCTTCGGGACTGCACAAAAATCGTATCCCGCATTATATACGATCCATATAATGCAACCCTTGTGCTTGCTATAGTCAATTTAATCTATAGCCTCTATTAACGCTTATATGGCCTCGTTTCATTACTTTACCCATAGCTCGAGTCTATGGATCTTCTTAGGCCTATTATCTTATTCAAAATCGATATCAAATCGACATAAAGCTCATAGTGTTCATATTTCATGAATCCTCTCACTATGGCATTTATCAATCATATACATACCCATTTTCACAATTCCTCCAACTCACCATGTAATTCCATCTAACCATCTAAAATCATAAACATTACCCCAATAACAACTTTAGCATGCCATAAATCATAAGCTCATTCAATCCCACATATCCTCACATTATACCCATTTTAGATTTCTAGGTCACACCAATTCCACTACATTCCTAGGTAGTTTATCCATCAATACTCATATCAATCAACTCCAAATCAATTAAATAGCTAATGCATTTGGATTGGAGTGTTAGAATCTTACCAATATGATTTTTCTTCTTGCTCCAAATGGTAATGCCCTTAACTCCTTCAATTTCAAAAATGGGAAAATGCCCTCTCACTATGTTGTTCTTCTCTTTGATAGGGACAACTTTGCCTCTAATGATCTCTCTTCAAATCTCACTGAAAATGGCTGATTTTAGAGAGGGAAAATTAGGTTTTTGGGGTTGAGATTGTAAAGTTAAGTGTTTTTTCGAGATTTCCAGATTTTCAGCCCTCCTTATATAGAAATAGCTTGAGGAGATCGATCTGGTCCAAGAGGAGATCGATTTGGTCCCTTAAAATCCCTCTTTTTTCACGGTATTAAGCCTGAGATCGATCTGTCGAAGCATGAGATCGATCTGTCTAGGCATGAGATCGATCTGTCGAAGCATGAGATCGATCTGCTCCCAAACAGAGAGCTAAGGAGATCGATCTAGGTGCTTGGGGATCGATCTTTTCACTACAGAATGCTTGGGAGATCGATCTGGCTCTATTGGAGATCGATCTGCTCTATTCTTTCGCCCAAATAAGAGCATTCTGGCTCTTCCAGATCGATCTCTCATCCTATGAGATCGATCTGGGCCTCATGTTTTCCAGATTTCCTGTAGTTTCCTTGCTGCAACTCATACCAACACATCCTTAATCTATTGCCATGGCCATTTTCTCATCCATCCACCTTTATAACTTGAAAATGGCATCCATTCATACCTTATGCACATTGAAACTTGTGTGCATTCATTGTATGTTCAAAGGTATGCTACATAAAACCAAATGGAAGCATAACTCCATTCCATTTTACCACACTACTCATCTTGAGTCTCAATCACATCCATCACTTGCCAGAACTCATTTCTTCGTATTCATACTCAATGAAACTTGTATGTATGTTACAATTTATATTACACATACATACATTGAATCCATGGACTTACATCAATCATACTTTACATTACAAGTCCATTCATATTATTTGATCCAATTATACACATTACCATTATACATATACGGGGTCTTACACTCTGTGCCCTTCTGTATCTGACTACTCACATCAATTTAAACGTATCAGTTTGCTGAGCCTGTCTGATCCTGTCCAACAGATCCGGTGTCACGACCCTCAACTTACCAAAATACGTGCAAATATTTCGTATTTTCATGCATCATTTATTATTCATCCTTTCCCGATCGTGAACAGCTACTCTTCTCAATAGTTAGGCTGTGTGTCAATGTCTACCTCATCCATCCATAACCGTTTAATTTGCAATATAATTTTAGAAGTAAACACTTTTATAAATACATCAGAGTTACTATTTATAAGTGTTTACATTGCTTTACATCCCCAATGTTTACATACAAAATGCTACTGTGCTATGTCTAGTTTAGATACAAAATAATTCAAGTGTGTATACCTTTAGCGATGGGATGCAGCGGATACCAAAAGGGAAAGCCTCCAGTCACGCTCACTCTATACTTAAATCTTTGTAGAGAGGGGGGAAATAAAGGGGGTGAGCAAACAACACACTCAATAAGGCAATCATGCGAATAGGTAGATACTACACTATCTACGTAATCGTGATGTCATACTCAAAAGCATTTAGTTCATCATTTATCTCAAAACATGAGTGTATGATTGTGTTAATGGTATGTAAAGCATTCATGCTATTAAAATTCAGTGCACAATTTATTTCAAAGCATGGTATAAATCATCATGGATATTTCACAATAAAGCACGACATTAACCATCGTCCATTTTTCACAATAAAGAATGGCATTAATCATCATGCATTTTTCACAATAAAGCATGGCATAAATCATCATGCATTTTTCACAATAAAGCATGGCATTAATCATCATGCTTCAGTGCACTTTAAAACCATTAACAAATCAATCCAACACTTGTCAGGTCTCAGCCCATCCCTCGGACTGTCCTGACCCACAAATCATTTCAAACATGGATTTATTCAGAAAGCATTAGACATGTGAGATAGACAATTCAATAAAAAGTAATAACCTTTAGGTCTATGGCCATAACCTGTGATACCGGCTACACGGATCAGGTGTGTGGGATATCACCACTATCTGCTTCCACACGGGAGGTGGGTCAAATCCAGCCGGCCAATCCATAGCAGATCTCGTCCAAAGACGGCATATCACAATCTCAACATGATACAACGTACTACATGCTACAGGCATGGTACAACGTACTCTATGGACCCAATCAACACATCATATCATGCCACATCTCAAAACACTCGTGTGAGCCTATTTAATCGATACAACCTCTTGTCTACCTGAAGCTCCTAACATGGCTATCAACATGTCAAAACATCACAAATGTAGGCTCGAGCCTATTTAATCGGTGTGAAACCCAGCCTGCCCGAAGCTCCAAGCACGGCAACAAATAAGGTAGGCATCTAGTGCGAGCTAAGCTCTAAGCACCATGCCAAAACCAAAATGAAATCCATGTGAAAACTAGTGCGAGCTAAGCTCTAGCACTCATGTGTATAAAACACTTCAAATCTCGTGCGAGTCATACTCTAGCACGCTTTCATTCTCACGAAAACAATGTAGGTGGCTTAATTATTTGCAAAGTATGGTTAACAAACCCAAACAACTCATTTCTTTTGCAATTCATTTTAAATGCTAGCCAACCTACCAATCGCTTGCTAAAAAGCAAAAAAACATGATTTTCTAAAGCACTATGCTTTTATTTTCATGCACATTTGTCAAACACCCAACTTTTGCCCTTCAATCACCCAATTTCATTTCCTAACATCACATGCATTCTAGTAAAGCATTTAAGCACCCAAATTGCACACAGATATCTCTAAGAGTCTATACAATTCCCTTACCTCGCTTTACTTGGTGTGACTCTTTTCCTCTTAGCTTCTCACACTCTCGGCTCAACTCGCTCCGCGTGTATCCCCGAAAGCTGCAATTTAACCATCATATGTTTGAGTTAGTATTGCTAACTCTCATTCAACTATATATTCCACCCAATGCCTTAAACGTTCATCTTACCCATTTTGGGTAGGCCTCTTTATTCATTCCATATTATTATCTTAAAATTATCTCATCAACACTATTATCATCTCAAGATATCCCATTCATCATTTATTCCACCACATTTCACTTCTCACCCAAACCCATTTCAAGGTTATATTCATTTCATGGCATTCTAGGTAGTTCTACCCACAATGTGCACACCCAAATCAACTTCATAATCATCAACTAGACAAATGTACTTGGATTTGTGCACTAGAAACTTACCTCTTTGGATTTCCTCTTTGCTCTAATTAGAAATACCCTTTGTTCCTTCAATCCAACAAATGGGGAAATGCCATCAAACTATGTTTTTCTTCTCCTTGATGTGAACAACTTTACCTCTAATAATAGTCTTCCCTCAAATCTCCTTGAAAATGGTTGGATTTAGAGAGAGAAAATTAGGTTTTGGGTTGGAAAGGGAAGGAAATGGTTTTGTCCCAAAATCTGCAGATTTTCAACTCCCTTTTTATAGAAATAGCTTGAGGAGATCGATCTGCACAAGGAGGAGATCGATCTGGTCCCCTTAAATTCCTCTTTTCCACGGTATTTTAAGCATGAGATCGATCTGTCGAAGCTTGAGATCGATCTGCTCCAAGCAGAGAGCTAAGGAGATCGATCTGTATGCTTGAGGATTGATATTTTCATTACAGAATGTTTAGGAGATCGATCTTGCCCTATTGGAGATCGATCTTCCCTATTCCTTTGCTCAAATACAAGCATTTTTGCTCATCCAGATCGATCTCTCATCCTATGAGATCGATCTGCCCTTCATATTTCCCAATTTTTCTGTAATTTTTCTGCAGAAACTTATACCAAAACATCCTTGATTTGCTGCCATGGTCATTTTCTCATCCAATCATCTTTGAGACTTGAAAATGACATCCATTAATACTTCATACACATTAAAACTTGTGTGGAATCTTTGTATGACCAAAGATACTTAATATAACCAAATGAAAGTGCATACTCATGCAAATCTTCATTCCATTTACCACACTACTCATATTCCATTTTACTCACATTCTCCACATGTTTAAGTCCATTTCTTCACATTTATTCATAATGTAACTTGTATGTACAATCACAACTCTTATTGCAAGTGTGTACCTTAAACTTATGGACTTACATTACATACACTTCACTTATGAATTCATTATATAACTTCATTTACATTTCTATGTACATATATACAATTATACATATACGGGGTCTCACATTCGGCTCCAAGCGTAGAGTAGCAATCACACAGTCTGTATCCATGTCAGAAGGTACAAGTCTCAAACTGCTCTAGAAACTCATGTTCCCTGACCATCATATACAATACCATTCCAAGGCTCTTCCTGCTCAACGCATCAACTACAATGTTAGCCTTACCTAGATGATACAGTATCTCACAATTGTAATCCTTTAGAAGCTCTAGCCATCTTCTCTGTCTCTTGTTCAGCTCTTTCTGCGAGAACAGATACTTGAGGCTCTTTTGGTCAGTAAAAATTTGAAACTTCTCACCATACAAGTAGTGGCACCATACCTTCAACGCAAACACTACTGTTGCTAACTCCAAATCGTGGGTTGGATAGTTCTTCTCATGGTCCTTCAACTGTTTAGATCCATAAGTAACTACCCTCCTATCCTACATCAATACGCAGCCCAGTCCATGATACGAAGCATCGATATACACTGAATGTGAGACCCCATATATGTATCAATTTGTAATATATGTAATGGAATTATAAGACAAATGATTGTAAATCATGCAAGTGAATGAATTGAAAAGGAGAATGAATAAGTATCATAGATGCATGTAAAGGTTAGATAAGGACTTAAAACACGCAACTATAAAGCATAGATTGTGAAATTGTATATCCATTCGAAATTCCAAGCAATGCACACAAGTTCCATAACATGAAAATCTTAGGAAATAGGCCTTTCCATGCTCGAAGTGGAATTAAAAAGCAAAATACGTATTGGAGCAATGGAATAGGAACTTACTATCAAAAAAATCTGGAAACTTTCAGCAAAGGGGCTGCAGATGAAGGCCAGATCGATCTCCCATTGAAGGCAGTTCAATCTCTTGTGCCAAGCATAGTCATTTCAAGTGAAATTGCTAAGGCAGATCGATCTCCTCAATGACCAGATCGATCTGCATTAGCCTCTACCAAGCTTAGATCGATCCTCCCTTAAGTGCATATCGATCCCCATAGCATTCTGCGAAGAGAAGATCAATCTCTCCTCATGAGCAGATCGATCTCCTTAAGCTTCTGCCAAAGAGAGATCGATTTCTTCCTCAAAGAACAGATCGATCTCATCATGTAATGCTTGAACATTTCAAGAGTAAAAACCAAAAGTAGATCGATCCTCTACCTAACCAGATCAATCTCCTCACCCTTTTCTCTATATAAACCCGATGGTAAAAGGCTCCAATCTACAGGAAACTTGATCTTTCTCCATTTTCACCCAAATACTAAGCTTTCTCTCTCTAGAATACCCACCACTCCCATAAGGATTTAAGAAAAAGACATTATAACAAAGTTGTTCACCTTGGGGAGGAAAACAACATATCTTAAAGCTAACATCCAACTCATTAGATTGAAGAAGCAAAAGAGTATTCCAAATTTGGACAAGAGGAAAAGCAAGCTAGGTAAGTTTCTAATGCACCAACTCTAAATGTGTTTACCTAAATGTTGTTATGGATAGATTAGTGTACATTTCAATGGTTAAAACTACATAGGATATAATGAACCAACAATGACCTAGAAATAACATGGTGTGAGAAATGAAATATGGTGGAGTTAATGATGAATGGGATATCTTAAGGTTAAAATGGTGTTATAAGTATGATTTTAAGATGGTGGTGTGAAATGAATTGTAAGATTGACCAAATGGTAAAATATACATGTATGACATTGGTGAAATGTATAAATGAAAAAGAGAATTAAAGGTAGTGTATGCACTCCCAAGTGCCTAATAAGTAACAAGGGAGTTACTAGATAAATTGGCTAGAAATGGCATAACAATGATCAAATACAACAATGAGCCAAACTCAATGATATAGGCTCGACAAGATATATCGAACTCATTGAAGTTGGAATATGAGTTATTGGTATTAACTCATATGATTGATGTATATTTGCAGCTCCTGGGGGTACATCTGGAGCAAATTAGGCCAAATCGTGAAAAGTGGGAAAGGAAACAAGAATTACTTCCGAGTAAATCGAGGTAACGAAATTGTATGGACTCTTAGAGATACCTGTGCGCATTTTGGGCGCATTTTGATTTTTTAGAATGTTTGTGGTGATAGGAATGAAATGATTGATTTGGAAGGTAATGTAATTGGGATTTTGAGAAAAAGTTCATGAAAAATAAGAACATGAGGTTTTTGAGTATTTTAATACTTTTTAGCATGTGCATTGGTAGGTTGGCTAGCATTTTTAAATGATTTTCTTAGAAATAGCTTGATATGGTTTTAATAACCACCCTTTGCAAGGAATGAGCCACCTACATGAGTTTTGTGGAAAATGAAGCGTGCTAGATCATGGCTCGCACGAGATTTGGTGTGTTTTATACATGCATCAGTGCTAGAGCAAATGCTCGCATAAGAGTTTTATATGCATGAGTGCTGGAGCTTAACTCACACTAGTTTTACATCGTACTTGTTTTCACACGAGTTTTGACAAGGTGCTAGAGCATAGCTCGCACTAAATGTCTATCATACTTGTTGTCGTGCTTGAGAACTACTCTCTCGTGGTTTTATGACATGTTGGGAGCCGCGTTGGGAGCTTCGGGTATGCTGTGTGCCACACCGATTAAATAGGCTCACACGTGCGTATTGAGATGTGGCGGTATATGATGTGATGATATGGGTCCATGGAGTACGTTGTACCATGCAAGTAGCATGGAGTAAGTTGTACCGTGTGTGATAATTTTATGTCTTCTTCGGATGATGGATTCTGCTATGGACTAACACGCCCTGAAGGTAATGTCCGCAAGTGCACGGGTCGTATAAGTAATAAAGGGATTTGAGTCTCGAGTTATCATCCCACAGAGAAGTTGACTAGCCTAATTAACTACCGGTTATTCTTACCCTAAGTATATTCTAGCAAATTATGAAGTTCTGATGGGTGGTCTACATGGCTAAAATTAAAGTACCGAAAATAATAAAACTGTAAAATAAAGAAAATAAAACCGAGCTAAAAGTACTTACAGTGCTCCACGCAATTAAAAGCAAAAACCTACAAAAGAAAATTAAAGCAGTTAAACGAATTAACTCAATTAAAATAAAATTCAAATATGAAAATAAAGCAATAAAACTAATTAAACTAAAATTAAACAAGCTTGAAATAAAAATGCATGCAATTGGACTAATAAATAAAAATGCAATTTAATTAAGAAACTAACTACGAATCTAGAAAACTAAAATATTAAATCTAAATTAATCCTAATTATTACTAAAGAGTAACTTAACAATTAAAATTAATTAATACATGAAAAATCAATTTTAATCTAAATTGCAACTAAACTAAAATAAAGTCCTAACACATATAATATGAAAATAACTACTAACTACAAATTAACAATACAAATTAAATTAGCATCCAATTTTATTAAAACTAACCTACCAAAAAAAACTAATAACTCATAAAAAATTAAAGCATTAAATGACCAATTAACTGGCCAAACAAGGCCTTAACCGGTTGCAAACCAAAGTGGTCCCGATATGGGACACTGTTCACTGTCATCTTCACTTTGCAGTTCTGTCTCCAGGTGATGTCCACGGTTCAAGCCTGCTGCCTTCATCAACTACTGTCCAGGTTTGCTCTCGAGTGGCTGTCTCCAGGTGCTGCAGCGCACCTCCAGGCCACTGTCCTCGGCTTGTCCAGTCCTCTGCATTTTGTCTTCTGCCTCCTGTAATGTCCAGGTGCTGATTTGTGCTGCTCCTGCTCTGGAATCAATTTCAATTCTCGCCACCACGTTCATGCCAGTCTTGCACCTGCCCACTTGGTTACACGCCCTTTGCAAGCTACAACCGACCCCAGCCTGCTATCTCCTGCTTATGCTGCCTGTCGAACCTAGTCACTTGCTGCCATTCTCAACAGACCAGCACAGCAGCTGTGCACCATTCCTATAAACCAAAAAAAAATGAAAAATAGTTCTGAAGACAAGAGTAGTTAACAGCACCTAACGTTGCAAGGTAATAGCTAAGCTGACTCAAACAAAGCGAGAATGGAACTTAAAGCTAAAGTAGAAAAGTTTAAAGAAGCTATCAAGTTGCTGTTGAAAAGCAAAAAATTAATCGAACATTTAAATAACTTTGCATCGTATTGCCTAACATCTATCAGCAGATGATAACCATATGAACAGAATACTAGTCAAGTCCGAAACACCAATAATCAGTGGAACAATGTAGCTTGGAAAAATAAACCAAAATGAACAGTGTCAATAACTACAAACAGAGCAGAACAGAGGATGAATTGGTCCCTGTTTGCTGCTACGGTGCCGTCTCCGCCTGCCATGCTGCTGCCTTCACTGTTCAGTATTGCATTGCTGCATCCATCCTCATCCCACGTACAGCAACAGGGGTCCAGAGCTCACCTTCATGCAGTGGCCACGTACGGTTCATCTGCAACAGGTCAGCTGTTCCTCAATAAAGACATGCTCTGCAACACCAAACTGGAAGCACACAGCAGCAAACGAGCCTTATGTTTGTCCTCCTACCGCAACCTCCAAGCCTTCTTGTTGCAACATGTATTCTCAAAGTTGTGAGACTGACAGAGATCTTGGCTAAACGAAAAATATAAACTAAGCATAAAACAAAAGAAAATAGCAGAATCGGGTTGCATAAAATCGCAAATTTGCATAAAACAGCTACTCCATACTTAACATTTAAATAGAAAAAGTTAAATAAATTCTGCAGTTAAACCTATTGAAACCGAGAAGAACATTGACAAATGGTGGCTAAAACAAAACTTGAAAAGCTTATAATAAATATTGAAATTGTTGTGAACAGTAGCAAACGAAAATGGTGGCAGACGGAAAACTTAGGAAAATCCGGAGAAAATAAAACTTTTAATAGAAGTAGACTAATTTCTAAAACTATCTACTTCTACTCCTACAAACTAATTTACCCTAAATTACACTACTCCTAACCTAGGCTACCTTACTCCTACTCTTACTTCATTTTTCAATTGCCATCATGTTCTATTTATACACAAACATAGGGGTACAATGGTAAATTTTCATCCTAGATGAGTTGGCATTGTTTGGCCACTTATCTTCATTTGATTTGCTACAGAGTAGATATTTCCACGTCATCAGTCTTTTTGTCCAGTTAGCTGTGCGATGTGGCCCGGTGTATGTCTTCCAGAGGGTTGTCATGGTGTCCTTCGATCTTATCGTTTCGGAGCAAATAAAATACGGACACCTGGCATCATGCGTGTCCATACGACTGATGACTCGGTTTGCAAATTGGAAGTGGTCTAGTCTCCTTTAGCTCATTTTTAGCCTAATTTCGTCTGAAACGACTGAGTTTCATCCGGATTTAATTTATCTGCACATTAAAGAATTTTAATTAAGTAAAGGGGATTATTAATAAAATAATATGAGGATTAAATAAATAATTAGGAATTTAAGCACAAATAATTCTATAAAAAATAGAATTATCATGGACCGGTGGGTTGGACGTGACCCATCTCCCATGTAGAAGCAGATAGAGGTGATACCCCGCACACTAGGTTCTGTGTGCCCTGGGATCACAAAGGATATGGCCATAGTCTTAGAGGATATTTCCCTTATTATATTGTATGCCTATCTCACATGTCTACTGATGAATGATAAATCTATGATTTTGAATATGTGTGTTGTGGTTAGGATCATCCATATGAGGGGTTAAGTCCTAACGAGTGAATGATTTTATATGGGCTTGTGTTATGAATTAGAAATGTTTCAAGTGCACGCTGCATGATGCTTTTCCATGCTTTGACTTCATTTTGCATGATGACTTTTCCATGCTGTGCTTTAATAACTGTGCACTGATTTATATAACATGACTTGCTTTACATGGAATAGACAAAAGCATGAGCACATGTTTTGAAGTATGACAATAAATATGTTGTTTAAGTATGGCATCACGATCACGTAGATAGTGCAGTTATCTACCTGTTCGCATGATTGCCTTACTAAGCATGTTGTTTGCTCACCCCCCTTATTTTCCTCCTCTACAGAGCACTTACAGTAGATAGTGGGCGACTGAAGATTGGGTTTTGGTGTCCGTTGCATCCCATCACACGAGGTATACACATTTATGTAGTTTTCGTATCTAGATATGTACAAGCACAATGAAAACTTTAAATGTAATTTTTAGGGATGTAGAGAGTTTGTAAACACATGTAAATGATAACTCTGATTAAGAAATACAAGTGTTTACTTTTAAATGAATAGAAATTTTTAAATGATTTGGTTGGATGAAATTGACATCGATGCACAGCCCAACTATTGGTGGTGTAGCTGTTCACGATCAGGTAAAGCAAAGGTAGAGATTAATCAATAAATAACGGATCAAAAATTAAATTTAAAAATGGCCAAAATTTGTAGTGGATTTCGGTGGTTTGAGGGTTGTGACAGAGATTAGTATCAGAGCCGAGTTGGTCTGATGTGATTTGGATAAACTACGACAGTTTCAGAAGTTTAACCCACCATCTTTCAGTGGAGTTAGGGACCCAGTAGCTGCAGAGGACTGTGTAAATGAGATTGAGTAACTATATGGGTTCTTTGAGTGCACTACTACCAAGATGGTAGCATTTGCCGTATTCATGCTGAAAGGATCAGCAGACACTGGTGAAAGTTCACCTAACCCATTTTGAGGGCTCGGTATATAGAGATTAGCTGAGATGTATTTTTAGAAGCCTTCTGGAGGCAATATGCTCTGGATATTGCGCAGCGAAGATTGCAGATGGAGTTTTTGGATTTGATCTAGGGGAACAGATCGGTGGATGAGTATGAGACTAAATTTATCTCCTTGGGCAAATATGATCCTGCTATGATGGACAGTGAGGTCAAGAAAGGCCAAAAATTTATGGACGAATTGAGACCAGCCATCAGGTCCTATTTGGTTCCTTTTGATATACCGACCTACGAGGAGGCAGTGCACAGGGCATAGTTAGGTGAACAAGACATCGAACAAGTTACCTCAGAGTATGGAAAGGTTGGTACAGTGAGAGACAGAGATAGAAAAAAGCCCACAGTAGGTAGAGGCTTCAATTATAAGGGAAGTAGGAGATTTTCTAGGAAGTAGATCCGGGAAAGGACAGTTAAGCCTCCCGTGTATTTGGACATAGCTCCAGTAAAAAGGAATAGTTATTGGAGAGCCACGACCTACGACAGAATAGTGCAATAAGTGCGGTAGGTACCATGGGACTCGACCATGTTATGGATCCCCTACAGTATGTTTTCGATGTGGGAAATCAGGGTATGTGATCAAAAATTGCCTGGAGATGACTGAGGGTGCCCCACAAAAGGGCAAGGAGCCGAAGGGAGCTCCTGTTCATACTCCTACTCCAAGACAGAGGGCAACAGCTGAAGAGAAGGGAAAATAGGTGGTTGGTAGAGAGCGAGTACATGCCTTGGACCAAGATACTACAGATCAGTTGTCTGATGTGGTGAAAGGTACCATTTTAATCTTTCGTCTTGAAGCTTATGTTTTGATAGATCTTGGTGCCACACATTCATTTGTATCACCTGCATTTGCATATAAATTATTTAAGTATGTGAAGTTTACCCCGTTGAGTAAGAGGATGCTGATAAGCACCCCTATTAATAATAGTCAGTTAGTGGAGTATGTAGTTAGAGAATGTAAGTTGAAAGTAGGGGGAGAGGAAATGTCAGCCGACCTCATTTTAATGTATATGAGAGACTTTGATGTAATCCTAGGAATGGATTGATTGGCTACCAATCGGGCTGTAGTAGATTGTTTTTCTAAGACGGTAACATTTTCAAGGGTAGATACTGTTACCATAAGTTTCCCTAAGAAATGTAATGTAAATCCCTTTGAAAAGTAATGAAAGTAGTTGTGGTTGTAAATGAAATATATGAATCTTTGTACTGATATTATGATTGATATTTTAAAAATTTATATTGTGTACATGGTTGAGGCAGATAAGGCATGCCTGAAATCGCAAGACATCCCAGTGGTTAGGGAATTTCTAGATGTCTTTTCGGAGGAATTACCAAGGCTACCTCCAAAAAGAGAGATAGAGTTTTGTATAGACTTGGCACCTGGTACAGAGACGATATCCAAGCCACCGTACAAAATGACTCCGATTGAATTGGAGGAACTGAAGAAGCAGTTAGAAGAGTTATTGGATAAGGGGCTTATCAGACTGAGTGTATCAACTTAGGGAGCACCGGTTCTGTTTATAAAGAAGAAGGATGGGACCCTCTGATTGTGTATTGACTACCAGTTGCTGAATAAGGCAACCATTCAGAATAAGTACCCCCTTCCATGCATCGATGACTTGTTGGATCTACTTTGGGGAGCACAGGTCTTTTCTAAGATAGATCTGAGATCTGGGTACGATCAGTTGAGAATTTGAGATGGAGATGTACCTAAGACAGCTTTCTGCACCCATTATGGTCACTTTGAGTTTATGATTATGCCATTCGGGTTGACGAATGCTCTCATAGCTTTTATGTCACTGATGAATAAGGTATTTCACCAGTACCTGGATAGATTTTTTAGCCTATTCATCGATGACATTCTGGTGTATTCGGGATCTAGAGAGGAGCATGAGCAGCACCTAATGATAGTGCTACAGACCCTCCTAGAGAAGAAGTTTTACGCTAAACTCAGTAAGTGTGACTTTTGGTTAGAACATATCTCGTTTCTGGGTCATATTGTATCGAAGGATGGTGTGTCTATGGACCCATCCAAGATTGAAGCAGTGATTCAGTGTCAAAGACCCCATACAGTTACGGAGATAAGAAGTTTCTTGGGTTTAGCAGGGTATTATCAACAGTTTGTGGAAGGATTCTCAAGATTAGCTGCTCCTTTGACGAGCCTTACGAGAAAAAAATGTTGAATTTGTGTGGTACGATAAATGTGAGAAGAGCTTCAGGTGTTGAAGATGAGATTGACCACAGCTCCGATTCTCACCATTTCTACCAGCTTAGGAGGTTTTTCTGTATACACCGATGCTACATACCAAGGACTGGGCTGTGTACTGATGTAAGATGGGAAGGTAATAGCCTATGGATCGAGACAGTTGAAGGATCATGGAGGAACTATCCGACCCACGATCTAGAGCTGGCAGCCATGGTATTTGCCTTGAAAATATGGCGCCATTATCTTTATGGTGAGAAGTTATAAGTGTTTACGGACCATAAGAGCCTTAAGTATCTGTTCTCACAAAAAGAGTTAAACATGAGACAGAGGAGGTGGATCGAGCTTCTAAAGGACTATGATTACGAGATCTTATACCACCCGGGTAAAGCAAATGTGGTGGTTGATGCATTAAGTAGAAAACACCTCAGGATGGTATCGTATATGATGATCAGGGAACATGAGCTGTTGGAACAGTTCATGAACCTCAGTTTGGATGTGACCCCACCTGATGCTGATAGTGGCTTTACGGTAGCTAGCATGCGATTGGAACCCAATATGATAAAGCGTATCTGACAGGCTCAGCGGATTGATCAGCAGTGCAGTGATATTGTCGGGTAGACATAGAGGGGTATGTATGCTGATTTTGAGTTGAGTTCAGATGGGTTGCTGTGGTTCAGGGGTAGGATATGTGTTCCAAATGATCCAGAGATCAGAAGGTTGATCTTGACAAAAGCTCACTCGACGAAGTATACACTGCATCTGGGAAGTAACAAGATGTACCAAAATCTCTGGAGAGTGTACTGGTGGTCATGAATGAAAAGAGATGTAGCTAAATTTGTGGCTAAGTACATCTTCTATCAGCAGGTGAAAGTAGAGCATTAGAAGCCTATAGGACTATTGCAATCTCTACCTATACCGACTTGGAAATGGGAGCATGTCACTATGGATTTCGTGATGGGTTTACCTAGGACCCGTAGGAATCATGATGCGATTTGGGTGGTAGTGGATAGATTGACGAAGTCGGCACACTTCCTAGCTACGAGGCCACCGATACTTTGAGTACATTGGCTAATCTATATGTGCGCAAGATAGTGAGATTGCATGGTGTTCTAGTGAGCGTTGTTTCTGTTAAGGATGCTCGCTTCAGTTTCCACTTCTGGGAACACTTTTAAGAAGCGATAGAGACCCAACTGAGTTTTAGCACCGCATTTCATCCTCAGACAGATGGTCAGTTAAGGAGGACTATACAGACCCTGGAGGATATGTTGAGAGCATGTGCATTGGATTTTGGAGGCTCTTGGGATGACCATTTGCCACTCACAGAGTTTGCCTATAATAACAGTTTTCATTCGAGTATCAGGATGACACTGTCAGGACCCTCTTTACCAGTCCTTGACCTTTACCTTACCACTTATCACTAATAGTTGGGTTGTGAGTCAACATCCAATCCATACCTCATCCATTTATAGTTTAATAATTGTAATTAAGCAAATTTGAAGTAGAATAGAAACTGGACTTTTATAAATATGCAGAAGCGTTTACATCAGTTTCCATTATCTATACATCCCTTTAGTATAAAATATCACTAGACTGTGCATTAATTTACAGGATACAAAATTTTTCTCAACACAAGTGTATACCTCTCTATACTGTTGGCGAATTGGAGAACACCTTAGCAGGGACAACTGCAGTACTCATTACTGTGTAGTATCTGTGGAGGATACTATCTACACTATCTACATGCTAAAATACATATATGTTCATTTTCCTTATAAAACAATATGCTAACTACACTGTCTACATGCTAAAACACATATATGTTCATTTTCCTTATAAAACAATATGCATGTTCGTTAAAACAACTTCCATCAATGTGAAACCATTAATTCGCTAGATAGGTATATACATATTCACACAGTAGCACATAACTTCACACAGCATAATCTTTTCACACAGTTCATATATAGAAAATGCTTTACTTAAAAACCACACAAGTTCATTTCGAAATCACTTTGCACACAGCAAGTCAATGTTCATATGAGACATAATCATGGGTTATCACATTCCCCATACACATAGCAAGGGAGGATATTTGTCACCTCACACAGTAGTGACAATATCATATCACACAGATATAGAAGACTTATGGCCATAGTCGGATTCCAAGCTACACTGATCAGGTGTGTGGGAACCCTACGCTTAGGGAGGCGGATCAACCATCCCGTCAGCTCAACTCAACTCACGGCACATCGTACTCCATGGCTAACGCTCACGATACATCGTGCTCCTGCTGATCCTAATCACCCATTTCTGTTATCTCAAAATCTCGTGCGAGCAGGTCAGTGCTAGACACACAGCAGTACACGACGACTCTAGCACGGTTTATCCATCACACAACAATTTCATAAACTCTCATGCGAGCTCTTGAGTAGAACACACAGTATCATCGAGGCATCAACACGGTTTTACTTATCACACAGAAGCTCAAGAGACTACGTGCGAGCACTCAGAGGAAGGCACACAGCATATCTAAGGCATCAAGCATGGTTATCCCATCACTTTAAATCGAGAGGGTCACATGCGAGCATAATCAGAGCAAGATTACTAAGAAGTACTCTATAGCTCCAACATGATTCCCAAAATCTAGTGCGAGCAGCTAGAGTTGAACACACATATCGAGCACTCTCTAGCTTTTCTTAAAAGCACTTTGAAAACAATGTGCGAGTAGGGCTGGTCAATCTACCATTGCCTCTCATGCTCTAGCACCATTTCACACAGAAAAGAAATAGAAAGACTCCATGTATAGTTATGTGTGAGAGGACAAATCTCCCTTCAATCACTCTTTATAAACATTTCATGTAATTTATCTAAAACCGAGAGTCATTGTAATATCATTCTTTTTCAAACCGTTTACAAAAACCTCTTTTCACAACAATCATAGAAGTCGTGCGAATTCATACTATCGACTTATTCTCATACGTAGCTTTCTATCTAGCCATATTAATATTTATGTATTTATCGCATACATGTGCATTCAGCAGGCAAGAAAACATATGTATAGCTATCTTTATAGCATACATAAGTCTTTTACCTCGAATCACGCTTGAATCATCTTTCTTGATTCCAATAGCTTGTGATCCGGTCTTGTCAACTTCAACTTTATCTCCAGGAGCTACAAGTGTTCATAATTCTCATCAGTATATTCCCATATACTTCATTCCACTTGCATGATATTTAGGTCAATGCATTTTGGCCATTTATACCTTATTGGCCTCGTTATATAAATATCTGATTTTTCAATCGTTTCACTTGTTTCTCGGGAATCCATTAGACTCCTCGAGTCTATTGATTCCATATTGAACCGACATTTAGCTTCCCATGCCATTAGTTCATCACCTTCATTTCATTGAGGCATTTCATCAAACACCTCATATACTAAATTTCCACTATTTTCCATTCTAGCTTATGGATTTCACCAAACCATTTTACAAGCATCTATATATGCTTAATAACATCTATGCATGCTCAAATCATCCTCAAATCCATGCCTACTCAACCAATCCTCATTTTGGCACATTTAACCATTTTATAGGTCATTGAGAGTTTAGCATTTTCTAAGATGTTTCAATCATAAGTCTATATACCAATCTACTCATACAAGTATAAAGATTAACATATATGAGATTAGAGTATTGAAATCTTACCAATCTCAACTTTTCTCCACTTTGCACAATTTGGGGGAAAACTCCTTTTCTCCTTCAATGGATCAACTCAACTTCTAGCTTCCAACTATGTTGTTCTTCCCCACTTTATGAACAACCTTGATGTAATAAATTTCTCTCAAATCTCTAACGAAACTGTTGATAGTCTAGGGAGGGAATTTAGGTTACTTGGCATTCAAAATGGAAAGGTTTATGTTTCTCCCGAAATCTGCAGTTCAGCAAGTCCTATTTTATAGAAAAGGCTTGGTGAGATCGATCTCCCTAGGTTAAGGATTGATCTTCCTCTGTTTTAAGCCTTTCAGAATGCCATTTTAAGCCTATGAGATCGATTTGTCGAGGCATGATATCGATATGCTCTTTGTTATGAGATCGGTTTGCTCTAAGGGATGATATCGATCTTCTTCAAGCAAAGAGCTAAACAGATCGATTTGGCATAATGATGAGATCGATTTGCTCATATGTAATGACCCGAATTTACAGACATTTTTCGATTGGGCTACAAGTCGATATTAGGTCAGAACAGTATTCCGTGTGATTAAATTTTTTTTCTCAGTAACAAATTTAAATGGAATGTGTTCACATTCCCCAGACACATCTTGTATTGCATTACCGTACTTACATGATTTTAGATACAAAAGAATTTCTTACAACTGGGTATACCTTTGATGCAGAAATACGCTCCACGAAATCTTAATTATGCGAAATGCCTTACTAATGGAAGCGATCCCAGCTATAGAGGAACTCTGTGGAGGAAAGTAAGGGGGGTAATGTCGCGACCCAAATTTACAAAAATCACTACAAATTTTTCGCGAACTTACCACATTTCAATTGTTGGGCTGTGAGTCAATATCCCTCGCTCAGTTTCATATATTATATATATATGCATAACAGGCAATACTTTCGTCCCAGGCACAAATATTGCGAAAGCTTATAAAATTATCATTTTAGGATTTAAAATTCGTTTACATTGCCTAACATATACATCCCCCATATAACATGACTACATCGCTGTACACTATTATTCAGATACAAAAAGTACATGTGTGCATACCTCGATGTTGCTGGATAGCTGTGTGTAAAAGATCGCAAGACGGACGCAGCTTATACACTCTACTGAAATGCTCTGTAGAGGTGGGAAAAATAATGGGATGAGCATAACGCGCTCAGTAAGAAATATATGAAAGCAGGTAGATAACCACACTATCTACGATGCTCATAATGCATGTTTTATCAACTCGTAAAACAAATGCATTTACTTTTCAAAATACTCTCATTAATTTATAAAGCAAGTAGATAATCAAACTATCCACGATGCTCATGATGCATGGTTTATGCCGAAAAACTCATGGCATTCACAAAACCATCATAGTAAAACACATAGCAATTTAATGCCAAAAATCGAATATCAAAACTCATTCAGAGTAAAATCTTTCTGTGTTCAGTATTGAAACTCACTTTAAAATCATGTTCTCATTTAACACGGTTTCATCACAGAAATCAAATCACAATTAGTTTCATCATCGAAACCAATAAAATCAGGTGAGACTAGGCAGGGATTTCAACACAAATCCAATGGAACATTTGGCCAAAGTCCGAGACCCACAAGCTATCACGGATCAGGTGTGCCAGGGTGTCTCTGAGTCCGAGGAGGGGATTAGTCTATCCATCGGCTCCTATCTAAGGACTATCACAAAACAGAGCAATGTCAAAGCATGCCCGAGTCCAAAGACGCAATCCTCACATCCCATAGTTGCACGGTACAGTGTACTCCATGTTGTCTACACGGTACAGCGTACTCCATGAACCACAGTACAATTACCACATAGTTGTAAGTGCCTGAGTCAAAAGCTCACCACCCCAACCAAATAAGTTATCAACCATAGCCTGTCGTCTCAGATCTAGTGCGAGCAAGTCAGTGTGTGAGGTCCTGCCTACCACAGGCGACCTCTCTGGGCCCCTGCTGCGACAGCCTCCTACTTAACTCGAGGGCTCCAGCACGATCTCAATCACAAATCACAACAGAATCCAGTGCGAGCAGTGCTCCAGCACGGTCTGTACAGATGAAATACCCAAAATCAAGTGGGAGCGGATCTGGATAAATTCACAGATCTCATCATGCTCCAGCACGATTTCACACACACAAAATAGACAGCTGGCTCTATTTCCCACCACAGTGGTACTCAAAACCGAGTGCAATATGCAAAACGGTACAAAACAGAGTGAGAGGGTAACATCCCATCAATTCACTCGTCAATCAAATCACATTTTAGAAAAACGTGCAAGTTAATGCATACAGTCAAATCATGAGCCAGTCTATCATTTCAACTTCACAAAAATCTCTTTTTCACAGAGAAAACATGGATTGCATGCACTTTATGCATTTCCAAAATTCCTGAGTCTAAGGGTATTTTCGTAATTTTCCCATATTTGGGTACTATCCAGAAATTTCATATCTATACTCTATACGAAATTTAATTGACTGTAAACAACGATGAAAATACGTACAGCTATCTCTAATAGCTCCCATAGATCCCTTACCTCGGATCACGTAGTGTGACCTCTCTTCCGCTGTGCTGTCCAAATCTCGCAGTCCGGTCAACTCTCAATATGACTCTGGAGCTGCATTTAACCATTCACTGGATTATTTACACGTTTCCTACTGTATTACACATTTAATACAGTTCATTTCACTTAATTGGACCCGTTTACTCTAAATGGGCCTAATTACTTTAATCGGGCCTTAATCCGTATTAAGCCCGTTTTCACGTATTATTTTCCTTCATCAGGGTCTATCGGCTCATTGGGCCTATCAATACCCATTGGGCTTCGTTCCAAACTCTTTGGATAGCCCGAATATCATTTACGACAGTTTATTCGAATTTTTGACTATAATTCACTAAATCCGAAATTTAATCCGAAATGCGTAAATTAAATCTTAAATACGCGTTAATCACATAAATTGTCGTAAATGAGCTTTACTTACCCGATATTGTGCGATGGTGCGCGAATCGGAGTTCGATCTGGCTTCCGTTCGGAATTAAATCGTCGAACTGCACAATTTCGTATTTTTCATTTCCGGGCCAATTTTCGATTAAATATAATTCAAATAAATTTATCGAAAATTAAATCGATCACTTTTGACCTCGTATCGACTTACCCGAAGTCCGATGAAAAAAAATTTTTTTTTCTCTCTCTTGTTTCTCTCTCCTCCTGAACCGGTTCGGACCGGTTCAGTCCCTTTTCACACTGAACCGGTCCGAACCGGTTCAGTGGAAGTTTTGCCGTTGCCGACGCTGCCGGCCGGTTCCCGGCGCGATTCCGCCACCAATCGGCGCGCCACGGCCTGGGCTTCCTAAATCGGGCCTCGGCTGGGGTCAAAATGGTGCCATCGTCGGCGAATCAGCTCTTCTCTCCCGCGGCTTCCTCCTCCGTTTTCGGCGTTTTTCGGCCACCTCGTCGCGCGTCGCTGCCGTCGGTGGGTTGCGCGGGTGTCGGGCTTGCTTCGTCGGCCCTCGCCTGGGTCCCTAGTCGCCGGTGGCTCGCCGGTGAGAGGAAACCGAAACCGTCGGTTTCCTCTCTCTCTCTCCCCGATTTCTCTGATTTCCAATTCCGTTTTCTGTTTTTTTTTTTTATCAGATTTTTTTTTTAATATATATTTTTATTATTATTTTATTCTTAAAATAATAATAAAAATCTTAAAATATCCCAAAAATTCATATTAAATTCATTTAGTCCGTACATGAATTTATCAGTCCGATTTTACCTTTTCGGTATATTTTTCCACTATTTTTGAGCTCGTTTTTCGAGGTAAAAATTTTGATAAATTCTAATAATTTATATCTTGATCAATTGGACTCGAAATTAATTTATTTCTTCTTTATTGATCAAGATTACATAAAATCCATGATTAAAATGTCAATTTCTTAAAGAATGACACCGAATTTTCGGGTCTTACAGGTAAGCTCAACATGCACAGTAAGAAAAACCCCATAGCAGGTAGATAATTACACTACCTATGAAATATATATATATATATATATTTTTATATTTGCTAAATCCAGAAAAGTCTCACAGATGATTTTCTCAAATACCAGATTTCAGAATTCAGAAAATCGATTTAGTATCGGCAAAAGCACAAATACCAGAAACAGAATATGTATCAGTAATACATTTAACTACTGTTATAAATCCAGAAAGTTCAGAGATTTTTAGTAGCAAAACAAACATATTCCCAGATAATTCAATTCAAGTAGACAAATTCAAATAATTATTTTCAAATAGATGAGACAAGACATGCATGTTATATCAGATATCAGAAATGACTATTGGCCAATGTCGATGACTCCGGGCAATTCACGGGCCAGGTGTGCCGGGATGTCAATTGCCGTGGGAGTGGACAGCTACCCAAACGGCTCACAGATCAGAATGTCCGAAGGCCAGAAACAGAATCAGAAACACGGTACATCGTACTCGTGGACCATAGATACAGATACAGATACAGAACAGAAGTGCAGTATGATCTCACCAATGCCTTTGTCTCAAAATCAGTGCGAGACGGACCGTACGACACACAGTCAGTACGCGTTCGAGCACATTTCACCAGAATAACTTTATAACAGATCATTTTTCCTTAAATCACATAAAAATTCATTTGTTTTATGAAATCGTTCAAAATAGACTAACTAACCCTTTTTTAAAAAAATCTCAGAAAACAGTCTATGAAAATTCAAAATTTAGAATTTTCGATATTTAAAATAGAATTCAAGTCAGATCATAATTTATGCAAACCATTTAAATTCAATTCGTAAAATTTGATTGTTCAACTAAGCTAAAATCATTAATTTTTAGAGTCATAAAATTCGACCTAGTCTTTTTGATAATTTTGGTAGTGCAAAATTCAACCTAAATTTTATATCTAGAAATATACGAAAATTATGCATATTTATCTCTAGCAGCGACGAGAATTTCCTTACCTCAGTGTCTGTCCGCGGTCCTCGGTGTCTTAAAGTAACGAGTCGACGAATCTGGTCCATTCGGGTTATTTCAGTCGGAGCCTTTTTCCTCGGGTTTTCAATTTTAGTACACTAATTTTCCTTCTCCAATTTTTTCTCTATTATCTATAATATATATTAATAAATATATATTATTTTCTTTTCTTCCCCTTTTTTACTGTTCATCCCCCCTTTTTTTTGAATTGTTTTTCTTTTTCCTGCCCTTTCTTCTTTTCACGATTTTCTTTCGTCTTCACTTTCGCCCCGATACTGTTCATCATCCTCAACTTCTCCAAAGGCTCACGTTGCCATCACCTCATCATTCTACTTCACTCGTGATAATTCTATATTTTTAGAATTATTTGTGCTTAATTTCCTAAATAATTATTTAAATCCCCAATTTATTTTGTTAATTATCCCCTTTATTTAATTAAAATTCTTATGTTTGCAAATAAATCAAATCCGGATGAATTTTGAATATTTCCGTAGAAAATGGATCGAAATTGGGCTAAAATCGAGATTGAGCCACGTGGACAACACGAGTCATGCCACCTAGCACATCCAATTGGACAAGAAGACCGATGACATGGAAATATCTTTTCAATGAGCCAATGGTGTGAAGAAAAGTGGCCAAAAAAATGCCAACTCATCAAGGATGTGAAAATTATCATTTTACCCCTAGTGTGTTTATAAATAGGAAAGGATGACAATTGAAAATGTTATGTAATTTTTAGGAGTAGGACTAGTGTTAGTGTAGAAGTAGTTAGAGTAGTTTAGTTAGATTAGTTTAATTTTTATTTTCCTTAGAAGCTTTTCCCGAAGAATCAATTTCCATTTAACTGTTACTGTTCATCTTCATGTATTTTCATTTATGCAAAGCTTTTCATGTTGATTTGCAGCCTCATTTACTCATCCTTGTTCTCGGTTTGGTTATAATCCAGTCTTTATTTTTCAAGTTTTAATGCACAGCATCATTTCCATAAGCTGTTCTCGGTTTTTCCTTCATTTTTCAAGTTTGTTTTTGTTATGTTTATAATTCTCGGTTGCTTCCATTGGTAAGTTTATTTTTCCTTTTCGTTTGCTGTCCTTGTTACTCGAGAATGTGGGGAGCTGGGCTGATTTCATAAAACACCCGACATCCTGGCAGCAGACCATGAACCGAGAGTGAAGCTGGACAGTCCGAGAGCTTCCTCTGTTCTCCCCTGTTATTTGTTTCCATCACTGTTCATGATGTTTCTCCTGCAATGGTGTCCATGATGATATTTCCCCTGTATTTTATGCATTCTGTTCTGTTGCAAGGAAGACAGGTCCTGCAAGCGAGGAGTATGTATAGCGAGCTGGGCATACCGAGAGCAGACCCGGATAGCAGGACAAGGAGGGAGGCAGTGCAGGACTAGTTCGGGGAGGCCAACATTTCCTGCTAGCTGGGCAGAGGTTGCGCACACTAGCAGTAGCACAAATCGGGAGCAGAAACCAGACATACCTTCAATACTAGCAGCTGGAGCAGACTCGACATGGAGTGCAGGACAGAACCGAGGAAGTGCAACCTATACGCAGCAGCCTGGCAGGAGCAGAAGCACTGAACCGAGAAGCATGGAAGTGTTGGGGCAGTTGGCAGCCTGCAACCGAGACAGGACCTGGACGAGCAGGTCTGGGCAGGTTGGCATGTTGGTGTTTGGTCGCTGATGAATGAAACGTGATGTGTTGAGTGCAGGAAATGAAGAAGCACACGGAACCGAGCAGAGTTGGTGAGCCTGGCAGAACCCAGAGCAGTACCCCGTGTACCAGGAACTAGAACTGAAACCAAGAGCATAGCTGGAACCTGGGACAGCAGTGGGACAGTATTGCATGACAGACCGAGATGGAGACTGAACAGCAAGTAGAAGCAGCGGACCAAAGGACAACCGAGCCTTACCTGGAAAAGAAAAGGAAAAATGTGCATGAACAGTAAAGGGAGGGAATGTTTAAATTTACTTAAGACTTGTTTGGCATTCAACTTTAGTGGATTAATTCATTTTTGCATGCATTTTAGTTAGATTAATTTCAATGTTTTTAGTTAGCTTAGTTAGATTAATTTCAATGCATTAGTTTAACTTAGATTTAATTTGGGTACTAAGTAATTTTTATTCTAGTATTAGGGGTAGTGCTTAAAATTAATTTAGATAAAATCATGCATTTTGATTAAGTAGTTTAAAATTACATTTTAGGTTAATTTAATTGTAGTTTAATTTTATTGCTTTATTTTCATAATTGCATTTTATTTTAATTGCGTTAATTAGTTTTAACTGTTTTAATTTCTTTTGTAGGTTTTCGATTTTAATTGCGTTGAGTACTGTAAGTAATTTAGCTCGGTTTTATTTTTTTTTATAATTTTATTATTTTATTGCTTTCGGTATTTTTAATTCTAGATTAGTAGATCACCCATTGCAATTTCATAATTCGTTAGGATATACTTAAGTAAGATTAACCGGTACTTAATTAGACTAATCAACTTCTCTGTGGGATGATAATTCTGGGACTCAAATCTCATTATTACTTATACGATCCGTACACTTGCGGTAATACCCTTATGGCCCAACAACTCGGTCCCTGAAATGGCCGCAGTACAGCTCTGCTTCAGCACCTCGTTGCCGGTCCCTGCTTCAGTTTCTTCTCGGTACTGCCTCCTTCATTCTTTCAAAACAGATCTAACTGTTTCCCTTCTCTCTTCTTGCCTCAGCTTTTCCACTTAATACCGGCGGCACCATGATCATCCATAAAAGCGAAAGGTTTCAGCGGTGGTTTTTGCTTCTCTGCTTTCGAGCTGAGTTTCTGCCTCTTGATCACGCCCCTGTGTACTCTCGGTGGTTTCCAGGTTCTCGGTTTTCTCCTTGCTTCAACCCAGTCTCCCACGCACACCTCTGTTTTCGCTCACTGCTTCAGGCTGTCGGGTAGCTAGTTTCTCATCCCTGGCACCATCTCCTCCGTATTTCCTGGTCTGGCCATTTCTTCTTCGTGTCTCCTTCCTTGCTATCTCAGCTACTGCGTCCCTTCTCTGTTCAGCTTTGTTTTCGGTTCCATAATCACCAGCCGAGGGCCATCGTGGCTGCCCCCCTTGTAGCCTCCTGTTTCGCCGAATTTCTAGTTCCTCGTGATTTTTCTCCAGTCTTCTCGGCAACCTTGTTTTCGAAACTCTTCCCAAGCGTTACAGCTCTCGGTTTTCCAGGGAATGGAAGCTCTTTATTCCAGCCTCTTCTTCCCAGTTTCCTGTTTCCAACTTATGTTTCTGCCTTCCTGATCTTACCTCTCTTCCCTTATATATTTATCGAATTCCTTTCTTCAGTGGTTTGTTTCCTGGTTCATCTACTTCGGTTCCTTGTCACGTCTCCAACTGCTGCTGCAGTTTTTCCTCTTTCCTTGTCTATGTTTCCTACCTTAAATCATATGTTGCTGTCACTGTTTCCAATTTCTCCACAGTTAACATTTTTGTTTTCATCTCTTTCCTGCCATTACCGATCACTAATTCCAACTCCCCCTTATTATTTAATTACTACTTCCATGTATAAGTTTCTGACCATAGGACATGCCTGCCATCCCTCATTAACTATGCTGCCATTTACAGCATTAGCCATGCAGCCTACTCTCCTATCCCTTCACTGCTGTAAACAACGGTCACATGTTTGTTTTCTTTCATTTTCTTCCTTCTCTTGTTATTACAGTCCTATAGCCATTATATATATATATATATATAGTTTTATCTACTACAACGCTCCAGATTGTCTTCCCTGTTTCAGACTATCCATGCTCGATTTTCTCTCTTTTTTTTTGGTTATATTTTGTAGTCGGCTCCCTATAACACTGATCCCATACTATCATTTCCCCATCTCCTTTACCGAATACTATGCTCCACCATTCATTTCCCTTATTTTCTTCTCTCTTTTCATTCAGGTTTTCTACTTCATTACTTGTTCCACTGATAGCCCATCTCCCTTAATTATGTATATATGTATATACATTTTCCAACCGGAGCTCTCGGTTTGCTCCCATTTCTATCAACTTCATGCCCTCACATTTCCACTTGCAGACCTACAAATCAGTAGCAAGCTGCTACACCTCTCAAGATTATATGCATGTGTACTTATATATATACATATATTTACATGGGTATATTTATTCTTATATAATTTTCGGTGTATATTTGTATACCCTTGCACATATATATTTATCTATACATTAATTTTGAGAAATAATTGAAATATTGCATACATATATATTAATACATGTATGTCCACGTACTTGATCAAATTCTCCATGTCTTGTAAAAAAATGGGGTTAGTCCAATATTTATTTTCAGATTAATTCACCCATATTCACACATTTAACCTTAATTGTCTAAATTATTATTTATAGACAACTCCAAGAACATTGAAAATTTTACGGTATTTACATCATGGCCAAGAGCTAAGGAAATCGATCTGTTTGCATTGAGAATCGATCTCCTCATTCCAGAATGCTTCATTTTCTTCGTTTTGGCCCATGAGATCGATATCCCTTGCATTGAGATCGATCTCCTCTTGTTCTGCAGCACACTTAGCTGCATTTTTCCCAACTGTCAACAGAATACTTGAATTCAATTTGCTGCACTACTCATTTTAAGTTCCAATCACATTCACCACTTTCAAAAGTCTATTTCTTCATATTCATACATAAGGAAACTTGTGTGTATATTCCCAACTCATATCAAGGGTGTACATCGAATTTATGGATTTTACATCATTTATGCTTTACATAACATGTACATGTATATACTTATGAATTCATAAGGTTTACATACCAAAAATACAGGTCTTACATTCCTCCCCTCCTTAAAAGAATTTGGTCCTCCAAATTAGAACCAAGTTACTCCTCAAAAAGTCGAGGGTACTTTTCCCGTATCAAGTTCTCTAACTCCCGAGTGGCTTCCTCCCAATTAAAGAAAATACCTACAAAAGATAATTAAAACAATTAAAATTAATTAACGCAATTAAACTAAAATGCAAATATGAAAATAAAGAAACAAACCTAAAATAAAATGTGCATGTAATTAAACTAATTAATAAAAATGCAAATTAAGCTAACCTGAAGTATAATAAAATAAAACTTCAATTAACCTAAAGAAATTCTTAAATCTAAATAAGAAATTAACTACCTAAAAATTGATCCTAAATTAAATCTAACTCTAACTAGATAAAACAAAATCTAAATAATGCATGAAAAATATTTTTGGATTTTTAAAGTTTAAAGTGAAAAATTAAAAATGCATAACATGATATTCCTCTAATTTAATTCTAAATGCAAAATCTAAGTCATAAATCCTAATATAGTCACAAATTAACTATTATTAAAATTAAAACTAAACCTTAAACTAATAACCTAAGACAAATGAACTATTATGTAAATTAATGCATACCTAAGCTAACAAATAATAAAAGGCATAATAAAAATTAGACGAAGCAAAATAAATGCATGAAACATAAATTTGTGAGGACTAAGTATAGCCAAACATGGCCTTAAACTTAAATCCAGCTGGCCTTGGTCCCGACTGCACAGTACTGTGCACATTGCAATTTCTGCTCAACTCCTGGTACTGTCCGATTCTTGCCATGCTGCACATTCCTTGGCCAGACCTACCCAGCTCCCAACAACACAGCACCCACGTACTGCCAACGTTGCAGTTTGCTCAGCTTGGGATCAGTTTCGGTCCCAGCTACCACCATCCTGCTCGCGTCTGTCTCCAGTACATGCAGCTACCAATTGCTTCACCAGTCCTGCATGGGTTAATGCAGAATAAAAGCTCATAATGAACAGTAAAAAGAACTTGAAACAAGGAAAAATATAGGAGATGCTGTGATCCCTGATCACCACGTTTGTTAGAAGCCAGCAAGCTTCCTTATGTTGCGATGCAGTAGTGACCTACAAGAAATCCGAGAATCAGCCACTATCCTTTGAACTTAAGGCAAATAGATATTAACAAAGAAAAGAAACAGTAATTTCAATTGTTCTTGGTTCATAAGTGACTCTAGTTTAAAAGTAAATTAAATATATTGATCTAAGAACTTAAATAATAATCCTAGATCTAAGAACTTAAATAATAATCCTAGATGGTTCTCACAACACAAACTAAAAGGAAGATACGCAGTAAGGGATTAGAGCAGAAGCCACGCAGTAGTAATGCATAAAAAAAAAACAAACAGCTTTCCAGAGTCTACCACAAATTTCGTACACCATCAATACAAAACCAGTAGCACCAGTCACCTGCAATATTGACAGCAAACTCAGTTTCCTTTCACCAGAGGCAGCATCATCCAGCGTGCATTCAGGTTGCAGTTGTAGCAACCGTTAATGCCAGCTTCAGCTCCAACTTCCAGCTTGTAGTAACACTGTTGCAGTAGCTTTGTTCTCGACCTGCACTTATCAACACAGCAAGCTAATACTGAAGCAAGGGCTACAACTGCAGATGCACATTTATGCCAGCAACAATAGAATAGATTATAACAGAATGAAATTGTAAAAAAAAAAAAGAAACTAGTATGAGAAGTGTAACAGAGAAGAACAAGAAATCTGTAAACAATAAATGTAGACAACTGTCACAAATTTTCATAAAACCTCTACTTCAGACTGAAACTTAACATTCAAATAGAAAAAGTAAAATAAATTATGCCCGGGGTGAGCATGTGGGTCGTCATGAGAAAGCCCAATGAACTGTAAAGAAGTTTGGATCATCTGAAGGATATTAGACTTAATTTCGAAATTGTTTGCAGGGACAAATGGTGGCCTAATGCCGGTATAATACCCTTCGATAGTCGGCATTGCATAATCTCTAATGGTCCTAATTTCTCTATATTCTGCCATAATATTTTGCAGTGGAGCTATAAATTTTCTATAATCCTTTCGAATTTTCCTAAGAGTTCTTTCAATTTCAGGATCTAAAGGAAAGCAATCATAACTTCTGGCTCTACGCATGCATACATCAAAAAGTCCTTAAAAAGTTTTTTAAGTTTTTTTAAGTTTTTAATTTTTCAAATATTTTTTTTTTAAATTTTTATGATAGAGAAAATTAACTAATCTAAGTAAGTCTCTAAATATTTACAACCTTAATATTTACAAGCTAGAATTACACCTAAGCATAATTTCACCGATATTAATTAACGACTAATTAAAATTTCCCCGGCAACGGCGCCAAAAACTTGATACGAACTATGCCCACAATGAGTGACCTAGATGTTCTATCCGCAAGTGCACGGGTCGTACAAGTAATAATGGGATTTGAGTCCCGAATTATCGTCCCACAGAGAAATTGATCAGCCTAATTAACTACCGGTTAATCTTACCCTAAGTATATTCTAGCAAATTATGAAGTTATTATGGGTGATCTACAAGGCTAGAATTAAAAGAACTGAAAGCAATAAAAGCTATAAAATAAAGAAAATCAAACAAAGCTAAAATTACTTACAGTGTTCCAAGCAATTAAAGAAAATACCTACAAAAGATAATTAAAACAATTAAAATTAATTAACGCAATTAAACTAAAATGCAAATATGAAAATAAAGAAACAAACCTAAAATAAAATGTGCATGTAATTAAACTAATTAATAAAAATGCAAATTAAGCTAACCTGAAGTATAATAAAATAAAACTTCAATTAACCTAAAGAAATTCTAAATCTAAATAAGAAATTAACTACCTAAAAATTGATCCTAAATTAAATCTAACTCTAACTAGATAAAACAAAATCTAAATAATGCATGAAAAATATTTTTGGATTTTTAAAGTTTAAAGTGAAAAATTAAAAATGCATAACATGATATTCCTCTAATTTAATTCTAAATGCAAAATCTAAGTCATAAATCCTAATATAGTCACAAATTAACTATTATTAAAATTAAAACTAAACCTTAAACTAATAACCTAAGACAAATGAACTATTATGTAAATTAATGCATACCTAAGCTAACAAATGAGAAAAGGCAGAATAAAAATTAGACAAAGCAAAGTAAGTGCAAGAAACATCAATTTGTGAAGACTAAGTATAGCCAAACATGGCCTTAAACTTAAATCCAGCTGGCCTTGGTCCCGACTGCACAGTACTGTGCACATTGCAATTTCTGCTCAGCTCCTGGTACTGTCCGATTCTTGCCATGCTGCACATTCCTTGGCCCAACCTGCCCAGCTCCCAACAACACAGCGACCACGTCTGTCTCTAGTACATGCAGCTACCAATTGCTTCACCAGTCCTACACGGGTTAATGCAGAATAAAAGCTCATAATGAATACTGAAACAAACTTGAAACAGGGCAAAACAGAGGAGATGCTGTGATCCCTGATCACCACGTTAGTTAGAAGCCAGCAAGCTTCCTTACGTTGCGATGCAGTAGTGACCTTCAAGAAATCCGAGAGTCAGCCACTATCCTTTGAACTTAAGGCGAACAGATATTAACAAAGAAAAGAAACAGTAATTTCAATTGTTCTTAGCTCATAAGTGACTCTAGTTTAGAAGTAAATTAAATATACTGATCTAAGAACTTAAATAATAATCCTAGATGGTTCTCACAACACAAACTAAAAGGAAGATAGGCAGTAAAGGATTAGAGCACAAGCCATGCAGCAGTAAAGCATAAAAAAAAAAAACCCAGCTTTCCAGTGTCTACCACAAATTTCGTACACCATCAATACAAAACCAGTAGCACCAGTCACCAGCAATCTCTATAGCAAGCTTAGTTTCCTTTCACCAGAGGCAGCATCGTCCAACGTGCATTCGGGTTGCAGTTGCAGCAACCGTTAATACCAGCTTCAGCTCCAACTTCCAGTCTGTAGTAACACTGTTGCAGTAGCTTTGTTCTCGACCTGTAAACAGTAAATGTAGACGACTGCCGTAAACTTGTATAAAATCGCTACTTCAGACTGAAACTTAACATTCAAATAGAAAAGTAAAATAAATTCTGTAGTTAAACCTATTGAAACCGAGAAGAACATTTTAAAGCTATGTCTAGAACTAACTCCCTTTTTTTATAGCAGCAACAGTTTTGATCAGAGGAAAATGACTTTGAAGATTGTGGTTACTATTACCAAGCTCAGACTTCCGATTGAGCAATAAAGGGAAATGAAAATAAACAGAATATTAAAGAAATTAGTAACATTGTAAATGAAATCTTTTAAAGGAAGTTAAAATAAAAAAATTATGGAAGCTTGCTGATTAACGGAAATGGTGGCAGCCAATAAAAGAACAAGGAAATAAGTGAAATCTTTCATAAAATAAGAGTAACATTTGCAATGAACAGTAGCTAAAAAAATCAATAGGGGCTAACAACAACTAACGAGAAAATTCTTGAAAATTAAACTAAAAAAAAAAACTTAAAAACTAAAGCTACCCTAGAATTACAACTACTCCTAATTTACTTCTAAAAACTACTCCTAAATTACTCTACACTACTCATACCCTAGGCTACTTCCTTTTTTCAATTGCCATCATATTCTATTTATATACACACTTAGGGGTATAATGGTAATTTTTCATCCTAGATGAGTTGGCATTGTTTGGCCACTTGTCTTCATTTTATTTACTGCAGAGTAGATATTTTCATGTCACTTGTCGATTTGTCCAGTTGGTTGTGCGATGTGGCCCAGCGTGTGTCTTCCAGAAGGTTAGCACGGTGTCTATGGATCTTATCGTTTCGGAGCAAATAAAATACGGACACCTGGCATCATGCATGTCCAGACGATTGGTGACTCGGTCTGCAAATTGGAAGTGGTCTAGTCTCCTGTAGTCCGTTTTCAGCCTAATTTTGACTGAAACAACTGAGTTTCATTCGGATTTATTTTGTATGCACATTAAAGAATTTTAACTGAATAAAAGGGATAATTAATAAAATAAATTGGGGATTTAAATAATTAATTAGGAAATTAAGCACAAATAATTCTATTAAAAATAGAATTATCAGACACCTTCTACCGTACAATGCCTCATATGGTGCCATCCCGATACTTGAGTGGTAACTATTGTTGTATGTGAATTCGGCTAATGGTAGGTGATCATCCTAGGAGCCTTTAAAATCCATAACACTTGCTCTCAACATGTCCTCTAACGTTTGGATGGTTCTATCTGACTGACCATCTATTTGAGGATGGAAAGCAGTACTGAAACTCAATCGGGTTCCCATAGCTTCTTGGAATTGTTCCCAAAAGTGAGAAGTGAAGCGAGAATCCCTATCAGATACAATTCTCACTAAAACACTATGTAGCCTCACTATCTCCCGTACATACAACTCTACTAAGTGACTCAAGGTATCAGTAGCTTCCATAGCGAGAAAGTGGGCGGATTTCATTAGTCTGTCAACCACTACCCAGATAGCATCATGGTTCTTCTTAGTTCTTAGCAATCCCATGATGAAATCCATGGTGACATGCTCCCATTTCTAAGTCGGTACTGGTAGAGGTTACAATAGCCCTGCAGGTTTCTGATACTCTACCTTCACTTGCTGACATATCATACATCTTACCACAAACTCTGCGATATCTCTTTTCATCCCTAACCACCAATACACTTTTGTAAGGTTCTGGTACATCTTATTACCTCCCGGATGCAATGTGTATCTCGATGAATGAGCTTCTATCAAAATCAATCTTTTTAACTCTGGGTCATCGGGAATGCAAACCCTGCCTCTAAACCTCAGTAGGCCATCATCGCTCATAAAGAAATCGACCATATTACCCCTCTGTATCTGACTCGCACGATCCTCACACAGCCGATCGGCATGCTGAGCCTGGCGTAACCAGTCAATCAAATCTGGTTCCACTCGCAGTATAGTATCACACAGTCTCGATCAATATCAAGAGGGTCTATATCCAACCTGAGATGAGCAAACTACTCGAGCAGCTCATATTCTCTGACCATCATGTGCAATACCATTCCGAGGCTCTTTCTACTAAGGGCATCCACCATAACATTAGCCTTTCTTGGATGGTACAGTATCTCTCACTCATAATCCTTTAGAAGCTCTATCCATTGTCTCTACCTCATATTTAACTCTTTCTATGAAAATAGATATCTGAGGCTCTTATGATCTGTATACACTTGAAATTTCTCACCGTATAAGTAGTGGAGCCATATTTTCAATGCAAACACCATGCCTGCCAACTCTAAATCATGGGTCGGGTAGTTCCTCTCATGGTCATTAAGCTGTCTGGATCCATAGGCTACTACTTTCCCATCCTGCATCAACACATAGCCCAGTCCCTGTCCCGAGGCATCTGTATACACTGTATAACCTCCTAAGCTAGTGGGTATGGTGAGAATAGGTGCGATGGTCAGTCTGTGCTTTAATTCGTAAAAACTCTTCTCACGCTTATCATCCCACTCAAATGCCACATTATTTCACGTGAGACGTGTTAACGAAGCAGCCAGCTTAGAGAATCCCTCGACAAATCGTCGGTAATAACCTGCTAAGCCCAGGAAACTACCGATCTTTGTGACCGTCTTGGGTCTTTCCCACTGTATCACAGCTTCTATCTTGGATGGATCCACTGATACACTGTCTCTCGAGACTGCGTGACCTAAAAACGATATCTCACTCAGCCAAAAATCACACTTGTTGAGTTTAGCATACAACTCCTGATCTTTGAGGGTCTGCAACAGTGTCCTCAAATACTGCTCATGCTCTTCCCTGGACTTCGAGTACACCAGTATGTCATCTATAAAGACAATTATGAATCTATCCATGTATGGCTTAAATGCATCATTCATTAGATCCATAAACGCTGCAGGAGCATTCGTCAACCCAAATGGCATAACCAAAAACTCATAATGGCCATAACGGGTCTGAAATGCTGTCTTTGGTATATCTCCACTCCGAATCCTCAACTGATGATACTCAAATCTCATATCAATCTTTGAAAAGACTTGTGCTCTTTGTAACTGATCCAATAGATCATATATCCGTGGAAGGGGGTATTTATTCTTAATGGTAGCCTTGTTCAACAACTGGTAGTCTATACACAGTCGAAGACTCTCATCTTTCTTCTTTACAAATAGAACTGGTGCTCCCCAAGGTGATACACTCAGTTTGATAAACCCCTTGTCTAACAGCTCTTACAACTTTTTCTTTAGGTCCTCTAATTCCACTAGAGCCATTCGATACGGTGGTTTGGATATCGGTTCAGTTTCAGGCACCAAATCAATACAAAATTCCATCTCTCTATCTGGTGGCAACCCTGGTAATTCTTCCAGAAAGACATCAAGGAATTCTCTAACCACTAGGATGTCAACCATATCTGGATACACCTTATCCAAATCAACCACATAGGCTATGAAACCTTTAACATATCACAATCACATTTTATTAGTAAAATCATCGTCATTGTACATAATTTACTACTTCTTTCATTACTTTGCAAAGCTTACAACATACTTTTTAGGGGTAGGAAACATTACTATCTTAGCATAACAATCTAAAACGGCTTGGTTTGCAGCTAACCAATCCATCCGTAATATTACATCAAAGTCTTTCATGTTTAATAGAATGAGATTGGCTAACATCTCCATTTCCCCTACTTTTAGCTTACAACCATTACAGACATACTCTATCATTACATTCTCTCTAAGTGGAGTGCTTATAAGTAAAGTCCTACCTAAAGGTACAGGTATTACATGTTCAACCAATTTACATGCAAAGGTAGGCGATATGAATGAATGCGTGGCACCAGGATCAATCAATGCTAATGCTTCAAAATCAAAGACAAGGATGGTACCTTTAATCACATCCGTAGAAGTCTCTGCAGAAGCCTGGTCCAAAGCAAACACTCGCCCACGACCAACAGCTTGTTTCCCCTTCTCTTCAGCTGTGGCTTTCCTCTTAGGTGTAGGTGTCTCAATTGTAGCCTTCTTTGTCTCTTTGCCCTTCTGTGGGGCTATATTAGTCAACTTTAGGCATTCACGAGTTATGTGCCCTGTTTTATCGCATCTATAGCATAATCTCGTTATAGGGCATGGTCTACCCCCATGATATCTACCACACATCCAGCATTGCTCGATGGTAGGTTTGGGTCTACCAATGTCACGACCCAATTCCATTCTCTTTAACCAAAAATCACTGAAAATTTTTCGCGTTTTACTGTTACCTTACCCGGTCGTGAACTAAACTCACCACACACTATTGGGCTGTGAGTCAATAATAAACACCACATCTCATTCATTCTCAATTAATTAAAACGATGTCATACATTTGCATTTAATCGTGTACTTATACGAATACATGTTTTACTGACATCTACATCCCCCGTAATTACAATTCAACGAATACTGTGCTTTTACATTGTTTAGATACAAAAAGAATCACTGTGTATATACCTCTTTGCGATGGAGATGCAGCGGAGTCCAAAATACCATGCCTCAGTCCTTACTGGGCTACTATGCACGCTCTGTAGGGGGGAAAATAGAGTGGGATGAGCAACCACACGCTCAGTAAGGCAATAATGCAAGCATGGTAGATAACTACTCTATCTACATGCTGATAGTGGTATGCATAAATCATTTATAGTAGGAGCATGAGGAATAAAACTATGCCATGTGAATATACATATATATCATGTATCAAAATCATGTGCATTGGCATATAAAACATGGTAGAAACATCATGTATAAATCATCTCATGCTCAATCTCATTTAAATTCATAAAAAGGGCAATTCATTAAGAAACCTCCTTTTTAAACCAACATCATAAACATCTTTCTCAACACATAAATACCACCAAATCAATTCACAATCCACACATATGTATAAAACTAGGTCACTATATCAAAAGTGCCTATGTGGACCAACTACCCCATAAATCATCCCAGACCACACGCATCCAGGTGTGCGGGGTATCACGCTGGCACGAAGATGGATTATCCCTCGCCAGACTTTCTCACCACATAACCATCATGCGGTACATCGTACTCCATGTGATATACACGGTACAGCGTACTCCGCAGACTCATATCGGGCTTGGGGGTGCCATTCCTAGGTCTTACCTACCCCATACCAAGAGTTTTCCATATCCGTGAAGGAGAGCCTCCCTGCCGAACAGAGCCTCCCTGCCGAACAGAGCCTCCCTGCTTAACAGAGCCTCCCTGCCTCCTCGGGCTTAAGGATGTTAGCTTAAGGATGTAGGGCTTAAGGATCCTTCCGTAAGAGAGCCTCCCCACCGAACAGAGCCTCCTCGCCTAACAGAGCCTCCCCGCCTCTTTGGGCTTAAGGATGTCGGCTTAAGGATGTAGGGCTTAAGGATCTTACCGTACCCATGTAGGAGAGCCTCCCTGCCTAACAGAGCCTCCCCGCCTCTTTGGGCTTAAGGATGTTGGCTTAAGGATCCCACCGTAAGAGAGCCTCCCCACCGAACAGAGCCTCCCCGCCTAACAGAGCCTCCCCGCCGCTTTGGGCTTAAGGATGTTGGCTTAAGGATGTAAGGCTTAAGGATCTTACTATAACCATGTAGTAGAGCCTCCCCGCCTAACAGAGCCTCCCCGCCTCTTTGGGCTTAAGGATGTTGGCTTAAGGATCCCACCGTAAGAGAGCCTCCCCACCGAACAGAGCCTCCCCGCCTAACAGAGCCTCCCCGCCTCTTTGGGCTTAAGGATGTCGGCTTAAGGATGTAAGGCTTAAGGATCTTACCAACTTTCACAACCTTATACGTATCCCAATGTGCAAACTTGTGCGAGCAAAGCTCTAGCACGACTCATGCATCTTCTCATAAAGAGACGCGTACGAGCATAGCTCTAGTACGGTTATACTCATAAGGCAACCACTCAAAATCCGCGTACGAGCAGAAGCTCCAGTACGGTTTATAAACATCATCATAGTTCCAAATCAAGGTGCGAGCTAAGCTCCAGCACGTTTCATACAAATGAAAACATAGAAATCCAGCGCGAGCGAGGCTCTAGCACGATTTATGTCATACAAATACGATAGGCGGCTCATATACAATTGAACAATCCCGGTAATCGGGTTTAGCACTCACAATTGCTTTTCCACAACAACAAAACAATACTAGCCGACCCATCTACAAGCTTGCTTAAAACCAAGCAATTTCGTTTTGGAAAACATCAAAACATCAGATTTATGCAATTATTAGCCTTACTATCCCATTTCATAAAATCCACTTCAAATCCAAAACCACGCATATACTCATCATCATTCACGAATACCATTAATCATTTATTTGAGCAATCATGCATTTCATAAAACACCCAATATTCACCCACAAGTTCAAAGTACGAGCAGCTACCTCTATATACTCACAAAATTCCCTTACCTGGAATCGCGATGCGTGATTCCACTTCCTTAAGCTGCTTACTCGTACGATTCGATTCGTCTTCAACGAACTCTTCGGGACTGCACAAAATCGTATCCCGCATTATATTCGATCCATATAATGCAACCCTTGTGCTTGCTATATCCAATATAATCTATAGCCTCTATTAAAGCTTATTTGGCCTCATTTCATTACTTTACCCATAGCTCGAGTCTATGGATCTTCTTAGGCCTATTATCTTATTCAAAATCGATATCAAATCGACATAAAGCTCATAGTGTTCATATTTCATGAATCCCCTCACTATGGCATTTATCAATCATATACATACCCATTTTCACAATTCCTCCAACTCACTATGTAATTCCATCTAACCATCTAAAATCATAAACATTACCCCAATAACAACTTTAGCATGCCATAAATCATAAGCTCATTCAATCCCACATATTCTCATATTATACCTATTTTTGATTTCTAGGTCACACCAATTCCACTACATTCCTAGGTAATTTATCCATCAATACTCATACCAAACAACTCCAAAATCAATTAAATAGCTAATGCATTTGGATTGGAGTGTTAGAATCTTACCAATATGATTTTTCTTCTTGCTCCAAATGGTAATGCCCTTAACTCCTTTAATTCCAAAAATGGGAAAATGCCCTCTCACTATGTTGTTCTTCTCTTTGATAGGAACAACTTTGTCTCTAATGATCTCTCTCCAAATCTCACTGAAAATGGCTGATTTTAGAGAGGGAAAGTTAGGTTTTTGGGTTAGAATTGGAAGATAAGTGTTTTTCCCGAGATTTCTTGATTTTCAGCCCTCCTTATATAGAAATAGCTTGAGGAGATCGATCTGGTCCAAGAGGAGATCGATATGGTCCCTTAAAATCCCTCTTTTTTTCACGACATTTCTAAGCCTGAGATCGATCTGTCGAAGCATGAGATCGATCTGTCTAGGCATGAGATCGATCTGTCGAAGCATGAGATCGATCTGCTCCCAAACAGAGAGCTAAGGAGATCGATCTGGGTGCTTGGGGATCGATCTTTCCACTACAGAATGCTTGGGAGATCGATCTGGCTCCATTGGAGATCGATCTGCTCTATTCTTTCGCCCAAATAAGAGTATTCTGGCTCTTCCAGATCGATCTCTCATCCTATGAGATCGATCTGGCCCTCATGTTTTCCAGATTTCCTGCAGTTTCCTTACTGCAACTCATACCAACACATCCTTAATCTATTGCCATGGCCATTTTCTCATCCATCCACCTTTATAACTTGAAAATGGCATCCATTCATACCTTATGCACATTGAAACTTGTGTGCATTCATTGTATGTTCATAGGTATGCTACATGGAACCGAATGGAAGCTTAACTCCATTCCATTTTACCACACTACTCATTTTGAGTTTCAATCAGATCCATCACCTGCCAGAACTCATTTCTTCATATTCGTACTCAATGAAACTCGTATGTACGTTACAATTCATATTACACATACATACATTGAATCCATGGACTTACATCAATCATACTTTACATTACAAGTCCATTCATATTATTTGATCCAATTACACACATTATCATTATACATATACGGGGTCTTACAACCAATGACTATGCCCCTCTATGCTGGATGAACTGGAGGCTTCACATGCCTCTCTCATGTCTCCTCAATCTTAGGCCCCTTACCGAATAACCTTCGGCCCTTTTGAAACCCTCTATCACCAACTGACCTCTTTCGGTCTCTATCTCTGCCCTTACCACTCTTAACTAATTTCGAGGCATGCAATTCATAATATTGCTCACATAACTGAGCTTTGCGTACGGCCTCATCATAGGTGGTAATGTCCAGTGGAGCTAGTCCAGCTCTGAAGGAAGGTTTCAGTTCCTCCAAAAATTTTTGAACCTTTCTGTCCACAAGGTTCATCGTGACTGTATCATATCTGCCCAGAGATATGAATCCAGACTCATACTCATCCACTGTCCGGTTCCCCTGAGTCAATGTCATGAATTCCAACTGCATCTTCCTCTAAGCGGTAACTGGAATGTATTGCCTCCTGAAGGCATCCAAAAATATGTCCCATGTCACAATTGGGTGTCGTGCACTTAGCATCAGCTGTGTGGCTATCCACCAATGCTCGGCCTCATCCTTTAATACAAAAGCTGTAAAAGTGACCTTCTTGGTGTCAGAGCAATGGAAGAATCGGTAGAGCTTCTCCATACTGCGTATCTAATGCTCAGCTGATACTGGGTTCTTCACCCCACTAAATGAAGGTGGTCTAAACTTCTGAAACTCTCTCAGTGTACCCTGATCACAATCATAAACTGCCTCACTACTAACTTGTTGTGGAGCTATAAGATCCTAAACCAGTGCGGGAATGTCCTGAACTAGAGGGGATATAGGTATCTCTGCCTCTGCATCTCAAGATCTCGGTGCAGGCTGTACTGGCTCATGTCTCTCAGGTGCAGTAGCCTGACCAGTAGGGTTCTCCTGTCTACCCTCAAACCTGGCCATAGCCTATGTAAACATCTCCATAATCGTGTCTACACTGCGTTGTAATTGCGTTATACTCTCGTCAGCGGCCTCACTAAGACCTAGTGGATCTCTACTAGAACTAGACCCACTGCGTCTCTCGGGCTCATCTCTATGCCCTTGAGAGTGCGAACTCTCTCCTCTACGAGTACGTCGTCTATCAAACATCCTGCATACTCAAAATAAGTGTCTCAGTCACAATTTCCAGCTTGGTATACACATTTGTATCCTAATAATGCACAATACTTTAGGGATGTATAATCTTCTAATTATGGATATGACTCACATCAAACCAACTCTGCTTTGATACCATTAATTCTGTTACTACCCTCTTTACCAGCTCGTGACCTTTACCTTACCACTCACCACTAAAAGTTGGGTTGTAAGTCAACATCCAATCCATACCTCATCTATTTATAGTTTAATAATTGTAATTAAACAAATTTGAAATAGAATAGAAACTGGACTTTTATAAATATGCAGAAGCGTTTACATTAGTTTCCATTATCTAAACATCCCTTTCGTACAAAAAATCACTAGACTGTGCATTCATTTATAGGATACAAATTTTTTCTCAACATAAGTGTATACCTCTCTATATTGCTGGAGAACTGGAGAACACGTTAGCAGGGACGACTACAGTACTCACTACTCCGTAATATCTATGTAGGAGGAAATAAGGGGGATGAGCATAACACACTCAGTAAGGAAAATGTGCAAGCAGGTAGATAACTACACTATCAACATGCTAAAATACATATATGTACATTTTCCTTATAAAACAATATGCATGTTCATTAAAACAAGTTCCATCAATGCGAAACCATTAATTCGCTAGATGGGTATATGCCTATTCACAAAGTAGCACACAACTTCACACAACATAATCTTTTCACACAGTTCATATATAGAAAATGCTTTACTTAAAAACCACACAGGTTCATTTCGAATCACTTTGTACACAGCAAGTCAATGTTCATATGAGATATAATCATGGGTTATCACATTCCCCAGGCACACAGCAAGGGAGGATATCTGTCACCTCACACAGTAGTGACAATATCATATCACATAGATATAAAAGACTTATGGTCATAGTCGGATTCCAGGCTACACTGATCAGGTGTGTGGGAACCCTACGCTTAGGGAGGCGGATCAACCATCTAGTCAGCTCAACTCAACTCACGGCACATCGTACTCCATGGCTAACGCTCACAGTACATCGTGCTCTTGTGGATCCTAATCACCCAATTTCGTTGTCTCAAAATCTCATGCGAGCAAGTCAGTGCCAGATACATAGCAGTACACGACGACTCTAGTACGATTTATCCATCACACAACAATTTCATAAACTCTCGTGTGCACTCTCGAGTAGAACACATAGTATCATCGAGGCATCAACACGATTTTACTTATCACACAGAAGCTCAAGAGACTACGTGTGAGCACTCAAAGGAAGGCACACAGCATATCTGAGGCATTGAGCCGATTGTCCCATCACTTTAAATCGAAAGGGTCACATGCGAGCATAATCAGAGCAAGATCACTAAGAAGTACTCTATACCTCCAACATGATTCCCAAAATCTAGTGCGAGCAGTTCGAGTGGAACACACATCATCACCTGAGGCATCGAGCACTCTTTAGCTTTTCTCAAAAACACTTTGAAAAGAATGTGTGAGTAGGGCTGGTCAATCTACCGTTGCCTATCATGCTCTAGCATGATTTCACACAAAAGAAATAGAAAGACTCCATGTATAGTTATGAGTGAGAGGGAAAATCTCCCTTCAATCACTCTTTATAAACATTTCATGTAATTTATCTAAAATCGAGATTCATTCTAATATCATTCTTTTTCAAACCATTTACAAAAACCTCTTTTCACAACAATCATAGAAGTCATACGAATTCATACTATCGACTTATTCTCATACGTAGTTCTCTATCTAGCCATATTAATATCTATGTATTTATCGCATACATGTGCATTCAGCAGGTAATAAAACATATGTATAGCTATCTCTATAGCTCACATAAGTCCCTTACCCCGAATCACGCTTGAATCGTCTTTCGTGATTCCAATAGCTTGTGATCCGGTCTTGTATACTCCAACTTTATCTCCAAGAGCTGCAAGTGTTCATAATTCTCATAAGTATATTCCCATATACTTCATTCCACTTGCATGATATTTAGATCAAGGCATTTTGGCCATTTATACCTCATTGGCCTCGTTATATAAATATCAAAATTTTTAATCATTTCGCTTGTTTCTCGAGAATCCATTAAACTCCTCGAGTCCATTGATTCCATATTGAATCGGCATTTAGCTTCCCATGCCATTAGTTCATCATCTTCATTTCATTGAGGCGTTTCATCAAACACCTTATTTACTAAATTTCAACTATTTTCCATTCTACCTTATGGATTTTAGCAAACCATTTTAAAAGCATCTATACATGCTTAATAACATCTATGCATGCTCAAATCATCCTCAAATCCATGCTTACTCAACCAATCTTCATTTTGGCACATTTAACCATTTTATAGATCATGGAGAGTTTAGCATTTTTTAAGATGTTTCAATCATAAATCTATATACCAATCTACTCATACAAGTATATAGATCAACATATATGAGATTGGAGTATTGAAATCTTACCAATCTCAACTTTTCTCCACTTTGTACAATTTGGGGGAAAACTCCTTTTCTCCTTCAATGGATCAACTCAACTTCTAGCTTCCAGCTTCCAACTATGTTGTTCTTCCCCACTTTATGAACAACTTTGATGTAATAAATTTCTCTCAAATCTCTAATGAAAGTGTTAATACTCTAGGGAGGGAATTTAGGTTACTTGGCATTCAAAATGGAAAAGGTTTATGTTTCTCCTGAAATCTGCAGTTCAGCAGGTCCTATTTTATAGAAAATTGTTGGTGAGATCGATCTCCCTAGGTCAAGGTCGATCTTCCTCTATTTTAAGCCTTTCAGAATACCATTTTAAGTATATGAGATCGATCTGTCGAGGCATGAGATCGATCTGCTCTTTATTATGAGATCGATCTGCTCTAAGGGATAAGATCGATCTTCTCCAGGTACAAGGCTAAACAGATCGATCTAGCACTAGGATGAGATCGATCTGCTCTTGGCCAAGAGCTAAGGAAATCGATCTGTTTGCATTGAGGTTCGATCTCCTCATTTCAGAATGTTTTATTCTCTTCGTTTTGGCCCATGAGATCAAACTCGCTTGCATTGAGATCGATCTCCACTTGATTTGCAGCACACTTAGCTGCATTTTTCACAATTGTCAACATAATACTTGCATTCAATTTGCTGCACTACTCATGGCTCCAGAATGCAGGAAATGTGCAAAAGCAAGCAAACAGATCGATCTCATGAGAGAGCCGATCGATCTCATCCTGCCTTTGGCTAGCAAGAATCGATCCTGTCACAAGGACAAATCGATCTCCTTAAGTCTCGACCTGGAAGAGATCGATCTCTACCCTTTAACAGATCGATCTCCACATAGAAGAACAGATCAATCTCTACCCTCGACCAGATCGATCTCGTAGTTGTGAATGGAGCAGTTGGAGCAGTTGAATCAAGAAGAGATCGATCTCCATTAATGCAAGACCGATCTCATACGCCCTGCCAATATAAGAATCATAAAATTTTACCTAAAAACTGAGCCTCTCTCACCTACAAACCCTAACGTCCATCATTTTCACCCAAACCAAGCTTTCCCTCTCTCTGATTCGCCACATTCTAGACAGAATTAGACAGAGGGGTAAGAGACAAAGTTGTTCCTCTTGGTAAAGAGAACAACACACTAGAAAATCAAGGATTGGATTGAAACAAGAAAAGAACAAGCATTCTACAAGTTTGGTCAAGAGGAGACAAGCTAGGTGAGCCTACAAGACCCTTGTTTGTCTGAAGCATTGTAATTTTACATATTGGTGAATGACCATATGTATATATATGCATATTTGATTTGAAATGTCTAGGTCAAGAGGAAACAAATAATGAGTATAGTTGAAAAATGAAATGTGGATATCTTGTATTGATTATGAGCTAGCTAAAGTGATGATTAAGATGTAGGAGAAGTTTTGAGACAATGTATGTGTTAAGAATGTTAACTTGGATATGGTATAGATGTAGGAATAAATGAGGTGAAAAGAGAAATGAGAATGATGAATATTGACAATTTAATGATGTTTGGGCAGCTCAAGAATTTGACACAAGAAACGAGGTTAGTCTGAGGGCCGGAGGATATTGTACCACTCAAGGTGCAAGAGGTAAGGGAAATAAAACGTTTGCGTTTGTGGGTTTTTGAATGATTGAAAACGTTTTGATAGCATGAAAAAGGTTTAATGAAATGAGCATGTTTATGAGAAATGAGATGAATTGTTACTTTGATGAACGAGTGAGTGTTTTGCCAATTTGAGCTCGGTTTTGATAAGTTTTGTGTAACTGTGAATATAATGTTTTATAACCGAAATGAGTTTTGTAACAACCACTATGGGCTCTACATGAAGGTAAAACAGTTTTAATACAACAATGGCATATTTTACTGAGATTAAGGCTTGTCATGAGATACATATCGATACTCCGCTTTGACAGTGTTGAGTGGCCTTGCTCTGGTAGCATGTAAGATCGGGCATTACTCTAGTAGCATGTAAGATCGATACCTCCATTCTGGTAACGAGAGATGACCCCACTCTGGTAGCGATAGGTAGCCTCGCTTTAATAGCATGTAAGATCAAGCCTTGTTTCGAATAACATGTAAGACCGTGGCTGTACGACTCTGATCAATTCTACAGCGAATCATGGCCACGTATTATTGTCGACGTTTCCCTCTATTGAGGATGTTCGCCTATGGGACGATTTGATTGATGTGATGTGCCTAAGACGGTGATTTTATCTGAGTTTTATTAAATGCCTAGTCTCGATTTCCTTGATGAATTATGTGTTTTACAACTATGATTTCTATCAGTAATGATGATTTGATGTTATGATGATTGGTGATTTTTATCACGTGAATTATGCTGATGCCATTATTTTCACTATTATATCTATACCATTTTACATGCTCGAATATTTCCATCATATTGTGCTGTGATGGTGATTTTATAAATTTCCCTCATCATCCTTACTCAGCATTTTGAGAGCTCACCATTTTTCCTCCCCCCTCCAGATTACTTGAAGTAGCGTGTTGAGCCTGCCACATACGTGATATAGGCTGGTGGATAAGATCTCCCCAGGCTATCGCTTGTACACGCATAAGGTATAATTCAGTTCATTTTGTATCCAGACAATGATGTAATATAGACATTTGTGTTAAGTATTTTTGGGATGTAATTAGGACAAATATGAGGAAAATGGATCGTGTTTTGTGGATTATTCCCCTTTGGGATATTATGTGTTTGATGTTATAAACAAGGAATTGTATGATCTTGGGGATAATGATTTATTATAAACACAAGCGATTAAATAACACTGTACATGAATGCAACCTGAGTAAGTGATTAATATAAGAAATTTTAAATTAGCCCTATTTTCTGCGCTTCCGGGCTATCATAGATTTTCTTGGTATCAGAGCAAAGGTTGCCTAGTATTGTTAGTGTGAAGTAATTGGAAATAGATTACATCCCAAGTGTCTATATTGTTTGGTAATGAATTGAATTTAACGAGTAAGATTATGATCGATGTTTAATGAATACGCACAGATACATGAGAGATAGGATATGAGGGGGAGAAGATGACGTTCTGGGAGGCAGGCACAGCCACCTCCACCACAGCCGGAGAGTCTTAACTCTCGAATGAATCAGCTAGAGCATGATGTGCTACAGGGATTCGGACAGATGGCAGCGCTATTTGCGTAACATTTTGGGGCTAATGCCTTGGGTACTACACCTGTTTTGACTCCTCCACCACCACAAGGACTACCCGCACCCCTATTACAGACTGACCAGGTGCCTCCTGCCACATAGCCCGCTGTATAGACCCAACTTGATGATAGAAAAAGGGTCGATTGAGGGGCTTTCTAAAGATGAACCCATCGATTTTTAGAGGGGTAAAAGACCTGCAGAGGTTGAGGAGTGGCTGATAGAGTTACGAGTTATTTTTTACTTTTTGGGATGCACCAACGTTGAGACGGTCAGTATGGCTACTTACATGTTAAAGGGACAAGCTTGAGATTGGTGGAGCACTACTCAGAGTATAATGGCGACTAGCCTTGGGGTGTTTAGTTGGGAAGCATTTCAGTCACCATTTAGAACTCAGTATGTGCCAAGAGCTGCCCTGAGGAGAATGCAAGCTAAATTTCTAAACTTGACTCAGGGCAATATGACTATTGATGGGTACGAGAGTCGATTCACCACCCTATTGAAGTATGACCCAGAGAATCTTAGGGATGAGGTGCTCTGTACAGAGCAATTCGTGTATAGACTGAGACCCATCATTAGAGACCGGTTGATAGGGCTTTGTATCACTGAGTTTAAGGATGCTCTGAGATGAGCACAAGAAGTAGAAAGGGGACTCGAGTTGGTACAGTCTCATACTGAATCCCAAATTCTGACCAGAGATAAGAGTAAGCGACTCGTGACCTCCTACACAGACTTTCAAAGAGTTTCTTTTAAGAGAAGGCAGTTTGAAGGACTGAGAGGAAGAGTTGATAGACCCAGGGTTCCCCCCATTGTTATGGAGACCTCTCGAAGTGCCAGGCCATAGGTTAGAGTTTGTGGAGATTGTAGCCGACCACATGAGGGAAGTTGTTCCAAAACCATACAAGGATGTTTTAGATGCGAAGACTTGGGCCATAGAGTGAGGTATTACCTATAGCCACAAAAGCCACACTCTCAAGAGCCTTCTAGACAGTAGCCTCAGAGGACGATTCCCCAGGGATGGGCTACGGTTGTCGATAAGGGCAAAAAGCCTGTCGCAGAAGGACGTGTATTTTCTTTGGATAAGGAGACCACAGACACTTCGTCCGAGACTGTACGAGGTACACTTCTTGTCTGTAATCATAAAGCTCATGTGTTATTTGACCCGGGATCCACGCATTCTTTTATTGATATACACTTTGCATGTAAACTGAGTTTAAAGCATGAATCCCTAGATCATATTTTACATGTAAATACCCCTATGCGTGAGTCCCAGAGGACTGATATAGTTTGTAGAAGGTGTGAGATCAAGGTGGGAGATAGGGTTATGTTAGCAGATCTAGTGTTATTAAACATGTGTGATTTTGATGTGATTTTAGGGATGGATTGGTTAGCAACCAACCGTGTGAGTCTAGACTGCTACACTAAGATTGTAACTTTCTCCCTACCTAAAAAGTTTAGTGTACGTTTGAATGTTATGGAATAAGGATGTGTGAAGTTTATTATGAGAAATTTTAACACATGGTTATATCACTATAAAAAAGAACTGATTTAATTATTGATGTGAAGTTTACATCGCACTCATCTCTAATATGAGTCGAGAACATCCAAGGATAGAGGACATACCAGTAGTGTGTGAGTTTTCAGATGTATTTCCTGATGAATTACCTGGCTTACCACTGGAAAGAGAGCTGGAGTTCACTATCAATTTAGTGCCAGATACCCAGTCGGTCTCTAAACCTTCCTATAGGATGGCATTGGTCGAATTGGAAGAGTTAAAGAAACAGTTACAAGAACTGCTTGATCAAGGCTTTATTAGGCCCAATGTGTCGCCATGGGGAGCTCCGGTGTTGTTCGTAAAGAAGAAAGATGGTAGCCTTAGATTATGTATAGATTACAGATTGTTGAACAAGGCTACGGTGAAGAACAAGTATCCCCTGCCAAAAATAGATGATTTATTTGACCAATTGAAAGGGGCTTCTGTCTTTTCTAAGATTGACTTGAGGTCGGGCTATCACCAGTTAAGAATTAGGAAAGAGGATATTCTAAAAACGGCCTTCAAAACTAGGTATGGCCACTACGAGTTATTAGTGATGCCCTTTGGTTTGACGAATGCCCCTGTTGCTTTTATGAGTTTGATGAATGAGGTATTTAAAGACTATCTAGATCAGTTTGTGATAGCCTTCATTGATGACATCTTTATGTATTCTCGGTCTAGCGAAGAACATGCACCGCATTTAAGGATTATGCTGCAGATACTTAAAGATATGCAACTTTATGGAAAGATCAGTAAGAGTGAGTTTTAGCTAGATCAAATAGCTTTTCTTGGTCATATTGTATCTAAGGACGAAGTTTCAGTTGACCCGTCTAAGATAGAAGTTGTTCTTTATTGCGAGAGACCGAGGACAGTTATAGAGATTCAGAGCTTTCTAGGACTTGCAGGGTATTATAGAAGGTTTGTTAAAGGATTTTCCAGGATTGCTGTTCCTTTGACTAAACTCAGACTTAAGGAGACTCCTTTTGTATGGTCTGAGCAATGTGAGTAGAGTTTCCAAGAATTAAAGAGGAGGTTAACGATGGTACCTGTGTTGACTATTCTAAATGGACTTAGAGGCTATACAGTATACAGTGATGCCTCTCAACAAGGATTGGGGTGTGTGCTCATGCAGCATGGGAGAGTGGTCGCCTATGGTTCATAATAGCTAAAGGATCACGAGCGAAATTAGCCCACGCATGATTTGGAGTTAGCCGCAGTGGTGTTTGCTTTAAAAATTTGGCGGTATTACTCATATGGGGAAGGGTTCCAAATATTTACTGATCAGAAGAGCCTGAGGTATATATTCAACCAAAAGGAGTTAAACATGAGACAAAGGAGATGGATGGAACTCCTTAAAGACTATGATTGCGAGATACTCTATCATCTAGGGAAAAAGAACGTAGGCGCTGATGCCTTAAGAAGGAAAAGTGTGATATCTGCTATGATGATCAAGAAATGGGATTTGTTAGAACAGTTTGTCGGACTTAGGATCAGAGTTGAGGAAGCAGAAGGCGGGTTTATGGCTAACCTACAGATAGAGCCCAGTATTATGGATCAGATTAGAACCAAGCAGCGAAATAATCGGAGGCTATTAGATATGGTTAGCCGAGCTGAACAGACCTTGCAGTCAAATTTCATGGTTAGCAATGATGGACTATTGAGGTTTAAGGGTCGAATTTGTGTTCCGAACGATGGTACCTTGAAACAACAAATACTAAAGGAGTCTCACTGTTCATGATACACCATGCACCTTGGAAGTACCAAGATGTACCAAGATTTGAGAAGGGTGTATTGGTGGAGTGGTATGAAGCAGGACGTAGCAGAATATGTGCCCAAATGTTTGGTATGCCAACAAGTGAAAGCTAAGCATCAGAAGCCCGGATAGTTGCTTAAACCTTTGCCTGTGCCTACATGGAAATGGAAACATATCACCATGGACTTTATCATGGGATTACAAAGGACCCGAAGAGGTTATGATGCAATATGGGTGATAGTGGATAGATTAACGAAGAGTGCCCACTTCCTTGCCATCAGGAGTACGGATACATTGAGTGCCTTAGTCGAGTTATATGTTAGAGAGATAGCTAGACTACATAGGGCTCCAATGAGTGTTACATCTGATAGAGATTCTCGATTCACCTCCAGGTTTTGGACTCATTTTCAAGAGGTCATGGGATCTCGGTTGAATTTTAGCACCACCTATCATCCTCAGACTGATGGTCAGTTTGAGTGGACTATACAGACCTTGGAGGACATGTTGAGGGCATATACGATGAACTTTAAGGGATCATGGGATGATCATTTGCCCCTTGCTGAGTTTGCATACAACAATAGCTATCATACGAGTATCGGTATGGCACCTTATGAGGCTCTGTATGGTAAGAGGTGTAGATCCCCTGTAGCTTGGAAGAAGTGGGCGACAGGAAAGTAATTGCTCCCGAACTAGTTAAACAGGCAGTTTAGAACATGAAGATCATTTGCGATAGATTACATGCTGCTTAGAGTCGACAGAAAAGTTACATAGATATGCGTAGATGACCACTCAAGTTTCTCATTGGAGATTCTGTATTCCTTAAGATATCTCCGGGTAAGGGTATCATATGTTTTGGGAAGAAAGGGAAACTGAGTCCTCGGAATATAGGACTGTTTGAGATTTTGGAGAGAGTGGGAGATGTCACCTATCAATTGGCTTTACATCCATAGTTTTTTAAAATTCACAATGTCTTTCACGTCTCCATGTTGATGAGATATAATCCGGATCCCTCCCATATCATCGAGTATGATGCATTGGATATTCAAGGGTATATGAGTTATGTGGAAGAACCCATCCGAATACTTGACAAAAATGAAAAGGTACTTGAAACAAAAAGGATTACATTGGTTAAGGTTCTCTGGAAACACCATTCAATGGAAGAAGCAACTTGGGAACTAAATAGCCTTATGAAGGAGAAGTACCCCCAGCTATTTAATAGCTCGAGTTAAATTTAGAGGACCAAATTCCCCAAAGGTGGGGAGCATGTGAGACTTGAGAATTTTATGTGCCTTAGTCATGAGAATTGTAATGTGAAGATTGTAATTGGCGAATGTAATTATGTTATATTGATGTACACACAAGTTTTAAATATAATGAAGTATATGGAGATGAAGTTTTTAAGTCTTAAATGTGCATGGATTGAAATATGGACTAAGGAGTAGATTATGGTAAGTTTCAAATTGAGTTCCTACAAAATTTATGCAGCCGTAGTAGGATCTGTAAAGGCCAAATCGATCTCCAAGGGAAGAGAGATCGATCTCATGGCTCCAGAATGCAGGAAATGTGGAAAAGCAAGCAAGCATATTGATCTCATAGGGGAGCAAATCGATCTCATCCTACCTCTGCCTAGCAAGAATCGATCCTATCACAAGGGCAAATCGATCTCCTTAAGTCTCAGCCTTGAAGAGATCGATCTCTACCCACTAGCAGATCGATCTCCACCCTCGACCAGATCGATCTCGTAGTTGTTAATGGAGCAGTTGGAGTAGTTGAATCAAGCAAAGATCAATCTTCATTTATGCCAGATCGATCTCATACGCCCTTCCTATATAAGAATCACGAGATTTTACTTGGAAACTGAGCCTCTCTCACCTACAAACCCCAACATCCACCATTTTCACCCAAACTAAGCTTTCCCTCTCTCTGATTCACCATATTCTAGATAGAATTAGACAAAGGGGTAAGAGACAAAGTTGTTCCTCTTGGTAAAGAGAACAACATACTAGAAAATCAAGGATTGGATTGAAACAAGGAAAGAACAAGCATTCTACAAGTTTGGTCAAGAGGAGACAAGCTAGGTGAGCCTACAAGGCCCTTGTTTTTCTTAAGCATTATCATTTAACATATTGGTGAATGAACATATGTATATATATGCATATTTGATTGGAAATGTCTAGGTCAAGAGAAAACAAACAATAAGTATAGTTAAACAATGAAATATGGATATCTTGTATTGATTATGAGCTAGCTAAAGTGATAATTAAGATGTAGGAGAAGTTTTGAGACAATGTATGTGTTAAGAATGGTAACTTGGATATGGTATAGATATAGGAATAAATGAGGTGAAAAGAGAAATGAGAATGATGAATATCGACAATTGAATGATATTTGGACAACTCGAGAATCCGACATGAGAAACGAGGCTAGTCCGAGGGCCGGAGGATATTGTACCACTCAAGGTGCAAGAGGTAAGGGAAATAAAACGTTTATGCTTGTGAGTTTTCGAATGATTGAAAACATTTTGATAGCATGAAAAAGGTTTAATGAAATGAGCATGTTTATGAGAAGTGAGATGAATTGTTACTTTGATGAACGAGTGAGTGTTTTATCGATTTGAGCTCGGTTTTGATGAGTTTTGTGTAACTGTGAATATAATGTTTTATAACCGAAATGAGTTTTGTAACAACCACTATGGGCATTATGTGAAGGCAAAACGATTTGAATACAACAATGGCATATTTTACTGAGGCTAAGGCTTGTCATGAGATGCACATCGATACTCCACTTTGATAGCGTTGAGTGGCCTTGCTTTGGTAGCATGTAAGACCGGGCCTTGCTCTAATAGCATGTAAGACTGATACCTTCTTTCTGGTAATGAGAGATAACCCCGCTCTGGTAGCGATGGGTGGCCTTGCTTTAATAGCATGTACGCCTTACTTTGAATAGCATGTAAGACCGTGGTTGTACGACTCTGATCAAGTCTATAGCGAATTATGGCCATGTATTATTGTCGACGTTTCCCTCTGTTGAGGTTGTCTGCCTAGGGGACGATTTGATTGATGTGATGTGCCTATGACGATGATTTTATTTGAGTTTTATTAAATGCCTAATCTCGATTTCCTTGATGAATGATGTGTTTTACAACTATGATTTCTATCAGGTAATGATGATTTGATGTTATGATGATTAGTGATTTTTATCACGTGAATTATGTCGATGCCATTTTTTTATTGTTTTTTCTATAACGTTTTACATGCTCGAATGTTTCCATCATAGTTTGCTGTGATGATGATTTTATAAATTTCCCTCATCCTCCTTACTGAGCGTTTTGACAGCTCACTCTTTTTCCTCTCCCCTCCAGATTACTTGAAGTAGCGTGTTAGAACCTATCGCGTACATGATATAGGCTGGTGGATAAGATCTCCCTAGGCTATCGCTTGTACACGCACAAGGTAAAATTCAGTTCATTTTGTATCCAGATAATGATGTAATACATATATTTGTGTTAAGTATTTTTGGGATGTAATTAGGACAAATATGAGGAAAATGAATCGTGTTTTGTGGATTATTCCCCTTTCGAATATTATGTGTTTGATGTTATGAACTAGGAATTGTATGATCTTGGGGATAATGATTTGTTATAAACATAAGCGATTAAATGACACTGTACAGGATTGCAACCCGAGTAAGAGGTTAATATAAGAAATTTTAAATTAGCCCTATTTTCCATGCTTTTAGGTTGTCACAAGTGATGCTCCCAATACTCTATCATGCATCAATCAATAAAATTGAGTATGAGCAATGCTCCCAGTACTCTCTCATGCATAAATCGCATTTAAAACCAAGTACGAGAATATACTCAAGTACTATGTGATGCATATCTCAAAATCAAGTGCGAGTATTCTCTAACACTCATAGTTTTCACACAAACCCGATAGATGGCTTATTTCAAATTGAAATTCACTTAAGTAAATCAAATAGGCACTCGAATGTGCTGTTTTCGTATATATATGAAAACATTTGTCATTCTATCAATGCAACTATAAATATTAGTCACAAACATGCTTCTAAAGCATTTTACCCTAAATTTGGATAAAACCATGATTTGCTTTATCGGTTCCTATCGCGATATTTCTATACACGGATTTCATATATAGTATTATAATCAAAATTCTATTCGAAATACGTTTAGCTACCTCTAGCTACCCACGAAATTCCCTTACCTCGGATCACGTCGAGTGACCTCACTTCCTTGTTGCTGCTCACTCTCGCAATCGGATCTGCTTCCAATATCAACTTTCGAAGCTATTAATAATCATTCACATCAGTATACCTTAATATACTTGTTTTCACTTGCATGACTCTAAATCAATGCATTTAACTCCTCTCAATGCCTCAATCTCATCACTTTCTCCCATTATGGCATTTCACCATAATTCTCATATACTTATCTTCATTTCTCATCGATTCCAATTCATGTATTTCATAAACTACCTTACAATCTTACATACATGTTTATTTCAGCCTTAAATCCATGTTTACTCAACTTCCTCATCATTTTCTCAATTTCATGCAAATTTCTAGGTCATGGATATAGAACATGATCAAATTGTTTTCAGCAAATCAACCATACACCAATCAACTCACCAAGATACCTATATTAACATATATGAAATTGGTGTATTGAATCTTACCTAGCTTGAACTTTTCCTCTTTTTGCCAAATTTGGTAAAATCCTCCTTGTTCCTTCAATCTTTAATTCCAACTTCTAGTTCCAACTATGTTGTTCTACTCTTTACTAAGAATAGCTTTGCTGAAATGAATCTCACTTAAAACTACTTGAAAGATGAAGATTTCTAGTGTAAATAGGTTAGTTTACACTTTAGTTCATGAAGGTTTTGATGTTTCTAGGGAAAACTGAAGTCACAGAGTCGTGTATTCATAGAATTGCTCTTGGAGATCGATATGCTAACTAAATGAGATCGATCTGCCATGTATATTTCCCTTCAAAAAATGACTTTTTAAGCTTAGGGGATTGATCTGCTCTCAGCATGAGATTGATCTGCTTTACACAGAACCTTAAGGAGATCGATCTGGGCTTGCTATGAGATCGATCTATTCCATCGAGAACCCTTTGGAAATCGATCTGCTTCAGCCAGAACTTGCTAAAGATCGATATGCATTACTGAGGGATCGATCTGCTCTTGTTGAGGGATCGATCTGCCTCTTGCAGATGTTATGTTATTGCATTTCCAAGACATGAGATCGATCTTCCTTGCTAATGAGATCGATATGCTCCTCTTCTACTGTAGTTTCTGCTGTAATTTTTCTCAATTTTCACTGTTACATTCATTTTCAATTTGCTTAACTACCCGTTTTGCATTTCATACACATTTGTAACTTAAAAACATTTATTCCTTATGAGTTATATCAAATGTGACTTATTTGTACATCACAAAATCATAAAGAGTACATATTGAAATACGGGTCTTACAATCCTCCCCCTTTAATGAAATTTGGTCCTCCAAATTAGAACCAAGTTACTTTTCAAACAACTGAGGGTATCTCTCTCGCATCAGACTCTCTAGCTCCGAAGTAGCTTTTTCTGAAGTGTGATGCTGCCAGAGAATCTTCACTAATCCGATGGTCTTATTCCTCAAGACTTTCTCCTTTCTATCCAGTATCCGTATCGATTTCTCTACATATGTCAAATCATCCTTCAGCTCTAATGGCTCATACCGAATTACATGATTTGGATCTGGATGATACTTCGAAAGCATCGAAATATGGAAGACATTATGCACTCTCGATAAATCCAGGGGCATAGCCAACCTATATGCCTTATCTCCCACTCGATCAAGTATCTCAAAGGGTCCAATGTAGCGAGGACTCAGCTTACCTCTCTTCTCAAATCTTGCTATACCCTTAGAAGGAGAAACCTTCAGAAATACTAACTCACCAACTGCGAACTCAAGTGGTATCTGTCTCCTATCAGCTAGCTTTTCTGTCTACTTTGAGCTGTCCTCAATATCTCAACAATCAACTGGACATCCTCAGAGGCTTGTGTAACCAAATCAGGAGCAAAAATATTTCTATCACCCACTTCTTCCTAACCGATGGGGGAACGACATCTACGGCCATGTAAAGCCTTATACACTGCCATCCCGATACTCACATGATAACTGTTGTTATAGACGAATTAGGCTAATCAGCTACCCATATGGCTCACAGTACAGTATGTTCGAAGACCAGTAATACAGTATGTTCGAAGACCAATAACACGGTACATCGTACTCACATGTGTACTGCACAGTACATCGTACTCTGTGTACCACAGTAACAGTACATACAGTAGTGCAACATGATTCAATCATCGCCTTTGTCTCAAAAGAAGTGCGAGTCGAACTGTGCGACACACAGTCAGCACGTGCTCAAGCACATATCATCAGTATCAATTTTACAAAACAAGTCATTTCCATTTGAAGAATTATAAATCCACTTCGGTATGTAAATCAGTTTCAAAAAAGGCTGACTAGCTCTTTTTTATTCAAAATCAATTCACGGTACAAAGCAATTAAATCTAAGGGTTTTCGATCTAAAACCAAGAATTAAACTATATCAGAATTTATTTAGATTAAATTAACTTTATATCGATAATGGAAGGCTAATTAAATCGAGACTAAATTTTTTTATAATTTTTTATACTAAAAATTTGGCCTAATGCCTTCTACAATTTCGATATCGGTATATTCAGCCTAGGATGCAATATCTAGCAGCACACAAAATTTTCCTTACTTCGGTGTCTGCCCATAGTACTCAATGCCTTAGTGACTGGAGTCAGTGGAACCGATCCACTTGGTTTATTTCTTCGAAGCTCTTTCCCTCGATTTTCCCAATTTTCAGTACACTTTCCTCTTTCTTCAATTTTTTTCAATTTATATATATAGATAATCCTATATATATAATATAACTTCTTTTTTTTAAAAAAAACTTTCTTTATTTTCCTGCCTCTTTCTTTCTTTCTTTCTTTCTTTCTTTCTTTCTTTCTTTCTTTCTTTCTTTCTTTCTTTCTTTCTTTCTCGCAGGTTAGCCGATGTCCATGTTCATGATCTCCTTCCTTCTCTCGACATCATCGCCTTCTTCCCCCCTTAGCATTTCCGTCCGGTGTTGGTGGTTCCTTTCTTTCCTTGTCATTTTCCACCTCGGTCACAACCTTCAATTGACCACCCATGAGCCTTCAGCCAACCACCATCATCATCATCACTGTCCTCTGTTCATCATCTTCATTGTTTTTCTTTCCTTCATTTCTTCCTCGATTTTACCACCCCTCCTTGTCCATATTCCTACCACCACCATCGTCGTCTTCAGCGTTTCCTCTTCTGCCATCTTCATTTCTGACTACCTCGCTTACCACTCCTGTTCATGTTTCGGTTCCTGCCAGACACCTACTACCATCGGATCCACTTCATCGCGTATCTGGTTCTGCTTCCCCCTTCTCCTTCTTCACCGAACAGCTATTGCTCTACCTTTCCTTACGAGCTGTATCCTCACCGTCGACAACTAAAAGAAAATAGAGGAAAATAGAGGAGCTTCGGTTGTCCTCTTCCTCTCTATTTTCTGCCCTCCCTTCACCACTTCAATCTTGCTTTAGTTGTGTTTCAGCCATCCACTGAACCAGTCATTAGTTCCTCTTCATCTCTGTTCTGGTTCGGTCAATCTCATTTCTTTTTCAACCGGCCATGCAGCCCTCTGTTTATGTATGCATATATATTTCTTTGTTATCCTTCTCTCGGTCAGACTATCCAGTAGATTTTTAGCCACAATCTCGTGCCTCCTTTCGTACTTCAATCTACCTCCAACTGCTCACGTCGTTGGTGTTTCCTTTCTCACATTACCAACCTTGATGTCCCTCTTTCTCCCTTGTAACAGATCACGAAACAGCTACTGCACTGTCCATCTCCCGTCCGATTTCTTTACCTCTGCTGCAGTAGTATGCCTACGTGTGTATATATATATATATTTACTCCAGCTTATGTTGCAGTCCTTACCTTACTTCTGCTATCAAGTTTTTTTTTATGTATGTTCACATAACATGCATGTTTTTCTCATTCCTCTACTATCATCCCAACGTCTATGTACTTTATATATATATATTTAACACACATATATATATATATATATTCATCAAACACTTTAACGGCTCCCACATCATTTTCTTTTCCCATCATCATGCTTCCCTTCTCTTACCAAGTTACCACCATCATTCACATTTCCCATCACTCTTTCACTTCTATTTCTCTTCTTTATGCTGATCCATTAGTCATTTCCTTGCTTCCCCTTTTACCTACGGAACACACCCACACTTCCTCAATTAATTCTATGCTTGTATACATACATATGTATATAAGTACACCATATGTGCAATAATGGGGCCTCGGTGTGTAGCTATGCACATATATTCATGTGCATATATACATGGTGCATACATTTATACATATGTAAGTGCATCGATATAAATAAATAAATATATATTTATACATATATTTTTCAACTTGATTTAAATAAGGGTCATGATATTACTCTCCCATATGTATATATATGCATTTATATCTCTATATTTATGCACTTAGTAAATTTCTTTTAAGAATATATGGAAATAGATATTTCCATCGATATTCCTCTATGGAACCAAATCTTTGACTGAACTAAATCTATATTTTAATTAAATTAATTCTTCTAAGTCTCATTATGAAAGTAAAATTTTAAATTTAAACCTTTGACTGAAATAAGGCCTCTTCAACTCATAGGTACATTCAAGTACTTCAGACTCAGGGTATTGACATAAATGGACCCAACAATTTATCAAATTGTTTTCTTCTATTATTGAAGAAGTCTGATAATAAAAGTTTATCTTAGCTTCTGTTATTATCAGTTGTGTTAGTTATGCTAACTAACATAGTTGTTAAATAAATTCTAGTTAATTTGTAGTTAGTTTCTGGTTAATCTTGTAATATAAATAAAAGTCAAACTTACTGAGTTTAGCATACAGCTACTGCTCTCGTAGAGTCTGCAATACAATCCTGAGGTGCTGCTTATGCTCCTCCTTGGATCTCGAATATACCAATATGTCATCGATGAAGTCGATAACAAACTGATCCAAATATGGGTTGAACACATAATTCATCAGAGCAATGAAAGCTGCGGGAGCATTCGTCAGTCCGAATGGCATAACTAAGAACTCATAGTGGCCATATCAGGTCCTAAATGCCATCCTGGGTACATCTCCACTTCGGGCTCTCAATTGATGATACCCAGACCTCATATCAATCTTAGAAAAGACCTACGCTCCCCAAAGCTGATCTAGTAAGTCGTCAATGCGTGGAAGGGGATACTTATTCTTAATGGTAGCCTTATACAACAATCTGTAGTCTATACACAATCAGAGGATTCCATCCTTCTTCCTCACGAACAAAATCGATGCTCCCCACGGTGAAACACTCGGTCTAATGAACCCTTTATCCAACAGCTCCTGTAACCATCGCTTGAGCTCCTCCAACTCAACTAAGACCATACGATACAGTGGTTTCAAAATAGGCTCAATATCAGGCACCAAATCTATACAGAACTCCATCTCTCTATCTGGTGGTAGCCCTGGCAACTCATCTGGGAAAACATCTGGGTACTCACTAACCACAAGAATATCTACCAACTCCGGATGTACCATATCTATATCCACCACGCACGCAATGAAACATTTAATCACATCCATAGAAGCATCAGTTATGTCCTGGTCCAAGGCATGTCTTGCCCTCGACCCATCACCTGCTTCCCCTTCTCCTCTGCTGTCGCTCTCCCCCTCTGAGCAGACATACCAGCTGGAGCTCTATCAGGCTCCCTGCCCTTCTGTGGGGCAGTCTCAAATGTCTCTGGGCAAGCTCTAGCAATGTGCCCCTGTTTCCCACATCGAAAACACACAATAGGGCTCAATGGATAAGGTCTACCGCCATGATGTCTACCACATCTACTGCACTGATCTGTAGTAGGCCTCTGTCCTCCAATCACAACACCCTTCGTCGAAGCTATGGCCGGGTATTTAGGAGGTCTAACTGGTCTCTCTCGCACCTCCTCTATCCGTGGTCCCTTACCCAAGAGTCTCCTCCCTCCTTGATAATTGAAACCTCTATCTCTAGCCAGCCTCTTTCTCTTTCTATCTCGGCTTCGACTAAACTTCCCAAACTCAGAGGCATTCCTCTTGTAGTCCTGCTGGCAAAGTTATGCCCTGCACACTGTCTCATTATACGTACTAATTGATAATTCTATATTTTTAGAATTATTTGTGCTTAATTTCCTAATTAATTATTTAAATCCCCAATTTATTTTGTTAATTATCCCCTTTATTTAATTAAAATTCTCATGTTTGCAGATAAATTAAATCCGAATGAATTTTGAATATTTCGATAGAAAATGAACCGAAATTGGACTAAAATCGAGATTGGGCCACGCGGACAACATGAGCCTAGCACATCCAATTGGACAAAAAGACAGATGACATGGAAATTTTATTTTTCAAGGAGCCAATGGTGTGAAGACAAGTGGCCAAACAATGTCAACTCATCTAGGATGGAAATATTACAATTGTGCCCCTAAGTGTGTGTATAAATAGAAAAAGATGTCAATTGAAAAAAGGGGTAGCTATAGTTTTTTGTTTTTTTAGGTTAAACATTTATTTTAAGTTTTTTTTCTTTAAGCTTTTTATGTTTTCGGCTGGTGACAATAGCCACCATTGTCCATTTTCTTCTAGGATTTATTCAGTTTTCTTTCATTGTTATTTTACTGTTTAAGTTTTAATTTACAGTTATTATTATTTTTTGTTTGCTCTCGGGTTCTTCCAGTTTTGGTTTCTTTTATTTTGTTGCTCTCGGGTTCTTCCTATTTCAGTTTCCTGTCTTTGTTCTTCTCTTGTTTTATTAAAACTTTGCATTGGGTTAATAAACAGTGATTCTTTTCCATTACATGCTCTCGGTTATTTTCCAGGAAGCGTTACTTAGGCTTTTTTTATTCATTTGTTAAATCCTCACATTGGTAGCTCTCGATTATGATTTTAAGTTGGCATTCGGGTAACATTTTCATGCAATCCTCAGCCTTTGTGATTCTGTTGCCATGATGTGGGAGGATGCAAAGCATTTTTCCACATCATTAGCAAAGTGGAATCCCGGTTGGAGAGAAGAATGAAGCTACCCGTGGATCATTAATTTCCTGTTTTCTGCATTTGTTCATGTTTCTACATATGGTTCATCTACTGCATTTCATTCTTCTTGGTTTGTTGCATTTGCTTATCTTTGTATGTTCATTTCCTTCTTTTCATTTGCTGTTGTTTAGCAGTTGCCATTCGAGGCAGTAGAGCTTCATGAGTGGACGGGCATAACATCACATTTCCTGCTCTGTTCTCCCCTGTTCTAGGATGCAGAAGATCGGATGCTGCAGCACCAAGGTGCTAAGCATTCTTTGGTGCATTTGAGTTGCCGAGAACACCAGGGCAGCAGCTGGCATAAAACTGAGAGGTGTAGACAGACCGGATGCAACACTAGCATACCTGGACAGCAACACTTGCTGGAGAGGTGCCAACCTGGACATTACAGGAACAGCAGGACCGTGCTGGGGAGAATGACACTGTCTGGAGCAGAGCAATACGTGTGCAGACAGCAGGCATCGAACATCACCTAGAGCAGAAGGCAAGTGCATAAGGTTGGTGATGTATGGGTGGCTGCAGGTGCTGGAAGCAGACGCATAACAATCTGGTGGCAAGAGCAGGAGCATGTTGTACAACAGCTGCAGCAGAACTTGAGCACCGTACAGCAGAGGCAGTGGCCAGCACCTAGATGCAGAAGAAGACAAACCGAATGCGACAGCTGGGGCACCTGAATAGTAGCAGACATATCGTGGTAGAACCGGGGCAGCAGACCAGAGGACACCAAGCCGAGCCTTACCTGGAAATGGAAATGAAGAAATGTTAAATGAACAGTAAATGGAGGGAAGGATTTAAATTTTGAAGGCCATGTTTGGTTGGTTTGTTATGAGTGATTAATCCATTTTCATGCATTGTTAGTTTAATTTGCTTTCAATTTAATTTGTTAGTTTTATCTTAGTTTAGAGTTGTTAATTAAATTGCATGTTAGTATTCTTTTCTTTAATAGTTTAGAACTTAGTTTTAATTAGGTTGATAGTTAATTAAGTGTTCATTTAGAATTAGATTAGGGGTAAAATTTCATTTCATTAAATCTTAAGTTAGTTTAAATTGCATTTTCTTAGTTAGGTTAATTACATGCACATTTTATTTTAAGCTTGTTTAATTTTAGTTTAATTAGTTTTATTACTTTAATTTCATATTTGCATTTTAATTGCATCAATTCATTTTCACTGTTTTAATTTTATTTTGTAGGTTATTTGCTTTTAATTGCGTGGAGTACTGTAAGTATATTTTGCTCGATTTTTATTATTTCATTGCTTTCCAGTGTTTTTAATTAGCCTTAGTAGATCACCCTCTTTAAATTCATAATTTGCTAGGATATACTTAGCGTAAAATTAACCGGTACTTAATTAGGCTAACAACTTCTCTGTGGGACGATAATTTTGGGACTCAAATCCCATTATTACTTGAACGACCCGTGCACTTGCGGATAAGATACCCTTAGGGCTCGTCACTAATATCCAGTGGTACCAATCTAGACCACAACACCGGTCTAAATCCATCGACAAACCTGTGGACTTTCCTGGCAACGTTGTACATGGTATCAGGATCATACCTCTCCAGGGCCAAAAATCTAGTCTCGTACTCGTTCACTGAGAGACTCCCCTGGCTCAATCCCAAAAACTCAGCCTGCAGTCTGTGTTGCGCCGTATCTGGAACAAACTGCCTCCTGAAGGCATCTAGAAACATCTTGTGAGACCCCGTATATGTAAAGTTGTGATGTGTAATGAATGTGAATGGACTTGTAATGTAAAGTATGATTGATGTAAGTCCATGGATCCAATGTACGTATGTGTAATATGATTTGTAACGTACATACAAGTTCCATTGAGTATGAATATGAAGAAATGAGTTCTTATAAGTGATGGATGTGATTGAAACTCAAAATGAGTAGTGTGGTAAAATGGAATGAAGTTATGCTTCCATTTGATTTTATGTAGCATACCTTTGGACATATAATGAATGCACACAAGTTTCAATGTGCATAAGGTATGAATGGATGCCATTTTTAAGTTATAAAGGTGGATGGATGAGAAAATGGCCATGGCAACAGATTAAGGATGTGTTGGTATGAGTTGCAGCAAGAAAACTACAGGAAATCTGGAAAACATGAAGGCCAGATCGATCTTATAGGATGAGAGATCGATCTGGAAGAGCCAGAATGCTCTTATTTGGGCAATGGAATAGAGCAGATCGATCTCCAATGGGGCTAGATCGATCTCCTAAGCATTCTGTGATGAAAAGATCGATCCTCAAGCGCCCAGATCGATCTCCTTAGCTCTCTGTTTGGGACTAGATCGATCTCATGCTTCGACAGATCGATCTCATGCTTCGACAGATCGATCTCATGCTTAAAAATGTCATGAAAAGAAGGGATTTAAGGGGACCAGATCGATCTCCTCTTGCACCAGATCGATCTCCTCAAGCTATTTCTATAAAAGGAGGGCTGAAAATCTGAAAAGTTCGGGAAAAAACACCAATCTTCCATTTCTAACCCAAAAACCTAACTTTCCCTCTCTAAAATCAGCCATTTTCAGTGAGATTTGAAGAGAGACCATTAGAGGCAAAGTTGTTCCTATCAAAGAGAAGAACAACATAGTGGGTAGGCATTTTCCCATTGTTGGTATTAAAGGAGTTAAGGGCATTGCCATTTGGAGCAAGAAGAAAAATCATATTTGGTAAGATTCTAACACTCCAATCCAAATACATTGTCTATTTAATTGATTTTGGAGTTGTTTGGCATGAGTATTGATGGATAAATTATCTAGGGATGTGGTGGAATCGGTGTGACCTAGAAAACCTAGAATGGGTATAATGTGAGAATATATGGGTGGAATCAGTTTATGATTTATGGGCATGCTAAAGTTGTTATTGAGGTAATGTTTATGATTTTAGATGGTTAAATGAAATTACATTGTGAGTTTGGAGGAATTGTGAAAATGAGTATGTATATGCTTGATAAAATGCCATAGTGAGGGAATTCATGAAATATGAACACTATGAGCTTAATGTCAATTTAATATCGATTCGGAATAAGTTAATAGGCCTAAGAAGAATCCATAGACTCGAGTTATGGGTAAAGTAATGAAACGAGGCCTCATAAGCGTTAATAGAAAACTATAGGTCGAATTGACTATAATGAACGCACGATGTCATATTATATGGATCGAATATAAGGCGGGATACGATTTTGTGCAGTCCCGAAGAGTTCGTTGAAGACGAATCGAACCGTACGAGTAAGCAGCTTAAGGAAGTGGAATCACGCATCGCGATTCTAGGTAAGGGAATTTTGTGAGTTTATAGAGGTAGCTGCTCGTACTTTAAATTTATGGGTGAATATTGAGTGTTTTACAAAGTGCATGGTTGCTAAAGTAAATGATTGATGGTATTCATGAATGAGAATGAGTATATGTGTGATTTTTGGTTTTTGGAAATGGATTCTATGAAATGGGATAGTAAGGTTAATAATTGCATAAATCTAATGTTTTGATGTCTTTCAAAACGAAATTGCTTTGTTTTAAACAAGCTTGTAGATGGGTCGGCTAATGTTTATTATTGTTGTGGAAAAAGGCATTTGTGAAGTGCTAAACCCGGTTGTCGGGATTGTTTGATTGTGTATGAGCCACCTATCGTATTTGCATGACATAAATCGCACTAGAGCCTCGCTCGCGCTGGATTTCTATGTTTTCAGTTGTGTGATACGTGCTTGAGCTTAGCTCGCACCTTGATTTGGAAACTATGATGATGTTTATAAACCGTACTGGAGCTTCTGCTCGTATGTGGCTTTTGAGTGGTTGTCTTATGAGTATAACCGTACTAGAGCTATGCTCATACGCGTCTCTTTATGAGAGGATGCATGAATCGTGCTAGAGCTTTGCTCGCACAAGTTTGCACTTTGTGATACGTATAAGGTTGTGAAAGTTGGTAAGATCCTTAAGCCCTACATCCTTAAGCCAACATCCTTAAGCCCGAGGAGGCAGGGAGGCTCTGTTAGGCGGGGAGGCTCTGTTCGGTGGGGAGGCTCTCTTACGGTGGGATCCTTAAGCCAACATCCTTAAGCCCAAAGAGGCGGGGAGGCTCTGTTAGGCAGGGAGGCTCTCCTACATGGGTACGGTAAGATCCTTAAGCCCTACATCCTTAAGCCAACATCCTTAAGCCCAAAGAGGCGGGGAGGCTCTGTTAGGCGGGGAGGCTTTCTTACGGAAGGATCCTTAAGCCCTACATCCTTAAGCTAACATCCTTAAGCCCGAGGAGGCAGGGAGGCTCTGTTAGGCGGGGAGGCTCTGTTCGGCAGGGAGGCTCTCCTTCACGGAGATGGAAAACTCTTGGTATGGGGTAGGTAAGACCTAGGAATGGCACCCCCAATCACGATATGAGTCTGCGGAGTACGCTGTACCGTGTATATCACATGGAGTATGATGTACCGCATGATGGTTATGTGATGAGAAAGTCTGGCGAGGGATAATCCATCTTCGTGCCAGCATGATACCCCGCACACCTGGATGCGTGTGGTCTGGGATGATTTATGATGTAGTGGTCCACATAGGCACTTTTGATATAGTGACCTAGTTTTTATACACATGCGTGAATTGTGAAATGAAAATGTGGTTGTGATTGTGAATTGATTTGGGGGTATTTATGTGCTGAGAAAGAGGTTTATGAGGTTGGTTTAAAAAGGAGGTTTCTTAATGAATTGCCCTTTTTATGAATTTAAATGAGATTGAGCATGAGATGATTTATACATGATGTTCTTTTACCATGTTTGATATGCCAATGTACATGATTTTGACACATGATATATATGTATACTCATTATACACATGATTTATGCATAACACTATCAGCATGTAGATAGAGTAGTTATCTACCATGCTTGCATTATTACCTTACTGAGCGTGTGGTTGCTCATCCCTCTCTATTTCCCCCCTACAGAGCGTGCATAGTAGCCCAGTGAGGACTGAGGCGTGGTATTTTGGACTCCGCTGCATCTCCATCGCTTAGAGGTATATACACAGTGATTCTTTTTTGTATCTAAACAATGTAAAAGCACAGTATTCTTTGAGTTGTAATTATGGGGGATGTAGATGTCAGTAAAACATGCTTTTGTATAAGTACAAGATTAAATGCAAATGTATGACATCGTTTTATTTAACTGAGAATGAATGAGATGTGGAGTTTATTATTGACTCACAGCCCAACAGTGTGTGGTGAGTTAGTTCACGACCGGGTAAGGTAACAGTAAAACGTGAAAATTTTTTAGTGATTTTCGGTTAAAGAGAATGGAATTGGGTCGTGACAGAGATTGGTATCAGAGCTGTGTTGGCCTGATGTGAGTCATTAATAAAACGTAGAAAAGTACATCCCTATAGTACTGTGCTTTTGTTTAGATATAACTGTGTATACCGCGATCGATTGAGCTTGATAAATGATTTTAAATACAGGAAGTTAGGCACTATGCCAGTTACACGCAAAGGTAGAGGGGCGAGAGCACTTGCTAGAGGCCGTAGAGGCAGGCCTGAGAGCCGTGCGGAGCCACAGACTGAGCAGGCTCCACAGAACCCTGCTGAGAGAGCAGAGGATACAGAGGCTCGCTTCGCTAGGTTAGAGCGGAGTATTGAGAATTTGGTGGAGATAGTCACGCAGGCCTGGGGCGCCGGTGACAGACGAGGTCCCGCGGCACAGCCTACTACTAAACAGGCAGCTGCAGAGGCGGAAAGACCTCAGACTGCTGAGACAGCTACAGTTACACCACCTCCAGCCCAGGATATAGCTTCTCCTATCACTCCACAGCAGAGCGGTAGTGATTTGGGTTATAACTACGACTTGAGCAGGTTGCGAGAGTTTCAAGCACTGAAACCCCCAGTGTTTAGAGGGGTGAAGGACCCAGTGGTTACGGAGGATTGGGTGTATGAGATGGAGAAACTATATAGGTTTTTTCGATGCACTTCAGCTGAGAAGGTTGCCTTTGCCGTGTTTATGCTAAAAGGCGAGGCAGAGCACTGGTGGAGGTCCACCGAAGCTATTTTGAGAGCTAGACACTCCGAGATTTCATGGGAAATATTCTTGGAGGCCTTCAGAAGACAGTATATTCCAGCTACCGCACAAAGAAAATTACGGATGGAATTTATGAACCTGGTTCAAGGGAACCGAACTGTGGACGAGTATGAGTCCAAGTTTATGTCCTTGGGGAGATATGACCCGGACACGATGGGTAGTGAGACCCGAAAGATTCAGAAGTTCATGGATGGATTGAGATTGGCCATCCGGACTAAGCTAGCTCCCTTTGACATCTTGACCTATGAGGAGGCTGTACATAAGGCTCAGTTATGTGAGCAAGACTTTGAGTGAAATGCCTCCGAGCTTGGGAGAGTCAGTGTTAGAAAGGACAGAGACCGGAAGAGATCTGGGTTTGGAAGAGTGGCCAAGAGAGGTGGCCAAAGATTTTTCGAGAGGAGGCCTAAGATTGAGGAGGTGCAGGAGAGAGCTGCTAGACCTTCCATATACCCAGCCTTGACTGTGCCGAGGGGTATGACTATTGGAGGACCACGGCCTACCACTGATCAGTGTAGGAGATGTGGGAGATTTCATGGGAATAGGCCCTGTCTGATGACCCCTATGATGTGTTTTAGATGCGAGAGACCAGGACATATGGCTAAGTATTATCCCGAGAAGATGGAGGTTGCCCCACAAAAGGGCAAGGAGCCCGAGGGAGCTCCAGTTTTGACAACAGCCCCGAGGAGGAGGGCTACAACTGAGGAGATAGGGAAACAGGCTGCGGGTGTGAGCAGAGGAAGAGTACATGCACTGGATCAGGACACCGCAGATGCTTCGACGGATGTGATTAAAGGTACCATCCGAATCTTTGATTTAGAAGCATTGCCTGGTGCCAAGCATTCTTTCATATCACCTTCCTTTGCACATAAATTGTTGAAATATGTGAAACCAACATTGTTGGATAAAATGTTGATGATTTCCACACCCATGAATAATAGTCAATTGACTGAGCATGTATGTAGAGATTGTAAGTTAAAGATAGAGGGGAAGGAAATGATAGCCAATCTGATTTTATTGAATATGAATGATTTTGATGTAATTTTGGGAATGGATTGGTTGGCTACCAATCGTGTTGTGATGGATTGTCATGCCAAAACATTGATGTTTTTAGGATTAGACAATCTTATTGTAAATTTTGATGAAAAGAAATGATATGAAAATAGTATGTTTGTTGTAAATAAAGGAGTATGATTTTAAATGCATATTACTTAAGAGATAAATTATTGTTTATGATAAATGTTGAATGTGGAGTGATGGTTTATGTTACTAACGATGGAGAGGATAATGTGAAGGGTTCATTGCATAAGTGTTTGATATAGATGAGGCACACCCAGAATTGAGGGACATAGCTATAATTACGGATTACCCTGATGTCTTTTCGGATGAATTACCAGGACTACCACCTGAAAGGAAAATGGAATTTTGCATTGAGCTAGTGCCTGGTACAGAGCTGATATCGAAACCACCCTATAGAATGTCTCCGATAGAATTGGAAGAGCTGAAGAAACAACTGCAAGAGTTGCTGGAGAAGGGGTTTATTAGATCGAGTGTCTCACCTTGGGGAGCACCAGTTCTATTTGTAAGGAAGAAGGATGGAAGCCTCCGACTGTGTATAGATTAACGGTTGTTGAATAAGGCCACCATTAAGAACAAGTAACCCCTTCCAAGAATCGATGATTTGTTGGATCAGCTCCAGGGAGCCGAAGTATTTTCTAAGATAGATCTGCGGTCAGGGTATCATCAGTTGAGGATCAGGAGTGGAGATGTACCCAAGACAGCATTTCGTACCCGTTATGGCCACTACGAGTTTTTGGTGATGCCATTCGGATTGACGAATGCTCCCGCAGCATTTATGGCATTGATGAATGATATATTCAAGCCATACCTGGACAAGTTTGTGATTGTTTTCATAGATGACATTTTGGTGTATTCCAAGTCCAGGGAAGATCATGAGGAGCACTTGAGGATAGTTCTGCAGACCCTCCAAGAGAGAGAATTGTACGCCAAACTCAGCAAGTGTAACTTTTGCTTGGAACAAATCTCATTTCTGGGGCATGTTGTGTCAAAGGATGGGGTATCAGTGGATCCATCCAAGATAGAGGCAGTTATACAATGGGAACAGCCCAAGTCAGTTACTGAGATCAGAAGTTTCCTGGGATTGGCAAGATATTATCGGAGATTTGTAGAGGGTTTCTCCAGACTAGCTGTTCCATTGACACGCCTCACGGGAAAAGATGTTAAGTTTGTATGGGATGAGGCATGTGAGAGGAGTTTTGAGGAGCTTAAGCGTCGGTTGACCACTGCTCCGGTTCTCACCATCCCTACCAGCTCAGGAGGATTCTCGGTGTATACGGATGCATCACACCAGGGACTGGGCTGTGTGCTTATGCAGGATGGGAAGGTAGTTACCTATGGGTCTAGATAGTTGAAAGATCATGTGAGGAACTACCCGACCCATGATTTGGAGTTGGCGGCTGTAGTATTTGCTTTGAAAATATGGCGCCACTATCTCTATGGTGAGAAATTTCATGTGTTCACGGATCATAAGAGCCTTATGTACCTGTTCTCGCAAAAAGAGCGGAATATGAGACAGAGGAGATGGCTCGAACTCCTGAAGGACTATGATTGTGAAATCATGTACCACCCGGGTAAGGCAAATGTAGTTATCGATGCTTTGAGTAGAAAGAACCTTGGGTTGGTGTCGTATATGATGGTACGGGAACATGAATTGTTAGAACACTTTGCGAACCTCAGTTTGGATGTACCCCACCTAGATCTGAGAGACTTGAGATCATGGCTAGTTTGAGACTAGAGCCAGAGTTGATTGGCCGTATTCGGCAAGCCCAGCAGAGCGATCGACGGTGCATCGATTGGCTGAGGCAGATACATACATGTGTGGGTATTGATTTTGAGCAGAGTGCTGATGGCTTATTGAGGTTCAGAGGCAGAGTATGCGTTCCTAGGGATCCTGAGATCAGGAGAATGATTTTATCAGAGGCTCACTCATCGAAGTATACGATACATCCGGGAAGTAACAAGATGTATCAAAACCTTCGGAAGGTTTATTGGTGGTTTGGAATGAAGAGAGACATTACTGAATATGTCGCTAAGTGTCTCGTTTGTCAGCAAGTGAAGGTAGAGCATCAGAAGCCTGCAGGATTATTGCAGCCTCTACCGATACCGAACTTGGAAGTGGGAGCATGTCACCATGGATTATGTGATGGGGTTGCCGAGGACCCGCAGAGGTCATGATGCCATATGGGTTATTGTGGACCGATTGACTAAGTCCGCCCATTTCTTGGCTATGAGAGCTACCAATACACTGAGTCAGTTGGCGAACCTGTATATTCGAGAGATAGTACGACTACATGGTGTACCAGTGAGCATTGTTTCTGATAGGGATGCCCGCTTCACTTCCCATTTCTGGGAACATTTTCAGGAAGCGCTGGGGACCTGATTGAGTTTTAGCACCGCTTTTCATCCTCAGACAGATGGGCAGTCAAAGAGGACTATACAGACACTCGAGGATATGTTGAGAGCGTGTGTACTGGATTTTAGAGGCTCCTGGGATGACCGCCTGCAGTTAGCCGAGTTCGCTTATAATAATAGCTATCATGCTAGTATCGGAATGGCACCCTATGAGGCATTGTACGGGCGTAGATGTCGTTCCCCCATTGGATGGGAAGAGGTTGGTGACAGATTAATTTTTGCTCCGAACTTAGTGCAGCAGGCATCTGAGGACGTCCAGTTGATATGTGAGAGATTACGGACAGCTCAGAGCCGACAAAAGAGTTATGCTGACAAGAGACGAAGACCACTCGAGTTTGATGAGGGTGAGTCGGTGTTTCTGAGGGTATCACCATCGAAGGGTATTATGAGATTCAGTAAGAAGGGCAAGCTGAGCCCTAGATATATCAGACCCTTCGAGATTTTAGAGAGAGTGGGAGATAAGGCGTATAGGTTGGCATTGCCACCGGACTTGGCAAATGTCCACAACGTCTTCCACGTCTCGATGCTTCGGAAGTATCACCCGGACTCGGCACACGTGATAAGATATGAGCCGTTGGAGCTCAATGAGAGTATGACATATGTTAAGAAGCCGATTCAGATATTGGATAGAAAAGAGAAAGTGTTGCTAATAAGACAATTCCCTTGGTGAAAGTCCTTTGGCAACATTACACGGTGGAAGAGGCCATATGGGAATTGGAGAACTTGATACGGGATAAGTACCCCCAACTTTTTAAAGAGTGACTTGGTTCTAATTTGAAGGACCAAATTCCTTGAAGGAGGGGAGAATGTGAGACCCCGTATATGTAAAGTTGTGATGTGTAATGAATGTGAATGGACTTGTAATGTAAAGTATGATTGATGTAAGTCCATGGATCCAATGTAGGTATGTGTAATATGATTTGTAACGTACATACAAGTTCCATTGAGTATGAATATGAAGAAATGAGTTCTTATAAGTGATGGATGTGATTGAAACTCAAAATGAGTAGTGTGGTAAAATGGAATGAAGTTATGCTTCCATTTGGTTTTATGTAGCATACCTTTGGACATACAATGAATGCACACAAGTTTCAATGTGCATAAGGTATGAATGGATGCCATTTTCAAGTTATAAAGGTGGATGGATGAGAAAATGGCCATGGCAACAGATTAAGGATGTGTTGGTATGAGTTGCAGCAAGAAAACTACAGGAAATCTGGAAAACATGAAGGCCAGATCGATCTCAAAGGATGAGAGATCGATCTAGAAGAGCCAAAATGCTCTTATTTGGGTAATGGAATAGAGCAGATCGATCTCCAATGGGGCCAGATCGATCTCCTAAGCATTCTGTGATGAAAAGATCGATCCTCAAGCGCCTAGATTGATCTCCTTAGCTCTCTGTTTGGGACCAGATCGATCTCATACTTCGATAGATCGATCTCATGCTTCGACAGATCGATCTCATGCTTAAAAATGTCGTGAAAAGAAGGGATTTAAGGGGACCAGATCGATCTCCTCAAGCTATTTCTATAAAAGGAGGGCTGAAAATCTGAAAATTTCGGGAAAAACACCAATTTTCCATTTCTAACCCAAAAACCTAACTTTCTCTCTCTAAAATCAGCCATTTTCAGTGAGATTTGAAGAGAGACCATTAGAGGCAAAGTTGTTCCTATCAAAGAGAAGAACAACATAGTGGGTAGGCATTTTCCCATTGTTGGTATTGAAGGAGTTAAGGGCATTGCCATTTGAAGCAAGAAGAAACATCATATTTGGTAAGATTCTAACACTCCAATCCAAATACATTGTCTATTTAATTGATTTTGGAGTTGTTTGGCATGAGTATTGATGGATAAATTATCTAGGGATGTGGTGGAATTGGTGTGACCTAGAAAACCTAGAATGGGTATAATGTGAGAATATATGGATGGAATGAGTTTATGATTTATGGGCATGCTAAAGTTGTTATTGAGGTAATGTTTATGATTTTAGATGGTTAAATGAAATTACATTGTGAGTTTGGAGGAATTGTGAAAATGAGTATGTATATGCTTGATAAAATGCCATAGTGAGGGAATTCATGAAATATGAACACTATGAGCTTAATGTCGATTTAATATCGATTCAGAATAAGTTAATAGGCCTAAGAAGAATCCATAGACTCGAGTTATGGGTAAAGTAATGAAACGAGGCCTCATAAGCGTTAATAGAAAACTATAGGTCGAATTGACTATAATGAACGCACGATGTCATATTATATGGATCGAATATAAGGCGGGATACGATTTTGTGCAGTCCCGAAGAGTTCATTGAAGATGAATCGAACCGTACGAGTAAGCAGCTTAAGGAAGTGGAATCACGCATCGCGATTCCAGGTAAGGGAATTTTGTGAGTATATAGAGGTAGCTGCTCATACTTTAAATTTGTGGGTGAATATTGGGTGTTTTACGAAGTGCATGGTTGCTACAGTAAATAATTGATGGTATTCATGAATGAGAATGAGTATATGTGTGATTTTTGGTTTTTGGAAGTGGATTCTATGAAATGGGATAGTAAGGCTAAAAATTGCATAAATCTAATGTTTTGATGTCTTTCAAAACGAAATTGCTTTGTTTTAAGCAAGCTTGTAGATGGGTCAGCTAATGTTTATTAATGTTGTGGAAAAAGGCATTTGTGAAGTGCTAAACCCGGTTATCGGGATTGTTTGATTGTGTATGAGCCACATATCGTATTTGCATGACATAAATCGCGCTAGAGCCTCGCTCGCGCTGGATTTCTATGTTTTCACTTATGTGATACGTGCTTGAGCTTAGCTCGCACCTTGATTTGGAAACTATGATGATGTTTATAAACCGTACTGGAGCTTCTGCTCGTACGTGGCTTTTGAGTGGTTGTCTTATGAGTATAACCGTACTAGAGTTATGCTCGTACGCGTCTCTTTATGAGAGGATGCATGAATCGTGCTAGAGCTTTGCTTGCACAAGTTTGCACTTTGTGATACGTATAAGGTTGTGAAAGTTGGTAAGATCCTTAAGCCCTACATCCTTAAGCCAACATCCTTAAGCCCGAGGAGGCAGGGAGGCTCTGTTAGGCGGGGAGGCTCTGTTCGGTGGGGAGGCTCTCTTACGGTGGGATCCTTAAGCCAACATCCTTAAGCCCAAAGAGGCGGGGAGTCTCTGTTAGGCAGGGAGGCTCTCCTACATGGGTACGGTAAGATCCTTAAGCCCTACATCCTTAAGCCAACATCCTTAGGCCCAAAGAGGCAGGGAGGCTCTGTTAGGCGGAGAGGCTCTGTTCGGTGGGGAGGCTCTCTTACGGAAGGATCCTTAAGCCCTACATCCTTAAGCTAACATCCTTAAGCCCGAGGAGGCAGGGAGGCTCTGTGAGGCGGGGAGGCTCTGTTCGACAGGGAGGCTCTCCTTCACGGATATGAAAAACTCTTGGTATGGGGTAGGTAAGACCTAGGAATGGCACCCCCAATCACGATATGAGTCTGTGGAGTACGCTGTACCGTGTATATCACATGGAGTACGATGTACCGCATGATGGTTATGTGATGAGAAAGTCTGGCGAGGGATAATCTATCTTCATGCCAGCATGATACCCCGCACACCTGGATGCGTGTGGTCTGGGATGATTTATGATGTAGTGGTCCACATAGGCACTTTTGATATAGTGACCTAGTTTTTATACACATGCGTGAATTGTGAAATGAAAATGTGGTTGTGATTGTGAATTGATTTGGGGGTATTTATGTGTTGAGAAAGAGGTTTATGATGTTGGTTTAAAAAGGAGGTTTCTTAATGAATTGCCCTTTTTATGAATTTAAATGAGATTGAGCATGAGATGATTTATACATGATGTTCTTTTACCTTGTTTGATATGCCAATGTACATGATTTTGACACATGATATATATGTATACTCATATGGCATAGTTTTATTCCTCATGCTCCTACCATAAATGATTTATGCATAACACTATCAGCATGTAGATAGAGTAGTTATCTACCATGCTTGCATTATTGCCTTACTGAGCGTGTGGTTGCTCATCCCTCTCTATTTCCCCCCTACAGAGCATGCATAGTAGCCCAGTGAGGACTGAGGCGTGGTATTTTGGACTCCGCTGCATCTCCATCGCTTAGAGGTATATACACAATGATTCTTTTTGTATCCAAACAATGTAAAAGCATAGTATTCTTTGAGTTGTAATTATGGGGGATGTAGATGTCAGTAAAACATGCTTTTGTATAAGTACAAGATTAAATGCAAATGTATGACATCGTTTTATTTAACTGAGAATGAATGAGATGTGGATTTTATTATTGACTCACAGCCCAACAGTGTGTGGTGAGTTAGTTCACGACCGGGTAAGGTAACAGTAAAATGCGAAATTTTTTTAGTGATTTTCGGTTAAAGAGAATGGAATTGGGTCGTGACACATCTCCCAACTAATCTCTGTGTGTAGGCTCTCAATATCGGCCTGGTGGTCTTCCACCAATGCTCTGTCGTTCCCTTCAGTAGGAATGTAGCAAATGCGACTCTCTCTGAAGTCGTACAATCAAAGAAATTGTAGAACTTCTCCATCTCTCCAACCCACTCCTCAGCACGAGCTGGGTCCTTGACCCCTCGAAAAGATGGAGGTCCAAGCTTCTGGAACTGTCGCAGTTAATCCAAATCACACCCATATCCCAATCCACTACTACCTTGAACTGGTGGGGGTGTAGGAGTATCAGTAGTCTGTAGCAGCTGTGCAGGTTGTGCAGGTGTATCAGCTGTAACTGCCTCTCCAGTCGCAGTCTCTGCATCCTATCTCTGTCTACCTAGCAGAGTCTGTGCTAACAACTCTACTATCGCCTCTAGGCTACGCTCTATCCTCGTGAAGCGTGCCTTAGTAGTACGTAGTGGCGTATGGGCAGATGAAGATTCGCCCTGGCTATCCGGCCTACCTCTACGGCCTCTAGCCCTACCTCTCGCCCCTCTACCACAACGGGTAATTGCCATAAAGGCTAGATTCTTGCACTCACAATCATAAATTTGTCCAATTCTCATCTTGTATACACAATTGTAATTGAACAAAATACAGTAATATGGGGATGTACACTTTCCTAATTACTAACACCTACTCACATCAGACCAACTTAAGCTCTAATATCATTCTGTCACGACCTCCTTCCGTGACTTACAAAAAATCACAATAAATTTTTCGTTTTTTTCTTACCTTTCTCCCCTTAACAGTTGAGCTGTGATTAGGCATTAGTCTTCTCATCCACGCATACCTTACCATTCTTTTTCGTATCAAACATACATGTCATTATAAATATTTATTGACTACACATACACTTTTCTTATAAGTAAATTCAAATACTTTAATATAATTACATCCCCAATATTAAAACGTGTACATCACTGTGTTTATACATTGTTCAGATACAAAAGAGTATGCATTGTGTATACCTTTCGCTAGATGGGGAATAACAGTGGTCAAAAGGAATGCTATACCTCAGCCGACTCAATCTACTGACGATGATCTGTAGAGAAGGGGAAAAATGAAAGGGGTCAACTATCTGGCTCAGCAAATAGACATCCATACTATCTACTGAAAATATTGCTTTGCCTTTCCTTCTCTCAATTCAAAAGAATGTTTCAAAATATATAATAATAGTACAGATTTAAAATCCCATTTACTAAACACATGCTAAGTTATAAATCATAGGCATTCATGCAAAACAGTGCATATTTATCATTTCGGAATGCCTTTATATAAAATATGTCATTTACATTCAAAACACAGTAAATATGGCATTTCACAACACAACACAACAATCGGGTTCCGACCCATCCCTCAGGTCTCCCGTATCATAAATACATGTGATATATCATGCGAGAATCAGTGGCTAAATGCAATATCTCCTGTACTATGGCCATATCCTAACATGGTGAAATCCCAGGCAACACAGTACTCGGTGTGCGGGTTATCACTATTGTAACGAGAGGGGGGTCAGTCCATCACAACCACCAGCTATCAATAACTCTCCTCCACAACTCCATAACAACACACGGTACAGTGTACTCCATGCCACACGCACGGTACAACGTACACCGTGGACCCTGCCTCATGGTCGGGGTGCCTGCTATAGGTCTTAGCCCTCATACCACGGAATAATCAATGCCACGTCTCTAAATCCACCTGCAAACATCTCCAGTGTGACACTCAGTCTACACGAGGAAATCATCACGATTTTTCTAACATGTCTATATATCACGTAAAAACTACAGTGTGCATCTTGAGTGTGACTCACAGTCAACACTCCGCCTCTAAGCACTGTATATACATGTCAAAACATCAACTACTAGTGCGAGTAAACCTCTAGCACTAGGTCATGCATATTTCTCATTTAAATCAAGTATGAGCAAATCGCTCAAGTACTATGTCATGTATAAATCATGAAGAATCGAGTACGAGAAACGCTCCAGCACTCTATCATGCACAAATCACATAAACTGAGTACGAGCAATGCTCCAGTACTCTATCATGCATGTCAAATAAATGTAGTGCGAGTCTCACTCTAGCACTAATGTATGTGAAAAACATCTGAAATCAAGTGTGAGCTGTGCTCCAGCACGATTGTTTTCACATAGTTCAGTAGATGGCTCTTTAAAAATAGGGATATTTCAAAACATGAAAATCAGTATTATAAAGTGTGCTTAGTCTACATCAACCTTAAAACATTAGCTCATTTACGTACTCTTCTACTACATAGTAGTAAAAACACTCAAAAACATTGTTTCCATGCTTTTTACAACTTTTTCCAAAAGTTGACTTTTTGCCTAACTAGGGGCAAAATTGTAATTTATCCATAGAGGGTCCCTATAAATATTATTGATTTTCTCTGACCCTCAGACAATTTCAGTGAATGTAAAAGCAGACAAAAATACACACAAATATCTCTAACTACTTGCAAAAGTTCCTTACCTCAGATCACGTCGTGTGACCTCACTTCCTCTGTGCTGCTCAAATCTCTCAGTCCGGTCAACTCTCAATACAATTCCAGAGCTGCATATAACCATTCACTGGGTTAATTATACTTTTCCTACTGCATTACACATTTAATAAAGTTAATATCTCTTAATGGGCTCGTTTACAGTTATTGGGCCTTAAACACTTTAATTGGGCCTAACTTTGTCTTAAGCCCGTTTTCCACTTATTAATTCCCTTCATCATGGTCTATTGGCTCATTCGGCCTATCAATACCCATTGGGCTTTGTTCCAAACTCTTTGGATAGCCCATATATTATTTACGACAGTAAATTCAAAAATTCGAATATAATTTATTTTATGCAGAAATTAATCCGAAATCCGCAAACTAAATTCCAATTGCTCAAAAATCATACTATTGTAGTAAATGAGCTTTACTTACCCAAAATTATGCGATGGTACGTAAATTGGAGTTCGATCGGCTCACGTTCGAAATTTATCGTCGAACTGCACAATTTGTATATTAAATTCCGGGTAAATTTTTGATCAAATACAATTTAAATTAACTTTTTTGAAAATCAATTCGGTCAATTTGACCGCATGTCGACTTACCCGTAATCTGAGGTATTCCCAGGGATTTCGCTCCTTTTTTCCCTTTTTCCTTTTTCTTTTTTTTTTTCTTTTTCCTTTTTCTTTTCTTTTTTTTCTTTTCTTTTTCTTTTTCCTTCCCCTTCGGGCTACGGTGACATTTTGGGGCCCTCACCGTAGTCGGAGTTCCCAGTCGTTTCACCGGCCACTACCAGTAACAGCAGAACCGGATCGTCCTCCCGATCACACCGGTGCCCTCCGATCACACCCAGCTACCGTGGATCACCGAAATCGAGCCCGATTTCCTCTCGATTTTCCTTTCATCGATTCACCAGAATCAGGCGTCGGTGGCATGCGTTGTCGGTGCCGATGGGTTCACGCGATTGTCCTCTTCCTTCTCCGGCCCTTATCTAGCCTCGTCGATCGTCGGTGGTCGTCGGCTGCTCGGGTCTTCCTCAGGTTTTTCGATTTCCATTTTCCTTTTCGATTTTCTCTCTCTTCGCTTTTTTAGTTTCTGATTTCTTTTTTTATATAAATTTATTATATTTTATTTAAATCAAATAAAATATAATAAAAATCTTAAAATATCTCCAAAAATTCATATTTTCTTTATTTAATTAATAAATGAATTTATCTGTCTTATTTTATCTTTCCAGTATATTTTTCCAATATTTTCGGGATAGTTTTTCGAGGTGAAAATTCTGATTAATTCCAATAAATTCATATCTTGATCAATTGGACTCGAATTTCAATATTTTCCTCGTTATTGATCAAGATTTCATAAATCCATATCTTTAAAAGAAATTTTCTTATCGAATTTATACCGAATTTTAATTTTTTGACCGTTTTACCCCTGCACTTGTTCGAAACCAATTTAACCCGACTTTCCTTCATAAACCCACTATCTTTTCTTATTTTAACTTCTTATTTTCAGTCAACTTTATTTCGATCCCTTTTTAGCATGGCCTATGGCCATCTCGGCCCTTATTTGGCTTTGATGTAGCTTACATGCATTTTATTTTTTAATTGTCAATTGCATGATAGTAAATACTCTTCTTATGATTCAACTATGAAAATAAAGTGTTCATACACATAGGAATCATAAGGAACAAGCTACATACATAAATCGAAAACACGGGTCTGACACCTTGCAACAAGTTAATCTTATAGAAGCTATGGTAGCCACACCTAGACTATTATGGATCCTTCTTGGTACTCAGATTTTAGGGTAACTAATCATGTGACCAACGCAATGAAGAACCTTAAACTTGAATCTGACTATCATGGCATTACAAGTTAATCTTATAGGTCATTCTCTTATTCAAACTCAATCCAAGTCATCACATTTAAATAACATTCTTCATGTTCCTCAAATTACCAAAAATTTACTGTTTGTGTCAAAATTTTGTAAAGACAACAAGGTTTTTTTTTTTTTTTAATTTCATGCTGATTTGTGTTTTTTAAGGGATCTCATTACCAAGGAAGTTCTTCTAATGGGTGTTCTTGATGAAACAGTTGTACAAATTCAATCTAGCCATTGATAAGTCTACTAGAGTAGCCTTCCAAAGTCAAAAAGTAGCACTAGTTTCCCAGATTTCTACTTCTTCAAAGTCTATACATACTTCTCCAAAATCTGTAAATGATTCTGTTTCATCGTTAGAGAATTTTGTACTATGGCATAGGCGCCTAAGACATCCACATTCCAATATAGTTTCCAAAGTTTTTTCATCTTGTAATGTTTCTCATAAAATCAATAAAATGTTCATTTGTTTTCATTGTCAACAAGCTAAAAGCCATAAGCTTCTTTTTTTAGTATCAACAACATTTTAAAATTGTCTTCTTTCACTCATAGAGGCTGACATTTAGGGTCCTTCACTCCATTTATCTGGTAATGGATTCAAATATTATATATCTTTCATAGATGTCTTTTCCAAGTATACTTGGATTTATTTCTTGAAGTGCAAAAGTGAAGCTCTATCTTCATTCATACATTTTAAGAAACAAGTGGAAAAATAATTCTCTACTTATATAAAAGTGTTAAAAATTGATTAGAGAGGTAAGTTTAAGAGCATTACATCCTTCTTAAATTTTGAAAGTATTATTTTTAGGCATTTATGTCTTCACACCTCTCAACAAAATGGAATCATAGAGAGAACACATTGTAGAAACGGGGTTAACTTTGTTGTCTCAAGCCTCATTTCCTTTTCAATTTTGGTCAGAAGCATTCTCTGCTGTAATATTTCTTATAAATAGGCTACCAAGTACTATTCTTCAATCAAATTCACCCTTCGAAGTTCTTCATAAGGTACGACCAAATTACCCCTTTCTGATAACCTTTGGTTATTTATATTTTCCTTATCTTAGGCCTTATAATAATCATAAGATAGATTTAAGGTCTTCACTATGTGGTTTTTTAGGTTACAGTACAAATCACAACGGTTATATATGTTTAAACAAGAATGGTGTCACACCCCACTTCCGGGTGTCCTTTATCCATACTTACGCTACTACGGTTGGGCTGTGAGGCAATGCAATTACTAAAGTTCCATTAATTTATAGCGAAAATATTTAAAATTTAATTCACACTCCCAGGTGTGTAAATATACAAAATTAATTGTATAGTAATATCTTTACATAACATCCCCATAGAACTGTTACATTTATAAGGTATAACTGTGCGATACAAGATAATAGATACAAAATATTCTTGTGTATACAAATCTTATACCTTTACAATTGGTGGGAGCTGTCCAACACAAAAAGAGATCCAGAGACCACCGCTCTCCTACTTCTCTATATCTGGAGGGGAAAAATAGTGGGATGAGTAAACCACAGCTTAGTAAGGAAATGAATGCTAGTAGGTAGATATCGTACTACCTACATAGCCCATGCATGTATAAAGCAAAACCACGTCTCAATGTACATGGAAATATTTCTAGAATATGCATTTAAACATTTCTTCTCACATAAGCATTTTCATGAAAACAAGTATATGATACTCCCATTTGAAAAACATGTCATAAACGGTTCTATCATAGCACGAGCATTCAAATCGAGAGATTTATCAAATCGTAAACTCTATTTGCTTTTCTCAAATCATTTCTTTTCATCAAACTCTGCTTTTCTAAGTTTCTCATTTTTCTCGTATCTCTGAGACAAGCATGGAATTTTCGGCAATCTAATATCCATGACGTATGGCCATAGTCAGTGATCCCATGCCTCACTGATCAGGTGTGTACAGGGCATCACTTCGCTTGAAGGAGGATGGGTCAGTCCTACCCTCCGGCTCATCTCAATCATCCTCATCTCCTCATATACTCGTGAAATAAGGTACGCCATGTGTCATCTACACGATACTCGTACTCACGTGCACCCAGCACGGTACATAGTATACCAACGAACAACTACACAGTACTAAGTACAATCGTGGACCCAAGTCCATACTCCAACTCCGATGGACTTTTCATCCTGAACCATGTCTCATATACCAGGCGAGCAATCAGCGTGACACATAGTCATCGCAAGGCTCCAGTGCGGTAAAATTTATTGTTAAGGCCCAACCCGTTCTAAGGTCGTCGACTGGTATCCCCTTAGGTCCCAGACCCCCAGGTTTACCTCAACTCAGTAAAAACATGTGCGATCTAACACTCCAGCACATTATCATTATAAAACCATGTACGAGTCACGCTCCAGCACGGTTTATCAAATCATGCAGACGTACACGAGTCAAACTCCAGCATAGTCAAAATCATTAAAACAGGTGTGAGCTAAAGCTACACCATTTCACATCTCAAATCTGATAGGTGACTACTTTCTCTTTTAAAACTCAAAACATGTTTATTTATGCAATATGCCTTTCCATGCTAAAACATGTAAATCTAGCCAACCTATCATTATCATTTCTCAATCACAAATCAATACAAAATTGAAAAAACATTGAAATCATACATATCATGCTATTTCCTTACCCCATCCCATTTCTCAATACATATATATCATAGTACATTTCATGCTTCCATATCATTTCTAAGAATTGTAATATTGTACTAATTCTAGTGATATATCTACGAAATTACTGTAAAGTACGTACGAACATCTCTATAGCTAACACACAGTCCCTTACCTCGAATCGTACGCGTATTTCCTTTGTCACTATACTCCGTTCGCGATCCGGGTTAGCCGTGTTCCACGTTTTTCCAATCTACACACATAACCATTAAGCCATTTTTTTTCTTTCTCCCAAATATCCTCATTGTCACTTCTTCTCCCATTTATAGCTTTCAAGCCTTTAAATCATATTTCACTTTTCCATTTGTATCACTTATCTCATTAAACTATTTCTTAAGCTTTCCATAGATTTCCCTCTTCTTAAATTTCTCTTAAGTTTTCCACCATTTCTCATTGATCTTCTCTCCATAAGTCCCTTTCAATATTACTCACTCAACACTACACTCATCATTTTTAATAATATTTCACATCTCATTCAACCCATAAATATCTAGAAACCATATTTAGAAGCTTGAAGGTTGAAGAGCTTACCCTCTTACTTAGTCAAACTTGTGGTAGCCACAACTTCTTCTCTTGACCACACCAATGTGTGATTTTTTTGTATGTTTTTCTCCTTGCTCCAAGGAATAACTTTCCCTTCTTGAGCTTTTTTCAAAACTGTCCAGAATGTGGTGATTTCTAGAGTAAGAAAGCTTGGGTCTTGAGAGAAAATGCCAAGTGAGGTTTGGTGGGGGAAGAGTTCTGAGTTTTCATCTCAATCCCATGCTCTTTTTATAGATGCAGGCTTATGAGATCGATCTGGTCCTTGTAGAAATCGATCCCTGCATGTTTGGTAGTCCTTTTCACCTAACGTAACCACTACCAGATCGATTTTCTCCCTTGATGAGATCGATCTATCGAAGGGCAATTTTCCTCTTAGAGATCGATCTGCCTCTTGTAGGAGATCGATCTGTTCTTTACAGAACCCTTAAAGAGATCGATCTGTCTAGTCTTGAGATCGATCTGTCTCAAACAAAGAGTTAAGGAGATCAATCTGTTTGCCTTAAAATCGATCTTCTCATTACAGAATGCTTAGCAAATCGATCTAACTCCATTGAAGATCGATCTGTCCTGCTCCATAGCTCAAAATAAGTTCATTTTGGCACTTCCAGATTGATCTCTCATCCCATGAGATAGATCTAACCTTTATATTTTCCATATTTTTTGTAATTTTTCTACAGTAACTTCACTCAAAACATCTTAAATTTGTTGCCATGGTCATTTTCTCATTCAATCATCTTTGAGACTTAAAAATGGCATCCTTTCCTACTTCATACACTTTAAAACTTGTGTAGAGTCTTTGTATAGTCAAAGGTACATAATAAAACTAAATAGGAGTGCATAATTCATGCAAATCTTCATTCCATTTACTACACTACTTATTTCCCATTCCACTCACATTTATCACATGTTTAAATCCATTTCTTCATATTCATGCTTAATTCAACTTGTACGTACATCACAACTCTTATTACAAGTGTGTACATTCAACTTATGGACTTTGCATTACATATGCTTTACATTACTAGTACATTACAATACTTCATGAATTCATTTACATATGTACAAGGCTAAACCTATACGGGGTCTCATAAATGGACAGACTTATATATCTAGACATGTTTCTTATGAGACTCAGTTTCCTTATATTAGTCTTTTCTCTAAACCACCTAGTACTCAAACATATTCTAATTTCTTATTCTTTTCTTCTCCTTCTTGTGTTGTTAATAACTCTGTTCAATCATCACAAGTCTCTTCTGATTCACCATATATACACTCCGATCAAACACTATCAAATCATTCTCCTAGTGTTTCAATACAGTTAAGTCCTTTCTCAAATAATCCTTTTGCTTCTACAAATAATTAGTCTTAATCTGAAACACCTATGCATTCCCAGCCTCCACAAAGTCATGACCAGCCTTCTATATTAGGATCATATCCTCACTTTATAAGTAAACAGTATCTTATGTAAACCAGGTCCAAGAATGGCATCTTCAAACCAAAGGTCTACAATGCAGTGATGACTGATCTGGATACACATGAACCACTTACTGTTGCATAAGAATTCCAACATAAGCAGTAGACTGAGGTTGTAAATGCATAATATAATGCATTAATGAAATATAAAACTTAGACCTTAGTCTTTTGCCCTTCAGACAGGTCAATAGTTGGCTGTAAATGGGTGTTTAAGTTGAAGAAAAACTCAGATAGGACAATAGCAAGGTATAAAGCTCGATCAATTGCCAAAGATTACCTTCAGCAAGCTAGTATAGACTTTGGAGAAACATTTAATCCAGTTGTGAAACCAGCTACAATAAGGATCATTCTTATACTTGCTTTGTCTAGGAATTAGAGCATTAGACAAGTGGATGTGAATAATGCATTTTTAGATAGTGTTTTACATGACGAAGTTTATACGAAGCAGCCACCTAGTTTTTAGGTTCATGACACAAATTAAAAATTGGTTTATAAACTATATAAAGCACTCTATGGACTCAAATAGGCCATAAGAGCATGGTATTACAAACTTCAAGCTTTTCTTCATCATCAAGGCTTTATGTCATCCAAATCAGATCAGTTTCTTTTTACGAAGTAATCACCTTCTACAAGTTTATTTCTTTTGGTCTATGTTGATGATATTATAATCACGGGTAGCTTTTCTAATCATGTTGATAATCTAATTCATAGCTTGAATGCATTTTTACTTAAAGACCTTGGTGATTTACATTTTTTCCTTAGAATTGAGTGCTCAAAGTACCTGCTGGTCTTCTACTTATTCAATTTAAGTATATTACAGATCTATTGGCTAAATTTCACATGTCAGGTGCCAAGCCTCTACCTACTCTCATGGTCAGCTCACTTAAACTATCAGTAAATGGAGGATCTCCTCTTGAAGATGCACAGCACTATAGGAGTGTTGTAAGAGCATTACAATATGTTATTATAACAAGACCAAAAATTGCTTATTTTGCCACAAAGGTATCTCAATTCATGCACAAACCATGTGATACACATTAGATAGCAATTAAAAGAATCCTTAGATATCTTTGTCAAACCTTGAATCATAATATTGTTTTGAAGCCATCACCAGTTCTTAATCTAACAGGGTATACAGATGAGGTTTAGGCCTCAGACCTTGATGATAGATGGTCAATATCATATTACTGTGTATTTGTGAAGTCAAATATCATATTTTGGAGCTCGTAGAAGCAACACACAGTGTCTTGAATGAGTATAGAAGCAGAATCCAAAAGTTTAGCTAATCTTACTGCCAAAATCACTTAGATTCAATCATTTCACTTGGATTCAATCATTGTTGTCAAAGATGGGTATCACATTGCCTACTAGACCACATTTATGATGTGATACCACATTTATGGTATGATAATCTATCTATTGTAGCTTTATTTGCTAACCTAGTTCTTGCTAACCTAAGCATGCAAAAGCAAAGCATATGGAGTTAACATGTTATTTATGAGAGAGAAAGTGTTGAAGAAATTAATTACATTAAGCATGTTCTTTATGAGAGAGAAAGTGTTGAAGAAATTGATTACAGTGAAGCACATCCTTGAATAGAAAGGAGTTTAGTTTGTAGGAAAATGATAACAGAAGCTTATCTTAGCTTATGTTATTATCAGTTGTGTTAGTTATGCTAATTAACAAAATTGTTAGTTAACTTCTAATTAATTTATAGTTAATTTTTTAGTTAATCTTATAATATAAATAAGAATTCCTAAACAGACTAATTATTCAAGCTTTCAATTCTAATAAATTTTTTCAGTTCTAATAAATGTTTAAGATTTTCTATTCCTTCTTCCTTCTTCTGTATCTAATATTTCTTTCTTTATTTTTTGCTTATATGAAAAATCATTTGGTGTTTTCATTCTTTACAAAGTCGATTTGGATATCTAATTCAATCAAAGCCACTGAGTACAGTGGTCTGAATAATTAATTCGATACCATGTGTTAAATCAATTTCAAAACTTCACCTTTCAATTTAGTGGTATGTAAATACCGTAAAATTTTTTGTACTTAATTAGACAATAAAATTAAATGAAAATATGTTATAAGAATATATATATATATATTTGTTAAATTTAAAATGTATTTAAAAATAATAAATATATTTTTTTTGTTATTTTGAAAATGTAATTTAAAATATATATAATAAAAATATATAAGTAATAAAATAAAAAAAATAAATAAAAAAGGGTGTCGCACGATTCTATTTCGCGCGACACAAAGGGAACAGGGAAGGGAATCGTGTAAGACCCGATTTTAGTTAAAACATGAAATGAGTATGTTCGTGAAAGAAAGGATTGAAATAAAATTTTTGAACACGTTGAAGGGCAAAATGGTCAAAAGATCAAAATTCGGTATTAATCGGGACAAGAAAATTTAATTAAAAATATGAGATTGAGAAATCTTGATCAATAACAAAGAAATAATTAAATTTTGGGTTAAATTGATCAATATATGAATTTATTGGAATAAACTGAAATTTTTACTTCGAAAAATAATTTCGAAAATAATCGAAAAATATACCGAAAAGATGAAATAATAACGAGAAATTCATTTATTGATTAAATGAATTAAATATAATTTTTTTTGATATTTTTGGATATTTTTAGATTTTTAATAATAAAATAAGGATTAAAATAATAATAAAATTAAATAATAAATTAAATTAAATTAATTTTAAAAAAATGAATTGCAGACTTGCGATTCTGAAAAGGAAAAACGGAAACGAGGGCAGACCGAGGTCGTCGGTCTCCATCACCGACGACCTTCAGTGACCAGGAAGCCGGATGAGAAGGGCAGCCGAGCTCGCCGGCACCGATAGCTAAGGGAAAAATGGTGACCGGCGAGAGGAACGGAGAGAAACGGAGAAACTGATAGGGGTAAGAGAAATTTTCGACGAACGACACCGATCTAGCCCCAACCGACCATAGCCGAGGGTTCCCCAGGTGTAGGCGATGAGATCGGTGGTGGCCACGGTCGACGAAACTGATGGACAGCGCCGGAAACGGCATAAAAGAGAAAAGGTACCAACGCCGAAGGATAAGAGGCCGGACCGGCCACTTTCCAGCCACCTCGGGGGAAACCGAGACCAGATCCGTGCATAGGATGACCCCGCGAAGCTGCTGGCGGCGAAAACCGGCAGAGAATCGGTCGGCTAGGCCTTGAACCGATCGAGCCAGACTGAACCTGTGAGATCCACAATTTTTGTATGATATTCCTTATGATTTCCATATTGTATGACATTAGTATATGTTAATGGATTCATAAGATGGTTGATTCGGATTAGATAAATGTGGATGAAACGAGATAAATGTACGTAAAATCGAATATGGATAAATTGGGAAAATAAAGAAGCAACAAGTTGTCTAAGGAATTAAATCGAGTTGACTGAAAATAGGGAAGAGATTGTGGATTGATGAAAGAAAGTCGATTCAATTTGGTCCCGGACACGTACAAGGATAAAATGGTCAAAATACCAAAATTCGGTATGAAATCGATAAGTAAGTTTCGTTAAAAATATGGAATTTGTGAAATCTGGATCAATATCGAGGAAAATAATTAAATTCGAGGCCGATTGATCTAGATATTAATTTATTGAAATTTATGGGAATTAATTTGGAATTAATCGGGATTTTTAATTCGATAAATTATCCCGAAAAGAATCGAAAAATATACCGAGAAAGACGAAAATACACTGATAAATTCATTTATTGATTAAATGAATTTAATAATATTTTTTAAAGATTATTTAAGAGATATTTGGATTATTTTAATATATTTTAATGTATTAAAATAATAATAAATCAATTAATAAATAAATTAATAATAATAATAATAAAAAAAATCAGAACTCTGATTTCGGGGAGAGAGAAACCCGAAACGCACCCAACTGAAACCCGTCTGAACCCGTGACATCCGACGAGCCACCGACGGCCGTTGAGCCCAGGCGAAGGTCGAAAAAGGTAGAACGACGTCCAGCGGTTCCAACGGTATCAGCAACGCGCGCCGACGGCAGCTATTTCCGGCGAATCGAGGGCCGAAAGTCCCGGGGAGAAAACGCGTCGGTCCCGACGAACGGCGGCACCCCAGCGCCGATTCAGCCTAGCCGAGCCTTCCCCTGGCCGAGACGGTTCTGTTGAACCCACTGGCTGCCGGCGAGACGGTCGAAAACGTCGGCGACGGCAAACGGGCCAAAACGGCACCGTAGCCGAGAATGAAGGAAATGGAGAAAAGAAAAAGAAAAAGAAAAAGAAAAAGAAAGAAAAAAAAGAGGAAAAAAAGGAAGAAAGTGTACCCGGGGACGACTCGAAAAATAAGGGTAAGTGACTGAGGGTCGAGATTGACCTGCGGATAAATCCCGGGAATTCAATTTAATATTTTATTGATGAAAAATGACCCAGATTTAAATAATTGTGCAGTGTCACTACAAAGCCCGAACGAGAGCCGATTTAGCTCCGATTTTCGTACCCGCCACCATATTGGGTAAGTACATTTTAATTACGATAATATGAGTCCTTTAATGCAGAGTTTCGATTATTTTACGGATTTACGGATTAATTATGCATAAAAAGGAAATTTATTTGAAATTTCAAAGTAATTATCGTAAATAGTATCCTGGCTATCCACTGAGTTTGGAACGAAGCCCGATGATTATTGATAAATCAAATGAGCCCAGTAAACCCGAAGAAGGGATTTAAAAGTGGAAACGGGCTGAAAAAGGGGTTCGAGGCCCATTAAAGTGCAATCGGGCCCAATAGAGTAAAACGAGCCCAGAGCTTTAGATTTGATCAGTAAGAGTGAAATACTGATCTGTATATTGAAGTGAACCCATATGTGGTTATATGCAGCTCCGTAGACGAGCGAATTGGACTGAGAAACCTGGTACGACCGAGTCGGGATAAGCTCGTGCGTGATTCCAGGTAAGGGAATTTTATGAACACTTAGAGGTAGCTGTACGTAATTTTGAGGGGATTTACATTACGTTAAATTCAATAGGCTACCTGAAAACAAAATAATAATTTTTGTGGAAAAATATGGAAATAGTGGAAAATGACTATTTTGCCCCCAGTTAGGAAAATTTCAAAAAAAGGGTAGTAAGGCTATGAAATTGCATGAATTTCATGATTTTAATGTTTTCATGAGGATATTGCTTTAATTCAAGCAATTTATGGATAGGTTGGCTATTATTTACATGTTTTAAGTGAAAAGGGCACATGTTTGGTGCCAATTGATATTTATTTAACATGTTTTGATAAATTGAGCCACCTATCAATGTTATATGAGTTGGAATCGTGCTTGAGCACTGCTCGCACTGGATTTTATATTTTAACTCATACTCAGAGTGCTGGAGCCTTGCTCGCACTATTTTACAGATTTGTTTTATATGACTACCGTACTGGAGTTTTTCTCGTATGAGGTTTTCACTGAGTTTTAATACCTATCCGTACTGGAGCAATGCTCGTACGTGGATTTGAATTGAATTTATAGTCAGTTTAAGTCGTACTGGAGCGCTACTCGTACGCAGATTTTTATTGATTTTTATGAAACCGTGCTAGAGCTTCGCTCGCACGAGGTTTTCAGATATCATGAATATGCATGGAGCCGTGCTGGAGCTTCGCTCGCACAGGAATTTATATGACATGCATATAGCCGTGTTGGAGCCTCCTGTTGACTGTGTGTCACAGTGAGATGATATGCTCACACGTGCAGATTGAGACATACTAGACATGGGTGGATAAGACCTATTACAGGCACCCCTGATTGAGCTTGGGTTCACGGAGTACGATGTACCGTGTATATCACGCGGAGTACGTTGTACCATGGGGATTGTTGGAGTGGAGTGGCATTAGCCACGAGACAGCAAGTCTTGCCCTCGTAATCCTGATATTATGCTGTTCTGGCGGGTAGGATGACCCACCTCCCGTTTCAGGTGTGATACCCCGCACACTAGGATCCGTGTGCCAGGGATCACGAGGTTATGGCCATAGTCCTGGATATTACCGATATAGTCGTTGACATGTCTCACATGATATAACTATTGGTCTTGATAGACCAGGGTAGACCCGAGGGAGGGGTCAGACCCCGATTTTCTTATGATTTCAATTGAGATTTGATTATTCCCATGGAGGGATTTTATGAGACTTTCATTGATTTGTAACCCTGTGAGAAGGGTGATTTTATAACGGAGATTTGAAAATAAAGAATTTTGTTGAAACGGATTTGGTTTGTGAGTGTATCATATTTTGACCCAGATGGGGTATTTTAAAACGTGTTGTTTCATTGAGCATGAGATGTTTTCACATGAGACTTATTCCATGTTTTTAATATGCCGATTTCCTGTTTTAGAACAGATGATATATATATATATATATATATATATATATGGCATATCATTGTTTTTACCTCATGCTCACATATATCCTGATTTTCTTATCAGCATGTAGATAGTATAGCTATCTACTCGTTTGTATTATTGCCTTACTGAGCATGTGGAGCTCACCCTTTCATTTTCCACCCACTTTCAGTGTTTCCACCATAGAGATAGCGGGTGTAGATAGTAGACGGCATAGCTGATATCTTTGTTTCGCATCGACTGTCAGGTATACACCACGTACAGAATTTTGTATTAGTATGCTTACAGCACAGTATTGTATATGAAAGAATATTTGGGGATGTAAATATAGAATCATGTGAAGTATAAACATATCGACCACTCTATTATATAATTAATGATATCAGTATGTGTGTTTACGTGTGATATTTCTTAATAGTTTGAATGGTATATCGATATTGATTCACAGCCCGACCTGTTTAGAGGAATATGTCACAAAGAGGTAAGAAAGATTTTCCAAAAGTGAAAAATTTGTACTGATTTTGGTAGTATTGGGTCGTGACAGAACCGGCTGAACCGGACCTGTCACGACCCAAACTACCCAAAAATCAGAGTTAATTTTTTCACGTTTTGTTATTTTCTTTCATTGCTTACTTATCCTCTGATCGTGACCACACTCCACTAACAAATTGGGCTGTGCGTCAATGCCAGTCCCACCATACATTTACCATATAACTTAATTCTTTCTCAGTCATTTATAAAATGTCTACAATTTTTATACATCCCCTAGAGACACTTACAAACATGTTACTGTGCTATGCTTATTTAGATACAATTTGTACAAGTGTATATACCTTGAATGATGGGCAGCAGCGGATATCCGGAATGCAGTACTGAGTCGTCTCAACGTCTACTGGAGATTATCTGTGAGAGAAAATGAAAGGGGTGAGCACATCAAGCTCAGTAAGGCAATCCTACGAACAAGTAGGTAACCATACTACCTACATGAACGTAGTGCCATGCATAAACCACCCTTTCTCCACACATTTTAAAACAAATGATATGAGTTATGATGTTATGTAAAACACTTTTGCACGGAAAATTCAACATGCAATTATATTCAAAATCGTATCTTTCTCGTTTAAAATTTCACAGTAAAGTCAGGACTCGACCCCTCCTTCGGGTGATCCTGACTCACACAAAATCATGAAAATCCGTTTACATCACATATGGGTTTTAAAAAGCATGGAAATAACCATCATGCACATTTAATTTAAAACCCAGTTTGATCTCATCAAAATCGTCGACATGCGAGACTAGGAAACATCTGTATATCGACAATAACCAGGACTACGGCCATGTGCGTCCTTGTGAGTCCCTCTAGCTACACGGATCCTAGTGTGCGAGGTCTCACCCTGATCGGGAACCGCCCGGGAGGTAGGTCAATCCAACCCGTCAGTCTTATCCGATCCCATGCATCCAAAGATGCCATATCTGAAGATACCCCGTATCACAAAGATACCGTATCCGAAGATACCCCGTATCACAAAGATACCACACGGTACATCGTACTCCATGCTACTTGCACGGTACATCGTACTCCATGGACCCATACCGCTCTAGGTACTCCAGCCCAAATGGCCTGCTTCCCACAGAGAGGTTTTGTTTCTTATATCATATCTCAATACTCATGCCATGTCTCAAAACGCACGTGCGAGCCTATTTAATCGGTGACACACAGTCTACCCGATACTCCAAGCACGGCTCATCGCATGTTCTCATAAAAATCAGTGCGAGCGATGCTCAACACTCTCATCAAATCAAGTAAAACTGGCAGAGCCCGCTGTACATCCCCACAAGGCCGCCAACCTCATCCCTCACTCTCACCCCACTTAAGAGGTCTTTTGAGCCTGTTGGGCCTTTTGGCTGACTCCAAGGGCAGACAGCGCTACTCCCCAAATCCAGTAAAACTAGTGCGAGTTAGGCTCTAGCACTCTATACATAAATCACATGAAAATCTTATAAAATTTGGCGCGAGTTAAACTCCAGCACCCTGTCACGAAAATCATGTAAAATCTGGTGCGAGTTAGACTCTAGCACCGTGTCACGAACAAGCATGTGAAATCTGGTGCGAGTTATACTCTAGCACCTATGCATGTAAAACTCTAGTGCGATCTCTCGCTCCAGGACTAATGCATGCATCACACAAATCAAACATCGTGCGAGCTGAGCTCTAGCACGTCATATGTCAATAAAACACGTAGGCGGCTCTGTTTTCTCAAAACAGTTTTCAAAACAATTATATCGTTGAAAGTATGCAATGCTGTGCATTTTCTTTCAAGGTTAGCTAGCCTACTCATGCATGCATTAAAATGTCTCCAGAACGAGCAGAAACCTCTTGTTCTTGCTCCTCCCAATTTTCCTAAATTCGTAAATTTTTACCCTTAACAAGGGTATTTTTGTAATTTGCCCATTCGGGGCAGAAAAATTATTATTTGACCTCTAGACCCTTCAGATAATTTTTTAAGGACTGCAAATGAACTTAAAATTTCGTATAGTTTACCTCTAGCAGTCCGCAGAATTCCCTTACCTTATTTTCCTGTCGAGTCTGACCTTTCCACTGATGTCACGTCGCGCAGTCCGATCTGCTCTCAATCCAATGCCCGAAACTGCGTATCAATATTCCTCAGGTCAGATAACATACAATTTAATTGTATTTCCTATTTTCTGGGCTTAATTTAAATCATTGGGCCCGTTTACCCCTATTGGGCCCGATTGCACCTTAATGGGCCTTAATCGGCCTTAAGCCCGTTTTCCACTTAATTTTCGCTTTATTGAGGCCTATTGGGCTCACTGGGCCCACCATCAATTTATTGGGTCTCGTTCTAACTCTCAAATAGCTAAATTTATTATTTACGACAATTTATCTAAATTTTCATAATTTAATTCAATTTATGCGGAATTTAAATCCAAAACATGTATAACGATGTAAATTGTCGTAAATAAGGATCACTTACCCGAGATTCCATGCTAGTACGTAAATTGAGGCTGTCTCGAGCTCTCTTTGGATGCCAATCGTCGAGCTACACAATTTCATAATTTTTCGAGTAAATTTCCAGTGAAAATTAATTAAATAAAATATTCCAAAATTTAAATCGGTCAATTTGACTGCTTATCGACTTACCCGAAGCTCGATTGCATCACTGGAATTTTTCCCAATTTTTTCTCTTTTTCTTTTGCCCTTTTTCTTCCTTTTTTCCTCTCTTTTTGGCTGAACCGGTTCAGTCCGGTTTAGACCGGTTCGGACCCACCGGTTCACCCCGGTTCACTCCGGTTCGGCCTGTTCACCGTCGGTTCAAGGCCTTGCCGGCCGGTTCTCCGTCGGCTTCCACCGCCAGTGGCTCCGCAAGGTCGTCCGCAGCATGACTCTACCCTCGGTTTCGGTCGGGGTCACCGGAAGGTCATCGGTTTGGCCTCTTCTCCTCAGCGTCGGAAACCCATTTCTTCCCTTGGCCGTCGCCGACGATTCCCGCCATTTCGTTGGCTGCTACTGGTGCAGAAAGAACCGCCGTCGCCTAGGCTTTCAGAATCTGGCCTCGGTTTCGCCCGAATCGCCGCTGTTCGCCGCCGGTGGCCATTTCTTTCCCGCGGCCTTCTCCTCCGTTTTTCGGTGTTCTCCGGCGTCCTTGGCGCGCGTCACCGGTGGCAGACGATTCGCCTGGCGTCGGGCTTCCTTCGCCAGCCCTCGTCTGGGCTCAACGGCCGCCGATGGCTCGTCGGACTCCTCGGTCGGCTGCTTCGTTTTCGTTTCTGCTTCTCTTTCTCTCTCCCCGACAATTCTGATTCCTTTTTCTTTTTTTTTCATTTATTTTATTAATTATTTTTATTATTATTATTTATTTTAATTATTACACTATTCATTAAAATACTCTATAAAAATCCAAAATATCCCTTAAAATATCCTTAAAATTATTATTTAATTCTAAATTAATTAATTTAATTTTATTTAATTTATTTATTATATTTTAACCCTTTTTCGGGTATAATTCCTTCGTATTTTCGGGATATTGTCCCGAATGACTTTTCGGTATATTTTTCGATTATTTTCGTGATTATTTTTTCGAACTAAAAATCCCGATTAATTCCCATAAATTCATATCTTGATCAATTTAACCCGAAATAAATTTATTTCACCTTTATTGACCAAGATTCCTCAATCCATTATTTTTAATAAATTCTTCTCATCGAATTTATACCGACTTTCGATCTTTTGACCATTTTGCCCTTACACGTGTTCGGGATTAATTTAACCCGACTTCCCTTTACAAATACTCATTTATTTCGTATTTTAAATAAATTCGGGTCTTACAGGACCGGTCTGAATCGGGTTGAACCAGACCGAATCGGTTCAGCCAAGAAAGAGAGGAAAAAAGGAGAAAAAGAGAAAAAGGAAAAAGGGAAAGAATTTTCGGGGATACATCGAACTTCAGGTAAGTCGATACGAGGTCAAAAGTGACCGATTTGATTTTCGAGAAATTTATTTAAATTATATTTAATCAGAAATTAACCCGAAATTAAATATAAAATTGTGCAGTTCGACGATAGATCGTGTACGTGAGCCCGAACGAGAGCCGATTGAGCTTCGATTTTCATACCCCACATAGCATTGGGTAAGTCCATTTTAATTTCGACAATTAGAGTCCTCAATGCAGAGTTAAGATTATTTTACGGATTAATTCTGTATAAAAAGGAATAATATTCAGAATTTTACAGTAATTATCGTAAATAGTATATGGGTTATCCAAAGAGTTTGGAACGAAACCCAATGGATATTGAGAGCTCAATAGACCCGAAGAAGGGATTTAATAAGTAGAAACGGGCTGGAAATGGGTCGAGGTCCATTAAGGTGCGATCGTGCCCAATAAGAGTAAATTGACCCAATTAGTTAAATCGACTGTAGTAAACGCGATAATTATATTTATTGGGTTAAATTGACATGGTAAATAATTATCTGCAGCTCCAGAGTACATATTGGGAGCTAAACGGATCGGGTGATCGGTAGAATTGGAAAAGTCAGACTGTACAGAGAATCGAGGTAAGGGAATTTTGTAGGTGCATAGGGATATCTATACGTATTTTTGAGGGGATTTACAGGGCCTAGAATTTCTTAAAGTATCTAGAAACGAAATAATAATTTTTGTGAAAATCGGGGCATGGTTGAATAAAGAAAAAGACGATATTGCCCCTGGGAGTAAAATTTACAAAAAGGGTAGTAAGGTAAATAAATTGCATGATTATCATGTTTTAATGTTTTATATGAATGTATTGCTTTGATTTAAGCAAATATGCACATAGGTTGGCTGTTGATTTCATGAATTATACGAAAGGGTACCAGTTTGTACCGGTTACGATTTTAAAGAGGTTTTATCAAGATTGAGCCACCTATCATTTTTACACGAGTAAAAAGAGTGCTAGAGTCTTACTCGCACTAAATTTTACTGATTTATTACTCATTAAAAGCCGTACTGGAGCATTGCTCGTACGAGAAATTTGTGTGTGTACAAAAATCGTGCTGGAGCTTCGCTCACACGAGATTTTAGATATCATGATATGCATAGCGTCGTGCTGGAGCTTCGCTCACACTAGACGTGAGTTGACATGCATATAGTCGTGCGGAAGCCTCCTGTAGACTGTGTGTCGTAGAGAGTTGATATGCTCGCACGTATACTTTGAGACATGGGTTGGTTATCAACATAGTATTGGGGTGGATAAGACCTACGGCAGGCACCTCCAGACTATGATATGGGTCCACGGAGTACGTTGTACTGTGTATGTTACACGGAGTACGCTGTACGGTGCAGTCATGATGACTCGATGATGTTACTTGATATTCTAGCGGGTAGGATTTGACCCCACCTCCCGTTACAGTTGTGATGACCTGCACACCGGGATCCGTGTAACCTGGGATCACAGGGACATAATATGGCCATGATGTGGTTGTTTTATGATGAAACAAATAAGTTTTAACGTGATGAGTTTATGATGAAACAAATAAGTTTTAACGTGATGAGCATGAGATGTCATACATGATGATTTTTCTATGGTTGTTTTATATGTCGATTTTATGATTTCTCTTATATGATATATATACATGTGGCATCGTTTTAGTCTTACCTCATGCTCCAATTGTAAACGATTTTATATCATGACATTATCAACACGTAGATAGTATAGTTATCTACCTGCTTACATTATTGCCTTACTGAGCTAGTTATGCTCACCCTTTCATTTTCCACCCTACAGGGTATATTCGGTAGAAGAGAGCGACAATAGTCTTGTATTTCGATTATCCACTGCTTCCTATCAAGACCAGGTATACATATTCGTATAATTTTTGTATCTGAACATATAGAGGCACAATACTGTATACGGATTGTAATATTAGGGATGCATTTAGTTAAAATAAATTGATATGTAAATGAAATATGAAAAATAGATGTTAAGGTAAGTAACATGACAAGTGGGACTAACATTGACTCATAGCCCAACTGTTAGTAGTGAAACTGTTCAAGACGGGTAAGGAAATGAAAAAGCGAAAAATTTGTAGGAGTTTTCAGGAAAAATGGGTCTTGACAAATCAGGATTCCCTTTCCTGATTTCCCTCACTGACTGAGAAAGGAGAAGCAGAGGCCATCGGAAAGGAGATAAATGGAGAGGCCGAGAGGGGCGAAGGCCACAGCCTATGCCGACCTTGCCAAAATCTGGTGAGGTAATGATGGCCGGTGCGAGAAATAGAAAAGAGAAGAAGAAAGTGAAACCAAAGAAGGAGGAGAAAAACAGAGGAGAAGAGAGGAAGCAGCGGCTGGAGGGGGAGAACGTGTCTTCGTCAGCCAGAGGGAGGCCGAACGACTGTCGGCGACGTGGGAGAAGTACCAGACTGACATGGAGAAGAGGTAGCAACGCTGCCAAAGAAGGAAATGGTCGAAGCAACCACTTTCCAGCCAAGCTAACCTTGGCCCAGCCAACCATAAGCACTGCGAGGTCCCACGGAGCAGCTAGACGTGGAAGCCGGCGAAGAACCAACCGTCGGAGCCAAAAACAGACGGGTTGAGCTGAACCAGTCCGAACCAGTTCAACTGAAGGGTGTTAAGCTGAACCAACCCAAACCGGTTTAGTAAAAAAAAGAAGAAAAAGAAAAGAAAAATAAAAAGAGAAAAAAAAGGGGAAATGGAAAAGGAAAATTTCGGAGATGCCTCGGTTTGACGGTAGACCGGTAAGTGGTCGAAAATGACTATTTAAATTTTTAGAAAAATTGTTTAAATTTATATCTAAATGAAATTGACTTGATTTGGAAATATGTGTGTGTAGCATGACAATGGGAACGAATGAGAGATCGATACAATCTTGATTTACGTATCATCATGAAATATTTGGGTAAGCGAATCTCACTTGCTACCACTTGTATAAATATACGAGTTAGAAATTAATCACATAATTTTTGGATTAATTTTATATAAATTACGTTATAATCGGAATTGGAAAATTGACTATCGCAAACGATATTATAAACTATTCAAAGAAATTAGAAAAGGTTTAAAATGACATAATGGTGATAGTAAGCCATGTAGTCAACTAAACGTCTGTAATGGGCCCAGCTTGTGTAACAATTGGTCTAAACTCGTTAATCACCTAATGGACGGCCCATAAATTGTAATTGAGCCTAAATAATTAAATAGATTTTAAGGATTGAATAAGGGAGTTGAAACAGGCTTAGGATAGAGGTAGGCCCATTAAGAGACTATAAGGCCCAATAAAAATAATTGGGTCCAAATTTTTTTCTGAAGTGAAATTACACTGCGTACGTATTTATAAGAAATAATAATAAGTGATTTGTGATTAATTAAACCTCCAGAGGATCGAATAGGGAGAAAATCGAACTGAACGAAATCTCAGCATTTGAAAAAGTTAGACTATACAGAGAAATCGAGGTAAGGGGTATAATTTAATTTAGTTCTAATATGAACACTCATTGCATTGATAAAAAGATTTTTATGAAGAAATATTATATTTTGAAATGATTTATGATTGCTTTCATACGTATGGAACGATTTACAAAACATGATTTTGTTTTATGAAATATTCACCAAATACGTTTATGTTTATGAAATGAATTTCCTGAAGCATGAAAATGCATGGAAGTTTTATGATGGTTTGTAATCTCATATTTATGCTTTGGAAGAAACTTTTGACATTTTCAAAAGTATTTAAGAAAAGGGACAACAATTTTTGAGACTGTAGGCTTCATGCATGGCTACTTCTTGTGGTGTTCCGGCTCCACCACTTGAGTGTCGGTACGTAGGGCCCATGTAGCACTTGACCCTACCTGTGTGGTAGATGTCTTGCTACTTGTGGTTAATGATGATGATGTTTTGGTAGTATCTCCTGCCCGTGCAGCACGCATGAATGTTTCCCGCACGGAGAGTGCCCTTGGTGCCCGTGCCCTAGCTAAGTGCTAGAGAAAGTAAGAAAGATAGATACTACCCATGTTTTTAAGAAAGTGTTGTACGACCCTGATCTAGTCTACAGCCCCCTTACCATAGCCATAGGTATGATTGACTCTCTACAGAGAATGACACGTATCGCATGACTTAGTTATAGCCTAGTCTCCACGATGATGATGATGATGATGATGATGATGATGATGATGAATGACTATGTTTTTATGAGATTTTGACGAAATGTTTACGAATAATCATGATTTATGTCGAAATGTTTAAGAATGATTTATGTGTTATGAAACGTTTATGTATGACAAGGATTTTATGAAATTATCCATGAACGATGAAGATTTTATGAAATGGTTTAAGCATGCTATTAGATTTAAAGAACCCATGCTTTATATTTTCCTATGATAACTATGCATGTAACGAAAGTTTTACATATCTTCTAAATATTAGTTTCTGAAAGAAACTTATGATCAGTTTTTCTAAAGCAAAGTTTATTTCATGAATGATTTCTTGCATGCTTTTTCATATCAGGACTACTTTAAATGTATTTTCTTACTGATGTTTTTTTCGAAAGCTCACCCCTTCACCTCTCAGAATGTTTACAGTGAACTACAGTTGATAATTGCTGCGTAGACGACCTAGACTGACGGATACGAGATTCTCCAGACTACCTTTTGTACATGTGTGAGGTATACATTTTTATCTCTTTACAAGACCATTTGTATGCACATACATCTATTGAAAGTAATGTGTCGGGATGTAATCTGTATAAGGATAAATGAAGTGAAATATTTTTAAAGATTGATTTTTTGGAGTAACTAGACGTGTTTGGAATATGTAGAATGATTTGATGATATGACTTGAAAAGCATGTCTGATAGTTGTGGATAGCTAGGGGTGATATTGTGATAATTTGCAGGTGGGTAGGCTTATATATTAGTCGTTATGTTGATGAAATTTCTATCGACCATATAAATCCAAATGTTAAACTTAAATATAATTACGGATAAAATGTAAGAAAATGAATTGACATTGAACAGGAATACAACCTAAGTGAATAAAGGGATAAGTAGAAAATTGAAGTTTTAAAAAAAAAAATTTCCCCCGAATTTTTATAGGTCACGGTTCGTTACATGGTAACTCTGATAGATCATGTAAATGTGTGTCGAAAGATTTTATATTTACAAGGGTGTCTTTTTACTCCGAACACACCCTATCTTTATCAATCATGTAAACAGTGTGACCTTTACTTATACTTTTAGTTCTGTAATTTCATCTTTTCAGTTACAGTGACTTTACTCTATCACTCTCATCTCTTTTCTATCACTCTCTTTACCTTTTCATTTTCTTAGTAACCTCGAAATATACATATCATATCATCACAGTTGCGTCTTGCGCACTGCTTGAGGATCTCAGTACCTCCTACGAGTTTCCCAGATTTCCTCCGTTTTCACATCTCCACTCATTCAGATTACATTTTTTTCCAAAACCATAAATTTAGTTTCATATTCATTCTCGAATTTGTTGCCTTATATATGATTTCAATCATTTCATCTACAATTGCCAATTTATTTAATCTGAAATATGTTGCCGCCTAAGGGCCTTCTGAAATATATCTAATGTAATTCTCTGATGTCGGCTCTTGGATTAATTCAGGAACTTCCCTCCGAGATCGACTTTCCATTTCGATACTGATACTACAAAGGCTACTTTCTTTATAGTAGTGCATTTTGAAAATCCGTGTAGCTTCTCCAATTCTTTAACACAAAAGTTGCAAAAGCAACTTTCTCGGTAGAGTTACTTTTAAAATCATCAAGCTTTTCTATCTCATTCATCCAACCCTCTGAATCACTGAATTCTCAACCTTAATGAAAAATGGAGGCTTAACTTTTGAAACTAACCCCAGTCTATTAAGTTCACAGTCATACTCTAAGAATCCATGTAAGTTTTCCAATTTAATTTTTTAGTTTTCCATTACAATTGGATTCTTGACTCCAGTATGTAATAGCATACTATCTTTCGAAATTAGTTCGGTCTTTCCCTCAGTCACACCTCAATCATTATAATTATCACGGGGCCAATATCACTTGACTCGACAATTTCGTCATTATTTCCATGTCCCACTCAATTTTTTTTTTACGAAGCAGACTCCAGAAATTTTCAGTGAAACTATAAGTTGTATAGTACGACGAGGGTTCACTACACCTCTCAGGCCTATCTCTACTGCTTCAAGGAACGGTTCATTTTCATATGCCAATATGGTTGTGATACTAATTAGTCATATCAATCAGTTTCCCATTATTCAATGACACAATTTTTTCCTTAAAACACAGTTAAGTATACCCATTTGTATCTAAACAATGTACAGTAATGTTGGAGAAGTGAACTTTCTAAGTCTTTTTCTCTTTTAATATCGACTTATATCATGCCAACCTTGCTTTAATACCAACTCTATAACGATCCGAATTTACTGATATTTCGATTGGGCTACAAGTCGATATTAGGTGAGAATAATACTCAGTCTGATTAATTTTCTTTCTTAGTAACAAATTGAAATAAAATATGCTCACATTCCCCAGACACATCTTGTATTTGCATTATTGTACTTATAGAAATTTTAGATACAACAATACTTCTTTAAACCTGGGTACACCTTCGATGCAGAAACACGCTCCATGAAATCATAACTGTGCAGAATGTCATACTAACGGAAGCGATCCCAGCTACAGAGAGACTTAGTGGAAGAAAATAAGGGGGTGAACTCAACATGCTTAGTAAGAAAAGCCCCATAGCAGGTAGATAAATACACGACCTACAAATATATATATATATATTTGCCAAATCCATAATATATTCACAAAGTATACAAATGATTTGGTAATTTCGCAGATACCAGAGTCAGAATTTGAAAAACAGATTTAGTATCGGCAAAAGAACAAATACCAAGAACAGATTTTCAGAAACAAAATATGTATCAGTAATAAATTTAGCTACTGTTGTAAATCCAGAAAGCTCAAAGTTTTGAGTAGCAAAACAAACAGATTTCCAGATATCTCAGTTTAAGCAGATAATTCAAAAAAATATTTCAAATAGACGAGACAAGGCATACATGCTATATCAGATATAAGAAATGACTATTGGCCAATGTCGGTGACTCTGGGCAATTCACGGGACAGGTGTGCCGGGATGTCAATCGTTGTGGGGGTGGTCAGCTACCCATACGACTCACAGATCAAAATGTCCGAAGTCCAAAAATAGAATCAGAAACACAAAACATCATACTCGTGGACCACAGATACAGATACAAATACAGATACAGAACAGACATAAATGCAATATGATCTCACCAATGCCTTTGTCTCAAAATCAGTGTGAGACGGACCGTACAACACACAGTCAGTACGCGCTCAAGTACATATCATCAGAATAACTTTATAACAGATCATTTTTCATTAAATCACATATAATTTAATTGTTTTGTGAAACCATTTAAAAATAGGTTGACTAGCCCTTTTTCAAAAAAAATCCCAAAAACTGTCTATGAAAATTCAAAATTCGAGATTTTTTATATTTAAAACAGAATTCAAACATATCATAATTTATGCAAACCATTTAAATTCAATTCGTAAATTTTGATTGTTCAACTAAGCTAAAATCTCTAATTTTCAGAGTCATGAAATTCGACCTAGTCTTTTGATAATTTTGGTATTGCGAAATTCAGCCTAAATTTTATATCTAGAAATATTCAAAAATTACGCATATTTATCTCTAGCAGCGATGAGAAGTTTCCTTACCTTAGTGTCTGTTTGTAGTCTTTGATGCCTCGGTGGTGCGGGTCAGCGAATTTGGTTCACTCGGTTAATTTCCCTGAATTTCGTACTAACATTTCTCAAAATTTCGAATCGAGATTTCGAATAAATATTTCTAAATTATCTTCCTCATAGTTTTTCTCAAATTCTCGATTTCTTCTTTCCTTCCTATAAATATACATATATATAATTTTATATGTATATATATATATATCTTCTTTTTCTTTTCTTTTTTTTAAAAAAATATATATTTCTTTTCCCGCCACTTTTCTTTTCTTTCTTCTTCGGTTTCGGTCTGCTACTGATCACTATCACTGTTATCACCTCTTTCTTCTTCCTCCTCCGTCTGATGCCACTAGTCTCACCTCTCTCCACCATATCCTCCCTGTTTTCTATCACCATTCTCTGATCGTGTTTCGGTTACCATCAACATCACCCTCCTGATTTTTTGAAATCTCTAGTGCATTTGTTTTCCAGGTCACGGTCGCAGTCCCTGTTCATCATCTTCAACCATCCTTCCCTCGCCGTTGCTACCACTTTCCACCATTCCTTCCTGACGTTGCAACCTCCCTTGTCACCATCATCACGTCTCGGTCATCCCCTCCCCGTCCCTGTCTATTTTTGAGCTCTCCTGCTATCCTCGGTTGCAACCAAACAGAGAGGGAACACTCTGTTCCCTATCTCACCTAATTGCTCAAGTCGTTCGAGCCTTTAGGTATAGCCTTGGTCTAGTAGCTATTCCTCACGCGTCACACGGCTCTAACCAGCCTCCTCGCCTCACTGTCCAGGTAAGAAAGGGACAAGCTTCACCATCTGTTCAGTGGCTCTACATAGCCCCCTTGCAGCACCGCTTGGCCTCCAGGGAATGTCACCAACTCCTTCTTTCTTCTCGGTTTCATTTCTGATTCTTCACATCGAGACCACCGAAGGACATGAATTCAACCCAACCTTTTCCTTCTTTTCGCCTGGCCTGTTACTGTTTCAGTTTTTTTGTTCTCCCTTCTATATTAGTTTTTGGTGCTAGGAGCATGGAAATGAATGATGGGGTCAGGTGTGATGGGAGTTAATGGAAGGAGGGTATGGTGTGGCAAGAGAGTGGGTGTGCAGAGGGCGTGGTGCGGTAGTGGAGTCGATTTCCTTCACGATTCCTTGCTTCATTTTCTACTGGCAGCCATCCTCTCCATAAGGCTTTCATGTACTAATTTATACATTTATTTCTGCCACTGTCATTCACCCATCATTCACCACTTTGTTTTCTTGATTTCATCATCATTTCATTTTTTTTCATTTTTCCTTACCGAAGTCCATACATATTTTCTTTACTGGCAACATCCCATCCATTGTGTGTGTGTGTATATATATATATGTGTTCCTAATTGTGTTTTTCTTCCATTAGAGGCTCTCGGTCATGCATTCACGTATATTTATATATATATATATATATATTTATGGGCATGTTTTTGTGCTTAAATATATTTTGTATATACCTGTATATATACATATGCATATATCTTTCTATATGTACAATTATATATGAACCCATATATATGTATGACCATGCCCATATGCTTAATTTAAAGGAATTATTACACATATATAAATACCTATATATAATTACTTATTCATGCATCCATTACTTAAATACATGATAAATACGGTATTATTCACCCATGTATATACATATATATACATAGATTTATGTATCGTTGTATTATTATTATATATTTTTTTCCATTGATATTCCTTCATGTGACTAATATATATATTAAATTAATTCTCCCCAAGTGTCACTACAGAGTAAAATATATTTTAATTTAAATCCTTGACTAATGGATCAAAATCTTTAATTTCGAGGATTAATTTTGTTAATCATGGATAAAACCAAGTATCTGAAAATTCACGGTATTTACAATATTTGTCCTGAAATTGGAGACCACATTTATTCTGAGTATAGGTGAGATAACCTATCTTTTGCTCATACATTTTTTTAGATTTAAAATTTAATTAAATTTGTTAAGTAGATGCATGTTAAATAAATTAACACTATAGGAATGTATTTAAACAATTGAAATAATATACCTATGTTTATAAATATAATTAAGACATAGTGTCACGACCTCATTCCGTGACTTACCAAAAACAACAATAAATTTTTCATTTTTTGCTTACCTTTCTCTTCTCGATAGTTGGGTTGTGATTAGGCATTAGTCTTCTCATCATACATACCTTACCATTCTTTTTCGTATCATACATGCGTGAAATTATAAATATTTATTGATTGTACGTACACATTTCTTATAAGTAATTTCATATACTTTACTATAATTACATCCCCAATATTAAAAACATGTACATCACTGTGTTTATACATTGTTTAGATACAAAATAGTACGTGCTGTGTATACCTTTCGCTAGATGGGGAATGGCAGTGGTCAAAAGGAATGCTATACCTCAACTGACTCAATCTACTGGCGATGATTTGTAGAGAGGGGGGGAAATGAAAGGGGTAAGCTATCTGGTTTATTAAGGAATTCAAACAAGCAAGTAGACATCCATACTATCTACTGAAAATAGTGCTTTGCCTTTCCTTCTCTCAATTCAAAAGCATGTTTCAAAATTTATATATAATAGTAGAGATTTAAAATCCCATGTACTAAACTCATGCAGAGTTACCAAATATAGGCATTCATGCAAAACAGTGCATATTTATCAATTCAGAATGCCTTTATATAAAATATGTCATTTACATTCAAAACACATTAAATATGGCATTTCACAACATAACACAACAACCGGGTTTCGACCCATCCCTCATGTCTACCCGTATCATAAATACATGTGATATATCATGCGAGACTCAGTGGCTAAATGCAATATCTCCTGGACTATGGCCATATCCTAATATGTGAAATCATAGGCAACACAGATCTCGATGTGCAGGTTATCGCTGCTGTAACGGGAGGGGGGTCAGTCCATCACAACCGCTAGCTATTAACTTGTGACGCCCCGAAAGTACGAAAAACATAACAAATTTAAAACTTTTTCACATCCATTCACAATAAAGGGTGCATTCCTGTGCAGTGTCATACATTATCATACATATCATACATCAGGATCTCATCATCTCATAATTATATTTCATACAATATACATTACTCAATCCAAGTTAATTAATCCTAATACATCTCATACATCATTGTGCAACAAGTGTCTGTAATTACAACTTTAGTCTGGGTACATGAAAGGAAAAATTATACTTCAAATACAATATATGGCCTGGAGCTCAAGTCCTTCACTAGCCACTACTCCGTATGTCGCAGGGAAAAATTCTCTTCACTTAAAGAAATCTAGGGGGAGAGAAAACAAGGTGAGCTTCTAAACCGCTAAATAAGGGGTTAAGGGACTCGTTAATAAAACAATGATTTGTACAACACAATCATTTTATCTCGTAGTTGAAACTCAATTAAAACGTAACATGAACTCATTAAAACATCATTCTCATTTCATTTCTCTAAAATCGTGTAAAACATGAGTGTACATAACTCAGTACAAATCACAGTCACAAGCATGTGAAAATCAGAACGCGATAATGGCTTTTCTCATTAAAACGTGATAAAAATCACCTCAATAGAATGCACGTGGCACAGCCACAAAACACAACTCATGTGTATAAAAAGGAGACTAGGCAATAAAACTCATATAAAACTCATCATGACACATCATAATAAATCTCCTCTAGGTGCGTATCCCAGGCATCCTCATAAGAGGGAAATGTCGACAATATGGTCGTGTACATGGTATATTGGACTTACGCGTTACCAAAGCAATGCCTCTCCTCATGCACACTATCGGTCTTACATGCTACCAAAGCAAGGCCACCCAGCGTTACCAAAATGAGGGTCATCTCACGTTACCAAAACAGAGGTATCTCTCGTTACCAAAACGGAGGCGTCTCTCGTTACCAAAACGAAGGAATATCGAACATACATGCTACCAAAGCAATGCCTCCCAACATTACCAAAGCGAGGAATAATATCAGCCTTACATGCTACCAAAGCAATGCCTCTCAACGCTACCAAAGTGGGGAATAATATCACCCTTACATACTACCAAAGCAATGCTTAATGTGTATTCAACATGACACGCCTAAGTCTCAATCATTAGCTATTATCATATAAAACGTTTTGCCTTCACGTAGAACTCTTAATGGTTTTCTCTCATAACTCTCATTTAAGACATTTGTGTACTCAACACAAAACATGTTAAAACCGAGTTCCAACCGGTAAAACCACGCACACATTTCTCAATCTCAGTACGCCTTAATATAGAGCCTAAATCTCTTTTCACGTTTTAAACACAAAAGGGTTGTAAAACATTTTCACGCTTAGTTAATAACTCATAAAAGTTGGGCCCCAGCCAACTACTAAATCTTGTGCAATACTCATTCACAACTCATAAAAACATGCTTGTTTGCTCAAATCACTTTTCAGAATTCTACATTTCCCACACCATATTCCATGCTAAATTCACCTTATTGTCTCAATTCTAATTTATAGCCATAATTCCCAAAATTACCACAAATTGCCTAACATTACATTTACTCCAACAAAATCATAGTTTCATCAATCCTTAACCATTTCCTAGCTATTTAATCACAATGCCTACAACCATAATCACCAACAATCACTTTAAAATCCAAGATCAAAGTTTAGAATTTACCCAAACTTGTGGAGTGCTCAACTCTTGCCTCAATTCAATCCGTCTTTCAATTTTCCAAATATGTTGTTCTCCTTTGGATGAGGAACAACTTTCCTTCTTGCTACAACCTTCGATTTAGATGGAAATGGGGACTTTGGAAGAGAGAGAAAGCTAGGGCTCGGCTAAAATGGAGGTTTGGAAGAGAGAAAAGATGAAATGCAGGAAAACACTAGGGTCCTTTTATAGACGGAGGGTAGGAGATCGATCTGGTCCTTGATGAGATCGATCTGCATTTGAATTTAGGAACATTTTGGGGCAATTTTATGCCTAGGACATCGATTTGTCGTGGGGTGAGATCGATCTCTTATTGGCTTTATGAGATCTATCTGCTCCAATTATGAGATCGATCTGCTCTAATTATGAGATCGATCTCTAATTTACAGAATGCTTTACGAGATCGATCTGCTCCTTGAGGAGATCGATCTTCTCTTTACAGAATGCTTCATGAGATCGATTTCTTCCTCATGAGATCGATCTCTTCATTACAGAATCATAAGAAGATCGATCCTCTTCCATTGGAGATCGATCTGCTCACTTAATTTCCTCATTCCTTGTCACTTTGGCCTACCAGATCGATCCTCTCTTCTCTGAGATCGATCTGGCCTCATAATTTCACACATAACATAAAATCTCCACATATAATGGCCATAGTTTACTCTATTGATTAAATTCTCATTCATCACTTAAAGATCTCATTACATACCATCTCAATATAGAGGTACATCACATTTAGTTCAATTCAATTACACTTCATGTTCTCATTACATAATTTAGATATGTACAAAATTCTCAAATCTCACACAACTACTCTCCTCCACAACTCCACAACAACACATGATACAGTGTACTCCATGCCACTCGCACAGTATAATGTACACCCGTGGACCCTGCCTCATGGTCGGGGTGCCTGTCATAGGTATTAGCCCTCATACCATGGAATAATCAATGCCACGTCTCTAAATCCATGTGTGAACCTGTCACGACCCAAATTACCTAAAATCACTACAAATTTTTCGCTTTTTCATTTATTATTTAATTCTTACCTTTCTCTCATTGTGACCATCCTACAACACAGTTGGGCTATGATTCGGTGTTAGTCACCTCCCACCTATTTACCATTCCATTTCCATAATCACATTCACATATCAGAGTTTACTATCTTTTGACTTTAACTAAATACATACACAATGGTATTTACATAACCTTACATCCCCGACATCATATCCGTTTACAGTATTGTGCATTACATATTTAGATACAAAACAATACAAATGTGCATACCTGTCTCTCGATGGGAAGTAGCAGATACCAAGAATGCAAGTCCTCAGCCGCTCACTAATTATTGCGAGTGCTCTGAAAAGATGGAAAAATAAGGGGGTGAGCAAACCACATGCTCAGTAAGGCAATTATGTAAGTAAGTAGATAGCTCCATTATCTACATGCTCATACTGCCATGCCTTTAAATCCATTTCTTTTCATTAAAATCTCAAGCACAAAGTCATGCATACATCAATGACATAGTTTATCAAAACTATTTGTGCATATAGAAATCATATAATTCATGCATCAAAGGCATTTTATGCGACATCATTAAATCATACTTATCATGAGGTAAATCAAGATCATGCCATGTAAAAAAAATCATGAGAAACAATTTATTTCATGAATTTATCATTTCAGCATGGAATACTCATCATGCTACTACATTTCAATCATTTCATTAAAATTGCAGTATAAACTAGCCCTTCCAGGTCAATCATCTCATAAAATAATTCATTAAAATTCATTATAAAACTTCAGTTATAAACCACCCTTCTTTCAGGGTCACATATCATAAAATTCTCTAAAACATATATTAACATAGTAGAAAATCATAAAATCGGGGGCTTGACCCCTCCTTCGGGTCTACCCTTGTCTATCGAGACCACAAGTTATATCATGTGAGACAAGTAGGTGACTATCAGTAACAACAAGGACTATGGCCATAACCTAGTGATCCCTGGCAACACGGTACCTATTGTGCGGGGTATTACACCTGAAACGGGAGGTGGGTCAGTCCTATCCGTCAGAACAGCATAACATCAAGATTGCGAGGGCAAGGTTTGCTGCCTCATGGCTAATGCCACTCCACTCCAACAATCCCCATGGTACAACGTACTCTGCCTGACATACACGGTACAACGTACTCCGTGAACCCAAGCTTAGTCAGGGGTGCCTGCAATAGGTCTTATCCACCCATACCATTTAGTCTCAGTACGCACGTGTGGCATATCATCTCACTGTGACACATAGTCTATAGAAGGCTCCAACACGGCTATATGCATGTCATATAATTCCCTGTGCGAGCGAAGCTCTAGCACGACTCCATGCATATTCATGATATCTGAAAATCTCGTGCGAGCGAAGCTCTAGCATAGTGTCATAAAAATCAGTAAAATCTGCGTATGAGTAGTACTCCAGTACATCTTTACAATAGTTATATATCCATATAAAACTTCGTGCGAGCAAGCTCTAGCACGGTGTTATGCATCAATAAATCAAATCTCGTGTGAGTTACACTCCAGCATGGCTTTATGCATAAATAAATCAAATCTCATGCGAGTTACACTCCAGCACGGCTTTTATGCAATTATCATATCAAAACAGGATGCGAGCTAAGCTCCAGCACCTCTCATGCATGTCAAATCATTAAAAACTTGTGCGAGCAATCTCTCCAACACGTTTTTTTGCATATCAAGTCAAAACAGTCAAAACAGAGTGCGAGCTAAGCTCTAGCACCTCTCATGCATTTCACAATAGTAAAATCAGTGCGAGCAACTGCTCTAGCACATTTCATGCATATGATGTCACACAAGTCGGTGCAAGCAACCGTTCAAGCACATTTTATGTACACTCACAAACTCAGATATAGTGCGAGCTATGCGCCAGCACTATCTGTTTCCATAAACTTGATAGTTGGCCCATTTTCCAAATAATTTTCATTTAAATCTTAATAACACTTACGTAGTGTTATATTGTGAAATTTATGCAAAATACTGGCCAATCTATCGATTTGCTTTGCTTAAAACCAAGAAAATTCCTTAAATCTGAAAATTCCTTAAATCATGCATTTCATGCATGTCATGCTTTCACCATCCTTAGGTGAATTCCCTCAATAGGGGTAAAATAGCATTTTTACCTATTTCGAGTCCTTAAAATCTTTAATCTATTTCTAGGACCTTTATACATATTCTGTGTATACATACATATTCAGTATATACAAAAGCTATTAAAATACGCGTAGCTACCTCTAGCTACTCACACAATTCCCTTACCACATTTTTTTTGTACAGTATGACATTTCACTGATGTCTCGTCAAGCAGTCCGATTTGCTCTCAATCAAATCTCCGGAACTGCGTATAAATATACATCAGGTCAAATTCAATACAATTAATTTTTATTTCATATTTTCTGGGCTTAATTTAAATCATTGGGCCCGTTTACCCATATTGGGCTCGATTGCACCATAATGAGCCTTAATCGGCCTTAAGCCCATTTCCACTTACTATTCACATTATCGAGGCCTATTGGGCTCATTGGGCCCATTAATATTTATTGAGCCTCGTTCTAAACTCTCGGATAACTAAATTAAATATTTACGACAATGTATCTCAATTTCCTAAATATAATTCATTTTATGCGAAAATTAAATCCGTAATTTATGCGATAAATTTTTAACACGCATAACGATGCAATATTATCATAAATAAGGGTTACTTACTCAAGATTCCATGATAGTACGCAAATCGAGGCTAAGTCGAGTCCTCGTTTGACGTCAATTGTCGAGCTACACAATTAAATATTTTTTCGGGTAAACTTTCAGTCGAATATTAATCAAATTAAATATTCTAAAATTTAAATCGGTCAATTTTGACTGCTTACCGACTTACCCGTAGCTCAATTACATCATTGAGATTTTTTCTCAATTTTTCCTCTTTTTCTTTTTCCTTTTTTCTTCCTTTTTTTCCTTCTTTTCTGGCTGAATCGATTCGGTGCTTTGCCGGCCAGTTCTCCGTCGACTTCCGTGGCTAGTAGCTCTGCGGGATTGTTCCAAGCTCGGATCTGGGGTCGGTTTGGTCCGAGGTGGTCGAAAAGTGGTCGGTTCGGCTCTTCTCTTTTCTGACGTCGGTGCTTTCCTCTTTCTTCGTCGTTTGCGGGTTTTTCGGTGGCTAGGGGCGCATATTCCGGTGGCTGGTGGTCCTCACGGGGTAGACTTCCTTCGCTTGGGCTGCAGCCGACCGCCTCCGTTAGTGCCGCAGAAGGGAAGCATTGGCTTCCGTTTTTTTCCTATTTCGTGATTTTTCTTTTTTTTAATTAATTAATTTATTTATAATTTATTTTTAATATTATTTTAATCAATATTATATTTAATAATAATCCAAAATATCTAAAAAAATTATGTTTTATTCATTTAATCTTTAAATGAATTTATCAGTCTTATTTCGTCTTTTCGGTATATTTTTCGATTATTTTCGAGATACTTTTTCGATGTAAAAATTTCGATTCATTCCTGTAAATTCATATCTTGAGCAATTTAACCCGAAATTTAATTATTTCTTCGTTATTAATCAAGATTTCTGAATCTCATATTTTTAATTAAATTTTCTTGTCACGATTAATACGAATTTTGGTCTTTGGACCGTTTTATCCTTGCACGTGTTCGAGAATTCCATTTCAATCATTCATTTGATCTTTTCTCATTTCGTGTTTTAAATAAAATCGGGTCTTACAATCTCTCCCACTTAAGAAATTTGGTCCTCCAAATAAGAACCAAGTCAAATGGGTCCATAAACAACTCCGAGTACGACATCGCATCATACTCTTTAATTCTCATGTGCCTTTTTTTTCCGGAGTGTTATACTACCAAAGGATTTTAACTAGGGAGATAGTCTTAAACCTCAACACTTTCTCCTTCCGTCTAATACCCGAATCGATTTTTTTTAACATACGTTATACTTTCATTGAGCTAAGCTGTTGGAGCTCATATTCGATCACAAATGCTGGGTCCGGATCCTATTTTCGAAGCATCAAAGATGGGACACATTGTGGATGCCTGCTTATTCAAGTGGTAACGTCAACCTACAGGCCTTATCTCCTACTTTGTCCAATCTCTCAAAGGATTCAATCTAATGAAACTCTATTTGCATTCTTTCCAAATCTCATTATGTCCTTATGCTATGTCGTAAGGGCATGTAACTTCCAACAATACTGATTCACCCTCGGTGAATTCTAATGGTTTTCTGTCTCTTGTCAGCATAGCTTTTCTATCTGCTCTGAGGTGTTCTTAATCTCTCACAAATTAACTAAACATCCTCAGAGGTTTGTCTTACCAATTCGGGAGTAATTTTCTATCTGTCGCCCACTTCTTCTTATCCAAGTCGAGGAACAATTCCCTACGGTCATACAATTCCTCATATAATCTCATCCCGATACTTGAGTGACAACTGTCATTATTGGCGAATCTGATTAGTAATAACTGATCATCCCAGGAGCTTATAAAATCAATGGCACACACTCTCATCACATCCTCCAGAACCTGTACAGTCCCCTCTAACTGACCATCTGTCTGAGGATGAAAAGTTGTGCTAATACATAAACGGGTTCCCATAGCTTCCTGAAAATGTTCCTAGAAGTGGGAAGTGAAGCGGGAGTCCCTATTTGATATCATGCTCCCTGGAACGCTACATATTGTTCCACAATTTCCGTACACATAAATCCGCCTACACACTCAGAGTATCTTGGAATTTCCATAGCCAGAAGGTGGGTAGACTTAATCAATCTATCGACTATCACCCAGATAGTCTCATGATTCATTCGGGTCCTCTATAACCCATCATAATATTCATGGTAACTTATTCCCATTTCCGTGTCAATATAGGTAGAGGCTGTAATAATCCTGCAGACTTCTATTGCTCTACCTTAATCTGCTGACATACGAGACACTTCTCCACAATCTCTACAATGTCTCTTTTTTTATATCTGACCACCAATACCCTTTTCAGAGATTCTGATATATTTATTACTTCTCGGATGCACTTTATATCCCGAAGAGTGAGCTTCTGACAATAACACTATCTCATCAGCTATGGTCCTATGGAGCTCTTATACGATCTTTGAACCTCTGTAAGTCATCATCACTCTCTGTGAACTCTGTCACTGTCCCCCTCTGAATCTGACCACATTATCGACACCATGTTGATCATCACACTAAGCCTGGCAAATTTGGTCACTCAAATTCGGTTCTAACCTCAGGCTAGCTGTCACATAATCACTGTTTTCATCAGAAGGGATCATATCACTACTGAGGCTCACAACGGCTCTAGCAGCTCATGCTCCCTGACCATCATATGTAATACCATCCCAAGGCTCTTTCTGCTCAAGGCATCAGCCTTTCCTAAGTGGTACGATTTCCACAATCGTACTTCCTTAGAAGCTCTAACCCTCTTTGTTATCTCATATTCTACTCTTTCTGTGAAAACAGATACTCGAAGCTTTTACAATCAATGCATACCTGAAATTTCTTACCATTTAAGTGGTGGCGCCATACTTTTAGTGTAAATGCTAAGACTGCCAACTCTAAATCATGGGTCAGATAGTTTCTCTGATGGTCCTTTAACTATCTGGATCCATAAACGACTATCTTCCCAGTTTACATCAATACACAACCAAATCCTTATTTTGAGGTATCCATACACACTGAAACCTCTTGAGCTGTTGGGTATGGTAAGAATAATTACGGTGGTCAGTTTATTCCTTCAATATACCAAAACTCACCAAAACTACTTTCATACTTGTCATCCCACTAGTATGCAATCTTTTTTCGAATGAGATGTATCAACTGAGCAGCCCATTTCAAGAAACTCACAACACCTCATCTGTAAGACAGTTTCCAATTGCTACTCATGCTCTTCCCTAGACTTCGAATACATCAAAATATCATCGCTAAGGATGATAACCAATTGGTCTAGGTAAGGTTTAAATACCTCATCGTAGTTGAGTTCTACTAAATATTTCAATCATCCATATCCTTGACCTATGTACGTATAAACGTATAATGTCATTTCGAAATTGCTTCCGTTCAAGATACTAACCCGCGCCATTTCCTTTTTCTTATATTAACGGCTTTTATGAAATTTTAATTTTTTTAAACCTTCATGATTAATCTAATTCTATATTTCTTTATCGTACCAGTAAAGGTACCTAAATTTTAAATGTATATATATTACGACTGTCGATTTCAATTTATAGGTTATGTGTGCGCTTCTAGACACTGTCAAGTCTTCAAGCAGGGAGGTATTTTGAAATACCTTTATTAACCCTCAGACTTGACCACATGGACTGGGTGTGGATATATCTTCCCCTTATCCTTGGTCGCAATTCATATTCACTACATATCGCTTAATCCCAATTACTTTACATATCGCTACTCCTCTTTCATTACGTGTCACACCTATAGTATACTTTTTTGGGGTGAAATCATCACTATCTTAGGATAGCAATCTAAACAGCATAGTTTGCAGCCGAATCACTCTATTCTCAAATATTATTTCAAAATTCTTCATATTCCATTGAATAAAATCGGCTGATGTATCCTTTTTCTCCCATTTTCAACTTACAATCCCTATACCCATATTCAGTTATTGACAATCAGCTAACTAGCATTATCTTGCTTAAGGTACAGGCTTCACATCTTTCACTAGCTTATAAGCAACTGAAGGCGGTATGAATAAATGCATGGCACAAGGATCAATTTAAAATAATTACTTCATTATTCACTACCAGTGTGGTATCTTCCACCACATTAGATGAAACATCAGTAGTGTCCTGGTCCAAGGCATACACTCGTCCTCGTTCAACATCTTATTTTCGTGGTATCTACCACACATCCTACACTATTTCGTAGCAGGTCGGGGTCCTCAAATCTCAATACCCCTAAAAAGTATTAAAATTGAATACACTGGGGCTTTACCAATCATCTTACCTTGTGACTCATCAACTCTAATCTTTTACCAAACTACCATTTTCCCGTTCTGACATCTCTGTCATCTACTTTTCTCTTTCTATCTCTATTTCGGCCCTTACTATCTTTTCCAATCTTAGAGATGTGCAACTCATGATCTTATTCACACAACTGTAGTCTGCGCACTGCCTCAGTATAAGTAGTGATATCTAACGGGCTAATCGGACCCTAATCGACAATCTGAGCCCTTCCATTAACTGTCAGACATCCAAACTCTCACTATTCATAATGTCGGGGTCATATCTAGATAGGTATATAAACTGAGATTCATACTCGTTAATCAACCAGTTCCTCTGGGTCAGAGTAAAGAATTTTATCTGTAATTTCCTTTAAGCAATGCTCGGGATATTCTGTCACCGGAATACATCTAGAATTATTTTCTCATGTCCAATCTGGATGTCTAACTCTTAAGGTGGGTCGAGCGGACTTCCACCAATGCTGCGACTCACCCTCAAATCCCATCCATACTATGAGCAATTAGCTCCATAATATTCTCCACACTCTGCTCCAACCTCGTGAAGCGTGTCTCAATACTGTCCGATCTCTCTGTCGGACTCTGTGGGGCATGCTCAACATCAGCCTCCACTTCAATCTTATCTCGAGTCTCAAGTGGTGACTCAGTACGAATCTTAGGCCTACCTTTACGGCCTCGAGCACGTGTACTTACCCCTCTACCACAGCGGCTATCCGTTAATGAGTCTATTCTTGCATTCAAAACCAAATTCTTAGCTGCAATTCCATCTCGATATACACAATTGTATCTAAACAATGCACAGTACATGGGGATGTAAACTTTCTTAACCACTAAAACCGACTCATATCAGGCCAACTTAAACTCTGATACAAAAAACTGTCACGACCCAAATTACCTAAAATCACTACAAACTTTTTGTTTTTTCATTTATTATTTAATTCTTACCTTTCTTTCATCGTGACAATCCTATAACATAGTTGGGCTATGATTCGGTGTTAGTCACCTCCCACATATTTACCATTCCATTTCCATAATCACATTCACATATCAGAGTTTACTATCTTTTGACTTTAACTAAATACATACATAATGGTATTTACATAACCTTACATCCCCGACATCATATTTGTTTACAGTACTGTGCATTACATATTTAGATATAAAACTATACAAATGTGTATACTTGTCTCTCGATGGGAAGCAGCGGATACCAAGAATGCAAGTCTTCAGCCGCTCACTAACTATTGTAAGTGCTCTGAAAAGATGGGAAAATAAGGGGGTAAGCAAACCACACACTCAGTAAGGCAATTATGCAAGTAATTAGATAGCTCCACTATCTACATGCTCATAATGCCATGCCCTTAAATCCATTTCTTTTCATTAAAATCTCAAGCACAAAGTCATGCATACATCAATGACATAGTTTGTTAAAACTATTTTTGCACATATAAATCATGTAATTCATGAAACAAAGGCATTTTATGCGACATCATTAAATCATACTTATCATGAGGTAAATCAAGATCATGCCATGTAAAACAAATCATGAGAAACAATTCTTTTCATAAATTTATCAATTCAGCATGGAAAACTCATCATGCTACTGCGTTTAAATCATTTCATTAAAACTGCAGTATAAACTAACCCTTCCGGGTCAATCATCTCATAAAACAATTCATTAAAATTCATTATAAAACTTCGATTATAAAACCACCCTTCTTTCAGGGTCACATATCATAAAATTCTCTAAAACATATATTAACATAGTAGAAAATCATAAAATTAGGGGCCTGACCCCTCCCTCGGGTCTACCCTGGTCTATCGAGACCACAAGTTATATCATATGAGACAAGTAGGTGACTATCAGTAACAACAAGGACTATGGCCATAACCTAGTCATACCTGGTAATAGGGTACCTAGTGTGCGGGGTATCACACCTGAAACGGGAGGTGGGTCGGTCCTACCCGCCAGAATAACATAACATCAAGATTGTGAGGGCAAGGCTTGCTGCCTCATGGCTAATGCCATTCCACTCCAACAATCCCCACGGTACAGCAGACTCCGCGTGACATACACGGTACAGCGTACTCCGTGAACCCAAGCTCAGTCAGGGGTGCTTGCAATAGGTCTTATCCACCCATACCATCTAGTCTTAGTACGCACGTGTGGCATATCATCTCACTGTGACACACAGTCTACAGGAGGCTCCAACACGGCTATATGCTTGTCATATAATTCCTTGTGCGAGCGAACCTCTAGCATGGCTCCATGCATATTCATGATATCTGAAAATCTCGTGCGAGTAAAGCTCTAGCACGGTGTCATAAAAATCAGTAAAAATAGTACTCCAGTACATCTTTACAATGAGTTATAAATCCATATAAAACTTCGTGCGAGTTACACTCCAACACAGCTTTATGCATAAATAAATCAAATCTTGTGCGAGTTACACTCCAGCATGGCTTTTATGCTATTATCATATCAAAACAGGATGCGAGCTAAGCTCCAGCACCTCTCATGCATGTTAAATCATTAAACCTAGTGCGAACAATCGCTCCAGCACCTTTTTTTGCATATCAAGTCAAAACAGTCAAAACAGAGTGCGAGCTAAGCTCTAGCACCTCTCATACATTTCATAATAGTAAAATCAGTGCGAGCAACCGCTCTAGCACATTTCATGCATACGATGTCACACAAGTCGGTGCGAACAATCGCTCAAACACATTTTATGCACACTCACAAACTCAGATATAGTGCGTGTCATGCCCTCCTCCCACACGCAACTTTACCAAAAACCACAATAAATTTTTCACTTTTTACTTACCTTTATCTCCTCAACAGTTGGGCTATGAATAGACATTAGTCTCCTCATCCAGACATACCTTACCATTCTTTTTTGTATCATACATACATGATATTCATATCATAAGTAAATTCATATACTTAAATATAATTACATCATTACATCCCCCATATTAAAACGTGTACATCACTGTGTTTATGCATTGTTCAGATACAAAAGAGTACGCATGTGTATACCTTTCGCTAGATGGGGAGTGGCAGCGGATCAAAGGAATGCAATACCCTGGTCGACTCGATCTACTGACGAGAATCTGTAGAGATGGGGGGAAAATGAATAGGATGAGCTATCAACACGCTCAGTAAGGAAATCAGGCAAGCAAGTAGACATCCATACTATCTACTGAAAATAATGCTTTGCCTTTCCTTCTCTCAATTCAAAAGCATGTTTAAAATATATATAATATAGTACAGATTTAAAATCCCATGTACTAAACACATGCTGGTTTATCAATCAGAGGCATTCATGCAAAACAGTGCATATTTAATCATTTAAGAATGCCTTTATATAAAATATGCCATTTACATTCAAAACACAGTAAATATGGCATTTCTCATCACAACACAAATAAACTGGGTTTCGACCCATCCCTTAAGTCTACCCGTATCATAAAACACATGTGATATATCATGCGAGACTCAATGGCTAAATGCAATCTCTCTAGACTATGTAAGAGAGCCTCCCCGCCGAACAGAGCCTCCCCGCCCACTCTGGCTTAAGGATGTTGGGCTTAAGGATCTTACCGTAAGAGAGCATCTCCAGACTATGTACATATCCTAACATGTGGTGAAATCCCAGGCAACACAGTACTCGATGTGCGGGTTATCACTGCTGTAACGGGAGGGGGGTCAGTCCATCACAACCGCCAGCTATCAACACTCTCCTCCACAACTCCACAACACAAAACACGGTACAGTGTACTCCATGCCACACGCACGGTACAACGTACACTCGTGGACCCATTCATGGTCGGGGTGCCTGCCATAGGTCTTAGCCTCTCATACCATGGAAATACATCATAGTCGGGGTGCCTGCCATAGGTCTTAGCCCTCATACTATGGAATCAATGCCACGTCTCTAAATCCACGTGAGAACATCTCAACAGTGTGAGACTCAGTCTACAGGGAGGAAATCGTCATGGTTTTTCTAACATGTGTATATATCACAAAAAACTACAGTGCGAGTCTTGAGTGTGACACACAGTCAACACTCCGCCTCAAAACACTGTATATGCATGTCAAAATATCAACACTAGTGCGAGTAAACCTCTAGCACCAGGTCATGCGTAGTTCTCATTACAAATCAAGTACGAGCAAATCGCTCAAGTACAATGTCATGTACAAATCATGAAAAATCAAGTGCGAGCAACGCTCCAGCACTCTGTCATGCATCTCATGAAAAACTTAAGCACGAGCTAATCGCTCCAGCACTCTATCATGCACAAATCACATAAAAACTGAGTACGAGCAACGCTTTAGTATTCTATCATGCATGTCAAATAAATGTAGTGCGAGTAAACCTCCAGCACTAATGTATGTGAAAAACATCTGAAATCAAGTGCGAGTTGTGCTCTAGCACGATTGTTTCCACATAATTCGGTAGATGGCTCTTTAAAAATAGGGATGTTTAAAATCATTAAAATCAGCACTATAAAGTGTGCTTAGTTTACATCGACCTCGAAACATTAGCCCATCCACCTACTTTTCTGCTACACAGCAGTAAAAATCATTCAAAACATCATTTTCATGCTTTTTACAACTTTTCCCAAAGTTTCACTTTTTGCCTAACTAGGGGCAAAATCGTAATTTACCCATATCGGGTCCCTATAATATTATCAATTTTCTTTGACCCTCAAACAATTTCAGTTAATGTAAAATCCAACGAAAATATGCATAGATATCTCTAGCTACTTGCAAGAGTCCCGTACCTCGGATCACGTCGTGTGACCTCTCTTCCTCTGTGCTGTCTATCTCGCAGTCCGGTCAACTTCAATATGACTCTGAAGCTGTATTTAATCATTCACTGAGTTAATTACACTTTTCCTACTGTATTACACATTTAATATAGTTCATTTCACTTAAATGGGCCCGTTTACTCTTAATGGGCCTTAAACACTTTTATTGGGCCTTAATCCGTATTAAGCCCGTTCATCAGGATCTATCGACTCATTGGGCTTATCAATACCCATTAGGCTTTATTCCAAGCTATTTGGATAGCCCGTATATCATTTACAACATTTTATTAAATTTTTCGAATATTATTCACTAAATCTGAAATTTATTCCGAAATGCATAAATTAAATCTTAAATACGCATAAATCACATAATTTATCGTAAAAGAGTTTTACTTACCCGAGATTGTGCGATGGTGCGCGAATCGGAGTTCGATCAGGCTTTCGTTCGGAATTAATCGTCGAACTGCAGAATTTCGTATATTTAACTCCGGGTCAATTTTTGATTAAATATAATTTAAATAAATTTATCAGAAATTAAATTGGTCACTTTTGACCTCGTATCGACTTACCCGAAGTCCGGTGAAATCCTAAAAATTTTTCTTTTCCTTTTTCTTTCTTTTTCCTCTTTTTTCCCTTTTCTCCTTGGCTAACCGGTCCTGTCCGGTTCAGTTTAGAAGGTTCTGCCCTGAACCGCCGACCGGTTCAGGGGTGATTTAGCCGTGCCTACGTCGTCCGGCCAGTTCTCTGGGAGCTGCTACCGCCGTTCGGTGCGCCACAGCCTAGGGAACGTTCGGCTGGGCTCGATCGGAGCTTAGCACAGCCGGTGGCCGTCGGATTTCACGTTTTCCTCTGCTGCAAACTTCCCTGTCGATCTCCCCTTTCCAGCGCCGGTGAGGCGCGTTACCGGTGCCAGGGGGTTCGCGCTATGCCCCTCTACCTTTTCAGACCATTCGCTGGCCGTCGGGGTCGCCGGATGGTGGCCATCCGGTGGTCTCTCCTCTCCGTCGGTTTTTGGTCTCTCACGCGGTTTCTCTCTCCCCGCGTATTCTGATTTCCTTTTTTTCTTTATAATATATTTTTAATATTATTTTAATCCTTAAAATAATATTAAAAATCCTAAAATATCCCAAAAATATCCCAAAAATTCTTATTAAATTCATTTAGTCCGCAAATGAATTTATCAGTCCGATTTTACCTTTTCGGTATATTTTTCCACTATTTTTGGGCTCATTTTTCGAGATAAAGAAATCTAAAAATATTAACTAAATTCATACCTTGATCAATTGGACTCGAAATTCAATATTTTCCTCGTTATTGATCAAGATTTCTCGATTTCATATTTTTAATGAAATTGTCTCATCGTATTTATACCGAATTTTGGTCATTTGACCATTTTACCCCTGCACTTACTTGGGGATCACTTTAACCCTTATCTCGCTATTATGTAGCTTACATGCATTTTTAATTTCTCAAATTAATCGATTGCATGGTAGTAAATACTCTTCTTATGATTCAACTATGAAATATAACGTTCGTACACATAGGAATCATAAGGTACAAGCTACATACGTAAATCAAAAACTCGGGTCTGACAGTGTGAGCTATGCACCAGCACTATCTATTTCTATATAAACTTGATAGTTGGCCCATTTTCCAAATAATTTTCATTTAAATCTTAATAACATTTACGCAGTGTTATATTGTGAAATTTATGCAAAATATTGGCTAATCTATTGATTTATTTTACTTAAAAACCAAGAAAATTTCATAAATCTGAAAATTCCTTAAATCATGCATTTCATGCATATCATGCTTTCACCATCCTTAGGTGAATTCCCTTAATAGGTGTAAAATAGCATTTTTACCTATTTCGAGTCCTTAAAAGCTTTAATCTATTTCTAGGACCTTTATACATATTATGTGTATACATACATATTCAGTGTATACAAAAGCTATTAAAATACGTGTAGCTACCTCTAGCTACTCACACAATTCCCTTACCTCATTTTTCTGTACAGTCTGACCTGTCACTGATGTCTCATCATGCAGTCCGATTTGCTCTCAATCAAATCTCCAGAACTGCGTATGAATTTACATTAGGTCAAATTCAATACAATTAATTTGTATTTCATATTTTCTAAGCTTAATTTAAATCATTGGGTCCGTTTACCCATATTGGGCCCGATTGCACCATAATGAGCCTTAATGGGCCTTAAGCCCGTTTTCCACTTACTATTCATATTATCGAGGCCTATTAGTATCATTGGGCCCATCTGTATTTATTAAGCCTCGTTCTAAACTCTCGGATAGCTAAATTAATTATTTATGACAATGTATCTCAATTTCTTGAATATAATTCATTTTATGCGAAAATTAAATACGTAATTTATACGGTAAATTTTTAATATGCATAATGATGCAATATTGTCATAAATAAGGGTTACTTACTTGAGATTCCATGATAGTACGTAAATCGAGGCTGACTCGAGTCCTCGTTTGATGTCAATTATCGAGCTACACAATTAAATATTTTTTCGAGTAAACTTTCAGTCGAATATTAATCAAATTAAATATTTCAAAATTTAAATCGGTCAATTTCGACCGCTTATCGACTTACCCGTAGCTCGATTACATCACTGAGATTTTTTCCCAATTTTTTCTCTTTTTCTTTTTCCTTTTTTCTTCCTTTTTTTCTTATTTTCTTGCTGAACCGGTTCGGTGCTTTGCCGACAGGTTCTCCGTCGGCTTCCCTCGCCAACAGCTCCGCGGGATCGTCCGAAGCTTAGATCTGGGGTCGGTTTGCTCCGAGGTAGCCGAAAAGTGGTCGGTCCGGCTCTTCTCTTTTTCGACGTCGGTGTTTTCCTCTTTCCTCGCCATTTGCGGGTTTTTCAGTGGTTGGGGGTGCGTATTCCTGTGGCTGGTAGTCCTCACGGGTTCGGCTTCCTTCGCCTGGGTTGCCACCAACCGCCTCCGTCGGTGCCGCAGAAGGGAAGCATCGGCTTCCGTTTTTTTCCTATTTCGCGATTTTTCTGTTTTTTAATTAATTAATTAATTAATTTATAATTTATTTTTAATAATATTTTAATCAATATTATATTCAATAATAATCCAAAATATCTAAAAAAATTCTATTTTATTCATTTAATCTTTAAATGAATTTATCGATTTTATTTCGTTTTTCCAGTATATTTTTTGATTATTTTCGGGATAATTTTTTTATGTAAAAATTTCGATTCATTCCTATAAATTCATATCTTGATCAATTTAACCCGAAATTTAATTATTTCTTCGTTATTGATCAAGATTTCTCAATCCCACATTTTTAATTAAATTTTTTTGTCACGATAAATACCGAATTTCGATCTTTTGACCGTTTTACCCTTGTATGTGTTCGGGGATTCCATTTCAATCCTTCATATGATCTTTTCTCATTTCGTGTTTTAAATAAAATCGGGCCTTACATAACCTCTCCAGTGTGACACTCAGTCTACATGAGGAAATCATCACGATTTTTCTAACATGTCTATATATCACGTAAAACTACAGTGCGTGTCTTGAGTGTGACTCACAGTCAACACTCAACTCAAACACTGTGTATGCATGTCAAAACATCAAATACTAGTGCGAGTAACCTCCAGCACTAGGTCATGCATAGTTCTCATGTACAACTCGAGTACGAGTTATCGCTCTAGCAATCTATCATGCACAAATCACATAAAACTGAGTACAATCAATGCTCCAGTACTCTATCATGCATGTCAGATAAATATAGTGTGCGTCTCACTCTAGCACTAATGTATGTGAAAAACATCTGAAATCAAGTGCGAGCTATGCTCCAGCGCGATTGTTTTCACATAGTTCGGTAGATGGCTCTTTAAAAATAAGGATGTTTCAAAACATTAAAATCAGCACTATAAAATGTGCTTAATTTACATCAACCTTAAAATATTAGCCCATCTACCTACTCTTCAGCTACACAGTAGTAAAAACACTCAAAACATTGTTTCCATGCTTTTTACAACTTCTCCCAAAAGTTGACTTTTTGCCTAACTAGGGGCAAAATCGTAATTTACCCATATCGGGTCCCTATAAATATTATTGATTTTCTCTGACCCTTATACAATTTCAATGAATGTAAAAGCAGATGAAAATACGCACACATATCTCTAACTACTCGCAAAAGTCTCTTACCTCGGATCACGTCGTGTGACCTCAGTTCCTCTGCGCTGCTCAAATCTCGCAGTCCGGTCAACTCTCAATACAATTTCGGAGCTGCATATAACCATTCACTGGGTTAATCATACATTTTCTACGGTATTACGCATTTAATACAGTTAATATCTCTTAATGAGCTCGTTTACAATTATTGGGCCTTAAACACTTTAATTGGGCCTAACTCTGTCTTAAGCTCATTTTCCACTTATTAATTCCCTTCATCAGGGTCTATTGGCTCATTGGGCCTATCAATACCCATTGGGCTTTGTTCCAAACTCTTTGGATAGCCCATATATCATTTACGATAGTAAATTCAAAAATTCGGATATAATTTATTTTATGCAGAAATTAATCCGAAATCCGCAAACTAAATTCAAATTACACAAAAATCATACTATTGTAGTAAATGACCTTTACTTACCCGAAATTATGCGATGGTGCGCAAATCGAAATTCGATCGGCTTACTTTCGAAAGTTATCGTCGAACTGCACAATTTTTATATTAAATTTTGGGTTAATTTTCGATCAAATACAATTTAAATTAACTTTTTTGAAAATCAATTCGGTCAATCTGATCACGTATCGGCTTACCCGTAATCTGAGGTATTCCCGAGGATTTTTCTCTCCTTTATTCCCTTTTTCTTTCCTTTTTCTTTTTCCTTTTTCTTTTCTTTTTCTTTTTCCTTTTCTTTTCCTTCCCTTTCCGGCTACGGTGCCGTTTCGGGGCCCTCACCGTCGCCGGTCGTTTCCGGCCGTTTCGTCGACCTTTACCGGTACCAAAAAAACTGTCTTTTTTTCTTTTCTTTTTCTTTTCCTTCCCTTTCCGACTATGGTGCCGTTTCGGGGCCCTCACCGTTGCCGATCGTTTTCGGCCGTTTTGTCAACCGCTATCAGTACAAAAAGAACTGGCTCGTCTTCCCAATCACGCTGGTACCCTCCGATCACACCAAGCTGCCGTGGATCGCGGAATCGAGCCCCTTTTTCCCGTCGGCTTTTCCTCCACTGTTCGTCGAACTCTGGCGTCGATACGACTTGTCGCCGGTGCCAACAGGTTCGCCTGAAGCTCCTCTTCCTTCTCAAGCCCTCGCCTGGCCTCGTCGGTCGCCAGTAGTTTGTCGAGGTTCGGTCACGCGCTCAGCTTCTCCGTTTTTTGTTTTCTGTTTCAGTTTCTGTCTCTTCGAAAATTAGACTTCTGTTCTTTTCAATTTATTTATTTATAATTTATTTTATTATTATTTTAATCATTAAAATATTATAAAAATCCCAAAATATCAACAAAAAATCTTATTTTATTTATTTGATCAATAAATGAATTTATCTGTCTTATTTCGTCTTTTCGGTATATTTTTTTAATATTTTTGAGATAATTTTCTAATGTAAAATTTTTGATTAATTCCAATAAATTCATATCTTGATCAATTGCACTCACAATTCAATATTTTCCTCATTATTGGTTAAGATTTCTCAGTTCCATATTTTTAATGAAATTTTCTTATTGAATTTATACCGGATTTCAATCTTTTGACCGTTTTACCCCTGCACTTGTTCGGAACCAATTTAACCCGACTTTCCTTCATAAATTCTCTATATTTTCTCTTGATAAGTTCTCATCTTCAGTTAGAATGATTCAATTCCATTTGGTTTAGCCTGTGGCTCTTATAGCCATTATTTGGCTGTTATGTAGCTTACAGGCATTTTATTCTTTAATTGTCAATTGCATGATAGTAAATACTCTTCTTATGATTCAACCATGAAAATAAAGTGTTCATACACATAGGAATCATAAGGAATAAGCTACATATATAATCGAAAACACAGGTCTAACAATCCTCCCTAACTAAAAGAATTTGGTCCTCCAAATTAGAACGAAATCAATCATCAAACAACTCGAGGTGCTTCTCTCGCATCAAGCTCTCTAACTCCCAAGTAGCCTCCTCGAAAGTGTGATGCTGCCATAGAACCTTCACTAGCCTAATAGTCTTCGACGTCAAAACCTTCTCCTTCCTATCCCATATCTGAATCGGCCTCTCAACATATGACATGTCCTCACTGAGCTCCAATGGCTCACAGCTAATCATATGCGTCAGATTCAGGTGATACTTCCGAAGCATTAAAATGTGGAAGACGTTATGCACGCCTAACAAATCTGGTTGCAATGCCAACCTATAGGCCTTATCTCCCACTCGATAAAGTATCTCAAAGGGTCCAATGTAGCGAGGACTCAACTTACCCCTATTCCCAAACCTAGCTATACCCTTGGAAGGAGAAACCTTCAGAAACACTGATTCATCGACTACGAACTCAAGTGGCCTATGTCTCCTTCCCGTATAACTCTTCTGTCTGCTCTGAGCTGTCTTCAGTCTCTCCACAATCAAATGGACATCCTCAAATGCTTGTGTAACCAAATTAGGAGCAAAAATCTTACGGTCGACCACTTCTTCCCATTCGATAGGGGAACGACATGTACAACCATATAATGCCTCATACGGTGCCATCCCGATACTCGAATGATAAATGTTGTTGTAGGCGAACTCGACTACTGGCAAGTGATCATCCCAGGAGCCTCAAAAGTCTAGCACACATGCTTTCAACATATCCTCCAGAGTCTATATAGTCCTCTTTGACTGACCATCTGTTTGAGGATGGAAAGCTATGCTCAAACTCAACTGGGTTCCCATGGCTTCCTGAAAATGTTCCCATAAGTGGGAAGTGAAGCGAAAATCCCTATCAGAGATAATGCTCACTGGAACACCATGTAACCTCACTATCCCTCGTACATACAACCCTGCCAATGTACTCAGAGTATCGATTGCTCTCATAGCTAGAAAGTGGGCGGACTTCGTCAGTCTATCAAAGATCAGTCATATAGCATCGTGATTCCTCCGGGTCCTCAGTAAACCCATCACGAAATCCATGGTGATATGCTCATATTTCAATGTCGGTATACATAGAGACTGCAACAATCTTGTAGGTCTCTGATGCTCTACCTTCACCTACTGACATACAAGACATCTCGCCATAAAATTTGCCACATCTCTCTTTATACCCGACCACCAGTACACCTTCTGGAGGTTCTGATACATCTTGCCACTCCCCAGATGCAACGTGTACCTCGATGAATAAGCTTTCGACAATCTCAATCTCCTGAGCTCTGGGTCCTCGAGAATAGACAGTCTACCTCTGTACCTCAGTAGTCCATTAGAACTCAACTCAAAATCAATCACTGTGCCCCTCCGCATCTGACCAATCACATAGATGCAATACGGATCAGTCTGCTGAGACTATCTGATCCTGTCCAACAGATCTGGCTCTAAGCGTAGACTCACAATCATACAATCCGCATCCATGTCTGAAGGCACAACTCCTAAACTGAGGCTAGCAAACTGCTCTAACAGCTTGTGCTCCCTGACCATCATATACGATACCATCCGCAGGCTCTTCCTACCAAAGCATCTGCTACTATGTTAGCCTTACCTGGATGATAAAGTATCTCACAATCAAAGTCCTTCAGAAGCTCTAGCCATCTTCTCTGTCTCATGTTCAGCTCCTTCTGTGAGAACATGTACTTGAGGCTCTTGTGGTCAGTAAATATCCGAAACTTCTCGCTATACAAGTAGTGGTGCCATACCTTTAATGCAAACACTACTGCTGCCAACTCTAAGTCGTGGGTCTGATAGTTCATCTCATGGTCCTTTAGCTGTCTGGATCCATAAGCAGCTACCCTCCCATCCTGCATCAATACACAGCCTAGTCCCTGATGCGAAGCATCGGTATATACTGAAAATCCTTCTGAGCTGGTAAGAATAGTGAGAATCGGAGTGGTAGTCAATCGACTCTTCAGCTCCTGAAAACTCCTCTCACAATCCTCGTCCCACACGAATGCAACACTCTTCCGAGTGAGACGCGTCAACGGAGCAGCCAACTTCGAAAATCCCTCAACGAATCTTCGATAGTACCTTGCTAAACCCAAAAAACTCCTGATCTTGGTAACTATCCTCGGCTATTCCCACTGAACTACAACTTCAATCTTGGATGAATCTAATGATACACCATCCTTCGACACTACGTGTCCCAAAAATAAGATCTCTGTCAACCAAAAATCACACTTGCTGAGTTTAGCATACAACTGCTGCCCTCATAAAGTCTGCAATACTATCCTAAGGTGCTGCTCATGCTCCTCCTCTGATCTCGAATATACCAATATGTCATCGATAAAGACGATAACAAACTGATCCAAATATGGCATGAACACATAATTCATCAGAGCCATAAAACCTGCGGGAGCATACGTCAGTTCAAATGGCATAACTAAGAACTTAAAGTGGCCATATCAGGTCCTAAATGTCGTTTTGGGTACATCTCCACTCCGGACTCTCAACTGATGATACCAAGACCTCAGATCAATCTTAGAAAAGACCTGCGCTCCTCGAAGCTGATCCAGTAAGTCATCAATGCGTGGAAGGGGATAACTATTCTTGATGGTATCCTTATTCAATAATTTGTAATCTATACACAATCGAAGGCTTCCATCCTTCTTCCTCACGAACAAAACTGGTGCTCCTCACGGTGAAACACTCGGTCTAATGAACCCCCTATCTAACAACTCCCGCAACTATCTCTTGAGCTCCTCTAGCTTAACTAAGGCCATGTGATATGGTGGTCTCGAAATAGGCTCAGTACCAGGCACCAAATCTATACAAAACTCCATCTCTCTGTCTGGTGGTAACCCTCGCAACTCATCCAGGAAAAATTTGGGTACTCACTGACCATATTAATATCTACCAACTTGGATGTACCTTATCCGTAGCCACCACGTACGCAATGAAACCTTCAAGATATTGATTTCTCAGTCAGCATAATATTTTATTTATTAACAACATATCTATTACTTTTATTTCTTCCCATCAAACTTTACAATATATTTCGTAGGGTTAGGAAACATAACTGTCTTAGCGTAACAATCTACAACAGCGTGGTTTGCAGATAACCAATCCATTCTTAAGATTACATCAAAGTCGCTCATACTTAACAATATTAGATTGGCTGTCATATCTGTTTTCTCTACTCTTAGCTTGCAATCATTATACACATGTTCAGCTAGCTAACTGTTATCCATAAGCGTGCTAATCAACATCATTATCCTTAAAGGAGTACGCTCTACATGCTTTGCTAACTTACACGCAAATGAATGCGTGGCACCAGGATCAATTAAAACATATGCTTCTAAATCATAAATCAAGATGTTAACTCTAATCACATCCATAGAAGCATCGGCTGTGTCCTGGTCCAAGGCATGTACTCACCCTCGACCCATCACCTGCTTCCCCTTCTCCTCTGCTGTCGCTCTCCCCCTCTGAGTAGACGTACCAGCTAGAGCTCTATCAGGTTCCCTACCCTACTGTGGGGTAATCTCAAATGTCTTTGGGCAAGCTCTAGCAATATGCCCATGTTTCCCACACCGAAAACACACAATAGGGCTCAACGGACAAGGTCTACCATCATGATTTCTACCACATCTACTACACTGATTTTTAATAGGCCTCTATCCTCTAATCACAATGCCCTTCACTGGAGCTATGGTCGAGTAGGTAGGAGGTCTAACTGGTCACTCTCGTACCTCCTCTATTTATGGTCCCTTACCGAAGAGTCTCCTCCCTCCTCGATAACTGAAACCTCTATCTCTAGTCGACCTTTTCCTCTTTCTATCTCGGCTCCGACTAAACTTCCCAAACTCAGAGGCATTCCTCTTGTAGTCCTGCTCGTAAAGTTACGCCCTGCACACTGCCTCATCATACGTACCAATATCCAATGGTACTAACCTAGACCGCAACATCTGTCTCAATCCATCGACAAACCTGTGGACCTTTCTGGTCTCGCTATACATGGTATCAGGATCATACCTCCCCAGGGCCAAAAATCTAGTCTCGTACTCATCCACTGAGAGACTCCCCTGGCTCAACCCCAAAAACTCGACCTGCAGTCTACGTTGCACCGTATCTGGAATAAACTGCCTCTTGAAGGCCTCCAAAAACATCTCCCAACTAATCGTTGTGTGTCGGGCTCTCAATATCGACATTGTGGACTTCCACCAATGCTCTGTCATTCCCTTCAGTAGGAACGCAACAAATACGACTCTCTTTGAAGTCGTACAATCAAAGAAGTCGTACAACTTCTCTATCTCTCCAATCCACTCCTCAGCACTAGCTAGGTCCTTGACCCTTCGAAAAGATGGAGGTCTAAGCTTTTGGAATTATCGCAGTTGATCCAAATCACACCCATATCCCAATCCACTACTACCCTGAACTGGTGGGGGTGTAGGAGTATCACTAGTCTGTGGCATCTGTACAGGCTGTGCAGGTGTATCAGGTGCAACTGCCTCCCCAGTCGCAGTCTCTACATCCTGCCTCTATCTACTTAGTAAAGTCTGTGCCAATAACTCTACTATCACCTCCAGGCTATGCTCTATCCTTGTGAAGCGTGCCTCAGTAGTCTCTGGTACCTCAGTAGTACCTGGAGGAGTATGGGCAGATGAAGACTCGTCCTGGCTATCCGGCCTACCTCTACGACCTCTAGCCATACCTCTCGACCTCACCCCTCTACCACGGCTAGTATTAGCCATAATAGCTCAATTCCTGCATTCACAAACATTAATTTGCCCGATTCCCTTATTGTATACATAATTATAACTGAACAAAATACAGTAATATAGGGATGAACATTTTCCTAAGTACTAATACCTACTCACATCAGACCAACTACACTCTGATACCATTCTGTCACGACCTCAATTTGTGACTTACTAAAAACCACAATAAATTTTTTGCTTTTTACTTACATTTCTCTTCTCTACAGTTAGGCTGCGATTAGGCATTAGTCTTCTCATCCATAGATACCTTACCATTCTTTTTCATATCATACATGCGTGTCATTATAAATATTTATTGACTGTACATACACTTTTCTTATAAGTAATTTCATATACTTTACTATAATTACATCCCAAATATTAAAAACGTGTACATCACTGTGTTTATACATTGTTTAGATACAAAATAGTACGCGTTGTGTATACCTTTCGCTAGATGGGGAACAGCAGTGGTCAAAAGGAATGCTATACCTCAACCGACTCAATCTACTGACGATGATCTATAGAGAGGGGGGGAATGAAAGGGGTGAGCTATCTGGTTCAACAAGGAAATCAGTCAAGCAAGTAGACATCCATAATATGTACTGAAAATAGTGTTTTGTCTTTCCTTCTCTCAATTCAAAACCATGTTTCAAAATTTATATATAATAGTACAGATTTAAAATCCCATGTACTAAACTCGAGCAGAGTTATCGAATATAGGCATTCATGCAAAACAGTGCATATTTATCAATTCGAAATGCTTTTATATAAAATATGCCATTTACATTCACAACACAGTAATTATGGCATTTCACAACACAATACAACATAACAACCGGGTTCCGACCCATCCCTCAGGTCTACCCATATCATAAATACATGTTATATATCATGCGAGACTCAGTGGCTAAATGCAATATCTCCTGGACTATGGCCATATCCTAATATGTGAAATCCCAGGCAACACAGATCTTACTGTGCGGGTTATCACTGCAGTAACGGGAGGGGGGTCAGTCCATCACAATCACCAGCTATCAACTACTCTCCTCCACAACTCCACAACAACACACGGTACAGTGTACTCCATGCCACTCGCAGGGTACAATGTACACCCGTGGACCCTGCCTCATGGTCAGGGTGCCTGCCATAGGTCTTAGCCCTCATACCACAGAATAATCAATGCCATGTCTCGAAATCCACGTGTGAACCTCTCCAGTGTGACACTCAGTCTACGTGAGGAAATCATCACGATTTTTCTAACATGTCTATATATCATGTAAAACTACAGTGCGCGTCTTGAGTGTGACTCATAGTCAACACTCCACTCGAACATTGTGTATGCATGTCAAAACATCAAATACTAGTGCGAGTTCTCATAGTTCTCATGTAAAACTCGAGTACGAGCTATCGCTCTAGCACTTTGTCATGCACAAATCACATAAAACTGAGTACGAGCAATGCTCCAGTACTCTATCATGCATGTTAGATAAATATAGTGCGAGTCTGACTCTAGCACTAATGTATGTGAAAAACATCTGAAATCAAGTGCGAGCTATGCTCCAGCACAACTGTTTTCACATAGTTCGGTAGATGGCTCTTTAAAAATAGGGATGTTTCAAAACGTTAAAATCAGCACTATAAAGTGTGCTTAGTTTACATCAACCTTAACACATTAGCCCATCTACCTACTCTTCTGCTACACAGCAGCAAAAACACTCAAAACATTGTTTCCGTGCTTTTTACAATTTTTCTCAAAAGTTAACTTTTTACTTAACTAGCGGTAAAATCGTAATTTACCCATATCGGGTCCCTATAAATGTTATTGATTTTCTCTAACCCTCATAAAATTTCAGTGAATGTAAAAGCAGATGAAAAACGTACAGATATCTCTAACTACTCGCAAAAGTCCCTTATCTTGGATCACATCGTGTAACCTCACTTCCTCTGTGCTGCTCAAATCTCGCAATTCGGTCAACTCTCAATATAATTTCGGAGCTACAAATAACCATTCACTGGGTTCCTACTGTATTATGCATTTAATACAGTTAATATCTCTTAATGTGCTCATTTACAGTTATTGGGCCTTAGACACTTTAATTGGGCCTAACTCTGCCTTAAGCTCGTTTTCCACTTATTAATTCCCTTCATCAGGGTCTATTGGCTCATTGGGCCTATCAATACCCATTGGGCTTTGTTCCAAACTCTTTGGATAGCCTGTATATCATTTATGACAGTAAATTCAAAAATTCAGATATAATTTATTTTATGTAGAAATTAATCTGAAATCCACAAACTAAATTCTAATTGCACAAAAATCATACTATTGTAGTAAATGAGCTTTACTTACCCGAAATTATGCGATGGTGCGCAAATCGAAGTTTGATCAGCTCACGTTTGGAAGTTATCGTCGAACTGCACAATTTTTATATTAAATTTCGGGTTAATTTTTGATCAAATACAATTTAAATTAACTATCTCGTAAATCAATTCAATCAATCTGATCGTGTATCGGCTTACCCATAATCTGAGGTATTCCTGGGAATTATCCTCTCCTTTTTTCCCTTTTTCTTTGCTTTTTCTTTTTCCTTTTTCTTTTTTTTTTCTTTTCTTTTTCTTTTCCTTCCCTTTTTGGCTACGGTGCCGTTTCGAGGCCCTCGCCATCGCCGATCATTTTTGGTCGTTTCGTCGGCCGTTACCGGTACAAAAATAACTGGCTCGTTCTCCCGATCACGTCGGTACCCTCCGATTACACCCAACTGCCCTGAATCACCGAAATCGAGCCCCTTTTTCCCATCGACTTTTCCTCCACCGTTCGCCGGACTCCGACGCCGATACGGCACGTTGTCGATGCCAGCAGGTTCGCCTGAGGCTCCTCTTCCTTCTTCGGCCCTCGCCTGGCCTCGTCGATCGCCAGTGGTTTGTCGGGGTTCGATCACGCTCTTGGCTTCTCCGTTTTCTGTTTTCTGTTTCAGTTTCTCTCTCTTCAAAAATCAAACTTTTATTTTTTTTTAGTTTTTATTTATTTATAAATAATTTATTTTATTATTATTTTAATCATTAAAATATTATAAAAATCCTAAAATATCAACAAAAAATCTTATTTTATTCATTTAATCAATAAATGAATTTATCTGTCTTATTCGTCTTTTCGGTATATTTTTCCAATATTTTTAAGATAATTTTCTGACGTGAAAATTCTGATTAATTCCAATAAATTCATATCTTGATCAATTGGACTCGAAATTCAATATTTTCCTTGTTATTGATCAAGATTTCTCAATTCCATATTTTTAATGAAATTTTCTTATTGAATTTATACCAGATTTCGATTTTTTGATCGTTTTACCCCTGCACTTGTTCGGAACCAATTTAACACGACTTTCCTTCATAAATTCTCTATAGTTTCTCTTGATAAGTTCTCATATTCAGTCAGAATGATTCAATTCCATTTGGTTTAGCCTATGGCTCTTATAGCCATTATTTGGTTGTTATGTAGCTTACATGCATTTTTATTCTTTAATTGTCAATTGCATGATAGTAAATACTCTTCTTATGATTCAACCATGAAAATAAAGTGTTCATACACATAGGAATCATAAGGAATAAGCTACATATATAATCGAAAACACGGGTCTAACATATAGGTGTGTACATATTTATAAGTATATGAGTACATGGACATGAATTTATATTATAGAAGTTAAAATAAGTGTAGTTGTCAAAAAAAAAAAAGTTAAAATAAGCATAGTTATCAAAAAAAAGTTAAAATAGGTGTAAGGAATAAATGTACCTATCTATAAATACAATTAATATATAAATATGTGTATATCTAGTATGTATAAATACATTATACACATTATATGTCTATATCTATATATATTATATTATACATTAATATATAAATAGGAGTAAAAGAGTATATAAGAAAATAACTAAATAAAGAATAAATCTAAGCTAAATATATATATATATATATATACACATATAATTGATACATAATAAATATGTTAAAGGAAAGAAATAAACAAAATAGTAAACAAATGATGATAAAAAAAATTACTGAGTATAGGAAATTTAATTAAAATCCTAGACTCGAAGGAAATTAATTCTAAATCAATATTTGACCATAGTATTAAATTCAAGTACATGGCAATTAAAAGCATAGTTTATTTATTAAATAAATAATATATATCTCTCTCTCTCTCGAGACTACACCAACCCGAGGATGAGCTCCATTGGTCATCCTTTAACTTTTCATTGACTGAACAAAAAAGGGGCTTCCACCTAAACCTCTTGGCTGCAACCTTCACTCCATCATCAACTCCATTTTCCTTCCATTTGGTGCAACAAAGAAACATAGCAGCATGAGGTGATTTGGCTAGAAACAACCAAGCAAACATTAGCTGAAGCTACTACAGCAAGGGACTCACGAGAACAGAGTAGTAGCGGGGCAGGGGAACCTTCCTTGCCTCAATAGCACTCATGGGCAGTAGCTGCAAAGGGAAAGACCCTTGGTTGAAGACCCTACTACAACAAGGATTGGGTTTGATCAAAGCAAGCTACAACGAGAAAACACCTCTAGTGTCACAGCAGCAGTGCAGTAGCATTTAGCACAGCTCGAAGCATCTTAGTGACACCAACATGGAGCATCAAGCTATACTAGCCCTGGAAGGTTCTACTTCAACATAATCTACTAAAATAGTTGAGCTTATTCTAGTAGTTTCTTAGCTCATATATATAAACATATTGTAACGACCCAAATTTTCAAATATTTTGGTTGAACTACGAGTCAATAATAGATCAAAATCAATAAATCCACCTGTTTAATTTAATTTTCTTGGTAACAATTTAAAATGAAAATGATGGTAATACTATTTCATTAAGTCGCACCTTTGTTCACATACAAAATAGTCTCAATCACATACCCCAGACATAACTTGCATACATTATTGTACTTACAAAAATTTAGATACAAAATAAATGTTCGTATTGGGCATACCTTTAGTGCAAAAGAACGCTTTTCTGATGAATGGCTGTGTAAAATAAATAACTTATAAAAATGGTCTCTGCTACTGACGTGGGTCTATGGAGGAAAATAAAGGGGGTGAGCTTAACAAGCTAAGTATGAAAAACCCCATAGTAGGTAGATAAATATACTACCTAAGATATATATATATATATATTTATATTTGCCAAATTCGAAACTGTAAGACCCATATTTTCAGATGTAAACCTTATGAATTCATAACTATGGTGATGTACTTGTAATGTGAAGCATAAGTGATATAAAGTCCATAAACTCAATGTACACACTTGTAATAAGAGTTTGTGATGTATGTACAAGTTTCATTATGTATGAATATGAAGAAATGGACTTGTGTATGTGATGAAGGTGAATGGAATGCAAAATGAGTAGTGAAGTAAAATTGAATGAAGTTGCATAAGTAGTGTAAATCTTGATGCTTCAATTTAGTTTGAATTGTGTACCTTTGGTTGTACAATGAATGCACACAATTTTTAATGTGTATTAAGTATGAAAGGATGTCATTTGCAAGTCTTAAAGGTGGTTGGATGAGAAAATGACCATGGCAGCAGACTGAGGGTTGTTTGGTGTGAGTTACTACAGAAAACTGCAGCAAACTCTGGAAATATGAATGCCAAATCGATCTCATAGGATGAGAGATCAATCTGGAAGAGCTAAGAATGCTCTTATTCAAGCAATGGAACAGGCCAGATCGACCTCAAATGGAGCCAGATCAATCTACCAAACATTTTGTAATAAGAAGATTGATTTTTATGTAAATAGATCGATTTCCTTAACTCTCGGGTTGGAGCAGATCGATCTGCCCTTGAAGCAGATCGATCTCTTTAAGCTACTGCCTTAGACAGATCAATCTCAAGTCATCGACAGATCGATCTCATCAAGCAATTTCTATAAATAGGAGTAGTGAAATCTGCAGATTTCGGGAAACAACCTCACCTTTCCATTTCAACCAAAAACCTAACTTTCTTACTCCTAAATCCACCCATTTCCAGTAAGATTTGAGGAAAGACCATTAGATACAAAATTGTTCTTATCAAAGAGAAGAACAACCTACTTTGGAATCAAAGCCTCATTTGTGGTATGGAAGGAGCAAGGGACATTTTCATTTGAAGCAAGAAGAGAAACTAGATTTGGTAAGTTTCTAACACTTCAGCCCAAGTACATTTGGCTATTTATTGATTTTGGAGTTGATTTGTGTGTATATTGATGGTTAAAACTACCTAGAATGTGATGGAATTAGTGTGACCTAGAAAACCTAGAATAAATCTAGTGTGAAAAGATATGGGTTGAATTAGTTGATGTAAGACCCGATTTTATTGTAAGAGCAAAAGGGAATGAATAAAAATTTACGAGTGCATTTAAAAAAATGCAAAAGGATTGAAATGGAATTCTCAAACACGTGCAAGGGCAAAATGGTCAAAAGATCGAAAGTCGGTATAAATTCGATGAGAAAAATTTATTAAAAATAATGGATTGAGAAATCTTGGTCAATAAAGGTGAAATAAATTTATTCTGGGTTAAATTGATCAAGATATCAATTTATTGGAATTAATCGGGATTAATTGAAAATTTTAATTAGAAAAATCATTCCGAAAATAATCGAAAATATACCGAAAATGGTTAAAATAAATTAAATTAAATTAAATAAATGAATTTAGAATAAAATAAGAAATTTGGAGATATTTGTAGAATATTTGAGAGATTTTTGGGTATTTTAATGTATTTTATTAATTAAAATAATAATAAAAATAAGTAATAAAAAAAAGAAGAGAAGAATTAAAAAAAAAAGGGAATCAGAAATGGATCGGGGAGAGAGAAATGGGAAAAACAGAAGCCAAAAATCGAGGAGACCACCAGCGAGCCACCGACGGCCAGAGACCCAGGTGAGGGCCGGCGAAGGTAGCCCGACCCCGGGTGACTTCATGGCACCGGCGACGCGCCGTGGAACTCGTCGGAGATCGACGAATCGGGGAGAGAAGTCGCGGGAGAAAGAGCTCCGATCAGCGGCGAACGGCGTCGATCTGCCGACCCCGCCGCCAGCCGAACGTTCCCCAAGCGCAGACGAGCAGATTGGTGGTGGCCAAGACTGGCAAAATTATAGGCAAACATCAGAAATGGCGGAAAGAAGAAATAGGTTTCGACGGCAGGAGAGAAAAGGTCGGACCGGCGACTTTTCGGCGGCCTTGGATGAAACCGAGGGCATATTCGTGCTGTGGACGACCCAGCGAAGCCACTAGCAGCGGAAGCCGGCGGAGAACCGGTCGGCAAGGCCCTGAACCGATCGAACCGGAGTGAACCGGCGGTCTGAACTGGGTCTGAACCAGACCGAACCGGTTCAGCCAAGAAAGAGGGGAAAAAAAGAGAAAAAGGGAAAAAGAAAAAGAGAAAAAATTGGAAAAAAATCTCGGCGATGTAATCGAGCTACAGGTAAGTCAGTAGCGGTCAAAATTGATCGATTTAAATTTTGAAATATTTTATTTAATTAATTTTGGACTGGAAATTTACCCGAAAATTATGAAATTGTGTAGCTCAACAATTGGCATCCAACGAGAGCTCGAGACAGCCTCGATTTGCGTATTAGCATGGAATCTTGGGTAAGTAACCCTTATTTATGATAATTTGCATCGTTATGCGTGCTTCAGATTTAATTTCTGTATTAATTAAATTAAATTTTGGAAAGTCGGATAAATTGTCGTAAATAATAAATTGAGCTATTCGAGAGTTAGAACGAGGCCTAATAAACTGTTGGTGGGCCCAATGAGCCCAATAGGCCTCGATAATGTGAAAATTAAGTGGAAAATGGGCTTAAGGCCGATTAAGGACCATTAAGGTGCAATCAAGCCTAATAAGGGTAAATGGGCCCAATGATTTAAATTAAGCCCAGAAAATAGGAAATACAATTAAATTATATGATATCTGACCTGAGAAATATTTATACGCAGTTTCAGACATTGGATTGGGAGCAGATCGGACTGAGTGACGAGACAGCAGTGGAAAAGAAAAGGTCAGACTCTACAGAAAAATAAGGTAAGGGAATTCTACGGACTGCTAGAGGTAACTTTACGAAATTTCAATGTCATATGCAGTCTTTTAAATTATCTGAAGGGTCTAGAAGTAAGTTAATAATTTTAGTGCCCCGAATGGGCAAATTACCAAAATACCCTTGTTAAGGGTAAAATTTACAATTTTAGGAAAAATTGGGAGGAGCAAGAACAAGAGGTTCCTGCTCATTCTGGAGGTGTTTTGACACATGCATGAGTAGGCTGGCTAACCTTGAAAGAAAAATGCACAGCATTTCATAGTTTTAACGATGAAATTGTTTTGAAAACTGTTTTAAGGAAACAGAGCCACCTACGTGTTTTTATTGACATGTGACGTGCTAGAGCTCAGCTCGCATGATATTTTGAGTTGTGTGATGCATGCATTAGTGCGGGAGCGAGAGCTCGCACTAGAGTTTTACATGCATTGGTGCTGGAGTCCGACTCGCACCAGATTCTTTATATATATATATATATGATTTTCGTGACACGGTGCTAGAGTCTAACTCGCACCAAATTTAACATGATTTTCGTGACAGGGTGCAAGAGTCTAACTCGCACCAGAGTTTCCACATGATTTGATGAGAGTGCTAGAGCTTAGCTCGCACTAGTTTTACTTGATTTGATGAGAGTGCTGAGCATCGCTCGCACTAATTTTATGAAAACATGCAATGAGCTGTGCTTGGAGCATCGAGTAGACTGTGTGTCACCGATTAAATAGGCTCGCACGTGCGTTCTGAGACAGGGTATGATATATGGGTCCACGGAGTACGATGTATCGTGCAAGTAGCATGGAGTACGCTGTACCGTGTGGCATCTTCAGATGCGTGGTATCTTCGGATACGTGTGGCATCTTCGGATGCGTGGTATCTTCGGATACATGTGGCATCTTCGGATGCGTGGTACTTCGGATACGTGTGGCATCTACGGATGCGTAGGGTCGGATAAGACTGATGGGATGGAGTGACCCACCTCTCGGGCGATTCCTGATCAGGGTGAGACCCCGCACACTAGGATCCGTGTAGCAGAGGGGCTCACGAGGACACACGGCCATAGTCCTGGTTATTATCGATATACAGATGTTACCTAGTCTCGCATGTTGACGATTTTGATGAGATCAAAACTGGGTTTTTAATCAGATTTGCATGATGTTATTTCCATGCTTTTTAAACCCATGTGTGATGTAAACTGATTTTCATGGTTTTGTGTGAGTCAGGACCACCTGAGGGATGGGTTGAGTCCTGGATTTGTTGTGAAATTTTAAATCAGAAAGAAATTATTTGAAAGAGTTACATGTTGAATTTTTCATGCAAACTTGTTTTACATGATATCATGAATCATAGCATCAGTTTTGAAATGTGTGGAGAAAGGGTGGTTTATGCATGGCACCACATTCATGTAGGTAGTATGGTTACCTACTTGTTCGTTGGATTGCCTTACTGAGCTTGATGTGCTCACCCCTTTCATTTTCTCACACAGATAATCTCCAGTAGATGTTGAGGCGACTGTGTACTGCATTCCGGATATCCGCTGCTGCCCATCATTTAAGGTATATATACTTGTACATATTGTATCTAAATAAGCATAGCACAGTAACATGTTTGTAGGTGACTTTAGGGGATGTATAAATATTGTAAACGTTTATAAATGACTGAGAAAGGATTAATTTGGTGGGACTGGCATTGACGCACAGCCCAATTGTTAGTGGAGTGTGGTCACGATTCGGAGGATAGATAAGTATGAATTAAAAATAACAATAGTGAAAAATTTACTCTGATTTTTGGGTAGTTTTGGGTCGTGACATATAAAGGTGGTATCAGAGCAGAAATTGGTCTGATGTGTGTCAGTGTCAAAAATTAGGAAATTACATCCCCGTGTTACTGTGCTTGGTTAGATGCAATAATGTATATCGAGATGGGTTTTAACTAAGAAATGGTTGAGATTACAGGAATACCTAATATTAGTCGTGATAGAGAAGGTAGAGCACGAGGCAGAGGTCGTAGAGGTAGACCTGAGCCTGCTAATCGTGCTGAGTTGACCTATGAGAATCAGGATGAGATTGAAATGGAGGTTTATATTGAGCATGCCTCACAGAGTCCGACAGAGTGATCGGACAGTATTGAGACACGCTTCGCGAGGTTGGAGCAGAGTGTGAAGAATATTTTGGGAGCAAATTGCTCAGAGTATGCATAAGATTTGAGGGCAAGTCGGAGCATTGATGGAAGTCTGCTCGACCCAACTTAAGAGTTAGACATCCAGAGTTGACAAGAGAAATATTTTTGGATGTATTCCGGTGATAGAATATCCCGGACACTGTTTAAAAGGAATTGATTTATTGATGAGTATGAATTATGAGTATGAAACTGAGTTATATTCTTGGGCAGATGTTACCTCGACACTATAGACAGTGACAGTCGAGATGTCTAAAAGTTTATGGAAGGGCTCAGATTGTCGATTAGAGTCCGATTGACCCGTGAGATATTACCTATGTCGAGGCAGTACGAAATCTACAGTGGTGTGAATAACATTGAGGAGTTGCACGCCTCTGAGATTGGAAAATATAGTAAGGGCCAAAATAGAGACAGAAAGAAAATTGAGAATGACAAAAATGTCAGAATGGGAAAAAGGTAATTGGTAAAAGACCAGTTGGTAAGATGATTGGTAAGGCCACAGTTATCCGATTGTAGCACTTTTGAGGGGTATTGTGATTGGAGAACCCCGATCTGCTACGGATCACTGTAGAATGTGTGGTAAATACCACGGAAGTATGACCTGCACCTACATATTATTAATGAAAATGGTCATTAAGTGTGGTAAGACAGACCATTTATTATGATTGCTCAGAGTTGGGCGAGATTGCCCCATAGAAAGGTAAAGAGATAGAGAAAACCCTGTTGAGATAGCTGTATCGAAAAGGGAGGTCGCAGCCAAAGAGAAAAGGAAAGTAGGCTGTTGGACGAAGGTGAGTGTATGTCTTGGACTAGGACACTACTGATGTTTCACAGGATGTGGTGAAAGATACCACACTGCTTATGAATAAAGAAGTAATTGTGTTAATTGATCCTGGTACCACGTATTTCTTTATACCGCATTCATTCGCATGTAAGTGAGTAAAAGACATGAATGCCTACACTCTTGGGCACGATGTTGATAAATGAGTACCCTAATAGAGGAAGGTTAACTAACGGAATAATTATGAAGAGATTTTAAGTTGAAAATGGGGGAAGAAATATAAGTCAACCGATTTTATTCAAAGAACTATGAATAATTTAAAGTAATATTTGAGAATAAAGTAGTCGGCTGCATATTATGATGTTTGGATTTCTACCCTAAGATAGTGATATGGTTACCCCTGAAAAGTATATTGTAAGTTTTGATAAGTACTAAAAAGGGGTGCAACAGTTGAAATTAAAGGAGCAAATGATGGTACTCACGAAGGAGATACACTTTAAGATATATTTGATCCTAAATACAAGATGTAATGGAGTAAGAGGAGTATGCAAGGTAAGAATGCCCTTAAAATATGAAGTAATTAGGATTAAAGCGAATAGTAGCGAATATGAATTGTGACCACAGGGACTGATATGTAAAGTAATTGTGGTTAAGTCTAAGGGTTAATAAAGGTTTTTCAAAATACCTCCCCGCTTGAAGACTTAACAGCGTCTAGAAATATATATATATATATAATCTATAACTTGAAATCGATCGTGGTAAGATATAAATTTAAAAATTTGGATACTTTTACTAGTACGATAAAGAATTATAAAATACGATTAATTATGAAGGTTAAAATATTAAAATTTAATAAAAGCCATTAATATAAGAAAAAGGAAATGATGTGGGTTAGTACCTGGAAACAGAAGCAATTTTGAAGTGATATTATACGTTTATGCGTACATAGGTCAAGGATATGGACGATTGAAGTATGTAATGGAGCTCAACTACAATGAGTTATTTAATCTTTACCTGGACCGATTTGTCATCATCCTTATTGATGATATGTTGGGTGTAGTTAAGTCCAGGGAAAATTATAAGCAACAATTGGAAAATTGCTTTTACAGATGGTTGTTGCGAATTCTGAAAAAGGGTATACTTTGTTGACACGTTTAACTAAGAAAGCGTGGTATTTGAATGAGATGATAAGTGAGATGATAGATGTGACATGAATATTGGTGTAGTGAAGTATGACCTGACCACCGTGATTATTTTCACCATACCCAACAGCTCAAGAGGTTCTCCGTGTGTATGAATAACTCAAAATAATGAATGAGCTGTGTATTGATGCAAAATGGGAAGATAGTCGATTGTGGATCCAGACGACTCAAGGATCATAAAATAAACTATCAAGGATCATAAAATAAACTATCTGACCCATGATTTAAAGTTGACAGCAGTAGTACTTATACTGAGGATATGGTACTATTATGTACATGGTGAGAAATTTTGGGTATGCACTGATCATAAAGCCCCAAGTATCTGTTTTCACAGAAAGAGGTGAATATGAGAATATATAGTAGGTTAGAGCTTCTGAGAGATTTTGATTGGGAAAAATTGTACCACCCAGGAAAGGCTAATGTGATGGCTGATGACTTAAGCAGAAAGTGCCTTGGGATGGTATTACATATGATGGTCAGGGAGCGTGAGCTGCTAGAGCAGTTGTGAGCCTCAATAGTGATGTGATCCCTTTTGATGATGACAGTGATTGTGAGACAGCTAGCCTGAGACTAGAACCGGATGAGAGTACCTGGATTTGACAGGCTTAGTGTGATGATCGGCATGATGTCGATGGTTTGGGTCAGATTCAGAAGGGTACAGTGACAGAGTTCACGGAGAGTGTTGATGATTTACAGAGGTTCAGAGACAATATAAGTGCTCCCCAGGACCACTGTTGATGAGATAGTAATATTGTCAGAAGCTTACTCTTCGGGATATACAGTGCATACGGAAAGTAATGAATAGATATATAAAATCTCTGAAAAGGGTATTGATGGTCAGATGTGAAAAGAGATATGGTAGAGATTGTGGAAAAGTGCCTAGTATGTCAGCAGAATAAGGTAGAGTATTAAAAGTCTCCAGAGTTATTGTAGCCTCTACCTATATCGACACGGCACGAAAATGGGAGCAAGTCTCCATGAATTTCGTAATGGGTTATAGCGAACTCAAATGAATCACGAGGTAGTGTATGGCTGTAGGGGTTGTTCCCCGACTCAGACAAGAAAAAGTGGGTGACAGATAGAAATTTCTTCCGAATTAGTATAATAAGTTTCTGAGGATGTTCAGTTGAGTGAGAGATTAAGAACACCTCAGAGCAGACAAAGAGCATTGAATTCATCGAGGGTGAATCAGTATGGTTGAACTTATTTGTCCTAAGGGAATAAGGATATAACGAGACTCGGGAAGTAGGCAAATTAAGTTTTACTGAATGGAATTTTTGAAAGATTGGACAAGTGGGAGATAAGACCTGTAGGTTGGCGTTATCACCTGAATAAACAGGCATCCACAATGTGTCCCATCTTTTGATACTTCGGCAATACTATCCAGATCCAGCATAGGTGATCGGATATAAACTCCAACAGATTCAGCTCAGTGCAAATATAAGTATATTGAAAAGTTGATTCGGGCATTAGACAGGAAAGAGAAAGTATTGAGGTTTAAGATGATCTCCATAATTAAAGTCCTTTGGTAGTATTACACTTCGGAAAAAGGTCACATGAGAATTAAAAAGCATGATACGATTGATGTACCCGGAGTAGTTTATGGACTCATATGACTTGGTTCTAATTTGGAGGACCAAATTCCTTAAGTGGGGGAGATTATGTAAGACCCGATTTTATTGTAAGAGCAAAAGGGAATGAATAGAAATTTACGAGTGCATTTAAAAAAAATGCAAAAGGATTGAAATGGAATTCTCAAACACGTGCAAGGGCAAAATGGTCAAAAGACCGAAAGTCAGTATAAATTCAATGAGAAAAATTTATTAAAAATAATGGATTGAGAAATATTGGTCAATAAAGGTGAAATAAATTTATTCTGGGTTAAATTGATTAAGATATCAATTTATTGGAATTAATCGGGATTAATAAAAATTTTTAATTAGAAAAATCATTTCGAAAATAATCAAAAATATACCGAAAATGGTTAAAATAAATTAAATTAAATTAAATAAATGAATTTAGAATAAAATAAGAAATTTGGAGATATTTGTAGAATATTTGAGAGATATTTGGGTATTTTAATGTATTTTATTAATTAAAATAATTAATAAAAAAAAGAAGAGAAGAATTAAAAAAAAAAGGGAATCAGAAATGGATCGGGGAGAGAGAAATGGGAAAAACGAAAGCCAAAAATCGAGGAGACCACTGGCGAGCCACCGGCTGCCAGAGATCCAGGAGAGGGCCGGCGAAGGTAGCCCGACCCCAGGCGACTTCACAGCGCCGGCGATGCGCCGTGGAACTCATCGGAGATCGGCGAATCGGGGAGAGAAGCCGCGGGAGAAAGAGCTCCGATCGGTGGCGAACGGCGCCGATCTGGTCGACCCCGCCCCTAGTTGAACGTTCCCCAAGCGCAGACGAGCAGATTGGTGGTGGCCACGACTGGCGAAACTGCCGGCAAACGCTGGAAACTGCGAAAAGAAGAAATGGGTTTCGACGACAGGAAAGAAGAGGCCGGACTGGCGACTTTCCGACGGCCTTGGATGAAACCGAGGGCAGATTCGTGCTGCGGACGACCAAGCAGAGCCACTGGCGACGAAAGCCAGCGGAGAACCGGCCGACAAGGCCCTGAACCGATCGAACCGGAGTGAACCGACGGTCTGAATCGGGTCTGAACCGGACCGAACCGGTCCAGCCAAGAAAGAGGGGAAAAAAGGAGAAAAAGGGAAAAAGAAAAAGATGAAAAATTGGGGAAAAATCCCAACGATGTAAACGAGCTACGGTAAGTCAGTAGCGGTCGAAATTGACCGATGTAAATTTTGGAATATTTTATTTAATTAATTTTTGACTGAAAATTTACCCAAAAATTATGAAATTGTGTAGCTCGACAATTGGCATTCAACGAGAGCTCGAGATAGCCTCGATTTGCATATTAGCATGGAATCTCGGGTAAGTAACCCTTATTTACGATAATTTGCATCGTTATACGTGCTTTGGATTTAATTTCTGCATTAATTAAATTAAATTTTGGAAAGTCGGATAAATTGTCGTAAATAATAAATTGAGCTATTCGAGAGTTAGAACGAGGCCCAATAAACTGTTGGTGGGCCCAATGAGCCCAATAGGCCTCGATAATGTAAAAATTAAGTAGAAAATGGGCTTAAGGCCGATTAAGGCCCATTAAGGTGCAATCGGGCCCAATAGGGGTAAATGGGCCCAATGATTTAAATTAAGCCCAGAAAATAGGAAATACAATTAAATTGTATGATATCTGAATTGAGAAATATTTATACGCAGTTTCAGACATTGGATTGGGAGCAGATCGGACTGCGTGACGAGACAGCAGCGAAAAAGGAAAGGTTAGACTCTACAGAAAAATAAGGTAAGGGAATTCTACAGACTGCTAGAGGTAACTTTATGAAATTTCAAAGTCATATGTAGTCTTTTAAATTATCTGAAGGGTCTAGAAGTAAGTTAATAATTTTAGTGCCCCGAATGGGAAATTACCAAAATACCCTTGTTAAGGGTAAAATTTACAATTTTAGGAAAAATTGGGAGGAGCAAGAACAAAAGGTTCCTGCTCGTTCTGGAGGTGTTTTGACGCATGCATGAGTAGGCTGGCTAACCTTGAAAGAAAAATGCACAGCATTTCATAGTTTCAACGATGAAATTGTTTTGAAAACTGTTTTGAGGAAATAGAGCCGCCTACGTGTTTTTATTGACATGTGACATGCTAGAGCTCAGCTCGCATGATATTTTGAGTTGTGTGATGCATGCATTAGTGCAGGAGTGAGAGCTCGCACTAGAGTTTTACATGCATTGGTGCTGGAGTCCGACTCGCACCAGATTCTTTTATATATATATATATATGATTTTTGTGACACGGTGCTAGAGTCTAACTCGCACCAGATTTTACATGATTTTCATGACAGGGTGTTAGAGTCTAACTCGCACCAGATTTTCCACATGATTTGATGAGAGTGCTAGAGCTTAGCTCACACTAGTTTTACTTGATTTGATGAGAGTGCTAAGCATCGCTCGCACTGATTTTATGAGAACATGCGATGAGCCATGCTTGGAGCATCGGGTAGACTATGTGTCACCGATTAAATAGGCTCGCACGTGCGTTCTGAGACAGGGTATGATATATGGGTCCACGGAGTACGATGTACCGTGCAAGTAGCATGGAGTACGCTGTACCGTGTGGCATCTTCGGATGCGTGGTATCTTTGGATACGTGTGGCATCTTCGGATGCATGGTATCTTCGGATACGCGTGGCATCTTCGGATGCGTGGTATCTTCGGATACGTGTGGCATCTTCGGATGCGTGGTATCTTCGGATATGTGTGGTATCTTCAGATGCGTGGTATCTTCGAATACGTGTGGCATCTTCGGATGCGTGGTATCTTCGGATTCGTGTGGCATCTTCGGATGCGTGGTATCTTCGGATACGTGTGGCATCTACGGATGTATAAGGTCGGATAAGACCGACGGGATGGAGTGACCCACCTCCCGGGCGGTTCCCGATCAGGGTGAGACCCCGCACACTAGGATCCGTGTAGCAGAGGGGCTCACGAGGACACACGGCCATAGTTCTGGTTATTACCGATATACAGATGTTGCCTAGTCTCGCATGTTGACGATTTTGATGAGATCAAAACTGGGTTTTTAATCAGATTTGCATGATGTTATTTCCATGCTTTTTAAATCCATGTGTGATGTAAACTGATTTTCATGGTTTTGTGTGAGTCAGGACCACCTGAGGGATGGGTTGAGTCCTGGATTTGTTGTGAAATTTTAAATGAGAAAGAAATTATTTGAAAGAGTTGCATGTTGAATTTTTCATGCAAACTTGTTTTACATGACATCATGAATCATAGCATCAATTTTGAAATGTGTGGAGAAACGGTGGTTTATGCATGGCACCACGTTCATGTAGGTAGTATGGTTACCTACTTGTTCGTTGGATTGCCTTACTGAGCTTGATGTGCTCACCCCTTTCATTTTCTCACAAAGATAATCTCCAGTAGATGTTGAGGTGACTGTGTACTGCATTCCGGATTTCCGCTGCTGCCCATCATTTAAGGTATATATACTTGTACATATTGTATCTAAATAAGCATAGCACAGTAACATGTTTGTAAGTGACTTTAGGGGATGTATAAATATTGTAAACATTTATAAATGACTGAGAAATGATTAATTTGGTGGGACTGGCATTGACGCACAGCCCAATTGTTAGTAGAGTGTAGTCACGATTCGAAGGATAGATAAGTATGAATTAAAAATAACAAAACGTGAAAAATTTACTCTAATTTTTGGGTAGTTTTGGGTCGTGACAGTTGATGATTTATGGGCATGCTAAGTTGTTATTGAAGTGATATGAATGATTTGAAACAGTTAAATGAAGCCACATTGTGAGTTTAGAGTGTAAGACCCGATTTTATTCAAAATATGAAATGAATAATGCAAAAGGATTGAAATGGTATTCCCGAACACGTGAAGGGTAAAACGATCAAAAGATCGAAATTTGGTATTTATCGTGACAAGAAAATTTAATTAAAAATATGGGATTGAGAAATCTTGATCAATAACGAAGAAATAATTAAATTTCGAGTTAAATTGATCAAGAGATGAATTTATTGAAATAAACCGAAATTTTCACCTCGGAAAATTATCCCGAAAATAATCGAAAAATATACCAGAAAGACGAAGTAATACGGATAAATTCATTTAAATATTAAATGAATAAAATAGAATTTTTTTGATATTTTTGGGATTTTTAATAATAAAATAATATTAAACATAAATTATAAATAAATAAATAAATAAATAAATAAAAACAAAAAAAATGAAAAACGTAGAATCGCGAAATTATGATTCTACCAAAGGAAACCGAGGCGACCACCGGCAAGCCCAGGCGACAGGTTGCCCAGCCGAGCCTCGCCGGCGCTGGTAGGCAGAAGAGAGGCGACGAACAGTGGCGAGAGAAACAGGAAAGAGAGAACCGAGAGAGGAAAAGGATTCGGCGGTCACCGGCGCCGATCTAGGCCCGGCCACCGCCAGCCGAAGGTGCTCCATGCCAAGACCGACCTATCAGCGGCTGAATCGGCCGGTGGGATAGCGGCTAGAGCCGAAAAACAGCGAGAAAAGAACCAGCACCGCTGTCGAAAAGGAGAAGAGCCGACCAGCCACTTTTCGGCCAGCCATGGCGAAACTGAGGGCAGATCCATGCACCGGATGACCCCGCGGAGCTGCTGGAGGTGGAAGCCGATGGAGAACCGGTCGGCAAAGCCCTGAACCGGTCGAACTGGACTGAACCAACTAGATCAAACCGGTCTAAACCGAGTTGAACCGGACCGAACCGGTTCAGCCAAAAAGGAAAGGAAAAAAAAGAGAAAAAATTGGGGAAAAATCCCAATGATGCAATCGAGCTACGAGTAAGTAGGTAAGCGGTTGAAATTGATCGATTTAAATTTTGAAATATTTAATTTGATAAATAATCGACTGAAAGTTTACCCAAAAAAATATTAAATTGTATAGCTCGACGATTGACGTCAACCGAGAGCTTGCTGTAGTCTCGATTTACGTACTATCATGGAATCCCGGGTAAGTAACCCTTATTTACGATAATATTGCATTGTTATGTGTGTTAGAATTTACAGCATAAATTACGGATTTAAATTTTGCATTAAATGAATTATATTCTGAAAATTGAGACAAATTGTTGTAAATAATTAAATAAGCTATTCGGGAGTTTAGAACAAGGTTCAAAAAATACTGATGGGCCCAATGAGCCCAATAGGCCTCGATAATGTGAATAATAAGTGGAAAACGGGTTTCATGCTAACTAAGGCCCATTATGGTGCAATCGGGCCCAATATGGGTAGACAGACCCAATGATTTAAATTAAGCCCAGAAAATATAAAATACAATTAAATATATTGTATTTGACCTGATGAATATTTATCCGCAGCTCCGGAGATTGGATTGGGAGCAAATCAGACAGCGTGACGAGTCATCAGTGGAAAGGTCAGACTGTACAGAAAATGAGGTAAGGGAATTATGTGAGTAGCTAGAGGTAGCTACGCGTATTTTAATAGTTTTTGTATACACTGAATATGTATAAAGGTCCTAGAAAAAAATTAATGATTTTAAGGACTCGAAATAGGAAAAGGCTATTTTACCCCTATTGAGGGAAATTCACCAAGGATAGTGAAAGCATGACATGCATGATTTAAGGAATTTTCTGATTTAAGGAATTTTCTTGGTTTTTAAGCAAAGTAAATCGATAGATTGGCCAATAATTGCATAAATTTCACAAGATAACACTACGTAAGTGTTATTTATATTTAAATGAAATTTCTTTGGAAAATAGGCCAACTATCAAGTTTATATGGAAACAGATAGTGCTGGCGCATAGCTCGCACTACATCTGAGTTTGTGAGTGTGCATAACATGTGCTTGAGCGGTTGCTCGCACCAACTTGTGTGACATCATATGCATGAAATGTGCTAGAGTGGTTGCTTACACTGATTTTATTATTGTGAAATGCATGAAAGGTGCAGGAGCATAGCTCGCACCCTGTTTTGACTGTTTTGACGATTTTGACTGTTTTGACTGAAATGCATAAAAAGGTGCTGGAGCGATTGCTCACACTAGTTTTAATGATTTGACATGCATGAGAGGTGCTAGAGCCTAGCTCGCATCCAGTTTTGATTTGATAATCTCATAAAAGCCGTGCTAGAGTGTAACTCTCACAAGATTTGATGTATTTACGTATAAAGCCGTACTGGAGTGTTGCTTGTACGAAGTTTTGATTTACTTGAACATTCATTCGTGCTGGAGCATTGCTCGCACATGATTTTATATGGATTTATAACTCATTTTAAAGTCATACTGGAGTGCTACTCGTACGCAGATTTTACTGATTTTTTTGAAATCGTGCTAGAGCTTTGCTCGCACAAGATTTTTTGATATCATGAATATGCATGGAGCCGTGCTAGAGCTTCGCTCGTACAGGGATTTATATGACATGCATATAGCTGTGTTGGAGCCTCTTTTAGACTCTGTGTCAAAGTGAGATGATATGCTCACACGAGCATACTGAGACAGAGATGATTTGGGTGGATAAGACCTATTGCAGGCACCCCTGAGTGAGCTTGGGTTAACGGAGTACGTCATAACGTGTATGTCACGCGGAGTACGCTGTACCGTGGGGATTGTTGGAGTGGAGTGGCATTAGCCACGAGGCAGCAAGCCTTGCCCTCGTAATCATGATGTTATGCTATTCTGGCGGGTAGGACCGACCTACCTCCCGTTTCAGGTGTGAGACCCCGCACACTAGGTACCGTGTAGCCAGGGATCACTAGGTTATGGCCATAGCCCTCGTTGTTACCGATATAGTCACCTACATGTCTCACATGATATAACTATTGGTCGATAGACCAAGGTAGACCCGAGGGAGGGGTCAGGCCCCCGATTTTGTGATTTTTACTAAGATGTGCTTTTTAACAGAATTTTATAACGAATTGCTATATGAGTTTGAAATTGAATTATGAGATGCTGAACCCTTTCGGTTATTTTATACTGCGCTTTAAATGAAATGATTTAAATGCGTTAGCATGATGAGTTTTTCATGCTTTAATCATAAATTCATGAAAAGGATTGTCTCTCATGATTTATTTTACATGGCATGATCTTAATTTACCTCATGCTAAGTATGATTTAATGATGTCACATAAAATGCTATTGATGCATAAGTAGTATGAATGATATATGCACGAACAGTTTTATAAACTAAGTCATTGATGAAATACATGATTTTATGCTTGAGATTTTAATGAAAAGAAATGGATTTTAAAGGCATGGCATTATGAGCATGTAGATAGTGGAGCTATCTACTTACTTGCATAATTGCCTTACTGAGCGTGTGGTTTGCTCAGCCCCTAATTTTCCCATCTTTTTAGAGCACTTGTAGTAGTTAGTGAGCGGCTGATGACTTATATTCTTGGTATCCGCTGCTTCCCATCGAAAGACAGGTATACACATTTGTATAGTTTTGTATCTAAATATGTAATGCACAGTACTGTAAACGGATATGATGTCGGGGATGTAGAGTTATAAATACCATTGTATATGTATTTAGTTAAAGTCAAAGGATAGTAACTCTGATATGTGAATGTGATTATGGAAATGGAATGGTAAATAGGTGAGAGGTGACTAAAATCAAATCATAGCCCAACTGTTTGGTAAGATGGTCACGATAAGAGAAAGGTAAGAATTAAATAATAATCGAAGCAAAAAATTTACTCTGATTTTTTGGTAATTTGGGTCGTGACAGTTTAATGGTATCAGAGCTAAGTTGGCCTGATATGAGTCGGTGTTAGTGGTTAAGGAAGTTTATGTCCCCATGTATTGTGCATTGTTTAGATACAATTGTGTATATCGAGATGGAATTGCAGCTAAGAATTTAATTTTTAAATGCAATAATAGACTCATTAACTGATAGCCGCTATTATAGAGAGGCGAGTACACGAGCTCGAGGCTATAGAGGCAGGCCTGAGAGTAGTACTGAGTCGCCACATGAGACTCGAGATGAGATTGAAGTGGAGGCTGATGTTGAGTATGCCCCACAAAGTCTGACAGAGAGATCGGACAGAGTCTGATAAAGAGACCAGACAATATTGATACACGCTTCGCGAGGTTGGAGGAGAGTGTGGAGAACATTTTACGAGCTAATAGCTCAGTGTATGCATGGTATTTGAGGGCGAGTCGGAGCATTGGTGGAAGTCCGCTCGACCCATTTCAAGAGTTAGACACCAGAATGGACATGGAAAATAATTCTAGATTTATTCCGGTGACAGAATATCCCGGACACTGATTAAAGGAAATTATAGATGAAAGCTTTTACTCTGACCCAGAGGAACTGCTGGATTAACGAGTATGAAACTCAGTTTATATTCCTGGGCAGATATGACTCAGACATGATGAACAGTGAGAGTCGAGATGTCTGAAAGTTCATGGAAGGGCTCAGATTATCGATTAGAGTCCAATTAGCCCGTTAGATATCACTACCTATGCCAAGGCAGTGCGCAGACTACAGTTGTATGAGTAAGATCATGAATTGCATGCCTCTGAGATTGAGAAAGGTAGTAAGGGCTAAAATTGAGACAAAAGAGAATAGAGAATGACATAGATGTCAGAACGGGAAAAAGGTAGTTTGGTAAAAGATTTGAGTTGATGAGTCACGGGGTAAGATGATTGGTAAGGCCCCAGTGTATCCGAATACATTACTTTTGAGGGGTATTGTGATTTGAGGACCCCGACCTGTTCTGTAGCAGTGTAAACAGTGTAGGATGTGTGGTAGTTACCACAAAAATAAGATGTTGGATGAGGACGAGTGTATGCCTTGGACCAGGACACTGTTGATGTTTCATCTGATGTGGTGGAAGACACCACACTGATTGTGAATAATGAAGTAATTATTTTAATTGATCCTGGTGCCACGCATTTATGCATATCGCCTTTAGTTGCTTATAAGTTAGTGAAAGATGTGAAGCCTGTACCCTTAGGCAAGATGATGATAGTTAGCTGATTATCACTAACTGAATATGGGTATAGGGATTGAAAGTTGAAAATGGGGGAAAAAGGATACGTCATCCAATTTTATTTAATGGAATAGGAATAATTTGGAAGTAGTATGTGAGAATAAATTGATTCGGCTGTAAACTATGATGTTTAGATTGTTATCCTAAGATGGTGATGTTTTCACCCCTGAAAAGTATATTGTAAGTTTTAACAAGTAATGACAGAGTTTGTTATAAGTGATATATGAAAGGAGATAAGTTTTGAGATGTGATAGATCCTGAATACGAGACATATTGGAATAAGAGGCATATGCAAGGTAAGAATATCTTTGATATGTAAAGTAAGTTGAATTAAGCGATATGTAGTGAATATGAATTGCAGCCAAGGATAAGGGAAGGATATATCCATAACCAGTCTATGTGGTCAAGTCTGAGGGTTAATAAAGGTATTTCAAAGTACCTCCCCGCCTAAAGACTTGACAGCGTCTAGAAACGCACACATAACCTATAAATTGAAATCGACAGTCGTAATATATACATTTAAAATTTGGGTACATTTACTGGTACGATAAAGAAATATAGAATTCGATTAATCATGAAGGTTTAAAAAAAATTAAAATTTTATAAAAGTCGTTAATATAAGAAAAAGGAAATGACGTGGGTTAGTATCTTAAACGGAAGCGATTTCGAAATGACATTATACGTTTATGCGTACATAGGTCAAGGATATGGGTGATTGAAATATTTAGTGGAACTCAACTACGATGAGGTATTTAAACCTTATCTGGACCGATTGGTTTTCATCTGTAGCGATGATATTTTGATGTATTCGAAGTCCAGGGAAGAGCATGAGTAGCAATAGGAAACTGTCTTACAGACGAGTTGTTGAGACTTTCTCAAAATGGGCAGCTCAGTTGATACGTCTCATTTAGAAAAGATTGCATACGAGTGGGATAATAAGTATGAAAGTAGCTTCGATGAGTTTTGGTATATTGAAGGAATAAACTAACCATCGTAATTATTCTCACCATACCCAACAGCTCAAGAGGTTTCTCAGTGTATATGGATACCTCAAAATAATGAGTGGGCAGTGTATTGATGTAAAATGGGAAGATAGTCGTTTATGGATCCAGATAGTTCAAGGACCATGAGAGAAACTATCTGATCCATGATCTAGAGTTGGCAGCCGTAGCGTTTACCCTAAAGTATGGTGTCACCACTTAAATGGTAAGAAATTTCAAGTATGCACTGATCGTAAAAGCCTCGAGCATCTGTTTTCACAGAAAAGGTAGAATATGAGATAACCAAGAGGGTTAGAGCTTCTAAGGATTATGATTATGAACATTGTATAACCCAAGAAAGGCTAATGTAATGCTTGATGCCTTGAACAGAAAGAGTCTCGGGATGGTATCACATATGATGGTCAGGGAGCGTGAGCTGCTAGAGCAGTTGTGAGCCTCAGTAGTGATGTGATCCCTTCTGATGATGATGGTGATTTTATGATAGCTAGCCTGAGGTTAGAACCGGATTCGAGTGACCGGATTTGCCAGGCTTAGCGTGATGATCGGCATGGTGTCGATAGTGTGGGTCAGATTCAGATGGGTACAGTGACAGAGTTCATAGAAGCTCACTCTTTGGGATATATAGTGCATTGACGAGCCCTTAGGGTATCTATCCGCAAGTGCACGGGTCGTCCAAGTAATAATGGGATTTGAGTCCCGGAATTATCGTCCCACAGAGAAGTTGTTAGCCTAATTAACTACCGGTTAATCTTACCCTAAGTATATCCTAGCAAATTATGAATTCAAAGAGGGTGATCTACTGAGGCTAATTAAAAGCAATGAAATAATAATAACTAAAGGAAATAAAATCGAACAAAATTTACTTACAGTACTCCGAGCAATTAAAAGCAAATAACCTACAAAAGAAAATTAAAACAGTTAAAATGAATTAACGCAAATAAAATGCAAATATGAAAATAAAGCAATAAAACTAATTAAACTAAAATTAAACAAGCTTGAAATAAAATTAATCTAACAACTAATGCATGAAAAATGAATTAAGCTACTAAAATTGGAAAATGCCAAACATGGCCTTAAACATTTTAAATCTTCCCCCCATTCACTATTCATTTGGCATTTTTGTTTCCATTTTCAGGTACTGCTGCTCGCGTCCTCTGGTCTGCTGCGGTTTGTCCTTCCTCGGCCTGGTGTCCTGCTGTGTCATGGTGTGCTGCTGCTGCCTCTGCTGTGTCCTGCACTCCATTCCTGCCGTGCTGCTCTATTCTGCACTGCCCTGCTTTAGTTCATGCATAGCAACAGGACATCAGCTGCTGTGCATGTCCAGCAGCAGCTCGACTTTAGTGAAAGCTCAAGCAATAACCACATTCAGCAATGAATAACAGACTATTAAGACAGAAATCATAAAAGGAATGCTGGTAAAGATAATGAACAGTAGAATGAACTTGAAACAGGGATGAGCAGAGAAGAAAATATGTTATCGGACAGCGCACGCAGTGACACTAAAACACCATCTTCACCTTCTTCCAGTAATCAAATAAAATGAACAAAGATAAATAACTACTGACACAATTAATTGCAGAACCGATTATGAATAAGCTAAAGGCTGACGGTAACTAAACTTATATAAACATTATAGAGTGCAAACAAAAACTATCCTAATGTTGCAGCAACTGGAAATACATAATGTAACCGAACTGATCATGCAAAAGTGTGTAATCATCTTAACGCAGAAAGAACCATGTAAAGCAGTGACTGGAAATTAAACAGAAGCTGAAGAAACACAAATGTAGAGTCCATTTGGTCTCGGTTTCTTTTAGTAGCCACGGGTTCATTCATTCATCCACCAACATTTTAAATCAGCAATAATGAATCAAAACTCATAATCGACATTAATGAATCAAGATTTGCAGATACTTTAGCCTATAACCGAAGGGAAATTAAAACAGATAGCAAAAGCAAGATATGAAACCGAAACTGGAAGAACCCGAGAGCAAACAAAATAAAAAAATAATAACTGTAAATTAAAACTTAAACAGTAAAATAACAATGAATGGAAACTGAATAAATCCTAGAAGAAAATAGACAATGGTGGCTGCTGTCACCAGCCGAAAAACATAAAAAGCTTAAAGAAAAATAAAACCTAAAATAAATGTTTAACCTAAAAAACTAAAAACTAAAAGCTACCTCTTTTACAATTGCCATCATTTTCTATTTATACACATACTTAAGGGTATAATTGTAATATTTCTATCCTAGATGAGTTGACATTGTTTGGCCACTTGTCTTCACACTATTGGCTCCTTGAAATAAATATTTCCATGTCATCTGTCTTTGTCCAATTAAATGTGCTAGGCTCGTGTTGTCCGCGTGGTCCAATCTCGATTTTAGCCCAATTCCGGTTCATTTTCTACCGAAATATTCAAAATTCATCTGGATTTAATTTATCTGCAAACATGAGAATCTTAATTAAATAAAGGGGAAATTAACAAAATAAATTGGGGATTTAAATAATTAATTAGGAAATTATGCACAAATAATTCTAAAAATATAGAATTATCATGCATCCGGGAAGTAATAAATATATCAGAATCTCTGAAAAAAGGGTATTGGTGGTCAGATATGAAAAGAAATATTGTAGAGTTGTAGCAAAGTGTCTCGTATGTCAGCAGAGTAAGGCGGAGTACTAGAAGTTTGCAGGGTTATTGCAGCCTCTACCTGTAGTGACACGGAAATGGGAATAAGTTACCATGAATCACGAGACTACCTGGGTGATAATCGATAGATTGATTTAGTTTACCACCTTCTGGCTATGGAAATTCGTGGATACTCTAAGTATGTGGGCGAAGTTATATGTGTAAGGAAAATTGTGAAATAGTATGTAGCGTTCCAGTGAGCATGGTATCAGATAGGGATTCCCACTTCACTTCCCATTTCTGAAAATATTTTTCAGGAAGCTATGGGAACTCGATTGACTGTTAGCACAGCTTTCTGTCCTTAGACAGATGGTCAGTCAAAGAGGACTGTACAGGTTCTAGAGGATGTGATGAGAGCCTGTGCCATTAATTTTATAAGCTCCTGGGATGATCAGTTGTTACTAATAGAATTCGCCAATAATGACAGTTGTCACTTGAGTATCGGGATGACATTTTATGAGGCATTGTATGGCCGTAGGGAGTTGTTCCCTGACTTGTATAAGAAAAGTGGGTGACAGATAGAGCATTGCTCCCGAATTGGTAAGATAAACCTCTGAGGATGTTTAGTTGATTTGTGAGAGATTAAAAACACCTCAGAGCAGACAGAAAGGCTATGCTGACAAGAGACAAAAAACCATTGGAATTCATCGAGGGTGAATTAGTATTGTTGGCAGTTATTTGTCCAAAGAGCATATCGAGATTCAAAAAAAAGGCAAATCGAGTTTCGTTAGATTGAATCCTTTGAGAGATTGGACAATGTGGGAGATAAGGGCTATAGGTTGGCATTACCACCTGAATTCGTAGGCATCCACAATGTGTCCCATCTGTTGATACTTCAGAAATACTATCCGGACCCAGCATATGTGATCAGATATGAGCTCCAACAGCTTAGCTCAATGAAAGTAAAATGTAAGTTGAAAAATCGATTCGGGTATTAGATGGACAGAGAAAGTGTTGAGGTTTAAGATGATCTCCCTCGTCAAGTCCGTTGGTAGTATTACACTCCGAAAAAAGTCACATGAGAATTAAAGAGTATGATGCGATAGACGTACCCAGAGTTGTTTATGGACCCATTTGACTTGGTTCTAGTTTGGAGGACCAAATTTCTTAACTGGGGGAGATTGTAAGACCCAATTTTATTCAAAACACGAAATGAATAATGCAAAAGGATTGAAATGGTATTTTCGAACACGTGAAGGGTAAAACGGTCAAAAGATCAAAATTCCGTATTTATCGTGACAAGAAAATTTAATTAAAAATATGGTATTGAGAAATCTTGATCAATAACGAAGAAATAATTAAATTTCGGGTTAAATTGATCAAGATATGAATTTATTGGAATAAACAGAAATTTTCACCTCGAAAAATTATCCCGAAAATAATCGAAAAATATTCGGAAAGACGAAGTAATACCAATAAATTCATTTAAAGATTAAATGAATAAAATAGAATTTTTTAGATAATTTTGGGATTTTTAATAATAAAATAATGAACAAAATAATATTAAGAATAAATTATAAATAAATAAATAAATAAATAAATAAATAATTAAAAACAAAAAAAAAAACGTAGAATCGCTAAATCGCGATTCTGCCAAAGGAAATCGAGACGGCCACCGGCGACCCCAGAGGAGTGACCGACGGCGAGCCCAGGCGAGCCTCGCCGCCGCTGGTAGGCGAAAGAGAGGCAGTGAACAACGGTGAGAGAAATGGGAACGAGAGAATCGAGAGAGGAAAAGGATTCGGCGATCACAGGCACCGATCTAGGCCCGACCACCTCCAGCCGAAGGTGCTCTATGCAAAAATCGGCTGATCAGCGGCTGAATCGGCCGGTGGGACGGCGGCTAGCATCGAAAAAAGATGAGAAAAGAACCAGCACTGATGCCGGAAAGAAGAAGAGCTAAACCAGCCACTTTCTGATGAAGCCCTAAACCAGCCGAACCAGACTGAACCGGTTAGACCGAACCGGTCTGAACAGGCTAGACTGAACCGGTCTGAACCGGTTTGAACCGAGTTGAATCGGACTGAACCGTTTCAGCCAAAATGAAAAGGAAAAAGAAAAAAAAGGAAAAAGGAAAAAAAGAGAGGAAAAATTAGGGAAAAATCCCAGTGATGCAATCGAGTTACGGGTAAGTAGGTAAGCGATCGAAATTGACCGATTTAAATTTTGGAATATTTAATTTGATAAATAATCAATTGAAAGTTTACCTAAAAAAATATTAAATTGTGTAGCTCGACGATTGACGTCAACCAAGAGCTCGAGACAGCATTGATTTGCGTTCTATCATGGAATCTCGGGTAAGTAACCCTTATTTACGACAGTATTACATCGTTATACGTGTTAAAATTTACTGCATAAATTACAAATTTAAATTTCACTTTAAATGAATTATATTCTGAAAATTGAGATAAATTATCGTAAATAATTAAATAAGCTATTCGAGAGTTTAGAACGACGCTCAATAAATACTGATGAGCCCAATAGGCTTCGATAATGTGAATAGTAAGTAAAAACGGGCTTAAGGCCAATTAAAGCCCATTATGATGCAATCGGGCCCAATATGGGTAGACGGGCCCAATGATTTAAATTAAGCCCAAAAAATATAAAATACAATTAAATATATTGTATTTGACCTGATGAATATTTATCCGCAGTTCCAGAGATCGGATTGAGAGCAAATCGGACAGCGTGACGAGTCATCAGTGGAAAGGTCAGACTGTACAGAAATTGAGGTAAGGGAATTGTGTGAGTAGCTAGAGGTAGTACGCGTATTTTAATAGTTTTTGTATACACTGAATATGTATAAAGGTCATAGAAATAAATTAATGATTTTAAGGACTCGAAATAAGAAAAGGCTATTTTACCCCTATTGAGGGAAATTCACCTAAGGATGGTGAAAGCATGACATGCATGAAATGCATGATTTAAGGAATTTTTTGATTTAAGGAATTTTCTTGGTTTTTAAGCAAAGGAAATCGATAGATTGGCCAGTAATTGCATAAATTTCACAAGATAACACTACGTAAGTGTTATTTATATTTAAATGAAATTTCTTTGGAAAATAGGCCAACTATCAAGTTTATATGGAAACAGATAGTGCTGGCGCATAGCTCGCACTACATCTGAGATTGTGAGTGTGCATAAAATGTGCTTGAGCGGTTACTCGCACCAACTTGTGTGACATCATATGCATGAAATGTGCTAGAGTGGTTGCTCGCACTGATTTTATTATTGTGAAATGCATGAAAGGTGCAGGAGCATAGCTCGCACCCTGTTTTGACTGTTTTGACGGTTTTGACTGTTTTGACTGAAATGCATAAAAAGGTGCTGGAGCGATTGCTCGCACTAATTTTATTGATTTGACATGCATGAGAGGTGTTGGAGCCTAGCTCGCATCCAGTTTTGATTTAATAATCGCATAAAAGCCGTGCTAGAGTGTAACTCGCACGAAATTTGATGTATTTATGTAAAAAGCCATACTAGAGCGTTGCTCGTACGAAGTTTTTATTTACTTGAGCATTCATTCGTGCTAGAGCATTGCTCGTACATGATTTTATATGGATTTATAAATCATTTTAAAGTCATACTGGAGTGCTACTCGTACGCAGATTTTACTAATTTTTATGAAACCGTGCTAGAGCTTCGCTCGCACGAGATTTTCTGATATCATGAATATGCATGGAGCCGTGCTAGAGCTTCGCTCGCACAGGGATTTATATGACATGCATATAGTCGTGTTGGAGCCTCCTTTAGACTGTGTTTCACAGTAAGATGATATGCTCACACGTGCATACTGAGACAGAGATGATATGGGTGGATAATACCTATTATAGGCACCCCTGACTGAGCTTGGGTTCACGGAGTACATTGTACCGTGTATGTCACGCGGAGTACGCTGTACGATGGGGATTGTTGGAGTAGAGTGGCATCAGCCACGAGGCAGCAAGTCTTGCCCTCACAATCCTGATGTTATGTTGTTCTGGTGGGTAGGACCGACCCACCTCTCGTTTTAGGTGTGATATCCCGCACACTAGGTACCGTGTAGCCAGGGATCACTAGGGTATGGCCATAGTCCTTGTTGTTACCGGTATAGTCACCTACATGTCTCACATGATATAACTATTGGTCGATAGACCAGGGTAGACCCGAGGGAGGGGTCAGGCCCCCGATTTTGTGATTTTTACTGAGATGTGCTTTTTAACAGAATTTTATAATGAATTGCTTTATGAGTTTGAAATTGAATTATGAGATGCTTAACTCCTTTGGGTTATTTTATACTGCGCTTTAAATGAAATGATTTAAATGCAGTAGCATGATGAGTTTTCCATGTTTTAATCATAAATTCATGAAAAGGATTGTCTCTCATGATTTGTTTTACATGGCATGATCTTGATTTACCTCATGCTAAGTATGATTTAATGATGTCACATAAAATGCTATTGATGCATAAGTAGTATGAATGATATATGCACGAACAGTTTTATAAACTAAGTCATTGATGAAATACATGATTTTGTGCTTGAGATTTTAATGAAAAGAAATGGATTTTAAGGGCATGGCGTTATGAGCATGTCGATAGTGGAGCTATCTACTTACTTGCATAATTGCCTTACTGAGCGTGTGGTTTACTCACCCCCTTATTTTCCCGTCTTTTCAAAGCACTCGCAATAGTTAGTGAGTGACTGATGACATGCATTCTTGGTATCCGCTGCTTCCCATCGAGAGACATGTATACACATTTGTATAGTTTTGTATCTAAATATGTAATACACAGTACTGTAAACGAATATGATGTCGGGGATGTAGAGTTATAAATGCCATTATATATGTATTTAGTTAAAGTCAAAGGATAGTAAACTTTGATATGTGAATGTGATTATGGAAATGGAATGGTAAATAGGTGAGAGGTGACTAACACTGAATCATAGCCCAACTGTTTGGTAAGATGATCATGATGAGAGAAAGGTAAGAATTAAATAATAATAAAAAAGCAAAAAAATTATTCTAATTTTTAGGTAATTTGGGTCGTGACATAGAAGATTTATAGAAATGAGTACATAAGATGTTTGATTTAATGCCATAGTGAAGAAATTGATGAAATATGAACACTATGAGCTTAATGTTGATTTAACATCGATTGGGTATGGATCAATAGGCCTAAAAGAATCAATAGACTCGAGATTATGACTAGAACGATAAAGCTAAGCCTTATAAGTATTAATGGAGCCTATAGGTTAAATCGACTATAGAAAACACAAGAGTTGTGTTATATGGACTAAATCGATGTGATGTACGACTTTTGTGCAGTTTCGGAGAGATCGTTGGAGACGAAACGAACCCCACAAGTACGCAACTTTAAGGAAGTGGAATCCTGCGATGTGATTTCCAGGTAAGGGAATTCTGTAAGTATATAGAGGTAGCTGCTCGTAATTAGTGGATGCATATAGGGCGTTGATGAAGTCCATGATTGTTTGAGAAAATGATTGATGATGTATGCGAATAGCTACGAGTATGTATGAGATCTGGTTTTGAAACGATTATTATAAAAGGGATAGTAAGGCTAATAAATGCATAAATCATGTGTTTGAAATGTTTTCACATAACATAATGCTTGGCTTTGAACAAATTAATGGATAGGCTGGCTAATGTTTGAATGATTTCATGAAATAGCACTTGTGAGGTGCTAAACCTGGTTTTTGGATTATTTTGATTGTATATGAGTCACCTATCATATTTGTGTGATATAAATCGTGCTGGAGCCTCGTTCGTGCTAGATTTTGATGCCTTCATTTGTATGAAACGTACTGGAGCTTAGCTCGCACCTTGATTTGGAAACTATGATGATGTTTTATAAATCATACTAGAGCTTCTGCTCGTACGTGGATTTCGAGTGATTTTCTTATGCATATAATTGTACTAGAGCTATGCTCATATGTGGTTTTTTCTCATGTTTTACGCATAAATGCCGTACTAGAGCGTTGCTCGTACGAGGTGGTTTAGTTATGATGCATGAACCATGCTAGAGCTTAGCTCGCACACGTTTTCACACTGTGGTACGTATGATGCAGTGGAAGTTGGTAAGATCCTCAAGGCCTACATCCTCAAGCCAGAGAGGGTGGGGAGGCTCTATTCGGTGGGGAGGCTCTCTTACGATAAGACCCTCAAGCACAACATCCTTAAGCCAGGGGAGACGGGGAGGCTCTGTTCAGCAGGGAGGCTCTCTTACATAGGTATGAAAAGCTCCATGTGCACTTGAGACCATAGAGGTTACACTTGCTATGGGGTAGATAAGACCTACGGTTGGCACCCCCAACCCTGATATGGATCCGTGGAGTATGTTGTACCGTGTATATCACATGGAGTACGATGTACCACATATTAGTTATGTGATGAGAAAGTATGGCGAAGAACTAACCCACCTTCGTACCAGCATGATACCCCGCACACCTGGATACGTGTGGTCTGAGATGATTTATGACATAGTTGGCCAACATAGTCCATTGAGATATGGTGATCTGTCTCATATGATATTACATAGTACTACATGGCTTTGATACATGAGTGTGATTGTGTTTTGTCCAGGGTAGACCTGAGGGAGGGGTCAAGCCTTGAGGGATTTGTGATTTAAAGAGATTTGTGATGAGATTGATGTGTTTTGAAAAGTGATAACTCTTGTGAGATGTTTTGTGTAAGAGATGGATTTAAAAGGATGTTTCTTAAATGAATTCCCCTTTGTGAGGAGTTTTAAATGAGGTTGAGCATGAGTTGATTTTACATGTTGATATTCCATGTTTTATGCATGTTTACATGACTTTCCATACATGATATATGTATACTCATATGGCATAGTTTTATTCCCTCATGCTCCGATTATAATGATTTATGCATAACACTATCAGCATGTAGATAGAGTAGTTATCTACCATGCTTGCATTGTTGCCTTACTGAGCGTGTGGTTGCTCATCCCTCTCTACTTTCCCCCTCTACAGAGTGTACATAGCAGCCCAGTGAGGACTGAGGTGTTGTATTTTGGACATCCGCTGCCATCCATCGCTAAGAGGTATACACATGAAGATTCTTTTTGTATCTAAAGAATTATAAAAGCATAGTAGTCAAATTGTAATGTAATGTAATGTGGGGGATGTAAAAGTTAGAAACGTGTCATGTATGACTTAACTTTCAATGAATTACACTTCTTTTGATTTAATTGAGAATGAATGTGGAGTGATGTTTATTATTAACTCACAACCCAACTGTGTAGTAGTGAGATGGTTCACGACCGGGTAAGGAAAGGAAAATGCGAAAAATTTACAGTGATTCTCGGTTAAAAAGGATAAAATGGGTCGTGACAGGAACATTTTCACAGAGTACATAAATAGTTCGACAAATTCACAAATACCAAAAAAAATTCAGAAACAGAACATATATTGGTAGTAAAGTTAACTATTGTGGTAAATACAGAAATTTCATAGTTTCCAGTAGCAAAATAAACGGATTTTTGAGATATCTTAGTTCATGTAGACAATTCAAAAAAATATTTCAAATAGACGAGACAAAGCAATACATGCTATATCAGATATCAGAAAGACTATTGACCAATGCCAGTGACTCCGGGCAATCACTGATCAAGTGTGCCAGGATGTCAATTGCTGTGGGAGTGGTCAGCTACCAGATCGGCTCAAAAATCAGAATGTCTGAAGACTAGAATCAAAGACACGGTACATCGTACTCCGTGGACCACGGATAACAGAATAGACAGAATGCATCATGATATAATCATAGTCTTTGTCTCAATAAAATGCGAGTTGAACCGTGTGACACATTGTCAGCACGCGTTCAAGCACATCTCATCAGAATCTCTTTATAACATATCATTTCCTTAAATCAAAATAAATTTTGTTTTCACAAAACCATTCAAAAGAGGCTGATTAGCCGTTTTTTGGTTAAAATTCACATAGTCGATACAGAGTAGTCAAAACTAGGGGTTTTCGATCTAAAATGAATAATTATTTTTATCGAGATTTTGTCTAATTTAATCAAGTAAATCTAGATTGGTAGTTGGGCCAATCTACGGAGTTTAAAATTCCCTTTAATTTCAAAAATGTCAATTCGGTCCCGGGTTCTCTATATTCCGGTAACTAGAAAATTTAGCCTAATAATTTTACAGCTACAAATGCATAGAAATGACATATATTTAACTCTAGCAGTAATGAGAACTTTCCTTACCTCGGTGTCTTGACGGTACTACCCGAGGTCTCAACGGTGTGAGTCAGCGGGTCTAGTTTAATTGATTTATTTCCTAAAATTTTGAATCAGTATTTTCGACCACCTTTTCCTAGGTTTCCTTGGGCCTTCCTTCCTACTCGAATTATATATATATATATATATATATTCCCTTCTTTTTTCCCCTCGGGCGTTTGAATCTTACGCCCTTTTTCTTTCTCTTCTTCTTTTCTCTTTCTTCCCTTCGTTACCCGAGCTCACTGTTCACTATTTTCACCGTTTTCCTTTCGTACTTCTCGGCTCGACAACTCCTACACCAGCATCATCATGTTTCTATCCTTGTTTTCCCAGTACCCCAGTTTCTTTTTCGGCTCCCTTCTCCCTGTTCACTGCTGCTTCAGCTGGTTTTTGACTCTCTCTGATCACGCCCCTGATTCCACTTTTCACTTCTGTTTTCAGTGATAAGGAGCGACAGAACATAGTGGTCGCACGTTCAGCTACCTTCGACTCTGACATTACCCTTTAGCAGCCCGTGGTTATGCCCCTTTCCCTGCAACCAGTCGATATCGCTCTTGGCGCAGTAAACAAAGAAGGAGCTCTCTGTTTCCCAACTCCCCCTCCGATACTGAGCTCACCTAAACAATCACCACCCTCCTCCTACATTCCACCTTCACCAGTTTCTCTCCTCATAGCCTCGCCACCCCCAGCTAACTCTCAGCTTTCTTGACCCTTTTCCTTTCTCGGTCACCTGCTTCATCTCGATCGTCCTCTGTTTTTAGCTCCTCGTTGCTTCCTCTAGCTTCAGTCGTGTTTTTTCCACCATTACCATCATCTTCCTCTCCAATATTGCCAATCCGTTTCCCAGTTTTCTATCTCTCCCCCTCTTCCCCACCATAAGTTATCACCATTGTTTCATTTCTTTTCCTTCTCCCTCGGGTACCAGTCTTTTCTCTTCGTTTATCTGAGCTTCAGTTTTCTTTCCCACTTGCTCTCTCTATGGTTTTTGTGTCCTCGGCCTTATTTTGTTTCCACTTCAATCTCACTCCCACCCTCTATAGTATCTGTACATTTCTATATAAATGCTTCAACTCTCGATTTCTTGTATATCGACTGCTTTCACTGCAGTCTTCGGTGCTAGGAATGGGTGGGTGATAGGATCAGGTGTGATGTAGATTGATGAAGGGAGGAGTATGGTTTGCCAGGGGGTCGGTGTGCAGAGCTGGTGCGTGCAGGAGTGCTGGTGAGCAACCAAGCAGGGCATGTTTTGTGTTCTCAGTTTCGTTTTTTGTATTATTTATTATTTTTATTTTATTATCATTTTATTATTATTTTATTATTATTATTTATTTATCTATTTATTTTATTTTATACCAAGTGTACATTTTATTTCCACTTGTTCGTTTTTATGAACAAATTACAAGGAAATTTCAGGGGTTTACATTCTGCCCACCTTAGAAAATTTGGTCCCCCAAATTGAAGAGTACATCAGTTCATAAACAGATATAGGTATTTCTCTCGCATTAGACTCTCTAATTCCCACATAGGCTCCTCTGAAGTGTGATACTGCCACAAAACCTTGACCAAAAGGATCATCTTAGATCGCAATGTCTTCTCCTTCCTATCCAGTATTCGAAGCGGTTTCTCTGCATATGTCATATCCTCCTCTAACTCCAGTGGTTCATATTTAATCACGTGTGTAGGATCTAGATGATACTTGCGTAGCATTGAAACGTGGAAAACATTATGGATACTCGATAATTCCGATGGCAATGCCAATCTGTATGCTTTGCCTCTCACTCGATCTAAGATCTTGAAAAGTCTAAGATAATGAGGACTTAACTTTCCTTTCTTCCTAAACCTTATTATGCCCTTGGATGGAGAAACTTTCAAAAACACCGAATCTCCTACTGAAAATTCCAAGGGTTTGCATCTTTGATCAGCGTAACTCTTTTGCCTGCTCTGAGCTATTTTCAACCTCTCACAAATCAATCGGACATCCTCAAAAGCTTGCATGACCAAATTGGGAGCAAATATATTCCTTTCACCCACTTCTTCCCATCCGATTGGTGACCGACACCTTCGTCCGTATAGTGTTTCATAAAGTTCCATTCTGATACTTGAGTGATAACTGTTATTGTATGTAAACTCCATTAGCGGTAAATGGTCATCCTAAGAGCCTTTAAAATCTTGAGCACAAGCTCTCAACATATCCTCCAATATCTGAATGGTTCTCTCCGACTGCTCATCTGTCTAAGGATGGAAAGCTGTGCAAAAATTTAGTTGGATTCCCATGGCTTCTTGGAAATGTTCCAAGAAGTGTGAAGTGAATCAAAAATCCCTTTCAGATACAATGCTCACTGGTATGCCATGTACTCTTACAATCTCCCGTACATATAGACCCGCTAGTGCACTCAAGATATCAATGGACTTCATAGCTAGGAAGTGGGCGGACTTTGTTAATCTATCAATGATTACCCAAATCACATCATGGTTCCTTTGGGTCCTTGGCAACCCCATAACGAAATTCATGGTAACATACTCCCATTTCCATGTAGGTATCGGGAGAGGCTGTAACAACCCTACTGGTTTCTAATGTTCTACCTTGATCTGCTAACACACAAGACACTAGGCCACAAATTCAGCCACATCTTTCTTCATCCCTGACCGCCAATACACCTTCCATAAATATTGATACATCTTATTACTTCTTGAATGTAATGTATACCTCGAGAAATGAGCTTCTGTCAATATCAATTTCTTCAACTATGCATCATCGGGAACACAAGCTCTACCTCTGAACCTCAATAGACCATCGGGGCTAACTTCAAAATTTGTTACAGTGCCCAACAGAAAAATTCACAAATACCAAAAAAAAATTCAGAAACAGAATATATATCGGTAGTAAAGTTAGATATTGTGGTAAATATAAAAATTTCAGAGTTTTTAATAGCAAAATAAACGGAATTTTACATATCTTAGTTTATGCAGACAAATCAAAAAAATATTTCAAATAGACGAGACAGGGAAATACATGTTATATCAGATATCAGAAAGACTATTGACCAATGTCAATGACTCCGGGTAATCACTGATCAGGTGTGTTGGGATGTCAATTGCCGTAGAAGTGATCAGCTACTTGATCGGCTAAGAAATCAGAATGTTTGAAGACCAGAATCAAAGACACGGTACATCATACTTACGTGTGTGTTGCACAGTACATCGTACTCTCGTGCCTGTTGCATGGTACATCGTACTTCGTGGACCATAGATAACAGAACAGACAGAATGCAGCATGATTTAATCATAGCCTTTGTCTTAATACAGTGCGAGTCGAACTGTGCGACACACACTCAGCACGCGTTCAAGCACATCTCATCAGAATCTCTTTATAACAGATCATTTCCTTAAATCAAAATAAATTTTGTTTTCACAAAACCGTTCAAAAGAGGCTGATTAGCCATTTTTCGGTTAAAATTCACATAGTCAATATAGACTAGTCAAAACTAGGGGTTTTCAATCTAAAATCAATAACTATATTTACCAGAATTTTGTATAATTTAATCAAGTAAATCTATATCGATAGTTGGGCCGATCTACGGAGTTTAAAATTCCCTTAAATTCCAAAAACGTAAATTCGATCTCAGGTTCTTTATATTCCTGTAGCTAGAAACTTTTGCCTAACAATTTTATAACAACAAACGTACATAAATTACATATATTTAACTCCAGTAGCAATGAGAATTTTCCTTACCTCGGTGTCTTGACGGTACTACCTGATGTCTCAACGGTGCGAATGAGAGGGTCTGCTTTAATCGAATTATTTCCCGAAATTTTGAACAGATATTTTCAACCGCCTTTTCTCGGGTTTCCTTGGGCCTTTCTTCCTACTCCAATTATATATATATAAATTCCCTTCCCTTTTTTTCTCTCGAGCGTTTGACTCTCACGCCCTTTTTCTTTCTCTTTTTTTCTCCTTCTTCCCTTGGCTACCCAAACTCACTGTTCACTATTTTCACAATTTTCCTTCCGTACTTCTCTACTCAGTAACTGCTACACCACCATCATCACGTTTCTATCCTCGTTCTCCTAGCATCGCAGTTTCGTTTCTGACTCCTTTCTCCCCGTTCACCGCTACTTCAGCTAGCTTCTGACTCTCTCCGATCACGCACTTGTTTCCACTTTTCACTTATGTTTTTAGTGCCAAGGAGCAATCGAACACAGCGATCACACGTTCAACTACCTTTGGCTATGGCATTACCCTTTAGCAGCCCGTGGTTACGCCCCTTTCCCTGCAACCAATCGAGATCGCTCTCGACGAAGTAAACAGACAAAGAGCTCTCTATTTCCCAACTCCTCATCCGGTACCGAGCTCACTTAAATAGTCACCACCCTCCTCCTACATTCCACCTTCACTAGTTTCTCTCCTCACAGCCTCGCCACCCCCAGCCAGCTCTCAGCTTTCCTAACCCTCTTTCCTTTTTTGATCACATGCTTTATCTCAGTCGTCCTCTGTTTTTAGCTCCTTGTTACTTCCTCCAGCTTTAATCGTGTTTCTGCCACCATCACCATCATTTTCCTCTCCAACACTGCCAATCTGTTTCCCTATTTTCTAGCTCTCCCCTTCTTCCCCACCGTGAGCTGTAAGACCCCGTATATGTATAATGGTAATGTGAATAATTGAATCAAATAATATGAATGGACTTGTAATGTAAAGTATGATTGATGTAAGTCCATGGATTCAATGTATGTATGTGTAATATAAATTGTAACGTACATACAAGTTTCATTGAGTATGAATACGAAGAAATGAGTTCTAGCAAGTGATGGATGTGATTGAGACTCAAGATGAGTAGTGTGGTAAAATGGAATGGAGTTATGCTTCCATTTGGTTTTATGTTGCATACCTTTGAATATACAATGAATGCACACAAGTTTCAATGTGCATAAGGTATGAATGGATGCCATTTTCAAGTTATAGAGGTGGATGGATGAGGAAATGGCCATGGCAATAGATTGAGGGTGTGTTGGTATGAGTTGCAGCAATGAAACTGCAGGAAATCTGGAAAACATGAGGTCCAGATCGATCTCCTAGGATGAGAGATCGATCTGGAAGAGCCAGAATGCTCTTATTTGGGCGAAAGAATAGAGCAGATCGATCTCCAATGGAGACAGATCGATCTGCCAAGCATTCTGTAAGTGAAAAGATCGATCCTCAAGCACCCAGATCGATCTCCTTAGCTCTCTGTTTGGGACCAGATCGATCTTATGCCTTGACAGATCGATCTCATGCTTCAACAGATCGATCTCATTGCTTCGACAGATCGATCTCAGGCTTAAAAATGCCGTGAAAAAGAGGGATTTTAAGGGACCAGATCAATCTCCACTTGGACTAGATCGATCTCCTCAAGTCATTTCTATATAAGGAGAGCTGAAAATCTGGAAATCTCGGAACCTCCCATTTTTCAACCCAAAAACCCAACTTTCCCTCTCTAAAATCAGCCATTTTCAGTGAGATTTGGAGAGAGATCATTAGAGGCAAAGTTGTTCCTATCAAAGAGGAGAACAACATAGTGAGAGGGCATTTTCCCATTTTTGGAATTGAAGGAGTTGAGGGCATTACCAATTGGAGCAAGAAGAGAAATCATATTGGTAAGATTCTAACACTCCAATCCAAATGCATTAGCTATTTAATTGATTTTGGAGTTGATTGATAGGAGTATTGATGGATGAACTACTTAGGAATGTTGTGAAATTGGAGTGACCTAGAAATCTAAAATGGGTATAATGTGAGGATATGTGGGATTGAATGAACTTATGGTATATGGCATGCTAAAGTTGTCATTGGGATAATGTTATGATTTTAATGGTTAGATGGAATTACATGGTGGGTTGGAAGAAATGTGGAAATGGATATGTATGTGATGAATAAATGCCATAGTGAGGGAATTCATGGAATATGAACACTATGAGCTTAATGTCGATTTAACATCGATTTTGAATAAGTTAATAGGTCTCAAAAGATCCATAGACTCGAGTTATGGGTAAAGTAATGAAACGAGGCCGTATAAGCGTTAATAGAGGCTATAGGTTAAATTGACTATAGCAAGCGCAAGGGTTGCATTGTATGGATCGAATATAATGCGGGATACGATTTTGTGCAGTCCCCGAAGAGTTCGTTGAAGGCGAACCGAACCGTACGAGTAAGCAGCTTAAGGAAGTGGAATCACGCATCGCGATTCCAGGTAAGGGAATTTTGTGAGTATATAGAGGTAGCTGCTCGTACTTTGAACTTGTGGGTGAATATCGGGTGTTTTTATGAAATGCATGATTGCTCAAATAAATGTTGATGGTATTCGTGAAAGATGATGGGTATATGCGTGGTTTTGGATTTGAAGTGGATGCTATGAAAAAGGGATAGTAAGGCTAATAATTGCATAAATCATGTGTTTTGAATGCTTTTACAAAACACAATGCTTTGATTTGAGCAAATAAAAGGATAGGCTGGCTAGTACTTGAATGATGTTGTGAAATAGCCCATACGAGGCACTAAGCATATTATGAGATGTTTTGAATGCATGTAAGCCGCCTATCGCGTGTATGTGATATAATTCGCGTTAGAGCCTCGCTCGCGCGAGATTTCTATGTTTTCACTTGTGCGAAACGTGCTTGAGCTTAGCTCGTACTTTGAAATTGAATTGTAATGATGTTTATAATCCGTACTGGAGCTTCTGCTCGTACGTGGATTGTGAATGGTTATCTTATGAGTATAACCGTACTAGAGCTATGCTCGTACGCGCCTCTTTATGAGAAGATGCATGATGCATGAGTCGTGCTAGAGCTTTGCTCGCACAAGCTTGTACAATGGGATTCGTATAGGGTTGTGAAAGTGGGTAAGATCCGTAAGCCTTACATCCTTAAGCTAACATCCTTAAGCCCGAGGTGGCAGGGAGGCTTTGTTAGGCGGAGAGGCTCTGTTTGGTGGGGAGGTTCTCTTACGGTGGGATCCTTAAGCCAACATCCTTAAGCCCAAAGAGGCGGGGAGGGTCTGTTAGGCAGGGAGGCTCTCCTACATGGGTATGGTAAAGGTAAGATCCTTAAGCCCTACATCCTTAAGCTAACATCCTTAAGCCCGAAGAGGCAGGGAGGCTCTGTTAGGCGGGGAGGCTCTATTCGGTGGGGAGGCTCTCTTACGAAAAGGAACCTTAAGCCCTACATCCTTAAGCTGACATCCTTAAGCCCGAAGAGGCAGGGAGGCTCTGTTAGGCGGGGAGGCTCTGTTCGGCAGGGAGGTTCTCCTTCACGAAATATGGAATACTCTTGGTATGGGGTAGATAAGACCTAGGAATGGCATCCCCGATTACGACATGAGTTGCGGAGTACGCTGTACCGTGTATATCACATGGAGTACGATGTACCGCATGATGGTTATGTGATGAGAAAGTCTGGCGAGGGATAATCCATCTTCGTGCCAGCATGATACCCCGCACACCTGGATGCGTGTGGTCTGGGATGATTTATGATGTAATGGTTCACATAGGCACTTTTGATATAGTGACCTAGATTTATACACATGCGTGAATTGTGGAATGTAAATGTGGTTGTGATTGTGAGTTGATTTGGTGGTGTTATGTTGTTGGTTCAAAAAGGAGGTTTCTAAATGAATTGCCCTTTTATGAATTTAAATGAGATTGAGCATGAGATGTTTTATACATGATGTCTCTACCATGTTTTATATGCCAATGCACATGATTTGATGCATGATATATATGTATATTCACATGGCATAGTTTTATTCCTCATGCTCCTACTATAAACGATTTATGCATAACACTATCAGCATGTAGATAGAGTAGTTATCTACCATGCTTGCATTATTGCCTTACTGAGCGTGTGGTTGCTCATCCTACTCTATTTTTCCCCCTACAGAGCGTGCATAGTAGCCCAGTGAGGACTGAGGCGTATTATTTTGGATTCCGCTGCATCTCCATCGCTAAGAGGTATATACACAGTGATTCTTTTTGTATCTAAACAATGTAAAAGCACAGTATTCTTTTGAGTTGTACTTATGGGGGATGTAGATGTCAGTAAAAACATGTATTCGTATAAGTACACGATTAAATGCACATGTATGACATCGTTTTAATTAATTGAGAATGAATGAGATGTGGTGTTTATTATTGACTCACAGCCCAACAGTGTGTGGTGAGCTTAGTTCACGACCGGGTAAGGTAACAGTAAAACACGAAAAATTTTCAGTGATTTCGGATAAAGAGAATGGAATTGGGTCGTGACAGAGATTGGTATCAGAGCTATGTTGGCCTGATATGAGTCATTAATAAAATGTAGGAAAGTACATCCCCATAGTACTGTGCTTTTGTTTAGATATAACTGTGTATACTGTGATGGATTGAGCTTAATAAATTATTATAATACAGGGAGTTAGGCATTATGCCAGTTACACGCAAAGGTAGAGGGGCGAGAGCACGTGCTAGAGGCCGTAGGGGTAGGCCTGAGAGCCGTGCGGAGCCACAGACCGAGCAGGCTCCACAGAACCCTGCTGAGAGAGCAGGTGATACTGAGGCTCGCTTCGCTAGATTAGAGCGGAGTATTGAGAGTCTGGTGGAGATAGTCACGCAGGCCTTGGGCGCCGGTGACAGACGAGGTCCCGTGGCACAGCCTACTACTGAACAGGCAGCTGCAGAGGCGGAGAGACCTCAGACTGCTGAGACAGCTACAGATACACCACCTCCAGCCCAGGATACAGATTCTCCTATCGCTCCATAGCAGAGCGGTAGTGATGTGGGTTATGACTGCGACCTGAGCAGGTTGCGAGAGTTTCAAGCGCTGAAACCCCCAGTGTTTAGAGGGGTGAAAGACCCAGTGATTACGGAGGATTGGGTGTGTGAGATGGAGAAACTGTATAGGTTTTTCCGATGCACTTCAAGTGAAAAGGTAGCCTTTGCCGTATTTATGTTAAAAGGCGAGGCCGAGCATTGGTGGAGGTCCACCGAGGTTATTTTGAGGGCCAGACACTCTGAGATCTCATGGGAGATATTTCTAGAGGCCTTCAGGAGACAATATGTCCCAGCTACCGCACAGAGGAGACTGCGGATGGAATTTATGAACTTGGTTCAGGGGAACCGTACTGTGGACGAGTATGAGTCCAAGTTTATGTCCTTGGGGAGATATGACCCGGACACGATGGGTAGTGAGACCCGAAAGATTCAGAAGTTCATGGATGGATTGAGATTGGCCATCCGGACTAAGCTAGCTCCCTTTGATATTGTGACTTATGAGGAGGCGGTACATAAGGCTCAGTTATGTGAACAAGACTTTGAGCGAAATGCCTCCGAGCTTGGGAGAGTCAGTGTTAAAAAGGACAAGGATCGGAAGAGATCCGGGTTTGGAAGAGTGGCCAAGAGGGATGGCCAAAGATTTTTCGAGAAGAGGCCAAAGATTGAGGAGGTACGGGAGAGAGCTGCTAGACCTCCCGTATACCCAGCCTTGACTGCGCCGAGGGGCATGACTATTGGGGGACCACGACCTACTACTGATCAGTGTAGGAGATGCGGGAGATTCCATGGGAATAGGCCCTGTCCGATGACCCCTATAGTGTGTTTTAGATGCGAGAGACCAGGACATATGGCTAAGCATTGTCCCGAGAGGATGGAGATTGCCCCACAGAAGGGCAAGGAGCCTGAGGGAGCTCCGGTGGAGACAGCGCCCCGAGGAGGAGGGCTACAGCTGAGGAAAAAGGGAAACAGGCTGCGGGTGTGAGCAAAGGAAGAGTACATGCACTGGATCAGGACACCGCAGATGCTTCGACGGATGTGATAAAAGGTACCATCCGAATCTTTGATTTAGAAGCATTGATATTATTTGATCCTGGTGCCACACATTCTTTCATATCACCTTCCTTTGCACATAAATTGTTGAAATATGTGAAACCAACATTGTTGGATAAAATGTTGATGATTTCCACACCCATGAATGATAGTCAATTGACTGAGCATGTATGTAGGGGTTGTAAATTAAAGATAGAGGGGAAGGAAATGATAGCCAATCTGATTTTATTAAATATGAATGATTTTGATGTAATTTTGGGAATGGATTGGTTGGCTACCAATCGTGTTGTGATGGATTGTCATGCCAAAACATTGATGTTTTCAGGATTAGACAATCTTATTATAAACTTTGATGAAAAGAAATGATATGGAACTAGCATGGTTGTTGTAAATAAAAGGAGTATGATTTTAAATTCATATTGCTTGAGAGATAAATTTATTGTTTTTGATAAATGATGAATGTGGAGTGATGATTTATGTTACTAACGACGGAGAGGATAATGTGAAGGGTTCATTGCATACGTGGTCGATATAGATGAGGCACACCCGGAATTGAAAGACATACCCGTAATTACGGATTACCCTGATGTCTTTCCGGATGAATTACCAGGACTACCACCTGAAAGGGAAATGGAATTTTACATTGAGGTAGTGCCTGGTACAGAGCCGATATCGAAGCCACCCTATAGAATGGCTCCGATAGAATTGGAAGAGCTGAAGAAACAGCTGCAAGAGTTGTTGGAAAAGGGGTTTATTAGACCGAGTGTCTCACCTTGGGGAGCACCGGTTCTATTTGTAAGGAAGAAGGATGGAAGCCTCCGACTGTGTATAGATTACCGGCTGTTGAATAAGGCCACCATTAAGAACAAGTACCCCCTTCCAAGAATCGATGATTTGTTGGATCAGCTCCAGGGAGCCGAAGTATTTTCTAAGATAGATTTGTGGTCAGGGTACCATCAGTTGAGGATCAGGAGTGGAGATGTACCCAAGACAGCATTTCGTACCCGTTATGGCCACTACGAGTTTTTGGTGATGCCATTTGGATTGACGAATGCTCCCGCAGCATTTATGGCATTGATGAATGATGTATTCAAGCCATACCTGGACAAGTTTGTGATTGTTTTCATAGATGACATTTTGGTGTATTCCAAGTCCAGGAAAGATCATGATGAGCACTTGAGGATAGTTCTGCAGACCCTCTGAGAGAGAGAATTGTATGCCAAACTCAGCCAGTGTAACTTTTGGTTGGAACAGATCTCATTTCTGGGGCATGTTGTGTCTAAGGATGGGGTATCAGTGGATCCATCCAAGATAGAGGCAGTTGTGCAGTGGGAACAGCCCAAGACAGTAACTGAGATCAGAAGTTTCCTGGGATTGGCAGGATATTATCGGAGATTTATAGAGAAACCGTTGACACGCCTCACGCGTAAAGATGTTAAGTTTACATGGGATGAGGCATGTGAGAGGAGTTTTGAGGAGCTTAAGCGTCGATTGACAACTGCTCCAGTTCTCACCATTCCTACCAGCTCAGGAGGATTCTCGGTGTATACGGATGCATCACACCAGGGACTGGGCTGTGTGCTTATGCAGGATGGGAAGGTAGTTGCCTATGGATCTAGACAGTTGAAAGATCATGAGAGGAACTACCCGACACATGATTTAGAGTTGGCGGCAGTAGTATTTGCTTTGAAAATATGGCGCCACTATCTCTATGGTGAGAAATTTCAGGTGTTCACAGATCATAAGAGCCTTAAGTACCTGTTCTCGCAGAAAGAGCTGAATATGAGACAGAGGAGATGGCTCGAACTCCTGAAAGACTATGATTGTGAAATCATGTACCACCCGGGTAAGGCAAATGTAGTTGCCGATGCTTTGAGTAGAAAGAACCTTGGGTTGGTGTCTTATATGATGGTACGGGAACATGAATTGTTAGAACACTTTGCGAACCTCAGTTTGGATGTAACCCCACCTGGATCTGAGAGACTTGAGATCATGGCTAGTTTGAGACTAGAGCCAGAGTTGATTTGGCCGTATTCGGCAAGCCCAGCAGAGCGATCGACGGTGTATCGATTGGCTGAGGCAGATACAGACAGGTGTGGGTATTGATTTTGAGCAGAGTGCTGATGGCTTATTGAGGTTCAGAGGCAGAGTATGCGTTCCCAAGGATCCTGAGATCAGGAGAACGATTTTATCAGAGGCTCACTCATCAAAGTATACGATACATCCGGGAAGTACCAAGATGTATCAAAACCTTCGGAAGGTTTATTGGTGGTCTGGAATGAAAAGAGACATTACGGAATATGTCGCTAAGTGTCTCGTTTGTCAGCAAGTGAAGGTAGAGCATCAGAAGCCTGCAGGATTATTGCAGCCTCTACCGATACCGACTTGGAAATGGGAGCACGTCACCATGGATTTTGTGATGGGGTTGCCGAGGACCCGTAGAGGTCATGATGCCATATGGGTTATTGTGGACCGGTTGACTAAGTCCGCCCATTTCTTGGCTATGAGAGCTACAGATACACTGAGTCAGTTGGCGAACCTGTATATCCGAGAGATAGTACGGCTACATGGTGTACCAGTGAGCGTTGTTTCTGATAGGGATGCCCGCTTCACTTCCCATTTCTGGGAACATTTTCAGGAAGCGCTGGGGACCCGACTGAGTTTTAGCACCGCTTTTCATCCTCAGACAGATGGGCAGTCAGAGAGGACTATACAGACCCTCGAGGATATGTTGAGAGCGTGTGTGCTGGATTTTAGAGGCTCCTGGGATGACCACCTGCAGTTAGCCGAGTTCGCTTATAATAATAGCTATCATGCTAGTATCGGGATGGCACCCTATGAGGCATTATACGGGCGTAGATGTCGTTCCCCCATTGGATGGAAAGAGGTTGGTGACAGACAGATTTTTGCTCCGGACTTAGTGCGGTAGGCATCTGAGGACGTCCAGTTGATATGTGAGAGATTACGGACAGCTCAGAGCCGACAAAAGAATTATGCTGACAAGAGACGAAGACCACTGGAGTTTGATGAGGGTGAGTCGGTGTTTCTGAGGGTATCACCATCGAAGGGTATTATGAGATTCGGTAAGAAGGGCAAGCTGAGCCCTAGATATATCGGACCCTTCGAGATTTTGGAAAGAATGGGAGATAAGGCGTATAGATTGGCATTGCCACCGGACTTGGCAAATGTCCACAACGTCTTCCACGTCTCGATGCTTCAGAAGTATCACCCGGACCCGGCACACGTGATAAAATATGAGCCGTTGGAGCTCCATGAGAGTATGACGTATGTTGAGAAGCCAGTTCGGATATTGGACAGAAAAGAGAAAGTGTTGCAGAATAAGACAATTCCCTTGGTGAAAGTTCTTTGGCAACACCACACGGAGGAAGAGGCCACGTGGGAATTGGAGAACTTGATACGGGAGAAGTATCCCCAACTTTTTGAAGAGTGACTTGGTTCTAATTTGGAGGACCAAATTCCTTGAAGGAGGGGAGAATGTAAGACCCCGTATATGTATAATGGTAATGTGAATAATTGAATCAAATAATATGAATGGACTTGTAATGTAAAGTATGATTGATGTAAGTCCATGGATTCAATGTATGTATGTGTAATATAAATTGTAACGTACATACAAGTTTCATTGAGTATGAATACGAAGAAATGAGTTCTAGCAAGTGATGGATGTGATTGAGACTCAAGATGAGTAGTGTGGTAAAATGGAATGGAGTTATGCTTCCATTTGGTTTTATGTTGCATACCTTTGAATATACAATGAATGCACACAAGTTTCAATGTGCATAAGGTATGAATGGATGCCATTTTCAAGTTATAGAGGTGGATGGATGAGGAAATGGCCATGGCAATAGATTGAGGGTGTGTTGGTATGAGTTGCAGCAATGAAACTGCAGGAAATCTGGAAAACATGAGGTCCAGATCGATCTCCTAGGATGAGAGATCGATCTGGAAGAGCCAGAATGCTCTTATTTGGGCGAAAGAATAGAGCAGATCGATCTCCAATGGAGACAGATCGATCTGCCAAGCATTCTGTAAGTGAAAAGATCGATCCTCAAGCACCCAGATCGATCTCCTTAGCTCTCTGTTTGGGACCAGATCGATCTTATGCCTTGACAGATCGATCTCATGCTTCAACAGATCGATCTCATTGCTTCGACAGATCGATCTCAGGCTTAAAAATGCCATGAAAAAGAGGGATTTTAAGGGACCAGATCAATCTCCACTTGGACCAGATCGATCTCCTCAAGTCATTTCTATATAAGGAGAGCTGAAAATCTGGAAATCTCGGAACCTCCCATTTTTCAACCCAAAAACCCAACTTTCCCTCTCTAAAATCAGCCATTTTCAGTGAGATTTGGAGAGAGATCATTAGAGGCAAAGTTGTTCCTATCAAAGAGGAGAACAACATAGTGAGAGGGCATTTTTCCCATTTTTTGAATTGAAGGAGTTTAGGGCATTACCAATTGGAGCAAGAAGAGAAATCATATTGGTAAGATTCTAACACTCCAATCCAAATGCATTAGCTATTTAATTGATTTTGGAGTTGATTGATAGGAGTATTGATGGATGAACTACTTAGGAATGTTGTGAAATTGGTGTGACCTAGAAATCTAAAATGGGTATAATGTGAGGATATGTGGGATTGAATGAACTTATGGTATATGGCATGCTAAAGTTGTCATTGGGATAATGTTATGATTTTAATGGTTAGATGGAATTACATGGTGGGTTGGAAGAAATGTGGAAATGGATATGTATGTGATGAATAAATGCCATAGTGAGGGAATTCATGGAATATGAACACTATGAGCTTAATGTCGATTTAACATCGATTTTGAATAAGTTAATAGGCCTCAAAAGATCCATAGACTCGAGTTATGGGTAAAGTAATGAAACGAGGCCGTATAAGCGTTAATAGAGGCTATAGGTTAAATTGACTATAGCAAGCGCAAGGGTTGCATTGTATGGATCGAATATAATGCGGGATACGATTTTGTGCAGTCCCCGAAGAGTTCGTTGAAGGCGAACCGAACCGTACGAGTAAGCAGCTTAAGGAAGTGGAATCACGCATCGCGATTCCAGGTAAGGGAATTTTGTGAGTATATAGAGGTAGCTGCTCGTACTTTGAACTTGTGGGTGAATATCGGGTGTTTTTATGAAATGCATGATTGCTCAAATAAATGTTGATGGTATTCGTGAAAGATGATGGGTATATGCGTGGTTTTGGATTTGAAGTGGATGCTATGAAAAAGGGATAGTAAGGCTAATAATTGCATAAATCATGTGTTTTGAATGCTTTTACAAAACACAATGCTTTGATTTGAGCAAATAAAAGGATAGGCTGGCTAGTACTTGAATGATGTTGTGAAATAGCCCATACGAGGCACTAAGCATATTATGAGATGTTTTGAATGCATGTAAGCCGCCTATCGCGTGTATGTGATATAATTCGCGTTAGAGCCTCGCTCGCGCGAGATTTCTATGTTTTCACTTGTGCGAAACGTGCTTGAGCTTAGCTCGCACTTTGAAATTGAATTGTGATGATGTTTATAATCCGTACTGGAGCTTCTGCTCGTACGTGGATTGTGAATGGTTATCTTATGAGTATAACCGTACTAGAGCTATGCTCGTACGCGCCTCTTTATGAGAAGATGCATGATGCATGAGTCGTGCTAGAGCTTTGCTCGCACAAGCTTGTACAATGGGATTCGTATAGGGTTGTGAAAGTGGGTAAGATCCTTAAGCCTTACATCCTTAAGCTAACATCCTTAAGCCCGAGGTGGCAGGGAGGCTGATAATTCTATATTTTTAGAATTATTTGTGCTTAATTTCCTAAATAATTATTTAAATCCCCAATTTATTTTGTTAATTATCCCCTTTATTTAATTAAAATTCTCATTTTTGCAGATAAATCAAATCCGGATGAGTTTTGAATATTTCGGTAGAAAATGGACCGGAATTGGGCTAAAATCGAGATTGAGCCACGCGGACAACACGAGTCATGCCACCTAACACATCCAATTGGACAAGAAAACCGATGACATGGAAATATCTTTTCAAGGAGCCAATGGTGTGAAGACAAGTGGCCAAAAAAAATGCCAACTCATCAAGGATGTGAAAATTACCATTTTGCCCCTAGTGTGCTTATAAATAGGAAGATGACAATTGAAAGGAATGTAATTTTAGGAGTAGAAGTTAATGTAATTTAGGAGTAGGAGTAGTGTAAGGTAATGTAGATTAGGGTAGAATAGCTTATTTTTCCTTGTTCTTTTCTTTTCCCGATTAAGCTATTTTCCTTAAAGAATTTTTACTGTTTATGCTAGTGTCTTCTTTTATCATTGTTGAATCTCATTTTAATGTAAGCAATTTCAATCCAAGCTTTCGGTTTCTTCACTGTTTTCTTGCTTTGTGTTTCTTCATTGTTGTGTTTAGTAATCTTTCACCATTTAAGGGGCTCGGTTTCTAGTTTCTTTGGTAGCTCTCGGTTTAACATTATTTTGCCATGCAACCTTTGATAAATCTTCTTCTAATATTCTGTTGGTATTTCATTGCAATGTTTGTTCATGTTTCATTGTTTGCTCAACATAAATGTTAATCTTTAATGCATGTTAATCCTAGCTTCCGTTTCTTCTACTGCATGCTATTCTTCTCGGTGTTGTCCTCGGTGTAATTCTGTCTCACGATTGAGTGCACTGCTCTTGTTGTTAAGCTGATGGTAGTCGGGTTTAAGCTTGTTTCCTGTCAAGAGAGCAGTGTTGTCTGACCGGTAGATGAGGATGGATGCAGCAATGCATGACTGAACAGAGCCGGCAGCAGCATAAGCAGGCAGAGACAGCACCGAAGCAGCAAACAGGGACCAATTCATCCTCTGTTCTGCTCTGTTGTAGTGTACAGCTGCTGTGTGGTCCGTTAATGGCAGCAGGTGGAAGTTTGTAGGAATGGTGCAGTGCCTGGAACCCAAGAAAATCTGGACAGAGGCAAAAACAGCAAGAAGGAGCAGTTGCACAGCAGTAGCAGGGAGCTGGGCAGTAACAAGCAGCAGCGGACATGACCACGCCTGGACCAGCTACCAACCAAACCACCTGGAGAAGGAAACGTGCACGGTTATGCATGGAGCTGGTAGTGGGCAGAAGGCTTGGACAGGACCGAGCAACCCGATGCAGAGTTGGTAGCCTGGCAGAACCGAAACCCGTGAGCAATCAGCTGGACACATCTACTCCACCAACCCGAGCACCACGTGAAAATGCAGAAAATTAATGAGGAATAGTGTTTTGGTGGGAAAGTTACTATTTGTTTAAAATCTTTAGGCCATGTTTGGTTGCTTATTTAGGGATTAATGCATTTTTCATATAGTTAGTGTTAGATTAGTTTTTAAGATTAGTTAGATGATGTAATTAGTTTAGTTAATAGTTTAATTATGTATTTAGATGTAGTCAATCATGTTTAGTTAGTTAATTTAGATTTAATTAGTTTCTAAGTAATTTTAATTTAGTATTAGGAATAGTTTAATTTGCAATTAGTTTAATTACATGCATTTTTTAGGTTAGTTAGATTTTAGTTTAATTAATCATGTCTTTTCATTTATTTTGCATTTTATTTTAATTTGGTTAATTAGTTTTAATTGTTTTAATTTCTTTTGCAGGTTTTCGATTTTAAGTGCGTGGAGCACTGTAAGTAATTTTGCTCATTTTTATTTTCTTTATTTTATAGTTTTATTATTTTATTGCTTTCAGTATTTTTAATTCTAGATTAGTTGATCACCTTTGAAAATTCATAAATTTGCTAGGATATACTTAGGATAAAAGTAACCGGTAGTTAATTAGGCTAACAACTTCTCTGAGGGACGATAACTCGGGACTCAAAATCCCATTATTACTTGGACGACCCGTGCACTTGCGGATATATACCTTTAGGGCCCATCAAGTTTTTGGCGCCGTTGCCGGGGAAGTTTTAATTAGTCATTAATTAATATCGGTGAAATTATGCTTAGGTGTAATTCTAGCTTGTAAATATTTAGGTTGTAAATATTTAGAGCCTTAGCTTAGGTTAGTTAAATTTTCTCTTAATTAAAATAAAAAAAAAAATTTCAAAAATTTAAAAAATTTAAAAATTTTTTTTTAAGGACTTTTAGATGATTGCAAGCGTAGAGCCAGAAGTTTTGATTGTTTTCCTCTAGATCCTAAAATCAAACACACTCTTAGAAAAATTTAATAGGACTCGAGGAAATTATTAGCTCCGCTGCAATTCACCATGGCAGAAAATAGGAAAACTAGAACTGTTGGAGATTATGCGATGCCGACAATTGGAGAATATTATTCCGGCATTAGGCCACCAGCTGTCCATGCAAATAATTTTGAAATTAAGCCCGCAATCATCCAGATAATCCAAACATCTTTGCAGTTCAGTGGGCTTCCACATGATGACCCACATGCTCATCTCGGGCAATTCTTGGACTTATGCAACACCTTCAAGCACAATGGATTATCAGACGATGCACTTAGGCTTAGACTATTCCCTTTCTCACTTAGGGATAGGGCGAGACATTGGTTGACCTCTCTGCCTCCAAGATCCATTTCTACATGGGATGAGTTAGCCTACCAATTTTTAGCCAAATTCTTTCCTCCCTCTAAATTAGCCCAACTCCGTAGCAATATATCTTCCTTTGCCCAGTACGACTTTGAATCTCTTTATGAAGCATGGGAACGATATAAGGAGCTTCTTAGGAAGTGCCCTCACCATGGCCTACCGTTGTGGTTGCAAGTTCAGACCTTCTACCACGGACTTACAAGCCCAAATAGGACCATTGTTGACACTGCTGCGGGTGGAGCATTGATGTGCAAAACAGAGGAGGAGGCTTATGAGTTGCTAGAAAGGATGGCGACTAACAACTATCAATGGTCCTCGGAAAGGCAGATGCCAAGGAAATCGGCGGGTATGTACGAGCTCGACACACTGTCTACCTTGACCTCTCAAATCGCTAATCTTACGAAGAAGGTAGAGTCGCTCAGTACCCAGCATAATCCTCCCACCAGTCCTAATCCGATTTATTCTGTCCAAAGTCCTTTCCTTTCCTGCGAGCTGTGTAGTGGTACCCACTCTGTAGATAGGTGTTCGCTCAACTTAGAATCGGTTCAGTATGTTGCTCCCCCTACGCAACAGAACAACCCTTTTTCAAACACCTATAATTCAGGGTGGAGGAACCATCCTAACTTCTCCTGGAGCCAAAACCAAGGGCAAACTTCTAATCCCATATCTGTAGAACCCCCTAGTTTTCAAGCTCCACAGGTTCAGGTACCACCACAGCCGCAATTTCCACATCATCCATCCCCACCTCAATTTCACCCATCACCACCACCACCACCACCACCACTCATGCAGCCCCAATTCTACCACACACCAGCAGCTGAGAAGAAGCCTACATTGGAGGAGATGTTCACGACTATCCTGCAAGATCAAGCTGCTTCACTTAAGAACTTAGAGGTTCAAGTGGGACAAATAGCTAGTGCTCTTAGCCAACATCCTCAAGGGACCCTTCCTAGTGATACTGAAGTCAATCCTATTAAGCAAGGGGAGGGTAAGGAACATGTTAGATCTATCACCCTGAGGAGTGGCAGCGAGCTAGAAGAGCCACAAGTTAAGTCCCAACCTGAACAGCACATAGTTGAAGAATTCGTAAGTTCTAACGAAGCAGCTCAGAAAGAGCAGGAATATCAGGATCGGGCTGCCAAGGAAATAAAGATAAGCGCTTCTTCATCTATACCTTCTTATTCATTGCCTTCCTCGCCCTCTGATGCTACGAAGTTGACGATGAGAGTCCAAGATCATGAAGTAAAGCTTAATGTTTTCAAACCTTTGAAGCTCCCTGATGACTCTCAAGAATGTTTTAAGATAGAGATTGAGGAGAACATAAAGCTTGACCATATAAAATCTGAAAGAAGGAAGGAAATAGATAGGGCTCAGGAGGAGTTAACTGTTAGTACCCTATCACCACTTTGGATGACCCTCATACTCTTCGCCTTGCTGCTGAGTGTTGTCTTCTTCAGCTGCATTTGAAGGGGCTGTGTTTTTACTTTCACTTTGTATATAGTTCGTTTTTCTTTTTCTTTTCTATTGTGTCTTTCTTTGTTTGTGTTGCAGGTTTCTTTTCTCGTTTTATGCTTTCAATCAAAGCTTTGATTGTTCATCAACATCAGAAAAGGGGAGTACTCTATTCTTGAACTTTAAATTCGTATATTATCTGCACACTGAGGACACTGTGCACGTTAAGTTTGGGGGAGGGGATATCACTTGAGCAATTTTTTGAAAAATTGGAAAAATTTTTAAAATTTTTTCGAAAATCTGAGAAGGAATTTTCAAAATTTTTTCGATAAAATGAGCTTAAATTGCTTGATTTTGGGATGATTGAGTGCTTAGCATGTAGTTTTCCCATATTCTGATGATATGACCCCATGAATTAGTATGACTTTGATTGACTTAGAAGTATGATTATAGGAAAAGCATGAAGTTGAGTTCTTGAATTTCTCTTAATTCTTATTGTGATTTCCTCATCTTATGCACATGTCATGTCATGAATCAGTATATTTATTTAGAGAAAGCTTATGTGTACATAGGATTGCATTTGTTCAGTTGATTTTGTGCATGATATTCTAGAATTTGTTTGATCTAATCTCGAGGTGAAATATTAGATCACACTTGATTAGGGAGATGATTTAGGCCATCTTTGGATCGTTTGAGCCTTTCTAGCCTTCCTTGTACATATTCTACCCCTAGTCACCCGTCTGGGCCAAATAAGCTTTTCTTTGTAATACGCCTACTTAATTTTCGTAGCTTAAATACTTTTTCCTATCCCTTACCCCGAAAGCATGAAAAGTCATTGGATATATTGTGAGCTATATGGGTATTAAGTGATAGTGAAGGAGTATGTAAAAAAAAAAAAAAGAAAAAAGAAAAAAGAGTTTAGCAAAAGAAATAAGTTTGGGGGAAATAATTAGAGCTCTTACACTAAAGATCCTAGAAGGTAATGCATGTTAAGGGGTAACTGAACCTAAATCGACTTTATCATACCTTAACCCCAGCCTGACATTACAAGCTTAATGAAGTCCTATTGATCCTTGATTGAGTGTGACTACATTAGTGGAGAGATTAGTGAAAAGCAAACTTATGGGAATGATCACTTGTCATTGAATTTGCATTCACTGTGTTGCATAATCTGATCTGGATAATGTACTGAGAAGTGACTTAGACATTTTTCACACACTCACGAGGAGTCCAATTTGGGTTAGGACTTATGATTGAATAATTCTAAGTGCTGGACTTGTAATTGTAATTCTTTGATTTCATAGTCTGTACTTTTTCTTTGAGTATAATATTGGGAAAATTATTGTGTTTAGTACTTGTCATTCTCACAATCATTTTGTTTTGCTTGAGGACAAGCAAAAGCTCAAGTTTGGGGCTGTGATAATTCTATATTTTTAGAATTATTTGTGATTAATTTCCTAAATAATTATTTAAATCCCCAATTTATTTTGTTAATTATCCCCTTTATTTAATTAAAATTCTCATTTTTGCAGATAAATTAAATCCGGATGAGTTTTGAATATTTCGGCAGAAAATGGACCGGAATTGGGCTAAAATCGAGATTGAGCCACGCGGACAACACGAGTCATGCCACCTAACACATCCAATTGGACAAGAAAACCGATGACATGGAAATATCTTTTCAAGGAGCCAATGGTGTGAAGACAAGTGGCCAAAAAAAATGCCAACTCATCAAGGATGTGAAAATTACCATTTTGCCCCTAGTGTGCTTATAAATAGGAAGATGACAATTGAAAGGAATGTAATTTTAGGAGTAGAAGTTAATGTAATTTAGGAGTAGGAGTAGTGTAAGGTAATGTAGATTAGGGTAGAATAGCTTATTTTTCCTTGTTCTTTTCTTTTCCCGATTAAGCTATTTTCCTTAAAGAATTTTTACTGTTTATGCTAGTGTCTTCTTTTATCATTGTTGAATCTCATTTTAATGTAAGCAATTTCAATCTAAGCTTTCAGTTTCTTCACTGTTTTCTTGCTTTGTGTTTCTTCATTGTTGTGTTTAGTAATCTTTCACCATTTAAGGGGCTCGGTTTCTAGTTTCTTTGGTAGCTCTCGGTTTAACATTATTTTGCCATGCAACCTTTGATAAATCTTCTTCTAATATTCTGTTGGTGTTTCATTGCAATGTTTGTTCATGTTTCATTGTTTGCTCAACATAAATGTTAATCTTTAATGCATGTTAATCCTAGCTTCCGTTTCTTCTACTGCATGCTATTCTTCTCGGTGTTGTCCTCGGTGTAATTCTGTCTCACGATTGAGTGCACTGCTCTTGTTGTTAAGCTGATGGTAGTCGGGTTTAAGCTTGTTTCCTGTCAAGAGAGCAGTGTTGTCTGACCGGTAGATGAGGATGGATGCAGCAATGCATGACTGAACAGAGCCGGCAGCAGCATAAGTAGGCAGAGACAGCACCGAAGCAGCAAACAGGGACCAATTCATCCTCTGTTCTGCTCTGTTGTAGTGTACAGCTGCTGTGTGGTCCGTTAATGGCAGCAGGTGGAAGTTTGTAGGAATGGTGCAGTGCCTGGAACCCAAGAAAATCTGGACAGAGGCAAAAACAGCAAGAAGGAGCAGTTGCACAGCAGTAGCAGGGAGCTGGGCAGTAACAAGCAGCAGCGGACATGACCACGCCTGGACCAGCTACCAACCAAACCACCTGGAGAAGGAAACGTGCACGGTTATGCATGGAGCTGGTAGTGGGCAGAAGGCTTGGACAGGACCGAGCAACCCGATGCAGAGTTGGTAGCCTGGCAGAACCGAAACCCGTGAGCAATCAGCTGGACACATCTACTCCACCAACCCGAGCACCACGTGAAAATGCAGAAAATTAATGAGGAATAGTGTTTTGGTGGGAAAGTTACTATTTGGTTAAAATCTTTAGGCCATGTTTGGTTGCTTATTTAGGGATTAATGCATTTTTCATATAGTTAGTGTTAGATTAGTTTTTAAGATTAGTTAGATGATGTAATTAGTTTAGTTAATAGTTTTAATTATGTATTTAGATGTAGTCAATCATGTTTAGTTAGTTAATTTAGATTTAATTAGTTTCTAAGTAATTTTAATTTAGTATTAGGAATAGTTTAATTTGCAATTAGTTTAATTACATGCATTTTTTAGGTTAGTTAGATTTTAGTTTAATTAATCATGTCTTTTCATTTATTTTGCATTTTATTTTAATTTGGTTAATTAGTTTTAATTGTTTTAATTTCTTTTGCAGGTTTTCGATTTTAAGTGCGTGGAGCACTGTAAGTAATTTTACTCGTTTTTATTTTCTTTATTTTATAGTTTTATTATTTTATTGCTTTCAGTATTTTTAATTCTAGATTAGTTGATCACCTTTGAAAATTCATAAATTTGCTAGGATATACTTAGGATAAAAGTAACCGGTAGTTAATTAGGCTAACAACTTCTCTGAGGGACGATAACTCGGGACTCAAAATCCCATTATTACTTGGACAACCCGTGCACTTGCGGATATATACCTTTAGGGCCCATCAGAGGCTCTGTTAGGCGGAGAGGCTCTGTTTGGTGGGGAGGTTCTCTTACGGTGGGATCCTTAAGCCAACATCCTTAAGCCCAAAGAGGCGGGGAGGCTCTGTTAGGCAGGGAGGCTCTCCTACATGGGTATGGTAAAGGTAAGATCCTTAAGCCCTACATCCTTAAGCTAACATCCTTAAGCTCGAAGAGGCAGGGAGGCTCTGTTAGGCGGGGAGGCTCTGTTCGGTGGGGAGGCTCTCTTACGGAAAGGACCCTTAAGCCCTACATCCTTAAGCTGACATCCTTAAGCCCGAAGAGGCAGGGAGGCTCTGTTAGGCGGGGAGGCTCTGTTCGGCAGGGAGGTTCTCCTTCACGAAATATGGAATACTCTTGGTATGGGGTAGATAAGACCTAGGAATGGCATCCCCGATTACGACATGAGTTGCGGAGTACGCTGTACCATGTATATCACATGGAGTACGATGTACCGCATGATGGTTATGTGATGAGAAAGTCTAGCGAGGGATAATCCATCTTCGTGCCAGCATGATACCCCGCACACCTGGATGCGTGTGGTCTGGGATGATTTATGATGTAATGGTTCACATAGGCACTTTTGATATAGTGACCTAGATTTATACACATGCGTGAATTGTGGAATGTAAATGTGGTTGTGATTGTGAGTTGATTTGGTGGTGTTATGTTGTTGGTTCAAAAAGGAGGTTTCTAAATGAATTGCCCTTTTATGAATTTAAATGAGATTGAGCATGAGATGTTTTATACATGATGTCTCTACCATGTTTTATATGCCAATGCACATGATTTGATGCATGATATATATGTATATTCACATGGCATAGTTTTATTCCTCATGCTCCTACTATAAACGATTTATGCATAACACTATCAGCATGTAGATAGAGTAGTTATCTACCATGCTTGCATTATTGCCTTACTGAGCATGTGGTTGCTCATCCCACTCTATTTTTCCCCCTACAGAGCGTGCATAGTAGCCCAGTGAGGACTGAGGCGTATTATTTTGGACTCCGCTGCATCTCCATCGCTAAGAGGTATATACACAGTGATTCTTTTTGTATCTAAACAATGTAAAAGCACAGTATTCTTTTGAGTTGTACTTATGGGGGATGTAGATGTCAGTAAAAACATGTATTCGTATAAGTACACGATTAAATACACATGTATGACATCGTTTTAATTAATTGAGAATGAATGAGATGTGGTGTTTATTATTGACTCACAGCCCAACAGTGTGTGGTGAGCTTAGTTCACGACCGGGTAAGGTAACAGTAAAACGCGAAAAATTTTCAGTGATTTCGGATAAAGAGAATGGAATTGGGTCGTGACATGAGCTATCACCATTGTTTCATTTCTTTTCCTTCTCCCTTGGGTACCAGCCTTTTCTCTTCGTTTAGCTGGGCTTCAACTTTCTTTCCCACTTGCTTTCTCTATGGTTTTTGGGTCCTTTGCCTCATTTTTGTTTCCACTTCAGTCTCACTCCCACCCTCTATACTCTCTGTATATTTCTATATAAATGCTCTAACTCTTGGTTTCTTGTTTACCGACTGCTTCCACTGCAGTCTTCGGTGCCAGGAGTGGGTGGGTGTAATGGAGATTGATGAAGGGAGGAGTATGGTTATGGCAGAGGGTCGGTGTGCAGAGCTGGTGTGTGCAGGAGGGCTGGTGAGCAACCAAAGCAGGGAATGTTTCATGCTTTTAGTTTCATTTTTTTTCATTTTTTGTTATTATTTTATTATTTAATTATTATTTTTTATTTAATTATTATTATTTATTTTATTATTATTATTTATTATTATTATTATTACTTATCTATTTACTTTATTTTATACGAAGCATACATTTTATTTCCACTTGTTCATTTTTACGAACAAATTAAAAGGAAATTTTAGGGGTTTACACATATAAACATCAGATATAATAACTCACATATATGAAAAACAATACACTTTACATTCATATTCATTCAAGTAACATGGTATCAGAAGCGTTAATTTTTGCTCCCTTCTCCGTCGGTTTTTTATTTTTTTCTCATTTTCTTGCTTCCCAAACAACTTGTCAGATGGCTCAAGCAATGGTGAAAACAGAGATGAAAGTAAAGGAACATCCTGCCAGTTCATACTATTTGCATTCAAGTGAAAGTCTTACTTTAGTTTGGGTATCTTCACCGCTTACTGACTCTAATTATCACTCATGGGCTCTAATTATCACTCATGATCTCAAGCCATGAAAAAAGCGTTATTGTCTAAAAATAAGCTGAAGTTTGTTGATAGATCCATAACAGCTCCAAAACTTGACAATCCACTTTATCCAGTTTGGGAACGTTATAATACTATGGTTTTATCATGGTTAATTTATTTGTTAAGCCCTTCTATTACACAAAGTGTTACTTGGTTTGATAACGCCATGGAAGTATGGCAAGATCTTAGGCATAGGTTTGCTCAGGGAGATTCATTTCGAATTTCATAATTGCAAGAGGAAATATATGATTTTCATCGAGGGACATTATCAGTTACAGAGTACTTTTCCAGTTTGAAAACTTTATATGATGAACTAATAACTCTACGTCCAATTCCTTCTTGTTTATTTGCAACTAAATGCAGTTGTGAAGCTATCCCTACTGTTCAACGATATCAACAGTCTGATTATGTCATCAGATTTCTCAAGGGGCTGAATGACAGTTTCAACATTATTTGTTCTTAGATTATGCTATTAGAGCCACTCTCATAAACAATGTATTCGCTCTCGTTATACAACATGAGAGACAGCTTGCTAGGGGACCTATATCACAACAATCATCTACATTAGTTTTTTTAGCTCAAGGAAAGTTTAGTAGTGTCAAACAGCTTAATCAAAGGAATAAACCCCAATACTTCTTTTGTGGATTACTGGAGACACGATAGATAAATGCTTTAAGAAGAATGGGTATCCACCTGGATTCAAGCCAAAAAGAAAATCAGCAGTGGTCAGCTAAATTGAAGGTATAGAACAGTTAATTTTCGAAAAGAGTAATTCTAAAGAGTTTGGTTCTGCTAATTTGATTACCAGCAAGATAGGTTTATGTTTACACTTGATCAGTATACCAAAATTCTTAATCTCATTCAACCCACAACATCTGAATCCTCTTCTGTTATTAATACTATATCCACAAGCCTTCCTTTAGTCAACAACATGGCAGGTAACTCTATTCCTTCTAACCTTTTTACATTTTCTTCGATACTCGATACAGGTGCTACTGACCATGTTGTCTCTTCTATTCAGTTGTTTACCAGCTATAAACCTGTTAATAATATATTCATCAAGCTTCCCAATAATCAAAAAGTTTCTATCACACATGTAGGGATAGTTAAACTTTCACCCAAATTAATTCTAACCAATGTTTTCTTTGTTCCAACATTTTCATATAATCTGATTTCAGTTAGTCAACTTACTTCTCACAACACTTACTCGTTATTGTTTCATTCCAATGTTTGTGTGATCTAGGACCTAGCCAATAAGATGATGATTAGTTTTCCTAAAGAAATTCATGGGTTATATCAACTCATGTTTCCCCAACCTCATCAGTATACTGGTCTTTGTCATTTTGTCTGTTTTACAAATATTTGGCACTATAGGCTAGTCATGCATCAAACTCTCGTATTAAACTGCTCCAATCCTTAGACAATACCATACTTGTTAGTAATGATAAAAATGCTTGTGATATTTTTCATTATGCAAAGCAAATGAAGCTTCCATTTTCTTTTAGTATGTCTGTTATTAATGCATGCTTTAAGTTAATTCATGAGGATATTTTGGGACTAAGCCCTTACGCATCTATGACAGGCTATTTTTATTTTCTCACGATTATGAATGATTATAGTAAAGGGACCTGGGTCTTTCTCATGAAATTAAATCATAAGTCTGAACTATATTGCAAAATTTCTTTGTGTTTGTTGAGAATCAGTTTAACACTAAAATTAAGACTCTGCGTAGTTATCAAGGCAAGATTTTGATTATCTGATTTGTTTGCTACTAAAGGAGTCGTTCATCAAACTTCTTGTGTTTTAACTCCCCAACAAAATAGTACTATTGAAAGAAAATATCAACACCTTTTTAACATTGCTCGGGCTTTATGATTCCAAGCCAAACTTCCTATGATTTTTCGGGTAGATTGTGTTCTTCACGTAATCTATCTGATCAATGTTTCTTCTCCTGTAACATAAAATAAAACACCTTTTGAAATACTCATTAACAAACCTCCAACATATCAACACTTAAAGGTCTCTGGCTATCTCTGTTTTGCCACTACACTTCTTATTCATAGGCATAAGTTTCAATCTAGAGCAAGGAAATGTATCTTCCTAGGCTTTGTTAATGGCATTAAAGGTTACAAGCTTTATGATCTTCATAGTCATGATGTTTTTTTGTTCTCGCAATGTTCTATTTTATAAAAGTATGTTTCCTTTCCATTTTCATACTTCTTATTCTTATGAACCTATTTTACTAAATATTTCCAATGATTTTGCTGAGTCTTTCACGTCAGTTTCTGATCCTTTTAATCCTATGAATTCTACTGCTTTGAATTCTTCTCCTGATTCTGATATATCTTCTTCTACAATTTCATCCCCTGTTCTTCTATCTCCAATTGTACCACGAAAATCTACTAGACTTCAAGAGCCTCCTTCTTACTTGAGCGATTACAATTATGAATTTCCAAGCTTGGCTCAATCACCTTCTGCATGAGGTTTTTCACCCCATTTTTTGTGTAAGGTACTCTCTTACTCTAAACTAAATACTTCCCATCAAATTTTTTCTACTACGCTAGATTCATTTTCTGAACCACACACTTATACACAAGCTGTCAAGCATGCTTTTGGCGTGATGCAATGCAAGTAGAATTAAAAACTTTGCACGATAACTTCACTTGGGAGCTCACTGATCTACCACTTGGAAAACATGCCATAGGTTGTAAATGAGTGTATAAAGTGAAACTCAAAGTTGATGGTAAACTCGAAAGATATAAAGCACGTTTGGTTGCCAAGGGATACACTTAATAGGAGAGATTGACTATTTAGAAACTTTTTCCCCTATGGTCAAGATAAGCACCATTTGTGTGCTTCTTGCTTTATCTGCAACCAAGCATTGGTATTTGGAGTAACTTGATATCAACATTTCTCTTCTTCATGGCGTGCTTCATAAAAAGGTTTACATGCACCTTCCCCCTGGTCTTGTTACTGATCGACCAAATCAAGTCTATAGACTTATCAAATCATTATATGGACTCAAATAGGCCAATAGACAATGGCACTCTTGGCTCACAGCAGCACTGGTTCAACATGGTTTTACTCAAGCTACAATTGACTCGTCACTATACATTAAACACGACAATAATTCTTTCGTTGCTCTTATTGTCTATGTCGATGATGTCCTCTTAGTTGGGATTGACCTTGATGTTATTATTGAAATCAAAGCTGTTTTGCATGATCATTTTAAGATCAAAGATTTGGGACTTTTGAAGTATTTTCTTGGGCTTGAAATTGCCCGATCCTCAGCTGGTATTAATATGTCTCAACGCATATATGCTCTAGAAATTCTCTCCGATGAAGGTTTTTTGCACTACAAGCCCGTTTCAACACCTATGCTACCTTCAACTAAACTCAGTTCCAGCGATGGTGATTTCTTGGAAGATTTCACAACTTATAGGCATCTTATTGGAAGGTTGTTATACTTGACTACTAGCCGTCCTGATCTTACTTTTGTTACTCAATAACTATCATAATTCCTTGATAAACCTACTAAACATCATGTTGTTGCTGCTCATATGCTGCTTTGATATATTAAAGCTATTCTTCGACGAGGCTTATTTTTTCCTACATCCTCTGATTTCAAGCTTAAAGCCTTCTCTGATTCAGATTGGGCTAGTTGTTCTGAGTCTCGCAAGTCTGTCACTAGGTATTGTATCTTTTTTGGCTCATCTCTAGTCTCTTGGCATTCTAAGAAGCAAGCTACAGTCTCTCGATCATCTTCTGAAGACGAATATCATGCCTTAGCTGTAGTTACTTGCGAGATCCAATGGTTGCTTTATTTGTTACGTGATCTTAACGCTTCTCATCCTTCTCCTGCAAATTTGTTTTGCCACAATCAATCTGCCATCCATATTGCTAAGAATCTTGTTTTCCATGAACGTACTAAACATCTTGAAATAGATTGTCACATCGTGTATGAGAAGCTTAAGTATGGTATTTGCATTTGCTCCCAGTGCAATCTGTGCACCAACTTACAAATCTCTTTACTAAAGCTTCTTCTGCTACTCGATTTCATGATTTTTTATCCAAGTTGAGAGTACAGAATAGGTACTCTCCAGTTTGCAGGGGGTGTCATAACAACAGTGCAGTAGCATTCAGCACAACCTGAAGCATCACAGTGACACCAGCATGGAGCATCAAGCTACATCAGCTCTGTAAGATTTTACTTCAACAGAATCCACTAAAATAGCTAGCGATTAGTTCTTGTCACTTTTTGTTTTTTGTTATTGATTAGTTTCAAGATTAGTTAAGCTCTTTCTAGTAGTTTCTTAGCTTTTGTATATAAACAACAGATGTAATAGCTCACATATATGAAAAACAATACATTTTACATTCATAGTCATTCAAGTATATAAACAGAGGGAGAGACTACTGGTTGAAGACCCTACTACAACAAGGATTAGGTTCGATCAAAGCAAGCTTCAGTGAGAAAACACCCCTGGCCAAAATCGATCTGGTAGTAAGAAACACCTTCAATCAGAACAGAACCGAGAAGAGGAGGCTTCCTTTCAAGTCATGGGGTTGTATAGAAAAGTACCTGGAATCTAAGAGAAAGGGATAACACAGTAGAGACGTGAAGTAAGCTGAAAGAATTGAAGCAGAAAAAAGAATGGTGAGGCAGAAAACATGAGCTACCATGGAGGCTTAATGGTAAAGGTTTCACAGCAGTAAGGCAGGCTTGTGGTTTTATTGGGGTCAATGTAGCATGATTTTAGGAACAATGCATTGATTTTATATATAAAAAATGTAGCTATTTAGAGTAAGAAAGTAGGTTGTTTTTTAAGGAAAACGCAACAACATTTCAAGACTACTGCATTTAAAGGTTGTAAAAGAGCCAAACTCGAAAATATCAAGAGAGAAAGGGCTCGGTTTTAGGTGTGACAAGGGGTAAGATACCCTTTTGTATAAGAAATATTTATTTAAATATATTGCAATATAAGAATATATATATATATATATATAATTGATTTAAATATATATATATATATATATGTATATTGTGATATATATAGGTGATATTAAGGAGAAGATAATAAAGGCCAATAACACCTTTTAGCTTCTTAAGAAAGGAGTATTGTGAGTGAATTATTTAAGTTAATTGGGCTTTGGTGAAATAAATATTTATGGTGAAGTTTCGATATATATTTGTAATATAGGAAACACAAAGAAGTGGAGATAACCTTATTAAGCTAAGGATACATGCTTGGTGTTTAAGTACCAAGTAAGATTTATATTCGTTAGATTTTATCATATTTATATTTTTAATTAACAACATAATAAATAATAATAATATTACATATATTGTGGAGTAATACATGGAATTTAGGTCGATTACCCTAGGTCTATTATTGGATTTAGTTTAAGTATGAATGTTTAGTATACACAATACCCATTGCTTATGCATTTATGCATTTCGTCTCTTCGTGCATAACATATGACAAGGGTCTACCAAGATCCATGAGTTTTATTGGAAAAGCATTGATTTAAAAATAATGTGTTAAATTCTTTTAATATATTTTGACATTGTATGACCTTGTACAGCTTCAATTTTGAATGTTGATATACTTTAATGGGATTTATAAAATCATGCACCCAATTTGTTATTGGTTGATCATACATTTTGAAATATTCATATTTTGACAATTTGTTATCAAAAATGGATGTTTGAATAAAAGATTTTGTTTTGAAACATGGTACATTGATTTCATATTTTGATATAGCATTTTGTTTATGTATATGCATATGCTGGAGCTAGCCTGTGTGGCTTGGACCCTAGGTACATATACATTTTGTTATTACCTAAAGGCAAGGATATTGTCCGACAAACAGTCAAGACATTTTACACTAGTAGCCAGCTGATCAGTGGCACTAGGAAGATCTATGATTATAGATAGTGTCCCTAAGATGGGAGTTTGTATCTCTTTATGAGATTTTGTATCCATCATTAACTACCATGGAGTTTATTGATATTACCCATTGGGGTCTATAACTATGTCTCATAATTATTATATTGTTTTGTACATTTGTGCTTTTGGTTAATGCATATACTTATTGGTTTTGGTTTATACCTGTGATTTTAATGGCAACCTGTACATAAATATTTATGCTTTGGAAATAGCGCTCGTACTAAATATTTCAAAGGTTTGTGATATGTTGCATTATACTCTTAGAGTATGATGCATGAATATTTTATGCATGGCACATGTACTTCGTTAATAAGTGCAAACTCGAGGAGTCTTAACACAAGATTAAATTAGCCAAGAATAATTTTGTATAATACATGGATTAAATTGTTTTAATCTCAGTTTTCAAGCATGAGCATACATGCATTTGCACGATATATGCTTAGTGTATCTTCGTATATATTTCTTATTCGGCTTTAGCTCACCGCCCTTTTTCTTCTCCATAGATTATGTTCGATAGTTTCAGATCACAGAGTGGTGCATAGAGCTCTTGTCCCATGTACTTCAAAGCTTACTTGTTATTCTGTTTGAGATATATGACCTCCTGATTCTCTTTGTTTATATTCTTGATTATAATTCTTTTGTGTACACAATTTTATAGATCTGGGATGTGAGTAATAGGAACTATACTGTAAGACCCAAATTTTTATCATATTCCCTTTATGATTCACCTGATGTAAACATTTTTATATGTAAATTGAATCATAAGAAGAGTTTCACGTGAATGAAAAATGCAAATGGAATGAATAAAAATTCTCAAATGCTTTTAAAGATCAAATGGAGATTGAAATGGTCACATATTAAACGAATGAGATTCAGACCATTCAGAGTGGAGATAAAATTTTAAAACATGAAATGAGAAACAGTTCGTGAAGGGGAATTGCGTTGATTTGGTCCCAAACACGTTGAAGGGTAAGACGATCAAAAGACCCGAAATTCGATGTCAATTCGGTAAGAAATTGACACTGTAAACATGGATTCAGGGAATCTTGATCAATAAATGACAAACAATTAAATTTCAGGTTAAATTGATCAAGATATGAATTTATTGAAATAAATTGAAATTTTCACCTCAGGAAATTATCCCGAAAATATTGGAAAAATATACCGAAAAGATAAAATAAGACAAATAAATTCAATTAATTGGTTAAATGAATAAAATATAACTTTTTGGGATATTTTGGCAAAAATAATATATTTTATTCTCATTAAATAATAATAAATAATAAATAAAGAAATAAAGAAAAAAAAGAAAGGAAATAGAACTGAAAATCATGAAAAAACGCGAAACAGGAAAGAAGGTAGACGACCGAGGGAGACGCCCTGCTCCAACAAGCCACGGACAAGAGAGATGGCAAGTGACGACCGACAAGAGAAGCCTGACCACGTGAGAGCCACCAGGGGCCAGCACGTGCGTCGACGACGTCGAAAAGAGGAGATCGGCGAGGGATATTGCCGAGGAGAGAAGTGAGAAATCCGACAGCTTAAGCGCCGATCGGTCCGATCCAAGGCCAGTCGATGGTTCCCCTGCCAAAGACGAGCCACGTGGTGGCAAGAGAGAGCCAAAAACTGACCAAAAACGTCGTGAACGGCAAAGGAACGATTGAACCAGTACGGACCGTTTCAGTGAAGTGAAACTGTGCTGAAACGGACCGAAGCGGTTCAGCCAAGTAAGAAAGGGAAAAGAAAAAGAGAAAAAAAAAAGAGGAAAAAATTTGTGAAAAATCTAGCAATGCAGTCGAGCTACGGGTAAGCCGGTAAGTGGTCAAATAAATCGATTTAATTTTTGAAATAATTATTTAAATATATATTTGACTGAATTTGACCCAAAAAATATATAAATGTGTAGCTCGATAATTGGAGACAAACGAGAGCTCGAGTTAGCCTCGATTTATGTACTATCATAGAATCTTGTGTAAGTAACTCTTATTTACGATAATTTACATCGTTATGCGTGTTAAGAATTTACTGCATAAATTACGGATTTAATTTCCGCATAAAATAATTATATTTTGGAATTTGAGATAAATTGTCGTAAATAATTATTTGAGCTATCCAAGAGTTTAGAACGAGGCCCAATAAATTGTTGGTGGGCCCAATGAGCCCAATAGGTCTCGATGATGTGAATAGTAAGTGGAAATGGGCTTAAGGCCGATTAAGACCCATAAAGGTGCAATCGGGCCCAAAATTGTAAACGGCCCCAATACTTTGAATTAAGCTCAGAAATTATGAAATACAGTTAATTGTATGATTTTTGACCCGATAAATGATTATACGCAGCTCCGGAGATTTGATTGGGAGCAGGTTGGACTGCGTGATGCGACATTGTTGGAAAAAGTCAGACTGTACAGAGTAAAGTGAGGTAAGGGAATTTTGCGAGTAGCTAGAGGTAGCTACGTGTATTTTTAATAGCTTTACTATGCACTGAAAATGTATAAAGGTCCTAGAAATGGATTAAAAATTTTAATGACCCGGGATAGGTAAAAGACTATTTTACCCATATTGAGGGAAATTCACCTAAGGATGGTGAAAGCATGACATGCATGAAATATATGATCTGAGCAATTTTCATGACTTTTTAGTAAAACAAATTGGTAGATTGGCCAGTATTTGCATAAATTTCACAAGATAACACTAAGAAATTGTTATTTATATTTAAATGAAATTTCTTTGGAAAATGGGCCAATTATCAAGTTTATATGGAAACAAATGATGTCGGAGCCTTGGTCGCACTATATCTGAGTTTGTGAGTGTGCATAAAATGTGCTGGAGCGGTTGCTCGCATCAATTTATGTGACATCATATGCATGAAATGTGCTTGAGCGGTTGCTCGCATTGATTTTTATTATTGTAAAATGCATGAGAGGTGTTGGAGCCTAGCTTGCACCCTGTTTTGACTTGATATGCATAAAAAAGGTGCTGGAGTGATTGCTCGCACTAGTTTTAATGATTTGACATGCATGAGAGGTGTTGGAGCTTAGCTCGCATCCTGTTTTGATATGATAATTGCGTAAAAGTTGTACTGGAGCCTTGCTCGTACGTGATTTAATCATGTAATTGCATAAAAGCCGTGCTGGAGTGCAACTCGCACGAGATTTGATTTATTTATGCATGAAACCGTGCTGGAGCGTTGCTCGCACGAAGTTTTGATTTACTTTAGCATTCATTCGTGCTGGAGCATTGCTCGCATGAAGTTTTGAATGATTTATGCATGATGTCGTGCTGGAGCATTGTTCGCACAAGGCTTTGATGGATTTTATGCATGAACCATGCAGGAGCTTGCTCGCACGTGATTTTATATGGATTTATAACTCTTTTAAAGTCGTACTGGAGTGTTGCTCGTACGTAAATTTTACTGATTTTTATGAAACCATGCTGGAGCTTTGCTCGCACGAGGTTTTCAGATATCATGAATATGCATAGAGTCGTGCTGGAGCCTCTTATAGACTGTGTGTCACAGAGAGATGATATGCTTGCATGTGTACCTTGAGACATGGGTTGGTTATCGATAAAGTATGGGGTGGATAAGGCCTACGGGAGGTACCCCGAGACTATGATATGGGTCCACGGAGTACGTTGTACCGTGTATGTCACACGGAGCATGTTGTACCGTGTAGTCTTGATGACTAGCTAATGTGACTTGATATTTTGGCGTGTAGGATTTGACCCCACCTATCGTTACAGTTGTGATGCCCCGCACACCAGGATCCGTGTAGCTTGGGATCAGAAGGACATAGTATGGCCATAGTCCTCGATTTTTCATATAGTAACTACATGCCTCACATGATATCATACGGTCTAAATAGACCAGGGCAAACCCGATGGAGAGGTAATGTCTCGATTTATGTTTTTAAATGAGATGTGATTTTCTACTATGATGATAGATTTTTCAGAGGATTTTATGACATGTGACCCTAAAAGAAGGGTGATTTTATAATAGAATTTTATAATGAATTTTATAATAATTTTGAGATAGATTTATGATATGATTGACCTTGAGGGGTTATTTTATACTGAGCTTTAATAATATGATTTAAATGCAGTAGCATGAGTGGCTTTCCATGTTTTAATTACAAATTCATGAAAAGAAGTTTCTCTCATGATTTATTTTACATGGAATGAAATAATGCATGATCTTTATTTACTTCATACGAATTATGATTTTACATGAAATGCCATTGAAACATGAGTTGCATGATTTCTATAAGCATGAATAGTTCTTATAAGTTATGGCATCCATGTATGCATGGTTTTGTGCGTGAGATTTTAATGAAAAGAAATGGATTTAAGGGCATGGCATTATGATCATGTAGATAGCGTAGGTATCTACTTGCTTGCATATTTGCCTTACTGAGCGTGTGGCTGTTCACTCGCCTTATTTTCCCCCTCTACAGAGTACTTTCAATAGTTTGAGCACGGCTAAAGACTTGCATCTTTGGTATCCGTTGCGTCTTATCGAGAGTCAGGTATACACATTTGTATAGTTTTTGTATCTCAACATATAAATGCACAGTACTACAAATGGATATGATGTCGGGGAGTAGAGTTATGTAAATACCATTGTATATGTATTTAGTTAAAGTTAAATGATAGTAAATCTTGAAATGTGAATGTGAATATGAAATGGAATTGTAAATAGTGTGAGAGAACTAACACCGAATCATAGCCTAACTGTTGGTAGGATGGTCACGATGAGAGAAAGATAAGAAATAAAGAATAAACGAAAAATGAAAAAAATTTGTAGTGGTTTTTAGGTGATTAGGGTCGTGACAGAGGTGGTATCAGAGCTGAGTTAGCTTGATATGAGTCGATGTTAGTGGTTAAGGAAGTTTACATCCTCCTGTACTGTGCATTGTTTAGATACAATTGTGTATATCGAGATGGAATTGCAGCTAAGAATTTGGTTTTGAATGCAAGAATCTAATTATTATAACTGAGATCCACTATAGTAGAGGGGCGAGAGTACACATGCTCGAGGCTATAGAGGTAGGCCTGAGAGTCTTACTCAGTCCCCATATGAGACTCAAGATGAGATTAAGGTGGAGGCTAATGTTGAGCATGCCCTACAGAGTCCGACAAAGAGGTCGGACAGTATTGAGACACATTTCTCGATGTTGAAGTGGAATGGGGATAATATTTTAGAGTTGCTTACTCAATCTATGCAAGGAGTTGAGAATAGGTAGGGCACAGCCTGTACCGATGCTTTAGATCCACTGAGAAAGTGGCCTTTTAATGTATTCATGTTTGAGAGTAAGGTAGAGCATTGGTGGAAGTCCACTCGACCCATCTTAAGAGTTAGACATCCAGAGCTGACATGAGAAATAATCTTGGATGTATTACGATGACAGAATATCACGGACACTGTTTAAAGAAAATTACAGATAAAGTCCTTTACCCTTACCTAAGGGAACTGGTTGATTGACGAGTATGAAACTCAGTTTACATCCCTGGGCAAGTATGGCCCGATACTATGAGCAGTGAGAGTCGAAAAGCCCAAAAGTTCATGGAATAGCTCAGATTGTCTATTAGAGTCAGATTGGCCCCGTTAGACATCACTACCTATGATTAGGCAGTGCGCAGACCACAATTCTATAAATAACATTATGAGTTGCACGCCTCTGAGATTGGAAAAGGTAGTACGTGCCGTAATAGAGACAGGAAAAGAATAGTGCATGACAGAGATGTCAGAGCGGGAAAGAGGTAGTTTGGTATGAGATTAGAGTTGATGAGTCACATGGTAAGATGATTGATAAACCCAGTGTATCCAGTTTCAGCAATTATGAGGGGTATTGTAAATAGAGAACCCCAACCTGTTACTAAGCTGTGTTGGATATGTGGTAGTTACCACGAAAAATAGGCCATTGGATGAGGGTGAGTGTATGTCTTGGATTAGGACACTACTGATGTTTCATCTAATGTGGTGGAAGGTACCACCCTGATTACGAATAAAGAAGCAATTATTTTAATTGATCTCGGTGCCATGTATTTATTCATGTCGCCTTCATTTACATGTAAGTCAGTGAAATATGGAAGCCTATACCCTTGGGCCAAAGGCTGATTATTACTAACTGAATATGGATGCCTAAAAAAAAGGATTGGGTTGTGTATTGATGTAAAATGGGAAGATAGTTGCTTATGTATCTAAACAACTCACGGACCATGAGAGGAACTATTTAACCCATGATTTAGAGTTGACAGTCGTAGTGTTTGCACTAAAGGTATGGTGCCACCACTTATACGGTGATAAATTTCAGATATGCACTGATCATAAAAGCCCTAAGTATCTGTTTTCACAGAAAGAGTGGAATATGAGATAATAAAGAGGGTTAGAGCTTCTAAGGGATTATGATTGTGAAATATTGTACCACCCAGATAAGGCTAATGTAATGGTTGATGCCTTGAGCAGAAAGAGCCTCAGAATGGTATCACATCTGATGATCAAGGAGCGTGAGCTGCTAAAGCAGTTGTGAGCCTCAATAGTGATGTGATCCCATCTAATGATGACAGTGATTTTGTGACAGCTAGCTTGAGATTAGAACCAGATTTGAGTGACCGAATTTGACAAGCTTAGTGTGATGATCGGCAGGATGTCGATAGTATGAGTCAGATTCAGATGGGTACAGTGATAGGGTTCACAATGAGTAATGATGACATACTGAGGTTCATAGGCAGAATAAGGGCTCCCAAGGACCACAATTGTCGAGATTGTTATTGCCAGAAGCTCACTCTTCGGGGTATTCAATGCATCCAGGGAGTAATAATATATATAAGAATCTTCAAAAAGAGTATTGGTGGTTAGGCATGATAGAGACATCGCAGAGTTTTAGCGAAGTGTCTCGTATGTTAACAGAGTAAGGTAGAGTATCAAAAGTTTGTAGGGTTATTGCAGCCTCTACCTATATCGACAGGAAAAAGGGAGCAAGTACTGTGGATTTCATAATGGGTTACAGAGGACCCATAGGAATCACAAGGCTATTTGGGTGATGGTCGATATATTGACTAAGTCTACCCACCTTCTGGTTATGAAATCCCCAAATACTATGAGTGCGTGGGCGGATTTATAGGTAAGGAAGATTGTGGAACATTATGTAGCGTTCCAAGGTGCATGGTACCAGATAAGGATTCCCGCTTCACTTCCCACTTTTGGAAACATTTTTCAAGAACTATGGGAACCCGATTAAGTGTTAGCACAGCTTTTTATCCTCAGACATATGGTCAGTCAAAGAGGACTGTACAGGTTCTGGAGGATAGGTAGAGAGCGTGTGCAATTGATGTTAGAAGATCCTGCAATGATCACTTGTCATTTGATAGATTGCCTACAATGATAGTTATCACTCGAGTATCAGGATGACATTATATGAGCCATTGTATGGCCGTAGGGGTTTTTCCCTGAAATTGCTCTCGATTTGGTAAGACAATCCCTTGAAGATGTTCAGTTGATGTGTGAGAGATTAAGAAACACCTCAAAGCATACAGAAAAGCTATGCTGATAAGAGACGGAGACCGTTGAAGCTCAAAAAGAGTAGGTCGTATGTTGAAAAGTCGATTCGGGCATTAGACGGAAGGAGAAAGTGTTGAGGTCTAAGATGATCTCCCTAGTCAAAGTCCTTTGGTAGTATTACACTCCAGAAAAAGGCACACGAGAATTAAAGAGTATGATGCAATAGATGTACCCGGAGTTGTTTATGGACCCATTTGACTTGGCTCTAATTTAGAGGACCGAATTTCTTAAATGGGGGAGATTATGTAAGACCCGAATTTTTATCATATTCCCTTATGATTCACGTGATGTAAACATAGTTATATGTAAATTGAATCATAAGAAGAGTTTCACGTGAATGAAAAATGCAAATGAAATGAATAAAAATTCTCGAATGCATTTAAAGATCAAATGGAGATTGAAATGGCCACATATTAAACGAATGGGATTCGAAACATTCAGATTGGAGATAAAAATTTAAAACACGAAATGAGAAAAGGTTCGTGAAGGGAAGTTGTGTTGATTTGGTCCCGAACATGTTAAAGGGTAAAACAGTCAAAAGACCCAAAATTTGATGTCAATTCGGTAAGAAATTGACACTGTAAACATGCATTCAGGGAATCTTGATCAATAAATGAGAAATAATTAAATTTTAGGTTAAACTAATCAAGATATGAATTTATTGGAATAAATCAAAATTTTCACCTCAGGAAATTATCCCGAAAATATTGGAAAAATATACCGAAAAGATAAAATAAGACAGATAAATTCAATTAATTGGTTAAATGAATAAAATATAAATTTTTGGGATATTTTGGCAAAAATAATATATTTTATTCTAATTAAATAATAAAAAATAATTAATAATTAAAAAAAGAAAAAAAAAAGAAAATAGAACTGAAAATCGTGAAAAATTGCGAAACAGGACATAAGAAAGACGACCGAGGGAGATGCCCTGCTCCGACGAGCCACCGGCGAGAGAGACGACAAGCGACGACCGGCAAGAGAAGCCTGACCACATGAGAGACACCAGGGGCAAGCACGTGCGTCGATGACACCGGAAAGAGGAGATCGACGAGAGAGATTGTCGATGAGAGAAGTGAGAAATCTGATAGCCTGAGCGCCGATTGGTCCGATCTAAGGCTTGTCGAAGGTTCCCAGCCAGAGACGAGCCACGTGGTGGTAAGAGAGAGCCGGGAACCGGCCGAAAACGTCGCGAATGACGAAGGAACGATTGAATCGGTACAGACCAATTTAGTGAAGTGAAACTGTGCTGAACTGGACCGGACCGGACCGGTTTAGCTAAGGAAGAAAAGGAAAAAAAAAGAGAAGAAAAAAGAGGAAAAAAATTTGGAAAAAATCCAGTGATGTAGTTGAGCTACGGGTAAGCCGGTAAGTGGTCAAATGAACCGATTTAATTTTCAGAATAATTATTTAAATATATAGTTGACCGAATTTGACCCAAAAAATATATAAATGTGTAGCTCGATAATTGGTGACAAACGAGAGCTCGAGTTAGCCTAGATTTACGTACTGTCACTGAATCTCGGGTAAGTAACTCTTATTTATGATAATTTGCATCGTTATACGTGTTAAAAATTTACCGCATAAATTACGGATTTAAATTCTGCATAAAATGAATTATGTTTTGGAATTGGAGATAAATTATCGTAAATAATTATTTGAGCTATCCAAGAGTTCAGAACGAGGCCTAATAAATTGTTGGTGGGCCCAATGAGCACAATAGTCCTCGATGATGTGAATAGTAAGTGAAAAATGGGCTTAAGGCCGATTAAAACCCATTAAGGTGTAATCGGGCCCAAAATTGTAAACAGACCCAATACTTTGAATTAAGCTCAGAAATTATGAAATACAGTTAATTGTATGATTTCTGACCAGATAAATGATTATACGTAGCTCCGGAGATTTGATTGGGAGCAGATCGGATTGCGTGACGCAACATTGTTGGAAAAAGTCAGACTGTACAGAGTAAAGTGAGGTAAGGGAATTTTGCGAGTAGCTAGAGGTAGCTACACGTATTTTTAATAGCTTTTGTATACACTGAAAATGTATAAATGTCCTAGAAATGGATTAAAAATTTTAAAGACCCGAGATAGGTAAAAGACTATTTTACCCCTACTAAGGAAAATTCACCTAAGGATAGTGAAAGCGTGACATGCATGAAATGCAAGATCTGAGCAATTTTCATGACTTTTTAGCAAAACAAATTGGTAAATTGGCCAGTATTTGCATAAATATCACAAGATAACACTACGTAAGTGTTCTTTATATTTAAATGAAGTTTCTTTGGAAAATGGGCCAACTATCAAGTTTATACGGAAACAAATGATGTCAGAGCCTTGCTCGTACTATATCTGAGTTTGTGAGTGTGCATAAAATGTGCTGGAGCGGTTGCTCGCATCGATTTATGTGACATCATATGCATGAAATGTGCTAGAGCGGTTGCTCGCATTGATTTTTATTATTGTAAAATGCATGAGAGGTGTTGGAGCCTAGTTTGCACCCTGTTTTGACTTGATATGCATAAAAAAGCTGCTGGAGCGATTGCTCGCACTAGTTTTAATGATTTGACATGCATGAGAGGTGTTGGAGCCTAGTTCGCATCCTGTTTTGATATGATAATTGCGCAAAAGTCGTACTGGAGCATTGCTCGTACGTGATTTAATCGATGTAATTGCATAAAAGCCGTGCTGGAGTACAACTCAAACGAGATTTGATTTATTTATGCATGAAACCGTGCTGGAGCGTTGCTCGCATGAAGTTTTGAATGATTTATGCATGATGCCGTGCTGGAGCATTGCTCACACGAGGCTTTGGTGGATTTTATGCATGAACCATGCTGGAGCTTGCTCGCACGTGATTTTATATGTATTTATAACTCTTTTAAAGTCATACTGGAGTGCTGTTCGTACGCGAATTGTACTGATTTTTATGAAACCGTGCTAAAGCTTCGCTCGCACGAGGTTTTCAGATATCATGAATATGCATAGAGTCGTGCTAGAGCTTCCTATAGACTGTGTGTCACAGAGAGATGATATGCTCCCATGTGTACCTTGAGACATGGGTTGGTTATCGACAAAGTATGGGGTGGATAAGACCTACGAGAGGCACCCCCAGACTCTGATATAGGTCTAAGGAGTACGTTGTACCGTGTAGTCTTGACGACTAGCTGATGTGACTTGATATTTTGACGAGTAGGATTTGACCCCACCTCTCGTTGCAGTTGTGATACCCCGCACACCGAGATCTGTGTAGCCTGGGATCACAAGGACATAGTATGGCCATAGTCCTCGATTTTTCATACAGTAACCTACATGCCTCACATGATATCATACGGTCTAAATAGACCAGGGTAGACCCGAAGGAGGGGTAATGTCCCGATTTATGTTTTTAAATGAGATGTGATTTTCTATTGTGATGATAGATTTTTCAGAGGATTTTATAACATGTAACCCTGAAAGAAGGGCGATTTTATAACAGAATTTTATAACGAATTTTATAATGAGTTTGAGATAGATTTATGAGATGATTGACCTTGAAGGGTTATTTTATACTGAGCTTTAATAATATGATTTAAATGCAGTAGCATGGGTGGTTTTCCATGCTGTAATTACAAATTCATGAAAAGAAGTCTCTCATGATTTATTTTACATGGCATGAAATAATGCATGATCTTTTTTTTACTTTATACGAATTATGATTTTACATGAAATGCCATTGATGCATGAGTTGCATGATTTTTATAAGCACGAATAGTTCTTATAAATTAAGGCATCGATGTATGCATGATTTCGTACGTGAAATTTTAATGAAAAGAAATGGATTTAAGGGCATGGCATTATGATCATGTAGATAGCATAGGTATCTACTTGCTTGCATAATTGCCTTACTGAGCGTGTGGTTGCTCACCCCCCTTATTTTCCCCATCTACAGAGTACTTTTAGTAGTTCGAGCGCGACTGAGGACTCGCATCTTTGGTATCTGCTATGTCCTATCGAGAGTCAAGTATACACATTTGTATAGTTTTTGTATCTGAACATATAAATGCACAGTACTGCAAATGGATATGATGTCGGGGATGTAGAGTTATGTAAATATCATTGTATATGTATTTAGTTAATGTCAAATGATAGTAAATTCTGATATGTGAATGTGAATATGAAAATGGAATGGTAAATAGTGTGAGGGAACTAACACCGAATCATAACACAACTATTGGTAGGATGGTCACGATGAGAGAAATGTAAGAATTAAAGAATAAACAAAAAATGAAAAAAAAAATTGTAGTGGTTTTTAGGCGATTAGGGTCGTGACATATACACTTCAAATGTTTTAAATTTGTACCTTGTGATGAATTGTCTTAATTATTCTATGCATGTGATTATGTGAGGTTTTGAGGTACTTGATGAGATGATTTTCATGAATTGAATTGACAGGTTTTATCATATATTGTTTAAGGATGAAAATATCCATGTAATAGATTGATTTTTTATCAATAAATGACACGCATCACGAGATATTTGTTTTGGGACCTTAGACTGTAGTCTTAAAGAAATAGGATAAGTATTAATTTACTTATCAAGTACTACTTACACGGAGCAAGTGGTCATTTGATTAAGTAAAGGAAAAAGTTAACTCGAAAATCTTAACTTCCAAGGGTGTTACATGTAACCCTTAGATTAATAATATTTAATATAAATCATTGATTAACTTTTAAAAGTTAAAAAGAAAAGGTCTTAAACTTGATAACTTGTTAAATTAGTTTTCAAAAAATTATTATATATTAAATATTAATAAAAAATATAAAAGTGTATTACTAAATTAAATTTATCTATTTTAAATTGTTTAAATGCCAGAATGATCAGTATATTTAGAAGGGCACAGGAAAAAGCCATCATGGTGTTTAATTGGCTAGAAACATTATGAGCTCTGTGTTGCCATTTCAATTGGCAAAATGTTGGGAGTTGAATTGGCTAGGAAAAAAGCCGTGACAAGACGCATGGCGAGGTGGCCATTTTCCGTAACTAGACGCCTGCAAAAATTGGTTGACGATTTTCTAGTTGAGGCTGAAGCAGAGAATAGTGATTCCGAGATAGCAATGATGTGGACCGAGAAAGCTTTGAGAGACGTTATTAAAGAAATGAATGATCCGATCAATCTTGAAGGAAATGATATACTGTGAACCAAGTTCAATTTATCGTATCAGTGGTAGCGTTGTTAGTGTCGACAGTATGGCAGTGGATTAGCACAAACTGAAATACATGAGCAGTCTGAGCAGTCGACTGCTCATGTATTTTTAACTTACTGTTTAAAAAAAAATACATGGGTAATTAAATTTTTTTAGCATTCGACTATTCATGTATAAGAAACTAAATTTAAGTTAAATAATAGAAAATTAATCTTAAAACTGATCATTAATCATAAAATCAATTAAGTTCATCATAAAATAAATGAGAATAAGAGTTAAAAATAGAATAAACAAAAAAATTGTGATAATTAAACGTAAAATTTATGAAATTAATCGTCAAATAAATAAAAAATAAGTGTAAATTTTTTAAAAATTAGGAAAATTAATCGTAAAATTGATTATAATAATTATAAAATGAATGAGAATAAACGTAAAACTACTAGATTAAACATAAAAAATGTGATAACTAATCATAAAATTTATGACATTTATTGTAAAATTTATAATATAATCATAAAATTTATAATATTTATCGTAAAATTTATGATATATATAGTAAAATTCATGAGATTCATCATACAATTGATAAGACTAAGCATAAAAATACTAAAAAAATAAATCTATAATAATTAACTATATATATACATACATACACAACAACCTACCGAGGACTCCATATATATGTATACATATATATATACACACCATGATATATACATAAAGCCCCTCTCAGCTGATTAAGCAAATCGTCAATCCTCGACAATGGATATTTATTCTTCACCGTGGCTTTATTCAACAGTCAGTAGTCTATGCATAATCTGAGACTACCATCCTTCTTCCTCACGAATAACACTGGTGCTCCCCACGGTGAGACACTAGGTCTAATAAATCCTTGATCCAACAACTCCTGTAGTTGCTTCTTCAATTCCCTAAGTTCCACTAATGTCATCCTATACGGAGGTTTAGAGATAGGCTGAGTATCTAGTACCAAATCAATGGTAAACTCCAGCTTTCTCTCTGGTGGTACACCTGGCAACTCATCTGGGAAGACATCCGAAAATTCACACACCACAGGTATATCTTCAATCCTCGGATGTTCCCGCTTATCATCTCAGTTGAGTGTTTCATAACCTTCACATGAACAATCATATTTAGTACTCTCAAAAGCAACATCAAAATTTCAATTTGCTTACCAAAAATTCCATACATTTATTTACTCAATATTTCAACCGTACACTGTAAGGTTCAAGTAGGGACAAAGTTACAATCTTAGTGTAGTAGTCTAAACTCACTCGATTGGTTGCCAGCCAATCCATTCCCAAAATTACATCAAATCCATGTATATTTAGCATCATTAGATCTGCTAATGTTACTCTATCTTTCACCTTTATTTCATACCCTCTACAGATTAAATCAGTTCTCTGGGACTCACGTATAGGGGTATTTACATGTAGTACATATTCTAGAGGTTCAAACTTCAAATTTAATCTACATGCAAAATGGTCAGAAATAAACGAATGCGTGGACCCTGGATCAATCAACACATGAGCCTTACGATTACAGACAGAGAGTGTACCTCTTATAGTTTCTACTGATGTGTCTGCTGTTTCCTTATCCAGAGCAAACACACGTCCCACTGTAACGGGCTTCTTTCATTTCTTTGCTGCGTGGTCTGTCTCGAGGGATTCACTCTCTGAGGCTGATGTCTAGTAGGCTCTGGAGCATGTGGTCTCTGAGGTTGAGGATAGTCTTTTACTCTGTGACCCATGTCTCCACATCTAAAACATTCATGGATCAACCTCGTACAACTTCCCTCATGCGATCGACCACAATTTCTGCAAACTCTTATCTCAAGCCTGACATCTCGAGGGGTCTCCCTGATGATATGATAAGCTCTAGGTCTCTCCAATTTGCCCTTTTGTACCTCAATCCTTCCTCTTCTGAAGGAACCTCTCCGAACATCTACTGGGAAATCACTAGCCTCTTGCCTTTATCCCGAGTCACTGCACTAAACTCACTCTGGGATTGTACAATTTCGATTCCCCTCTCAATCTCTTGTGTTCGTCTTAGAGCATCTGATAAGTTGCATATTATACATATTAATTGTCATATTTTCCCATGATTTAAATTCTTTTATATGCTTAATTTTTGGATTTGACTTATATTTTCTATTTTGTATTGTGAATGAAGGAAAATGGACAAAATGGATTAAAAGCTGCAAATTCTGCTCAAGTCACAAAATCTGAAGAAATCTTGGAATTCAAGTCGAGATCTATCACTTGTAGCTGAAGTTGACTGAAACAGTCTAAAGATGGCAAGAGGAAGATTTTAATTATTAAGAAAGATATATACAAAACCTGTCTTTGGCAAGTGGTGGAAAAAGGAAAGAAGTTTAATTGTAATCAAACTCAATCAGAGAACTTTCCTTTGGAAACAGATTCTGGGGTTAGGATATTTAGTATTTATAGGCTAAGAGTGGAAGAGGCTAGAGATCTCAATTTTGAATTCTTGAATCTTCTTATATTTTTATTTTTCTTTTGTGTTTTTCTTTGAACTTATGGCTTGCTAAGTTTTTAGTCTAGCCAAAGGATAATTAAAGTTTGGGTTCTTTAAGAATTGTGAGATCTAATTAGTTTTATATTATTCTTTTATATCTTTATTATTTATATGTCTTCTGTGCATGTTTAAATTATTGTTTTGATTGATTGTGCAAAAAGGGCCCTTTGTTCAATTGTCAGGATAATATATCGCCAATTAGAAACCTGAATCCGTAATTGTTTAGGTATTCTAATATAAGTGGTAAATAACATAATTGATTTCAGATAGGATTTCGATTCTCTGTTAAGAAGATATATAATCTAGCTTAAATGAACCTACATGTGTGTTTGTTGGTTAGAATTGGTAGTCTCTCTAGTTTTCAATGTTGTTGGTAAATTAAATCTTAAGATCGTATCTAAGGTTGTTTAACTGACAAGAGAAATAATTAGAGATCGTATCCTGATTATCGAAGAAGTAAGGAGGGATAGGTTGTTAGGTCGTACCAATAACCATAACCAATTTGGTAAAGATTAAAAGAATTTATTTTTGCATCAATGATCAATTCCATGAACCCATTCTAAGATTATTCCTTTGGTTAGATGTTTTCATCATATTGATTTTTCTTTGCCTACATTTTAGTTTATAATTTTTCTTTTTATTTTCATTACAACAAAACCCCCAATTATATTTTCTTTTTAAATCTTTTGCAAAAAAATAAATCTAACCAATCTCTTGGGAAATGACCCTACTCAACTATACTACAGTTTAAATTTATTTTGAGTAGGAATTATTATTGTTGGTTTCGACACCCATCAATTTTTGGCGCCGTTGCCGGGGATTGGTTTTTAATTAGATTTATTTTGATGCCCCGTTCTTTTCGTGCAGGTGAATTAATCTCGTACGACCCTGAGATTGAAAAGACAGCTAAGAGTAATAGGAAGGAAACTAAAATTCAAAAGGCACAAGAAGGTACATCTTCATCCCCTGAATTGAATTTAGCACTTGATTTGACCAATTCATCTAGTGATTCTGAGACTGAAGAAATAATGGCTGAAGAGGAGCAGACTTTAAGGCAGTTGGCTGCACCACCTGTCAATCAACAACCCCTCTGCATTCATTACCCAACTCTGCAAGCAGATTTTGAATTAAGATCGGGTTTAATCCATTTGCTTCCCAAATTCCATGGTCTTGAGAATGAAGATCCCCACAAGCACTTAAAAGAATTTCATGTGGTATGCGCAAGCCTAAAACCACAAGGAGTTACTGAAGAGCAAATCAAAATGCGAGCTTTCCCGTTCTCACTAGCTGATAGAGCAAAAGATTGGTTGTTCTATTTACCTCCTGGCTCTGTAACTACATGGACTGAGATGGTGAGACTTTTCTTGGAAAAATTTTTCCCTGCTTCAAGAGCTGCCAGCATTAGAAGAGAAATATGTGGAATCAAGCAGAAAGATATTGAAAGTCTTCATGAATACTGGGAAAGATTTAAGCAACTTTGTGCAAGTTGTCCTCAACATGGGATTTCCGAACAGCTCTTAATTCAATACTTTTATGAAGGACTTCTACACATGGAAAGAAGGATGATGGACGCAGCCAGTGGAGGTGCGATAGTGAACAAGACTCCTAGAGAAGCTAGAGATTTGATTTCCACTATGGCTGCCAACTCCCAACAGTTTGGATTCAGACAAGACATATCTCACAGAAGAGTAAATGAGGTAAATACACATTCTCTTGAAAATCAAATAGCTAGTCTAACGTCTGTTGTTCAACAATTGGCTATAGGAATGGGAAATGTACAACAAGTTAAAGCCTGTGGAATTTGTGCTGCTACTGGACACCCAACCGACATGTGCCCCACACTTCAAGATGAACCTCATGAGCACGTAAATGCAGTTGGAGGATTTCCAGGTCCACCACAAAGGAATCACGACCCATATTCAAATACTTATAACCCAGGGTGGAGAAATCATCCCAACTTTAGCTACGGAGCAAGGCCTCAATTTCAGAATTCTCAATATAGCCAGCCTGCTCCACAACAACAGCAACATCAGTCATCCTCAAGTTCAGGTACGTCTCTTGAAGAAATTGTTAAATCACTTGCAATTAACACACAACAATTTCAACAGGAAACAAGGACAAGTATCAAGAAGCTGGAAGATCAAATGAGTCAGCTAGCCACTTCTGTGAGCAGACTGGAATCTCAAGGAAAATTGCCCTCACAAACAATTATCAACCCTAAACATAATGTTAGTGCAATGACCTTGAGAAGTGGAACCGAGGTAGGAGAGTCTAGCAAGACAACCCGAAAGCGCATTCCAGAAGAAGAAGCCGAAATGGAAGTTACTGCATCCCAGCCACAGTCGGATCACCCTAAGGAACCTAATGTCATGCAACAAAACATTTTTACACCAGTTCCTCCTTTCCCTTATAGATCATCTAAATCCAAAAAGGAGGAGGAGGAAAAAGAGATTTTTGACATCTTTCGTAAAATTGAGGTAAATATCCCTTTACTTGATGCAATTAAACAAGTACCTCGATATGCAAAGTTTCTTAAGGAGTTGTGCACCAACAAGAGGAAATTAAAAGGTAATGAATTTGTGAGCATGGGTGAGAATGTTTCAGCTGTCCTCCAGAAAAAGTTACCTCCTAAATGCAAGGATCCAGGTATGTTTACTATCCCTTGTAAGGTAGGTAATCTTAAAATTGAAAGAGCAATGTTAGATCTAGGAGCTTCAATTAATGTCATGCCTCTGTCTATTTTTAAAACTTTGAAAGTTGGACCATTAAAAGAGACTGGTGTGATTATTCAACTTGCTGATAGATCTAATGTTTATCCTGAGGGTGTCTTAGAGGATGTTCTGGTACAAGTAAATGGATTGATCTTTCCTGCTGATTTTTATGTGCTTGATATGGATGATGATGACTCATCTAGATCTTTAATTTTGTTGGGAAGACCTTTTCTAAAAACATCTAGGACTAAAATTGATGTGCATGATGGTACACTCACAATGGAATTTGATGATGAAATCATTAAGTTTAATATTAATCATGCCTATGAAAGCTCTGTGATTTACAAGGAAGAGATAAATACCTTTCATGATCATATAGTTTCCAAGAAAAAATTTTATATTGGTCAGAAAGTTATACTATCTCATTCCAAATTAAAAATATTTCCTAGTAAATTTCGTTCTAGATGGTTAGGCCCTTATATTGTGACTAAGGTGTTTCCTCGTGGTAAAATTGAAATTCAAAGTTTGGATACAGGTCAGATCTCTAAGGTCAAGGGTCATCGTTTAAAACCTTTTTATGAATGTTTACAAGTGCATGAAATTGAACGAATTGAGCATGACTATGTCTAGCCAAAGACTTTAAAGAAAGGCGCTTTTTGGGAGGCAACCCAAAATTTTCCTTTATTATTATTATTATTATTATTATTTTATTTTTTTTTTTGATTCACAATTTTTTTTTCTTCTTAATTTTTGTTATTTTATTAGTATTGATAAGATTTATATTTGTTTTGTTAAAAAAAAAAAAAAAAACAAACAAAACAGAAGAGGTGTTTGCATAAGGCGTGCCCATGCCTTATGACAAGAGCACTTCTGTTTTTTTTTAAAAAATAATAATAATAAATAAATAAATAATTTTGCAGAAGAGAAGTATTGATAGGGCGTGCCCACGTCCTATCAATACACTTCTTCTGCCATCTCCTCTTAAAAATATATATATATATATATTTTTTATTTTTTATTTATTTTTTTATTCTATTTTATTTTTTTCGGTATTCTTATTATTAATATTTTTATTTTTTTTTCTTTTGCCTGCAGACCCCCCCTTCTCGGCACCATCAGCATCTTCACCAGCACTGACCGGCGGCAGTAGATCCGGCAACAGTCCTCCCCTTCCCGAGCTCACTGGCTACAATCACCGGCAGGAGCAACATTCCCGAGCTTCAGCAACAGCTCCACCTAGCTTCCAGGTTACAATCCGACAGCAGACCCACCGGAGCCGACTAGCCCCTCACCCAGCTCCGCGGTCCCAATTGCAGAGAACCATCAGCAGCACCATCCAGTTGCAGATCCTGCAAATTTCTAGCTTCCTCATCTCTCTGCAGCACTGATATAGCCGCTTCCAGCAACAGTTCCGGCAAAACAGGACCACCAGCAACCCACGTCGCGCACAGTTATTTCTACTTGAAGATTAACAATCACGCGGGGTGAAGAATTTTCTATCGGAGTGGAATTCAAGGAGCTTCATCCTTTCGTAAGCATGTTCGGATTGGCGAAGTCGTGGAAATCAATGCAATACTTTATGGTGCTCAATATTTTTCAGGGAAGTCTCTTAATTTCTCTTAATTCTTTTACAGTGTCTGAGCAATTATTTTGATACATTGGGGACAATGTATAGTCTAGGTGTGGGGGAGAGAATTTAATTGTGACTCTGCTGTTTGCTTTCTTTTTCCTTTATTCTTGTTAATTGTTAATGAAAATTTTTGCAAATTCAAAAAAAAAAAAAAAAAATCCAAATGGTACATTAGTTAATGTTTGTAATTTTTTTGAATTCTAGATTTTTCCAATGCTTATCCCATGAAAAAAAAAAAAAATTTATACAGTTTTGAATTCTCATTAATACAGTGTGATTAGTTACTTTTAATTCATTAGATGAAAAAAGTGTATAAGATCTAGCACACATAACCCTTTTTGGTGAGATTTGAGCCTATGAGCATTCATCACATCATGCTCTATTTCCTTTGTTTGTGTGATTATCATGCATAGTCGACTATTCTAGAACTTGCTCTGTCATACATGTCTTAATCAACCCCTTTGATGAATATGATGCAATCAATCAAATAAGGGCATTTAGGTTAAACCATTTTTCTTGTCATTATACCTTTCTTTTCTAGCCTACCCTTATTATTATTAACCCTTAGAGAAACCACTTTGACCTTAGCCTTTTCTTTGGATTAAACCACATTACAAGCCATAATAAACCCTTTTTTGTTGATTTTCCCTCTTTTTGAACCTTGAATTGATGAATCATATAGACTTATGCACATGAAACTTCAAAAGATTTTTGGAAAGATTGCATATGTTGAAAATTTAGTATTTCAAGCTATGTTTTCATTGAGTTCTTCTCTTTTGAAAAAGAAAACTGAAAAAAAAAATGATGATGAATGAAGAAATGAAAAATGAAAAAAAAAAAAAGAAAGAAAAAGAGAAAGAGAAGTGTAATTTTTATTGCTTGGAAGTTCGTTCTGAAAATTATGTGATTGAAGCAGTCTTTTGAAATCATTGATTCGAATTTTATGTGAAAAATTTTGTATGATTCTTTCAATTTCTTTAACCTAAAAATCCTTTTATCATACCTTACCTAAGCCCCATTACAACCCTTTTAGACCCTTAGATTTTTGCATCTTAATTCATTTATTGGTAGAAGAGATATGATGAATTTGCAAGCCTATGGTAAGAAATCTTCTATGCATTGACTTGAGAGCTCATTTATATATACCTTAAACACTTAGAGTGTGATGAGTGAAATCCAATTGCGAGGGTGTTAGATCTTGTGTACTTTATGAATTTAATTGAATCATTAAAGTGCTATTCATGTGTGTTATGAGAATTCGCCTTAAAAATTTGTGTTTTAATTATTAAAAGGAATGTGTTTTGGATGAGCATAGGAAGAAGATGAAGGAATGATGAGAAGAGATTATGAATTTAGACTAGTGTATGCTTGAGGACAAGCAAAGTTTAGGTGTGGGGGAATTTGATAAGTTGCATATTATACATATTAATTGTCATATTTTCCCATGATTTAAATTCTTTTATATGCTTAATTTTTGGATTTGACTTATATTTTCTATTTTGTATTGTGAATGAAGGAAAATGGACAAAATGGATTAAAAGCTGCAAATTCTGCTCAAGTCACAAAATCTGAAGAAATCTTGGAATTCAAGTCGAGATCTATCACTTGTAGCTGAAGTTGACTGAAACAGTCTAAAGATGGCAAGAGGAAGATTTTAATTATTAAGAAAGATATATACAAAACCTGTCTTTGGCAAGTGGTGGAAAAAGGAAAGAAGTTTAATTGTAATCAAACTCAATCAGAGAACTTTCCTTTGGAAACAGATTCTGGGGTTAGGATATTTAGTATTTATAGGCTAAGAGTGGAAGAGGCTAGAGATCTCAATTTTGAATTCTTGAATCTTCTTATATTTTTATTTTTCTTTTGTGTTTTTCTTTGAACTTATGGCTTGCTAAGTTTTTAGTCTAGCCAAAGGATAATTAAAGTTTGGGTTCTTTAAGAATTGTGAGATCTAATTAGTTTTATATTATTCTTTTATATCTTTATTATTTATATGTCTTCTGTGCATGTTTAAATTATTGTTTTGATTGATTGTGCAAAAAGGGCCCTTTGTTCAATTGTCAGGATAATATATCGCCAATTAGAAACCTGAATCCGTAATTGTTTAGGTATTCTAATATAAGTGGTAAATAACATAATTGATTTCAGATAGGATTTCGATTCTCTGTTAAGAAGATATATAATCTAGCTTAAATGAACCTACATGTGTGTTTGTTAGTTAGAATTGGTAGTCTCTCTAGTTTTCAATGCTGTTGGTAAATTAAATCTTAAGATCGTATCTAAGGTTGTTTAACTGACAAGAGAAATAATTAGAGATCGTATCCTGATTATCGAAGAAGTAAGGAGGGATAGGTTGTTAGGTCGTACCAATAACCATAACCAATTTGGTAAAGATTAAAAGAATTTATTTTTGCATCAATGATCAATTCCATGAACCCATTCTAAGATTATTCCTTTGGTTAGATGTTTTCATCATATTGATTTTTCTTTGCCTACATTTTAGTTTATAATTTTTCTTTTTATTTTCATTACAACAAAACCCCCAATTATATTTTCTTTTTAAATCTTTTGCAAAAAAATAAATCTAACCAATCTCTTGGGAAATGACCCTACTCAACTATACTACAGTTTAAATTTATTTTGAGTAGGAATTATTATTGTTGGTTTCGACACCCATCAGCATCTCCAAACCCAGTAATACACAGCCCTATCAATCGATCATTGATGATGGGCTTCAATCCATACACAAATCTCTCTATGCGGAGCTCTTCATTTTTGAAGGTCTTTGGATCATATCTTAATAGGGCGGTAAATCGGCTCTTGTAGTCATCCACAGACATGTCACCCTGTACCAGATTCAAAAACTCTGCCTGCTTCCTTCTCTGAGCAGCTCGTGGTATATATTAGGCTCTAAAAGCTGCCTGAAACACTTCCCAATCGATCACATCCAGGCTGGACATTAGAATACCCTAGGTAGTACCCCACCAATCTCGAGCTCTCCCTTTCAACATATACACACCCATACTGACCCTCTCAGCATATGTGTATCCCAAATAGTCAAATATGACTCTCAACTCAGTCAGCCACTCCTTAGCCTCTACGGGATCCTTTTTCCCTTTGAATGCGAGTGGATTCATTTTCTAAAAGTCATTCAGTCGGACCATACTTTTTTCATTAGGCTGAGTGACGGGAGGCACTGGGTCTATTTGTACTAGGGGCACGAGAGGTCCTTATGGTGGAGTAGGAGTAGTACCCGAAGCATTAACTCCAAAATATTGCGCGAATAACATTGCCATTTGTTCAAAACCTTACCGTACATCATGCTTAATTCGATTAAATCGAGAGTTAGGACTCTTCAGTTATAGGGCATGTTGCGGAGGTGGCTCTGCCTACCTCCTCGAACGATATTGTCGTCCACTCATTCTCAATCTTAATACGTTTCCTGCGCGTACATATCAAATTCGATTGAAATCTCAATCCTCAATTTCAGTTCATGACCAGACTTATACAGACACTTAGGATGTATTCTATTTCACTTTATTGACACTGACAATACTAAACACCCTAAGCTCTGATACCAGGAAAACTCTGTGATGCCCCGAAAGTGCGAAAAACTTTGCAAATTTAAAACTTTTTATTCATCCATTCACAATTAATGGTGCATTCCTATGCAGTGTCATGCATCATCATACATAATTTATAAATTTCACCTCAGGATCTCATCATCTAATAATTATACATCATACCATATACATTACTGAATTCAAGGTTAATTAATCCTAATACATCCCATACATCATTGTACATCAAGTGTCTGTAAATACAATATTAGTCTAGGTACATGAAATGATAAATTATACCTCAAAGTACAATATATGGCCTGAAGCTCAAGCCCTCCACTAGCCACTACTCCGTACATTGCAAGGAAACCCTCTTCACTTGAAGAAATCTGAGGGGGAGATAAAACAGGGTGAGCTTCTAAATTGCTCAATAAGGGGGTAAGAGACTCATTAACAAAATAATGATTTGCGCAGCACAATCATTTTGTTTTGTGGGTGAAAACCTAATAAACTCAGTGAAAAATGTAGCATGAATAATTAAACATCATCTCAACTCATTTCTCAAAACTCATGTATAAACATGATAATCAATGGCTTAACACAAAACCATGGTTACAAGTAGATACAATCATGTGGAACAAACATGTATAAAACAGGATGCAATAATGGCATTTTCTCATAAAACGTGATAAAAATCACCGTATTAGTAATGCACGTGGTGCAGCTACCAAACACAAACTCATATGTAAAACGAGACTCGGTAATTAAAAACTCATATAAAAATTTGTCATGGCACATCAAAACGATTGAACTCGTCCCTTAGGCAGACATCCCCAATCGAGGGATTTCTTCGACAATAGAACACCCATGACCATGGTTCACTGTAGACTTGATCAGAGCCGTACAGCAGTTGGTCTTACATGCTATCAAAGCACGACCCAACCTTACATTCTATCAGAGCAATGCCACCCATCGCTGTCGCGGAGCGGGGTCATCTCACATTACCAGAACGGAGGAGTCGGTCTTACGTACTGCTAGAGCACGACCCGGTCTTACATGCTACAAGAGCAAGGCCTGATGTGTATTCAACGTGACATGCCTAAGTCTTAGTAATAGCCATTATCAAATAAAACATTTTGCCTTTACGTAGCGCTCGTATGGTTTTTCTCATAAAACTCATCTCAAATCAGTTTCGTACTCAACACAAAACATGTCAAAACCAAGCTCAAACCAAAAAAACGATGCACACATTTCTCAAATCTCAGTACGCCTTAACGTAGAGCCCAAATCACATTTTCACTTTTTTAAACTCAAAATGGTTGTAAAACGATTTCACATTTAGTTTCCAACTCAAAACAATTGGGCCCTAACTGGCTATAAAATCATGTGTAATAACTCATTCACAACTCATAAAAACTTGCTTGTCTTCTCAAATTACATTTTCATGCTACAATATCGTCACAAAACACATTCACAAATGAGTTTAAGTTTTCTCTTACCTTGTTGCACCTCGTATAGTGCAATCGTTCCCCAAAACGACGGACGAGCCACGCATTCCCCTCTAGAACTCCCGAGTTGTCCAAACGATGTTAAAACATCAATAATTCTTCTCAATCACATCATCGAGCACATATTTGCTCATATTCTCGTTAAATACTCAAACAACCTAATTCTCATAATTTTATCACAATCCACATTCTCATCTACTACATTTCAAATCCTACATTTTTTATGTACAATATCCATGCCCAATTCACCTCATTGCCTCAATTCCAAACTTATAGTCATAAATCTCAAAATTACCACAATCGCATAATATCATCTTTACTCCCATAAAATTACAATGTCATCAAGTGCTAATCCTTTCGTAGCTGTTTCATCACAATGCCTACAGCCATACTCACCAAAATCACTTAAAAATCCAAGATTGAAGTTTAGAAATTTACCCAAAACTTGTGGAGTGCTCTATTCACAGCTCGATTCCATTCGTCCTTCGATTTCCAAGTATATTGTTCTCCTTTGGATGAGGAACAACTTTCCTCTTTGCCATAACCTTTGATTCAGACGAAAATGAGGGCTTTGGAAGAGAGAGAAAGCTAGGGCTCGGCTAAAATAAAGGTTTGGGAGAGAGAGAAAAGATGAAATGTAGGAAAACGTAGGGGTTCTTTTATAAACGGAGGGTAGGAGATCGATCTGGTCCTTAATAAGATCGATCTCTATTTGAATTTGGAAACATTTTGGGCCAATTTTATGCCTAGGAGATCGATCTTTTGTGGGGTGAGATCGATCTCTTAATTGCTTCATGAGATCGATCTGCTCCAATTATGAGATCGATCCTCTGTTTACAGAACGCTTCACGAGATCGATCTGCTCCTTAAGGGTATCAATCCGCTGTTTACAAAATGCTTCATGAGATCGATCTTCTTGCCTATGGGATCGATCTGCCTATCAGTCCTTGCACACTTCCTGCATTCTGGAGCCATAACACCGATCTCTCATCCTTGGAGATCGATCTGGCCTTCACAGATTGTACTGCTGCTGCATCAATTTACAGAAAATTCAATGTAAAACTTCTCTGAAACTACCCTATAGTCCATATGTCAATCCATACACATTCAAGACTTAAAAACATCATATTCTTATACTTCATCATATTTAAAACTTGTGTGTACATAAACATATCATAATTACATACACCAAATTACAATTCTCATAATTAGGGTATACAAAATTCTCAGTTCTCACATTTAAATGGTTGAAAATAAATGGATCATGTAAAATATCCATGACCTAGCTATTGGAAAGAAATTGAGAAAATAATGAGATTGAGGTATTGAGAGAAACTAAAGACATTGATTTAGAGTCATGCAAGTGAAAACAAGTATATTAAAGTATACTGATGTGGATAATTATTAACAGCTTCGAAGTTGATATTGGAAGCTGATCGAACTACGAGAGTGAGCAGCACTGAGGAAGTGAGGTCACGTGACATGATCCGAGGTAAGGGAATTTCATGAGTAGTTAGAGATAGCTAAAATTATTTCGAATAGAAATTTGATACTATATCCTATATGAATTAGAAGTGTTGTGATAGGAATCAATGAGAAAAAGTGTGGTTTTATCCAATTATAGGGTAAAAAACATTAGAAACATGTTGTGACTAAAAATTCATAGTTGCATGATAGAATGGCTAGCATTTTCATGTATATGCGAAAACAACACATTTGAGTGCCTATTTGATTTACTTGGGTGAATTATGATTTGAACAGCCGTCTATCGAGTTTGTGTGTAAACCATTAGTGATAGAGAATACTCGTACTATATTTTATGAGATATGCATCACATAGTACTTGAGTGTATTCTCGTACTAAATTTTAAATGCGATTTATGCATGATAGAGTACTGGGAGCATTGCTCGTACTCTGTTTTATTGATTGATGCATTATATAGCATTGAGAGCTTTGCTCATACTCAGTTTTACGTGATAGAGTACTGAGAGCATTGCTCATACTTAGATTTCATTGAATTATGCATTATAGAGTATTAGGAGTTTTGCTCATACTAAATTTTACATGATAGAGTACTGGGAGCATTGCTCGTACTCAGTTTTCATTGAATTATGCATTATAGAGTATTGGGAGCTTTGCTCATACTCAGTTTTTACATGACATAGTACTGAGAGCATTGCTCACACTAGAGTTGTGTCATTGTGATATGGTCGTGTTAGGAGTTTACTCGCACGTACCAATTTTGAAAGAAAGCAAGAAACAGTCGTGTTGGGAGCCTGTGCTGACTATGTGTTGCACCGATTATATGCTCATACGTGTAATATTTTGAGATATGATCGAGGGCTATCGAAAATAGAGCCCATAGTATGAGGACTAAGACTTATGGCAAGTATCTCGACTATGAGGTATATCCAATGTATGAGGACTAAGACTCATTACGAGCATCCTGACCTTAGGATAGGGTCCATGGAGTACTATGTACCGTGTATGTCACATGGATTACATTGTACTGTGAGTACACGATATGGGTGAGTTGTGAGTTGACGGCAAGGATTTGACCCACCTCTTGTTACAACAAATGTGAGACCCCACACACTGAGTACTGTGTAGCCTGGGATCAAAGAAAATGTGTTATGATCATAATCTCAGAACATGTAGTCACTTATCTCCTTTCATGAAAATTGAGATTTCTTGAATGACTTATCACATGGTTTTATAATCTGAACATGTGAATTTGTGTAATAAAGGGTAACCTGAGGGATGGGTGAGGCCCAGATTTCCATGTTTTTAAATATTATGTATGTCATATTATTTTGATTTGATTAAATTGCATGATAAATGTGATTTATGTGAAATTACATGAGAAATGCAATATTTTGCATAAACTGCTGAGGTTGTTAAACCAGCATGTTTCAGTTTTTATAACCGACGATTTACATCTATATGTATATATTGCATAAAAGTTTCAAGCAGGATGTATGCTTTAGATACGAATAGATAAGGAAATGATTTCAAGGCATGAACATTGTATTTTATAGATATTGTGGTTATCTACTTGCTTACTTGATTTCCTTACTGAGCTGTGAGCTCACCCATTTTTTATTTTCCCTCTCTACAGAGCGTTCATAGTAGGCGAGCACGGCTGAGGACCGGTATTCCTTGATCCGTTGCACATCCATCTTACGTGAGGTATACACATCCAAATATTTTGTACTGAACATTGTAAAAGCACAGTTATGTAAACGAATGTACGATCAGGGATGCATATGTATAAGCACTTGTATAATGTATACGAGCTTATTTTGAGAAAAGAATACTTATAGTCAATAGCATATCTGTATTGACATGTATGTATAAAGTTAAAATGAATATGGTTGAGGTGACTAATATCGAATCACAGCTCAACGATTTGGTGTGAGTGATGATAGAAGGAGAGGTAAGTAAAATGCAAAAAAAATTTGAGGTGATTTTGGTAGGTCACGGGAGGGGAGGTCGTGACAGAATGGTATCAAAGCAGTGTTGATCTGATGCGAGTCGATATTAATAATTAGAAAAGTGTACATCCTCATAGTATTATGCTTTGTTCAGTTACAATTATGTATACGAGATGGAAATCAGACTCATTAATGGTTATAAATGCAGGGATTTAGCTATTATGGCTAATATTAGCCATGGTAGAGGGGCTAGAGGTAGGGCTCAAGGCCGTAGAGGTAGGCCAGAGACTCGATATGAAACTATAGGTCCCATTGAGGTACTAGAGAGTATCGAGGCACATTTCAAAAGATTAGAATGTAGCCTTGAGACCATAGTGGAGATATTGGTACAGACTATGCAGGAGGACAGGGACTGCGCCTAGAGAGGCAGCTGCACCTGGTACGCCTGCACAGCCAGCTCATGTGCCACAGCCTACAAATACACCTACACCCCCACCAGTTCAGGATACGCTATCTCATGTTACTCCACGACAGGGCGGTAATGTTTGGGGTATGGTTGTGATCTTGACAGACTACAAAAATTTCAGAAGCTAGGACCTCCAACTTTTCGTGGGATTAAAGACACAGTTTTGACAGAGGACTGGATAGGAGAGATGGAGAAGTTATACAGATTCTTTGAGTGTACGACTTTAGAGATGGTCGCATTTACTGCGTTCCTACTTAAGGGGATGGTAGAGCGTTGGTGGAAGCCCACCCGACCCATTTTGAGAGCTCGACATACAAAGATTTGCTGTGAGATATTTTTGGATGCCTTCAGGAGGCAGTTTGTTCTAGATACGACCTAGCGGAGGTTGTACGTCAAATTTTTGGGGTTAAGCCAGGGGAGTCATTTAATAGATGAGTATGAGACCAGATTTCTATCCCTAGGAATGTATGACCCCGATACCATGAGTAGCGAGACTATAAAGGTCTGCGAATTCATTAATAGACTAAGAGCAGTATTAAAGTCTAAACTGGTTCCGTTCGACATCTCTACCTATGATGAGGCAGTGCGCAGAGCGTAACTCTGTGAGCAAGATTATGAGAGAAATGCCTTCAAGTTTAGGGCAGTCAGAAAAGGTAGAGATAGAGATAGAAAGAGGTCGGTGAGTGACAGTGCCCGAGGTTTTGAATATCAAGGAGGTAGGAGACTCTTTGGTAAGAGACCAAGGATCGAGAAAGTACAAGAAAAGACTGTTAGATCTCTTGCATACCCGCCTATAGCTCCAGCTAGAGGAGTTGTGATTGGAGGACCGAAGCCTACCACTGAGCAGTGCAGTAGATGTGGTAGATTTCATGGAAGTAGACCTTGTCTTGTTTCTAGTGGATTATGCTTCAGATGTGGGAAGCTAGGACACATGGTCAGAGTTTGTCAAAAGGTTATAGATATTGCCCCATAGAAGGGTAAGGAGCCGGAGAGAGCTCTAGCGGATATGTCTGCTCCGAGAAGGAGAGTGACAGCAGAAGAGAAGAGGAAGCAGGTCATTGGACGAGGGCAAGTACATGCCTTGAACTAGGGTACAGTCGATGCTTCGTCGGATGTGATTAGAGGTAACATCCGGATATATGATTTAGAAGCACATGTTTTAGTTGATCCTAGTGCCATGCATTCATTTGTATCACCTTCATTTGCATGTAAGTTATAAAAGCATGTAGAGCGTACACCTTTAAGTAGGATGATGTTAATTAGTACACCTATGGATAATAGTCAGCTGGTTGAATATGTGTTAAATGATTGTAAGCTAAGAGTAGGGAAAAAGGACATGACAGCTAATCTAATACTGTTAAGCATGAGTGATTTCGATGTAATCTTAGGAATGGATTGGTTATCATCAAACCATGTTATGTTAGATTGTTATGCTAAGACAGTTATGTTTCCTAACCCTGAAAAATATATTGTAAAGTTTGATGAAAAGAAATGAAAGTAATAATTATTGTTGCAATAAATAATGTACTATGCTGACTGAGAAATGAAAATGTTAAAGGTTTTATTGCGTACGTGATTGATATGGATAAGGTACATCTGGAGTTGGCAGATATTCCTGTGGTTAGTGAGTTCCCAGATGTCTTTTCGGATGAATTACCAGGGTTACCACCAGATAGAGAGATGGAGTTCTGTATAGATTTGGAGCTTGGTACTGAACCTATATCGAAACTGTGAGACCCCGTATAGGTTTAACCTTGAACATATGTAAATGAATTCATAAGTATGATGATGTACTAATAATGTGAAGCATATGTGATATAAAGTCCATAAGTTAAATGTACACACTTGTAATGAGAGATGGTGATTGTACGTACAAGTTACATTAAGTATGAATATGAAGAACTGGACTTAAACATGTGATGAACGTGAGTGGAATGAGAAATGAGTAGTGTAGTAAATGGAATGAAGATTTGCATAAGTTATACACTTCCATTTAGTTATATATTATATATATTTGGTCGTGCAAGAATTACCCACAAGTTTTAATGTGTACAAAGTGTGATTGGATGCCATTTTCAAGTCTCGAGCATGGATGAATGAGGAAATGACTATGACAACAAATTAAGGATGTTTTGAGTGAAGTTACTGTAGAAAAATTGTAGAAAAATTTGAAAATATGAAGGTTAGATCGATCTCATGGGAAGAAAGATCGATCTGGAAAAGGCAAAATGAACTTATTTTGAGCTGTGGAGTAGGACAGATCGATCTCCAATGGAGTCAGATCAATCTGCTAAGCATTCTATAATGAGAGGATCAATTTTAAGGTAAACAGATTGATCTCCTTAACTCTCTGTTTGAGACAGATCGTTCTCAAGACTAGACAGATCGATCTCCTTAAGGGTTCTATAAAGAGCAGATCGATCTCCTACAAGAGGCAGATCTATCTCTACGAGGAAAATTGGCATTCGACAGATTAATCTCATCAAGGGAGAAGATCGATCTGGGAGTGGTTATGTTAGGTGAAAAGGACTGCTAAACGTACAGAAATCGATCTCTACAAGGACCAGATCGATCTCATAAGCCTGCATCTATAAAAAGAGCACGGGATTGAGATGAAAACACAGAACTCTTCCTCCACCAAACCTCACCTGCCATTTTCTCTCAAAACTTAAGCTTTCTCACTCTAAAAATCACTACATTCCAACTAGTTTTAGAAGAAGCAAGGGAAAGTTATTCCTTGGAGCAAGGAGAAGAACATACCCAAAAATCTAACATTGGTGTGATCAAGAGAAGGAGTTGTGACTACCACAAGTTTGGCTAAGAAAAAGGGGTAAGTTCTTCAACCCTCAAGCTTTAAATAAGGATTCTAGACATTGTAGGGGGTGAATAGTATGCAAAATGTTGATAAGAGTGATTTGTAGTGATGAGTGAGTAATGTTAAGAGAAATTTAAGAAGAGGGAAATTTATGGAAAGCTTGAGAAATAACTTAATGTGATATGTGATACAATGGAAAAGTGATATATGATTTAAAGGCTTGAAAGGTATAAATGGGAGAATAATTGACAATTAGGATATTTGGGAGAAATAAAAGAAATGACTTAATGGTTATGTGTGTAGATTGGAAGAACGTGGAACACGGCTAACCCAAATCGCGAATGGAGCATACGTGACAAAAGAAATACAAGCGTGATTTGAGGTAAGGGACTGTGTGTTAGCTATAGAGATGTTCGTATGTATTTTACGGCAATTTCGTAGATATATTGCTAGAATTAGTACTATACTACGATTCTATGAAATGATATGGAGCATGAAATGTACGATGATATATACGTATTGAGAAATGGGAGGGGTAAGGAAATAGCATGATATGCATGATTTCAATGTTTTCTTAATTTTGTACTAATGTGGTAATTAAGAAATGATAATAATAGGTTGACTAGTTTTACATGTTTTAGCATGGAAAGGCATGCTGCATAAATAAACATGTTTTAAGTTTTAAAAGAGAAAATAGCCACCTATCGGATTTAAGATGAGATTTGGTGTTGGAGCTCTAGCTCACACCCATTTTAATGACTTTGACTATGTGCTAGAGTGTTAGCTCACACATATTTCTATGTTTCTGATGTGCCGTGTTGGAGTTTAACTCGCACGATGGTTTTGAGAAAGTGCTGAAGCTTTGCTCGCACTTGTTTTTAATGAGTTGAGGTAAACCTGGGGGTTTGGGACCTAAGGGGATGCCAGCCGATGGCCTCGAAATGGGCTGGGCCTTAATGATAAATCGTACCATACTAGAGCCTTGTGATGACTGTGTGTCACGCTGATGTTCTCCTGGTATATGAGACATGGTTCAGGATGAAAAGTCCATCGGAGTTGGAGTATGGACTTGGGTCCACGGTCGTACGTAGTACTGTGTAGTTGTCTGTTGGTATACTATGTACCGTGTTGGGTGCACGTGAGTACGAGTATCGCGTAGATGACACATGAGGTACCTTATATCGTGAGGATATGAGGAGATGAGGTTGATTGAGATGAGCTGGAGGGTTGGACTGACCCATCCCCCTTCAGGCAAAGTGATGCCCTGTACACACCTGATCAGTGAGTTCTGGGATCACTGACTATGGCCATATGTCATGGATATTAGATTGCCAAAAATTCTATGCCTGTCTCAGAGATTTGAGAAACAGAGACAACTCATAAAAGAAAGAGATTTGAGGAAATGAAATGATTGAGAGAGTAAAGAGATTTTGTGTTTTGATAAATCTCTGATTTAAACACTTGTACCGTAAGGGCATTGTTTTATGAATCATGTTTTAAAATGGAAGCATGACATATATGATTTACATGAAAATGCAAATGAGAAATTTATGTTTAAAAGCATTTTCGTATAATATTTCCATTTATATCGAAAACATGGTTTCTGGTTTATACATGCATGGGCTATGTAGGTAGTATGATATCTACCTGCTAGCATTCATTTCCTTACTGAGCTATGGTTTGCTCACCCCACTATTTTCCCCCTCTAGATACTGAGAAGTAGGAAAGCAGTCGTCTCTGGATCTCTTTTTATGTTGGACAACTCCCACCAATCGTAAAGGTATAAGATTTGTATACGCAAGAGTATTTTGTATCTATTATCTTGTAATCGCACAGCTGTACCTTGGAAATGTAACAGTTTTATGGGGATGTTATGTAAAGATATTAATATTTAATTAATCTTGTATATTTACGCACACACCTGGGAGTGTGAATTAAATCTTAAATATTTTCGCTGTAAATTTTTTGAACTTTAGTAATTCCATCGCCTCATAGCCCCACCGTAGTAGCGTAAGTATGGATAAAGGACAGTCGAAAGTGGGGTCTGATAGATTTTTTATCAGAGCTTCGTTGGTCTGATGTGAGTCGATGTTTAGGACTAAGAAACATACATCCCCAAGTTACTGTGCGATATTTAGATACAAATGTGTATACGGAGCTAGTGGTAAATAAAACGTTTATTGTAAATGCAGGAAGTTATCACGATAGTGAGTTATGCCTGAGAGACACCACAAAAGGGGAGAGAGCTCGAGAGCTCAAGGGCGAAATGACAGAACTGAGAGGCATAGTAGATCATCCTCTAGTCATGAGCCCCAGGAACAGATAGAGGTTTCCAATCCTCGGTTAGCCCGATTAGAGGAGGACATACACACTATGATGACCATGATGGGTCAGATCATGGCTAGATTTGAGGGTACACCTGGTACAACGAGATATACTGTACCAAATCCCCCAGCAGCTGCACCTGAACCTGAGAATGTTGCACTTGCACAACCTAAATCGGTTAGGCCACGAGATCCCCATATTCGACCAGTACCTCCTCCAGTAGCCCCATAGCAGTGTGATGATGATGATTTGGGGTATGGATATGACTGTGATATGGAGAGGTTGAGCCATTTTATTGAGTTTAAGCCTCCTTCTTTTAGAGGGGTAAAGGATCCGGCAGTGGTTGAGGACTAGATCAATCAGATGGAGAAGTTATTCGACTTCTATAGATGTTCAGCTACAAAGAGAGTAGCGCTTGCTGCCTTTGTACTGAGAGGTGAAGCAGAGCACTGGTGGAAGTCCGCCAGGCCTATGTTGAGAGCTCAGGATATGGCTATCACGTGGGATATGTTTTTGGGTGCTTTCAGAGAGCAATACATCCCAGACATAGCCCGACGTAGGTTGCAGAGGTAATTTCTGAATCTGACTCAAAGGAATCAAATAGTGGATGAGTACGAGTCACGATTCACCTCACTAGGTCGATATGATCCGAACTCTATCAAGAGTGAGGCTATAAGGGTCCGTAGATTTGTGGATGGATTGAGGCATTCGATTCGAGTTAAGTTGGCCTTCTTTGATGTCGCTACGTATAGAGAGGTTGTGCGACGAGCCCAATTATGTGAGCAGGATTATGACCTGCAAATTTCTGAGTTTAGTTTGGGTAAGGACAAGGGTCCGAGGAAAATGAGAGATGGCAAAGGCGCCAAATTTGGTCGAAGATTTTTGAGTAAGTGTCAGAGAGAGGCAGATGAGTCACAAAAAAAGGCTGCTAGATCTTTTATGCCTTCGACTCAGACACCAGCTAGAGGTATAGTGATTGGTGGACCCCGATTGACTACAGATCAGTGCAGAATATGGGACCGATATCATGGTGGTAGGCCCTGTCATCTTCAGAGTACACAATGCTTCAGATGTGACAAGTTCGAACATTATGCAAAGGAATGTCCTGAGGCAGTTGAGGTAGTTCCACAGAGGGGTAAGGAGCCAGAGAGAGTTCCTCTAGTTACACCTCCTACAAGGAAGAGAGCCACGACTGAAGAAAAAGGAAAGCAAGTTGTAGGTCAAGGTCGGGTGTATGCAATAGACCAAGCATCAGCTGATACCTTTTCTGAGGTGATAAAAGGTACAATTTTGATCTTCAATTTGGAAGCTATGGCTTTGTTTGATTCTGGTGCTACGCATTCTTTCATATCACCTGTATGTACATAAAAGTTAATAGGACTTGTAGAACCCACACACTTAAATAGGACTTTGTTAATAAGTACTCCAATAAGAGTTAGCCAATTAGCTTAACAAGTGTATAAGGATTGTAAGGTGAGGGTAGGAGATAAGTGTACGACAGCCAACTTGATCTTGTTAAATATGTATGATATTGATGTAATTTTGGGAATGGATTGGTTAGGTACCAATCATGCTGTCTTAGACTGCCACACTAAGTCTATTACGTTTTCTCTACCCGAGGAATGTGTTGTAAGATTTTAGAAAAGTAATAAAATCTTGAATTTTGTGACAAGTAAAGTAGATCGGTATCAAATGACATGAATGTTATTTTGAAGGTTTTATGGCTTATGTGGTGGATTTGGAAAAATGCATCCGGATATAAAAGACATTCCAGTGGTTAGAGAATTCCCTGATGTCTTTCCAGACGACCTACTGGGATTATCATGGGATAGAGAAATGGAATTTGGTATCGACTTGACACCTAGAACTCAACCAATATCCAAGTCACCATATAGGATGGCTCCAGTTGAGCTGGAGGAATTAAGGAAGCAGTTGCAAGATATGCTAGATAAGGGGTTTATAAGATCGAGCATCTCACTATGGGGAGCTCCGGTATTATTTGTGAAGAAGCGAGATGGGAGCCTTAAGTTGTGTATTGACTACAGAATGTTGAATAAGGCTACCATCAAGAATAAATACCCCTTGTCGCACATCGATGATTTATTAGATCAGCTTCGGGGAGAGCAAATCATTTCCAAGATAGATCTGAGGTCTGGGTATCATCAATTGAAGATTCAGAAGGAGGATGTGCCCAAGACAGCTTTCCGTACCTGCTATGGTCATTACGAATTTTTAGTGATGCCTTTCGGGTTGACTAATGCACCAACAGCTTTTTTGGCTCTAATGAATGAAGTATTCAAGCCATACCTGGGCCAATTCGTGATTGTTTTCATTGATGATATATTGGTGTCTTCAAGGTCCAGAGAAGAGCATGAGCAGCCCTTGAGGATTATTTTATAGACCCTATGAGAGAGAATGTTATATGCCAAGCTTAGTAAATATGACTTCTGGCTAGAGCAGATTTCCTTTCTGGGCCATGTTGTATCGAAGGATGGGGTGTCAGTAGATTCATCCAAGATTAAGGCAGTTGTTCAATGGGAACAACCCAGGACAGTCACAGAGATCAGAAGCTTTTTGGGTTTGACAGGTTACTACAAGAGATTTGTAGAGGGTTTCTCTAGATTGGCTACTCCATTTACACGTCTTACAAGAAAAGATGTGGAGTTTATATGGGATGAAGCATGTGAGAGGAGTTTTTAGGAACTTAAACGCAGATTAACCACCGCGCCAGTTCTTATCATCTCAATAGCTCAGGGAACTACTCAGTGTATACAGATACTTCGCATCAAGGACTAGGCTATGTTTTGATGCAAGATGGAAGGGTAGTAGCTTATGGATCTAAACAGCTGAAAGATCATGAAAAGAACTACCTCACTCACGATTTGAAGTTGGCGGCCGTAGTGTTTGCAATGAAGATACGGCACCACTACTTGTATGGTGAGAGATTTTAGATCTTTATGGATCACAAGAGTCTGAAGTATCTATTCTCACAGAAGGAGTTAAATAGGAGACAGAGAAGGTGGTTAGAACTCCTCGAAGACTACGATTGTGAGATCTTGTACCACCCGAGAAAGGCGAATGTGGTTGCTGATGCATTGAGTAGAAAAAGTCTCGGGTTGGTATCACACATGATGGTTAGAGAACACGAGTTGTTGGAGCAATTCACGAACCTTAGTCTGTATATGACCCTGCCTGAGATTGGTAGCTATAAGATTATTGCTACCTTGAGATTAGAATCGAAATTGATTGAGAGAATTCGGCAAGCTCAGTAAATTGATCAATGCTGTATTGAGGTGACTAGCCAAATCCAGAAAGGGTAAGGTATGAAATTTGAATTGAGTTCAGATGGAGTATTAAGGTTCAAAAATAGAATGTGTGTTCCTAAAGATTTAGAGCTGAGGAAGATGATCTTATCAGAGGCTCACTCATCGAGATATACAGTACACCCAGGTAGTAGTAAAATGTATCAAAATCTCTAGAAGGTATATTGGTGGTCTGGGATAAAGAGAGACATAACTGAGTATGTCACTAGATGTCTCATTTGTCAGCAAGTAAAATTCGAACATCAGAAACTAGGAGGATTATTACAACCTCTATCGATATCGACATGGAAGTGGGAGCACGTCACCATGGACTTTGTGATGGGGTTGCCAAGAACCCGTAAGAACCATGATGCAATATAGGTGATAGTAGATCGGTTAATGAAATCGACACACTTCTTAGCTATGAGATCTACTGATACATTGAGTGCACTGGCGAACCTGTATGTGCAGGAAATAGTGAGATTGCATGGAGTCCCAGTGAGTGTTGTTTTTTATCGGGATGCCCGCTTCACTTCCCACTTTTGGGGACATTTTCAAGAAGCGATGGGGACCCAGTTGAGCTTTAGCATCGTTTTTCATCCTCAGACAGATGGTCAGTCAGAGAGGACTATACAGACCCTGGAGGATATATTGAGAGCGTGTGTGCTGGAATTTAGAGGCTCATAGGACGATCACTTGCCATTGATTGAGTTCGCCTACAATAACAGTTATCACTCAAGTATTGGTATGACCTCTTATAAGGCACTATACGGTCGTAGATGTTGATCGCCCATTGGTTGGGAAGAAGTTAGTGACAGACAGTCGCTCGCTCTTGATTTGGTTAAACAAGCCTCTGAGGATGCTCAGATAATATGCGAGAGGCTGCGAACAGCGCAAAGTCGATAAAAGAGCTACGCTGACAGGAGATAGAGACCACTTGAGTTTGATGTGGGTGAGTCCGTATTTTTGAAAGTGTCTCCTTCTAAGGGAATAACAAGGTTCGGGAAGAAAGGAAAACTAAGTCCTCATTACATTATTCCCTTCGAGATTTTGGATAGAGTGGGAGATGAAGCATATAGGCTAGCCTTACCACCTGAGCTAGCAGGAGTCCACAATGTCTTCCATGTTTCTATGCTTCGAAAGTACTATCCGGATTTGAGAAATGTAATTAGCTATGAGCCATTAGAGCTCAAGGAGGACATGTCATATGTGGAGGAACCAATCCGGATATTGGATAGGAAGGAGAAGGTGTTGCGAAACAAGACGATTTCATTGGTTAAGGTTTTGTGGCAACATCATACATCGAAAAAAGCCACATGGGAATTGGAGAGTTCGATGCAGAAGAAGTATCCCGAGTTATTCATAGAATGATTGCTTCCAATTTGGAGGACCAAATTTTCTAAGTGGGGGGGAATGTGAGACCCCGTATAGGTTTAACCTTGAACATATGTAAATGAATTCATAAGTATGATGATGTACTACTAATGTGAAGCATATGTGATATAAAGTCCATAAGTTAAATGTACACACTTGCAATGAGAGATGGTGATTGTACGTACAAGTTACATTAAGTATGAATATGAAGAAATGGACTTAAACATGTGATGAACGTGAGTGGAATGGGAAATGAGTAGTGTAGTGAATGGAATGAAGATTTACATAGGTTATGCACTTCCATTTAGTTATATATTGTATATATTTGGTCATGCAAGAATTACACACAAGTTTTAATGTGTACAAAGTGTGATTGGATGCCATTTTCAAGTCTCGAGGATGGATGAATGAGGAAATGACTATGGCAGCAAATTAAGGATGTTTTGAGTGAAGTTACTGCAAAAAAACTGCAGGAAAATTGGAAAATATGAAGGTCAGATCGATCTCATGAGATGAGAGATCGATCTAGAAGAGCCAAAATAAACTTATTTTGAGCTATGGAGCAGGACAGATCGATCTCCAATGGAGTCAGATCGATTTGCTAAGCATTCTGTAATGAGAGGATCGATTTTAAGGCAAACAGATCGATCTCCTTAGCTCTCTGTTTGAGATAGATCAATCTCAAGACTAGACAGATCGATCTCCTTAAGGGTTCTGTAAAGAGAAGATCGATCTCCTACAAGGGACAGATCGATCTCCAAGAGGAAAATTGGCCTTCGATAGATCAATCTCATCAAGGGAGAAGATCGATCTGGGAGTGGTTATGTTAAGTGAAAAGGACTACTAAACGTGCAGAAATCGATCTCTACAAGGACCATATCGATCTCATAAGCCTGCATCTATAAAAAGAGCACGGGATTGAGATGAAAACTCAGAATTCTTCCTCCACCAAACCTCACCTGCCATTTTCTCTTAAAATCCAAGCTTTATCACTCTAAAAATCACTACATTCCAGCCAGTTTTAGAAGAAGCTCAAGAAGGAAAAGTTGTTCCTTGGAGCAAGGAGAACAACATACCCAAAAATCTCACATTGGTGTGATCAAGAGAAGGAGTTGTGGCTACCACAAGTTTGGCTAAGAAAAAGGGGTAAGTTCTTCAACCCTCAATCTTTAAATAAGGATTCTAGACATTGTATAGGGTGAATGGTATGCAAAATGTTGATAAGAGTGATTTGTAGTGTTGAGTGAGTAATGTTAAGAGAAATTTAAGAAGAGGGAAATTTATGGAAAGCTTGAGAAATAACTCAATGGGATAAGTGATACAATGGAAAAGTGATATATGATTTAAAGGCTTGAAAGGTATAAATGGGAGAATAATTGACAATGAGGATATTTGGGCGAAAGAACAGAAATGACTTAATGGTTATGTGTGTAGATTAGAAGAACGTGGAACACGACTAACCCAAATCGCGAATGGGGCATACGTGAGAAAAGAAATACAAGCGCGATTTGAGGTAAGGGACTGTGTGTTAGCTATACAGATGTTCGTATGTATTTTACGACAATTTAGTAGATATATTGCTAGAATTAGTACTATACTATGATTCTATGAAATGATATAGAGCATGAAATGTACTATGATATATACGTATTGAGAAATGGGAGGGGTAAGGAAATAACATGATACGCAAGATTTCAATGTTTTCTCAATTTTGTACTGATGTGGTGATTGAGAAATGATAATGATAGGTTGGCTAGTTTTACATGTTTTAGCATGGAAAGGCATGCTGCATAAATAAACATGTTTTGAGTTTTAAAAGAGAAAATAGCCACCTATCAAATTTGAGATGAGATTTGGTGTTGAAGCTCTAGCTCGCACCCACTTTAATGACTTTGACTATGTCCTAGAGTGTTAGCTCGCACATGTTTCTATGTTTCTGATGTGCCGTACTGGAGTTTAACTCGCACGATGGTTTTGAGAAAGTGTTGGAGCTTTGCCCGCACTTGTTTTTAATGAGTTGAGGTAAACTTGGGGGTTTGGGACCCAAGTGCCAACCGACGGCCTCGAAACGAGCTGGGCCTTAACGATAAATCCTACCGCGCTGGAGCATTGCGATGACTGTGTCACACTGATTGCTTGCCTGGTATATGAGACATGGTACAGGATGAAAAGTCTATCGAAGTTGGAGTATGGACTTGGGTCCATGATCGTACGTAGTACTGTGTAGTTGTCCGTTGGTATACTATGTACCATGCTGGGTGCACGTGAGTACGAGTATCGCATAGATGACACATGGCATACCTTATACCGTGAGTATATGAGGAGATGAGGTTGATTGAGATGAGCCGGAGGGTAGGACTGACCCATCCCCCTTCAGGCGAAGTGATGCCATGTGCACACCTGATCAGTGAGGCCTAGGATCACTGACTATGGCCATATGTCGTGGATATTAGATTGCCGAAAATTTCATGCCTGTCTTAGAGATTCGGGAAACAGAGACAACTTAGAAAAGAAAGACATTTGAGGAAAATAAATGATTGAGAGAGTAAAGAGATTTTGTGTTTTGATAAATCTCTGATTTAAACACTTGTGCCATGAGGACATTGTTTTATGAATCATGTTTTAAAATGGAAGCATGACATATATGATTTACATGAAAATGCAAACGAGAAATGTATGTTTAAAAGCATTTTCGTATAATATTTCCATTTATATCGAAAACATGGTTTCTGGTTTATACATGCATGGGCTATGTAGGTAGTACGATATCTACCTGCTAGCATTCATTTCCTTACTGAGCTGTGGTTTGCTTACCCCACTATTTTCTCCCTCCAAATACTGAGAAGTAGGAAAGCGGTGGTCTCTGGATCTCTTTTTGTGTTGGACAGCTCCCACCAATCGTAAAGGTATAAGATTTGTATACACAAGAGTAATTTGTATCTATTATCTTGTAATCGCACAGTTGTACCTTGGAAATGTAACAGTTTTATGGGGATGTTATGTAAAGATATTAATATTCAGTTAATCTTGTATATTTACACACCCACCTGGGAGTGTGAATTAAATCTTAAATATTTTCGCTGTAAATTTTGGGAACTTTAGTAATTGCATCGCCTCACAGCCCAACCGTAGTAGCGTAAGTATGGATAAAGGACACTCGGATGTGGGGTGTGATAGAAACCACCATATCGCATGGCCTTAGTTGAGCTGGAGGAGCTTAAGAGACAGTTACAAGAGCTGTTGGATAGAGGTTTCATCAGACCAAGTGTTTCGCCTTGGGGAGTACCAGTTTTGTTTGTGAAGAAGAATGATGGAAGCCTCCGATTGTGTGTAGATTACAGATTGTTGAATAAGGCAACCATCAAGAATAGGTATCCCCTTCCACGCATTGATGACTTGTTGGATCAACTCCGGGGAGCGCAGGTCTTTTCTAAGATTAATATGAGGTCTGGGTATTATCAGTTGAGAGTTCGAGAGGAGATGTGCCAAGACAGCTTTTAGGACCCGATATGGCCATTATGAATTTTTTGTTATGCCATTCGGATTGACGAATGCTCCCACAGCTTTCATGGCTTTGATGAATGATGTGTTCAAGCCATATTTGGATCAGTTTGTTATCATCTTCATCGATGACATATTAGTATATTCGAAATCCGAGGAAGAGTATGAGAAGCACCTTAGGATTTTATTTCATACCCTACAAGACCAGAAACTGTATGCTAAACTCAATAAGTGTGATTTCTGGTTATCTCAGATCTCGTTTTTGGGACACGCTGTGTCAAGGGATGGTGTATCAGTAGATCCATCCAAGATTGACCTTGTAGTCCAGTGGGAACAGCCGAGGATAGTCACCGAGATCAGGAGTTTCCTGGGTTTATTAGGATATTGCCAGAGATTCATTGAAGAATTTTTGAAGTTAACTGCTCCGTTGACATGACTCACTCGGAAGGGTGCGCATTCGTGTGGAATGAAGATTGTGAGAAGAGTTTTCAGGAGTTGAAGAGTCGATTGACCACTGCTCCAATTCTCACTATCCCTACCAGCTCAAGAGGATTTTCAGTGTACACCGATGCTTCGCCTCAGAGATTCGGCTGTGTATTGATGTAGGATGGGAGGGTAGGTGCTTATGGATCCAGCCAGCTGAAGGACCACGAGAAGAACTATCCAACCCACAATTTGGAGTTAGCAGCAGTAGTGTTTGCGTTGAAGGTATAACGCCACTACTTGTATGGTGAGAAGTTCCAAATCCTTACCGACCACAAGAGCCTTAAGTATCTGTTCTCGCAGAAAGAATTGAACATGAGACAGAGAAGATGGCTAGAGCTTCTGAAGGATTATCATTGTGAGATACTTTATCATCCTGGTAAGGCTAACGTTGTAGCTGATGCTTTAAGCAGAAAGAGCCTTGGGATTGTATCATATATGATGGTTAGGGAACATGAGTTGCTAGAGCAGTTTGCTAGCCTCAGTTTAGAAATCGTGCCTACTGACATGGATATGGACTGTGTGATTACTAGTCTACGCTTGGAGTCGGATCTGTTAGACACGATCAGACAGGCTCAGCAGATTGATCCGTATTGCATTGACATGATTGGTCAGATACAGAAGGGCACATAGATCAATTTTAAGTTGAGTACTGATGGACTCCTAACGTTCAGAGGCAGATTATGTGTTCTCGAGGACCCAAAGCTCAGGAGATTGATATTGTCAGAAGCTCATTCGTCGAGGTACATGCTACATTCGAGGAGTAATAAGATGTATCAGAACCTTCAGAAGGTATATTAGTGTCAGGTATGAGGAGAGATGTAGCGAAATTTGTGGCAAGATGTCTCATATGTTAGCAGGTAAAGGTAGAGCATCAGAAGCCTGTAGGGTTATTGCAGCCTCTACCTATACTGACATGAAAATGGGAACATATCACCATGGATTTCGTGATGGGTTTACCGAGGACCTAGAGGAATCACGATGCGATATGGGTGATTGATGATAGACTAACGCAGTCAGCCCACTTCCTAGCTATGAGAGCTACTGATACTCTAAGTATATTGGCAGAGTTGTATATATGCGAGGTAGTGAGGTTACATGGTGTTCCAGTGAGCATTGTCTCGGATAGGGATTCCCGTTTCACTTCTCACTTTTGGGAACATTTTCATAAGGCCATGGGAACCCAATTGAGTTTGAGCACCTCTTTTCATCCTCAGACAGATGGTCAGTTAGAGAGGACTATACAGACTTTGAAGGATATGTTGAGAGCGTGTATGCTGGATTTTAGAGGCTCCTAGGATGATCGTTTGCCACTAGCCGAATTCGCCTACAATAACAGTTATCATGCGAGTATCGGGATGGCACCGTATGAGGCTTTACATGGTCGTAGATGTCGTTCCCCTATTAGATGGGAAGAAGTGGGTGATAGGAAGATTTTTGCTCCTGATTTGGTTACACAAGACTCTGAGGATGTCCGGTTGATTGTTGAGAGATTGAGGATAGCTCAGAGTAAGCAAAAGTGCTATGCTGACAAGAGATAGAGACCACTTGAGTTTGTAATTGGTGATTTAGTATTTCTGAAGGTTTCTCCTTCCACGGGTACAAAGAGATTTGGGAAGAGAGGTAAGTTGAGTCCTCGGTACATTAGACCCTTTGAAATACTAGACAGAGTGAGAGATAAGGCATATAGATTAGCTTTGCCATCAAATTTATCGGGAGTACATAATGTCTTCCACATTTCGATGCTTCGGAAGTATAATCTAGATCCAACTCATGTGATTCGGTATGAGTCGTTGGAGCTCAAGGAGGATTTGATATATATAGAGAAATCGATACGGATACTGGATAGAAAGGAGACAGTCTTGAGGAATAAAACCATTGGGTTAGTGAAGATTCTCTGGCAGCATCACACGTCAGAAGAGGCTACTTGGGAGCTAGAGAGTCTGATGCGAGAGAGATATCCCTAGTTGTTTGAAGAGTAACTTAGTTCTAATTTGGAGGACCAAATTTCTTAAGGTGGGGAGGATTGTAAGACCCGTAATTTAACATGTATTCTTTATGATTTTGGGATGTATAGACAAGTCACATTTGATATAAATCATAAGGAATGAATGTTTTTAAGTTGTACTTGAGTATGAAATGCAAAACGGGTAGTTAAGTAATTCTAAATGAATGTAATAGTGAAATGAATGTTTTTAAGTTGTAATTTAGTATAATGTAAAACGGATAGTTAAGTAAATCTAAATGAATCTAACAGTGAAATTCTAGGAGAAATTATAGCAGAACTACTTCTGAAGAGGAGCAGATCGATCTCTTATTCAATGCAGATCGATCTTGAAGAGGTTCTAGGTAGAACAGATCGATCTCTTGTAAGGGCCAGATCGATCTCCTTAAGGTTCTGAGTAAAGCAGATCGATCTCATGCTTAGGAGCAGATCGATCTCCCTAGGCTTGAAAGGTCAGTTCTGAAGGGAAAAAGGTAGGACAGATCGATCCCTCATTGTTAGTAGATCGATCTGTAAGAGCAATTCTATAAATACAAGGCTCTGAAACCTCTATTTTCCCGAGAATTACCAAACCTTTTCAAGAAAACAAAGTAAACCTAATCTTTCTACTCTAGAAAACTTCATCTTGCAGGTAGTTTCAAGTAAGATTCAGTTAAGTAAAGTTGTTCTTAGTAAAGAGCAGAACAACATACTTGGAAACAAGAAGTTGGAATCAAAGATTGAAGGAGCAAGGTAGATTTTGCCAATTTTCGTGAAAAGAGGAAAAGTTCAAGCTAGGTAAGATTCAATGCACCACTTTGATATATGTTAATTTAGGTGTATTAGTGAGTGAATTTGTAGAAGTTTAAATTGCTGAAAATAAATGGATCATGAAAAATATCCATGACCTAGCTATTGGAAAGAAATTGAGAAAATGATGAGATTGAGGTATTGAGAGAAACTAAAAACATTGATTTAGAGTCATGCAAGTGAAAACAAGTATATTAAAGTATACTGATGTGGATAATTATTAACAGCTTCGAAGTTAATATTGGAAGTTGATCGGACTGCGAGAGTGAGTAGCACCGAGGAAGTGAGGTCACGTGACGTGATCTGAGGTAAGGAAATTTCGTGAGTAGCTAGAATAGCTACACGTATTTTGAATAGAAATTCGATACTATATTCTATATGAATTCTTGTGAATAGAAGCGTTGTGATAAGAATCGATGAGATAAAGTGTGGTTTTATCCAATTATGGGGTAAAAAGCCTTAGAAGCATGTTGTGACTAAAAATTCATAGTTGCATGATAGAATGGCTAGTGTTTTCATGTATATGCGAAAACAACACATTTGAGTGCCTATTTGATTTACTTGGGTGAATAATGATTTGAACAGCTGTCTATCGGGTTTGTGTGTAAACCATTAGTGCTAGAGAATACTCGCACTATATTTTATGAGATATGCATCACACAGTACTTGAGTGTTTTCTCGTACTAAATTTTAAATGCAATTTATGCATGATAGAGTACTGGGAGCATTGCTCATACTCAGTTTTATTGATTGATGCATTATAGAGTATTGGGAGCTTTGCTCAAACTCCGTTTTACATGATAGAGTATTGGGAGCATTGCTCGTACTCAGTTTTCATTGAATTATGCATTATAGAGTATTGGGAGCTTTGCTCATACTCAGTTTTACATGATAAAGTACTGGGAGCATTGCTCTTACTCAATTTTCATTGCATTATGCATTATAGAGTATTGGGAGCTTTGCTCAAACTCAGTTTTTACATGACATAGTGTTGGGAGCATTTCTCGCACTGGAGTTATGTCACTATGATATGGTCGTGTTTGGAGTTTACTCGCACGTACTAGTTTTGAAAGAAAGCATGAAACAGCCGTATTGGGAGCCTGTGCTGACTGTGTGTCGCACCGATTATATGCTCACACGAATAATATTTCAAGATATGGCCGAGGGCTATCGAAAATAGAACCTATAGTATGAGGACTAAGACTTATGGCAAGCATCCCGACTATGAGGTATATTCAAGGTATGAGGACTAAGACTCATGGTGAGCATCCCGACGTTGAGATAGGGTCCATGGAGTACTATATACCGTGTATGTCACATGGAGTACGTTGTACCGTGAGTACACGATATGAGTGAGTTGTGAGCTGATAGTAAGGATTTGACCCACCTCCCATTACAACAAATGTGAGACCCCGCACACCGAGTACTGTGTAGCCTGGGATCACGAAAAATGAGTTATGATCATAATCTCGAAATATGTAGTCGCCTATCTCCTTTTGTGCAAATTGAGATTTCTTAAATGACTTATCACATGGTTTTATAATCTAAACATGTGAATTTGTGTGTGATAAAGGGTTACCCAAGGGATGGGTGAGGCCCAAATTTCCATGTTTTTAAACATGATGTATGCCATATTATTTTGATTTGATTAAATAGCATGATAAATGTGATTTATGTGAAATTACATGAGAAATGCAATGTTTTGCATAAACTGATGAGGTTGTTAAACCAGAATGTTTCAGTTTTTATAACCGACGATTTGTATCTATATGTATATATTGCATAAAAGTTTCAAGCAGGATGCATGCTTTAGATACGAATAGATAAGGAAATGATTTCAAGGCATGAGCATTGTATTTTGTAGATAGTGTGGTTATCTACTTGCTTGCCTGATTTCCTTATTGAGCTGTGAGCTCACCCCTTTTTTTATTTCCCCTCTCTATAGAGCGTACACAGTAGTCGAGCACGGCTGAAGACTGGTATTCCTTGATCCGCTGCACATCCATCTTACGTGAGGTATACACATCCAAACATTTTGTACTAAACATTGTAAAAGCACAGTTATGTAAACGAATGTACGATCGGGGATGTATATGTATAAGCATTATTTTAAGAAAAGAATACTTATAGTTAATAGCATATCTATATTGACATGTATGTCTGAAATTAAAATGTATATGGTTGAGGTGACTAATATCGAATCACAGCCCAACGGTTTGGTGTGAGTGATGACAGAAGGAGAGGTAAGTAAAATGCAAAAACAATTTGGGGTGATTTTGGTAGGTCACGTGAGGGGTAGTCGTGACAAGACTAAACAAGTCAGTGAGAAGTTAATTTAGAAAGTACCCACCTGCAATGGCACATGCATATGATAGTGAGAGAAGAACCGAAAGATTGGAAAATGGGGGCAGGTGGTATAGGTTCAGGTCTGCAGCTGCAAGAGCGTTGGAAAAGTTGCTGGCAAACTGAATAATGTGTATCAATTTTAGGAAGGGTGAAAAGAAGTGAGGGGGGCAGTTGGGGCGTGCGATCACAAGAAGAAGAAGGAAATTGGAGACTGCAAACTGCAGCTCCTCGGAAAGAAAAAGAAAAATATATGTATATATATAGATATATGTAACAATACATAAATATATATATATATATGTTAGAATAGAATAGAGGAAACGACAGTAGAGAGGAATGGCTTTGTCGAGGTGGAGTCGAGAGAAGCTAACTGGAGTGTGCAAAAGGGTCCTTGTTTTGTACATCTGAGTGGTGTAAAGAGACAGAGGTGTCACACTACGTGAGAGTAGGAAACAGTGAAGCGAGATGAAGCAGAGAAGTAGAGATGTGGTAGTCAGGCTGGAATAGGTGAAAAGAAGAGAAGTCGTGTCCTAGTAGCAGTGGCCAAAGGGAAATAGAAATGAGGAAGACATGGGACGCATGCTAGGAGAGAGCAGTAGTGAGAAATAGAGAAAGAGAGATAGGCGAGGAAGGGGAAGAAACTGAAAATGGAAGTAGGAGATGAGAAAGAGAAACTGGAAACAAAGAGTGAAATCGAGAGAGCTGTGGTGGACTGGAGGCAAACGGCTGAAGGAGGGAAACCAAGAGACGTAGAGCGAGTGATTGAGGTCGAACTTGAGAGCCGAAAACGGGTGGTTGGAAGAGGTGTGATTAGATGAACTACTGGCATCGGATGGAAAACGATTAGGGGAGAAAGAAAGTGTCGCATCGAGCTCCTGGAAGCACCGATGAGCAGTAGCTATGAAGAAGGAGAAGAAACAGTGAAGAATCGAAGAACATGGAAGAGAGAAAAGAAGAAAAGGAAAGAAAAGAGACAAGTGGCAGGAAGGAAAGAAAGATTTTTTTCTAAAAAAAAAAAAGAAAAAGATGTAATTTTATGTATATATATATATATATATATATATATATATATATATATTTGGAATAGAGAAAAAGACGCAAAGAATTTGAGAAAAAAACTGGGGAAAAGACAGGAAAAAATATCGGTTCAAAATTTTGAAATACTGGTACGAAATTTCGACAAAAATAACCCGAGTGGATCGGACCCGTCGACTCGCTACGTCGAGATAATCGAGGACTATGGACAGACACCGAGGTAAGGAATTTATGCAAGTTTTAGAGATAACTTTACGTATTTTATAATTTTGAGTAGCTAAATAGATACCGTAGAGATAGAAAACTCGATATTGCCCCTACGTATTGACTAAATTTGACTGAAAAGTGTTGAAAAATTATAATTGCATAAATTGCATGTTTCATGTTTTCATCGTTGAAATACTGTTTCCAACAGTATATGGATAGGCTGGCTATTGTTTTTACTGTCTGCATGAAATAGCACATTTTACGAAGTTAAGTGTGCTTGAGTGGGAGAAATTCCATGATGGGTGACCTTCCGAGAAGTTTCCACTCACATATCGTTTATGCATTATTTTTTTTATTGAATACTGATTTTTATATCATTTTTGGGAAAGAATTGAACCACTTATCCGATTTTTGATATGAAACAGTGTTAGAGCCCTCGTGTAGATTGTCTGTCGCACTGAATTGCTCGCACTGGATTTTTATATGATTTATGAGAAAAACCGTGCTGGAGCCGTCATGTATTCTTGTGTGATTTTGCACTGACTTGCTCGCATTGGATTTTGAGACTAAGGTGATGGTTGATATTGATGGTAGGGGTAAATCCTTGAGACTACTCGGTACCCTTAGTCATATTGTACTGTATCGGGGTCCATGGAGCACGCTGTACCATGTGGACGCACATGGAGTATGTTGTGTTGTGTATTGAGTCTTCAGACTACTGAACTGAACTGTAAAGTATTGGTTAGTCGACGGGCTGGATTGACCCATCCTCCTGACGAGTATGACACTCGTACACACCTAGCCCGTTAGGCGCGGGGTCATTAACTATGGCCATATGTCGACTGTACTGTTATTGATTGAATCCTACTATTTTTTTTGAATCTCAGCCTAGTATCAACGAACTGAATTGTTTATTGAAAGAAAAGAGAATTGAACTGTTTACTGATTAAATAAATCATTTTAAACAAATGAATTCAAGTGTTTTACTGCATTGATTGAACAGTAAATGGTTTCATCGTACCGACTATATTGAATGCATATGCTTTACATATGATAAAGTATATTATCGAAAATGGAGTGTGACTGAAAGTGTTTTTCAAGGAATGAGCATCGATTGTGAATGGTTTTCAGTATTAACGAATTGAATTATATTTAAGTGTTTTACAGTGTTTTATAACTGATCATGGCATACATTATAAGCATATAGATAGTATGGTTGTCTACTGCTTACATAAGTTTCTTATTGAGCACGTTAAGCTCACTCCCTACTTTCCTCCACAGAGTCCCAACAGTAACTTGAACGCTTCCGTTAGTAAGGCATGTCGCACAACTATGGTTCCACAGAGTATTTTTCTACGTTGAAGGTATACTCAGTTGTAAGAAATTCTTTTGTATTTAGAATTTTTATAAGTACAGTAATGCATACGAGATGTGTATGGGGAATGTGAACATATTTTGTTTAAATTTGTTACTAAGAAAGAAAAAAATTAATCAGACTGAGTATTTTTTAACCTAATAGCGACTTATAGCCCAACCGAAATGTGTGTAATTCACGTCGTTACAGAAGTGGTATTAAGGCAAGGTTGGCCTGATACGAGTCGATATTAGAAGTAAGAAAAATTTGGAAAGTTCACATCCCCATCATTACTGTACATTATTTAGATACAAACGGGTATACCTGGCTGTGCTTTATTGAAAATTGTGTCATTGAATGAAGGAAAACTGATAGATATGGCTGGTTGGTATTACAGTTATACTAGTAGACGAAAATGAACCGTTCCTCGAAGTCGCAGAGATAGGCCTGAGAGGTGTAGTGAACCCTCATGTGTGTGTACGCCTTATAGTTTCACTAGAAATATTTGGAGTTCGCTTCATAACATTTAAGCGGGAAATGAAAACAATGATGATATTATTGGGTCAAGTGATAGTGGCCCCGTGATAATGATAATGATCGAGTTGTGACAGAGAGAAAGACTGAGACAATTTTAGAAAATATTACACTATTATATACTAGAGTCAAGAATCCAAATGTGATGGAAAACTGGAATAAATGAATTGGAAGAACTTATATGGATTTGTAGGGTATGACTGTAAACCTAATAAAGGCAACGTCAGAAGTTTAAGCCTCCGTTTTTCGAAGAGGTTAAGAAACCAAATGATTGTGGAAGATTGGATAAATGAGACAGAAAAACCCTATGGAATTTTTGTAGTAACTCTACCGAGAAAGTTGTATTTGTAACTTTTGTGCTAAAGAATTGGGGAAGTTATACGAACTTTGAAGTACACTACTATAAAAAAGTAGTTTTGTAGCATCAGTTCGAAATGAAAAGTCGAGCTCAGAGGGAAGTCCCCCAATTTAATCCGAGAGCCGACATCAGAGAATTATATGGATATGTTTCTGGAAGACCTTAGATAGCAACATATCCCAGATAAAGCATATTGGAAATTATAGTTGAAATGATTAAATCGGACATAAGAAAACAAGTCCGAGAATGAATATGAAATTAAATAGATTTGGAAGGAGTATAATCTGGATAAGTAGAGATGTGAAACAGAGGAAGTCTAGAAAACTCGTATGAGGTACTAAGATCCTCAATCGAGTTAAATTAGCTCTAGTAGATGTTATTTTGAGGGAGAAGTGAGTAAGGCGCAATTATGAGAATGGGAGACATATACTCGCGAGGTTACCTAGAAAGAGGAAAAGGTAAAGAGAGTGACAGAAAAGAGGTATACTAAAGAAAGACTGATAGTGAAAGAGCAAAGTCACTGCATCTGAAAAGATGAATTACAGGAATTATATGGTAAGAAGATTATCAGACCGAGTGATCCCCTTTGGAGTGCACAAGCATTCATTGTTATGAAGATTCGGAGCCTTCTGGGTCGCTTTGTATCAAAAACAGGAGTCAATTGGATCCTCCAAAAATAGACATTATAGACTAGAGGGAAAGACCCAAAACTGTTAAAATGATTTAGAGTTTGAGATATAAAGAAACTTTGGAATATGAATTACGTATCAAGTCTAAGGATTGTAATTGGAATGAGAGACGTATACAAGTTAAGAATATCTCTGATATGTGAAGTGATTCGGATCAAGTGATATGAACTGAAAATGAATTGTGACTAAGGATAAATGAGAATATCGATAAATTTTGGTATCCTGCTTTCTAATGGGACTGAACCTTGAACCTTTATATTCATAACCAGTTATGTGGTCAGGTCTAATGGCTAATAAAGGAATTTCAAAATACCTCTCTGCCTGAGAGACTTGACAGCGTCTAGAAGTACTCTAATCCATAACCTATAAATTGAAATTGACAGTCGTCATATTAACGTTTGGAGTCAGGATACCATTACTTGTGCGGTGAAGAATTATGGAATTCTATTGATCATGAAGGTTTAAGTATTAAATTTTACAAAAGATGTCAAATACAAGAAAAAAAAAAGGAATGACTCGGGTTAGTGCTTTGAGCAGAATTGATTTCGGGATGGCGTTATGTATATTGGTCAGAGACATGAGTTATTGAATTATTGGTTAACCTCGACTTGAATGTGGTCCTTCCCTGACACTGACATTCATTACATGGTGGATAGCCTGAGAGATAAAACTAGACTTGATTGATCGAATCGAATAGGCATAGTATATTGATAAGTACCGTATTGATGTAGCTAATCAAACTCAAATAGGTGCTGCAACTAGCTTGAGTGTTGGTACTGATAATTTATTGAGATTTAAAAACATAATTATGTACCAAATGATCTATAGTTAAAGAAATTGATGTAGTCAAAAACTCATTTATAGAGATATACTCTGAATCTGGAGAATAGTAAAGACTTATCAAATCTCCTGAAAGTACATTGGCAATCAAGTACAATAAGAGAAATAACTGAGATTGAGATTAAATGTCTCATAGGTCAGCAGGTTAAGGTAGAGCACCAAAAGCCTATGAAATTATTACCTATGCCTATATGGAATTAAAAACATGTGCCAGGATTTTAAAGGCTCTAGAAGGATAAATTGCCAATTAGCGAAGTTGAACATAATATCATATTACACTCAAGTATCGAGATGATACCGTATGAAGTGTAGCATGGTAAAAAATGTCATTCACTGATTGGGATGGAAGCAGTGGGTGAAAGGAAGATTATTTTCGATTTGGTTAAGCAAGTTTCTGAGTATAATTAATTAATTTGTGAGAGGTTAAGGATAGCTCAAACGAAGCAAAAGAGTTATGCTAACCATAGACGAAGGACTTTAGAATTTCAGTAGGAGATTTACAGTTCTTGAAGTTTCTCCTCCCAATAGCATAAGAAGATTTGAAGGTTAAGTCCCTGTTATATGAGACCTTTCGAGATCGTAGACCGAGTGGGAGACAAAGCTTACAGGTTGGCGTTACCGTCAGAATTATCAAGTATCCACAATGTTGTGAGAACTAAGAATTTTGTATACCCCAGTTATGAGAATTATAATTTGGTGTATGTAATTATGATATGTTAATGTACACACAAGTTTTAAATATGATGAAGTATAAGAAGATGAGGTCTTTAAGTCTTGAATGTGTATGGATTGAAATATGGACTATGGGGTAGATCTTGGGAAGTTTTACATTAAGTTTTCTACAAATTGATGCAGTAGCAGTACAATTTGTGAAGGCCAGATCAATCTCCAAGGATGAGAGATTGATCTCATGGCTCCAGAATGCAGGAAATGTGCAAGCACTGATAAGCAGATCAATCCCATAGGCAAGAAGATCGATCTCATGAAGTATTATGTAAACAAAAGATCGATCTCCTCAAGGAGCATATTGATCTCATGAAGCAATTAAGAGATCGATCTCACCCCACGACAAATCGATCTCCTAGGCATAAAATTACCCCAAAACGTTCCCAAATTTAAATAGAGATCGATCTCATCAAGGACCAGATCGATCTCCTACCTTTGGCCTATATAAGGACCCCTGTGTTTTTTTGGAAATTCATTCTCTCTTTTTTCAGAAACCGAAATCCCTAACTTTCTTTCTCCTCAAAATCGCCCATTTTCGTTCAAATCAGAGGTTGTGGCAAGAAGAAAAGTTGTTCCTCATCCAAAGGAGAACAACATACTTGGAAATCGAAGGACGAATCGAATCGAGGTGTGAATAGAGCTCTCCATAAGTTTTAGGTAAATTTCTAAGCTTTAATCTTTGGTATTAAGGTGATTTTGGTGATTGTGACTATGGGTGTTGTGATAAAATAGCTAGGAAATGATTAGAGTTGATGAAATTGTGATTTTGTGGGAATGATGATGATATTATGCAATTTGTGGTAATTTTGGATATTAGGCATGAAAAATATGGGATTTGAAATGTAGTGAATGAGAATGTGGATTAGGATAGGAATATGAGAAAATTGAGGTTTGTAGTATTTAACGAGAATATGAGCAAATATGTGCTCGATGATGTGATTGAGATGAATTATTGATGTTTTGGCATCGTTTGGACAGCTCGAGAGTTTCAGAGAGGAATGTGAGGCTAGTCCGTTGTTTGGGGGAACGATTGCACTATACGAGGTGCAACGAGGTAAGGGAAACTTAAACTCATTTGTGTATGCGATTTTGTGATGATATTGTAGCATGAAATGTGATTTGAGAAAACAAGCATGTTTTTATGAGTTGTGAAAGAGTTATTGCACACGGTTTTATAGCCGGTTGGGGCCCAATTTTTAGAGTTGTAAACTAAATGTGAAATTCTTTTACAACCGTTTTGAGTTTTAAAAGTGAAAAGTGATTTGGGCTCTACGTAAAGACGTACTAAGATTTGAGAAATGTGTGCGTGGTTTTACCAGTTTGAGCTTGATTTTTTACCTGTTTTGTTTGAGTACAAAACGGTTTTGAGATGAATTTATGAGAAAAACCATTATGAGCGCTATGTGAAGGCAAAATGATTTTATTTGATAATGGCTATTACTGAGACTTAGGCGTGTCATGTTGAATACACATCGAGCCGTGCTCTAGTAGCATGTAAGACTGACTCCTCCGTTCTGGTAACGTGAGATGACCCTGCTCCGCGGCAACGATGGGTGGCATTGCTCTGATAGCACGTAAGATCGGGTCGTTCTTTGATAGCATGTAAGATCGACGGTTGTACGACTCTGATCAAGTCTACAGCGAACCATGGCCATTGGTGTATTATTGTTGATGAAATCCCTCGATTGGGTATGTCCACCTAGGGGACGAGTTCAATTGTTTTGATGTACCATGACAAGTTTTTATATGAGTTTTATTTGCCTAGTCTCGTTTTACACATGAGATTGTGTTTTGTGGTTGCGCCACGTGCATTACTATTGCGGTGATTTTCATCACGTTTTATGAGAAAAGCCATTATCGCATCCTGATTTCCACATGCTTGTAACTACTTGTAATCATGGTTTAAGCTATTTATTATCATGTTTCTACATGAGCTTTGAGAAATGAGTTGAGATGATGTTTTAATTATTCATGCTACACTTTTCTACTGAGTTTATTGGGTTTTCTCCCATAAAATAAAATGATTGTGATGTGCAAATCATTATTGTGTTAATGAATCCCTTACCCCCTTACTGAGCGATTTAGAAGCTCACCCTGTTTTATCTTCCCCCAGATTTCTTCAAGTGAAGAGAGTTTCTCTACGACGTACGGAGTAGTGGTTAGTGGAGGACTTGAGCTCCAGGACATATATTGTACTTTGAGGTATAATTTATCATTTCATGTGTGAGATCTGAGAATTTCAGACATATTTTATTGATGTAATAAGAATTCGAAGTGTAATTTATTGAGCTAAGTAAATTGTGGAAATTATAATTGGAGATTTACTTGTTAAGTGTGTAAAATAAGCATGAACCATGAGGACAGATCGATCTGGGAGAAGGAGAGATCGATTTGGTGAGTTAAAAATGACGAGGAAGGAGGAATTTGAGGAGCAGATCGATCTCCAATGGAAGAGATCGATCTCCAAATGATTCTGTTTGAGAAAGGATCGATCTCATGAGGAAGAGATCGATCTCCAAATGATTCTGTTTGGGGAGAAGATCGATCTCCTTAGGAGCAGATCGATCTCATAAAGCCATAAAGAGATCGATCTCACCCCTCGACAGATCGATCTCCTAGGCATAAAATTGCCCAGATCGTCCCCAAATTTCAAACACAGATCGATCTCATCAAGAGGCAGATCGATCTCCTACCTCCAGCCTATATAAGGAACCCGTGTTTTCTCTTGAAATTTCACTTTCTCTCTCTTCCAACCCCCATTTTTTCGAAAACCTAACTTTCTCACTCATCCAAATCCCTCATTTCCGGCCGAATCAGCTGTTGTGGTAAGAAGGAAAGTTGTTCCTCATCAAAGGGAGAACAACATACTTGGAAATCGAAGGACGAATCGGATCGAGGCGTGAGTTGTGCGTCTCACAAACTTTGGGTAATTTCTAAACCTCGATCTTGATATTTGAGCTGATTTTGATGTTGTTGGTGGTTGTCATTGCGTTGAAATAGTTGAGAAAGGATTAGGGATTGATGAAATTGCAATGTAGTTGGAGAAATGTAGATATTTGATAATTTTGGTAATTTTGAGGATTTGTGCTGTAAACGGAAATATAGACAATATGGAGAATTAGCCTAGATAATTGGCATGAGGAATGTAGGACATTGAGATATTGTGAATGAGGTTGTAGTTTAGGGTTGAGTTACGAGAAATCAAGAGATTTGAGGTGTTATGAGCAATTATGCTCGATTTTGAGAATTTAGGGTTATGAGATAATTGAGTATTGATGTTTTAACATCGTTTGGACAGCTCGGGAGTTCCAGAGTGGAATGCGAGGCTAGTCCGTGATACGGGGGAAACGATTGCACTATACGAGGTGCAAAGAGGTAAGGGAAATCTAAACCATTTGTCTATGTGAATTGTAAACTATTTTAGCATGAATTGTGGTTTATAAATCAAGCATGTTGAGTGTTTTGTGTTGAGATATAATTGCACACGATTTTTATAGCCGGTTGGAACCCAATGTTTTTAGGAGTTTATAACTGGGTTCTACGTTAAGGCAATATTGAGATTTGAGAAATGTGTGCGTGTGCTTTGCCGGTTGGAACTCGATTTTATTATGTTTTGTGTTGAGTACAAAACGATTTCAAATGAGTTTTATGAGAGAAAACCATTACGAGTTCTACGTGAAGGCAAACCTGTCTTATGTGATAAGACTTGGGTGTGTAGTTGTGAGTACACACCGGGCATTGCTCTGGTAGCATGTAAGCCCGAATTCTTCTCCGTTCTGGTAACGTGAGAATAACCTTATTCTGTGGCTATGCCACGTAAAATTGGTGGCTGTGCCACGTTGAGAAAACCCCATTGGTGGCTGTGCCACGTTAAACCCCATTGGTGGCTGTGCCACGTTATACCCCATTGGTGGCTGTGCCACGTTGAGAAAACCCCATTGGTGGCTGTGCCACGTTATACCCCATTGGTGGCTGTGCCACGTTGAGAAACCCCATTGGTGGCTGTGCCACATTATACCCCATTGGTGGCTGTGCCACGTTGAGAAACCCCATTGGTGGCTGTGCCACGTTATACCCCATTGGTGGCTGTGCCACGTTGAGAAACCCCATTGGTGGCTGTGCCACGTTGAGAAACCCTATTTTGTGGCTATGCCACGTGAGAAATTAAATCAGTGGCTATGCCACGTCTGTTTAGTGGCTGTGCCACGTGCATTATTTTTACTGTGATTTTTTTCACGTTATTTGAGAAAGCGTTTAACGCGTTATTTTCACATGCTTTGTTAATGCTCTAGAGTGAGCCTTTTTACTTCATGTTTTCACATGATTTGAGATATGAGAATACTGTTTTGAGAACTTTCATGCTATGGTTTTCAAATGAGTTTCACATATAAATAAACCTTTTGTGATGTGCATTTTGGTTTATGAAATGAGTTCCTTACCCCCTTTACTGAGCGATTTAGAAGCTCACCCTGTTTTTCTTTCCCCCCCCCCCCCAGAGTTCTTCAAGTGAATAAGGACTTCCCTGCGACGTATGGAGTAGTGGCTAGTGGAGGATTCGAGCTCCAGGCTATATATTTTGTACTTTGAGGTATATTTTTCTTTTCATGTACCCAGACTATTATTGTAATTGCAGACACTCGATGTATAACATTATATGGGATGTATTAGGATTAATTAACTTGAGATGGATTAATGTATTTGATATGATATATAAATCCTAGTGATGAGATCCTGAGGCATAATAATTATGATGATGTATGACACTGCACAGGAATGCACTCTTAATTGTGAATTATTGAGTAAAAAGTTTTAAATTAGCCCTATTTTCCGCATTTTCGGGGCGTGACATCATGTACCCAGACTAATATTGTATTTACAGACACTTGATGAACAGTGATGTATGGGATGTATTAGGATTTATTAATTCAAAATTAAGGAATGTATATGGTGTGATATATAAATTGGTTGATGAGATCTTGAGGTTAAAGTTTTATAACTTATATATGTGATGATGCATGACATTGCACAGGAATGCACCCTTAATCGTGAATTGGTGAATAAAAAGTTTTAAATTTGCCCTATTTTTCGCGCTTTCGAGGCGTCATAAATGTCTTCCACGTTTCGATACTACGCAAGTATCACCCAGATCCAACAAATGTGATTAAGTAGGAACCACTGGAATTGAAAGAGGATATGACATATGTTGAAAAACAGATTCGAATCTTGGATTGGAAAGAAAAGACATTACGGTCTAAAAAGAATCATTTGGTCAAGATTTTGTGGCAGTATCATATTTTGGAAAAGGCCACCTGAGAATTAGAGAGTTTAATGCGAGAGAAGCACCTATAATTAATTAAGGACTAATGTACGTCTAAATTTGGGGACCAAATTTTCCAAGGTGGGGAGAATGTAAATACCCTAAATTTTATGTACCTGGTTTTATCCATGATTAACAAATTAATCATCAAGATTAAAGATTTCTTTCCATTAGTCAAAGAATTTAAATTAAACTATAGTATAATCTGGGGAACTTAGGAAAATTCAACAGGAACATACACCCATATATAAATATATGAGTAATGTTTTATCTGTTCCTTAAGATAAATGTATGGATAATATATATGTACATATTAATAAATGTATGCACATATATATAAGAATATATAAATATAAATATATTTGTATATATATATATATATACATGGATAATATATATATATATAAATACACAACAACCTACCGAGGACTCCATATATATGTATACATACATATATATATATATATATATATTTATATACACAGCATGATATATACATAAAGTGGGTGAAAGCATATTGAAGGAAATACATATTTATACTATATGAAAAGATAAGGAATGAAGTGGCTGTCACTGGAAAAACAGAACAAGAAAACATGAAGGGAGCTGAAAACAGGAAGCATGAAGCAGGAAACGTGAATCAAAAATGTGAAGGATGAAGTCTTCGAAAGGAAAGGGAGGCTAAAAACTACAGATGAGGGAAGGAGCAATTGCTGGAAGAACCAAAAACAAGAAAGAATAGGGGAGACTAAACAAGTCAATGAGAAGTTGATTTGGAATGTACCCACCTGCAATAGCACATGCATAGGACAATGAGAGAAGAACCAAATGATTGGAAAGCGGGGGCAGGTGGTAGAGGTTCAGGTCTGCAGTTGTAAGAGCATTGGGAAAGTTCTTGGTAGACTGAATAATGTGTATCGATTTTAGGAAAGGTGAAAGGAAGTGAGGGGCAGTTGAGGCTGTTTGATCACAGCAGGAAGAAGGAAATTGGAACTGCAAACTGCAGCTCCTCAGGAAGGAAAGGAAAAATATATGTATATATATATATATGTATGTAACAATACATAAATATATATATATATGTTAGAATAGAACAAAGGAAATGACAGTAGAGAGGAAAGGCTTCTTCAAGGTGGAGTCGAGAGAGAGAAATCGAGAGAAGTTAACTGGAATGAGCAAAAAGGTCCTTGTTTTTTGCATCTGAGTGGTGTAAAGTGACAAGGGTGACACACTATGTGAGAGTAAGGCTTAGTGGTCGAAGTAGAACTCAGTAAGAGTAGGAAACAGTGAAGCGAGATGAAGCAGAAAAGTAGAGATGTGGTAGTCAGGCTGAAACAGGTAAAGAGAAGAGAAGTCGGGTCCTAATAGAAGTGGCCAAAGGGAAATAGAAATGAGGAAGACAGAGGATGCAAGCTAGGAGAGAGCAGTTGTGAGAAACAGAGAAAGAGAGATAGGCGAGGAAGGGGAATAAACTGAAAATGGAAGTAGGAGATGAGAAAGACAAACTAGAAATAGAGAGTGAAATTGAGAGAGTTGTGGTAGACTGGAGGTAGAAGGCTGAAGCAGGGAAACCGAGAGAGGAAGAGCGAGTGATGGAGGCCGAACTTGGGTGCCAAAAACGGGTGGCCGGAAGAGGCGTGATCAGAGGAACTACTGGTGCCAAACGGAAAACGATCAGGGAAAAAGAAAGTGTCGCGCCGAGCTCTTGGTCTTATACCCATAATATTTCAACTATAGTTTGAGAAACTATGATGTATGTATATGTATAGTTTCATGGGTATAAATGATATAAGGATGTAAGGATTATGAATTTTAATGAAAACACACGTGATCTTAAGTTGTGTGCACAAGTTTTGTTACCTATGAACTATATGGAATGAGTGTTATTATACGTTAATTGTACACGGATTGTAAATTGAGGTATGCGGCAAATGTGGATAAGTGTACATCTGAAAATCTTAAGAAAACTACTGAAAATGAGGATGCAAGGGATGAGAGATTGATCTCATATGAAGGAAGGATCGATCTCCCCTCAAGAAATGCCAAGAATCTATTCAATTGAACAAGGCAGATCGATCTCATGGGGAAGGAAGATCGATCTCCTTAAGTCTCTGCCTAGAAGGAATCAATCTCTCACAAGGCACAGATCAATATCCTTAACTCTATGCCTAAAAGAGATCGATCTCCTCTAAGCGACAGATCGATCGCCATGAAGGATTTTACTAGCAAACAGATCGATCTCATCATGGAAGCAGATCGATCTGGTAGTGGTTACGTTTGGTAAAAAGGACTACCAAACTATGCAGAGATCGATCTCCACAAGGGTCAAATCGATCTCATGTCTCTGCATCTATAAAAAGGGCACGGGATTTGGATTGAAAATCAGATTTCCCTCCCACCAAACCGCACCTGCCATTTTCTCTCAAATAACCAAGCTTTCTCACTCTAAAAATCACTACATTCCAACCAGAATTTGAAGAAGCTCAAGAAGGGAAAGTTGTTCCTTGAAGCAAGGAGAACAACATACCCAAAAATTACACATTGGTGTGACAAAGAGAACGAGTTTTGGCTACTACAAGTTTGGCTAAGAAGGAAGGTAAGCTTTTCAACCTTCAAGCGTTAACTATGGATTTCTAGATTATTGTGGATTGAATGGTATGTAAAATATTGATAGGAATGATGATTGTAGTGATGAGTGAGTGATATTGAGAGGAACATTATGAAGAGAAAATTCATGGAAAAATGATGGAAAGCTTAAGAGAAAGTATAATGAGATTAGTGGGAAGGGTGAAATATGATTAAAGGCTTGAGAAGTATGAATAGATAAATAGAAGACAATGTGTATGTCTAGTAGAGGGAAAGGAAAATAACATCATGATTTACGCGTGTAGATTGAAATACGTGGAATACGATTAACCCGGATCACGAATAGAGCAAACGAGATGAAGGGAATACTAGCGCGATTCGAGGTAAGGGACTGTATGTTAGCGATAGAGATATTCGTATGTATTTTACTGCGATTTTAGTAGATATGACGCTAGAATTAGTACGTTTAGCTGTGGAACTATGAAATGATATGAAATCATGAAATGTACTATGATATATATGTATTGTGAAAATGGGATGTGGTAAGGAAATAGCATGATATGCATGTTTTCGATGTTTTCTCAATGATGTATTGATTTTGTGTTTGAGAAATGATGATGGATAGGATGGCTAGTTTTACATGTTTAGCATGGAACGACATGCTCTGTGAATATACATCTTTTGAGTTTTAAAAGAGAAAATAGCCACCTATCGGATTTGAGATATGATTTGGTGTTGGAGCACTAGCACACACATGTTTTAATGACATGACTATGCTGGAGTTTTACTCGCATACGTTTATATGTTTTGATAAACCGTGCTGGAGCGTGACTCGCACGTGGTTTTATAATGATAATGTGCTGGAGTTTTAGCTCGTACGATGATTTTTGAGAGAACTACTGGAGCAATGCTCGCACTAGTTTTTATTGAGTTGAGATGATACAGTGCTAGAAGTTGTTGCTCGCAATGAGAGATACAACACTGGAGGCTTGCGATGATTATGTTTCACGCTGATTTGCTCACCTGGTATATGAGCATGGTTCAGGATGATGAGTCCATCAGAGTTAGGTGGATGGACCGGGTCCACGGTCGTACGTAGAACTATGTAGTTTTTCGTTGGTATACTATGTACCGTGCTGGGTGCACGTGAGTACGAGTATCGTATAGATGACACATGGTGTACATTGTTTCGTGAGTTGATGAGGAAGATGATGATATTGTTTGGATGAGCCGGAGGGCAGGACTGACCCATCCCCCCTTCAGGCAAGTGATGCCCTGTGCACACCTGATCAGTGAGGCCTGGGATCACTGACTATGGCCATATGTCATGGATAATAGATTGCCGAGAATTCCATGCATGTCTCAGAGATAAGAGAAATTAAGAAACTCAGAAAAGAAAGAGTTTTGATGAAAAAGAAATGATTTGAGAAAAGAAAAGAGATATTGCGATTTGATAAATCTCTTGAGTTGAATGCTTGTGATGTGATAGCATTGTTTTATGACATGTTTTAATTGGAAGTATTGCATATGGTTTTACATGAAAAAAATGCCTATGAGAAATAAATGTTTAAATGCATTTTCTAGTAATATTTTCATTTATATTGAAAACATGGTTTTGTTTATGCATGCATGGGCTATGTAGATAGCACAATATCTACCTATTAGCATCCTTTTTCCTTACTGAGCTATGGTTTGCTCATCCCACTATTTTTCCCCTCCAAATACTGAGAAGTAGGAAAGTATAGTGGTCTCTAGATCCCTTTTTGTGTTGGACAGCTCCCACCAGTTGGCAAAGGTATAAGAATTGTATACATAAGAGCATTTTGTATCTATTATAATGTATCGCACAGTTATGAATTACAAATGTAATCAGTTGTATTGGGATGTTATGTAAAGATATTATATTATACAAATGATTTTGTATATCTACACACACCTAGGAGTGTGAATTAAATATCTTCACTGTAAATTTATGGAATTTAGTAATTACATTGACTCGTAGCCCAACCGATAGTAGTATAGGTATGGATAAAGGACACCCGAATGTGGGGTGTGACAGGTTTGGTATCAGAGCTTGGTTAGTCTGATGTGAGTTAATGTTTAGGACTTAGAAAACATACATCCCTAAGTTACTGTGCGATATTTAGATACCAATATGTATACGGAGCCGGTAGTGATCTAAAAGTTTGTTATAAATGCAAGAAGTTATCAGGCTTGTGAGATATGCCTGAGAGACACCGTAAGAGGAGAGAGAGCTCGAGAGCTCAAGAGCTCAAGGGTGGAATGATAGGACTGAGAGGCATAGTATATCATCCTCTAGTCATGAGCCCCAAGAACAGATAGAGGCTTCTGATCCTCGGGTAGCCCGATTAGAGAAAGATATGCATACGGTGATGACCATGATGGGTCTGATTATGGCTAGGTTTGAGGGTATGCCTAGTACAGTAGGACAGGCTGCATCGAATCCCCCAGCAACTGCACAGGAACTTGAGAATACTACACCTGTACAACCTGAACCGGCTAGGCCACGAGATCTCCCTATTTGACCAGTACCTCCTCCAGTAGCCCCACAGCAGTATGATGATGATGATTTGGGGTATGGTTATGATTGTGATATGGAGAGGTTGAGGGATTTTATGAATTTCAAGCCTCCTTCTTTTGGCGGGGTAAAGGATCCAGCAGTGGCTGAGGAATGGATAAGCCAGATGGAGAAATTATTTGATTTCTGTAGATGTTCTGCTACGGAGGAGTAGCACTTATGGCCTTTGTACTGATAGGCGAAGCAGAGCACTGGTGGAAGTCCACAAGCTGTGTTGAGAGCTCAGGGTATAGTTATAACATGGGACACGTTTTTGGGTGCTTTCAGAAAGCAATACATCCCAAGATACCGCTCGACATAGGTTACAGATGGAATTTCTGAATCTGACTTAAGGGAATCAAACCGTTGATGAGTACGAGTCAAGATTCACCTCATTGGGCCAGTATGATCCAGACTCTATAAGAGTGAAGCTAATAGGGTCTGCAGATTTGTTGATGGACTGAGGCCTTCGATTAGGGCTAAATTGGCCCCGTTTGATGTTGCTACATATAGAGAAGCTGTGCGACGGGCCTAATTGTGTGAGCAGGATTATGACCTGCATATTTATGAGTTCAGTTGGGATAAGGACAAAGGTCCGAGGAAAATAGGAGATGGCAAAGGTGCCAGATTTGGTCAGAGATTTATGAGTAAGAGTCGGAGAGAGGCAGATGAGTCACAAAAGAGGTCTGTTAAATCTTTCATGCATCCGACTCAGACACTAGCCAGGGGTATAGTGATTGGTGGACCCCGACCGACTATTGATCAGTGTTGAGTGTGTGGCCAATATAATGGTGGTAGGCCCTATCACTTTTAGGGTGCACGATGTTTCAGATGTGGTAGACTTGGATATTATGCAAAGGAATGTCTAGAGGTAGTTGAGGTAGTCCCACAGAGGGGTAGGGAGCCAGATAAAGTTCCTATAGTTACACCTCCTGCAAGGAAGAGAGCCACAGTTAAAGAAAAAGGGAAGCATGTTATGGTTCAAGGCAGGGTGTATACGATACACCAGGCATTAGCAGATACCTCTTTCTGAGGTCATAAAAGGTACAATATTGATTTTTAACTTGGAAGCTATAACTTTGTTTGATTCTGGTGCTACGCATTCCTTTATATCACCTGCATGTTCATCAAGGTTAACTGATTTTGTAGAACCCACATACTTAAATGAGACTTTATTAATAAGTACTCCAATGAGAGTTAGTCAATTAGTTGAACAAGTGTATAAAGATTGTAAGGTGAGGGTAGGAGATAAGTGTATGACAGCCAATCTAATTTTGTTGAATATGTACGACATTGATGTAATCTTGGGAATGGATTGGTTAGCTACCAATCATGCTATCTTAGACTGTTATTCTAAGTCCATTACATTTTCTCTACCCAAAGAATGTGTTGTAAGATTTTAATAGAAGTAATGAAATCTTGAATTTTGTGACAAGTACAGTGCATTGGTATATACATAACATGAATGTTATTTTGAAGGTTTTATTGCTTATGTGTTGGATTTGAACAAAACACATCCGGATATGGATGGCATTCCTGTGGTTGGAGAATTTCCTGATGTCTTTCCAGGCGACCTACCAGGATTGCCACCGGATAGCGAAATGAAATTTGGTATCAATTTGACACCTGGAATAGAGTCGATATCCAAGTCACTATACAGAATGGCTCCAGTTGAGCTAGAGGAATTAAGGAAGTAGTTGCAAGATATACTAGATAAAGGGGTTTAAAAGACCAAGTATCTCACAATAGGGAGCTCCGGTATTGTTTGTGAAGAAGAGAGATGGGAGCCTCAGGCTGTGTATTGACTATCGAATGTTGAACAAGGCTACCATCAAGAATAAATACCCCTTGCCACGCATCGACGATTTATTGAATCAACTTCGGGAGCGTAGATCTTTTCCAAGATAGATCTGAGGTCTGGGTACCATCAACTGAAGATTCGAAAGGAGGATGTACCCAAGACAACTTTTTGGACCCGCTATGGTCATTACAAATTTCTGGTGATACCTTTCGGGTTGATGAATGTACCAACAGCTTTTATGGCTCTAATGAATGAGGTATTCAAGCCATACCTGGATCAGTTCGTAATCGTTTTCATTGATGATATATTGGTGTATTCAAGGTCCAGCGAAGATCATGAGCAGCACTTAAGGATTGTATTGCAAACCCTCCGAGAGAGAAGGTTGTATGCCAAACTTAGTAAATGTGACTTTGGCTAGAGCGAATTTCTTTTCTGGGCCATGTTATATCGAAAGATGGGGTGTCAGTGGATCCATCCAAGATTGGGGCTATTGTTTAGTGGGAACTGCCCAGGACAGTCATAGAGATCAGATGTTTTTTGGTTTGACAAGTTACTACAGGAGATTTGTAGAGGGTTTCTCTAGATTGGCTGCTCTGTTGACATAACTTACGAGGAAGAATGTGGAGTTTATGTGGGATGAAGCGTGTGAGAGGAGTTTTCAGGAACTTAAACGCAGATTAACCATCGCGCTAGTTCTTATCATCCCTAACAGTTGAGGAAACTATTCTATTTACACATATGCTTCACATCAAGGATTCAGCTGTGTCTTGATGCAGAATGGAAGGGTAGTAGTTTATGGATCTAGACAGCTGAAAGATCATGAGAAGAACTACCCCACTCACAATTTAGAGTTGGCGGCCGTAGTATTTGCATTGAAGATATAGCGCCACTACTTGTATGGTGAGAGATTTCAGATCTTTACAGATCATAAGAGTGTTAAGCATCTATTCTCACAAAATGAGTTAAATATAAGACAGAGAAGATGGTTAGAACTCCTCAAGATTATGATTGTGAGATTTTGTACCACCCGGGGAAGGTCAATGTGGTTGTCGATGCATTGACTAGAAAGAGTCTCGGGTTGGTATCATATATGATGGTTAGAGAGCATGAGTTGTTGGAACAATTCACGAACCTTAGTTTTGATATGACCCCACCTGAGATTGGCAACTATGAGATTATTGCTAGCTTGAGATTAGAACCGGAGTTGATTGAGAGAATCCGACAAGCTCAGAAAATTGATCAATGGTGTATTGATGTGATTAGCCAAATTCAGAAGGGTAAGGGTACAAAATTTGTATTGAGTCCAGTTGAAATACTAAGGTTCGGGAATAGAATATGTGTTCCTAAAGATTCAGAGCTCCGGAAGTTGATTTTATCAAAGGCTCACTCATCGAGATACACAGTACACCAGCAGGTAAAGGTTGACCATTAGAAACCTAGAGGATTATTACAACCTCTACCGATACCGACATGGAAGTGGGAGCACGTCACCGTGGATTTTGTGATAGGGTTACCGAGAACCCATAAGAACCATGATGCTATATGGGTTATAGTAGATCAGTTAACGAAATCGACACACTTTTTGGCCATGAGATCTACAAATACTTTGAGTGCACTGGTGAACTTGTATGTACGGGAAATCGTGAGATTGCATGGAGTCCTAGTGAGTGTTGTTTCTAATAGGGATGCCTATTTCACTTTCCACTTTTGGGGACATTTTCAGGAAGCGATAGGGACCCAATTGAGCTTTAGCACCGCTTGTCATCCTCAGACAGATGGTCAGTCAAAGAGAACTATACAAACCCTAGAGGATATGCTGAGAGCGTGTGTGTTGGATTTTAGAGGCTCATGGGATGATCACTTACCATTGATTGAGTTCTCCTATAATAACAGTTATCACTCAAGTATTGGTATGGTCCCTTATGAGGCACTATATGGTCGTAGATCCGATCACCTATTGGTTGGAAAGAAGTTGGTGATAGACAGTTGCTTGCTCCAGATTTGGTTAGACAATCCTCTGAGGATGTTCAGATAATATGTGAGAGCCTGCGAACAGCTCAAAGTCGACAAAATAGCTTTGCTGACAGGAGACAGAGACCACTTGAGTTTGATGTGGGTGAGTCCATATTTTTTAGAGTATCTCCTTCCAAGGGAATAACGAGGTTCGGGAAGAAAGGAAAATTAAGTCCTTCTTACATTGGTCCCTTTAAGATTTTAGATAGAGTGGGAGATAGAGCATATAGGCTAGCCTTACCACCTGAGCTAGCGGAGGTCTATAATGTCTTCCATGTTTCTATGCTTCGGAAGTACTACCCGGATCCAACACATGTAATTAGCTATTAGCCATTGGAGCTCAAGGAAGATATGTCATATGTGGAGAAACCGATCCGGATATTGAACAAAAAAGAAAAGGTATTGCGAAACAAGTCAATTTCATTGGCTTAGCTCCTGTGGTAGCATCATACATCAGAGGAAGCCACATGGGAGTTAGAGGATCTAATGAAGGAGAAATATCCCCAACTTTTTAAGGAATAGATTTGGTTCAATTTGAAGGACCAAATTTTCTAAGGAGGGGAGAAATGTAATACCCGTAATTTTTCAAGTATAGCTTGAGAACCTATGATGTATGTATATTTATTGTTATATGGGTAAAAGTGATAGAAGGATGTAAGGATTATGAATTTTAATGAAAACATACGTGATATTAAGTTGTGTGCACAAGTTTTGTTACCTATGAACTATATACAATGAGTGTCATTGTACGTTAATTGTGTACGGATTGTAAATTGAGGTATGAGGCAAATATGGATAAGTGTACATCTGAAAATCTATAGAAAACTACAGAAAATAAGAGTGTAGGGGATGAGAGATCGATCTCATATGAAGGAGGGATCGATCTCCCCTCAAGAAATGCCAAGAATCAGTTCAATTGAACAAGGCAGATCGATCTCATAGGGAAGGAAGATCGATCTCCTTAAGACTTTGCCTTGAAGGAATCGATCTCTCACAAGGCACAGATCGATCTCCTTAACTCTCAGCCTAGAAGAGAATGATCTCCTCTAAGCGATAGATCGATCTCCATGAAGGATTTTTCTAGCAAACAGATCGATCTCATCATGGAAGCTAATCGATCTGGTAGTGGTTACGTTTGGTAGAAAGGACTACCAAAACATGCAGAGATCGATCTCCACAAGGGCCATATCGATCTCATGTCTCTGCGTCTATAAAAAGGGCACGAGATTTGGACTGAAAATAAGATTTCCCTTGCACCAAACCGCACCTATCATTTTCTCTCAAAGAACCAAGCTTTCTCACTCTAAAAATCACTACATTCCAGCCAGAATCTGAAGAAGCTCAAGAAGCTAAAGTTATTCCTTGAAGCAAGGAGAATAACATACCCAAAAATCACACATTGATATGACCAAGAGAAGGAGTTTTGGCTACTACAAGTTTGGCTAAGAAAAAGGCTAAGCTAGGTAAGCTCTTCAACCTTCAAGCGTTAAATATGGATTTCTAGACGTATTGTGGGTTGAATGGTATGTGAAATATTGATACGAATGATGATTGTAGTGATGAGTGAGTGATATTAAGAGGAACATTATAAAGAGAAAATTCATGGAAAAATGATGGAAAGTTTAAGAGAAAGTGTAATGAGATTAGTGGGAAGGGTGAAATATGATTAAAGGCTTGATAAGTATAAATAGATAAATAGAAGATAATGTGTATGTCTAGTAGAGGGAAAGGAAAATAACATCATGATTTACGTGTGTAGATTGAAATACGTTGAATACGATTAACCTGGATAGTGAACGGAGCAAACGAGACGAAGGGAATACAAGCGCGATTCGAGGTAAGGGACTGTATGTTAGCGATAGAGATATTCGTACGTATTTTACTGCGATTTTAGTAGATATGACGCTAGAATTAGTACGTTTAGCTATGGAACTATGAAATGATATGAAATCATGAAATGTACTATGATATATATGTATTGTGAAAATGGGATGTGGTAAGGAAATAGCATGATATGCATGTTTTCGATGTTTTCTCAATGATGTATTGATTTTGTGTTTGAGAAATGATGATGGATAGGATGGCTAGTTTTACATGTTTAGCATGGAACGACATGCTATGTGAATATACATCTTTTGAGTTTTAAAAGAGAAAATAGCCACCTATCGGATTTGAGATATGATTTGGTGTTGGAGCACTAGCACACACCTGTTTTAATGACATGACTATGCTGGAATTTTACTCGCATACGTTTATATGTTTTGATAAACCGTGCTGGAGCGTTACTCGCACGTGGTTTTATAATGATAATGTGCTGGAGTTTTAGCTCGTACGATGATTTTTGAGAGAAGTAATAGAGCAATGCTCGCACTAGTTTTTACTGAGTTGAGATGATACAGTGCTAGAAGCTGTTGCTCGCAATGAGAGATACCACACTGGAGGCTTGCGATGATTGTGTTTCACGCTGATTTGCTTGCCTGGTATATGAGACATGGTTCAGGATGATGAGTCCATCGGAGTTAGGTGGATGGACCGGGTCCACGATCGTACGTAGAACTGTGTAGTTGTCCGTTGGTATACTATGCACCATGCTGGGTGCACGTGAGTACGAGTATCACGTAGATGACACATGGCGTACATTGTTCCATGAGTTGATGAGGAAGATGATGATATTGTTTTAGATAAACCGGAGGGCAGGACTGACCCATCCCCCCTTCAGGCAAGTGATGTCTTGTGCACACCTGATCAGTGAGGCCTGGGATCACTGACTATGGCCATATGTCGTAGATATTAGATTGTCGAGAATTCCATGCCTGTCTCAGAGATAAGAGAAATTGAGAAACTCATAAAAGAAAGAGTTTTAATGAAAAATAATAATTTGAGAAAAGCAAAGAGATATTGCGATTTGATAAATCTCTTGATTTGAATGCTTGTGTTGTGATAGCATTGTTTTATGACATGTTTTAGTTGGAAGTATTGTACACGATTTTACATGAAAAAAATGCCTATGAGAAATAAATGTTTAAATGCATTTTCTTGTAATATTTCCATTTATATTGAAAACATGGTTTTGTTTATGCATGCATGGGCTATGTAGATAGTACAATATCTACCTGTTAGCATCATTTTCCTTACTGAGCTGTGGTTTGCTCATCCCACTATTTTTCCCCCTCTAGATACTGAGAAGTAGGACAGTGTGGTGGTCTCTAGATCCCTTTTTGTGTTGGACAGCTCCTACCAGTTGGCAAAGGTATAAGAATTGTATACATAAGAGCATTTTTTATCTATTATAATGTATCGCACAGTTATGAATTACAAATGTAATCAGTTGTATGAGGATTTTATGTAAAGATATTATATTATACAAATGATTTTGTATATCTACACACACCTGGGAGTGTGAATTAAATATTTTCGCTGTAAATTTATGGAATTTAGTAATTACATTGACTCACAGCCCAACCGATAGTAGTATATGTATGGATAAAGGACACCCGGAAGTGGGGTGTGACACTTGGAAGCAACGGTGAGCAGTAGCCGTGAAGAAGGAGAAGAAACGGTGAAGAAACAGAGAAAAGAAGGAAAGGAAAGAAAGATTTTTTTTTTTTTAAGAAGAAGATGTATTTTTATGTATATATACAAGTGTGTGTGTTTATATATATATATATTTAAAATAGAGTAAAAGACGCAAAGAATTTGGGAAAAACCTGGGAAAAAGACAGTCGAAAATATCGGTTCGAAATTTTTGAAATACTAGTACGAAATTCCAACAGAAATTATCCGAATGGATCAGACCTGCCGACTCGTTACATCGAGATAATCGGGGATTACGGACAAACATTGATGTAAGGAATTTATACAAGTTTAGATATAACTATACGTATTTTATGATTTCGAGTAGCTAAATAGATACCGTATAGATAGAAAACTGGATATTACCCCTACGTATAGACTGAATTTGATTGAAAAGTGTTGAAAATTTTATAATTGCATAAATTGCATGTTTCAGTGTTTTCATTGTTGAAATATTGTTTCCAATGGTATATGGATAGGTTGACTATTGTTTTTACTATCTGCATGAAATACCACGTTTTACGAAGTTAAGTGTGCTTGAGTGGGAGAAATTCCATTATGGGTGACCTCCCGAGAAGTCTCCACTCACATATTGCTTATGTACTATTTTTGTATTGAATACTGGTTTTTATATCATTTTTGGGAAAGAATTGAACCACCTATCGGATTTTCGATACGAAACAGTGCTAGAGCCCTCGTGTAGACTATGTGTCACACTGAATTGCTCGCACTCGATTTTTATATGATTTATGAGAAAACCGTGATGGAGTCGTCGTGTATTCCTGTGTGATCTTGCTCTGACCTGCTCACACTAGATTTTGAGACTAAGGTGATGGTTGATATTGATGCTGGGGGGTAAATCCTTGAGACTATTCGGTACCCTCAGTCATATTGTATTGTATCGCGGTCCATGGAGCACGTTGTACCATGTGGACGCACATGGTGTACGTTACGCCATGTATTGAGTCTTCGGACTACTGAACTATACTGTATTGGTTGGTCGATGGGCTGGACTGACCCATCCCCTTGAGGCGTATGACACTCGCTCACACCTGGCCCGTGAGGCGCGAGGTCACTGATTATGGCCATATGTCGACTGTACTGTTATTGATTGAATCTCAGCCTAGTCTCAGCGAACTGAATTGTTTATTGAAAGAAAAGTGAATTGAACTGTTTACTGATTGAATAAATCATTTTAAAGAAACAAATTCAAGTGTTTTATGCATTAATTGAACAGTAAATTGTTTCATCGTACCGACTATATTGAATGCATATGTTTTACATATGATAAAGTATACTACCGAAAATGAAGTGTGACTGAAAGTGTTTTTCAAAGAATGTGCATCGATTGTGAATCGTTTTCAGTATTAACGAATTGAATTATATTCAAGTGTTTTACATTGTTTTATAACTGATCATGACATACATTATAAATATGTAGATAATATGGTTCTCTACTGCTTACATAAGTTTCTTACTGAGCGCGTTAAGCTCACTCCCTACTTTCCTTAACAGAGTCCCAATAATAACTTGGACGCTTCTGTTAGTAAGACATGTCGCACAGCTATGGTTCCGCGGAGTATTTTTCTACATTGAAGGTATATCTAGTTGTAAAAAATTCTTTTGTATCTAGAATTTTTATAAGTACAGTAATGCATATGAGATGTGTATGAGGAATGTGAACACATTTTGTTTAACTTTGTTACTAAGAAAGAAAAAAATTAATCAGACTGAGTATTGTTTGACCTAATATCGACTTGTAACCCAACCGAAATGTGTGTAATTCGGGTCGTTACATGTTATTTGTGATTTATCATTGAAATATGTTTTTTTCATAGGCAATGAAACATGTGTTGTGTTTAGAAAAATCAATAGTTGTTGATAGTTAAAGGAGTTTTTATCTAAATTTTGGGGTATAAGATGTTAAATTTTTATTATTCACAAAAGTATAATCATTTATCTTATCCTACTGTGAACTATTTATCACAATTGACACCATTACGTAGTAAGAATATGTTAATATGTAGTGTCAATGATTAAGTTTTTGATAAGCACTAATTTCAATCACATTCAACATGCTCAAGAGTTTTCAAAAAAAAAAAAAAAACTCAAAGATGGTAGGATAATATGATAACTTAAATTTTCAGTTTTTTTTCTTATCCAATCTCTCATTAATTATTATTTTTATTTTCGTAAGTTTAAAATAAAAAATAAAAAATAAAGGATAATATTAAAGATTATAATCCCATCTATTAATAGTGAAGTTTTTTTCTTAATTTTACAATTGAGTTCAGAAAAATAGATGAAATAAACAATTTGTTCAATAATTTATTTTTTACTTATTTTTTGTTTTTAATATTTTTTTGAAAGATATATATTTTTTACTTATAAAAAATTTTAAATCCACTTTTTCATAGAAGAATAATAATTATTAAGTCAAGCTTAAATTGTTGAAAGATATATGTTAATTATGTTGGGGGATATAAAAATTTTACATAAAAATTTTAATTAATAGTATGTCTAAGCAGGGTTTCAAATAGCGGTCGCGACCCCGCGTCACGACCGCTATTTTGCGGTAGCGACGGTGGCCGCCACCACTATTGAAGAAATAACGGGTGTGAAAAATTTTCACACCCGTAACGGCGTCAAAAAACACTGTTTGTATAAAAAACATCATATCAAACAACCCACACCAAACAACCCACACCAAACAGAGAGCATACGAGAGCCAAACCAATAGCAATCAACACTTGATCGGCAACTGTAACACACAACCACACACACAGCACAGAGAAACAAACAATAACAGAAACAGAGAGGCAAACGGTAGCAACCGTGTGAGGCAGAGCTAAATCTCAAATTTCTGATGTTTGATTGTAAAATCGATGAATAGGAAGGATGGGTGGGGAAGATGGTGACCGAAGAGATGGGTGGGGAGGGGACAGAATGGTTGGAGCTTATGAAAGAAAGCCTTGAACAGGACGAGAGAGACGAGAGGAATGGTGTACCTCAGGCATATTATCTGGAACTGGATCATGGCTTGAGTCTGGAGAGGGAGAAGCGTTGGTTTACTGATCTATTTCAGGTCCTTGGCTGAGCTTCAACAAGATTTGGAGAGTCTATATCAAACCAGTCTTCGCACAGTTGTCCAAGACCACTTATGGGTGGGGAAGAAGGTGACTGAAGAGATGGGTGGGTAGGGGACAGAATGGTTGGAGCTTGGAAAGGCATCTTCTTTCTTGGAGCTGATCTGAAATTGGCATTGAATTACAGAGCAGAAGGATGAGAAGTGATAGAAAAGAGGGTAGGAATTAGGAAGAAAATTGTAGAAGCCAACAAGAACAGAAAGATTAAGGGGGCCTCATGCCTGGGTGGGGGTTAGGGACACTGGGTGGGTGGGTGGTGGGTGGGTTAACGTGGGTGGGTTGGGTTAATGGGTAAAAGAGTATTAATTAAATTAATATAATTTTTGTAATTAGTATAATATTTAGTAGTTAATTTTTTTAATTAGTATAATTAATACAATTTTTTTAAAAAGTTATTATTAATTAATAATTTTTTAAGTAAATATTTAATAATTGTATAAAAAATGTTTACTAATTAGTTTAAATGTTTAATATTTATCTCAAATAGGGTAAAATTAATATTGTTAATATAAATTTTTCAGTAGAATTTTTAATTGTTAAATTTATGTTATTAATGTTTAAAAATATAGCACTAAATATTATTATAACTTAAGAGAAAAATAATATTGATATTGATTTTTTATAGTGAACAATTATGATTATAATTGTAAATATTACATTTTTAGTTAAGTTGTGCGAATTAAAAAAAATCACGACTGCGATAGCCGTAATAATCGCAATAATTTTCGTTATATCCGCAACCCCGATAATCGCAACGCAACTGAACACAAGATCACAGCCGCAATTTAAATTTCTGTGTCTAATTACTGCCAGTTAAGTTTAGTAATTGCCAATGGCGACTCGCGGTGCGCTAATTTTTGAAAGAGAAGAGAAAAAATTTGAAAATATAAAATTATTTATTTATTTTTAATTTTAATTTTTTAAATTATATTATAAAAAATTATAAATCTTTAATATTATTTTTTCATCTCCGTAGAGCAGATGGTACTATCCATCATCATGTTGGCGTAATTGAAATAAAAGTAACCAGCACAGTGGATTAACCAGAACAGAAATTAAGAGTAGGTTAGAGTTAGAACAGAATCCCATGCTCTAAACCTCAGTAGAGAATGGTGAAGACTGAACCAATGAGAACCGTCAAATCACTGCCTTTATGTACTCACACACACCTATATTATTTCTTCTCTTTCACTCTTTCGTTCTTGTCCTCTGCCTGCTTCTTTCCTTGTTTAAGAGCTCTTTCTCTTAGTAGCTTTGATTTTCTTTATTTCTTTGGTTTATGTATGGAATGTGTATCAATATATTTAATTTCAATTACTGCTAGAATCCTTTTTCTGTTTGATACTCTTCTATAAATTCTTTTACATAGCCCTAAACGACATCCTCTCAGAAAAGAAAAAGAAAAAAATTTAGAACAACACAAGAAAAATAAATTAATTGTCTGTTTTTATTCGTTGATTTTTTTTTTGAATACCTTTCTTCTTTGATATTTTTTTACGTTCTGTACACATAGTTTGGCTTTTTCTGCTTGATCCGCTTGATCAGTTTTGAAACATGGTTTCCGGTAGTTATCTAGACCAATTACATATGTTATCTATGGATGAGTTTCGAGTTATGAATCGGATCCCTCGAGTCATAAAAGTTCTAGGAGTCATCTCTAAATTCGAAGAAGATCATCAAACCACGTCTCAGAAAAAGGGTTATCATCGTTTCCAACCAGTTGCCTTTACTTGCATTCAGGGATTCGGTCTCCAATGAATGGCACTTTGAATTTGATGAGAACAATCTTCTTGTTCAGCTAAAAGACGCTTTCCCTCATGACACCGAGGTGAGATACGTTGGAACTCTAAAAGCAGATGTAGATGTAGCTGATGAAGATGAGGTGGCTCAAGTTTTGCAGGAAAAGTTTAGTTGTGAAACGATATTCTTACCTGTGGATATGCAAAACAACTTTTATCGTGGATTTTGTACACATTATCTATGGCCTTTGCTTCATTACATGACGCCTACGACTGGGTTCGATCATTCACAGTGGCAGGCTTACATGTCAGCTAACAAGACATTTGCAGATAAAGTTTTGGAAGTGATCGATAGAGACGATGAAGATGAAGGTCATGTTTGGGTGCATGATTATCATCTTATGGCTTTACCTACTTATTTAAGGAGAAGGTCCAATAGGGTAAAACTTGGGTTTCTTTAACATATTCCATTTCCTTCATCTGATGTATATAAAACTTTACCTATCAGAGATGACATTGTTAGAGCTTTGTTGAATTGTGATCTGATTGGATTCCATACTTTTGATTATGCAAGGCATTTCTGGTCTTCTTGTACAAGGATTTTGGGTTGACGTTTTAAGACTGATAGGGGTCACATTGCATTGGAATATTATGGTAGGACAGTGACTATTAAGATTTTGCCTACTGGGATTCATATAGGGCAACTTGAATCTATAATGTCTGAGGAAGGCACGGTTAGGAAGGCAAGGGAATTGAAGGAGAAATAAGAGGGGAAAATTATGATGGTGGGCGTGGATGATTTGGACATGTTTAAGGGCATTAGTCTAAAATTTTCAGCCGTGAGGGAGCTTTTGGAAACCTATCAGGAATTGAGGGGGAAGGTGGTTTTAGTACAGATTACAAACCTAGTGAGGAGTTTAGGGCGGGATGTGGAGAATTTTCTCGATGAGGCCAATTGCATAGCAAAAGAGGTCAATAAGAAATACGGCCAAACGCGATACAAGCCAATCATTTTTATCAAGGGACCGGTCACTACACAAGAGAAGCTTGCATATTATGCAATTGCTGAATGTTGTGTGATTACTCTTGTAAGAGATGGGATGAATTTGGTGCCATACAAGTATACAGTTTGCAGACAGGGTTGCCCTGTTTTAAAATAAGGCATTGGGAGTTGATGAAAATTCTACTCCCAAGAATAGTGTTATCATTGTCTATGAATTCATTGGCTGCTCACCGTCTCTTACTGGGGCATTTCGTGTCAATCCAAGGACATTAGTGAAATGGCTAGTGCAATGTATTCAGCCATTAATTTGCCAGCAACGGAGAAACATTTACGCCATGAGAAACATTTCAAGTACATTAGCTCTCACGACATTGCTTATTGGGCTCGGAGTTTTGATCAGGACCTTTAGAGAGCTTGTAGAGATCATTATCACAAGAGGTATTGGACAATTGGACTTGGTTTAGCATTTAGGCTTGTTGCTTTGGAGCCTAATTTCAGGAAGCTGTTAGGGTATACTCTCAACTCGGCCTACAAGAGAACAAATAACCAATTAATTCTTTTGGACTATGATGGAACTATGATGCCGCCGACTTCAGTGAACAAGGGGCCTAGTCTTGAAGTTATTTCGATTGTGAATCGATTATGCAATGACCCCAAAAACATTGTTTTCATTGTGAGTGGCAGAGATCGGAATACTCTGAGCAAGTGGTTTTCTTCATGTCAGAAATTGGGTATTGCAGCCAAGCATGGATATTTCATAAGGTAATCTTTTGGACTTTGTGTTCATTTGATCCGTAGAAATACACAATATATGTTTCTTGATTAGTAATTTCTTTTATTTCTATTGGTAGATGGACTAGAGATTCTCCATGGGAAACCTAACGCTCAATGGACTTGAGTTGGAAAGAGGATGTTGAACCTATAATGTAACTTTACATGGAGGTAACTGATGGCTCGTACATAGAGAATAAAGAAAGTGCACTTGTCTGGGACCATCAAGATGTTGACCCTGATTTCGGTTTATGCCAAGCTAAGGAGCTTCATGATCACTTGGAGAGTGTCCTAGCCAAAGAGCCTGTTGTTAAAAGGGGGCAACAAATAGTTGAGGTGAAGCCACAGGTACAAACTGTTTCCGGAAGCTTAAGCCTATTGTTAGAGAATGAACAAGTTTAAATTTTTTTCAATATTTTGTTCAATGATTGATGTTTTTGCCTGAAACAATGGTGACAAATCGTTGACGTCTTCTCTTCGAGTTCCCTGCTACGTGTTGCCGAGAGCTTCTGCAAGAAAGAAGAAGATCAGAGGGACGCAGGGGTTGTTCCCTGCGTTTGCACTCCGATGCTTAAGTTAGACCCAGAATTTGGCAGAGTTTCTGTAAGGGAAATACAGACTTAGGTTAATGAGTCGTACCTGACCCTATTTATAGGGAATTTCTTTGTTCCTTAGTTACGCTTTTATCCTTTTACTTTAATATTCTGTTCCTGGATGAAAATGTCTCAATACATTTAATGTGGCTCTTATCTATTTAATTATCTCGTGCATAAGCTCATGCGCAGATAAGCCACGTGGCACATTATGATTGGTCGAAATAGCATCAAAATTATTATCTACAACAATTGCTCCCCACTCTTTCGCTAGGTATAACCTTGTGGAAGAGTACATATGTTCTTACTATAGCCTTAGGTCAAGTCCTTACATTAGATTCTGAAATCAAATTCTTTGCCCATTTAATTCTTAAGCTCTTGTTGGAGTGCGTGGCTTACCTCGCGCATTTTTCGTTTCAAGCCATTTGTTTTGGGTGTTTAGCTTACCTCGTGCACTTTTCGCTTCAAGCTCTTGCACATTATCTTCGTGGCTTATATCGTGCACTTTTCGCTTCAAGCCCTTTATTTGGGTGCGTGGCTTATCTCGCGCATTTTTCGCTTCAAGCCCTTGCACATTTTCTTCATGGCTTACATCGCACACTTTTCGCTTCAAGCCTTTTATTTGTTGAGTGCGTGGCTTACCTCGCGCATTTTTCGCTTCAAGCCTTTTATTTGGGTGCTTAGCTTACCTCGCGCATTTTTCACTTCAAGCTCTTGCACATTTTCTTCATGGCTTACATCGAGCACTTTTCGCTTCAAGCATTTTATTTGGGTGCTTAGCTTACCTCGCGCATTTTTCGCTTCAAGCTCTTGCACTTTGTCTTCCTGCAAGTAACAAATCATAAAGAAAATTAATAACATAACAAATAAAAGACTGTTACTGTAAATAAGGCTTCAAGTGGTTAGTGTTTCATGTCTTTGACATCTCCTTGCCTTGTGAACTCTCCAGAATGTACTTGCTGGGTCCAATCATCCTTTTAACCTTGTATGACCCTTCCCAATTAGCTCTGAACTTGCCGTTCTCTCTATGGGCATTGGTGATGGCTGATTTTTGCAACACTAAATTTCTTTCCTGAAAAAGTCTGTCATTTACACATGAGTTGTAATAACTAGCAACCATTTATTGGTAAGTGGCAAGTCATATGGCTGCTAAATCCCGTTGTTCATCGAGTAGGTCCAAATTTACCCTGGGCCTTGAGAGTTCTCTTCATGTTCATAAGGAACCATCCTTGGAGAAGCAGCCCAATCTCTACTAGAATTAGGGCCTCCATCCCATATACCAAATTGAATGGCGTCTCCCCCGCCGGTACTCGACTAGTAGTCCTGTACGCCCACAAGATGCTGGGAAGTTCATACACCCAAGCTCCCTTTGCCTTGTCAAGGCAAGTCTTAAGGCCATAAAGTATGGTTCTGTTGCTAACCTCAGCTTGACCATTGGCTTGTGAATATGACACTAATGATATCTTAAGCTGAATACTAAGTCCTTCACAAAAATTTCGAAAAGCATCACAGTCGAACTGCTTTCCATGATCAGCATTCAAAATCCTTGAAACTCCAAAGCGACACTAACAAGTACTTCCTCTGCCCTGTGGCCATCGAGAAAGGTCCCAATATATTCAGCCCCCATCGAGCGAAGGGTGTTGGTTGAAAGATACTTTGGAGTGTTGTTACTGGTGCAGCTGTCAAGGGAGCGAACCTTTAACATTTGTCGCATTTTTGTACTTTGTCAGCCACATCTTACTTTAGCTTTAGCCAGCAAAACCCTACTCTGAGTATTTTCGCTGCCAGGGCTCTGGCCCCAAGTGTTCTCCGCATAGGCATTTCAATAGTGGCATGGTGAACCCCTTCTTATAAAGCTCCCTATTCACTAAAGTAAACCTTGCACTCTGGATTCTGATCTTTTGAGCAGCTTCTTTGTCATCCGGAAGAGCCCCTTCCACGATATCATTTGATCAGGGTCCTCTGTTCTTCGCCAACTTCAATCTCTAACACATCATCCTCCTCTATACTAGGGCTCTCTAGCCTCTCTACTTTTAATAATCTTTCAGGTGTTTCTTTGGAAGATGTCAACTTAGACAGAGCATCTGCTTGATTATTTTCTGACCAATTAATTTGGGTAAGTTGAAATTTATCAAATGATTGGGCTAAAGTCTGGACCCTCTGCAGATATGGAATAAGGGAGGATTCTCGGGTTTTAAATTATCCTTTAAATTAATTGATCACCAGCTGAGAATCACTATGAGCTAACAAGTTTTTAACCCAGAGCTCATTCGCCAACTTCATACCCCCGATCAGAGCTTTATATTCGGCCACATTATTAGAATAGGGGAAATTGAAGCATAGGGAATACTCAAACATTTCTCTTTCCAGCGATTCTAGCACAATACCAGCTCCAGTTCCTTGATGGTTGGATGCTTCATCAACAAACAACTTCTACCATTTTATTTCCTGTTCTTTTGGATCTTCCTGAAAAGTACACTCGATTATGAAATCTGCCAATGCTTGTGCTTTGATGGCTTGACGAGGCTGAAAGTTGATGTCATACTCGCTGAGCTTGACAGCCCATTTCATCAATCGCTCTGAATGTTTAGGCTTTTGTAGTGTTTGTTTTAGAGGTTGATCTGTCAATACCACTATTGAATGTGCTCGGAAATAGGGACGTAGCTTTCTTGCTTCTTGCAGCCATGACCAGTGCTAAAGGTACTTTCTCAACTTGCTGGTACTGTGTTTCCGCATCTAAGAGTAATTTGCTCACGTAATAGATTGGTCTATCTATGTCAGTAGTCTTCCTCAATAGCACCGCACTCACTGCCTTGTCTCCTACAAACAAGTGCTCCCCAGTCAAAGGTCTCGATAGCAACAGGAGTTCCCTTAAATGCTCCTTCAATTCCTCTATGGGCTTAGGCTTGGGCGATTCGGTAATGGTAAGGGTTTCCTTTCTTTGCATACCCTTACATGTGGTGGATGCAACATTGCATGTTCTTGTCCTCCTTTGATCTCCCCTGATTTGTCATATTCCTTCAGGGGTGGGAAACTTCATCAGCCATCTCTTGTCAAGATTATCCTCATCACTTCTTCCTGAGCCATGTATTTGTTTGCTCTGGAGAACAAGTCTGATACCGTTGTTGGTTGATCTAGAGATAATGACTCTTGTAGCCTCTCAGACCTCGTCCTGTACAGCATGGCTGTCACTGCTACCTCAACTTGTAAATCCCGAATCTCCAGTGTGGCATTACGAAATCAATCTATGTAACTCTTGAGTGATTCTCTATTTCCTTGTTTCAAGGTAAGCAGACAGATAGCATCTTTACTCTTTTGACTGTTCGCAGGAATTCACTCCTTGGTTGATCAAAAGATGAAATAGACCCTTCAGGCAAACTATTGAACCATTTTAGCATATTACCGGTTAAAGTCAGGGAGAATGCTTTACACATGATCTCATCCTCCCATCCGTGTAATAACATTAGTGACTCATAGTTCTGAGTGTGGTCATAAGGGTCGGTTCTTCCTGTATACGTTGTGATCTGAGGCATCTTGAACTTCGGGGGCAATGGTTTTCCCATAATTGCTGCACTGAATGAGATCCTCATTCTCTGATATTCTTTAACTAGAACGAATCTTTTTTCTTCTAAAACACATCCCACCATTCTTTTCATGTCTGTGGCAACTTGTGCCTTGGAAGCAGGTTTGTTTTGCACTTTCTTAGCATCATATGAATCTGCTTGGTCGCAGTCCATAGCTTCTCTCCCGTTACCCTGAGTTCGATTTTGACGAGTTTGAGATTGAAAGTTTGTCATTCCAGTTTCAAGGTTTCGTATTGGATCTATTTTCGAATCTCTCCCAACATGAGACCCTGTCATTGCCACACATTTGATTCCATTGTTTGGCGGGCCATTTGTGTTCTGGAACCAAGGATCTTCTAAGTCCAAATATCCAGAATCTACCATAGTCGGACCCTCAAGGTTTCTAGTACTTTGGCGTCTCCGGCCACTAACAATCTCCCATGTTGAATTCCTTGTACCATGACGTCACAGTTTTTCGACACCCTAATGTCTCCAGTTCATTGGAGTCTCGTGCATGGGGTCTTCCATAGCTTTGCACCGCAGCCTTTTGAGACCTCACGCACAGTGTCTCTCATACCCTGACACCTCATTTCTTCCTCAGTCTCACACATAGGGTCTCGTGCGACCATGTCGTAAGGGTTTCATGAAGCCAAGCCGTGAGCGTCTCGCGTGAGCTAGCATCCTCGAGTTATGAGTGCACCACGTGGCGCACGAAGAAAACAGGGGGTCTTGCGTAGCCATGCTGTGAGGGTTTTATGCACCGGCATCACTTCACCTTCACGGCGCTCGTAGCAAGACTGCACTTTCGCGGCGCCTAAACACCCTTGTGGCACTCGCAGTATCACTTCACCTTCGCGGCACTCACAGTATCCTTCGCGGCAAGCTGTACACACTTGCGGCAAGCATCCCTCGCGACAAGACATTCATCTCCGCAACAAGCCTCAAATCTTCGAACCTTCGCGGCAAGCTAATACTTGCGACAAGGTATTCACATTCACGGCAAGCTTTGAACCTTCGAACCTTCGCGGTAAGGCATTCACCTTGGCGGCAAGCTAATACTCGTAGCAAGACATTCACCTTGGCGTCAAGCTATATTCTCGGCAAGGCATTCTCCTTCACAACAAGGCATTCAGCTTGGTGGCAATCTATATTCGCGGCAAAGCATTCTCCTTAGTGACAAGGCATTCACCTTCATGGCAAGCCTCGAACCTTCGCGGCAAGGCATTCACCTTCATGGCAAGCCTCGAACCTTCGCAGCAAGGCATTCACCTTCACGGCAAGCCTCGAACCTTCGAACCTTCGCGGTACTACTGATTCTGTCCGCCCCCTTCTTGTAAAGCAGAAAGCTTTTCTTTCGATTCCCACAGACGGCGCCAATTGTTGTTGCCTGAAACAATGGTGACGAATCGCTGACGTCTTCTCTTCGAGTTCCCTGCCACGTGTTGCCGAGAGCTTCTGCAAGAAAGAAGAAGATCAGAGGGACGCAGGGGTTGTTCCCTGCATTTGCACTCCGATGCTTAAGTTAGACCCAGAATTTAGCAGAGTTTCTGTAAGGGAAATAGAGACTTAGGTTAATGAGTCATACCTGACCCTATTTATAGGGAGTTTCTTTGTTCCTTAATTACGCTTTTATCCTTTCACTTTAATATTCTATTCCTGGATGAAAATGTCTCAATACATTTAATGTGGCTCTTATTTGTTTAATTATCTCGTGCATAAGCTCATGCGCAGATAAGCCATGTGGCACATTATGATTGGCCGAAATAGCATCGGAATTATTATCTACAACAATTGAGAAGTAGAAATATGAACTTGGGAAACTCTTTAAAAATGTATGACTTCATTGGCTTGTGGTTCCTAGTGAATTATATTAATGGCTTTCCTGGTGAACTGCAGGGACTGAGCAAAGGTGTAGTTGCGGAAAATCTTATCTCAACCATGAGAAGTAGGGCCAAATCACAGGATTTTCTGCTGTGCATAGGAGATGATTGTTCAGATGAAGATATGTTTGAGAGCATTGTGAGGTCATCTGCCAGTCCAACCTTGCCGGCAATAGCAGAGATTTTTGCTTACACTATTGGTCAAAAACCAAGTATGGTAAAATACTATGTTGATGACATTGTTGAAGTCCTGGGATTGCTTCGAGGGATTACGGAAGCATCAGTACAGCCAAATTTACTATAGAAATACCAACAAAAAGAAAGAAACAAAAGAAAACAAACGGTGTTTACATCAAGATTTATGTTCAGTGGGTAGATTTTATTTTTAGGGCTATTAACATAGAAGCCTTGTACAGAAAAGGAAACTTTAGTTTTTAACAGATTCCATTACTTCGACATGCTACACCGTTTATTCATGTTCCTTTATAACACTAAATCTAGCAAACTTCTTAACCTTACATTTACCTTTATCCCCTTTTATCACCTGCAAATATATCAGGAGTAAAGAGCTCTTTCCATTTCAAATGTTGGTTAGCTTCAAATATCTTCAAAATTGTCCTAGTGTATTGAATTTGGATAGCATTGTATGCTAGTCCAGTCTCCTAATCAGATCCTCATATCCCGGCCATATTAGGTTTGTACTCTTCAACAGGGACGAGATAAAATATCGACCTTCATTTCCTAAGGCAGAGTTCACGATCCTCATGATGCATATCCTAACTCTGATGTGAGATAGAAAGCTAACAAGCAAAGAACAAGTCTCCTTGAGATTATCCAAGAATTATATTACCATTAGAAAGTTCACAAAGTCAAACCTATACTTGTAGGACTTTCCAACAAATTCTTTGGCATGATCTTTTACGTGGGGTAAACGACATTTATGTTATGATCATTTGATAAATGAATTTAATAAATTACTGATGCACATCGTAGACATGCTTATGTATTCTTTCATTTATGGGAAAGTAATATAAGAATTAGAGATATGTATATCCATTTAGAGTTGCATGAATGACATTAATGCATGCTCTTACAATAGCATATGCCACTAACTAATTTGTCTTGGAAGTACAATGATACGTTGAACTTTCAATGTAGGCACTATGTGTATGTTTATACTTGCATTTTTTTGTAAGAACGTACATAGGGAAGGAAGATACAAACTTTGAATTTAATATTTTTAAAAAGGGATAATAACTATGAAGTCAATTTTTTTATTGTTATATTTACAATATTTAAGTACATGAATGCATACCCCTTTCTTGCACAGGTAAAATGTAGCAAATTATTTTAAGTAGTTTGAAATGTGTATTGTAACAATTTCGTAGGGAACTCGATCGTTTGAAAATTTTGAAAATTAAAAATAGAGAGTTATTGTCAATCTTTTTTTATTAGATTTGATTTGCTACCTAAGAATACTTATCTTTTTTTTTTTTGATAAAAGCTAAAGATTAAATATGTTTTTTTTTTAAAAAAACACTTTTTCGTCTGTGAAAAGCTTTTGAGTTTAGAAATACGATTATAAATGAGAAAGAATTAGCAACCTCACAGCACTCGTTTAGAAATGGTACTGTTTAGCCATGAGTTATTCTTTAATTTTGATAAAATGATCTTATTTTAATATTTAAAATAATTCCTATGACTATTTTTTTTGGGTCAAAATCATTGTTTTTATTTGTATTTTTTATATGCAAAAAGCTAAATTTTATTATTTTAAAAATAAATGAGAATATTTTATATTGAAATATAATTCCAAATATTTTACTACTTTTAGTAATATTCGAAATAACTTTATCACTTAAAAATTTTTTATTATCGCAACTTACAATTTTTATAGAATCTTGTCTTCGGGAATACTGTAACGACCATTGACCTTGAAAATTCGAAGGAAATCTTTTTTTTTTTAAGTTTTAAATTCCTACTTATTCCTTCATTCACTTGGACTGCATTCCTATTCAGTGTCAATTCATTTTCTTACTTCTTTATCCGTCATTATAATTAAGTTTCACATTTGGATTTATATGGCTGATAGAAATTTTGACAGTATAACAACTTATATATAAGCCTACCCACCTGAAATTTTCTCACAATATCAACCCTAGCTATCCACAACTATCAGACATGCTTCCCAAGTCATATTATCAAATCATTCTATATATTCCAAAACACGTCTAGTTACTCCTAAAAATCAATCCTTAAAAATATTTCATTTCATTTATCCTTATACAGATTACATCCCGACACATTACTTTTAATAGATGTCTATGCATACAAATGGTCTGGTAAAGAGATAGAAATGTATACCTCACGCATGTACAAATAGTAGTCTGGGGAATCTCGTATCCGTCAGTCTACGTCGTCTACGCAGTAATTGCCAACTGTGGTTCACTGCAAACAATCTGAGAGGTGAAGGGGTGAGCTTTCAAAAAAAAGCCCAGTAAGAAATGCATTTAAAATGATCATAGTGTTTAAAACATACAGAGTACATAATAATACCAAAATGTGGCATTTCTTTACAAATATTACACCACTTTCAAAACGCATATCACAGAAAACACATTTAACAGAAACATGGTTTCGAAATAAGAAAACCTTAGCAGACCGATCAGAATCTTTCATGATATACAAAACTTCAAAAGCATAGCTGAGCATGAAGCATGTTTCGAAACATCAACATCTTAAAACAAATATCAGGTCAGATGGAAATCAAAACCTTTCAATTCATACAGAACTTCAAAAGCATTGCTGAGTAAATCGCATATAAAAGAATCAATCTTAAAAAAGAATTCGTTTCAGATGGAGACTAGGCTAGCTCATGTAATCGTCATGCGAAAATAATGTATTCATCCTCCGTAGAGGGAAAATCATAAACATGGCTATAGCAAGGCTGTAGACGTGATCATAGTCGTATAGCAAAACATACACACCTGGGCCCTTTGGCTCCCTCACCCCACTCAAGAGGTCTTTCTGGCTGGCTCGACCTTTGGCTACCTCACCCCACTTAAGAGGTCTTTCTGGCTGGCTCGACCTTTGGCTACCTCACCCTACTTAAGAGGTCTTTCTAGTTAGCATTATCTCAGGTGGCAATCATACACACCTGGGCCTTTTGGCTACCTCACCGCACTTAAGAGGTCTTTCTGGCTAGTCTCATCCCAGGTAGCAAACATATACTCCACGAAGGTGAGCATGATAATTATGCATTGACCGTGTGACACTTTGCATCTGTAGGACCCAAGAGGTGGCCCTCACAGTCACACAGACTTGTGTGGTACTTTGCTCCCACAAAACCCCACGATCGCATATCATTAAACATTACCTTTGTCTCAAAACAGAGTTTTCAAAATTTTCTTGGGCTTCATAAGCCTTGTGAGGGCCTGGGCCTTTTGACTACCTCACCCCACTTAAGAGATCTTTCTGGCTAGTCTCATCCCAAGTGGGCCTCACTCACATATTTAAAATTTATAAACTAAATTTCGAATCAACTCACTTTTGCGGTTAAAAACTCTTTCATAAAATAGAGAAACTGTGTTCATATAACAGATTCCATTTCTCGTAAAGTATGTAATAAGTTCATGCATAAGTCAAAATCATATCATTTCGTTCAAGAAACAAAATCAGAAAACATGCTCACTGATTTGAAGACATACTCAAAACTCATGTATTTAAATTCATAAATCTTTCTTTCAGTTTCAGAAACATGACAAGATAAAGCTGTGGCTCAATAAAAGTTGGAATTGGTTTTGTTTAAATGTTAACTTGGACTAAAGAACAAACGCTTGGTATAAATTCTGATCATTTACTAAAATATTGCGTAATTCAAATATTTTCATAAATCCAAGTTTAAGGGAAAGAAGGATACTATTACCATTTTAAATTACACCCCTTACCTCGATTTATCGGAAATTCCAAGTTCGAGTAGTAACGCCTCCAAGTATCTCCCTTAAATCCTTCTACGATTCACCTACACCGAAATTTGTATTCTTAGTATCCTATTTATTCAAATTACCTACGATGTGTCAAAATCGTAATCTTGCTTACCTAGGAAAAATTCACTTGAAATTATAAAATATGTACCGTTATCTCTAAAACTTGTATAAATTCCTTACCTCGGTGTCTGTCTATAACCCTTGATTGCTTCGACTTAGCGAGTCGACGAGTCCAAACCTTCCAGCTTATTTCACCGAAAATTTCAAATAAATATTTTCGATCGCCTTTTTCCTTGAGTTTTCTTGAATTCTCGGTGTCTTCTTTGCTTCCTCCAAATATACACATATGCATACATATATAATTTTATATATATATATATGTATATATATAAATAAAATATTACTTTTTTTTAATCATATCATTCTTTCCGCCATCCTTTTTCTTCTTTGGTTTTCTTCTACTTTGGCACTATTCATTTCATTTTTCTCTCCTTATTTCCAGCATTATTTCTTCTCCTTGTCATATTTCCTCAGGCTCTCGGCTCCACCATCATCATCCCCACATCGCCGACCATCTTCAACACCGTCTTGCCAGTCCCGATAACATTGAATAGCAAGCTTTAAATTTTTCATCCCACCATTTGTAACTTCCTCGTCTCTGCTCTGTTCCAATTTCCAGAGCTTGGAACTCCTCTGGTCTAGCCCCCTCTGCTTGATCTCCAATTTCTCCTACTGCATCACTATCTCCTCCGTTCACCATCGCTTCTGCCCGATGCCCAGCCTGCCAACTTTGTTTCAGTTTACTTTGCTCTCTTGCTCATCACACTATCTCGTTTCATGCCAAATTCATTTCCTTACTCCCATGTTGACACTGTTCCAACTTCAGCTGCAAACACCGTAAATTTTTTGTACTTAATTAGACAATAAAATTAGATTAAAATATGTTATAAGAAGACATGTATATATTTTTGTTAAATTTAACATTGTATTTAAAAATTGTGAGATCTGAGAATTTCAGACATATTTTATTGATGTAATAATAATTTGAAGTGTAATCTATTGAGCTAAGTGAATTGGGGAATGATAATTGGAGATTTATATGTTAAGTGTTAAAATAAGTGTGTAACTATGAGGACAGATCGATCTGGGAGAATGAGAGATCGATCTGGTGAGTTAAAAATGACAAGGAAAGAGGAATTTAAGGAGCAGATCGATCTGGGAGAATGAGAGATCGATCTGGTGAGTTATAAATGACGAGGAAGGAGGAATTTAAGGAGCAGATCGATCTCCAATGGAAGAGGATCGATCTCCTTATGAATCTGTTTGAGAGAAGATCGATCTCATGAGGAAGAGATCGATCTCCAAATGATTCTGTTTGGGAGAAGATCGATCTCCTTAGGAGCAGATCGATCTCATAAAGCCATAAAGAGATCGATCTCACCCCTCGACAGATCGATCTCCTAGGCATAAAATTGCCCAGATCGTCCCCAAATTTCAAACGCAGATCGATCTCACCCCTCGACAGATCGATCTCCTACCTCCAGTCTATATAAGGAACCCGTGTTTTTCTCCTGCAATTTTACTTTCTCTCTCTTCCAAACCCATTTCCACCGAAAACCTAACTTTCTCACTCATCCAAATCACCCATTTTCGGCCGAATCAGCTGTTGTGGTAAGAAGGAAAGTTGTTCCTCATCAAAGGGAGAACAACATACTTGGAAATCGAAGGACGAATCGGATCGAGGCGTGGGTTGTGCGTCTCACAAGCTTTAGGTAATTTCAAAACCTCGATCTTGATATTTGAGCTGATTTTGATGATATTGGTGGTTGTCATTGTGTTGAAATAGTTGAGAAATGATTAGGGATTGATGAAATTGCAATGTGGTTGGAGTAATGTAGATATTTGGTAATTTTGAGAATTTGTGCTATAAGTGGAAATATAGACAATGTGATGAATTAGCATAGATAATTGGCATGAGAAATGTAGGACGTTGAGATATTGTGAATGAGGTTGTAGTTTAGGGTTGAGTTACGAGAATCAAGAGATTTGAGGAGTTATGAACAATTATGCTCGATTTTGAGAATTGAGGTTTATGAGATAATTGAGTATTGATGTTTTAACATCGTTTGGACAGCTCGGGAGTTCCAGAGTGGAATGCGAGACTAGTCCGTGATACGGGGGAAACGATTGCACTATACGAGGTGCAAAGAGGTAAGGGAAATCTAAACCATTTGTGTATGTGAATTGTAAACTATTTTAGCATGAATTGTGGTTTATAAAACAAGCATGTTGGGTTTTGTGTTGAGATTTAATTGCACACGATTTTTATAGCCGGTTGGAGCCCAATGTTTTTATGAGTTTATAACTGGGCTCTACGTTAAGGCAATATTGAGATTTGAGAAATGTGTGCGTGTGCTTTGCTGGTTGGAACTCGGTTTTATTACGTTTTGTGTTGAGTACAAAACGATTTTCAAATGAGTTTTATGAGAGAAAAACCATTACGAGTTCTACGTGAAGGCAAACCAGTCTTATGTGGTAAGACTTAGGTGTGTAGATGTGAGTACACACCGGGCATTGCTTTGGTAGCATGTAAGCCCGACTTCTTCTCCGTTCTGGTAACGTGAGACTAACCTATTCTGTGGCTATGCCACGTATACTTGGTGGCCGTTGCCACGTGAGAAACCCCATTGGTGGCTGTGCCACGTTATACCCCATTGGTGGCTGTGCCACGTTATACCCCATTGGTGGTCGTTGCCACGTTGAGAAACCCTATTCTGTGGCTATGCTACGCGAGAAATTAAATCAGTGGCCTTGCCACGTGTGTTTTGTGGCTATGCCACGTGAGAATTTAAATCAGTGGCTTTGCCACGTGTGTTTTGTGGCTATGCCACGTGAGAATTTAAATCAGTGGCTATGCCACGTGTGTTTAGTGGCTGTGCCACGTGCATTACTATTTCGGTGATTTTATCCCGTATTTGAGAAAGCGTTTATCGCATTGTTTTCACATGCTTTGTTATTGCTCTAGAGTGAGCCTTTTACTTCATGTTTTCACATGACTTGACACATGAGAATGTCGTTTTGAGTACTTTCATGCTATGGTTTTCAAATGAGTTTCACATACAAATAAACCTTTTGTGATGTGCATTTTGGTTTATGAAATGAGTTCCTTACCCCCTTTACTGAGCGATTTAGAAGCTCACCCTGTTTTCCTTTCCCCCAGAGTTCTTCAAGTGAAAAAGGATCTCCCTGCGACGTACGGAGTAGTGGCTAGTGGAGGATTCGAGCTCCAGGCCATATATATTGTATCTTGAGGTATATTTTATCTTTTCATGTACCCAGACTATTATTGTAATTGCAGACACTTGATGTATAACATTATATGGGATGTATTAGGATTAATTAACTTGGAATTGAGTATTTGTATACGGTACAATATACGTTATATTATGATGAGATCCTGAGGCATGATAATTATGATGATGTATGACACTACACAGGAATGCACTCTTAATTGTGAATTAACGAGTAAAAAGTTTTAAATTTGCCCTATTTTCCGCATATTCGGGGCGTGACAAAAATAATAAAAATACATACAATAAATATATATATATATATGTATATTTTGGTTATTTTGAAAATGTAATTAAAATATATATAATAATAATAATAATAAATAATAATAATAATAAAATATAAAAAAAATTTAGAGTGTCGTGCGATTCTATTTCGCGCGACACAAAGAGGCAGGGAAGGGAATCGAGATTCCCTTCCCCGACCGAGAACTTGGACTGGGAGGAGGAGAGAGATGGTGTGTCACACCCGGAAACGTGAAAAATGGGCAATTTTTAAAACTTTTTAACCTATTTAACTGAGTTGTGTTCCTGTCTATGTCAGTTTCTTAACTTTTATCATTTTATAAAAATTCGGCAGCATAACGACTGCATTTTGACTTAACCCAACCTGTAGATTTTAAAACACAGTTTATAATTTTCAACCCACATCCACAACACCATTTTTAATTCTATTCCAAGATCTCATAACATCCACAACATATATTTATTTTGCGTAATAAAAACTCTGTACATAAATATAATCCCTTACAACTATTACATCCTGACTGTAATATACATTAGTGTCTATGCTGTACATTGTGTCTGGAACAAAAGTAAAGCTATACCTCGTCGCTACAAATGATTTGACGAAAGGTCGGACTGCCTCGTCCATAACCTCTAGCGCGTGAGTGCAGTAGAATCACTGTAGGAAATCTGGAAGATGGAAAGGAAGGGGGTGAGCTTTTCAGGCTCAATAAGAGATACATTTAAAGTAACCTTAATACTTAAAACAAGTAAAACACGTGGTTTTACAAATCAGCATAAACATGTACTGGAGTAGAGATGCTTGAATTCATCAAAGTAGTAAAAACATGCTTAAATCATAAGTTTACACATTTTGCATCTTTTTGGTAAAACTCATATATAGTATGCATATCATGTAGTGTAAACAAGTGAAAAGCATCTCAAAACTCAATCATGCATATCATAACATGCTTATCAATTTGAAAGTGAAATCGTACTATCATATGCACATTTCATAAAACATAACTCATAAGCTACCTTTAAAATCACATAAAAAAAAAACATATGCTAAAAAGCGAATAACACATAAGGTAGCATGAAATGTGCGAAAACATATTTCGTTTCTCTTAGAGACATGGCTTCATAATAACTGGTCCCGAAGGACATCATTAACATAACTGGTACATATGGCCATAGTACAGGGAACTGTAAGACTGGATCAGGGTCATACAGTGCCCTACTGGACTGTGTGGTACAGGGCTATGGTGGGGTGACTCATTACGTGCCTGCAAAGGACTCGCAGTCTCTAAGCAGTCTCAACGCACGAACTTTAAATGGTTACATGGTACCACAAGTCATCTCATCTCGTCAGAGTCCTACCCATTCCCTGACCGTCGGCTAGGAAGATCCTTGATCGTCTTTGTACCCTTTTCTCAACGTACAAGATCGACCCCAGATCACTCTGACCTCATAACATCAATACTTCGTGCCATAGTCTCAAACCATTAAGCATGTTTTTCATAAACACATATATCTCGAGTATATATGTACCCCATATAATGAAAACATAGTTTCGTAAAACATTCCTGGGACTTTAACCCGTAAACTCATGGAAAACATACTATGCTTTCATTTCATAAGTGAAAATCACTTTTATATACATAAACATATATACTAAAATGTATCTCATGCAATGAAAGTCATTTTGAAAAGCTTGGATAAGTTTATTCCGATTTTTGAGTGAATAATACTCTTTTCAACTTCCGAGAAAGCTCTTTTTCATTAAAACTCAACTAACTATCCTCATAAACATTTGGTAGGGTTGAGGAGTACTAATGCTACTCTAAATTATATCCCTTACCTCTTAACGTCGAAGGTAGTGCATGTTCCTCGATTTTTGAGCTCGCCTCGAAATGCGTGCCGATAACCTGAGCTGTCACATACCAAGTTATCTCATCATATATAGCTCAAATTCATGTTAATATATTCAATATGTGATTACATCTAAAATGTTGACCAAAAGTTGACTTTTTGCTACTTTGCTCGATTTTATCGGTTTAAGCCTCGGTTTTAAACTTTCTTAACATATTCGACACCTTTAAATTTATTTTCAATACCTCTACATCATGTCTTACATTCCAGCAACTCATTACACTTCAAACAAGACCTTAAAGTATCGATTCTTGCATTATTTCGATAATTCACTTAGTTAAACACTAAACCGAACCTTTACAATATAATTTTAACTGTAAATTCATTTTAATTGCATCCAAATTCATCATTCCAATAGCTAAATCATGCTTGCAGTAATTGAACTTAATCATATAAATTAATTCATCAAATTTCCTTTAACTAAAAATCATCCACAATCACTAAATAACAACCTATCTCATAGTCATCACTATACCTCAACTTCTTCACTCCTTTGACCAAGTTTGACTTCCGTTTTAGGTCTCCAAATTGCCACTAAGCTGTAACAAAACATGTATAGATCTTAGAAGTGTTCAGAATCATCCAAGAACCTCATCAAATTCATCCAAAAATTGAATTTTTGTTTACCTCAGAACAGGGCAGTTTTCTATCCTGTTCGTCTCTCTAACTTTTAAGGGGGTAAAAGACTTCTTTTAGGTCTGAATTTTTAATATGGGGTATAGGGGAGGAAAAGGAAGATTTCATATGAGGGGACTGTTGCCTAAAAATGGCCGGAAGGTGGCCGGAAAATTCACACTAGTCAGGAACAGGGGTAACGTCTGTGGCAGAATGGGTGAGGGATAACTCTCGGGTTTTGCAAGAGTTCGGGATGGTTCTTACCTTTTTAGAAAGCTTATGCAGTTTACTTTCAATCTGGAAAATATCAGAGTCAAAGAAAATCGGGAAGGTCATCAAATGGGATTGTTTTCATTGGCTGACAGTTTACTAACTGCAGGGGAAATGACTGTTTTGTTTTATAAAATTTACCAAAATTAATCCTGATCAGATTTCTTCAAAATTCCACTTCTCAATTGTTATAATGTCTATAGTATGTCCCATAAAAAATTTTGGGTCACTTGTTTAAGAAACATTTCACGAACGAGCTCATTTTGCGCGATTTGGCCAATGCCGAGCAAAAATGAAAATAAGCTTTCGGTTAGCTTTAAAAATTTATTTGAACCCCTAAATCTCCATATTTCTTCATGATTTTTATTTCCCATGTCAATTTCACCTTATAATAATTTTCTATGGCCTCAGAATAATTTTCACAAATTTCTAAAATTTTATTCGGATTTATTTCCCTTATTAGGTCCATTTTCTCGATTTAATTTAAAACCCGAGTTTAACTAACTTTTACATTTCCAATCACTTAGTTTTCCCTTCTAACATCATTCCATGCATGAACATGACATTTTTAAGAAATTCTCGGGTCTAGGACCTTACCTCAGTTTGCGTGCCATTAGGTCCCACGCTACAACCTAGTGCTTTAATCGTCTACGGACCTGTAAAACGTTACATTGAGCTATAATTTACTTCTCGTAAGCATCATAATATGGAAAAATATCAAGTTTCACATTTCTCCCCACCTTTTAAGAATTCAGTCCTCTGAATTCAAGCTGGTCCATCGAATAGATGAGGATACTTCTCCCTCATTTAGCTCTCTAGCTCCCAGGTAGCTTCTTCTGTCTCGTGGTGTCGCTAGAGAACCTTCACTAGTGGGATAGTCTTAGATCGTAGCACTTTCTCCTTCCTGTCGAGAATTCGGATCAGCTGCTTAACATAACTCATGTCCTCATGAATCTCTAGTGGCTCGTACTCGATGACATGAGAAGGGTTCGGATGATACTTCCTTAACATCAAAACATGGAAGACATCATGTATACCCGACAACTGTGCAGGTAGTGCTAGTCGATATGCTACATCTCCCACTTTACTCAAAATCTCGAATGGACCAATGAAGCGAGGGCTCAGCTTTCCCCTTTTCCCAAAACGTACTACACCTTTCATCGGTGACACCTTAACAAATACGGAGTCCCCAACCTGAAACTCAAGAGGACGTCTTCGCACATCTGCATAACTCTTCTGTCTACTCTGTGCCGTCCTCAACCTGTCACAGATTAACTGAACATCACTACTTGCCTGTTCAACTAACTCGGGAGCAAGGATCTTTCTGTCGCCCACTTCTTCCCAAGCAATCGGGGATCTGCATCTCCTGCCATATAGAGCCTCATATGGAGCCAGTCCAATGCTAGCCTGATAGTTGTTATTATAAGCAAATTCTGTAAGAGGCAAGTGGTCGTCCCATGAGCCCTTAAAGTCTAAGGTACACGCTCTTAACATGTCCTCTAAGGTCTGTATAGTCCGTTCGGACTGACCATCTGTCTGAGGATGATAAGCGGTGCTTATATTCAGTCGAGACCACATAGCTTCCTGAAATCTAGTCCAAAATCTAGAAGTGAAACGAGAATCTCTATCAGATGTAATGCTCACAGGTGCCCCATGCAACCGTACTATCTCTCTGACATATAAATCAGCTAGCTTATCCAGTGAATCTGTGCTCTTGATGGCAAGGAAGTGAGCCCTCTTAGTCAGTCTGTCCACAATCACCCAGACTGCATCATGACCTCTCTGGGTCCGTGGTAACCCCATAATGAAATCCATCGTAATATGCTCCCATTTCCATGTAGAAATCGGTAGTGACTTCAACAGTCCTGCAGGTGTCTGGTGTTCAGCTTTAATCTATTGGCAGACTAAACATCTGGCTACAAAGGCTGCCACATCTCTCTTCATCCTAACCCACCAAATACCTTTCAGAGATCCTGGTACATCTTGGTACTATCCAGGTGCATGGTGAATCTAGAACAATGGGACTCCTTCAATATGCTCTGTCTCAAGGTGTCATCGTGTGCACGCAGATACGACCTCTGTATCTTAGTAATCCATCATCACTGATAGTAAACTCAAACTGCCCTCTCTCCTCTGCCTGGCTAACCATATCCAGTAATTTCTGATCATTCCTCTGTCCAGCTCTAATCTGATCTAATATACTGGGCTCCATTCATAGGCTAGCCATGTATCCATGCTCAATCTCATCTACACTGATCCTGAGCTCGGCGAACTGTCCCAACAAATCCCACTCTCTGATCATCATGTAGGACACGATACCCTTTCTACTCAGGGCATCAGCTACCACATTTGCCTTGCCCGGATGATATAGGATATCGCAGTCATAGTCTTTCAGGAGCTCTATCCATCTCCGCTGTCTCATATTGAGCTCCTTTTGATCAAACAAATACTTGAGACTCTTATGGTCAGTGAACATCTGAAATCTCTCTCCATACAGATAATGCCGCCATATCTTGAGTGTAAAAACTACTACGGCTAACTCTAAATCGTGAGTGGGGTAATTTCGCTCATGATCCTTTAGCTGACGGGATCCATAAGTCACCACTCTACCATGCTGCATAAGCACACAGCCGATACCCTGGTGGGAAGCATCACTGTATACCACATATCCCCCAGAACCACTTGGAATGGTCAAGACTGGTGCCGTAATCAACCGACGTTTGAGCTCTTGGAAGCTCTGCTCACACTGCTCAGACCATGCAAACTGTACCTCCTTACGGGTCAGTCTAGTCAATGGAGCTGCTATCCGTGAAAACCCCTCGATAAACCGTCGGTAATACCCTGCCAATCCCAATACGCTTCTGACCTCCGTGACTGTCCTCGATCTTTCCCATCTCACTACTACATCTACCTTGGACGGATCTACAGACACCCCGTCCTTAGATACTACATGTCTGAGGAAAGAAATCTTCTCTAGCCAAAATGCACATTTACTAAATTCACCATATAGTTTCTTCTCACGGAGAGTCTGGAGCACAATCCTCAATTGCTGCTCATGCTCTTCTCGGGATCTAGAATAGATCAAGATGTCATCGATGAATACTATCACAAATATATCCAGGTATTCTCGAAAGACATCATTCATAAGGCTCATAAATGCAGCTGGGGCATTAGTCAGTCCAAAGGGCATCACCAAAAACTCGTAGTGCCCATATCAGGTCCTAAAAGCTATCTTCTGTATATCAGCCTCCTTAATCATTAGCTGATGGTAACCCGATCTCAAGTCTATCTTCGAAAACATTGAAGCCCCACTCAGCTGATCAAACAAGTCATCTATTCTCGGTAGGGGATACTTATTTTTAACTGTTGCTTTATTTAAAAGCCTGTAATCTATGCAAAGGCGGAGACTACCATCTTTTATTTTGATGAACAGTATTGGAGAACCCCATGGTGACACACTAGGTCTTATAAACCCCTTATCGAGTAGTTCTTGCAACTGCTTCTTTAATTCCTCCAATTCTACCAGTGCCATTCGATAAGTTGGCTTGGAGATGGGTTGAGTATCAGGTGCTAGCTCAATGGCAAACTCAACTTCTCTCTCAGGCGGTAACCCCGGTAAGTCATCTGGGAATATATCAGGAAACTCACATACCACCGGAACATCCTGTATACTTGGTGGTTCCTTACTCTCATCAAAAATAAAGGTAATGTATCCTTCACACAATAAAAACATTATACATTAATCTTACACATATATATCATATCTTCACATAACACATAACACAAAACTTTCATCACCATGCACTTTTATTTCTTTCTCCCAAAACATACATTGAACTTTTCTGGTAAGGAGAAGGTCAAAGTCTTAGTGTAGCAGTCTAAATTCACACGATTGGTAGCTAACCAATCCATGCATAATATTACATCAAAATCCTTCATGTTTAATAAAACTAAATCTGCTAGAAATTTCTTATCTCCTACCATGATTTCACAATCCTTCCATATCATATCAATCTTTTGCACTACGTGCATGGGTGTAGTTATATGTAACATGTAATCTAGTGACTCAGGTTTCCTATTCAACTTACATGCAAATTGTGGTGACACAAAAGAGTGTGTGGAACCTGGGTCAAACAATACATATGCTTCATGGTTACAGACAAGGAGAGTACCTTTTATGGTGTCAGAGGATGTATCGGCTGTCTCCTTATCAATGGCATAGACTCGACCTTGTGAGATAGGCTTCTTGCCTTTGTCTGCGACTGTGGCTCTCTTCGGTGGTCTTTGCCTCTGTGGAGCCTGAGTCGATCTCTCAATCGGTCTAGGTGCCTCCCGAGGTTCCTAAGACCACATAAGGGGATAGTCTCTCACTATGTGCCCTGCTTCACCACATCTGTAGCAAGTAACTGTACCCGCTCGTCACCGTCTAGGGTGCAACTTGCCACACGTCCTGCATCGTGGCACTCTCATCTCAGAACCTCTGATAACATCTGTAGTACCCACTGTAGTCTTGGGCTTACCAGCCCCTATCTGAGGTCCTTCCACCCTTTGTCTCTTGGGCTGACCCCCTTTCAAATCATGTCGAAAAGTATCTACTCTCTTCCCCTTATCTCTGACAGATCTCCTGAAACCATGCTCTGCTTGAGTAATATCCAAGCCCCTCTCTATCTCCTGGGCTCACCTCAGAGCATCTCTGAAATCCACAATGTTCTGACCCAACAGTCTATCTCTGATCCCGGATCTCAATCATGCCAGAAATCTCTCTGTTCGGCACTCGGGATCCTTAATTGTCTCTAGATCGTATCTCATCAGGGTCGTAAATCTGTTCTCATACTCATCTACTGTAGAACTTCCCTGTCTCAAATCCAAAACTATGTTTGCATCCTCTTTCGAGCTGTACGCGGCACATACTGCTCTCGGAATGCGACTAAGAAAGCATCTCATGTGATTTCTGAGGGATCCTCAGCTAATATCGTCTGTGTGGATCTGCACCAAAACTTAGCCTGGCCCTTCATCATATAACCCACCATGATCACTCTCTCCCTATCAGTACACCCCAATAACTGGAAGATCGCCTCAATATCCACTATCCACTCCTCAGCCTTAACCGGGTCCTTAACCCCTGTTAACTTCGGAGGATGCATTGTAAGACCCGATTTTAGTTAAAACACAAAATTAAAAATGCAAAAGGATAGAAATGGAATTCTCAAACACGTGCAAGGGTAAAATGGTCAAAAGATCGAAAGTCGAAATAAATTCGACAAGAAAATTTAATTAAAAATAAGGGATAGAGAAATCTTTATCAATAACGAAGAAATAATAAAATTTCGGGTTAAATTGATCAAGATTCGGAATTTTTAGAAATATCGAAAAGTCATTCGGGACAATATCTCGAAAATACGGAGAAATTATACCCGAAAAAGGTTAAAATATGATAAAATAAATTAAATCAAATTAATGAATTTAGAATAAAATAAGTAATTTGTAGATATTTGTAGAATATTTGTCAATATTTAATGATTAAAATATAATAAAAATAAATAATAAATAAATCAATTAATTAGTTAAAAAAAGAATTGAAAAAAAAAGGAATCAGAAACTGAAAACTCGGGAGAACCCGAAAGCAGAAAACCCGAAGAACACCACGAGGGAACCCGACGAGCCCAAGGACACACCGGCGATCCTTTACCACCGACGAGCAGCCGAGGTGAAAGACGAGAGGCCGGTGACCTCCCTGGTACCGGCGACGCGCCAAACCGATGCCGGAGGAGGTCGAAAACGGAAGGATAAGCCGCGAGAAGGAATGCTCCGATCGGCGATGAACGGCTCCGATCTGGCCAACCCCGTCTCCAGCCGAACGTTCCCTAGGCGCAGGTGAGCTGATTGGTGGCAGCCACGACCGGCAAAACTGCCGGCAAACACCGAAAACGGCAGAAATAAGAAATAGGTTTCGACGGCAGGAGAGAAGAGGCCAGACCGGTAACTTTTCGGCGACCTCGACCGAAGCCGACCCCAGATCTGAGATGCAGACGACCCAGCGGAGCCACTGGCAGCGGAAGCCAGCCGAGAACCTGCCTGCAAGGCCCTGAACCGGTTGAACCGGAGTGAATCGGGGTTAACCGGTGGGTACGAACCGGGTCTGAATCGAACCGAACTGGTTCAGCCAATGAGGAAAGGAGAAAATGAGAAAAAGGGAAAAAGAAAAAGAGGAAAAATTGAGAAAAAATTTCGACGATGTAATCGAGCTACGGGTAAGTCAGTAGCGGTCGAAATTGACCGAATTAAATTTTGGAATATTTTATTTAATTAATTTTTGATTGGAAATTTACCCGAAAATTTTTGAAATTGTGTAGCTCGACAATCGACGTCGAACAAGAGCTCGAGATAGCCTCAATTTATGTACTAGCATGGAATCTCGGGTAAGTAACCCTTATTTATGACAATTTGCATCGTTATACGTGCTTTGGATTTAATTTTCGCATTAATTAAATTAAATTTTGAAAAATCGGATAAATTGTCGTAAATAATAAATTAAGCTATTCGAGAGTTAGAACAAGACCCAATAAATTGTTGGTGGGCACAATGAGCCCAATAGGCCTCGATAATGTGGAAATTAAGTGGAAAACAGGCTTAAGGTCGATTAAGGCCCATTAAGATGCAATCGGGCCCAATAGGGGTAAATGGGCCCAATGATTTAAATTAAGCCCAGAAAATAGGAAATACAATTAAATTGTATGATATCTGACCTGAGGAATAATTATACGCAGTTTCGGACATTGGATTGGGAGCAGATCGGATTGCGTGGCGAGACAGCAGTGGAAAAGGAAAGGTCAGACTCTACAGAAAAATAAGGTAAGGGAATTCTACGGACTGCTAGAGGTAACTTTACGAAATTTCAAAGTCATATGCAGTCTTTTAAATTATCTAAAGGGTCTAGAAGTAAGTTAATAATTTTAGTGCCTTGAATGGGCAAATTACCAAAATACCCTTGTTAAGCGTAAAATTTACAATTTTAAGAAAAATTGGGAGGAGCAGGAACAAGAGGTTCCTGCTCGTTCTGGAGGTATTTTGATGCATGCATGAGTAGGCTGGCTAACCTTGAAAGAAAAATGCATAGCACTTCATAGTTTCAACGATGAAATTGTTTTAAAAACTGTTTTGAGGAAACAGAGCCGCCTACGTGTTTTTATTAACATGTGACATGCTAGAGCTCAGCTCGCACGATATTTTGAGTTGTGTGATGCATGCATTAGTGCTGGAGCGAAAGCTTGCACTAGAGTTTTTCATGCATTGGTGCTGGAGTCTAACTTGCACCTGATTTTACATGATTTTCGTGATACGGTGCTAGAGTCTAACTCGCACCAGGTTTTATATGATTTTCGTGACATGGTGCTGGAGTCTAACTCGCACCAAAGCTTACATGATTTTCGTGACAGGGTGCTAGAGTCTAACTCGCACCAGATTTTCCATATGATTTGATGAGAGTGCTAGAGTCTAACTCACACCAGATTTTCCATATGATTTGATGAGAGTGCTAGAGCTTAGCTCGCACTAGTTTTACTTGAATTGACGAGAGTGCTGGAGCATCGCTCGCACCCCTCACTGATTTTTATGAGAACATGCGATGAGCCGTGATTGGAGCATCGGGTAGACTGTGTGTCATCGATTAAATAAGCTCGCACGTGCGTTTTGAGACATGGTATGAGTATAGAAATATGATATGGGTCCACGGAGTACGATGTACCGTGCAAGCAGCATGGGGTACGATGTACCATGTGGTATCTTCGGATACGGGGTATCTTCGGATACGGCATCTTTAGATGCGTGGGATCGGATAAGACTGATGGGTTGGATTGACCCACCTCTCGGGCGGTTCCCGATTAGGGTGAGACCCCGCACACTAGGATCCGTGTAGCAGAGGGGCTCACGAGGACACACGGCCATAGTCCTGGTTATTACCGATATACAGATGTTACCTAGTCTCACATGTTGACGATTTTGATGAGATCAAAACTGGGTTTTAAATCAGATTTGCATGATGTTATTTCCATGCTTTTTAAACCCATGTGTGATGTAAACTGATTTTCGTGGTTTTGTGTGAGTCAGGACCACCCGAGGGATGGGTTGAGTCCTGGATTTGTTGTGAAATTTTAAATGAGAAAGAAATGATTTGAAATAGTTGCATGTTGAATTTTCCATGCAGGCTTGTTTTACATGACATCATGAATCATAGCATCAGTTTTTAAAATGTGTGGAGAAAGGGTGGTTTATACATGGCACCACGTTTATGTAGGTAGTATGGTTACCTGCTTGTTCGTAGGATTGCCTTACTGAGCTTGATGTGCCACCCCTTTCATTTTCTCACACAGATAATCTCCAGTAGATGTTGAGGCGACTGAGTACTGCATTCTGGATATCCGCTGCTACCCATCACTTAAGGTATATACACTTGTATATATTGTATCTACATAAGCATAGCACAGTAACATGTTTGTAAGTAACTTTAGGGGATGTATAAATATTGTAAACACTTATAAATGTCTGAGAAAGAATTAAGTTATATGGTAAATGAATGGTGGGATTGACATTGACGCACAGCCTAATTGTTTGTGGAGTGTGGTCACGATCAGAGGATAAATAAGTATGAAATAAAAATAACAAAATGCGAAAAATTTACTCTGATTTTTGGGTAGTTTTGGGTCGTGACATATAAAGGTGGTATCAGAGCAGAAATTGGTCTGATGTGTGTCACTGTCAGTAATTAGGAAATTGTATCCCCGTGTTACTGTGCTTAGTTAGGTACAATAGTGTATATCGAGATGGGTTTTAACTAAGAAATGGTTGAGAATGCAGGAATACCTAATATTAGTCGCGATAGAGAAGGTAGAGCACGAGGCAGAGGCCGTAAAGTTAGGCCTGAGCCTGCTAGTCATGCTGTGTTGACCTATGAGAATCAGGATGAGATAGAAATAGAGGCTAATGTTTAGAATGCCTCATAGAGTCCGACAGAGTGATCGGACAATATTAAGACACGCTTCGCAAGGTTGGAGCGGAGTGTGGAGAATATTTTGGGAGCTAATTGCTCAGAGTATGCAAGGGATTTGAGGGCGAGACGGAGCATTGATGGAAGTCCGCTCGACCCATCTTAAGAGTTAGACATCCAGAGCTGACATGCGAAATATTTTTGGATGTATTCCGGTGATAGAATATCCCGGACACTGTTTAAAGGGAATGATCGATAAAATTCCTTACTCTGACCCAGAGAAATTGATTTATTGATGAGTATGGAACTCAGTTTATATCTCTGGGCAGGTATTACTTCGACATTATGGGCAGTGAGCGTCGAAAAGTCTAAAAGTTTATGGAAGGGCTCAAATTGTCAATTAGAGTCCGATTGGCCCCGTTAGGTATCACTACCTATACCGAGGCAGTGCGCAGAATACAGTTGTGTGAATAAGATCAAATGTTGCACGCCTCTGAGATTGGCAAGGTAGTAAGGGCCGAAATAGAGACAGAAAGAGAATCGAGAATGACAGAGATGGCAGAACGAGAAAAAAGGGGTAGTTTGGTAAAAGATTTGATTTGATGAGATATGGGCTAAGATGATTGGTAAGGCCACAGTTATTCGATTGTAGCACTTTTGAGGGGTATTTTGATTGGAGAACCCCGATCTGCTACGGATTACTATAGAATGTGTGGTAAATACCACGAAAGTAGGACCTACACCTACATATTATTGATGAAAATGGTCGTTAACTGTGGTAAGACGGACCATTTATTATGATTGCTCAGAGTTAGGCGAGATTGCCCCACAGAAAGGTAAAGAGATAGAGAAAACCCTGTTGAGATAGTTGCATCGGAAAGGGAGGCCACAGCCGAAGAGAAAAGGAAAGTAGGCTGTTAGACGAAGGCAAGTGTATATTTTGGACCAGGACACTACTGATGTTTCACAGGATGTGGTGAAAGATACCACACTGCTTATGAATAAAGAAGTAATTGTGTTAATTGATCCTGGTACCACGTATTTCTTCATACCACCTTCATTCGCATGTAAGTGAGTAAAAGACATGAATGCCTACACTCTTGGGCATGATGCTGATAAATGAGTACCCCAATAGAGGAAGGTTAACTAACGGAATAATTATGAAGCGATTTTAAGTTGAAAACGGGAGAAGAAGTATAAGTCAGCCGATTTTATTAAATGGACTATGAATAATTTAAAGTAATATTGGAGAATAAAGTAGTCGGCTGCATATTATGATGTTCGGATTTCTATCCTAAGATAGTGTTGTTTTACCCCTGAAAAGTATACTGTAAGTTTTGACAAGTAATAAAAAGGGGTGCAACGGTTGAAATTAAAGGAGCAAATGATGGTACTCACGAAACGAATAATGACAGAGTTTCGTTATAATTGATATATGAAGGAGATACTCTTTAAGATATGTTTGATCCTAAATACAAGATGTACTGGAGAAAGAGGCGTATGCTAGGTAAGAATACCCTTAAAATATGAAGTAATTTAGATTAAAACGAATAGTAGCGAATATGAATTGTGACCACAGGGACTGATATGTAAAGTAATTATGGTTAAGTCTAAGGGTTAATAAAGGTATTTCAAAATACCTCTTTGCCTGAAGACTTGACAACGTCTAGAAATATATATATATAATCTATAACTTGAAATCGACCTAGTAAGAAATAAATTTAAAATTTGGATACTTTTACTAATACGATAAAGAACTATAAAATTCGATTAATCATGAAGGTTAAAATATTCAAATTTAATAAAAGCTGTTAATATAAGAAAAAGGAAATGACGCGGGTTAGTACCTGGAAACAGAAGCAATTTTGAAGTGATATTATACGCGTATGCATACATAGGTCAAGGATATGGGCGATTGAAATATGTAGTGGAACTCAACTACAATAAGTTATTTAAACTTTACCTAGACCGATTTGTCATCATCCTTATTGATGATATGCTGGGTGTATTTAAAGTCCAGGGAAAATTATAAGCAACAATTGGAAAAATTACTTTTACAGATGGTTACTGCGAGTTCTAAAAAGGGTATACTTTGTTGACACGTTTAACTATGAAAATGTGGTATTTGAATGAGATGATAGATGTGATATGAATTTTGGTGTATTGAAGTATAAACTGACCACCGCATTTATTCCCGCCATACCCAATAGATTAAGAGGTTTCTCATGAGTCTATGGATACCTCAAAATCATGAATGAGCTAGGTATTTATGCAAAAAGGAAAGATAGTCGATTGTAGATCCAGACAACTCTAGAATCATGAAATAAACTATCTAACCCATGATTTAAAGTTGGCAGCGGTAGTACTTGTACTGAGGATATGGTACTATTATGTACATGGTGAGAAATTTTGGGTATGCACTGATCATAAAGCCCCAAGTATCTGTTTTCACAGAAAGAGATGAATATGAGAATACATAGTGGGTTAGAGCTTCTGAGAGATTTTGATTGTGGAAAATTGTACCACCTAGGAAAGGCTAATGTGATGGCTGATGCCTTGAGCAGAAAGAGCCTCGGGATGGTATTACATATGATGGTCAGGGAGCGTGAGCTGCTAGAGCAGTTGTGAGCCTCAGTAGTGATGTGATCCCTTCTGATGATGACAGTGATTGTGTGACAGCTAGCTTGAGACTAGAACCGGATGAGAGTGCCTGGATTTGACAGGCTTAGAGAGATGATCGGCATGGTGTCGATAGTATGGGTCAGATTCAGAAGGGTACAGTGACAGAGTTCACAGAGAGTGTCAATGATTTACAGAGAGGTTTAGAGACAATCTAGGTGCTCCCCAGGACCACAGTTGATGGATAGTAATATTGTCAGAAGCTTACTCTTCAGGATATACAGTGCATACGAAAAGTAACGAATATATATACGAAATCTCTGAAAGGGGTATTGGTGGTCAGATGTGAAAAGAGATATGGTAGAGATTGTGGAAAAGTGCCTAGTATGTCAGCAGAATAAGGTAGAGTATTAAAAGTCTGCAGAGTTATTGTAGCCTCTACCTATATCGACACGGCACGAAAATGGGAGCAAGTCTCCATGAATTTCGTGATGGGTTATAGAGGACTCAAATGTATCACAAGGCAGTGTATGGCTGTAGGGGTTGTTCCCCGACTCAGACAAGAAAAAAATGGGTGACAGATAGAAATTTCTTTCGAATTAGTATAATAAGTCTCTGAGGATGTTCAGTTGAGTGAGAGATTACGAACACCTCAGAGCAGACAAAAAGCATTGGAATTCACCGAGGGTGGATCTGTATTGTTGAAGTTATTTGTCCTAAGGGAATAACGACATAACGAGACTCGGGAAGAAGGCAAATTGAGTTTTGCTGAATGGAATTTTTGAGAGATTGGATAAGTGGGAGATAAGACTTGTAGGTTGGCATTATCACCTGAATAAACAGGCATCCACAATGTGTCTCATCTTTTGATACTTCGGCAATACTATCCAAATCCAGCATAAGTAGTCGAATATGAACTCCAATAGTTCAGCTCAGTGCAAATATAAGTATATTGAAAAAGTTGATTCGGGCATTAAACAGGAAAGAGAAAGTATTGAGGTTTAAGACGATCTCCCTAATTAAAGTCCTTTGGTAGTAGTACGCTCCAAAAAAGTCACAGAAGAATTTAAGAGTATGATATGAGAAAACGTACCCGGAGTAGTCTATGGATCCAAATGACTTGGTTCTAATTTGGAGGACCAAATTCCTTAAGTGGGGGAGATTATGTAAGACCCGATTTTAGTTAAAACACGAAATTAAAAATGCAAAAGGATTGAAATGGAATTCTCAAACACGTGCAAGGGTAAAATGGTCAAAAGATCGAAAGTCGGAATAAATTCGACAAGAAAATTTAATTAAAAATAAGGGATTGAGAAATCTTTATCAATAACGAAGAAATAATAAAATTTAAGGTTAAATTGATCAAGATTCGAAATTTTTAGAAATACCGAAAAGTCATTCGGGACAATATCCCGAAAATATGAAGAAATTATACCCGAAAAAGGTTAAAATATGATAAAATAAATTAAATAAAATTAAATAAATGAATTTAGAATAAAATAAGAAATTTATAGATATTTGTAGAATATTTAATGATTAAAATATAATAAAAAATAAAAATAAAAAAATAAATCAATAATAAATAAATCAATTAATTAGTTAAAAAAAAGAAGAATTGAAAAAAAAAAGGAATCGAAAACTGAAAACTCGGGAGAACCCGAAAGCAGAAAACCCGAAGAAGACCACGAGGGAACCCGATGAGCCCAAGGACACACTGGCAATCCTTGACCGCCGACGAGCAGTCGAGGTGAAAGAGGAGAGGCCGGTGACCTCCCTGGTACAGGCAACGCGCCAAACCGACGTCGGAGGAGGCCGAAAAAGAAATGAGAAGCTGCGGGAAGGAATGCTCCGATCGGCGGTGAACGGCTCCGATCTGGCTGACCCCACCCCCAGCCGAACGTTCCCCAGGCGCAGGTGAGCTAATTGGTGGCGGCCACGACCGGCGAAACTACCGACAAACGTCGAAAACGGCGAAAAGAAGAAATGGGTTTCGATTGCAGGAGAGAAGAGGCCGGACCGGCAACTTTCTGACTACCTCAACCGAAGCCGACCCCAGATCTGAGATGCGGACGACCCAGCGGAGCCACTGGCTGCGGAAGCCGACGGAGAACCGACCGACAAGGCCCTGAACTGGTCGAACCGGAGTGAACCGGGGTGAACCGGCAGGTCCGAACCGAGTCTGAACTGGACCGAACTGATTCAGCCAATGAGGAAAGGACAAAAGGAGAAAAAAGGAAAAAGAAAAAGAGGAAAAATCCCGACGATGTAATCGAGCTACGGGTAAGTCAGTAGTGGTCGAAATTGACCGATTTAAATTTTGGAATATTTTCTTTAATTAATTTTCGACTGGAAATTTACCCGAAAATTTATGAAATTGTGTAGCTCGACAATCGACTTCAAACAAGAGCTCGAGATAGCCTCGAATTACGTACTAGCATGGAATCTCGGGTAAGTAACCCTTATTTACGATAATTTGCATCATTATGCGTGCTTCGGATTTAATTTCCGCATTAATTAAATTAAATTTTGAAAAGTCAGATAAATTGTCGTAAATAATAAATTAAGCTATTCGAGAGTTAGAACGAGGCCCAATAAATTGTTGGTGGGCCCAATGAGCCCAATAGGCCTCGATAATGTGGAAATTAAGTGGAAAACGGGCTTAAGGCCCATTAAGATGCAATCGAGCCCAATAGGGGTAATGGGCCCAATGATTTAAATTAAGCCCAGAAAATAGGAAATACAATTAAATTATATGATATCTGACCTGAAGAATAATTATACGCAGTTTCGGACATTGGATTGGGAGCAGATCGGATTGCATGATGAGACAGCAGTGGAAAAGGAAAGGTCAGACTCTACAGAAAAATAAGGTAAGGAAATTCTACAGACTACTAGAGGTAACTTTACGAAATTTCAAAATCATATGCAGTCTTTTAAATTATCTGAAGGGTCTAGAAGTAAGTTAATAATTTTAGTGCCCCGAATGGGCAAATTACCAAAATACCCTTGTTAAGGGTAAAATTTACAATTTTAGGAAAAATTGGGAGGAGCAAGAACAAGAGGTTCCTGCTCGTTCTGGAGGTATTTTGATTCATGCATGAGTAGGCTGACTAACCTTGAAAGAAAAATGCACAGCATTTCATAGTTTCAATGATGAAATTATTTTGAAAACTGTTTTGAGGAAACAGAGCCGCCTACGTGTTTTTATTGACATGTGACGTGCTAGAGCTCAGCTCGCACGATATTTTGAGTTGTGTGATGCATGCATTAGTGCTGGAGCGAGAGCTCGCACTAGAGTTTTTCATGCATTGGTGCTGGAGTCTAACTCGCACCTAATTTTACATGATTTTCGTGATACGGTGCTAGAGTCTAACTCGCACAAGGTTTTATACGATTTTCGTGACACGGTGCTGGAGTCTAACTCGCACCAAAGTTTACATGATTTTCGTGACTGGGTGCTAGAGTCTAACTCGCACCAGATTTTCCATATGATTTGATGAGAGTTCTAGAGCTTAGCTCGCACTAGTTTTACTTGAATTGACGAGAGTGCTGGAGCATCACTCGCACCCCCCACTGATTTTTATGAGAACATGCTATGAGCCGTGCTTGGAGCATCAGGTAGACTGTGTGTCACCGATTAAATAAGCTCGCACGTGCATTTTGAGACATGGCATGAGTATAGAGATATGATATGGGTCCACGGAGTATGATGTACCGTGCAAGTAGCATGGGGTACGATGTATCGTGTGGTATACAAGGTATCTTCGGATACGGTATCTTCAGATACGGGGTATCTTCGAATACGGCATCTTTGGATGCGTAGGATCGGATAAGACTGACGGGTTGGATTGACCCACCTCCCGGGCGGTTCCCGATCAGGGTGAGACCCCGCACACTAGGATCCGTGTAGCAGAGGGGCCCACGAGGACACACGGCCATAGTCCTAGTTATTACCGATATACAGATGTTACCTAGTCTCACATGTTGACGATTTTGATGAGATCAAAACTGGGTTTTAAATTAGATTTGCATGATGTTATTTCCATGCTTTTTAAACCCATGTGTGATGTAAACTGATTTTCGTGATTTTGTGTCAGTCAGGACCACCCGAGGGATGGGTTGAGTCCTAGATTTGTTGTGAAATTTGAAATGAGAAAGAAATGATTTGAAATAGTTGCATGTTGAATTTTCCATGCAGGCTTGTTTTACATGACATCATGAATCATAGCATCAGTTTTTAAAATGTGTGGAGAAAAGGTGGTTTATACATGGCACCACGTTCATGTAGGTAGTATGGTTACCTACTTGTTCGTAGGATTGCCTTACTGAGCTTGATGTACTTACCCCTTTCATTTTCTCACACAGATAATCTCCAGTAGATGTTGAGGCGATTGAGTACTGCATTTTGGATATCTGCTGCTACCCATCACTTGTGAGATCTGAGAATTTCAGACATATTTAATGATGTAACAATAAATTGAAGTGTAATTTATTGAGCTAAGTGAATTGTAGGAATTATAATTGGAGATTTATATGTTAAGTGTGTAAAATGAGCATGAAGCATGAGGACAGATCGATCTGGGAGAAGGAGAGATCGATCTGGTGAGTTAAAAATGACGAGGGAAGGGAAATTTGAGGAGCAGATCGATCTCCAATGGAAGAGATCGATCTCCTTATGAATCTGTTTGAGAAGGGATCGATCTCATGAGGAAGAGAACGATCTCCAAATGAATCTGTTTGAGAGAAGATCGATCTCATGAGGAGGAGATCGATCTCCAAATGCTTCTGTTTGGGGAGAAGATCGATCTCCTTAGGAGCAGATCGATCTCATAAAGTCATAAAGAGATCGATCTCACCCCTCGACAGATCGATCTCCTATGCATAAAATTGCCCAGATCGTCCCCAAATTTCAAACACAGATCGATCTCATCAAGAGGCAGATCGATCTCCTACCTCCAGTCTATATAAGGAACCCGTGTTTTCTCCTGAAATCTCACTTTCTCTCTCTTCCAAACCTCCATTTTTCTGAAAACCTAGTTTCTCACTCCTCCAAATCCCCCATTTCCGGCCGAATCAGCTATTGTGGTAAGAAGGAAAGTTGTTCCTCATCAAAGGGAGAACAACATACTTGGAAATCAAAGGACGAATCGGATCGAGGCGTGAGTTGTGCGTCTCACAAGCTTTGGGTAATTTCTAAACCTCAATCTTGATATTTGAGCTGATTTTGATGTTATTGGTGGTTGTAATTGTGTTGAAATAGTTGAGAAATGATTAGGGATTGATGAATTTCAATGTGGATAGAGTGATAATGATATTTGGTGATTTTGAGAAATTGTGCTATAAATGAAATATAGACAATGTGGTGAATTAGCATAGATAATTGGTATTAGAGATGTAGAACTTCGAGATATTGGGAATGAGGTTGTAGTTTAGGGTTGAGTTACGAGAAATCAAGAGATTTGAGGTGTTATGAGCAATTATGCTCGATTTTGAGAATTGAGGGTTATGTGATATAGAGTATTGATGTTTTAACATCGTTTGGGCAGCTCGGGAGTTCCAGAGTGGAATGCGAGGCTAGTCCGTGATACGGGGGAAACGATTGCACTATACGAGGTGCAAAGAGGTAAGGGAAAACTAAACCATTTTGTGTATGTATTTTGATGAATTGTTAGCATGAACCATGATTTAAGAATACAAGCATGTTGGTGTTGTGTAGTGATATAATTGCACACGGTTTTTATAGCCGGTTGGAGCCCATTATTTTATGAGTTTATAAGCTAAGTGTGAAATTGCTTTATAAACCTTTGAGTTGCGTGAAAAGTAAATTGGGCTCCACGTTAAGGCGATATTGAGATTTGAGAAAATGTGTGCGTGTTTTGCCGGTTGGAACTCGGTTTTAATATGTTTTGTGTTGAGTACACAAATGTTTTAAATGAGTTTTTAAGAGAAAACCATTATGAGTTCTACGTAAAGGCATAACGTTTTATAAGATAATGGCTAATGATTGAGACTTAGGCGTGTCATGTTGAATACACATCGGGCATTGCTCTGGTAGCATATAAGACCGATATAGTGGGACGCCTGGGAATCGACCCAGGGACCACGGGCCTTGCTCTGGTAGCATATAAGACCGATATAGTGGGACGCCTGGGAACCGACCTAGGGACCACAGGCCTTGTTCTGGTAACATATAAGTCTGATTATTCCTCCGCTCTGGTAGCGTTGGGAGGCATTGCTCTGGTAGCATGTAAGACCGAGAGAGTGGGCCGCCTGGGAACCGACCCAGGGACCACGTGTCAGTGTGCATTAGGCGAGGCATTGCTCTGGTAGCAAGTAAGGCCGGGCCTTGTTCTGGTAACATATAAGTCCAATATACTTTGTATACGACCATATTGTCGACGTTCCCTCTATACGAGGATGCCTGGGATGCGCACCCAGAGGAGATACATATTTGATGTGCCATGACGAGTTTTAATTGAGTTTTATTGCCTAGTCTCGTTTTACACATGAGTTGTGTTTTGTGACCTTGTCACGTGTGAATTACTGAGGTGATTTTATCACGTATTTGAGAATAGCCATTATTGCATATATTTACACATGCTTGTGAGTGCTCGATGTTGAGCCTTTTATCTTCATGTTTTCACATGATTTAACGAGTTATGAGATGATGTTTGAGAACTTTCATGCTACGATTTCAAATGAGCTTTATAAACAAATACATATTTGTGATGTGTGAAATGGTTTATATACTGAGTTCCTTTACCCCCCTTACTGAGCGATTTAGAAGCTCACCCTGTTTTCCTTTCCCCCCAGAGTTCTTCAAGTGAAAAAGGATCTCCCTGCGGCGTACGGAGTAGTGGCTAGTGGAGGACTTGAGCTCCAGGCCCTATATATTGTATTTGAGGTATATTTTATCTTTTCATGTACCCAGACTATTAATGTGATTACAGACACTTGATGCATATCATTATATGGGATGTATTAGGATTAATTAACTTGGAATTGAGTAATGTATATGATTCAATATACACTATGTTGTGATGAGATCCTGAGGCATGATAATTACGATGATGTATGACACTGCACAGGAATGCACCTTTAATTGTGAATTAACGAGTAAAAAGTTTTAAATTAGCCCTATTTTCCGCATTTTCGGGGCGTGACATCACTTAAGGTATATACACTTGTATATATTGTATCTAGATAAGCATAGCACAGTAACATGTTTGTAAGTAACTTTAGGGGATGTATAAATATTGTAAACACTTATAAATGTCTGAGAAAGAATTAAGTTATATGGTAAATGAATGGTGGGACTGGCATTGACGCACAACCCAATTGTTAGTGGAGTGTGGTCACGATCAGAAGATAAATAAATATGAAATAAAAATAACAAAACGCGAAACATTTACTCTGATTTTTGGTTAGTTTTGGGTCGTGACATGCATGCCCAAGAAATCTCGCACCCTCTGAGTCTCTCTGTCATCCCTATGCTGGGGAACTGCTGGCTGAGGGGTTGGGGCTACTGGAGGAACTGGTGGTGGAGGAGGATCAAGCGTAGGAGTAGCTGTATCTACGCCAGGTGTACGTGTCCTAAACTGCTGGGTAAACATGGTGGTAAGAGCTGTATATCCTTCCCTCATACCCTGTACTGTCTCCTCGAGCCTCCTTATTCTCTCTCTCTCAGTAGGGCTCTCGGGTTGAGATGGGGATGGGGGAGCGGGTTGAGCCTGTCTCCGTGGACGGCCCCGTCTACCACTCATGATTAGTGATCTACTATCTGCACAAAATCCAAGAATTTGGTCATACTTTGACAGATATGCTTACTTTATTACCAGACTAACATAGACACTTTGGGATGTAATCTAATCCTACTTCTAGACACAGATAGTATCACACAACTATTGCTCTGATACCATGAAAACTGTCACACCCGAAAACGCAAAAAATGGGCAATTTTTAAAACTTTTTAACCTATTTAACTGAGTTGTGTTCCTGTCTATGTCAGTTTCTTAACTTTTATCATTTTATAAAAATTCGGCAGCATAACGACTGCATTTTGACTTAACCCAACCTGTAGAGTTTAAAACACAGTTTATAATTTTCAACCCACATCTGCAACACCATTTTTAATTCTATTCTAGGATCTCATAACATCCACAACATATATTTATTCTGCGTAATAAAAACTCTGTACATAAATATAATCCCTTACAACTATTACATCCCGACTGTAATATACATTAGTGTCTATGCTGTACATTGTGTCTGGAACAAAATTAAAGATATACCTCGTCGCTACAAATGATTTGACGAAAGGCCGGACTGCCTCGTCCACGACCTCTAGCGCGTGAGTGCAGTAGAATCACTGTAGGAGATCTGGAAGATGGAAAGGAAGGGGGGTGAGCTTTTCAGGCTCAATAAGAGATACATTTAAAGTAACCTTAATACTTAAAACAAGTAAAACACGTGGTTTTACAAATCAGCATAAACATGTACTGGAGTAGAGATGCTTGAATTCATCAAAGTAGTAAAAACATGCTTAAATCATAAGTTTACACATTTTGCATCTTTTTGGTAAAACTCATATATAGTATGCATATCATGTAGTGTAAACAAGTGAAAAGCATCTCAAAACACAATCATGCATATCATAACATGCTTATCAATTTGAAAGTGAAATCGTACTATCATATGCACATTTCATAAAACATAACTCATAAGCTACATTTAAAATCACATAAAAAAAAACATATGCTAAAAAGCAAATAACACATAAGGTAGCATGAAATGTGCGAAAACATATTTCATTTCTCTTGGAGACATGGCTTCATCATAACTGGTCCCGAAGGACATCATTAACATAACTGGTACATATGGCCATAGTACAGGGAACTGTAAGACTGGATCAGGGTCATACAGTGCCCTATTGGACTGTGTGGTACGGGGCTATGGTGGGGTGACTCATTACGTGACTGCAAAGGACTCGCAGTCTCTAAGCAGTCTCAACGCACGAACTTTAAATGGTTACATGGTACCACAAGTCATCTCATCTCATTAGAGTCCTGCCCGTTCCCTGGCCGTCGGCTAGGAAGATCCTTGATCGTCTTTGTACCCTTTTCTCAACGTACAAGATCGACCCCAGATCACTCTGACCTCATAACATCAATACTTCATGCCATAGTCTCAAAACATTAAGCATGTTTTTCATAAACACATATATCTCGAGTATATATGTACCACATATAATGAAAACATAGTTTCGTAAAACATTCCTGTGACTTTAACCCGTAAACTCATGGAAAACATACTATGCTTTCATTTCATAAGTGAACATCACTTTTATATACATAAACATATATACTAAAATGTATCTGATGCAATAAAAGTCATTTTGAAAAGCTTGGATAAGTTTATTCCGGTTTTTAAGTGAATAATACTCTTTTCAACTTCCGAGAAAGCTCTTTTTCATGGAAACTCAACTAACTGTCCTCATAAATATTTGGTAGGGTTGAGGAGTACTAATGCTACTCTAAATTATATCCCTTACCTCTTAATGTCGAAGGTAGTGCACGTTTCTCGATTTTTGAGCTCACCTCAAAATGCGTGCTGATAACTCGAGCTGTCACATACCAAGTTATCTCATCACATATAGCTCAAATTCATGTTAATATATTCAATATGTGATTACATCTAAAACGTTGACCAAAAGTTGACTTTTTGCTACTTTACTCGTTTTGCTCGGTTTTATCGGTTTAAGCCTCGATTTTAAACTTTCTTAACATATTTGACACCTTTAAATTTATTTTCAATACCTCTACATCATGTCTTACATTCCAGCAACTCATTCCACTTCAAACAAGACCTTAAAGTATCGATTCTTGTATTATTTCGATAATTCACTTAGTTAAACACTAAACCGAACCTTTACAATATAATTTTAACTGTAAATTCATTTTAATTGCATCCAAATTCATCATTCCAATAGCTAAATCATGCTGTCAGTAATTGAACTTAATCATATAAATTAATTCATCAAATTTCCTTTAACTAAAAATCATCCACAATCACTAAATAACAACCTATCTCATAGTCATCACTATACCTCAACTTCTTCACTCCTTTGACCAAGTTTGACTTTGGTTTTAGGTCTCCAAATTGCCACTCAGCTGTAACACAACATGTATAGATCTTAGAAGTGTTCAGAATCATCCAAGAACCTCATGAAATTCATCCAAAAATTGAATTTTTGCTTACCTCGGAACAGGGCAGTTTTCTGTCCTGTTTGTCTCTCTAACTTTTCAGGGGGTAAAAGACTACTTTTAGGTCTAAATTTTTTATATGTGGTATAGGGGAGGAAGAGGAAGATTTCATATGAAGGGACCATTTCCTAAAAATGGCCGGAAGGTGGCCGGAAAATTCACGCCAGTCAGGAACAGGGGTAACGTCTGCGGCAGAATGGGTGAGGGATAACTCTCGGGTTTTGCAAGAGTTCGGGATGGTTATTACCTTTTTGGAAAGCTTATCCCGTTGAATTTAAATCTGGAAAATATCAGAGTCAAAGAAAATCGGGAAGGGCATCAAATGGGATTGTTTTCATTGGCTGACAATTTACTAAGTGCAGGGGAAATGACTGTTCTGTTTTATAAAATTTACCAAAATTAATCCTGATCATATTTCTTCAAAATTCCACTTCTCAATTGTTATAATATGTCTATAGTACGTCCCATAAAAATTTTAGGATCACTTGTTTAAGAAAAAGTTCACGAACGAGCTCATTTTGCGCGATTTGGCCAATACCAAGCAAAAATGAAAATAAGCTTTCGGTTAGCTTTAAAAATTTATTTGAACCCCTAAATCTTCGTATTTCTTCATGATTTTTAGTTCCCATGTCAATTTCATCTTATAATAATTTTTTATGGCCTCAGAATAATTTTCACGAATTTCTAAAATTTTATTCGGATTTATTTCCCTTATTAGGTCCGTTTTCTCGATTTAATTTAAAACCCGAGTTTAACTAACTTTTGCATTTCCAATCACTTAGTTTTCCCTTCTACACATCATTCCATGCATGAACATGACATTTTAAAGAAATTCTTGGGTCTAGGACCTTACTTCAATTTGCATGCCATTAGGTCCGACGCTACAACCGAGTGCTTTAATCGTCTACGGACCTGTAAAACGTTACATTGAGCTATAATTTACTTCTCGTAAGCATCATAATATGGAAAAATATCGGGTTTCACATAGTGACCGAGAGGGGAAGCACGTTCGGCACCGACGGGCGAAGGCAACGGCGAGGAAGCCATGGACGCTGGGAAGAGGAAACAAAAAATAAAAAAAAAAAGAGAGAAAAGAGAGAGGGAGAGACCGAAGGAGAAGGAGGAGAAAAGGGAAGAGAAAGGGAGAAGTAGTTGGAGGCGAGACGAAGAACGCGTCTTTGTCGGCTAGAGGGAGGTCTAATGGCTGCCGGCGACATGAGAGAAGAAGCAGATCGGCGTGGAGAAGAGGCAGCAACGTTGTCGAAGGAAGAAATGGACAAACCGGCCTTGTTCCGACGAGCCCAGGCATAACTGTCACCCGATCCAAGCACCGCGCAGCCTCACGAATTCACCAGAGGTGGAAACCGACGATGAACCGATCGGCGAAGCTTCGAACGGCGAGGGAGAAAGTTGATCCGGACTGAACTGGGGTGAACCAGGTTGAACCGGACAGAACTGGTTCAGCCAGAAAAAAAAAAGAAAAATGAGGAAAAAATTCGACGATGCAGTCGAGTTACGGGTAAGCTGATGAGTGGTTAAATGGACCAATTTGATTGTCAGAATAATTATAAAAATATGTATTTGATCAAATTTGACCCGAAAAATATATAAATGTGTAGGTCGATAATTGACGACAAATGGGAGTTCAAATCAGCCTCGACTTGCGGGTATCATGAAATCTTGGGTAAGCGAATCTCACTTGCTACCACTTGTATAAATATACGATTTAGAAATTAATCGCATAATTTTCGGATTAATTTCGTATAAATTGCGTTATAATTGAAATGGAAAAAATGACTATCGCAAACAATATTATGAACTATCCAAAGAAATTAAAAAGGTTTAAAATGACGTGTTGGTGATAGTAGGCCATGTAGTCAGCTAAACGTCTATAATGGGCCTAGCCTTTGTAACAATCAGCCTAAACTCGTTAATGACCTAATGGATGACCCATAAATTGTAATTGAGCCTAAATAGTTAAATGGATTTTAAGGATTAAATAAGGGAGTTGAAACGGGCTTAGGATAATAAGAGACTATAAGGCCCAATAAAAATAATTGGGTCTAAAATTTTATTGGAAGTGAAATTACACTGCGTACGTGTTTATAAGAAATAATGATAAGCGATTTGTGATTCATTACAGCTCCCGAGGACCGAATTAGGAGTAAATCGGACTGAGAGAAATCTCAGCATTTGGAAATGTCAGATGGTACAGAGAAATCGAGGTAAGGGGTACAATTTAACTTAGTTCTGATAATGAATCCTTATTTCATTGGTAAAAAGATTTTAGGAAGCAACATTATGTTTTGAAATGATTTATAATTGCTTTCATACTTATGGAACGGTTTACGAAAAATGATTTTATTTTCAGAAATATTCCCCGAGTACATCCATGTTTATGAAATGAATTTTCCTTAAAGTATGAAAATGCATGGAAGCTTTACATTGGTTTATGATTCTATATTCAGATTTTGAAAGAAACTTTTGACAATATCAAAAATAGAAAAAAAAAAGGAAAGGGGAAAAGAAATTTTTTCGAGACTATAGGCTTCATGCATGGTTACTTCTTGTGGTGTTCCAGCTCCACTACTTGGGTATCGGTACGTAGGGCCCCTGTAGTACTTGACTCAACCTGTGTGGAAGATGTCTTGCTACTGGTGGTTTTTGATGATGATGTTTTCGGTAGTATCTCGTGCCCGCGCAGCACGCAATTATGTTTCCCACACAGAGAGTGCCTTTGGTACCCGTGTCCTAGCTAGGTGCTAGTGAAAGTAAGTAAGATAGATACTACCCGTCACGACCCAAATTACCTAAAAATCAGAGTAAATTTTTTGTTTTTTCATTTATTATTTAATTCTTATCTTTCTCTCATTGTGACCATCTTACCAAACAGTTGGGCTATGATTCGGTGTTAGTCACCTCTTACCTATTACCATTCCATTTCCATAATCATATTCACATATCAGAGTTTACTATTCTTTAACTTTAATTAAATACATACCCATTGGTATTTATAACTGTACATCCCCAACATCAATGTCCGTTTACAGTACTGTGCATTACATATTTAGATACAAGACCATACAAATGTGTATACCTGTCTCTTGATGGGAAGCACCAAGCATGCAAGTCCTGAGCCGTTTACTAATTTCTGTGAGAGCTCTGAAAAGATAGGAAAATAAGGGGGGTGAGCAAACCACACGCTCAGTAAGGCAATTATGCAAGTAAGTAGATAGCTCCACTATCTACATGCTCATAATGCCATGCCCTTAAATCCATTTCTTTTCATTTAAAATTTCACGCATAAAGTCATGCATATTCAATGCCATAGTTTATCCAAAACTATTTGTGCATATATAAATCATGTAATTCATGCATTCCAAGCATTTTATGTGACATCATTAAATCATAATAAGCATGAAGTAAAACAAGATCATGCATTCGTTTGTGTCATGTAAGACAAATCATGAATTTGAATTAAAAGCATGGAAAACAACATCATGCTTCTGCATTTAAATCAATTCATTTAAAACTGCAGCATAAACTAACCCTTCTGGGTTAATAATGTCATTAAAACAATTTAGTAAAGTTCATTATAAAACTCCAGTTATAAAACCACCCTTCTTTCAGGGTCACATATCATAAAATCATCTGAAATCTCATATCACAGTATAAAATCATAAAATCGGGGGCCTGACCCCTCCCTCGGGTCTACCCTGGTCTATCGACCAATAGTTATATCATGTGAGACAATCAGCTGATTATATCAGTAACATCGAGGATTATAGCCATATCCTAGTGATCCCTGGCAACACGGTACCTAGTGTGCGGGGTATCACACCTGAAACGGGAGGTGGGTCATCCTACCCTCCAGAACAGCATAACACCAGGATTGCGAGGGCAAGGCTTACTGCCTCGTGGCTAATGCCACTCCACTCAAACAATCCCCACGGTACAGTGTACTCCGCGTGATATATACGGTACAACGTACTCCGTGAACCCAAGCTCAATCGGGGGTGCCTGCAATAGGTCTTATCCACACAAATCATCTCTATCTCAGATGCACGTGTGAGCATATCATCTCACTGTGACACACAGTCTAAAGGAGGCTCCCACACGGCTATATGCATGTAATATAAATTCCTGTGCGAGCGAAGCTCAAGCACGGCTCCATGCATATTCATGATATCAGAAAATCTCGTGCGAGCGAAGCTCTAACACGATTTCATAAAAATCAGTAAAATCTGCGTTTGAGCAACGCTCCAGTACGACTTAAACTGATTATAAATTCAAGTAAAATCCACGTACGAGCAATGCTCTAGTACGAATATGTATAGAAACTCAGTGAAAACCTCGTACGAGAAAAACTCCAGTACGACATTCAAATGAATTATAAAAACCATATAAAACTTTATGCGAGCAAGCTCCAACACAAATGAATGCTCAAGTAAATCAAATCTTCGTACGAGCAACGCTCCAGTACGGCTTTATGCATAAATACATCAAATCTCGTGCGAGTTACACTCCAGCACGGCTTTATGCAATATCAAATCAAAATAGGATGCGAGCTAAGCTCCAGCATCTCTCATGCATGTCAAATCATTAAAAACTAGTGCGAGCAATCGCTCCAGCACCATTTTATGCATACCACATCAAAACATGTCAAAACATGTCAAAACAGAGTGCGAGCTAGGCTCCAGCAGCTGTCATTTCACAATAATAAAAATCAGTGCAAGCACCATGCTCTTGCACATTTCATGCATATGATGTCACACAAATCGGTGTGAGCAACCGCTCAAGCACATTTATGCACATTCAAAGACGTAGATATAGTACGAACTACGTGTTAGCACTATCTGTTTCCATATAAACTTGATAGTTGGCCTGTTTTTCCAAAGAAATTCCGTTTAAATATGAATAACACCTACGTAGTGTTATCTTGTGAAATTATATAATTTCTGGCCAATCTATCGATTTGCTTTGATTAAAACAAATAAAATTCCTTAATTTCAGAAAATTCCTTAAATCATGCATTTCATGCATGTCATGCTTTCACCATCCTTAGGTGAACTTCCCTCAATAGGGGTAAAATAGTCTTTTCACCTATTTCGATCCTCAAAATTATTTAAACCAGTTTTAGGATCATTATACATAATTAAGGTAGAAATACATATTCAATGTACAGAAAGGCTATTAAAATACGCGTAGCTACCTCTAGCTACTCACACAATTCCCTTACCTCATTTTTCTGTACAGTCTGACCTTTCCACTGATGATTCGTCACGCAGTCCGATTTGCTCCAAATCCAAATTAAATCTCCAGCACTGCGGATAAATGTTCATCAGGTCAAATACAATACAATTTAATGTATTTCATATTTTTCTGGGCTTAATTTAAATCATTGGTCCCGTTTACCCATATTGGGCCCGATTGCACCTTAATGGGTCTTAATAGGCCTTAAGCCCATTTACCACACTTTATCGAGGCCTATTGGGCTCATTGGGCCCATCAATATTTATTTAGCCTCATTTCTAAATTCTCGGATATCTCAATTTAATATTTACGACAATTTATCTCAATTTCAAAAATTTAATTCATTTATGAGGAAATTAAATCCGTAATTTATGCGTTAAATATCAATCACGCATAATGATATAAAATTGTCATAAATAAGGGTCACTTACCCATTATTCCATGATCGTACACAAATCGAGGCTGTCTCGAGCTCTCGGTTGATGCAAATTGTCGAGCTACACAATTAGATATATTTTCGGGTAAACTTTCAGTCGATTATTTATCAAATTAAATATTTTGAAAATTAAATCGGTCAATTCGACCACTTACCGACTTACCCGAAGCTCGATTGCATCACTAAAATTTTTCCTAATTTTTTCTCTTTTTCTTTTTCCCTTTTTCTTCCTTTTTTCCCTCTCTTTTTGGCTAAACTGGTCCGGTCCAATTCAACCCGGTTCAGACCGCCGGTTTGGTCCGGTTCGGTTCGGTCGGTTCAGTCCGGTTCGGCCGGTTCAGTCACCATTTGGTCATTCCGACGCCGTCCGGTCGGTTCTCCGGCCGATTCCACCACCAATCGGAGCACCACGGCCTGGGCTTCCCAAATCGGGCCTCGACTGGGTCAAAATGGTGCCATCGCTGGCAAATCAAGGCTTCTCTCCCGCGGCCCTCACTCCGTCGATCTGGCATTTTTCGGCAACTTCGGGGTGAGTGGTTGTGCGGGTCGGCTTCCTCGGGTGCCGATCAACCTTTGCCGGCCGTCTCCTCGCGTCGTCCATCGGTGGTTACGTCAGAGCCGAGGGATTTGGTTCCCTCGATTTTTGGCTGCTTTGTTTCTCCTCTCTCCTTTCACCGGTCGTCGTTCCTCCAAGCTGGTGGTGCCGACAGTGGCTCGCGGTCATCCTTTCCGGCCAGCTCGCCTAGGCCCGACGCCGGCCGTCTCCATCCGATGAGACAGAGGGGGCTCGGCTCCCTCACTTGTCTTCTGTTTCTAGTTTCGCGTTCTTTCGCGAAATTTTTTTTTCAATTAATTTTTTTATTTATTATTATTTATTATTAAATTTTATTATTATTTTATTTTTAATAATATTTTAATCAATTAAAATATTATTAAAATCCAAAAATATCTTAAAAATATATATATTTAATTCATTTACTCCGTAAATGAATTTCTCAGTCCGATTTTACCTTTCTGGTATATCTTTCAATTATTTTCGAGATTATTTTTCGATACGAAAATTTCGGTTTATTCCAATAAATTCATATCTTGATCAATTTAACCCGAAATTTAATTATTTCCTCGTTATTGATCAAGATTTCTCAATCCCATATTTTTAATTAAATTTTCTTATCCCGATTAATACCGAATTTTGATCTTTTGACCGTTTTACCCTTGCACATGTTCGGGAATACCATTTCCATCCTTTTGCATTTTTTAAATGCACTCGAAAATTCCTATTTCTTCCCTTTTTGCCCTTACGATAAAATTGGGTCTTACACTACCCATATTTTATGAAAGGGCTGTACGACCCTGATCCAGTCTACAACCCCCTTACCATGGCCATAGGTATGATGACTCTCTACGGAGAATGACACGTATCGCATGACTTAGTTATAGCCTAGTCTCCTCGATTTAATTATGAATGACAATTGTGATGATGACATTGATGAATGATTATGTTTCTTTTATGATATTTATGACAATTATTTACGAACAATTATATTTTATGAAATGTTTATGAATAACGATGATTTTATAAAATCATCTATGAAAGATGAAAATGTTATGAAGTATTTAAGCATGTATTTGATTTAAAGAAACTCATGCTTCATAATTTCTTATGATGGCTATGCACGAAATGAAAGTTTACATATCTTCTAAATATTAGTTTCTAAAAGAAACTTATGATCAGTTTTTTCTGAAGCAAAGTTTATTTCATGAATAATTTTTAGCATGCTTTTACATATCAGGATTATCTTAAATGTATTTTCCTACTGGGCTTTTCCCCAAAAGCTCACCCCTCTACCTCTCAGATTGTTTTTGTAGTGAACTTCATATGGTAATTGTTGCGTAGACGACGTAGACTGGCAGATACGAGTTCCCCAGACTACCCTTCGTACATGTGTGAGGTATACGTTCCTACCTCTTTACCAGACTATTTGTATGCACAGACATTTATTGAAAGTAATGTGTCGGGATGTAATCTGTATAAGGATAAAAGGAATATTTTTAAGAATTGATTATTGAGAGTAATTAGACGTGTTTGGAGTATGTAGAATAATTTGACGATATGACTTGGGAAGCATGTCTGATAGTTGTGGATAGCTAGGGTTGATATTGTGAGATAATTGCAGGGGGTAGGTTTATATATAAGTCGTTATGCTGTCGAAATTTTATCGACCATGTAAATTCAAAGGTGTAACTTAATTATAATTATGGATAAAGAAGTGAGAAAATGAATTGACACTGAACAGGAATACAACCTAAGTGAATAAAGGGATTAAGTTGCAACCTGAAGTTTCAAAAAAAAAATTCACAAATTTTTATAGGTCACGGATCATTACAGTTTAAGGTGGTATCAGAGCGAAGGTTGTCTTGTACTGTCAATGTCAATAATAAGGATAAGATTACATCCCAAATGTCTGTGCTCGTCTGGTTGTAGACTAAGTATACATAATGAAGTTAAGATTTAATGTTTGGTTTACGTGAGGAATTCGATCACGAGCTAGAGGCCGCAGAGATAGGCCTGAGAATCATGCAGAGTCATCATATGAGACTCATAAATGATACTAAGATTGAAACTGATGTTGAGCATGCTCCATCAGGTCCTGTGGAAAGGACAGATGGTATTGAGATACACTTTGCTAAGATTGAGCGGAGTATTAAACATACTATGGAAAAATTAGGACACAGGCTATGTTAGGTGATGGGGTAGATGGAAGAATTGACAGACAGATTACTCCCGATGCACCCACACAGCCTGTAGAGATGTTTCAGAACTACAAATATGTCTGCTCCAGTAGCTACACAGCAGAGTGATGATGACTCGGTTAGGATGTAGGAGCTACACTAGATGAGACAGTTTCAGAACTGCAGACCGCCATTGTTAAAAGGGATAAAGGACCCGGTAGTTATAGAGAACTGAATGAATGAGATTAAGGAAACTACGAATGGAATTTATGGGTCTAGCACAAGGAAATTGATTTGTCTATGAGTATGAATTATGAATTATATCCCTGAAAATGTATAACCCAATGTTATGGGCAGTGAAGTCAAGAAATGTTTGTAAGTTCACTAACGGATAGAGATCGAGCTGATTTCGGAGGATAGTATGCTATTACATACTGAAATCAAGAATCCAATAGTAGTAGAAAACTGGAAAATTAAATTGAAAAACTTGGATGGATTCTTAGAGTATGACAGTGAGCTTAATAGACTGGAGGCAGTTTCAAAAGTTTAAGCCTTCATTTTTCAACAAGGTTAAGAACTCAGTGATTCGGAGTGTTAAATGAATGAGATAGAAAAGCTTGATAATTTTAGAAGTAACTCTACCGAGAAAGTTGCTTTTGCAACTTTTGTGTTAAAGGATTGGAGAAGCTACACGAATTTTCAAAGTGTGCTACGATAAAGAAAGTAGCCCTTGTAGCATCAATATCGAGATGGAAAGTCAAACTCGGAGGGAAGTTCCCCAATTTAATCCGAGAGCCGACATCAAAAAATTACATGGGATATATTCCGAAGGCCTTTAGGCGGCAGCACATTCCGGATGAAATAAAGTGGCAATTATGAATAAAATGATTGCAATCGAACATGAAGTAACAAGTCTATGGATGATTGTGAAATTAAATTTATAGCTTTGGAAAAGAAATGATCTAGATAAGTAGAGATGTGAAACAGAGAAAATCCAGGAAACTCATAGGAGGTACTGAGATCCTCAATCGAGCTAAGTTAGCTCAACTTGATGTTATTTTGAGAGAGCAGTGCGTAAGGCGTAACTATGGGAATATGAGATATATACTCTCGAGATTACTAGGAAAATGAAAAGGTAAAGAGAGTGACAGAAAAGTGATGTACTAAGGAAGCAATGAGAGTGATAGAGTAAAGTTACTGTAACTGAAAAGGTGAATTACAAAACTAAAAGTATAAGTGAAGGTCACACTGCTTACAGGATTGATAAAGTTAGGGCATGTTCGGAGTAAAACGACACCCCAGTAGACAGAGGGATTTTCGACATGTATTCGGATAATCTATCAGAGTTACCACTAATTGAAAGGTGAAATTTTGAAATTGATTTAGTACTTGTCATCGAATTAATTATTCAGATCCTTGTACCGAATAGTTTTGATTGAATTAAAAATGCTGAGAAAACAATTATATGGATTACATGGAAAGGATATTATCGGACCAGTTGATTCACTTTGATGTGTACTAGCATTAATTGTTAAGGAGACTCGGAGTCTTCTTGGTCACGATATGTTAAGAACGAGAGTTAATTGGATTCTTCCGAAGCAGAAATTATAGATCAGTGGGGAAGACCCAAAATTCTTAAAGATGATACAGAGTTTGAGATATATGGACGCTTTGGAATATGAATTACGTATCGAGCCTAAAGATTGTAAATTGATAATGCTTATGTTTCGAATGCAAGACTTAATTGGAATAAGAAAAGAGTTCTGATATAATTGAGGTACGAAATGAGACAAGTTTGAAATATGATAGATTTTGAATAGAAGTTACATTGGAATAAGAAGTGTATGCAAAGTAAGAATATCTTTGTATGTGAAGTGATTCGGAACCAAGTGGTATGAATTGAGAATAAGTTCTGACTAAAGGATAGATGGGAAATTGTGATAAGTTATGGTATCCTGCTTTCTATTGGGACTAAACCTTTAATCTTTAAATCCATAACCAGTTTCTGTGGTCAAGTCTGATGGCTAACAAAGGTATTTCAAAATACCTCCCCGCCTGAGAGACTTGGCAGCGTCTAGAAGTACCCTAATCCATAACCTATAAATTGAAATTGACAGTCATCATATTCGTGTTGGAAGTCAAGATACCATTACTTGTGAAGATGAAGAAATGAATTTCATTCTAACGAAATCGTATGAACTATGGAATATGGATTAATTGTTCAATATTAAGTGGAAAGGAATGCTATATGGGAACGTAGATTTTAGGCAGTAATTGAAGATCATCAGCAGAAAATTTATTATTGTATTGTCACGACCCAAATTACCTAAAAATCCCTACAAATTTTTCGCTTTTTCATTTCCTCACCCGTCGTGAATAGTTACACTACTAAACAGTTGGGCTATGATTCGGTGTTAGTAACCTCTCACCTATTTACCATTCCATTTTCATATTCACATTCACATATCAATTTATTTAAACAAAATACATCCCCAATATTAAATCCATATACAGTACTGTGCATCTATATGTTCAGATACGAAATTATACAAATGTGTATACCTGGTCTTGCTAAGAAGCATCGGATAACCGAGATGCGAGACTATTGTCGCTCTCTTCTACTGAATATACCCTGTGGGGTGGAAAATGAAAGGGTGAGCGAAACGTGCTCAGTAAGGCAATAATGTAAGCAGGTAGATAACTATACTATCTACGTGCTGATAATGTCATGATGTAAAAATCGTTTACTTTCGGAGCATGAGGTAAGATTAAAACAATGCCACATGTATGTATATATCATATACAAGAAATCATGAAATCGACATATAAAGCACACATGGAAAATCATCATGTATGACATCTCATGCTCGTCACATTAAAACTCATTTATTTCATCATAAACTCTTCACTTTAAAACTCATTTGTTTAATCACAAAACTCATCACTTTGAAACTTATTTGTTTCATCATAAATTCATCACATTTAAAACTCATTTGTTTCATTATAAAACAACTTCATCAAGGTCAAACCCATCTCTCGGGAATACCTTGATTCATCAAATCACATCTCTTTTAAAAACACAAATCGAGACTACCCCTCCATCGGGTTTGTCCTGGTCTATCCAGACCGTATGATATCATGTGAGGTATGTAGGTTACTGTATGAAAAATCGAGGACTATGGCCATACTATGTCCTTGTGATCCCAGGCTACACGGATCCCGGTGTGCGGGGCATCACAACTGCAACGGGAGGTGGGGTCAAGTCCTACCCACCAGAATATCAAGTAACATCATAGAGTCATCATGACTGCATGGTACAGCGTACTCCGTGTGACATACACGGTACATCGTACTCCGTGGACCCATATCATAGTCTGGGGGTGCCTGCCGTAGGTCTTATCCACCCCAATACTATGTCGATAACCAACCCATGTCTCAAAGTATGCGTGCGAGCATCTCAACTCTCTGTGACACACAGTCTACAGGAGGCTTCCGCACGACTATATGCATGTCAACTCACGTCTAGTGCGAGCGAAGCTCCAGCACCACGCTATGCATATCATGATATCTAAAATCTCGTGCGAGCGAAGCTCCAGCACGATTTTGTGCACACACAAATTTCTCGTACGAGCAATGCTCCAGTACGGCTTTTCATGAGAAATAATTCAGTAAACTTGAGTGCGAGAAGACTCTAGCACACTTTTTATTCATGTATATACAATAGGTGGCTCAATTTTAATAAAACATCTTTTAAGATCGTAACCGGTACAAACCGGTTCCCTTTCGTGAAATTCACGAAATCAACAGCCCACCTATGTACATATTTGCTTAAATCAAAGCAATATATTCATATAAAGTATTAAAAACATGAAATCATGCAATTTACCTGCCTTACTACCCTTTTTGTAAATTTTACTCCTAGGGGCAAAATCGTCTTTTTTCTTTACTCACCTATGCCCCGATTTTCGCAAAATTATTATTATTTCATTACTAGATGCTTTAAGGAATTCTGAACCCTGTAAATACCCTCAAAATACGTATAGGCATCTCTATGCACTTACAAAATTCCCTTACCTTGATTTTCCTGTCGAATCTGACCTTTTCTCTGAATGTCACGTCGCGCAGTCCGATCTACTCCCAATCCAATGTCCGAAACTGTGTATAAATGTTCCTCAGGTTAGATATTATACAACTTAATTGTATTTAATACTTTCTGGGCTTAATTTAAATCATTGGGCCCATTTACCCCTATTGGGCCCGATTGCACCTTAATGGGCCTTAATCGGCCTTAAGCCCGTTTTCCACTTAATTTTTATATTATCGAGGCCTATTGGGCTCATTGGGCCCACCAACCATTTATTGGGACTCGTTCTAACTCTCGAATAGCTAACTTTATTATTTACGACAATTTATCTAATTTTTCATAATTTAATTCAATTTATGCGAAAATTAACTCAATATCACGCATAACGAGGCAATTGTCGTAAATAGGGTCACTTACCCGAGATTCCATGCTAGTACGAAATTCGAAGCTGTCTCGAGCTCTCGTTGGATGCCAATTGTCGAGCTACACAATTCCACAATTTTCCGGGTAAGTTTTCAGCCCAAAATTAATTAAATTAAATACTCCAAAATTTAAATCGGGTCAATTTCGATCGCTACTGACTTACCCGAAGCTCGATTGCATCACAGAAATTTTCTCCAATTTTTTTCTCTTTTTCTTTTTCCCTTTTTCTCCTTTTTTCCTCTTTTTCCCCTTTTTCTCCTTGGCTGAACCGGTTCAGACCGGTCCGGTTCAGCCCGGTCCGGTTTGGTTCAGTTTTGGCCGGTTCAGGCCGGTTCGACCGGTTCAATCCCCATTTGCTCATTCCGGCGCTGTCCGGCCGGTTCTCGGTGCGATTTCGGTGCCGTTCGGCTCGGCTACACCTGGGCATTCAGAATCGGGCCTCGGCTGGGGTCGAAACGCAGCCATCGCCGGCGAATCAGCTCTTCTCCCCCGAGGCTGCCACCTCTCGATCCGGCGGATTCCGGCGGTTTCGCTGGCCGATAATGGTCTCAAAAGGACCGGCTCCTCTTCCCGATCACGCCGGTGCCCACCGTTCGCCCCCAGCTGCCGTGGATCGCCGGGATCATCTCCGTTTTCCTCGCGGTCTTCTCTTCCTCCGTTCGCCGGACACGGCCATCGTCGGCGCGCGTCACTGGTGCCAATGGCTTCGTCGGCCTCTCCTCTTACTGCTCGGCCCTTCGTCGGAGGCCGTCGGTGCCCGGTGGTAGCTTATCGGTCGGCCACGCGTATTCTCCCTTTTCGGTTTCCGTTTCTTCTTCTCTCTCCCCGATAAGGTTTTCAGATTTCCTTTTTTTTTTTTTTTTTACAAGTATTATTTTATTTAACAATTTATTTTATTATTAAAATATTCATTAAAATAGTCTAAAAAAATCTGAAAATATCTACAAAATTAATATTTTATTCCAATTAAATAAATTTAATTTAATTTAATTTATTTATTATATTTTTAATCATTTTTCTGGTATAATTTCTCCGTATTTTCGGGATATTGTCCCGAGTGACTTTTCGGTATTTTTAAAATTTCGGATCTTGATCAATTTGACTCAAAATTATATAATTCCTCATTATTGATCAAGATATCCTAAATCCTTATTTTTAATTAAAATTTTCTTATCGAATTTATCCCGAATTTCGATCTTTTGACCGTTTTACCCCTACACTTGTTCGGGATTAATTCAGTCAAATTTTCCTTCACGAACACTCATTCATTTTATGATTCGAATCCTTATTTTCAGTCCGAATCCCATTCCTTTAAATTTGTGAGCATTTTTCTACCTCATAAAATTTACGATTTAATTTCGGGTCTTACAAATCTCCCCCACTTAAAGAATTTGGTCCTCCAAATTAGAACCAAGTCATATGAGTCCATATACAACTCCGGGTACATCGATCGTATCATACTCTTAAATTCTTATGTGACCTTCTCCGGAGTGTATTACTACCAAAGGGCTTTAATTAGGGAGATCCTCTTAAACCTTAACATTTTCTCTTTCCTGTTTAATGCCCGAATCAACTTATTAATATACTTATATTTTCATGAAATTGAACTTTTGGAGTTCATATTCGATCACCTATGCTGGATCCGGATAGTATTTTCGAAGCATCAAAAGATGGGACACATTGTGGGTGCCTGCTTATTCAAGTGAAAATGCCACTTACAGGTCTTATCTGCCACTTGTCCAATCTCTCAAAATATTCAATCCAGCGAAACTCAATTTACCTTCTTCCAAAAGCTCGCTGTGTCCTTATTCTCTTAGGACGAGTAACTTTCAACCATACTAATTCACCAAAGGTGAATTCCAATACTTGTCTATCTGCTCTGAGGTGTTCTTAATCTCTCATCCTCAACTAAACATCCTCAGAGGCTTATTATCCAAAATCGAAAATAATTCTATTTGTCACCCACTTTTTCTTATCAAATTTGGGGAACAACCCCTACAGCCATACACTGCCTCATATCTTGTTATCCCGATACTCAAGTGGCAACTATCACTATTGACGAATTCGATTTGTAACAACTGATCATTCCAGGAGCTTATAAAATCAATGCCCATACTCTCATCATATCCTCCAGAACTTGTACAGTCCTCTCTGACTAACCATCTGTCTGAGGACGAAAAGCTATGCTAATACTCAGTCGGGTTCCCATAGCTTCCTGAAAATATCCTCAGAGGTGGGAAGTGAAGCGGGAATCCCTGTATGATACCATGCTCACTGGAACGCTACTTAATGTTCCACAATCTTCCTTATACCTGAATCCTCATACACACTCTGAGTATTTGGGGATTTCATAACCAGAAGGTGGGTAGACTTAGTCACTCTATCGACTATCATCCAAATAGCCTCGAATTCACCTGGGTTCTCTGTAACCCATCACGAAATTCATGGAGACTTGCTCTCATTTTTCGTGCTGTGTCGATATAGATAGGTGCTGCAATAACTCTGCAGACTTTTAATACTCTACCTTATTCTGTTGACATACTAGGCACTTTTTCACAATCTCTATCATGTCTCTTTTAACATCTGACCACCAATACCCTTTTCGAGATTTCATATTTATATTCTTTACTTTTCGTATGCACTGTATATCCCAAAGAGTAAGCTTCTGACAATATTACTATCTCATCAACTGTGGTCCTGGGGAGCACTCATATTGTCTCGGAATCCTCAGTAACTCATCATCACCCACTGTGAACTTTATCACTGTACCCTTCTGAATCTGACCCACACTATCGACACCCTGCCGATCATTACGCTAAGCCTGGCAAATTCGGGCACTCTCATCCGGTTCTAGTCTCAGGCTAGCTGTCACACAATCACTGTCATCATCAGAAGGGATCACATCACTACTGAGGTCCACAACTGCTCTAGCAGCTCACGCTCCCTGACCATCATATGTAATATCATCTCGAGGCTCTTTCTGCTCAAGGTATTAGCCATTACATTAGCTTTTCCTGGGTGGTATAATTTTCACAAATCAAAACCTCTCAGAAGCTCTAACCCATATATTCTCATATTCGCCTCTTTCTGTGAAAAACAGATACTTGGGACTTTATGATCAGTGCATATCCAAAATTCCTCATCGTGTACATAATAGTACCATATCCTCGGTACAAATTTTGTTTCCAACTTTAAATCATGGGTCAGATAGTTTATTTGTGATCAAGGAGTTGTCTGACTCCAAAATTGACTATCTTCCCATTATATATCATTACACAGCTCATTCATTATTTCGAGGTATCCATACTCACTGAGAACCTCTTGAGCTGTTGGGTATGGTGAAATTAATCACGGTGGTCAGTTCATACTTCATTACACCGAAATTCATGTCATATCTATCATCTCACTCAAATACCACGTTTTCATAGTTAGACGTGCCAACAAAGTATACCCTTTTTAGAACTCGCAGCAACCATCTGTAAGGGCAATTTTTCAATTGTTGCTTACAATTTTCCCTAGACTTTAACTACACCCAACATATCATCGATAATGGTGATTACAAATCGGTCCAATCCTTGACTTATTTACGCATAAGCGTATCAGATCCTTCAAAATCGCTTACGTTTTCAGGTACTAACCTGCGTCATTTCCTTTTCTTATCTTAACGGCTCTTATTAAATTTTTCTATGTTACCCTTTATGATTTGTCAAATTTTAATATTCTTATCGTCTTAGTAAAGGTATCCTAATGCTAAAGGTATTCATTACGACGATCGATTTCACGTTATAGGTTATATATATATACTTTTAGACGCTGTCAAGTCTTCAGGCGGGGAGGTATTTTGAAATACCTTTATTAACCCTCAGACTTGACCACAATTACTTTACATATCGGTCCATGTGGTCACAATTCATATTCGCTACTAATTGCTTAAATCCCAATTTACTTCACGTATCACATATATTCTTACCTTGCATACGCCTCTTACTCCAATACATCTTGTATTTGATCTATCTTATCTTAAAGATTATCTCCTTTCGTATATCCCTCATGACAAAACTCTTTCATTATTCATTCCGTGAGTACAATCCTTTACTCCTTTAATTTCAACTGTTGCACCCCTTTTTTTTTCACTTGTCAACACTTACAGTATACTTTTCAGTGATGTTTTCACTCCTGTTTTCAACTTAAAATCTCTATATCCATATTTCGTTTATTAATCCTCCTCTATTGGGGTACTCATTTATCAGTATTGTGCCCAATGATGTAGACATTCATGCCTTTTACTCACTTATATGCAAATGAAGGTGGTATGAATAAATGTGTGGCACCAGGATCAATGAACATATGTACTTCATTGTTCATAACAAGCGTGGTATCTTACACCACATCCATGAAACATCAATAGTGTCCTGGTCCCAGACATCCTCTCGCCTTCGTCCAACAGCCTACTTTCCTTTTTTCTTTTCGGCTATGGCCTCCCTTTTCGTTGCAGCTATACCAACGAAGTTTTTCTCTGTCTCTTTACTTTTCTGTAAGGTGATCTCGCCCAACTCTGTGCAATCAAAATCAATGGTCCGTCTTACCACACTTAATGGCCATTTTCATCAATACAGTGTAGGTATAGACCCTCCTTGGGTGGTATCTACACACATCCTACACTGCTACACTGCTTCGTAGCAGGTCGAGGTCCTCCAATCACAATGCCTTTCAAGAGTGCCAAAATTGGTTGCACTGGGGCCTTACCAATTATCTTACTCCAGGACTCATCAAATTAAATCTTTTACCAATTACCTTTTTCCCATTTTAACATCTTTGTCATTTCTCGATTCTCTTTTCTGTCTCTATTTCAGCCCTCACTACCTTTCCCAATCTCAGAGGTGTGCAATTCATGTTCTTATCTACCCAACTGTAAATCTGCGCACTGCCTCGATATAGGTAATATCTCACGGGCCAATCGGACTCAAATTGAAAAGTTGAGCCATTTCATGAACTTTTAGACATCTCGACTGTCACCTGTTCATAGTGTCGAGGTAATATCTGCCCAGGAATATAACCAAGTTTCAAACTCATAAATCATACTCATCAATAAATCAAATCCTCTGGGTCAGAGTATGGACTTTTATCCATAATTTCCTTTAAATCATGTCCAGGATATCCTATCACCGGAATACATCCAAAATATTTCTCATCTTAGCTCTGGATGTTTAACACTTAAGATGGGTCGAGTGGGTTTCAATCAATGCTCCGCTGCGCCCTCTGATCTTATGTCTACTCTGAGCAATTTGCTCCTCAAAATAATCTCCACACTCCGGTCCAACCTCACGAAGCGTGTCTCAATACTATCTGATCACTCTGTCGGACTCTGAGAGGTATGCTTAACATTAACATCTATTTCAATCTCATCCCGATTCTCATGGGTCAACTCAGCACGACTTAGCAGACTCAGGTCTACCTCTACGACCTCTGCCTCGTGCACTATCTCATCTTGAGTCTCATATCATGACTCATTTGATTCTCAGACCGATCTCTATGGTCTCGAGCATGTGTACTCGCCACTCTACCATAGCGGCTATCAGTTATAAAAACTATATTCTTGCATTCGAAACAAAATTCTTAGCTGCAATTCCATCTTGATATACACAATTGTATCTAAACAATGCACAGTACATGGGGATGTAAATTTACTTAACCACTAACACCGACTCATATCAGGCCAACTCTGCTCTGATACCATTAAATTTGTCACGACCCAAATTACCTAAAAATCCCTACAAATTTTTCGCTTTTTCATTTCCTCACCCGTCGTGAACAGTTACACTACTAAATAGTTGGGCTATGATTCGGTGTTAGTAACCTCTCACCTATTTACCATTCCATTTTCATATTCACATTCACATATCAATTTATTTAAACAAAATACATCCCCAATATTAAATCCATATACAGTACTGTGCATCTATATGTTCAGATACGAAATTATACAAATGTGTATACCTGGTCTTGCTAAGAAGCATCGGATAACCGAGATGCGAGACTATTGTCGCTCTCTTCTACTGAATATACCCTGTGGGGTGGAAAATGAAAGGGTGAGCGAAACGTGCTCAGTAAGGCTATAATGTAAGCAGGTAGATAACTATACTATCTACGTGCTGATAATGTCATGATGTAAAAATCGTTTACTTTCGGAGCATGAGGTAAGATTAAAACAATGCCACATGTATGTATATATCATATACAAGAAATCATGAAATCGACATATAAAGCACACATGGAAAATCATCATGTATGACATCTCATGCTCGTCACATTAAAACTCATTTATTTCATCATAAACTCTTCACTTTAAAACTCATTTGTTTAATCACAAAACTCATCACTTTGAAACTTATTTGTTTCATCATAAATTCATCACATTTAAAACTCATTTGTTTCATTATAAAACAACTTCATCAAGGTCAAACCCATCTCTCGGGAATACCTTGATTCATCAAATCACATCTCTTTTAAAAACACAAATCAGGACTACCCCTCCATCGGGTTTGTCCTGGTCTATCCAGACCGTATGATATCATGTGAGGCATGTAGGTTACTATATGAAAAATCGAGGACTATGGCCATACTATGTCCCTGTGATCCCAGGCTACACGGATCCCGGTGTGCGGGGCATCACAACTGTAACGGGAGGTGGGGTCAAGTCCTACCCACCAGAATATCAAGTAACATCATAGAGTCATCATGACTGCACGGTACAGCGTACTCCGTGTGACATACACGGTACATCGTACTCCGTGGACCCATATCATAGTCTGGGGGTGCCTGCTGCCCGCCCCTCACCAGGTCACAGGCTTACGGCGAACTCATCACAAACCCGTATTGTCCTCTCTGAGCCCACTGGCCCTCAAGGTTTAACTGGCTCATTGGCAACAGGAGTGCAAGAACAAGGGTGTTGACCCGAGTTCGAGCCTCCTGGGACGCGTCGCCTGGGAGATGGGCTTGCCCCCCAGTGGAGCAAAACCTTGAGGGCCAGTGGGCCCAGAGAGGACAATACGGGTTTGTGATGAGTTCGCCGTAAGCCTGTGACCTGGTGAGGGGCGGGCAGCAGGGTTCTCACATGTATAATGTAAGATTTTCTATTGGCTGGAATCAACTTTGCATTTAAAGAGGATAATTGCTTAATTTCAAGTGAGTTTGGTTAGTAAAAGAAAGAGAAAAGTATCTCAACTTGAGGATATGAATTGATAAATTATTCAAGTCGTTGCAGGACAATCTCTAAACTTCTACATGGAGTGCTATTAATTTGTTAATGATGAAAATGATTAAATTGTGATAACGGTTCCAAAGATTGAGGAATCAATGAGATTATGTGATATATGTGATATATGTGATTGGTGTTTGGAGTTGTGATCTTGATATGAATTTTATTATTTTGAGTTATAATGATTGAAATCATCGACTGATTTTCTTTCTATTGTTCCTAAGCTTTAACTTTTAGTTCATGTTAATAGTGTATTTGGCTAATAGAAAATTTTAGATTATGATATTATAAGCTCTGCGAAGAGTTTCATCGTCATCTATAATTGATCTATGGGACTTGAAAGCTATTGATAATTGAGATTAGAGATGGGTTGGATACTCATAGATTTATGTTTGAATTGTTGGGTGTGAAAAACTTATGTCTATTACAAATTCCTGTTATATTGATTTCATCTTTATCGTAGTGTATGATGGTCAACTGATGATAAATATTCTGATACGGTGAAAACGGAAAGAAAATCAATATCCAATAGTTTATAAGTGACTAAAAATTTTGTCGAGATGATTATTCAAATTTAAAGTTTTATGTGGTTATAATTACTTAACATGATTTGGAAATTTTATTCTAAGAAATTTGGTAAACAAAGAATTATGTTGATCCCAGATAATGTTATGAACAATAACTTTGAGGTTTTCACGACTATATTTGAATGACATATTAGAGGGAGCAATTGAAGTGTGATTGGATTTAAGTTATAACTCTCGGATTATTGTTAATTTAAAAAGTGATTGATCATTAATATGGAGGTTAATCTTGACTAAAGCCCATAATAGTAAGTACATTCTACACCCTGGTAGTACCAAAATGTACCAAAAATCGACGAAGGGTGTTTTGATAGCCTGAAATGAAACGAGATTTTGCAGAGTTTGCTTATAACAACAGCTAATATGCTAGCATCGGGACGACACCGTATGGGGCCTTGTATGATAGAAGCTGTAGGTCCCCCAATGGCTTGGGAAGAAGTGGGTAACAGAAAGATTCTGACATTCCGATATGGTGGAACAGGCAGCAGAAGGTGTTTGGATAATCTGTGATAGACTTAAGACCGCACAAAGTAGGCAGAAGAGTTATGCGGATAAGCATAGGCGACCACTTGAGTTTCAGATTGGGGACTCCGTGTTTCTGAAGGTATCTCTGAGCGAGTGTATCATGCAGTTTGGGAAGAAGAGGAAATTGAGTCCTCGCTTCATTGGTCCTTTTAAGATCCTAGAGAGAGTGGGAGACGTAGCCTACAGACTTGCCTTACCACCGTAGCTTTCTGGGGTACATAATGTCTTCCATGTTTCGATGTTAAGGAAGTATAACCCGAATCCCTCACACATTATTGAGTATGTGTAACGACCCTTGACCCTTGAAATTTGGGGGATTTTTTTTTTAACTTAATTTTTCCACTTATTCCCTTATTCACTTAGGTTGTATTCCTGTTCAGTGTCAAATCACTTTTCCTAATTTTTTTTATCCATAATTATATTTAATTTCCATATTTTGACATATATGGCCAATAGAAATTTCAACATCATAACGGTTTATATATGAGCCTATCCACCTGCAATTCAATTGTTTTGACAATCCTAGATATCCACAACTACCAAGCATGCTTTCCAACAATCCTAGATATCCACAACTACCAAGCATACTTTCCAAATCCACATTTACAACTCAATACGTACATTTCGATTAAATACCAATCATCTTAAAACCTAATCCCAAAAAAATAATATTCTTTACATCGTTTTCCTTACAAATTACATCCCAACAAAATATTCCCAATATATGTCTGTGCATACAAATATGTCTGGTAAAGGAATGTAATTGCATACCTTTGCTGCGTGTACAAAAAGTAGCCTAGGGTAACTCTTTCCCACAGCCTACGTCGTGTACGCAGCAGGTCGCGCCTATGGATCACTGCAAATAATCTAAGAGGTAGAGGGTTGAGCTTTCAGGAAAAAGCCCAGTAAGAAGAATGCATTTAAAACGGTCTTAGGGGTTCAAATATGTAGAAAAACATAAATATACGTATAATGACTACTCTCTGAAACTAATATAAAAAACTTTAAAAAATAAAAAAGTCGGAAATATCATGATTCAAAACGTAATTCTTTACGTACTTGTATTTAACAGATATCACATAACCTTTTCGTATATTCATAATTCCAAAAGCATGAACACATGTAAAATCACATGTCATAAAATCAAATCTGAAAACCAAGTTTAATTCAGATAGAGATTACATTGTCCCGTATAATTATCATGCGGCAATAACAAAATCATTATGCGGAAAATAACCAAATCATCATGTGGCAATAACCAAATCATCCTCCGTAGAGAGAATTCAGAACCTATGGCCATGGTAAGGCTGTAGATAGGATCAAGGTCATACAACGTTCAGACACCGAAGGTTAAATTCAGACGCCACAAGGGCGAAGTTCAGACGCCACAAGGGCGAAGTTCAGATGCCACACAGGCGAAGTTCAGACGCTACAAAGGCGAAGTTCAGATGCCACACAGGCGAACATGGCGTGCATTAGCATATAACATAAATGGCCCTTAGTCTCAAAACATACTATGGTTTTCATATATATAAAAACATCGAAATACAATCATCTTATTCAACAGACAATTTCGGAGAGTATGCTCTTGTTCAGAAATCAAATTCGAAAATATGCAAATATTCAAAATATAACTCAGAAAACACGTTCTTACTCAGAAAACACAAGCAGAAAACATACTCGAAAATCATAGTTCAAATCTTGTAAATTTTCCTTAATCATGGTTTAGAAAGTAACTATTACCATTTTAAATTATACCCCCATACCTCGATTTATCGAAAATCTCGAATTCGAGTGGTCACGCCTCCTAGTACTTCCTTTAATTCCTTCTACGGTCACCCACACCGAAATTATTTACTTAGCATCCTATTCATGCGAATTGTCCGAATTGCGTTAAAATCATAATCTATTCTTTACTACTTCGTGTGTACGTATTATTGTACATACTTAGACCAACACGCACGTTTATATATTTTTATTACTATATATATTCTTTGTATGTACATATACTAACACACACATTTATCTTATACACCTATTTGTATATACACCTAAGTATATACTAACACGCCCTAAACGTATTACCGCAAGTGCACGGGTCGTACAAGTAACAATGGGATTTGAGTCCCGAAATTATCGTCCCACAGAGAAGTTGACTAGCCTAATTAAGTACCGGTTAATCTTACCCTAAGTATATTCTAGCAAATTATGAGATTAAGGTGGGTAACATACTAAGTCTAAAGTTAAAAATACTGGAAAGCAATAAAATAAAAAGAATAAAACCGAGCAAAATTACTTACAGTGCTCCACGCAATTAAAATAAAAAACCTACAAAAATAATTAAAACGGTTAAAACTAATTAATGCAATTAAAATAAAATGCAATTATGACAATAACAAAGCAAGATTAATTAAATTAAACTAACCTAAAATGCAATTAAACTACTTAATCAAAATGTAATTTAAACTAAGTTAAGATTTAATGAAATAAATTTACCCCTAATTTAATTCTAAATGAACACTTAATTAACTATCAACCTAATTAAAACTAAGTTCTACACTATTAAGCATGAATATTAATCATGCAATTTAATTAAAGACTCTAAACTAAACTAACAAATTAAATTGAAATTAAACTAAATTAACAATGCATGAAAATGAATTAATTACTATTATGCACTAGCCAAACAAGCCTTAACCAATTTTAAATCATCCAAATCCCTCCATTCCTGTTTATTCTTCATTTCATTTTTATTTCCAGGTGAGGTCTCGGTTTCTCCTTTGGTCCAGGCTTTTGCCTGTTGTTCGGCCTCCATTCTCGGTCTGTCATGCAATACTGACACTGTAACTTGCTCTAGGCTGCTCTAGGTCTGCTTGGCTGCCAACGATATTGTCCCACTGCTGCCCCAGGTTCCAGCTGTGCTCTCGGTTTCAGCTCTAGGTTGTTGTTCGTGCTCTCCAATCAGCCTGCAACCTCTGTATTAGTCGTTGTCCAGGTTCGCATAGCTGCTGCTGCTGCTCTGCCTTGCATGCCCAGCTCACTCACGGCTTGTCCTCCAGCAGCACCGTCCCGAACAGGATCAATTACCACTGCTGTTGCTGCTCTGCGTTGCATGCCCAGTTCACTCACGGTTTATCCAGGCTTGCAGTCTGCTGCACATATTCGGTCTGCTTCAGCTACACTTTGGAACCTCCTCAACAACCAAACTACAAAGACCATTAACATGCACCTGAAACATAAGCAACAAAGAAAATAAACCATAAGCTAAAATCTACAATGAGTAGTAATGGAAACCGAAAACAGAACACAACAGAGGCTGAATTTGTGGCTGTCACACCCTCCTCCCACACGCGACTTTACCAAAAACCACAACAAATTTTTCACTTTTTACTTACCTTTATCTCCTCAACAGTTGGGCTGTGAATAGGCATTAGTCTCCTCATCCGTACATACCTTACCATTCTTTTTCGTATCATACATACATGACATTCATATCATAAGTAAATTCATATACTTAAATATAATTACATCATTACATCCCCCATATTAAAACGTGTACATCACTGTGTTTATGCATTGTTCAGATACAAAAGAGTACGCATGTGTATACCTTTCGCTAGATGGGGAGTGGCAGCGGATCAAAGGAATGCAATACCCTGGTCGACTCGATCTACTGACGAGAATCTGTAGAGATGGGGGGAAAATGAATGGGATGAGCTATCAACGCGCTCAGTAAGGAAATCAGGTAAGCAAGTAGACATCCATACTATCTACTGAAAATAGTGCTTTGCCTTTCCTTCTCTCATTTCAAAAGCATGTTTAAAATATATATAATATAGTACAGATTTAAAATCCCATGTACTAAACACATGCTGGTTTATCAATTAGAGGCATTCATGCAAAACAGTGCATATTTAATCATTTAAGAATGCCTTTATATAAAATATGCCATTTACATTCAAAACACAGTAAATATGGCATTTCTCATCACAACACAAATAAACTGGGTTTCGACCCATCCCTTAGGTCTACCCCTATCATAAAACACATGTGATATATCATGCGAGACTCAGTGGCTAAATGCAATCTCTCTAGACTATGTAAGAGAGCCTCCCCGCCGAACAGAGCCTCCCCGCCCACTCTGGCTTAAGGATGTTGGGCTTAAGGATCTTACCTTAAGAGAGCATCTCCGGACTATGTACATATCCTAACATGTGGTGAAATCCTAGGCAACACAGTACTCGGTGTGCGGGTTATCACTGCTGTAACAGGAGGGGGGTCAGTCCATCACAACCGCCAGCTATCAACACTCTCCTCCACAACTCCACAACACAAAACACGGTACAATGTACTCCATGCCACATGCACGGTACAACGTACACTCGTGGACCCATACATCATGGTCGGGGTGCCTGCCATAGGTCTTAGCCTCTCATACCATGGAAATACATCATAGTCGGGGTGCCTGCCATAGGTCTTAGCCCTCATACTATGGAATCAATGCCACGTCTCTAAATCCACGTGAGAACATCTCAACAGTGTGACACTCAGTCTACACGAAGGAAATCGTCACGATTTTTCTAACATGTGTATATATCACGAAAAACTACAGTGCCGTCTTGAGTGTGACACACAGTCAACACTCCACCTCAAAACACTGTATATGCATGTCAAAATATCAACACTAGTGCGAGTAAGCCTCTAGCACCAGGTCATGCATAGTTCTCATTACAAATCAAGTACGAGCAAATCGCTCAAGTACAATGTCATGTACAAATCATGAAAAATCGAGTGCGAGCAACACTCCAGCACTCTGTCATGCATCTCATGTAAAACTCGAGCACGAGCTAATCGCTCCAGCACTCTATCATGCACAAATCACATAAAAACTGAGTACGAGCAACGCTCTAGTACTCTATCATGCATGTGAAATAAATGTAGTTCGAGTAAACCTCCAGCACTAATGTATGTGAAAAACATCTGAAATCAAGTGCGAGTTGTGCTCTAGCACGATTGTTTCCACATAATTCGGTAGATGGCTCTTTGAAAATAGGGATGTTTAAAATCATTAAAATTAGCACTATAAAGTGTGCTTAGTTTACATTGACCTCAAAACATTAGCTCATCCACCTACTCTTCGCTACACAGCAGTAAAAACCATTTAAAACATCATTTTCATACTTTTTACAACTTTTCCCAAAGTTTCACTTTTTGCCTAACTAGGGGCAAAATCGTAATTTACCCATATCGGGTCCCTATAATTATTAAATATTTTCTCTGACCCTCAAACAATTTCAGTGAATGTAAAATCCAACGAAAATATGCACAGATATCTCTAGCTACTTGCAAGAGTCCCCTACCTCGGATCACGTCGTGTGACCTCTCTTCCTCTGTGTTGTCTATCTCGCAGTCCGGTCAACTCTCAATATGAGTCTGGAACTGCATTTAATCATTCACTGAGTTAATTACACTTTTCCTACTGTATTACACATTTAATACAGTTTATTTCACTTAAATTAGCCCTTTTACACTTAATGGGCCTTAAACACTTTTATTGGGCCTTAATCCGTATTAAGCCCATTCATCAGGGTCTATCAACTCATTGGGCTTATCAATACCCATTGGGCCTTATTCCAAGCTCTTTGGATAGCCCGTATATCATTTACGACATTTTATTCAATTTTTTCGAATATAATTCACTAAATCTGAAATTTAATCCAAAATCCGTAAATTAAATCTTAAATATGCATAAATCACATAATTTGTCGTAAATGAGCTTTACTTACCCGAGATTATGCGATGGTGGGCGAATCAGAGTTCGATCGGGCTTCCGTTCGGAATTAATTGTCGAACTGCACAATTTCGTATATTTAACTCCGGGTCAATTTTCGATTAAATATAATTTAAATAAATTTATCGAAAATTAAATTGGTCACTTTTGACCTCATATCGACTTACCCGAAGTCCGGTGAAATCCCAAAAATTTTTCTTTTCCTTTTTCTTTCTTTTTCCTCTTTTTCCCCTTTTCTCCTTGGCTGAACCGGTCCGGTCCGGTTCAATTTAGAAGATTCTGCCCTGAACAGCCGACCGGTTCAGGGGTGATTTAGTCGTGCCGGCATCGTCCGACCGGTTCCCGGCATGCCGCTGCCGCCGTTCGACGCGTCTTGGACAGGGGACCTCTCGATTGGCCTCGATCGGAGCCAACTCCCACCGGTGGCCGCCGAATGCCCTCTTTTCCTCCGCTGCTTTCTCCCTTCGATTTGCCGGATTTCGGCGCCGGTGGCGCGCGTCCTGGTGGCTGGGAGGTCGCGGGGTGAGTGGCTTCCTTTTTCGGTAGCTGGCTCGGCTGCTGGTCGCCAGTGGTGGCTGGTCCGGCAAGCTCTTCTCATCGTCGGTTTTGGTTCTTTTCTCTCTCCCCGATACCAATTTTCAATCCGTTTCTGATTTTCGTTTTTTTTTTTCAATTCATTTTTTTTTCATTTTTTTTCTTTTATTTATAAATAATTTTTATTATTATTTTATTCATTAAAATAATAATAAAAATCCCAAAAATATCCTAAAAATTCTCAAAAATTCCAATTAAATTCATTTAGTCCGTAAATGAATTTATCAGTCCGATTTTACTTTTTCGGTATATTTTTTCACTATTTTTGGGCTCATTTTTTGAGATAAAAATTCTAAAAATTTTAATTAAATTCATATCTCGATCAATTGGACTCGAAATTCAATATTTTCCTCGTTATTGATCAAGATTTCTCGATTTCATATTTTTAATGAAATTGTCTCATCGTATTTATATCGAATTTTGGTCAATTGACCGTTTTACCCCTGTACTTGCTCGAAAATTTAATTGAACCCTTATCTCGCTGTTATGTAGCTTACATGCATTTTTAATTCTCAATAAATCGATTGCATGATAGTAAATACTCTTCTTATGATTCAACTATGAAATATAACGTTCGTACACATAGGAATCATAAGGTACAAGCTACATACGTAAATCAAAAACTCGGGTCTGACAGTGGCTCTCGGCTATAGCTCTTTTGTTGCTCTCAGGTTCCTGGTCTGCTGCTTTGCTCTCAGCTTCCTTTCATGGCCCATGAGCTCAATCAGCTCCCCACAATCTTTAGTAACAATGACAGCTAACGGAAAGAAAAAAAAAACTAACATGGGAAGCAAAAATCGAGAACTACACTAGGAACAAAAATGCTATGTAAAATAAAGCTTGACAATTAAAAGAATTGGCTTTGACAGAACCGAGAAGCATGAATGAGCAAATGAGGCTGCAAATCAACATGAAAAGTTTTTCATAAATGAAAACAAGTGAAGATGAACAGTAACGTAGAACATAGTTTCGGGAAAAGCTTCTAATAATAATAAAAACTAAACTAATATAACTAAGCTACTCTAACACTACTCCTAAATTACATTACATTACACTACTCCTACTCCTAAAATTACATGTCCTCTTCAATTGCCATATTTTTCTATTTATAAACACACTAAGGGTAAAATTGTAATTTCCATCTTAGATGAGTTGTCATTTTTTTTTGGCCACTTGTCATCACACCATTAGCTCCTTGAAAAGATATTTCCATGTCATCAATCTTCTTATCCAATTGGATGTGCTAGGTGGCATGGCTCGTGTTGTCCGCGTGGCTCAATCTCGATTTTAGCCCAATTTCGATCCATTTTCTACCGAAATATTCAAAATTCATCCGAATTTAATTTATCTGCAAACATGAGAATTTTAATTAAATAAAGGGGATAATTAACAAAAGAAATTGGGGATTTAAATAATTAATTAGGAAATTAAGCACAAATAATTCTAAAAATATAGAATTATCACACCCCCAAACTTGAGCTTTTGCTTGTCCTCAAGCAAAATAAAATGATTATAGGAATGACAAGTACAAAATATAATAATTTCCCCAATATCATCCTCAAAGAAAAAGTACAGACTATGAAATCAAAGACTCACAATTACAAGTCCAGCACTTAGAATTATTCAATAATAAGTCCTAACCCAAATTGGACTCCTCGTAAGTGTGTGAAAAATGTCTAAGTCACTTCTCAGTACATTATCTGGATCAGATTATGCAAACATAGTGAATGCAAAGTTAATGACATGTGATCATGCCCATAAGTTTGCTTTTCACTTCTCTATCCACTAATGTAGGCACACTTAACTAAAGATCATTAGGACTTCATTAGGCTTGCAATGTAAGGCTGGGGCTAAGGTATGATAAAGTCGATTTAGGTTTAGTTACCCTTAACATGCATTACTTCTAGGATCTCAATGTAAGAGCTCAAATCATTTCCTCCAAACTTATTTACTTTATTCTATTTTTGTATTTTCTTCTTTCCTCTTTTCTTTTTCTTTTTCTTTCTTTTTCATTTTTTTTTACATACTCCTTCACTATCACTTAATACTCATATAGCTCACAATATATCCCAATGACTTTTCATGCTTTTGGGGTAAGGGATAGGAAAAAAGTATTTAAGCTAAGGAAAATATGCAGGTGTATTACAAAGAAAAGCTTATTTGGCCCAGATGGGTGACTAAGGGTAGAATATGTACAAGGAAGGCAAGAAAGGCTCAAACGATCCAAAGATGGCCTAAATCATCTCCCTAATTAAGTGTGATATAATATTTCTCCTCGAGATTAGATCAAACAAATTTTAGAATATGATGCACAAAATCAATTGAACAAATGCAATCATATCTACACATAAGCTTTCTCTAAATAAATATACAGATTCATGACATGACATGTGCATAAGATGAGGTAATCACAATCAGAATTAAGACAAATTTAAGAATTCAACTTCATGCTTTTCCTTTAATCATGATTCTCAGTCAATCAAAGTCAGACTAAATCATGGGGTCATATCATCGAAATATGGGAAAACGACATGCTAAGCACTAAATCATCCAAAAATCAAGCAATTTAAGCTCATATTATCGAAAAAATTTTGAAAATTCTTTCTCAGAGTTTCGAAAAAAATTTGAAAATTTTTCCAGTTTTTCACAAAATTGCTCAAGTGATATCCCCTCCCCCAAACTTAAAGTGCACAGTGTCCTCAGTGTGCAGATAATATAAGAATTTAAGCTCGAGAACAGAGTACTCCCCTTTCTGATGATGATGAACAACTGAAACTTGATTGAAAGCATAAAACTAGAAAATAAACCTGCAAAATAAACAAGGAAAGAAACAACATAAAAGAAAAAGAAAAACGAACTATATACAAAGTGAAAAGGAAAACACAGCCACTTCAAATGCAGCTGAAGAAAACAACACTCGGCAGTAGGACAAAGAGTAGGAGGGTCATCCAAAGTGGTGACAGGGTGCTGACAGTTAACTCCTCCTGAACCCTATCTACTTCCTTCTTTCTCTTAGATATTATATGCTTAATCCTTATATTCTCCTCAATCTCCATCTTAAAACACTCTTGAGAGTCATCAGGGAGCTTCAAAGGTTTGAAAACATTAAACTTTACTTCCTGATCTTGGACTCTCACTGTTAACTCCCCCTTTTGTACATCAATTACTATTCTACCAGTAGCTAGGAAAGGTCTACCTAGTATAATGGAGACTTCCCTGTCTTCCTCCATGTCCAAAATAATAAAATCTGCAGGGAAAATAAACTTGTCCACCTTTACTAAGACATCCTCAATGACCCCCTTCGGATATTTAATTGATCGATCAGCTAACTGGAGGGTCACTGTGGTGGGCTTGGCATCCCCTATTCCTAACTTATGATAGATAAACGATGGCATCAAATTTATACTAGCTCCTAAATCGCACAGGGCTCTACCAAAGAATAAATTTCTAATAGTGCATGGCATGGTAAAACTCCCGGGATCCTTGAGCTTGGGGGGTAATCTTCTTTGGATAATGGCACTACATTCCTTAGTTAAGGCCATCGTCTCGTAATCTTTCAATCTCCTTTTCCTAGAGAGGATATCCTTCAGAAACTTCACATAAATTGGCATTTTCTCTAAAGCATCTGCGAAAGGAATGTTGATGTGGAGTTTCTTAAAAACCTCAAGAAATTTAGCAAATTGTTGATCCAATTTTTTATTCTGAAACCTCTGAGGAAAAGGAACTGGTTGTCTAACTAGAAGGGATGTAGTGGTAACATGTATAGCATCAGAGGACTTTGAAAGCTGTGAAGTAGAAGAAGGTATAGATGAAGAAGTGTCTAACTTGGATTCCTCTACAGCTTGATCCTTAGGTTCCTGCTCTTTCTGAGCTGCTTCGTTAGAACTTAAGGATTCTTCAACTATGTGCTGTTCAGGGCTGGACTTAACTGGTGGCTCATCTAGCTCTTTATCGCTCCTAAGGATGATGGATTTGACATATTCTTTACCTTCCCTTTGCTTAACAGGATTAGCTTCAGTGTTACTAGGAAGGGTCCCTTGAGGACGTTGGCTAAGAGCATTTGCTATTTGTCCCACCTGAACCTCCAAGTTCTTAATTGAAGCAGCTTGATTTTGCAGGATAGTCGTGAACATTTCCTCAAGTGAGGGCTTCTTCTCAGCTGCTGGTGCATGGTAAAGTTGTGGCTGCGTAGGTTGTTGTGGTGGTGGTATTGGTGATGGATGATATTGAAATTGAGGTGAGGATGGATGATGTGGTGGATGGTATGGAAATTACGGCTGTGGTGGTACCTGAATCGGTGGAGCTTGAAACCCAGGGAGTCCTATAGGTCTAGAGCTAGAATTTTGCCCTTGGTTTTGGCTCCAGGAGAAGTTAGGATGGTTCCTCCACCCTGGATTATAGGTGTTTGACAAGGGGTTGTTCTGTTGCTTCTGAAGTGGAGCAACATACTGAACCGATTCTAGGTTAAGTGGCACCTATCTACAGAGTGGGTACCACTACACAGATCGCATGAAAGGAAAGGACTTTGGACATAATAAATCAGATTAGGACTGGTAGAAGGATTATACTGGGTACTGAGCGACTCTACCTTCTTCGTAAGATTAGCAATTTGAGAGGTCAAGGTAGACAGTGTGTCGAACTCATAAATACCCGCCCACTTCTTTGGCAATTGCCTCTCCGAGGACCATAGATAGTTGTTAGCCGCCATCTTATCCAAGAGCTCATAAGCTTCCTCCTCTGTTTTGCACATTAGTGCTCCACCCATAGCAGCATCAACAATGGTCCTATTCTGGCTTGTAAGTCCGTTGTAGATGGTCTGGACTTGCAGCCATAATGGTAGGCCATGGTGAGGGCACTTCCTAAGAGGCTCCTTATATCTTTCCCATGCTTTATAAAGAGATTCAGAGTCTTACTGGGCAAAGGAAGATATATTACTACGGAGTTGGGCCATTTTAGAGGGAGGGAAAAACTTAAATAGAAATTGATGGGCTAACTCGTCCCATGTAGAAATGGATCTTGGAGGCAGGGAGGTTAACCAGTGTCTCGCCCTATCCCTAAGTGAGAAGGGGAATAATCTAGGCCTAAGCGCATCATCAGATAATCCATTATGTTTGAATGTGTTGCACAAGTCCAGGAATTACCCAAGGTGAGCATGTGGGTCATCGTGCGGAAGCCCACTGAACTGCAATGAGGTCGGATCATCTGGAGGATGGAACGCTTAATTTCAAAATTGTTTGCATGGACAGCTGGTGGCCTAATGCCGGTATAATAACCTCCAATAGTCGGCATTGCATAATCTCCAACGGTCTTAATTTCCCTATTTTCTGTCATGATGCTTTGCAGCGGAGCTATAAATTTCTTAGAATCCTTTCGAATTTTTCTAAGAGTGCGTTCGATTTTAGGATCTAGAGGAAAGCAATTAAAACTTCTAGCTCTACGCATGCAATCATCGAAAAGTCCTTAGAATTTTTTTTTAAAGTTTTTCAATTTTTCAATTTTTTTTATTTTAATTTTTCAATTAACTAATCTAGATTAAATATTTACAACCTAAATATTTATAAGCTAGAATTACACCTAAGCATAATTTCACCGATATTAATTAACGACTAATTAAGACTTCCCCGGCAACGGCACCAAAAACTTGACACGCCCTAAACGTATTACCGTAAGTGCACGGGTCGTACAAGTAATAATGAGATTTGAGTCCCAGAATTATTGTCCCACAGAGAAGTTGACTAGCCTAATTAAGTACCGGTTAATCTTACCCTAAGTATATTCTAGCAAATTATGAGATTAAGGTGGGTGATCTACTAAGTCTAAAGTTAAAAATACTGGAAAGCAATAAAATAAAAAGAATAAAACCAAGTAAAATTACTTACAGTGCTCCACGCAATTAAAATAAAAAACCTACAAAAATAATTAAAACAATTAAAACTAATTAACGCAATTAAAATAAAATGCAATTATGAAAATAACAAAGCAAGATTAATTAAATTAAACTAACCTAAAATGCAATTAAACTACTTAATCAAAATGCAAGTTAAACTAAGTTAAGATTTAATGAAATAAATTTACCCTAATTTAATTCTAAATGAACACTTAATTAACTATCAACCTAATTAAAACTAAGTTCTACACTATTAAGCAAGAATATTAATCATGCAATTTAATTAAAGACTCTAAACTAAGCTAACAAATTAAATTGAAATTAAACTAAATTAACAATGCATGAAAATGAATTAATTACTATTATGCACAAGCCAAACAAGCCTTAACCAATTTTAAATCATCCAAATCCCTTCATTCACTGTTCATTCTTCATTTCATTTTTATTTCTAGGTGAGGTCTCGGTTTGTCTCCTGATCCAGGCTTTTGCCTGCTGTTCAGCCTCCATTCTCAGTCTGTCATGCAATACTGACACTGCAACTTGCTCCAAGATGCTCTAGGTCTGCTTGGCTGCCAACGATACTGTCCCACTGCTGCCCCAGGTTCCAGCTGTGCTCTCGGATTCAGCTCTAGGTTGCTGTTCGTGCTCTCCAATTAGCCTGCAGCCTCTGCATCAGTCGCTGTCCAAGTTCGTATATCTGCTGCTGCTGCACTGCCTCGCATGCCCAGCTCACTCACTGTCAGGACCCTCTTCTCAATCCATGACTTTATCCAAAAATCACTATAAATTTTTCGCATTTTTAACTTACCTTTCCTCTCTTCAATGGTTGGGCTGTGATTCGATGTCAGAGTCCTCACTTACCACATCATCCATTTCATACATACATGTCAATATATTATTACTGACTGTAACTGCTTTTATTATACATGTAAGATTATATAAAATCTAATACAAATACATTCCCCATAATATATATCGTATACATCACTGTGCTGTTTCTATGTTTAGATACACAACTGTACATAATAGGTATACCTGACGATCGATAGGAACTAGTAGTGGACTCTGGGACACTATTCCTCAATAGCTCTCGCTCTACTGACGCTCTGTAGAGAGATGTAAAGAAAGGGGGGTGAGCATACAACCCGCTTAGTAAGGAAATCAGGCAAGCAAGTAGATATCAACACTATCTACTCAAAATAATGCTATGCCTTGAAAACATTATTTCCTTAACTCACTTTAAAAAGCATGTCTTGAAATATAATATATATACTTGTACAGAATAAATCCCATGTACAGAAAATCATGCTTTCTTTCTCAAATGTAGGCATGTAGTGCAAAACAATGCATCGTATATAAATCATGCCATGTATATTTAAATCACAATAAATATGGCATCAAATGATTCACAACACAAAATCGGAGTCCGACCCATCCCTCAGGTCTGTCCGCAGTTTAAATCATTTAATCAATGTGATATATCATGTAAGACTCTGTGGTTAAGTGCAAATAGTATCCTGGACTATGATCATATCCGAAATGTGATCCCAAGCAACACAGATCTCGGTGTGCGGGGCATCACTGCTGCAACGGGAGGATGGTCAGTCCACTACAGCCGTCAGCTATGCGTAACACACGGTACAACGTACACCTCGTGCCACTCAGACACGGTACAAAGTACACTCGTGGACCCTCACAGCCAGGGTGCCTCCCATAGGACTTAGCCCTCGTAACTATAGAAATATTTATACCACATTCACAAATACCCTCATGCTGGCCATCCTCTCAAAATGTGACACTCAGTCACACAAGAATGCGGCATGAATAGGTACTATGTATATAATATCACATACAGTGTGCGTCCTCGAGTGCGACACACAGTCGACACTGGGCTCGAACACTGTTTCACATCACAAACTCAACTCTAGTGCGAGCAATCTCCAGCAACTAGGTCAATGCATAGTTCATGTATTAAATCAAGTACGAGCAATAGCTCCCAGTACTATGCTATGCACATATCAAATCAAGTACGAGCAATAGCTCCAGTACTATGTCATGTATAAACCATGAAGAATCGAGTACGAGCAACGCTCCAATACTCTGTCATGTATCTCATGTAAAACTTGAGTACGAGCTAATCGCTCCAGCACTCTGTGTCATGCATATATCATATAAAACTGAGTACGAGTAAAACTCCAGTACTTATCATGCATGTCATGGAAAGCTAGTGCGTATAAAAATTCAGCACTAATGTATGTGGAAAACATATGAATCCTAGTGCGAGCTATGCTCTAGCACGATTCATTCTCACATAATATGATAGATGGCTCTTTAAAAGGGATTGTTTATAAAACATCAAAATCAGCAATATAAAGTGTGCTTAAGTCACATCAACCTTAAAATCATTAGCCCATCGATTTATTTTCATGCTAAACAGCAATTAAACACTCACAATAATTGTTTCCATGCTTTTCGTAACTTTTCACAAAGTTGAGTTTTTGACTAACTAAGGGCAAAATCATAATTTGCCACTATCGGGTCGCAATAATTATTATTCACTTTCTCTGACCCTCAGAGTTTTTAAGTGAATGTAAAAGCAGACGAAAATACGTACAGGTATCTCTAACTACTCGCAAAAGTCCCTTACCTCGGATCACGTCAAGTGACCTCACTTCCTCTGTGCTGCTAAATCTCGCAGTCCGATAAGCTCTCAATGTAAACTCCGGAGCTGTAAATAACCATTCCTCAAGTTAATCATAATTTTCCTACTGTATTAAACATTAATACAGTCTATTTTCCCTTAATGGGCCTTAATAATCCTTAATGGGCCTTAATCCGTATTAAGCCTGTTTTTCACTAATTATTTCCCTTCATCAGGGTCTATCGACTCATTGGGCCTGTCAATACCCATTGGGCTTTATTCCAAGCTCTTTGGATAACCCGTATATCATTTACGACAGTTAATTCAAAATTCCAATTACACTAAATACGAAATTTAATCCGAAATGCGTAAAATAAATCTTAAATACGCAATAATCACATAATTTATCGTAAATGAACTTTACTTACCCAAGAATATGCGATGATACGCAAATCGAAGTTCGATCGGGCTTCCGTTCGGAATTTATCGTCGAACCGCACAATTTATTATATTTAACTCCGGGTCAATTTCCGATTAAATATAATTTAAATAAATTCATCGAAAATCAAATCGGTCACTTTTGACCTCGTATCGACTTACCCGAAGTCCGGTGAAATCCCGAAAATTTCCCTTTTCCTTTTTCTTTCTTTTTCCTCTTTTTCCCCTTTTCTCCTTGGTTGAACCGGTCCGGTCCGGTTCAGCGCAGAACCTTCTCCCCTGAACCGCCGATCGGTTCAGGCATCCTTTGGTCATGCCGGCGTATTCCGGTCGGTTCCCGACGCATAACCACCGTCGTTCGGCGCCCTTAAGCCTGGGCAACACTCGGCTGGGCTCGATCGGGACCAAGCACCGTCGATGGCCGCCGGATTCCTTCTTTTCCTCCGCGGCTTCACCTCTTCGATTCGTCGGTGTCCGGCGTCGGTGGATGGCGTGACCGGTGCCGATGGGTGCGCATGGACATGCTCTTCCTTTTCCGGCCCCTTGCCTGGCCGTGGGGTGGCCGGTGGTGGTCGTCCGGTGATTTCTCCCTCGGGTCGGCTTGCTTCCGTTTCCTCTGTTCTCTCTCCCCGATTTCTCTTCAGATTTCGTTTTTTCCTTTTTTTTATAATATATTTTTATTATTATTTTATTATAAAATAATAATAAAAATCCTATAAATATCCCATAAATATCCCAAAAATATCTAAAAATATCTCCAAAAATCATATTAAATTCATTTAATTCGTAAATGAATTTATCAGTCCGATTTTACCTTTTCGGTATATTTTTTCACTATTTTTGGGCTCATTTTTCGAGGCAAAAATTTCGATAAATTCTAATAAATTTATATCTTGATCAATTGGGCTCGAAATTAAATATTTTCCTCAATTTTGATCAAGATTCCTTAATTTCATATTTTTAATGAAATTATCTTATCGAAATTATACCGAATTTTAGTCATTTGACCGTTTTACCCCTGCACTTGTTCGGGAATCAACTTAACCCTTATCTCGTTGTTATGTAGCTTACATGCATTTTTAATTTCTCAAATAGTCGATTGCAGGATAGTAAATACTCTTCTTATGATTCAACTATAATTACATAGTGTTCATACAGATAGGAATCATAAGGTACAAGCTACATAAAAATCCGGGTCTGACACTCACGGCTTGTCCTCCAGCAGCACTGTCCCGAACAGGATCAGTTACCACTGCTGTTGCTGCTCTGCGTTGCATGCCCAATTCACTCACGATTTATCCAGGCTTGCAGTCTGCTGCACATATTCGGTCTGCTTCAGCTACACTTTGGCACCTCCTCAACAACAAAACTACAAAGAACATTAACATGCACCTGAAACATAAGTAACAAAGAAAATGAACCATAAGCTAAAATCTACAATGAGCAGTAATGGAAACCAAAAACAGAGCACAACAGAGGCTGAATTTGTGGTTCTCGGTTATAAGTCTTTTGTTGCTCTCAGGTTCCTGGTCTGCTGCTTTGCTCTCGGGTTCCTTTCATGGCTCATGAGCTCAATCAGCTCCCCATAATCTTTAGTAACAATGACAGCTAACGGAAAGAAAAAAAATAAAACTAACATGGGAAGCAAAAATCGAGAACTACATTAGGAACAAAAATGCTATGTAAAATAAAGCTTGACAATTAAAAGAACTAGCTTTGACAGAACCGAGAAGCATGAATGAGAAAATGAGGCTGCAAATCAACATGAAAAGTTTTTCATAAATGAAAACAAATGAAGATGAACAGTAACGTAGAACATAGTTTCGGGAAAAGCTTCTAACAATAATAAAAACTAAACTAATCTAACTAAGCTACTCTAACACTACTCCTAAATTACATTACATTACACTACTCCTACTCCTAAAATTACATGTCCTCTTCAATTGCCATATTTTTCTATTTATAAACACACTAGGGGTAAAATTGTAATTTTCCATCCTAGATGAGTTGGCTTTTTTTTTGGCGACTTGTCATCACACCATTGGCTCCTTGAAAAGATATTTCCATGCCATCGATCTTCTTGTCCAATTGGATGTGCTAGGTGGCATGGCTCGTGTTGTCCGCGTGGCTCAATCTCGATTTTAGCCCAATTCCGGTCCATTTTTACCGAAATATTCAAAATTCATCCGGATTTAATTTATCTGCAAACATGAGAATTTTAATTAAATAAAGGGGATAATTAACAAAATAAATTGGGGATTTATATAATTAATTAGGAAATTAAGCACAAATAATTCTAAAAATATAGAATTATCATATACACATATTCAATTTATCATTTAATCTCCTTATTCATCATCACATATATATATATATATATTGTCTATTTCTCATCTCTCCCATTTTTATTTCACATACACTTTAGTTTACACTAACATGCTTATATCTCAAACATATATATATATATATACATATATATATACATATATATATGTACATTAAATTTACACATGTAAATTTTACCTTTGTCTTTTTCCAATTTCCAACTTTCTCCTTTCCTCTTCTCTCTTTTTTTTTCTCCCTCGCTAGTCACCGGACAACCTTGCTCATCGTCCTCCTATGCTCTCGGTTTCCAGCCTTCCATCATCATCATCATCCTTGTTTCTCTTCTTCACCGTTTTTTTTTATGTCTCGTCCCCTACTTCACTGCCTCACCGATCACTTCTCCTCTCTTTCACCGAACCCCTGTTTCCCCTTCAGCTCACGGGTCCTGTTCTCTCTTCCCTCAATCTCCCCTGCCTCGGTCTGATTCCTTCCAGTTTTCAACCCCCCTTGATTTCTTCTATTTCCAGCTTCCTCTCCTTTCTTTTCTTGTCCAGTTTCGTTACTGCTCAAGCCTTACCCTTTCCTCATCTCGGTTAGCTTCTGTTTTCAACTCCCGGTTCTGTTTCAACTCCTTTCTTCCCAGTATGCACCAGCTTTGTGGCCCTCGGTTCTGCTTCTCTTCACACTCAGTCTTTTGCAATTTCTTTTAGCCTCTCAGTCTTCTTCTATTTCTAGCCCCCCTGTTCTGCTTCAGCCTGCTTCAATTTCTTTTCCCCTGCAGCCTCTCGGTTTCTTCTCCCCGATCGGCTAGCCTCATTTCTTCTTTCTCCTTTCTTTCCCTTCCTTTCCTTTCTCCCTCTCCCGGCCGATCAGTCTTTCTCCTCTTCTCTTCTTCTTTTCCTTCCCTCCTCTTCCTTTCTTTCTTTTCTTTTCTTTTCTTTCTTTTCTCTCCCGGCCAGCCCCCTTCTTTCCTTCCCTTTTCTTTTATTCTCTTCATTCCCACCTAGCAGAGGAAGTCTGCTTCTTTAAATTTGGTCACCTATTTTTTTTACATTTCCAAGTGCGGGATTGGCTTCTTTTTGAAGACAATACCGTACACCATTATATATATATATATATATATATATATATATTAATATTATATTTTTTATATATATATATATATATATATATTATATTTTATATTAACGCATATATATTATATTAATATATGTTTATACATTATATTAATATATATATATATATATTATTTGTTTGTTTATTGTTATTGTTATTTTTTTTTGTTTTTTTGTTTTGTTTCCATTTTATTTTAATTGTCTCATGCTTTATTTTTTATTATTATTAATACTTATATATTATATATTATACATTACAATATATATATATATTATATTTGTTATATATATCATTATTTATCCATTTTAAATTTTTTTCCTAGTATATATATATACATATACATATATATATATATATACATTTTCTTCTCACAAAATTATTCAATAACACAATATTCACGCCTTCATGAAATTTTTATTATTTCGAAAATGAAATATTCTTGGGATCTCATCACTCCTTATAAATTCTCGATATAAGTTTTTTTTTTTTTACATCAAGATTATTTTCGATCCCTCCATGCTTGCATTTGCTTCATCACTTCCTGTATTTTTGGGTTCCCTGTCATTCACGGGCTTCTCGGTACCCATACTCCTCGAGCCCTACAACGAATATTCGCACTTCCATTGAGACATATTATTTTTATTTTTATATAGTCTAATTAAATGTAGGGAAATTTGTGGTGTTTACATTCTCCCCACCATTAAAGAATTTGGTCCTCTAAATTCATTATGGTCTTTCAGAACAGTTGAGAGTACTTCTAGACGCTGTCAATGTAACGACTGTGTGGCACTTTGCTCCCGCAGGATTCAAGAGGTCGCCCCCACAGTCTCACTCATACGTACTGTCCGCTTTGGAAGCCCCACAGGCCCCTCACGGCTTTATCGAGGTAAATACCCCAATTCGCGTCCTCAGAGGTTCGAACCCAAGACCTTAAAGTCTTTGTTCTGACACACGTGATACCAATTGTTCTACTGGAACAATTGGTATCACATGTGTCAGAACAAAGACTTTAAGGTCTTGGGTTCGAACCTCTGAGGACGCGAATTGGGGTATTTACCTCGATAAAGTCGTGAGGGGCCTGTGGGGCTTCCAAAGCGGACAGTACGTATGAGTGAGACTGTGGGGGCCACCTCTTGAATCTTGCGGGAGCAAAGTGCCACACAGTTGTTACAAAAAAACGCGTAACAATTGGTATCATGTGTGTCAGAACAAAGACTTTAAGGTCTTAGGTTCGAACCTCTGAGGACGCGAATTAGGGTATTTACCTCGATAAAGCCGTGAGGGGCCTGTCGGGCTTCCAAAGTGGACAGTACGTATGAGTGAGACTGTGGGGACCACCTTTTGAATCCTGTGGGAGCAAAGTGCCACACAGTCATTACAAAAAGACACGTTTTTTTGTAACGATTGTGTGGTACTTTGCTCCCGCAGGATTCAAGAGGTGGCCCCCACAGTCTTACTCATATCTACTGTCTGCTTTGGAAGTCCCACAGGCCCCTCACAGCTTTATCGAGGTAAATACCCCAATTCGCGTCCTCAGAGGTTCGAACCCAAGACCTTAAAGTCTTTGTTCTGACACACATGATACCAAACAATTGGTATCATGTGTCAGAACAAAGACTTTAAGGTCTTGGGTTCGAACCTCTGAGGACGTGAATTGGGGTATTTACCTCGATAAAGCAGTGAGGGGCCTGTGGGGCTTCCAAAGCGGATAGTATGTATGAGTAAGACTATGGGGGCCACCTCTTGAATCCTGCGGGAGCAAAGTGTCACACAGTCATTACAGTCAAGTCTCTCAGGCGGTGAGGTATTTTGAAATACTTTTATTGGCCATCAGACTTGACCACTTAAACCGATTATGGATATAAGTTTTCAAGGTTCAATTTCAATAAGAAAATAGGACACCAAACTTATCACAATTTCACATTTATCCTTAATGAGAACTTATTCTTAATTCATATCACTTGATCCGAATCACTTCACATACTAGAGATATTCGTACCTTGCATACATCTATTATTCCAATATGACTCGTATATTCAAGATTTATCTCATTTCAAAGCTTGTCTCATTTCGTACATCAACTATAGCAAAATCCTTTCCTTATTCTAATTAAGTCTCACATTCTAAACATAAGACTATAAAAATTACAGTCCTTAGATCCAATACATAATTCATATTCTAAGGTTTCCTTTTATCTTAAAACTCTGAATCTTCATAATAGTTCAGATCTTTCCCATTAATATATAACCTCTGTTTGGGAAATCCTACTTACACCCATTCTTAATACACTATGACCCAAGAGACTCCGGGTCTCCTTAAAAATTAACATCAGTACACTCTAAAGTGGGTCACTCGATCCGAAAATCTCCCCTTCATATAGTACTTATAATTGCTCTCTCAGCATTTCTAATCCAAGCAAAGTCACTCAGTACAGTGGTTTAAGTAATTAATTCGATACCACCTGCTAAATCAATTCTAGAACTTCTCCTTTTAGTTTAGGGGTAACTTTGATAAATCATTTGATCATGTGTCAGAAAACTTTCCTTGTTTACAGGGATGTTTCTATACTCCGAACACGCCCTATCTTTATCAATCATGTAAGCAGTGCAACCTTTAGAGTCTTATTTAAACCGTTAGTCCCCTGATTCATAATTCCAGCAGAGTGACTGTGCTATTTCATTATCACTATTTCTTTTGTAGATCTCTTTTCCGTCATTCTCTTTATCCTTCCCTTTTCTTGGTGACTTTAGAAACATACAATTCATATCATCATAATTGCGCCTTATGCTCTGCTTCCTTAAAATAATTTTAAATGGAGTCATCTTAGCTTGACTTATGATCCCAATAGCTCCTATGAGTTTTCTGAACTTCCTTTATCTAACAGTTCTTGTAACTCCTTTTTCAACTCCTCAAGATGTAATGACCCTTGACCCTTAAAAATCAGGGGATTTTTTTTTTTGAACTTAATTTACTCACTTATTCCCTTATTCACTTAGGTTGTATTCTTATGCAGTGTCGAAACACTTTTCTTAATTCTTTATCCGTAATTATATTTAATTTTCATATTTGACCTATATGGCCGATAGAAATTTCGACAGCATAACGGCTTATATATAAGCCTACCCACCTGTAATTTAATTGTTTTGACAACCTTAGATATCCATAACTACCAAGCATACTTTCCAAATCCACATTTACGACTCAATACATCCATTTTGATGCGATACCAATCATATTAAAACTTAATCCCAAAAATAATATTCTTTACATCGTTTTCCTTACAAATTACATCATAACAAAATATTCCCAATATATGTCTGTGCATACAAGTATGTCTGGTAAAGGAATGTAATTGTATACCCTTGCTGCGTGTACAAAAAGTAGCCTAGGGTAGCTCTTTCCCATAGCCTACGTCGTGTACGCGGCAGGTAGCGCCCACGGATCACTGCAAATGCTCTGAGAGGTAGAGGGGTGAGCTTTTGGGGAAAAGCCTAGTAAGATAATACTCTTAAAGCAGTTCTGATATATAAAAGCATATGAAATCGTTCATAAAACCAAACTTTAATGAAATACATAAATTGTCATTTCATGCATAATCATCATAGAAATCATAAAGCATACGTGTCTTTAAACAAATGACATGCTTAACCATTTTACAACTTTTCATTGTTCATGAATGAGTTCTTAAAACCATCGGGTTCATAAACGTTTCGTAAACATTTCATAAACCTTTCGTAAACATTTCATAAACATTTAATAAACATTTCATAAACATTTCATGAACATATAGGTCGTAACCAACAATCGTATATATCATGAAAACACATATTCATTCATCATGGTCGATATTCATAATCAAATCGAGGAGACTAGGCTATATCTAAGTCATGCGATACGTGTCATCATACCTATGGCCACGGTAAGTGGGTTGTAGACTGGATCAGGGTCGTATAGCCTTTTCGTAAAATATGGTAGTATCTTTCTCACTTGCTTTCACTAGCACTTAGCTAGGACATGGGCACCAATGGCACTCTCCGTGTAGGAAACATATTTGCTTGTTGCGCGGGAACGAGATACTACCGAAAACATCGTCATAAACCACCAGTAGCATGACATCTTCCACACAGGTTGAGTCAAGTGCTAAAGGGGCCCTACGTACCAACACCCAAGTGGTGGAGCCAGAACACCACAAGAAGTAACCATGCATGAAGCCTATAGTCTCAAAACATCTTTTCTTTTTCCCCCCTTTCCCATTTTCTATGCTTTTGAAATTGTCAAAAGTTTCTGTAACGATATGGATATAAAATCATAAATAAATGCAAAACATCCATACGTTTCATACCTTAGGAAATTCATTTCACAACATGGAAGGTACTCGGGGAATATTTCGATATATTAAAACATGCTTCGTAAACAGTTTCACAAGTATGAAAGCATTGATAAATCATTTCAAATCATATGCTCTTTCATAAAATCATTTATCGGTGAAACAAGAATGCATTATCAGAACTAAGTTAAATAGTACCCCTTACCTCGATTTATCGGATATCCCACGTTCAAGTAATGACGCCTCCCAGTACCTCCTTCAATTCATTCTACGTTTTACCTACACCGAAATCGTTTACATAGCCTCCTATTCATGCGAATCATCCGAATTGCATTAAAAATCGTAACTTATTCGTTACTTCCTCGTGTGTACGTATTATTGCGTATACCTAGGCCAACACGCACATTTATATATTTTCCTTACTATATATTATTTTGTACATACAAATATTAACATACACATTTATTATATACATCTACATGTATATACACACACACATATATATATATAGATATATACACTCCTATATATATATATTATTATTTGTTTCCATTTTTCCTTCTCACATGTATATATTCTTTGTATGTACATATACTAACACACACATTTATCTTATGCACCTATTTGTATATACACCTAAGTATATACATATATTCCTTTTATCATTTAATTTCCTTATTCATCATCACATAAATATATATATATACATATATATTTCGTCTATTTTTCATCTCTCCCATTTTTGTCTAATTAAATCTACACTAACATGCTTGTATCTACAACACATATATCTACATGTATATTAAATATATATACATGTATATATATATATATATTTTACTTCTTTTTCCCTTTTAATTTTCCACCTCTTCTTTTCTTCTTCTTCTTCTTTTTTTTCTCCCTCGGTAGTCACCCGACAGCCTTGCTCATTGTCCTCCTATGCTCTCGGTTTCCAGCATTCCATCAGTCTTCTTCTCCTTCGGTCTGTTTCCAGCCTCGGTCTTCCTCTTCAATTTCCTTTTTTTGTCTCGGTTCTAGCTTCAATTTGGTCTTCTTCTTCCCATCTGTCTCCCCTGCCTCTCGATCTGCTCTTCCTCTTTTCAGTCTCGATTTGCTCTAGTTTTCTCCAACCTTAGTTTACTCTTCCACCTTATACAGCCACCGTTTGGCTGTGCTTCAGCCACCCGAATCTTCCTTCTTCCTCACCTCTCGTCTCTCAGCCTCATTTCCTGCTTTCGTTTCTTCTCCCCTACCTTTCGGTTCCAGCCTTCTCCCTTCGGTCTCCCTTTCCTTCTCCCCTGCCTCTCGGTTCCAACCTTCTCCCTTCGGTCTCCCTTTCCTTCTTTTTTTCTTTCTTTCTTCTTCCTTTCCTGATCAGCTCCCTCTTCTTTCTTTTCCTCTTTTCTTTCTTCCTTTCTTCCTTTCCCGATCAGCCCTCCTTCCTTTCCTTTCTTCTATTTTCTTCTCTTCTCCTTCTTCCTCGGCCAGCCCTCCTCTTTCTCCTCTTTTCTTTCCTTCTTTCTCTTCTTCTCCAGCCGAGCAGCTTCCCTCTTTTCTCCTCCTTTCTTTCTTTCCTGGTTTTCCGCCCAGCTAGCTCCTCTGTTGTGTTTTTCAATTGAAAAAGTTACGGAATTGGCTTTCTTTGAAAGCCAATTCAGTACAACTATGTATATATATTATATTAATATATATACATATATAATATTAATATATATATTTTTATATTAATATATATATATATCATTTGTTGGTTTAGTGTTAGTATTTTTATTTGTTGTTAAATGTTTGTATTATTTTCTTTTTGTTTTATTGTTTTGTGTTCAATTATTAATTCTTATATATTGTATTTTATACATTATAATATATATATATGTTATATATATCATTATTTGTCCATTTAAATTTGTCTAGTATATATATAAATATTATACCTATGTATATATATATATATATACATTGTCTTTCTTTTTTTTATTTTATAAAATCACCTAATAACAATATTCATGCCTTCCATGAAATTTTCATCATTTCGAAACAAAATATTCTTGGGATCTCATCACTCCTTATAAATCCCGATACAAGTTTTTACATCAACAATTTTCAACTAATAAATTAAAATTTTCCAATCCCTCCGTGCTTACATTTGCTTTGTCACTCCCTGTATTTCGGGTTCCCTGTCGTTTACGGCTTCTCGGTTCCTATAGTCCTCGAGCCTTGCAACGAATATTTACACTTCCATTAAAATTTATTATTCTCATTTTTATATAATCTAATTTAAATGTAGGAAATTTGTGGTGTTTACATTCTCCCCACCTTAAGGGAATTTGGTCCTCCAAATTCATTCGGGTCCATCAGAATAAATGTGGGTACTTATCCTTCATGAGGCTCTCCAGTTCCCATGTAGCTTCTTCCATTGAATGGTGTTGCCAGAGAACCTTTACCAGAGGTATCGTCTTCGATCGAAGTACCTTTTCCTTTCTATCCTAAATCTGGATAGGTCGCTCAACGTAGCTCATATCCTCTTGGATGCTTAAGGAAATCATACTCAATGATGTGTGAGGGATCTGGATTATACTTCCTTAACATCGAGACATGGAAGACATTGTGTACCCCAGAAAGCTGTGGTGGTAAGGCAAGTCTGTAGGCTACGTCTCCCACTCTCTCTAGAATCTCAAAAGGACCAATGAAACGCGGACTCAACTTCCCCTTCTTCCCAAACCGTATGATACCCTTGCTTGGAGATACCTTAAGAAACACGGAGTCCCCAATCTGAAACTCAAGTGGCTGCCTATGATTATCCGCATAACTCTTTCGTCTACTTTGTACGGTCTTAAGTCTATCACAGATTATCCGAACACCTTCTGCTGCCTGTTCCACCAACTCGGGAGCCAACATCCTCCTGTCACCCACTTCTTCCCAAGCCACTAGAGACCTACATCTTCTACCATACAAGGCCTCATAAGGTGCCATCCCGATGCTAGCATGATAGCTATTGTTGTAAGCAAACTTTGCGAGAGGTAGATGATCATCCCATGAGCCCTTAAACTCCAAAACGCACCCCCTTAGCATATCCTCCAAGGTCTGAATGGTCCTCTCGGGCTGACCATCGGTCTGAGGATGATAGGTTATGCTCAAATTAAGCTGAGATCCCATGGCTTCTTGAAAATAAGCCTAAAATCCAGAAGTGAATCAAGAATCTCTATCGGATGTAATGCTCACGGGAGCCCCATGCAACCAAGCTATCTCTCTCACATACAACTCTGCTAAAGCACTCAAGGAGTCTGTACTTTTGATGGCTAGGAAGTGGACACTCTTAGTCAATCTGTCTACGATCACCCAGATTGCATCATGCTCCTTTCGGGTCCTTGGTAAACCCATAATGAAATCCATAGTAATGTGCTCCCATTTCCAAGTAGGCACTAGAAGAGACTAAAGTAATCCCACTGGTCTTTGGTGTTCGATCTTAATTTGTTGGCAAATCAGACACTTGGCCACAAACTCAGCTACATCAATTTTCATACCGACCCACTAATGCACCCTTTGTAAATCATGGTACATCTTAGTGCTTCCTGGGTGCATGGTGTACCGAGAATAATGGGACTCCTTTAAGATCCTTTACCATAGGGCATCATCATTTGGGACACATATACGGCCCGTAAATCTCATCAATCCATCCCCTCCGACCACAAAGTCTGACTGTACGTCATGTTTTGCCTGACTGACCATGTCCAATAACTTCTGATCACCCCTTTGTCCAGTTCTGATCTGATCAAGTATCTGTAAACTAGCTATGAACCCAACATCTGTTGTTTCCACACTAACATTGAGTTCGGCAAACTGCTCTAGAAACTCCCATTCTCTGACCATCATAAAAGAAATCATCCCCTTCCTACTTAAAGCATCTGCCACTACGTTTACCTTGCCCCGGTGATACAGAATCTTGCAATCATAATCCTTAAGGAGCTCAATCCATCGTTTTTGTCTCATATTTAGCATCTTCTAATCAAATATATAATTCAAGCTCTTGTGGTCAGTAAAAATCTGAAATCTTTCTCCATACAGATAATGCCATCATATCTTCAAAGCAAAAACAATAGCGGCTAACTCCAAGTCATGGGTGGGGTAATTCCTTTCATGGTTCTTAAGCTGTCGAGAATCATATGCAACCACTCTCCCATGCTGCATAAGTACACACCCCAAGCACTGATATGATGCATCACTGTATACTGCATAGCCTTCAGACCCACTAGGAATGGTTAAGATTGGGGCGGTAGTCAACCTCTTCTTGAGTTCTTCAAAACTCTGCTCACACTGATTAGTCCACTCGAATGGAACATCCTTGCGTATCAGCTTAGTCAGTGGAGCGGCAATCTTGGAGAAACCTTCTACAAACCTCCTGTAGTATCCAGCTAGTCCCAAAAAACTTCAGATTTCTGTAACAGTTTTCGGCCTCTCCCAATTAAGTACTACCTCAACCTTAGACGGATCCACTGACACCCCGTTCTTAGAAATAACATGGCCTAGAAATGCTATTTGCTCCAACCAAAACTCACACTTATCCAACTTCCCATACAGCTGCTTCTTTCTGAGAGTTTGGAGCATTACTCCCAAATGCTACTCATACTCCTCTCGAGACTTTGAGTAGATAAAAATATCGTCGATGAAAACTATGACGAACTGATCTAGGTTTTCCCGGAACACCTCATTCATCAGGCTCATGAATGCATCTAGGGTATTAGTTAGACCAAAGGGCATCACGCGAAACTCATAGTGGCTAAATCTCATTCTGAAGGCCATCTTCGGAACATCCTCCTTCCTAATCCTCAATTGGTGATAGCCCGATCTCAGGTCAATCTTCGAGAACACCGTAGCTCCTCTTAACTGGTCAAATAGATAATCTATTTTGGGCAAGGGATACTTGTTCTTAATTGTGGCCTTGTTCAGCAGCCTGTAGTCTATACATAACCTGAGACTACCATCCTTCTTCCGCACAAATAATACCAGAGTTCCCCACGGGGATACACTTGGCCTAATGAACCCTTTGTCTAGCAAGTCTTGCAATTGATTTTTCAGTTCCTCAAGTTCAACAAGGGCCATCCGGTAAGGAGACTTCGAGATTTGCTAAGTCTTTGGTGCCAAATCTATCGTGAATTCTAACTCTCTCTTCGATGGTAGTCTCGGTAGTTCATCAGGAAACACATCCGGGAACTCGCAAACCACTGGTATGTCCTGAATACTTGGACATTCCCGACTAGTATCGAGGATGAATGCAACATAACCTTCACATTAACACGTTCACCAAAATTTTTCATCAATAGACAAAATCATAAAATTTATTTCTTAAGTGGAAAGCATACATCAAACTTACTAGGTAAGGAGAAGGTTACAGTCTTAGAGTAGCAGTCTAAACTTACACGGTTGGAGGCTAGCCAATCCATACCCAAAATTACATCAAAGCCAAACATGCTCAACAAGATTAGATCTGCTAATATGATCCTATCTCCTACCTTGATTTCACAACTTTTGCACACCATATCAGTCTTTTGTGATTTATACATGGGTGTACTAACGTGTAACGTAAAGTCTAGAGATTCAGGCTTAACATGCAATTTACGTGCAAAATAAGGTGATATGAAAGAGTGGGTTGTAACGACCCAAATTTATTGATATTTCGGTTGGGCTACAAGTCGATATTAGATCAAAACAGTGTTCAGTGTGATTAATTTTTTTCCCAGTAATAAATTTAAATAAAATATGTTCACATTCCCCAGACACATCTTGTATTGCATTACTGTACTAACATAATTTTAGATACAAAATAATTTCTTACAATTGGGTATACCTTCGATGCAAAAATACGCTTCGCGAAATCATAACTGTGCGGAAAGCCTTACTAACGGAAGCGATCCCAGCTACATAGGGACTCTGTGGAGGAAAGTAAGGGGGTGAGCTCAACATGCGCAGTAAGAAAAACCCCATAGCAGTTAGATAAATACACTACCTATGAAAAATATATATATTTTTATATTTTCTATATCCAGAAAAGTTTCACAGATGATTTTCTCATATACCTGATTCAGAATTCAAAAAACAGATTTAGTATCGACAAAAGCACAAATACCAGAAACAGATTTTTCAGAAACAGAATATGTATCAGTAATACATTTAACTACTGTTATAAATCCAAAAAGCTCAGAGTTTTTCAGTAGCAAAACAAATAGATTCCCAGATATTTCAGTTCAAGCAGACAAATTCAATAAATATTTTCAAATAGACGAGACAAGGCATGCATGCTATATCAGATATCAGAAATGACTATTGGCCAATGTCGGTGACTGCGGGCAATTCACGGGCCAGGTGTGCCTGGATGTCAATCGCCATGGGAGTGGTCAGCTACCCAAACGGCTCACAGATCAGAATGTCCGAAGACCAGAAATAGAATCAGAAACATGGTACATCGTACTCGTGGACCACAGATACAAATATAGATACAGATACAGAACGGAAGTGCAACATGATCTCACCAACGCCTTTGTCTCAAAATTAGTATGAGACGGACCGTACGACACACAGTCAGTACGCGCTCAAGCACATTTCATCAGAAGAATTTTATAACAGATCATTTTCCTTAAATCACATATAAATTCATTTGTTTTATGAAATCGTTCAAAACAAGTTGACTAGCCCTTTTTCGAAAAAATCTCAGAAAATGGTTTATGAAAATTCAAAATTTAAGATTTTCAATAATTAAAACCGAATTCAAGTCATACCGTAATTTTTTACAAATCATTAAAATTTAGTCCATAAAATTTGATTGTTCAACTAAGCTAAAATCTCTAATTTTTCAGTCATAAAGCTCAACCTAGTCTTTTCGATAATTGCGGTACTGCGAAATTCAACCTAAATATTATATCTACAAATATATGAAAATTACGCATATTTATCTCTAGTAGTGATGAGAATTTTCCTTACCTCGGTGTCTATCCGCGATCCTCAATTGTCTTGACGTAACGAGTCAGCAAGTCTGGTCCCCTCAACTAATTTTTCGGAGCTCTTCCCCAAGATTTCCAAAATTTAGTACACTTATTTTCCTTCCTCAATTTTTTTCTATAATATATATATATTAATAAATATATATATATATATATATATTACTTTCTTCTTCTTCTTCTTCTTTTTCTTTATATATATTATTATTATTATTATTATTATTATTATTATTATTATATATGTATATATATTTTTTTTGAATTCATTTATCTTTCCCGCCACTTTTCTCTTTCTTCTTCTTTTCTCCTGTTCACCATCTTCATTTCTTCATTCTTCCAGGTGCAATGGCCTTCTTTCTACCACAGTTTTCTTTCTATCCGGCGCCGATAATGACTCTAACCACGCCTCTTCCAACCACCCGCTTCTAGCTCCCTCGTCCGACCTCCTCCATTCTTCATCCTAGTCCATTTTCTAGCTTCCAACCGAGGCTCATCCCCTGTTCATGGTTTCCCTCTTCCTCTTCTTCTCCTTCTCGGTTTTCCACCACACCTTCTCGTTACCTTTATCTTTTCCATTTTTCAGACACCACCATCTCCAGCCTCAGTCTCGGCATCAACACCATCGTCATCATCATCTTCACCATCAACCCGAACATCTCCCTCTAGCCTCTCTCCCTTCCCCTGCTCTCCTCTGTTCTGCCTTTCTCGGTTGCCTTCAACCCGAGTGCCCAGCTGCTGCTTCTGTTCTGTTCTCCTCACAAGTTGCTATAAACAGGGAGGCACAGGGCTGGATAAGAACAGAGTTCACGGATTGTTGCTTGAAGCAGTGGCAGTGAAGCTCGGCAGTTCTCCCCTCTCTTCTCTACTTCAACCCAGTCTCTCGCGTAGGCCTTTGTTTTCGTTCACTGCTTCAGGCTCTCGGGTAGTTGTTTTCTCGTCCCTGGCACTATCTCCTCCATATTTCCTGGTCTGGCCATTTCTTCCTCGTCTACTCGTTTCACCTGTTCCCAGTTGCACTCCAACTTCTGTTTCTGCCTTCCAGATCTTACCTCTCTTCCTTTATATATTTACTGAATTCCTTTCTTCAGTGGTTTGTTTCCTGGTTCATCTACTTCGGTTCCTTGTCACGTCTCCAACTGCTGCTATAGTTTTTCCTCTTTCCTTGTCTACGTTTCCTACCTTAAATCATATGTTGCTGTCACTATTTTCCAATTTCTATACAGTTAACATTTCTGTTTTCATCTCTTTCTTGCCACTACCGATCACGAATTCCAACTCCCCCTTATTATTTAATTACTACTTCCATGTATAAGTTCAGACCATAGGACACGCCTGCCATCCCTCATTAACTATGCTGCCATTTACAGCATTAGGCATGCAGCCTACTCTCCTATCCCTTCACTGCTGTAAACAGCGGTCACAAGTTTGTTTTCATTCATTTTCTTACTTCTCTTGTTATTGCAGTCCTATAGCCATTATATATATAGTTTTATCTGCTGTAACGCTCCAAATTGTCTTCCCTATTTTCAGACTATCCATGCTCGATTTTTTTTTTGGTTATATTTTGTAGTCGGCTCCCTATAACACTGATCCCATACTATCATTTCCCCATCTCCTTTACCTAATACTATGCTCTACCATTCATTTCCGTTATTTTCTTCTCTCTTTTAATTCAGGTTTTCTACTTCATTACTTGTTCCACTGACAGCCCATCTCCCTTAATTATGTATATATGTATATACATTTTCCAACTGGAGCTCTCGGTTTGCTCCCATTTATATCAACTTCATGCCCTCACATTTCCACTTGCAGACCTCCAAATCAGTAGCAAGATGCTACACCTCTCAGGATTATATGTATGTGTACTTATATACATACATATACTCTTATATATGTATATATATATATATACATATATTTACATGGGTGTATTTATTCTTATATAATTTTCGGTGTATATTTGTATACCCTTGCACATATATATTTATCTATACATTAATTTTGAGAAATAATTGAAATATTACATACATATATATAAATACATGTATTGTCAGACCTGAATTTTTGTAGCTTGTACCTTATGATTCCTATGTGTATGAACACTATGTAATTATAGTTGAATCATAAGAAGAGTATTTACTAGACTTAAAGTGTTAGTGAAATGATTTAACACGCAAAAGCTACATAAAATGCTTAATGTGAGCGATGAGTATCACAGGCTAAACCGAGTTATTCTAAATCATTCTGACTGAAAATAAGAACTTAAAATGAAAGAGCATAGAGAGTTCATGAAGGAAAGTCAGCTTGATTTAGTCCCGAACATAGAAAACGAGAGTAAAAGCTACAAAGGGTAAAATGGACCTTTTTAGCGAGAAAATGTGTTTCGGGTATAATTATCCACTGGAAGCGGTTGGAATATAAAGACGAGAGTGTAAGACATAAGATATGACACTTTTAAAATTTTAAGAAAAAAGTCAACTTAGTCAATGGTTAAGGAAAAAGTCAACTATAGTTAAGAAAGTGGACTTTTACCATAGTTCACTAATCATGGTTAAAAATTAACCTAAGTGTGAAGGAAAATTTGGGAAAAATATTATTGACTAGAATACAAGATAATCATCCCCGAAAGTAAGGAAAATTTATTCGGAAGGATTTCGGAATAAATTTAATGGTTAAAAATGTAATGGGCCTAAGGTGAAAATTTCAAAGCCCATTAAGGTATACTAAACGTATATCGAAACTTTTAGGTCCTTAAGACCGAATTGTTGGACCAATTGATCGGCCAAATTTTGAGACAATTAAAGGCCCGAGACATAGTAAAAATTTCAGCCCGAAAGCCCATTAAGGAAGCCCAAACTGAGAAGCCCAAATGGAAAAGCCCATGAGATAAATATCTAACCATAGTTAAAGTTAACTATGACTCATAAGGTGACTTATAAGGTGACTCATGGCTAAGGTTTGGAAAGTCAAGTTAAATGGCTGAAAAGTAAAGCTTAATGGCTAAGTATGTGGCTTATAAATTCAGCCACACCATTGTCATCTTCATCACACCAAATTCGGCTAGAAGAAGAAACCATTGAAACATATTTTTCAAGCTTTCTCTCACTAGAAATCACTAGGAATTAGGCATAATTGGAACTTGCATCTGTCATGGAAGTTGTTCCAAATTGAAAGGAGAGTGACATATGTTGGAATTGGCTATCAAGGAGCCATAGAGTGCAAACCGAGAGCCTCCAAAGTTTCGGCCAAAGGGTGAACACAACAATTGGTATATTTTCTAATTTCCAATTTCATATATGTTAATGTATGAATGATTTTAAGTATGTTGATATATGTTTTAAGCATTGAAACATATTAAATCACCATGAAGTGGGTTAGGCCGAGAGTGATTAATGGGATATTGATTTATGTCAATATGATTTTAAGACATAAATGGATTAGTGTGCATGTATTAATGTTAATGGTGTAATTAGAATTAATCAAATTGATTAATTAATACATGTAATTTGTTGGCAATCAAGGTGTTTGGTAAAATGCCTAAATGAACTATATGATGATTGGTAATGTTGCTAACCAAGTGTATGTGAAAATGCCTAAGTGAAATTGGCTAAATAATAGGCATGGATGGCATGCCATGGTAAAACCGAGGCATGGGTAGCTCTCGGCCATGGCATGTGGTCGAGAGGCCCAACGGGCCAAGTCCAAATATTTTAGGCCCAATAAGGTGTAATGGGCCTAGATCAAGCCCAATAGGCCCAACGAAAATGAATAGTAAAATGAAAATGGGCTTAAGGTATAGTTAGGCCCATTAAGGATTATTAAGGCCCATTAAGGGAAAATGGACTGTATTAATGTGTAATACAGTAGGAAAATTATAATTAACCTGAGGAATGGTTATTTACAGCTCTGGAGTTTACATTGAGAGCTGATCGGACTACGAGATTGAGCAGCACCGAGGAAGTGAGGTCACTTGACGTGATCCGAGGTAAGGGACTTTTACGAGTAGTTAGAGATACCTGCACGTATTTTCGTCTACTTTTACATTCACTTAAAAACTCTGAGGGTCAGAGTAAGTGAATAATAATTATTGAGACTCGATAGTGGCAAATTACGATTTCGCCCCTAGTTAGTCAAAAAGTCAACTTTTGTGAAAAGTTAAAAAAAGCATGGAAACTACTATTGTGAGTGTTTAACTGCTGTTTAGCATGAAAATAAATAGATGGGCTAATGATTTTAAGGTTGATGTGACTTAAGCACACTTTGTAGTGCTGATTTTAATATTTTGTAAACAATCCCTTTTAAAGAGCCATCTATCATATTATGTGAGAATGAATCGTGCTAGAGCATAGCTCGCACTAGATTTCATATGTTTTCCACATACATTAGTGCTGAATTTTGATACGCACTAGATTTTCATGACATGCATGATAGAGTACTGGAGTTTTACTCATACTCAGCTTTAAATGATATATGCATGACAGAGTGCTGGAGCGATTAGCTCGTACTCGAGTTTTACATGAGATACATGACAGAGTACTGGAGCGTTGCTCGTACTCGATTCTTCATGGTTTATACATGACATAGTACTGGAGCTATTGCTCGCACTTGATTTTATATTGTGCATAGCATGGTACTGGAGCTATTGCTCGTACTTGATTTAATACATGAACTATGCATTGACCTAGTTGCTGGAGGTTTACTCGCACTAGAGTTGAGTTTGTGATGTGAAATAGTGTTTGAGCGGAATGTCGACTGTGGGTCGCACTCAAGACGCACACTGTATGTGATATATAGTACATGTTAAAACCCATGCCCGAGTCCTTGTGTGACTGTGTGTCACATCTTGTGAGATGATATCCGCATAAGGTTAATATAGACGTGGTATGATATTCCATGGTTACGAGGGCTAAGACCTATGGCAGACACCCTGGCTGTGACGTAGGGTCCACGGGTGTACTTTGTACCGTGCCTCGGGGCGCGAGGAGTACGCTGTATCGTGTGTTACGTATAGCTGACGGCTGTAGTGGACTGACCATCCTCCCGTTGCAGCAGTGATGCCCCGCACACCGAGTACTGTGTTGCTTTGGATCACATTTCGGATATGATCATAGTCCAAGATACTATTTACATTTAACCACAGAGTCTCACATGATATATCACATTGCTTGACTGATTTAAATTGCGGACAGACTTGAGGGATGGGTCGGACTCCGAATTTGTGTTGTGAATTATTTAATGCCATATTTATTATGATTTAAATATACATGGCATGATTTACATAAAGGCATGATTTATATAAAGATGCATTGTTTTACACTACATGCCTACATTTGAGAAAGAAAGCATGATTTCTGTACATGGGATTTAATCTGTACAAGTATATATATATTATATTTCAAGACATGCTTTTGAAATGAGTTAAGGAAATAATGTTTTCAAGGCATAGCATTATTTTGAGTAGATAGTGTAGATATCTACTTGCTTGCTTGATTTCCTTACTGAGCGCGTTGTATGCTCACCCCCTTTTCTTTACATCTCTCTACAGAGCGTCAACAGTAGAGCGAGAGCTATCGAGGGATAGTATTCCTGAGTCCACTGCTAATTCCTATCAATCGCCTGGTATACAGACTTTGTACGGTTATATATCTAAACATAGAAACAGCACAGTGATGTATATGATATATATTATGGGGAATGTATTTGTTTTAGATTTTATATAATCTTACATGTATGATAAAAGCAAGTACAGTCAGTAATAGTATGTTGACATGTATGTATGATATTGGATGATGTGGTAAGTGAGGACTCTGACATCGAATCACAGCCCAACCATTGAAGAGAGGAAAGGTAAGTCAAAATGCAAAAAAATTATAGTGGTTTTTGGTTAAAGTCATGGATTGAGAACGGGTCCTGACAGAATGGTGTCAGAGCCGAGGTTGGTCTGATGTGAGTCGGTGTTAGAAAATAGGAAAGTGTACATCCCCATAGTACTGTGTTGTGTTTAGATATAACTGTGTATACCAGATAGGAGACGGACTAATTCATTATTATGAATGCAGGAACCTTGCCTATATGGCAAATACGCGTAGTGGTAGAGTTACGAGAGGTAGGGCTCGAGGCCGGGGAGATAAACTCGAGGGACGAGCCGCTGTCGAACCATTACCTACGCATGAGACTCCAGGTGCTAATGAGGCACCCGAGTGTGTCGAGATGCGCTTCACGAGATTAGAGCGTGGTCTCGAGACTATTATCGAGATACTGGCACAGACAATGCCATGTAGGCAGAGACAGGAGGCAGGAGCTGCTACAGGAGAGGTAATTGCCCCTGATACACCTACGCAGACAGCTGATGCATAGAGGACTGTAGATACTCCTACACCTCTACCGATTTCGGGTGGTATTGGATTAGGATATGGATGTGATCTGCATCGGTTGCGAGAATTCCAGAAGTTTAGACCTCCATCCTTTAGTGGGGTAAAGGACCCCGTGGCTGCTGAGGAGTGGTTAGCAGAGCTAGAGAAGCTTTATGGATTCTTCGAGTGTACAACCTCGGAGATGGTCGCATTTGTTGCGTTCCTACTGAAGGGAGCTGCAGAGCATTGGTGGAAGTCCACCCGACCTATATTGAGATCCCGACACACAGACATTAGTTGGGATATATTTCAGGAGGCCTTCAGGAGGTAGTTTGTTCCCGATACCGCACAGCGGAAACTACAGGCAGAGTTTTTGGGACTAAACCAGGGGAGTTTATCTGTGGACGAGTATGAGACTCGATTCCTATCCCTAGGAAGATATGACCCGAATACCATGTACAGTAAGACCAGGAAGGTTCACAGGTTTATCGACGGGTTGAGGCCGATGCTACGGTCCAGGTTGGTCCCATTAGACATAGTGACCTATGAGGAAGCAGTGCGCAGGGCGTAACTGTGTGAGCAGGATTACGAGAGGAATGCTTCCGAGTTCGGGAAGTTTAGCCGTAGCCGGGATATACAGAAGAAGAGGTCGGCTAGAGATTTTGGTTATCGAGGAGGGAAGAGACTATTCGGTAAGAGATCACGAATAGAGGAGGCACGAGAGAGGTATGCTAGACCTCCTGCTTATCCGACTGTAGCCCCAGCGAAGGGCATTGTCATGGGAGGACAGAGACCTGCTGTTGATCAGTGCAGAAGGTGTGGTAAACAACATGAAAGTAGACCTTGTCCGTTAACTCCTATTGTGTGTTTTCGATGTGGGAAACAAGGGCACATTGCTAGAGAGTGCCCAGAGACATTTGTTACTGCACCACTGAGGGGCAGGGAGCCTGATAGAACTCCAGCTGGTACGTCGGCTTAGAGAGGTAGAGCGACGGCAGATGAGAAGGGGAAACAAGTGATGGGTCAAGGGCGAGTACATGCTTTGGACCAGGGGACAACAAATGCTTCATCGAATGTGATTCGAGGTAACATCCTGATTTATGATATTGAAGCATATGTTTTAATTGATCCTGGTGCCACGCATTCTTTTTTATCGCCTTCATTTGCATGTAAACTAGCAAGACATGTAGAGCGTACACCTTTATGTATGATGATGTTGATTAGTACGCCTATGAATAGTAGTCAAGTTGTAGAATATGTATTTAATGACTGCAAGTTGAGAGTAGGGAATAAGGAGATGACAGCCAATCTAATATTACTAAGTATGTGTGACTTTGATATAATATTAGGAATGGATTGGCTATCTGCAAAACCATGTTGTTTTAGATTGTTATGCTAAGACAGTTATGTTTCCTAACCCTACTAGATATGTTGTAAAGTTTAATAAGAATAAATGAAAGGAGTAGTTATGGTTATTACATGATTTCTGATTTAGAAAACCTTTAACATATCAAGGTTTCATTGCGTACGTGGTAGATATGGATAAGGCACATCCGGAGTTGTCAGATATTACTGAGGTCAGTGAGTACCCAGATGTTTTTCTGGATGAATTGCCAGGGTTACTAACAGATAGAGAGATGGAGTTTTGCATATATCTGGTACCTGGTACGGAGCCTATTTCGAGACCACCATATCGCATGGCCTTAGTTGAGCTGGAGGAGCTCAAGAGACAGTTACAGGAGCTGTTGGATAGGGGTTTTGTTCGACCGAGTGTTTCACCTTGGGGAGCACCAGTTCTGTTTGTGAGGAAGAAGGATGGGAGCCTCCGATTGTGTATAGACTACCGATTGTTGAATAAGGCCACCATCAAGAATAGATACCCCCTTCCACGCATTGACGATTTGTTAGATCAGCTTCAGGGAGCACAAGTCTTTTCCAAGATTGACCTAAGGTCTGAGTATCATCAGCTAAAGGTTCGGAGTGGAGATGTACCCAAGACAGCATTTCGTACCTGATATGGCCATTATGAGTTCTTGGTCATGCCATTCGGATTGACGAATGCTCCAGCTGCTTTCATGGCTTTGATGAACGATGTGTTCAAGCCATATTTGGACCAGTTTGTTATCGTCTTCATCGATGACATATTGGTGTATTCGAGATCCAAGGAGGAGCATGAGGAGCACCTCAGGATCGTGTTGCAGACGTTACGGGAGCATGAGTTATATGCTAATCTCAGTAAGTGTGACTTTTGGTTGTCACAGATCTCGTTTTTGGGACATGTTATATCGAGAGATGGTGTATCAGTTGATCCATCTAAGATAGAGGCTGTAGTTCAGTAGGAACAGCCGAGGACAGTCACCGAGATCAGGAGTTTTTTGGGTTTAGCTGGATACTATCAGAGATTCGTTGAGGGATTTTCGAAGTTGGCTGCTCCGTTGACACGTCTTACTCAAAAGAGTGCACCGTTCATATGGAACGAGGATTGTGAGAAGAGTTTTGAGGAGTTGAAACGTCGATTGACCACCGCTCCGATTCTCACTATCCCTACCAACTCAGGAGGATTTGCAGTGTACACCGATGCTTCGCATCAGGGACTGGGCTGTGTATTGATGCAGGATGGGAAGGTAGTTGCTTATGGATCTAGACAGCTGAAGGATCATGAGAAGAACTATCCGACCCACGATTTAGAGCTAGCAGCAGTAGTATTTGCGTTGAAGGTATGGCGCCACTACTTATATGGTGAGAAGTTCCAGATATTTACCAACCATAAGAGCCTCAAGTATCTGTTCTCGCAGAAAGAGCTGAACATGAGACAAAGAAGATGGCTAGAGCTTCTGAAGGACTACGATTGCGAGATACTTTATCATCCGAGTAAGGCTAACGTTGTAGCTGATGCCTTGAGCAGGAAGAGTCTGGGGATGGCATCGTATATGATGGTTAGGGAACATGATTTGCTAGAGCAGTTTGCTAGCCTCAGTTTGGGAGTCGTGCCTTCTGACATGGATACAGGCTATGTGATAGCTAGTCTACGCTTGGAGCCGGACCTGTTAGACAAGATCAGAGTGGCTCAGCAGACTGATCCATTTTGTATGGATGTGAGTAGTCAGATGCAGAAGGGCACCGTGACTGACTTTGAGTTGAGTTCGGATGGACTACTGAGGTTTAGAGGCAGATTGTGTGTTCCTGAGGATCCAGGACTCAGGAGATTGATATTGGCGGAAGCTCATTCGTCGAGGTATACGTTACATCCGGGGAGTAACAAGATGTATCAGAACCTCCGGAAGGTATACTGGTGGTCGGGTATGAAGAGAGATGTAGCAGACTTCGTGGTAAAGTGTCTCGTATGTCAGCAAGTGAAGGTAGAGCATCAGAAAACTGCAAGGATATTGCAGCCTCTACCTATACCGACATGGAAATGGGAGCATATCACCATGGATTTCGTGATGGGTTTACCGAGAACCTGCAGGAATCACGATGCTATATGGGTGATCGTCGACAGACTGACGAAGTCAGCCCACTTCTTAGCTATGAGAGCGACCGATACTTCGAGTTCATTAGCGGAACTGTATGTACGCGAGGTAGTGAGGTTACACGGTGTACCAGTGAGCATAGTCTCTGATAGGGATTCCCGCTTCACATCCCACTTTTGGAGACATTTTCAGGAAGCCATGGGAACCCAGTTGAGTTTGAGCACCGCTTTCCATCCCCATACAGATAGTCAGTCAGAGAGGACTATACAGACTCTGGAGGATATGTTGAGAGCATGTGTGCTAGACTATCGAGGCTCCTGGGATGACCACCTGCCACTAGCCGAGTTCGCCTACAACAACAGTTATCATTTGAGTATCGAGATGGCACCGTATGAGGCTTTGTATGGCCGTAGATGTCGTTCCAATATTGGATGGGAAGAAGTGGGTGACCGTAAGATTTTCGCTTCTGACATGGTTACACAAGCATCTAAGGATGTCCACTTGATTGTAGAGAGGCTGAGGACAGCTCAGAGTAGACAGAAGAGTTACGCTGACAGGAGACGTAGGCCACTAGAGTTTGCAGTTGGTGAATCCGTGTTTTTGAGAGTTTCTCCTTCCAAGGGCATAGCGAGATTTGGAAAGAGAGGGAAACTAAATCCTCGCTATATTGGACCCTTTCAGATACTTGATTGAGTAGGAGATAAGGCGTACAGGTTGGCATTGCCACCAGACTTATCAGGTGTCCATAATGTCTTCCACATATCGATGCTTCGGAAGTATCACCCGGATCCGGCACATGTGATTAGTTACGAGCCTTTGGAGCTCCGAGAGGACTTGTCATATGTAGAGAGACCAATTCGGATATTGGATAGGAAGGAGAAGGTATTGAGATCGAAGACCATCGGATTAGTGAAGATTCTCTGGCAGCATCATACTTCAGAGGAAGCTACTTGGGAGTTAGAGAGTTTGATGCGAGAGAAGTACCCTCACCTATTTGAGGACTGACTTGGTTCTAATTTGGAGGACCAAATTTCCTCAGTGGGGGAGGATTGTCAAACCTGGATTTTTGTAGCTTGTACCTTATGATTCCTATGTGTATGAACACTATGTAATTATAGTTGAATCATAAGAAGAGTATTTACTAGACTTAAAGTGTTAGTGAAATGATTTAACACGCAAAAGCTACATAAAATGCCTAATGTGAGCGATGAGTATCACAGGCTAAACCGAGTTATTCTAAATCATTCTGATTGAAAATAAAAACTTAAAATGAAAGAGCATAGAGAGTTCATGAAGGAAAGTCAGCTTGATTTAGTCCCGAACATAGAAAACGAGAGTAAAAGCTACAAAGGGCAAAATGGACCTTTTTAGCGAGAAAAGGTGTTTCGGGTATAATTATCCATCAGAAGCGGTTGGAATATAAAGACGAGAGTGTAAGACATAAGATATGACACTTTCAAAATTTTAAGAAAAAAGTCGACTTAGTCAAGGGTTAAGGAAAAAGACAACTATAGTTAAGAAAGTGGACTTTTACCATAGTTGACTAATCATGGTTAAAAATTAACCTAAGTGTGGAGGAAAATTTGGAGAAAAATATTCTTAGCCGGAAAACAAGATAATCATCCCTGGAAGTAAGGAAAATTTATTCGGAAGGATTCCGGAATAAATTTAATGGTTAAAAACGTAATGGGCCTAAGGTGAAAATTTTAAAGCCCATTAAGGTATACTAAACGTATATCGAAATTTTTAGGTCCTTAAGACCGAATTGTTGGACCAATTGATCTGCCAAATTTTGAGACAATTAAAGGCCCGAGACATAGTAAACATTTCAGCCCGAAAGCCTATTAAAGAAGCCCAAACCGAGAAGCCCAAATGGAAAAGCCCATGAGATAAATATCTAACCATAGTTAAAGTTAACTATGACTCATAAGGTGACTCGTAAGGTAACTCATGGCTAAGGTTTGGAAAGTTAAGTTAAATGGCTGAAAAGTAAAGCTTAATGGCTAAGTATGTGGCTTATAAATTCAGCCACACCATTGTCATCTTCATCACACCAAATTCGGCTAGAAGAAGAAACCATTGAAACATATTTTCCAAGCTTTCTCTCACTAGAAATCACTAGGAATTAGGCATAATTGGAACTTGCATCCTTCATGGAAGTTGTTCCAAATTGAAAGGAGAGTGATATATGTTGGAATTGGCTATCAAGGAGCCATAGAGTGCAAACCGAGAGCCTCCAAAGTTTCGACCAACGGGTGAACACAACAATTGGTATATTTTCTAATTTCCAATTTCATATATGTTAATGTATGAATGATTTTAAGTATGTTGATATATGTTTTAAGCATTGAAACATATTAAATCACTATGAAGTGGGTTAGGCCGAGAGTGAGTAATGGGATATTGATTTATGTCAATATGATTTTAAGACATAAATGGATTAGTGTACATGTATTAATGTTAATGGTGTAATTAGAATTAATCAAATTGATTAATTAATACATGTAATTTGTTGGCAATCAAGGTGTTTGATAAAATGCCTAAATGAACTATATGATGATTGGTAATGTTGCCTACCAAGTGTATGTGAAAATGCCTAAGTGAAACCGAGGCATGGGTAGCTCTCGGCAATGGCATGTGGCCGAGAGGCCCAATGGGCCAAGTCCAAATATTTTAGGCCCAATAAGGTGTAATTGGCCTAGAACAAGCCCAATAAGAGTTGGTGGGCTCCACAAGCCCAATAGGCCCAACGAAAATGAATAGTAAAATGAAATGGGCTTAAGGTATAGTTAGGCCCATTAAGGATTATTAAGGCCCATTAAGGGAAAATGGACTGTATTAATGTGTAATACAGTAGGAAAATTATAATTAACCTGAGGAATGGTTATTTACAGCTCCGGAGTTTACATTGAGAGCTGATCGGACTGCGAGATTGAGCAGCACCGAGAAAGTGAGGTCACTTGACGTGATCCGAGGTAAGGGACTTTTGCGAGTAGTTAGAGATACCTGCACGTATTTTCGTCCGCTTTTACATTCACTTAAAAACTCTGAGGGTCAGAGAAAGTGAATAATAATTATTGAGACCCGATAGTGGCAAATTACGATTTCACCCCTAGTTAGTCAAAAAGTCAACTTTTGTGAAAAGTTGCAAAAAGCATGGAAACTACTATTGTGAGTGTTTAACTGCTGTTTAGCATGAAAATAAATAGATGGGCTAATGATTTTAAGGTTGATGTGACTTAAGCACACTTTGTAGTGCTGATTTTAATATTTTGTAAACAATCCCTTTTAAAGAGCCATCTATCATATTATGTGAGAATGAATCGTGCTAGAGCATAGCTCGCACTGGATTTCATATGTTTTCCACATACATTAGTGCTGGATTTTGATACGCACTAGATTTCCATGACATGCATGATAGAGTACTGGAGTTTTACTCATACTCAGCTTTAAATGATATATGCATGATAGAGTGCTGGAGCGATTAGCTCGTACTCGAGTTTTACATGAGATACATGACAGAGTACTGGAGCGTTGCTCGTACTCGATTCTTCATGGTTTATACATGACATAGTACTGGAGCTATTGCTCGTACTTGATTTGATATTGTGTATAGCATGGTACTGGAGCTATTGGTCGTACTTGATTTAATACATGAACTATGCATTGACCTAGTTCCTGGAGGTTTACTCACACTAGAGTTGAGTTGGTGATGTGAAACAGTGTTTGAGCGGAGTATCGACTTGGGTCGCACTCAAGACGCACACTGTATGTGATATATAGTACATGTTAAAACCCATGCCCGAGTCCTTGTGTGACTGTGTGTCACATCTTGTGAGAGGATATCCGCATGAGGTTAATATAGACATGGTATGATATTCCATGGTTACGAGGGCTAAGACCTATGGCAGGCACCCTGGCTGTGATGTAGGGTCCATGGGTGTACTTTGTACCGTGCCTGGGGGCGCGAGGAGTACGCTGTATCGTGTGTTACGTATAGCTGACGGCTGTAGTGGACTGACCATCCTCCCATTGCAGCAGTGATGCCCCGCACACCAAGTACTGTGTTGCTTGGGATCACATTTCGGATATGATCATAGTCCAGGATGCTATTTGCATTTAACCACAGAGTCTCACATGATATATCACATTGATTGACTGATTTAAATTGCGAACAGACCTGAGGGATGGGTCGGACTCCGATTTTGTGTTGTGAATTATTTAATGCCATATTTATTGTGATTTAAATATACATGGCATGATTTACATAAAGGCATGGTTTATATAAAGATGCATTGTTTTGCACTACATGCCTACATTTGAAAAAGAAAGCATGATTTCTGTACATGGGATTTAATCTGTACAAGTATATATATATATATATATATATATTATATTTCAAGACATGCTTTTGCAATGAGTTAAGGAAATAATTTTCTTAAGGCATAGCATTATTTTGAGTAGATAGTGTAGATATCTACTTGCTTGCCTGATTTCCTTACTGAGCGCGTTGTATGCTCACCCCCTTTTCTTTACATCTCTCTACAGAGCGTCAGCAGTAGAGCGAGAGCTATCAAGGGATAGTATTCCTGAGTCCACTGCTAGTTCCTATCGATCGCCAGGTATACAGACTTTGTACGGTTATATATCTAAACATAGAAACAGCACAGTGATGTATACGATATATATTATTGGAAATGTATTTGTATTAGATTTTATATAATCTTACATGTATGATAAAAGCAAGTACAGTCAATAATAGTATGTTGACATGTATGTATGATATTGGATGATGTGGTAAGTGAGGACTCTGACATCGAATCACAGCCCAACCATTGAAGAGAGGAAAGGTAAGTCAAAATGCGAAAAATTTGCAGTGGTTTTTGGTTAAAGTCTTGGATTGAGAATGGGTCCTGACATGTATGTCCACGTACTTGATGAAATTCTCCATGTCTTGTAAAAAATGGGGTTAGTCCAATATTTATTTTCAGATTAATTCACCCATATTCACACATTTAACCTTAATTGTCTAAATTATTATTTATAGACAACTCCAAGAATATCGAAAATTTTACGGTATTTACATTCTCTCCACCTTGGAAATTTTGGTCCATAAATTTAATAGTACATCAGTCCTTGCACTACTGCGAATATTTTCCCCGCATTAAACTTTCCAATTCTTACATGGTTTCCTTTGAAGTATGATATTACCACTAGACCTTGATCAAAGGAATTGTCTTAGACCGCAATGCCTTTTCTTTCATGTCCAGTAGCTGAATCAGCTTATCTACATATGTCATATCCTTTTTTTCCCACTCATGTGGTTCATACCTAATCACATGGATCAGATTTGGATGATACTTGCATAGTATCGAAACATGGAAGACGTTATGAATACTCGGTAACTCCGTCGATAACACCAACCTATACGCTTTTTCTCCCACTCGGTCTAAGGTCTCAAAAGATCCAATATATCGAGGACTTAACTTTCCTTTCTTCCCAAACCTCCTTATACCATTGGAAGAAGAAACTTTCAGAAACACCAAATCTCCTACTGAAACTTCCAAATGTCTTCGTCTTTAGTCAATATAACTCTCTTTTGCCTGCTTTAGACTGTTCTCGATTTCTCACAACTTAATTGTACTTTCGTAAAAACCTGTTTAACCAAATCGAGAACAATTATCTCCCCTTTCACCCACTACTTCCATCTAATCGATGAACGACAGTTTCGACCATACTTCACTTTATATAATGTCATCTCGATACTTGAGTGTTATCTGATATTATGTGCAACTTCTCTAATTGGCAATTTGTCCTTCCAGAAGCCTTTAAAATCTTAGCACATGCTTTTAATTCCATATAAGCATGGGTACTTCTAGACGCTGTCAAGTCTTTCAGGGGGAGAGATATTTTGAAATACTTTTATTAGCCATCAGACTTGACCACATAAACTGGTTATGGATATAAGGGTTCAAGATTTAATCCTAATCAGAGGTAGGATACCAAAATTTATCGATATTCTCATTTATCCTTGGTCGTGATTCATTTTCAGTTCATATCACTTAATCTAAATTCATTTCACATACCATAGATATTCTTACCTTGTATGCACCTCTTGTTCCATTATAACTTGCATTCATAATTTATCATACTTCAACACTTGTCTCATTTCATTTATCAATTATAACAAAATCATTTTCTCACTCAAATTGAGTCTTGTATTCGAAACGTAAGCATACACAAATTTCAATTCTTAGATTCGAAACGTATCACATGTTCCAAAGTCTCTTTATATCACAAACTCTGAATCATCTTTAGCAAGTAATACCAGTACACTTCAAATTGGATCATCTGTCTGATAATCCTCTTATCATACAATCTCTGTAATTATTATCTTAGCTCTGTTAATTAAATCGAGCCATTCAGTATAGTGGTTAACTATCAGCTTGGTACCAAATACTAAATCACCTCAAAACTTCATCCTTTTATCTAGAGGTAACTCTGATAGATCATCCGAACATGTATCGAAATACTCTCTATCTACTGGGGTGTCTTTTTACTCCGAACACACCCTAACTTTATCAATCATGTAAGCAATGTGACCTTCACTTATACTTTTTTTTGGTTCTGTAATTCATCTTTTCAGTCACAGTGACTTTACTCTATCATTCTCACGGCTTCTTTAGTACATCACTTTTCTGTCACTCTCTTTACTTTTTTTTTCCTTTTTATTAGTGACCTCGAAATATACATTTCATATTATCGCAGTTGTGCCTTGTGCACTGCTTTCTCAAAATAACATCCAATAAAGCTAATTTAACTCAATTGAGGATTCTTAGTACCTCCTACGAATTTCTTGGACTTCCTTCATTTCACATCTCTACTTATCCAGATTATACCCATTCCAAATCTATTTAATTTCATATTCATTCTCGGACTCGTTTTCTCATGTCTGATTCAGTCATTTCAATTAAAATTTCCAATATGCTTCATCCAGAATGTGTTGCTGTCTAAAGGCCTCCAAGAACATTTCTCATGTATTTCTCTAATTTTTGGCTCTCGGGTTAAATCGAGAAACTTCCCTCCGAGTTCAATTTTTCATTTCAGTACTGATGCTACAAGGGCTACTTTCTTTATTCGCACTTTAAAAATCCGTGTAACTTTCCCAATTCTTTACCAAAAAAATGCAAAGAAACTTTCTTGGTAGAGTTACTATAAAATTCCATAGGATTTCTCTGTCTCACTTATCCAATCTTCCACAATCATTGTATTTCTTAACTCCACTGAAAAACGGAGGCTTAAACTTCTGAAGTTGCCTCTATTAGGTTTACAATCATACCCAACGAATCCGTATAAATTCTTCCAATTCATTTATTCCAGTTTTCCGTCACATTTGAATTTTGACTCCAGTATATAATAGTGTACCATCTTTCAAAATTAACTCGGTCGTTCTCCTGGTCACACCTTAATCATTATCATTATCACAGGGCAACTATCACTTGACCTGATAATATCATCATCGTTTCCATGTCCCGCTCAAATCTTATGAAGCGGACTTCAAAATTTCCATTGAAACAATAAGATGTACACTAAGACGAAAGTTCATTACTCCTCTCGGGCCTATCTCTACTGCCTCGATGAACGGTTCATTTTCGTCCATCAGTATAGCTGTAATGCCTACCAGCCATATCTATCAGTTTTCCATTATTCAATGACACAATTTTCAATAAAACACAGCCAGGTATACCCGTTTGCATCTAAACAATGTACAGTAATGCTGGGGATGTGAACTTTCTAAGTCTTTTTCACTTTTAATATCAACTCGTATCAGGCCAACCTTGCTCTGATACCACTTATGCAACGACCCGAATTTACTGATATTTCGGTTGGGCTACAAGTCGATATTAGATCAAAACAGTGTTCAGTGTGATTAATTTTTTTTTTTCTCAGTAACAAATTTATATAAAATATGTTCACATTCCTCAGACACATCTTGTATTGAATTACTGTACTTACATAATTTTAGATACAAAATAATTTCTTACAATTGGGTATACCTTCGATCCAAAAATACGCTCCGCGAAATCATAACTGTGCGGAAAGCCTTACTAACGGAAGCGATCTAAGCTACATAGGGACACTGTGGAGGAAAGTAAGGGGGTGAGCTCAACATGCTCAGTAAGAAAAACCCCATAATAGGTAGATAAATACACTACCTATGAAAAATATATATTTTTTTATATTTTCTATATCCAGAAAAGTTTCACAGATGATTTTCTCAGATACCAGATTCAGAATTCGAAAAACAGATTTAGTATCGGCAAAAGCCCAAATACCATAAACAGATTTTTCAGAAACAGAATATGTATCAGTAATACATTTAACTACTATTATAAATCCAAAAAGCTTAGAGTTATTCAATAGCAAAACAAATAGATTCCCAGATATTTCAGTTCAAGCAGACAAATTCAATAAATATTTTCAAATAGACAAGACAAGGCATGCATGCTATATCAGATATCAGAAATGACTATTGGCCAATGTCGGTGACTTCGGCCAATTCACGGGCCAGGTGTGCCGGGATGTCAATCACCGTGGGAGTGGTCAGTTACCCAAACAGCTCATAGATCAGAATGTCCAAAGACCAGAAATAGAATCAGAAACACGGTACATCGTACTTGTGGACCACAGATACAAATACAGATACAGATGCAGAACAGAATTGCAGCATGATCTCACCAACGCCTTTGTCTCAAAATTAGTGCGAGACAGACCGTATGACACACAGTCAGTACGTGCTCAAGCACATTTCATCAGAATAATTTTATAATAGATCATTTTCCTTAAATCACATATAAATTCATTTGTTTTATGAAATCGTTCAAAACATGCTGACTAGCCCTTTTTCGAAAAAATCTCAGAAAATGGTCTATGAAAATTCAAAATTTAAGATTTTCAATAATTAAAACCAAATTCAAGTCATACCGTAATTTTCTGCAAATCATTAAAATTTAGTCCGTAAAATTTGATTTTTCAACTAAGCTAAAATCTCTAATTTTTCAGTCAGAAAGCTCAACCTAGTCTTTTCGATAATTTCGGTACTGCAAAATTCAACCTAAATTTTATATCTACAAATATACGAAAATTACGCATATTTATCTCTAGTAGTGATGAGAATTTTTCTTACCTCGGTGTCTGTCTGTGATCCTCGATTGTCTCTACGTAGCGAGTCGGCAAGTCCGGTCCCCTCAACTAATTTTTCGGAGCTCTTCCCTGAGATTTCCAAAATTGAGTACACTTATTTTCCTTCCTCAATTTTTTTTTTCTATAATATATATATTAATAAATATATATATATTACTTTCTTCTTCTTCTTTTTCTTTATATATATATATTATTATATATATATTTTTGAATTCATTTATCTTTCCCGCCACTTTTCTTTTTCTTCTTCTTTTCTCCTGTTCACCATCTTCATTTCTTCTTTCTTCCAGGTGCAACAGCCTTCTTTCTACCACGGTTTGCTTTCTATCCGGCGCCGGTAATGACTCTAACCACGCCTCTTCCAACCACCCACTTCTAGTTCCCTCGTCCGACCTCCTCCATTCTTCATCCTAGTCCATTTTCCAGTTTCCAACCGAGGCTCATCCCCTGTTCATGGTTTCCCTCTTCCTCTTCTTCTCCTTCTCAGTTTTCCACCACACCTTCTCGTTACCTTCATCTTTTCCATTTTCTAGACACCACCATCTCCAGCCTCGGTCTTGGCATCAACACCATCGTCATCATCATCTTCATCATCAACTCGAACATCGCCCTCTAGCCTCTCTCCCTTCCCCTGCTCTCCTATGTTCTGCCTTTCTCGGTTGCCTTCAACCCGAGTGCCCAGCTGCTGCTTCTGTTCTGTTCTCCTCATAAGTTGCTATAAACAGGGAGGCACGGGGCTGGACAAGAACAGGGTTCAAGGATGGTTGCTGGAAGCAGTGGCAGTGAAGCTCGACAGTTCTCCCCTCTCTTCTCTACTTCAACCCAGTCTCTCGCACAGGCCTTTGTTTTCGTTCACTGCTTCAGGCTCTCGGGTAGTTGTTTTCTCGTCCCTGGCACCATCTCCTCCATATTTCCTGGTCTGGCCATTTCTTCCTCGTCTACTCATTTCACCTGCTCCTGGTTGCACTCTAACTTCTGTTTCTGCCTTCCTGATCTTACCTCTCTTCCCTTATATATTTACTGAATTCCTTTCTTCAGTGGTTTGTTTCCTGGTTCATCTACTTCGGTTCCTTATCACGTCTCCAACTGCTGCTGCAGTTTTTCTTCTTTCCTTGTCTACGTTTCCTACCTTAAATCATATGTTGCTGTCATTGTTTTCCAATTTCTCTACAGTTAACATTTCGGTTTCATCTCTTTCCTGCCACTATCGATCACTAATTCCAACTCCCCCTTATTATTTAATTACTACTTCCATGTATAAGTTCAGACCATAGGACACGCCTGCCATCCCTCATTAACTATGCTGCCATTTACAGCATTAGCCATGCAGCCTACTCTCCTATCCCTTCACTGTTGTAAATAGCGGTCACAAGTTTGTTTTCTTTCATTTTCTTCCTTCTCTTGTTATTGTAGTCCTATAGCCATTATATATATAGTTTTATTTGCTGCAACGCTCCAGATTGTCTTCCCTATTTTCAGACAATCCATGCTCGATTTTTTTTTTTTTTTTTGTTTTGGTTATATTTTGTAGTCGGCTCCCTATAACACTGATCCCATACTATTATTTCCCCATCTCCTTTACCGAATACTATGCTCCACCATTCATTTCCCTTATTTTCTTCTCTCTTTTAATTTAGGTTTTCTACTTCATTACTTGTTCCACTGACAGCCCATCTCCCGTAATTATGTATATATGTATATACATTTTCCAACCGAAGCTCTCGGTTTGCTCCCATTTCTATCAACTTCATGCCCTCACATTTCCACTTGTAGACCTCCAAATCAGTAGCAAGCTGCTACACCTCTCAGGATTATATGCATGTGTACTTATATACATACATATAGTCTTATATATGTATATATATATATACATATATTTACATGGGTGTATTTATTTTTATATAATTTTCGGTGTATATTTGTATACCCTTGCACATATATATTTATCTATACATTAATTTTGAGAAATAATTGAAATATTGCATACATATATATAAATACATGTATGTCCACGTACTTGATCAAATTCTCCATGTCTTGTAAAAAATGAGGTTAGTCCAATATTTATTTTTAGATTAATTCACCCATATTCACACATTTAACCTTAATTGTCTAAATTATTATTTATAGACAACTCCAAGAACATTGAAAATTTTACGGTATTTACATGGGTGGAACCTGAATTAAACAATACTTGTGCCTCATGATTGCAAATTAAAAGCTTATCCTGAATGGTCTCAGTGGAGGTATCAGCAGTCTCTCTGTTCAAGGCAAAGACCCTCCCATGCGTGATAGGCTTCTTACCCTTCTCTGCTGCGGTAGCCCGTCTCTGTGGGTTTTGTCTCTGGGGAGCTTGCCTCTCAGGTTGTTGTGGTGGCTCTGAGGGTTGTGGAACCTGGTTCTGTGGGTAATCCCTCATTATGTGCCCCTTCTGTCCACACACAAAGCAGCTCCCTGTGGTCAAACGACACACCTCCATAAAGTTTTCGACACTCTTTGCACAATGGCCTATACTGTTGCAGACCTCTAGCAATCTGAGGAGTAGGTACTGGAATGATAGGTCTATCCAGTCTAGGCCGAAACTCATCCGTCCTCTACCTCTTGGGTTGACCCCTCCTGAAATCCTATCTCACAAACTCTATTCGCTTACTTTTATCCCTGCTCTTTCCCTTAAGGCCATACTCCGTCTGTGTGACATTTAGGCCTCTCTCGACCATCTGTGTTCTACCCAGGGCATCCTGAAATTCAAAAATCCATAACCCTAATAGACGATCTCGGATAGCTGGCCTTAACCCCGCTAGGAATCTCTCAGTCCGACGCTCTTCATTTTGGAACGTCTCCGGATCATACCTCATCAGCATAGTGAACTTACTTTCGTACTCATCCACGGTCATACTGCCCTATACCAAATTCAAAAAGTTTATCCTTAACTTCTGCTGGGCAGCTAGTGGAACATACTACTTCCTAAAGGCTGTAGAGAATGCATCCCGACTAATCACCGGATGGTGAGCAGTCACAAGGACCTTGGTGGATCCCCACTAATACTCTGCTTGGCCCTATATCATGTAAGTGGCCATAGAAACCTTCTCCACATCAGAACACCCCAAGAAATCAAAGATCTTCCCAAGGCTTACTAGCCACTCTTCACCCTCTACTGGATTCTTAATTCCCTTAAATGCTTGAGGCCTCATCTTAAGGAAATACCTCATCTTGTCAATATCCCTCTCCTCCCTCCGGGCCTGTATAGGAGGCTGAGGCGCCATAGATACTGGAGGAACTTGTGGAGGAGGAAGTGGTGGTGCTTGTGGAGGAGTCGGCACCAGAGTAGGAATTGGTGTCGTGCCAGCTAAATCGAAAACGTTTACCCCTAGATGTTGGGCAACCATGGCAGCTATCAACTCTAAACCTCTCTCGAGGTGCTGCTCCAATCGCTGCTCAAACTGAACTATACGAGTACTAGGACTCTCTAGCTCCGATGAAGGAGGTGGAGGTGGTTGAGCCTGCCTTCGAGGACGTCCGCGTCTTCCACTCATCGTGCAAGTGATCTAATACCTGTGCGTAATTCCAAAGATCAAACCTTAAAGTTATTAAGTATACATTACCTACAACCATACAAGCACCGACATTTGGGATGTAATTTAATCCTTATTTTCGACACTGACAGTACTAGACAACCTTCGCTCTGATACCACTTAAACTATAACGACCCTTGACCCTTGAAAATCGGGGGATTTGTTTTTTAAACTTAATTTACCCACTTATTGCCTTATTCACTTAGGTTGTATTCCTGTGCAGTGTCGAAACACTTTTCTTAATTCTTTATCTGTAATTATATTTAATTTTCATACTTTGACCTATATAGCCGATAGAAATTTTGACAGTATAACGACTTATATATAAGCCTACCCACCTGCAATTCAATTGTTTTGACAACCCTAGATATCCACAACTACCAAGCATACTTTCCAAATCCACATTTACGACTCAATACATCCATTTTGATGCGATACCAATCATATTAAAACTTAATCCCAAAAATAATATTCTTTACATCGTTTTCCTTACAAATTACATCCCAACAAAATATTCCCAATATATGTCTTTGCATACAAGTATGTCTGGTAAAGGAATGTAATTGTATACTTTTGCTACGTGTACAAAAAGTAGCCTAGGGTAGCTTTTTCCCACAGCCTACGTCGTGTACGTGGCAGGTAGCGCCCACGGATCACTGCAAATGGTCGAGAGGTAGAGGGGTGAGTTTTTGGGGAAAACCCAGTAAGATAATACTCTTAAAGCAATTCTGATATATAAAAGCATGTGAAATTGTTCATAAAACCAAACTTTAATGAAATACATAAATTGTCATTTCATGCATAATCATTATAGAAATCATAAAGCATGCGTGTCTTTAAACAAATGACATGCTTAACCATTTTACAACTTTTCATTATTCATGAACGAGTTCTTAAAACCATCGGGTTCATAAACGTTTCGTAAACATTTCATAAGCCTTTCGTAAACATTTCATAAACATTTCATGAACATATCGATCGTAACCAATAATCGTATATATATCATGAAAACAAATCGAGGAGACTAGGCTATATCTAAGTCATGCGATACGTGTCATTCTCCGTAGAGAGTCATCATACCTATGGCCATGGTAAGTGGGCTGTAGACTGGATCAGGGTCGTACAACCCTTTCGTAAAATATGGGTAGTATCTATCTTACTTGCTTTCACTAGCACTTATCTAGGACACGGGCACCAATGGAACTCTCCGTGTAGGAAACATATTTGCATGCTAGGCGGGCACGAGATACTATCGAAAACATCATCATAAACCACCAGTAGCACGACATCTTCCACACAGGTTGAGTCAAGTGCTAAAGGGGCCCTACGTACCCGGCACCCAAGTGGTGGAGCCGGAACACCACAAGAAGTAAGCATGCATGAAGCCTATAGCCTCAAAACATCTTTTCTTTTTCTCCCCTTTCCCATTTTCTATGCTTTTGAAATTGTCAAAAGTTTCTTTAACGATATCGATATAAAATCGTAAATAAATGCAAAACATCCATACGTTTCATACCTTAGGAAATTCATTTCACAACATGGAAGGTACTCAGGGAATATTTCGACAAATTAAAACATGCTTCGTAGACAGTTTCACAAGTATGAAAGCATTGATAAATCATTTCAAATCATATGCTCTTTCATAAAATCATTTATCGGTGAAACAAGAATACATTATCAGAACTAAGTTAAATAGTCCCCCTTACCTCGATTTATCGGATATCCCACGTTCAAGTAATGACGCCTCCCAGTACCTCCTTCAATTCTTTCTACGTTTTACCTACACCGAAATCATTTACTTAGCCTCCTATTCATGCGAATCATCCGAATTGCGTTAAAAATCGTAACTTATTCGTTACTACCTCGTGTGTACGTATTATTGCGCATACCTAGGCCAACACGCACGTTTATATATTTTCCTTACTATATATTATTTTGTACATACAAATATTAACATACACATTTATTATATACATCTACATGTATATACACATAAATATATATATACTCCTATATATATATTATTATTTGTTTCCATTTTTCCTTCTCACATGTATATATTCTTTGTATGTACATATACTAACACACACATTTATCTTATGCACCTATTTGTATATACACCTAAGTATATACATATATTCCTTTTAGCATTTAATTTCCTTATTCATCATCACATAAATATATATATATATACACACATATTTTGTCTATTTTTCATCTCTCCCATTTTTGTCTAATTAAATCTACACTAACATGCTTGTAACTACAACACATATATCTACATGTATATTAAATATACATACATGTATATATATATATATATATATATATATATATTTACCTCTTTTTCCCTTTCAATTTTTCAGCTCTTCTTCTTCTTCTTCTTCTTCTTCTTCTTCTTCTTCTTCTTCTTCTTCTTCTTCTTCTTCTTCTTCTTCTTCTTCTTTTTCTCCCTCGCTAGTCACCCGATAGCCTTGCTCATTGTCCTCCTATGCTCTCGGTTTCCAGCCTTCCATCAGTCTTCTTCTCCTTCGGTCCTGCTCCTGTTTTCTAGCCTCGATCTTCCTCTTCAATTTCCTTTTTTTTTGTCTTGGTTCCAGCTTCAATTTGGTCTTCTTCTTCCTGTCGGTCTCCCCTGCCTCTCGGTATGCTCTTCCTCTTTTCAGTCTCGGTTTACTCTAGTTTTCTCCAGCCTTAGTTTGCTCTTCCCCCTTATACAGCCACCATTTGGTTGTGCTTCAGCCACCCGAATCTTCCTTCTTCCTCACCTCTCATCTCTTAGCCTCATTTCCTGCTTTCATTTCTTCTCCCCTGCCTCTCAGTTCCAGCCTTCTCCCTTCGGTCTCCCTTTCCTTCTCCCCTGCCTCTCGGTTCCAGCCTTCTCTCTTCGGTCTCCCTTTCCTTTCTTTTTTTCTCTTTCTTTCTTCTTCCTTTCCCGATCAACTCCCTCTTTTTTCTTTTCCTCTTTTCTTTCTTCCTTTCCCGATCAGCCCTCCTTCCTTTCCTTTCTTCTCTTTTCTTTTCTTCTCCTTCTTCCTCAGCCAGCCCTCCTCTTTCTCCTCTTTTCTTTCCTTCTTTCTCTTCTTCTCCAGCCGAGCAGCTTCCCTATTTTCTCCTCTTTTCTTTCTTTCTTGGTTTCCCGCCCAGCTAGCTCCTCTGTTGTGTTTTTCAATTGAACTTTGAAAGCCAATTCCATACAACTATGTACATATATAATATTAATATATATATTTATATATATTTATATTAATATATATATATACCATTTGTTGGTTTAGTGTTAGTATTTAAATGTTTGTATTATTTTTTTTTTTTTATTGTTTTGTGTTCAATTATTAATTCTTATATATTGTATGTTATACATTACAATATATATATATATATTTTATATATATCATTATTTGTCCATTTAAATTTGTCTAATATATATATATATATATTATACCTATGTATATATATATACATTTTCTTTCTTTTTTCTTTTTTTTTTATAAAATCACATAATAACAATATTCATGCATTCCATGAAATTTTCATCATTTCGAAACGAAATATTCTTGGGATCTCATCACTCCTTATAAATCCCGATACAAGTTTTTACATCAACAATTTTCAACTAATAAATAAAAATTTTCCAATCCCTTCGTGCTTACATTTGCTTTATCACTCCCTGTATTTCGGGTTCCCTGTCGTTCACGGCTTCTCATTTCCTATAGTCCTCGAGCCCTACAACGAATATTCACACTTCCATTAAAATTTATTATTCTCATTTTTATATAATCTAATTTAAATGTAGGAAATTTGTGGTGTTTACACAAGATCCACAAAGTCCGTTCGGTAGGGGGACTTCGAGATAGGTTGTGTATCTGGAGCCAAATCAATGGTGAACTCTGACTCTCTCTCCGGTGGTAGTCCCGGTAATTCATCAAGAAATACATCCGGGAATTTGCATACCACTGGTATGTTCTGAATACTTGAACATTCCTGACTAGTATCGTAGATGAATGCAACATAACCTTCTCATTAATACATATGTCACGACCCGTTCTAACAAAATCACTGCAAAGTTTTCGCTTTTTCTATACTTCTCACCTCCTCGTGACAATTTCCATTTTTAACGAGTTGGGCTATGAGTCAGTAATAATCCCAACTCTTATCCCATTTGATCATATCATTCTTACCATGGTAATCATGTTAGAATTTTAGATAGTGTAATAATAAGTACATATATTATAAAACTGTATGTACATATGTTTTTATATATTTACATCCCCCATAATTATATTCGTTACAAAACTGAGCTATTATTTGTTTAGATACAAAACTGTACGATGTGTATACCTGATTCGCGATGGGAGTAGCGGACAACCAGGAATGCAGTCTCTACCCGCTCTCAACTACTTTAGATGCTCTGTGGAGGGTGGAAAATGAAAGGGTGAGCATAACTAGCTCAGTAAGGCAATACTGTAAGCAGGTACATAACTATACTATCTACGTGCTGATAATGTCACGATATAAAATCGTTTATATTTTGAGCATGAGGTAAGACTAAAACGATGCCACATGTATACATATATATAAGAGAAATCATGAAATCGACATATAAAACAAACATGGAAAAATCATCATGTATGACATCTCATGCTCATCACATTAAAACTTATTTGTTTCATCATAAACTCATCATGTTAAAACTTATTTGTTTCATCATAAAACAACCATATCAAGGCTAAACTCATCTCTCGAGAATTCCTTGATTCATTAAATCGTATCTCATTTAAAAACATAAATTGGGACATTACCCCTCCTTCGGGTCTATCCTGGTCTATTCAGACCGTATGATATCATGTGAGGCATGTAGGTTACTATATGAAAAATCGAGGACTATGGCCATATTATGTCCCTGTGATCCCAGGCTACACGGATCCCGATGTGCGGGGTATCACAACTGTAACGGGAGGTGGGGTCAAATCCTACTTGCCAGAATATCAAGTAACATCATCGAGTCATCATGACTGCACGGTACAGCGTACTCCGTGTAACATACACGGTACAACGTACTCCGTGGACCCATATCATAGTCTGGGGGTGCCTGCTGTAGGTCTTATACAACCCAATACTATGTCGATAACCAACCCATGTCTCAAAGTATAAGTACGAGCATATCAACTCTCTGCGACACACAGTCTACAGGAGGCTTCCGCACGACTATATGCATGTCAACTCATGTCTAGTGCGAGTGAAGCTCCAGCACGACGCTATGCATATCCTGATATCAATATCTTGTGCGAGCGAAGCTCCAGCACGATTGTTTTTGTACACACACAAATTTCTCGTATGAGCAATGCTCCAGTACAGCTTTTTATGAGTAATAAATCAGTAAAATTTAGTGCGAGTAAGACTCTAGCACTCTTTTTACTTGTGTAAATATGATAGGTGGCTCAATCTTGATAAAACATCTTTTAAAATCGTAACCGGTACAAACCTGTACCCTTTCATATAATTCATAAAATCAACAGCCAACCTATGTGTAAATTTGCTTAAACCAAAGCAATACATTCATATAAAACATCAAAACATGATAATCATGCAATTTATTTGCCTTACTACCCTTTTTTTGTAAATTTTACTCTTAGGGGCAATATCATCTTTTTATTTATTCACCCATGCCCCGATTTTTCGTAAAAATTATTATTTCATTTCTAGATACTTTAAGAAATTCTAGGCCCTGTAAATCCCCTCAAAAATACGTATAGGTATCTCTATGCACCTATAAAATTCCCTTACTTGGAATCACGCGTAACTTATCTCGTCTCGATAATACCCGATCTCTCAGTACAAATGCGCGTCACCCAAGTCTACGAAACTGCATATAACCATATATTTTGGGTCAATTCACTTATCTTTATCAGTACGTCACATTCACTGATCAATCTAAAGTACTGGGCCCGTTTTACTTTATTGGGCTCAATTTCACCTTAATGGGTCTCGACCCACTTTCAGCCCGTTTATACTTATTAAATCCCTTCTTCGGGTTTACTGGGCTCATTCAGCTTATCAATAATCATCGGGCTTCGTTCCAAACTCATTGGATAGCTCGTATACTATTTACGATAATTACGTTGAAATTCTGAATAATATTCCTTTTTATACAGAATTAATTCATAAATTCCGTAAAAAATTGAAACTCTGTATTAAAGGAATCATATTATCATAATTAAACTATACTTACCCAATATGATACGGGGTACAAAAATTGGAGCTCAATCGGCTCTCGTTCGAGCTCTGTCGTAAAATTACACAATTTGGTGAATTCGGGTTATTTATCATTAAATATAATATTAATTAAATTTCTGAAATTTACCCGTAGGTCAATCTCGACCCTTGGTCAACTTTCCTGAATCTCGAGTCGTCCCCGATAAATTTTCTTTCCTTTTTCCTTTTTTTTTATCTTTTCTTTTCTTTTCCTTTCCTTCCCTTTTTCCTTCCTTTTCCCTACAGCCAAACAGTGTCGTTTTATGCTTTTTTGCCATCGCCAGCATTTTTGGCGGTTTCGTCAATTGGTACCGGTCTCAAAAGGACCACCTCTTCCTCCTAAACTCTTCGGTGGCCTCCGTTCGAGCCCAACCATCGTAGATCGTCAGGAATCAGGTCGTTTCTCCCACGATTTTCCTTTTCTATGATCGACGATTTTTGACCTCAAAACGGCGCCTCTCCGGGGTCCACAAGATCGTCAGCCTCTCCTCTTCCTCCTCGGCTCTTCGTCCAAGGTCGTTGGTCACCGGTGTTCCCTTGGTAGTCTCGATTCCCTCAGGTCGTCTTCGATTTTCGTTTCTCAGGTTTTCCCGATTCGAGTTTCAGCCTCTTTTTTTTATTCTTATTATTATTATTATTTATAAATTAGTTTATTATTATAATAATCATTAAAATATTCTATAATATTCTAAAATATCTACAAAATCTATTATTTTATTCTAAATAAATAAATTTAATTTAATTTAATTTAATTTATTTATTATATTTTTAACCCATTTTTCGGTATAATTTCTCTGTATTTTCGGGATATTGTCTCGAGTGACTTTTCGGTATTTCTAAAAATTTCGGATCTTGATTAATTGGACTCGAAATTGTATAATTCCTCATTATTGATCAAGATATCCTAAATCCTTATTTTTAATTAAAATTCTCTTATCGAATTTATATCGGATTTTGGTCTTTTGACCGTTTTACTCCTGCACTTGTTTCGAAACCACTTTAACCCGATTTCCCTTCATACATCCACTATCTTTTCTTATTTTAAATTCGTATTTTTCATCAACTTAATTTCGATCCCTTTCGTTTAACCTATGGCCATCTCGGCCCGTATTTGGCTACTGTATACATTCACCGATATTTCATTTTATTCTATTTGCAAATTTAATTCAGTCAAAGCTCTTCTTATGATTCAATTAATATGTGAAAGTGTACATCACATGAATCATAAGGAAATGTATTGACAAGTACGTACAAAGTGGGTCTTACAACATACTTCAGAAATTTTCATCAACAGTCAAAATCATAAAATTTATTCCTTAACTGCAAAGCATACATCAAACTTACTAGGTAAGGAGAAGGTTACAATCTTGGTGTAACAATCTAGACTTACGCGATTGGTGGCTAGCCAATCCATACCTAAAATTACATTGAAGCTATACATGTTCAGTAAGATTAAATCTGCTAACATTACCCTATCTCCTATCCTAATTTCACAATTCTTACACACCATATCAGTCCTTTGAGATGCATATAGGGGTGTGGTAACGTGTAACATGAAATCTAGAGACTCAGGTGTCACATGCAATTTACACGTAAAATGAGGTGATATAAAAGAGTGCGTAGAACCTGAATCAAATAGTACATGTGCCTCATGATTGCAAATTAAAAGCTTACCTTGAATGGTCTCAGTAGAGGCATCAGCAGTCTCTCTGTCTAAAGCAAAGACCCTCCCATGAGTGATGGGCATCTTGCCCTTTTCTACTGCGGTTGCCCATCTCTATGGGACTTGTCTCTAGGGAGCTTGCCTCTCAGGTTATTGTTGTAGCCTTGGGGACTGTGGAAACTTATTCAGTAGGCAATCCTTAATCAGGTGTCCCCTCTGTCCACACCTAAAACAGCTCCCTGAGGACCAGTGACACGCACCTCTATGGAAATTACCACAACTAGTACACAATCTCTCGTACTGCTGGAAGCCTCTGGTAGTCTGTGGGGTAGCTATAGGAGCCGTGGGCTATCAATCCTAGCCCGAGACTCATCTATCCTCTATCTCTTAGGCTGGCCCCTCCGAAAGTCCTATCTCACAAACTCCGTTCACTTACTCTCTACCCTGGTCTTTCCTTTAAAGCCATACTCCATCTAGGTGACATTCAGGCCCCTCTTAATCATCTGTGCTCTACCCAGGGCATCTTGAAATTCAATAATCCATAACCCCAAAAGAAGGTCTCGAATAACTGGCCTCAACCCTGTTAGAAACCTCTTAGTACGACGCTCTTCGTTCTGGAACGTCTCCGGGTTATACCTCATCAGCATCGTGAACTTACTCTCATACTCATCCATGGTCATACTGCCCTGTACCAGATTCAAAAAGTCCGTCCTCATCTTCTACTGGGCAGCTCGTGGAACATATTGTTTTCTAAAGGTTGTAGAGAATGCATCCTAACTAATCTCCAGATCCTGAGCAGTCAGAAGGACCTTGGTGGATCCCCACCAATACTCTGATTGGCCCTTCAGTATGTATGTGGCCATGGAAACCTTCTCGACGTCAGAACACCCCAGAAAGTCGAAAATCTTCCTAAGGTTTACCAGCCTCTCTTCAGCCTCTACCGGATCCTTAATCCCCTTGAATGCTGGAGGCTTCATCTCCAGTAAGTCCCTCATCCTACCGATATCCCTCTCCTCCCTCCGGGCCTGTACAAGAGGCTGAGGCGCCATAGGTACTGGCAGAACTGGTGGAGGAGGAGGTGGTGCTTGTGGAGGAGTCGGCACCGGAGTAGGAATTGGTGTCGTGCCAGCTGAATCAAAAACATTTGTCCCTAGGTGTTGGGCAACCATGGCAGCTATCGACTCCAAGCCTCGCTCGAGGCGCTGCTCCAATAGCTGCTCGAATGAGCCATACGAGTATTAGGACTCTCTGGCTCCGGTGGAGGAGGTGGAGGTCGCTGAGCCTACCTCTGAGGACGTCCGCGTCTTCCACCCATCATGCAAGTGATCTAAAACCTGAGCGTAACTCCAAAAATCAAACCTTAAAGTCATTAGGTATACATTACCTACAACCAGACAAGCACAGACATTGAGATGTAATTTTATCCTTATTTTCGACATTGACAGTAGTAGACAACCTTTGCTCTAATACCACTTAAACTGTAACCACCCTTGACCCTTGAAATTTAGGGGATTTTTTTATTTAATTTACCCACTTATTCCCTTATTCACTTAGGTTGTATTCCTGTTCAGTGTCAAATTACTTTTCCTAATTTTTTTTATCCGTAATTATATTTAATTTCCATATTTTGACATATATGGTCGATAAAAATTTCGGCAGCATAACAACTTATATATGAGCCTACCCACCTGCAATTCAATTGTTTTGACAATCCTAGATATCCACAACTACCAAGCATGCTTTCCAAATCCACATTTACAACTCAATACGTCCATTTCGATTAAATACTAATCATCTTAAAACCTAATCCCAAGAAAATAATATTCTTTACATCGTTTTCCTTACAAATTACATCCCAACAAAATATTCCCAATATATGTCTGCGCATACAAATATGTCTGGTAAAGGAATGTAAGTGTATACCTTTGCTGCGTGTATAAAAAGTAGCCTAGGGTAACTCTTTCCCACAGCCTACGTCGTGTATGCGGCAGGTCGCGCCTACGGATCACTGCAAATAATCTGAGAGGTAGAGGGGTGAGCTTTCGGGAAAAATCCTAGTAAGAAGAATGCATTTATAACGGTCTTAGTGGTCAAATATGAAGAAAAACATAAATATACGTATAATGACTACTCTCTAAAACTAATATAAAGAACTTTCGAAAATAAGAAAGTCGGAAATATCATGATTCAAAATGTAATTCTTTACGTACTTGTATTTAACAGATATCGCATAACCTTTTTGTATATTCATAATTCCAAAAACATGAACATATGTAAAATCACATGTCATAAAATCAAATCTGAAAACCAAGTTTAATTCAGATAGAGACTACATTGGCCCATATAATTATCATGCAGCAATAACAAAATCATTATGTGGTAAATAACCAAATCATCATGCGACAATAACCAAATCATCCTTTAGAGGGAATTCAGAACCTATGGCCATGGTAAGGTTGTAGATGGGATCAAGGTCATACAGCGTTCAGACACCCGAAGGTGAAATTCAGATGCAACAAGGGCGAAGTTCAGACGCCACACAGGCGAAGTTTAGACGCCACATACGTGAAGTTCAGACGCCACAAAGGCGAAGTTCAGATGCCACACAGGCGAAGTTCAGACGCAGTTCAGACGCCACACAGGCGAAGTTCAGACTCCACAAAGGCGAAGATCAGATGCCACAAAGGCGAAGTTCAGACGCCACATTGGCGAACATGGCATGCATTAGCATACAACATAAATGGCCCTTAGTCTAAAAACATACTATGGTTTTCATATATATAGAAACATCGAAATACAATCATTTTATTCAAAAGATAATTTCGGAGAGTATGCTCTTGTTCAAAAATCAAATTTGGAAATATGCAAATATTCAAAATACAACTCAGAAAACACGTTCTTACTCAAAAAACACAAGCAGAAAACATACTCGAAAATCATAGTTCAAATCTTGTAAATTTCCCTTAATCATGGTTCAGAAAGTAACTATTACCGTTTTAAATAATACCCCCTTACCTCAATCTATCGAAAATCCCGAATTTGAGTGGTGACGCCTCCTAGTACTTCCTTCAATTCTGTCTACGATCATCTACACCGAAATTGTTTACTTAGCATCCTATTCATGCAAATTGTCCGAATTACGTTAAAATCGTAATCTATTCGTTACTACTTCGTGTGTACGTATTATTATACATACTTAGGCCAACACGCACGTTTATATATTTTTATTACTATATATATTCTTTGTATGTACATATACTGACACACACATTTATCTTATACACCTATTTGTATATACACCTAAGTATATACATATATTCATTTTATCATTTAATCTCCTTATTCATCATCACACACACACACATATATATATATATTTGTCTATTTCTCATCTCTCCCATTTTTATTTCACATGCACCTTAATTTACACTAACATGCTTATATCTCAAACATATATATATATATATATATATGTACATTAAATTTACACATGTAAATTTTACCTTTGTCTTTTTCCAATTTCCAACTTTCTCCTTTCTTTTTCTCTCTTTTTTTTCTCCCTCGCTAGTCACCCAACAACCTTGCTCATCGTCCTCATATGCTCTCGGTTTCCAGCCTTCCATCATCATCATCCTTGTTTCTCTTCTTCACCATTTTTTTTTGTGTCCCGTCCCCTGCCTCACATATCACTTCTCCTCTCTTTCACCGGACCCCTGTTTCCCCTTCAGCTCACGGGTCCTGTTCTCTCTTCACTCAATCTCCCTTGCCTCGGTTTGTTTCCTTCTAGTTTTCAGCCCCCATCGGTTTCTTCTATTTCCAGCTTCCTCTCCTTTCTTTTCTTGTCCAGTTTCGTTACTGCCCAAGCCTTACCGTTTTCTCCTCTCGGTTAGCTTCTGTTTTCAGCTCCCGATTTTGTTTCAACTCCTTTCTTTCTGGTCTGCTCCAGCTTTGTGGCCCTCGGTTTCGATTCTCTTCACTCTCGGTCTACTGCAATTTCTTCCAGCCTCTCGGTCTTCTTCTATTTCCAGCCCCCTGTTTTGCTTCAGCCTGCTTCAATTTCTTTTCCCCTACAGCCTCTCGGTTTCTTCTCCCCGATCGACTAGCCTCCTTTCTTCTTTCTCTTCTCTTCTTTCTCCTTTCTTTCCCTTCTTTCCCTTTCTCCCTCTCTCGACCGATCAGTCTTTCTCCTCTCCTCTTCTTCTTCTCCTTCCATCCTCTTCCTTTCTTTCTTTTCTCTCCCGGCCAGCCCCCTTCTTTCCTTCTCTTTTCTTTTCTTCTCTTCGTTCCCACCCAGCAGAGGAAGTCTGCTTCTTTGAATTTGGTCACCTATTTTTTTACATTTCCAGCCAATTCCGTACACCATTATATATATTAATATTATATTATATATATATTTTATATTTTATATTAACAGATATATATTATATTAATATATGTTTATACATTACATTAATATATATATATATATTATTTGTTTGTTTATTATTATTGTTATTTTTTTTGTTTTATTTGTTTTGTTTCCATTTTATTTTAATTGTCTCACGCTTTATTTTTTTATTATTAATACTTATATATTATATATTATACATTACAATATATATATATATATATATCATTATTTATAAATTTTAAATTTTTTTCCTAGTATATATATATATACATATATATATATATACACATTTTCTTCTCTCAAAATTGTTCAATGACACAATATTCATGCCTTCATGAAATTTTCATTATTTCAAAAATGAAATATTATTGGGATCTCATCACTCCTTATAAATCCTCGATATAAGTTTTTTTTTTAAACATCAAGATTATTTTCGATCCCTCCATGCTTGCATTTGCTTCATCACTTCCTGTATTTTCGGGTTCCCTGTCATTCACGGGTTTCTCGGTTCTCATACTCCTCGAGCCCTATAACGAATATTCGCACTTCCATTAAGACATATTATTTTTATTTTTATACAGTCTAATTAAATGTAGGGAAATTTGTGGTGTTTACAGTGTGAGCCCTTGAGCTTTCAAGAGGATATGAGCTACGTTGAGCGACCTATCCAGATTTTGGACAGAAAGGAAAAGGTACTTTGATCAAAGACGATACCTCTGGTAAAGGTTCTCCGACAACACCATTCGATTGAAGAAGCTACATGAGAGCTAGAGAGCCTCATGAAGGAGAAGTACCTACATCTATTCTAAAGGACCAAGATGAATTTGGACCCGTTCTACCAAAATCACTATAAATTTTTCTCTTTTTCATTTTCTTACCCATCGTGAACAGTTTCACTACTAACAGTTGGGCTATGAGTCGATGTTAATCCCTTCTGTCATATTACTAACCTTAACATCTATTTTCCATATTTCATTTACATATCCATTTATTTTAACTAAATACACCCCCAATATTACAATTCGTGTATAGTACTGTGCCTCTATATGTTCAGATACAAAAATTATACGAATGTGTATACCTGGTCTTGATAGGAAGCAGCGGATAACCGAAATGCAAGACTATTGCCGCTCTCTTCTACTGAATGTACCCTATGGGGTGGAAAATGAAAGGGTGAGCGAAACTTGCTCAGTAAGGTAATAATGTAAGCAGGTAGATAACTATACTATCTACATGCTGATAATGTCATGATATAAAATCGTTTATATTTGGAGCATGAGGTAAGACTAAAACGATGCCACATGTATGTATATATCATATAAGAGAAATCATGAAATCGACATATAAAATAAACATGGAAAAATCATGTATGACATCTCATGCTCGTCACATTAAAACTTATTAGTTTCATCATAAATTCATCACGTTAAAACTTATTTGTTTTATCACAAAACAACGACATCAAGGCTAAACCTATCCCCCGAGAATACCTTGATTCAGTAAATCGCATCTCTTTTAAAAACATAAATCGAGACATTACCCCTCCTTCGTGTTTGTCCTGGTCTATTCAGACCGTATGATATCATGTGAGGCATGTAGGTTACTGTATGAAAAATCGAGGACTATGGTCATATTATGTCCCTGTGATCCCAGGCTACACAGATCCCGATATGCGGGGCATCACAACTGTAATGGGAGGTGGGGTCAAATCCTACCCGCAAGAATATCAAGTAACATCATCGAGTCATCATGACTGCACAGTACAGCGTACTCCATGTGACATACACAGTATAACGTACTCCGTGGACCCATATCATAGTCTGGGGGTGCCTGTCGTAGGTCTTATCCACCTCAATACTATGTCGATAACCAACCCATGTCTCAAAGTATACGTGAGACCATATCAACTCTCTACAACACAGTCTACAGGAGGCTTTCGCACGACTATATGCATGTCAACTCACATCTAGTTCGAGCGAAGCTCCAGCACGACGCTATGCATATCATGATATCTAAAATCTCGTGCGAGCGAAGCTCCAACACGATTTTTGTACACAGACAAATTTCTCGTACGAGCAATGCTCCAGTACGGCTTTTTATGAGTAATAAATCAATAAAATTTAGTGCGAGTAAGACTCTAGCACTCTTTTTACTCGTGTAAATATGATAGGTGGCTCAATCTTGATAAAACCTCTTTAAAATCGTAATCGGTGCAAACCGGTACCCTTTCGTATAATTCATGAAATCAACAGCCAACCTATGTGCATATTTGCTTAAATCAAAGCAATACATTCATATAAAACATTAAAACATGATAATCATGCAATTTATTTGCCTTACTACCCTTTTGTATATTTTACTCCCAGGGGCAATATCGTCTTTTTCTTTATTCACCCATGCCCCGGGTTTTCGTAAAAATTATTATTTTATTTCTAGATACTTTAAGAAATTCTAGGCCCTGTAAATCCCCTCAAAAATACGTATAGGTATCTCTATGCACCTACAAAATTCCCTTACCTCGATTTTCTGTACAGTCTGACTTTTCCAATTCTACCAATCTTCCGATCCGTTTAACTCCCAATATGTACTTTGGAGCTGCAGATAATTATTTTTCATGTTAATTTAACCCAATAAATATAATTCTCATGTTTACTACAGTTGATTTGACTAATTGGGTCAATTTACTCTTATTGGGCATGATCGCACCTTAATGGGCCTCGACCCATTTCCAGCCCGTTTCTACTTATTAAATCCCTTCTTCGGGTCTATTGACCTCTCAATATCCATTAGGTTTCGTTCCAAACTCTTTGGATAGCCTATATACTATTTACGGTAATTACTGTAAAATTCTGAATAATATTCCTTTTTATACAAAATTAAACTGTAAAATAATCGTAACTCTGCATTGAGGACTTTAATTGTCGAAATTAAAATGTACTTACCCAATGCTATGTGGGGTACGAAAATCGGAGCTCAATCGACTCTCGTTGGGGCTCACGTACACGATCTATCGTCGAACTGCACAATTTTATATTTAATTTCGGGTTAATTTTTGATTAAATATAATTTAAATAAATTTCACAAAAATCAACTCGATCACTTTTGACCTCATATCGACTTACACGAAGTTCGGTGTATCCCCAAATATTCTTTCCCTTTTTCCTTTTTCTCTTTTTCTCCTTTTTTCCTCTCTTTCTTGGCTGAACCGGTTCGATCCGGTTCAACCTGGTTCAGACCGGTCCGGTTCAGCCGGTTCAGTCTGGTTCGATTGGTTCAAGGCCTCGCCGGTCGGTTCTCTACCGGTTTCCACCACCAGCAGCTCCGCGGGGTCATCTGATGCACGGATCTGGTCTCGGTTTCGCCTGAGGTGGTCAAAAAGTGGTCGGTCCGGACTCTTCTCCCTCGGCGTCGGTACCCTTTCTCTTTTTCGTCGTTTTCGGCGCCGTCCGTCAATTTCGCTGGCTGTGGCCACCACCGATCTCGTCGTTTACACCTGAGGAACCCTTGGCTATGGTCGGTTGGGGCTAGATCGGCGCCGTTAACCGGAAATTTCTCTTCCCCCTATTGATTTCTTCGTTTCTCGCCGTTCCTCTCGCCGGTCGCCGTTTTTCCCTTAGCTATCAGTGCCGGCGAGCTCGACTGTGCCTCTCATCTGGCTTCCTGGTCAACGGAGGTTGACGATGATAGAGTCCGACGGCCTCGGTCTACCCTCGTTTCCGTTTTTCCTTTTCAGAATCGCGAGTCTGTGATTCGTTTTTTTTTGAATTAATTTAATTTAATTTAATTTAATTTAATTTAATTATTGTTTTAATCCTTATTTTATTATTAAAATTCCAAAAATATCTAAGAAAATTTATATTTAATTTGTTTAATGAATAAATGAATTTCTCGGTATTATTTCAACTTTCCGGTATATTTTTCGATTATTTTCAGGATTATTTTTCGAAGTAAAAATTTCGGTTTATTCCAATAAATTCATATCTTGATCAATTTAACCCTAAATTTAATTATTTCTTCGTTATTGATCAAGATTTCTCAATCTCATATTTTTAATAAAATTTTCTTGTCTCGATTAATACCGAATTTTGATTTTTTGACCGTTTTGCCCTTCAACGTGTTTGAAAATTTCATTTCAATCCTTTCTTTCACGAACATACTCATTTCGTGTTTTAACTAAAATCGGGTCTTACAAAATTCCTTAAAGGTGGGGAGAATGTAAACACTGCAAATTTTCTGTACTTAATTAGACAATAAAATTAGATGAAAATATGTTATAAGAAGACATGTATATATTTTTGTTAAATTTAACATTGTATTTAAAAATAATAAAAATAAATACAATAAATATATATATGTATATTTTGGTTATTTTGAGAATGTAATTAATATATATATATATAAATAATAATAATAATAATAATAATAATAATAAAATAAAAATTTTGGAGTGTCGCGCGATTCTATTTCGCGTGACACAAAGAGGCAGGGAAGGAGATCGGGATTCCCTTCCCCGACCGAGAACTTGGACTGGGAGGAGGAGAGAGATGGTGATCGAGAGGGGAAGCACCCTCGACACCGACGTGTCACGACCCATTTTTACTAAAAATCGCTACAAATTTTTCGTTTTTTCCTTTCCTTTCCCTGTCGTGAACATTCTCACCACCAAACAGTTGGGCTATGAGTCAGTATTAATCACCCTTTACCATTTACCATGACATCTATCTTTTAATTTATTTAAATTCAAACATGTATTCTTTATAATTGAGACTCTATAAATGTACGTGTTTACTAATATTTACATCCCCCATATTACATTTCAAATTGATTACTATGCAATTACATGTTTAGATATAAAATCATACCAAGTGTATATACCTTTCAATGATGGGAAAACAGCGGATACCAAGAATGCAAGTCCTCAGCCACTCAATAATTACTGCAAGTGCTCTGAAAAGAGGGGAAAATAAGGGGAATGAGCAAACCACGCGCTCAGTAAGGCAATCATGCAAGCAAGTAGATAACCACACTATCTAAATGCTCATGATGCCATGCATAAAATCATTCTCTTTCGAAATCATGCTTAAATACGAATTTCATGCATACTTTTATGCCATGTAAAATAATTCTTATAAAACAATTTATTTCATGAAATGGCAGATAAAGCATGGAATTATACTTCATACTGTTTAAATAATGCACATTATGTCAAAACATGCCATTTATTTCAAATTGGCAATCCATTGCGTGAAATGGCAGATAAAGCATGAAATTATGCGTCATGCTATTTAAATAATGCACATTATATCAAAACATGCCATTTATTTCAAATCCACATACACCCTAAAATCATCAGGACTCAGTCCCACAATATAAAATTATGAAATCACAAAATCAAGTAATGAGTAATATGTGATTTCGCAAAGCAAATAATATGCGATTTCGCAAGTAAGTGACATGCAATTTCATAAAGTAAGTGACATGTGAGACTAGGAAAGAATAAGGGTAATAACTCTAGAACTATGGCCATATCCTGTGATCCCAGGCTACACTGATCAAGTGTGCGGGGTATCACCTCATCTGCTTCCACACGAGAGGTGGGTCAAGTCCAACCCACCGGTCCATAGCAGATCTGAATATCATTCGAAGACAGCATATCACAATCTCAACACGGTACAACGTACTCCATGCTACCTGCACGGTACAGCGTACTCCGTGGACCCATATCAACATATCACATCAGGCCATGACTCAATAAGCACATGTGAGCCTATTTAATCGGTGTGGCACACAGCCTACCTGAAGCTCCCAGCACGGCCTTATGCATGTCATATAAAAATCTAGTGCGAGCAAAGCTTCCAACACTATGTCATGTATAAAATCATGTAAAATCGAGTGCAAGCCAAGCTTCCAGCATTCTGTCACATGCACAAATCATGTCAATCTCGTGCGAGTAATGTTCTCAGCACGTTTTGTTTCCACATAAATCATGTAGGTGGCTCAGTTTTCAAAGTATGGTTTTCAAAACCAAAATCAGCACCTGCCACGTGCTATTTCATGCAATTGATAAAACTTCAGCCAGCCTACCCATATCATTATTGAAAAGAATTAAAATACATCAAGAACACTCAGTTCTTGCTTTTCATGACTTTTTCTAAAAGTAGAAATCTTTACCCTTCACATGGGTAAAATCGTCATTTACCTTCTCGGGTCAAAATAAATATTAAATCATGTGCTAAAAGTAATATTTCATTGTGAAAACACTCAAACATGATATTTATGCATATTTCAATCCAATCCTAACTTTTCCAAAATTTTCCTTAATAGGGGCAAAACGGTAATTTTTACTTTATCGGGTTTTCTACCCATAATTTCCATATACAATTTAATTATTTGAAACTCTACCCGAAAATACGTGTATCTACCTCTAGTTACTCACACAATTCCCTTACCTCAATTTCTTTGATCATTTCTACCTTTTTCGTTGTTATCGATCACCCGATCTGTTTAACTCCCAATATATTCTCTGGAGCTGCAGAAAATCATTTATCGGGTTAAATACAGTACAATTTACTTGTATTTCACTTTTAATGAGCTTAATTTACACCATTGGGCCCGTTTACTTTTATTGGGTCCGATTGGACCTTAATGGGCCTTAACCGGCCTTAATCCCATTTTTCATTTACTAATCATATTATCGAGGCCTGTTGGGCTCATTGGGCCCACTAACAATTTATTGGGTCTCGTCCTACACTCTTGGATAACTCCAATAATTATTTACGGCATTTTATCTTAAATTCCAGAATATATTTCATTTAATGCGAAAATTAAATCCGTAATTTATGCGATAAATTTCTAACACGCATAATGATATAAATGTCGTAAATAAGGGTTAATTACCCGAGATTCCATGATAGTACGTAAATCGAGGCTGACTCGAACTCTCGTTTGTAGCTAATTATCGAGCTACACATTTAAATTTTTCCGGGTTAAATCCGATTAAATATATATTTAAATAATTATTTCGAAAATTAAATTGGTCCATTTGACCACTTACCGGCTTACCTGGAGCTCGATTTCATCATCGAATTTTTCCCATTTTTCCTTTTTCTTTTTCTTTTTCTTTTTCTCTTCTTTTTTTCCTTCTTTTTCTTGCTGAACCGGTTCGGTCCGGTTCAACCTGGTTCAGACCGGCCCGGTTCAGCCCGGTTCAGTCCCGATTTAACTTTTTTGGTCGCAGTTCGGGGCTTTTTCGATCGGTTCTCCATCGGCTTCCACCTCCAGCTTGTCCGCGGGGTAGTCCGGTGCATGGATCTGGGGTCGATTTCGCCAAAGCTCGCCGGAAAGTGGCCGGTCCGGCCTCTTCTCTCCTCCGGCGTCGGCACCCATTTCTTTCTGCGCCGTTCGGCTGCGTTTCAGGCCGATCTGCGCCTAGATCGACATCACAGACGTCCCCTCTAGCCGATGGTGGGTGTAAGACCCGATATTTTTGAGTGCATTTAAAAATGCAAAAGGACTTAAATGGTATTCCCGAAAACGTACAAGGGTAAAATGGTCAAAAGACCAAAATTCGGTATTTATCGGGATAAGAAAATTTAATTAAAAATATAAGAATGAGAAATCTTGATCAATGATGAAGAAATAATTAAATTTCGGGTTAAATTGATCAAGATATGAATTTATTGGAATAAATCGGGATTTTCGTATCGAAAAATAATCCCGAAAATAATAGAAAAATATACCGGAAAGGTAAAATCGGACTGAGAAAATTATTTACAGATTAGATGAATAAAATATATTTTTTAAAAGATATTTGTGTATTTTAATATTATTTTATTGATTAAAATAATATTAAAAATAAATTATAAATAAATAAAATGAAATTGAAAAAAAAAAAAAAAGAAAAAAAAAAGAAACGAAAGTCTGAAACGTGAAACAGAAAGAAAAGAAACAGAAACAGAGAAGAAGAAACGCGAAAGGCGAAACCGAGGAAGAGACGCCGGATGAGCCACCACCGGCGAGGCTGAGGGGCCGGTGAGGGTCGGCGAAGGTCGACCGACCTCGGGCGAACCTCCAGCAGCCCAGACGCGCGGCGAGGTGGCCGGAAAACGTCGAAAACGGAGGAGAAGACCGCGGGGGAGAGAACCCCGATTCGCCGGCGATGGGGCTGATTCGACCCCAGCCGAGGCCCGATTTAGGGAGCCCAGACGATTGCGCGCCGATTGGCACCGGAATCACGCCGGGAACCGGCCGGACGGCGCCGGCACGACCAAAGGGAGATTGGACCGGCCGAACCGGACAGAACCGGCCGAACCGGACCAGACCGAACCGGCGGTCCGAACCGGGTTGAACCGGACCGGACCGGTTCAGCCAAAAAGAGAGGGAAAAAAAGGAAGAAAAAGGGAAAAAGAAAAAGATAAAAAATTGGGGAAAATTCCAGTGATGCAATCGAGCTTCGGGTAAGTCGGTAAGCGGTCAAATTGACCGATTTAATTTTTAGAATATTTAATTTGATAAATAATCGACTGAAAGTTTACCCGAAAATATATTTAATTGTGTAGCTCGACAATTGGCATCCACTGAGAGCTCGAGACAGCCTCGATTTGTATACGATCAGGGAATAACGGGTAAGTGACCCTTATTTACGACAATTTTATATCGTTATGCGTGATTGATATTTAACGCATAAATTACGGATTTAATTTCCGCATAAATGAATTAAATTCTGGAAAATTAGATAAATTGTCGTAAATATTAAATTGAGATATCAGAGAATTTAGAACGAGGCTAAATAAATTACTGATGGGCCCAGTGAGCCCAATAGGCCTCGATAAAGTGTGGTAAAACGGGCTTAAGACCGATTAAGGCCCATTAAGGTGCAATCGGGCCCAATATGGGAAAACAGGCCCAATGATTTAAATTAAGCCCAGAAAATTGTGAATACAATTAATTGTATTGTAATTGACCTGATGAATATGTATCCGCAGTGCCAGAGATTTGATTTGGATTTGGAGCAAATCGGACTGCGTGACGAGACATCGATGTAAAGGTCAGACTGTACAGAAAATGAGGTAAGGGAATTGTGTGAGTAGCTAGAGGTAGCTACGCATATTTTAATAGATTTTGTATACACTGATTATGTATGTATACACGATTATTGTAAAATGATCCTAAAAGTGGTTTAAATAATTTTTAAGGATCGAAATAGGTGAAATGTCTATTTTACCCCTATTGAGGGAAGTTCACCTAAGGATGGTGAAAGCATGACATGCATGGAATGCATGATTTAAGGATTTTTATGATTAAGGAATTTTCTTGATTTTAATCAAAGTAAAGCGATAGATTGGCCAGTAAATGGATGAATTTCACAAAATAACACTACGTAGGTGTTATTAATATTTAAATAGAAATTTCTTTGGAAAACGGCCAACTATCAGTTTATATGGAAACAGATAGTGCCGACACGTAGTTCGCACTATATCTGCGTTTGTGAATGTGCATAAATGTGCTTGAGCAGTTGCTCGCACCGACTTGTGTGACATCATATGCATGAAATGTGCTAGAGCATGGTGCTCGCACTGATTTTTAATATTGTGAAATGAGAGCTGCTGGAGCCTAGCTCGCACTCTGTTTTGACATGTTTTGACATGTTTTGATTTGTTTTGACGTGGTATGCATAAAATAGTGCTGGAGCGATTACTCGCACTACTTTTAATGATTTGACATGCATGAGAGATGCTGGAGCTTAGCTCGCATCCTGTTTTGATTTAATTATGCATAAAAGCCGTGCTGGAGTGAAACTCGCACGAGGTTTGATTTAATTATGCATAAAGCCGTGCTGGAGTGTAACTCGCACGAGATTTGATTTACTTGAGCATTCATTTGTGCTGGAGCGTTGCTCGCACAAAGTTTTATATGGTTTCACAATTCATTTAAATGTCGTACTGGAGTTTTTCTCGTACGAAGTTTTCATGAGTTTTTATACATATCCGTACTAGAGCGTTGCTCGTACGTGGATTTTAATTGAAATTATAATCAGTTTAAGTCGTACTGGAGCGCTGCTCGTACGCAGATTTCACTGATTTTTATGAAACCGCCTAGAGCTTCGCTCGCACGAGATTTTCAGATATCATGAATATGCATGGAGCCGTGCTTGAGCTTCGCTCGCACAGGGATTTATATTACATGCATATAGCCGTGTTGGAGCCTCCTGTAGACTGTGTGTCACAGTGAGATGATATGCTCACACGTGCACTCTGAGACAGATATGATATGGGTGGATAAGACCTATTACAGGCACCCCTGATTGAGCTTGGGTTCACGGAGTACGTTGTACCGTGTATGTCACGCGGAGTACGCTGTACCGTGGGGATTGTTGGAGTGGAGTGGCATTAGCCACGAGGCAGCAAGCCTTGCCCTCGCAATCCTGGTGTTATGCTGTTCTGGCGGGTAGGACGACCCACCTCCCGTTTCAGGTGTGATACCCCGCACACTAGGTACCGTGTTGCCAGGGATCACTAGGATATGGCCATAGTCCTCGATGTTACTGTTAATTACCTGATTGTCTCACATGATATAACTTGTGGTCTGTTAGACCAGGGTAGACCCGAAGGAGGGGTCAGGCCCCCGATTTGATGATTTGATGATTTCAGATGATTTTATGATATGTGACCCTGAAAGAAGGGTGGTTTTATAACTCAAGTTTTATAATGAAATATAACAAATTGTTTTATGAGTTTTGAGATGATTGACCCAGAGGGGTTATTTTATACTGCGTTTTAAATGAATTGATTTAAATGCAGTGGCATGATGTGTTTTCCATGCTTTCATTTGAAAACCTTGAATTGTCTTACATGACATGAAAGACTGCATGATCTTGATTAAATTCATGCTTAATATGATTTAATGATGTCACATAAAATGCTTTGAATGCATGAGTTACATGATTTATATATGCACAAATAGTTTTGGATAAACTATGGCATTGAATATGCATGACTTTGTGCGTGTAATTTTAAATGAAAAGAAATGGATTTAAGGGCATGGCATTATGAGCATGTAGATAGTGGAGCTATCTACTTACTTGCATAATTGCCTTACTGAGCGTGTGGTTTGCTCACCCCCCCTTATTTTCCCATCTTTTCAGAGCACTTGTAATAATTATTGAGCGGCTGAGGACTTGCATGCTTAATATCCGCTGCTTGCTGCTTCCCATCGAGAGACAGGTATACACATTTGTATGGTTTTGTATCTAAATATGTAATGCACAGTACTGTAAATGGATATGATGTCGGGGATGTAGAGTCATGCAAATACCATTGGGTATGTGTTTATTTAAAGTCAAAAGGATAGTAGACTCTGATATATGATTATGGAAATGGATTGGTAATAGTGAGAGGTGACTAACACTGAATCATAGCCCAACTGTGTTGTAGGATGGTCACGACAAGAGAAAGATAAGAATTAAATAATAAATGAAAAAGCGAAAAATTTACTCTGATTTTTAGGTAATTCGGGTCGTGACAATTTTTGGTATCAGAGCTTGAGTTGGCCTGATATGAGTCGGTGTTAGTGGTTAAGGAAGTTTACATCCCCATGTACTGTGCATTATTTGGATACAATTGTGTATATCGAGATGGAAGTTCAGCTAAGAATTTGGTTTTAAATGCAAGAATAGACTCATTGACTGATAGCCGCTATGGTTGAGAGGCGAGTACACGAGCTCAAGGCCGTTGAGGTAGGCCCATGAGTTGTACTGAGTCGCCACATGAGACTTGAGATGAGATTGACGTGGAGGCTGGTTGATCATGCCCCACAGAGTCCGATAGAGAGATCGGATAGAGTCTGACAGAGAGATCAGACAGTATTGAGATACGCTTCGCGAGGTTGGAGCGGAGTGTAGGGAATATTTTACGAGCTAATTGCTCAGGGTATGTATGGTATTTGAGGGCGAGTCGGAACATTGATGAAAGTTCGCTCAACCCATTTGAAGATTTCGACATCCAAATTGGACATGAAAAATAATTCGAAATGTATTCCGGTGACAGAATATCCCGGATATTGTTTTAAAGGAAAATTACAGATGATATTATTTACTCTGACCCAGAGGAACATGTTGATTAACGAGTATGATACTCAGTTTATATTCCTGGGCAGATGTGACTCGAACATGATGAACAGTGAGAGTCGAGATTTTTGAAAGTTCATAGAAGGACTCAGATTATCAATTAGAGTCCGATTGGCCTGTTAGACATCACTACCTATGCCGAGGCAGTGCGCAGACAACAGTTGTGTGAATAAGATCATGAGTTGCACGCCTCTGAGATTGAGAAAGGTAGTGAGGGCCGTAATTGAGACAAAAGAGAATAGAGGATGACAAGAATGTCAGAACGGGAAAAAGGTAGTTTGGTAAAGGCTTTGAGCTGATAAATCATGGGGTAAGTTGATTGATAAACCCCAGTGTATCCAATTTCAATACTTTTGAGGGGTATTGTGATTTGAGGACCCCGACCTGCTACGTAATAGTATAACAGAGTAGCAGTGTGAACAGTGTAGGATATGTGGTAGTTACCACGAAAATAAGATGTTGGACGAGGGCGAGTGTATGCCTTGGACCAGGACACTACTGATGTTTCATTGGATGTGGTGGAAGATACCACACTGGTTGTGAATAATGAAATAATTATTTTTAATTGCTCCTGGTGCCATTTATTTATTCATACCGCCTTCAGTTGCTTATAAGCTAGTGAAAAATGTGAAGCCTGTACCCATAGACAAGAGGATAATAGTTAGTTGATTTTCACTGACTGAATATGGGTATAGAGATTGTAAGTTGAAAATATGGGTGAAAACATCACTGAAAGGTGTAATGTAAGTTTGACAAGTAAGGAAAGAGTTTGTTATAAGATATATGAAAGGAGATGAGCTTGGAGATATGATAGATCCTGCATACGAAATATATTGGAATAAGATATGTATGCAAGGTAAGGATATCTTCGATATGCAAAGTAAATTGGATTAAGCAATATGTAGTGTATATGGATTGCGACCAAGATAAGGGGTAGATATATCTACACCCAGTCGATGTGGTCAAATCTTAGGGTTAATAAAGGTATTTTAAAATATCTCCCTGCCTGAAGATTTGACAGCGTCTAGAAGCGCACACATAACTTATAAACTGAATTCGACGGTCATAATATATATATTAAAATTTGGGTACCTTTGCTGGTACGATAAAGAAATATAGAACTTGATTAATCATGAAAGTTTAAAAAAATTAAAATTTTATAAAAAAAAAAAAAAAGCCGTCAATATAAGAGGAAAGAAATGACGTGAGCTAGTATCTTGAACGAAAGCTATTTCGAAATGACATTGTACGTTTATGCGTACATAGGTCAAGTATATGAAAAATTGAAATATTGAGTGGAACTCAACTACGTTAAGGTATTTAAACCTTACCTGGACCGATTGGTTGTCATCTACAGCGATGATATTATGATGTATTCGAAGTCCAGGGATGAGTATGAGTAGCAACAGGAAACTGTCTTACAGATGAGGTGTTGAGAGTTTCTTGAAATTGGCTGCTCAATTGACACGTCTCGTTTGGAAAAAGATTTCATACGAGTGTTATGATAAGTATGAAAATAGCTTCAATGAGTTTTGGTATATTGGAGTAATGAACTGACCACCGTAAGTATTCTCACTATAACCAACAGCTCAAGAGGTTTCAGTGTGTATGGATACCTCCAAATAAGGATTGGGCTGTGTATTGATGTAAAATGGGAAGATAGTCGTTTATGGATCCAGATATATTCAAGGACCATAAGAGAAACTATCTGACCCATGATTTAGAGTTGGCAGCCGTGGTGATTACACTGAATGTATGGCGCCACCACTTAAATGGTAAGAAATTTCAAGTATGTACTGATCGTAAAAGCCTCGAGTATCTGTTTTCACAGAAAGAGTAGAAAATGAGATAACCATGAGGGTTAGAGCTTCTAAGGATTATGATTGTGAATATTGTACTACCCAAGAAAGGCTAATGTAAAGGCTGATGCTTTAAACAGAAAGAGCCTCGGGATGGTATCATATATGATGGTCAGGGAGCGTGAGCTGCTAGAGCAGTTGTGAACCTCAGTAGTGATGTGATTCCTTCTGATGATGACGGTGATTGTGTGACAGCTAGCCTGAGGTTAGAACCGGATTTGTGTGACCGGATTTGCCAGGCTTAGCGTGATGATCGGCTTGTTGTCGATAGTGTTGGTCGGATTCAGAAGGGTATAGTGACATAGTTCACAGAGAGTGATGATAACTTGCAGAGGTTCAGAGATAGTATGAGTGCTCTCCAGGACCACAGTTGATGAGATAATATTATTGGCAGAAGCTCACTCTTCGGGATATACAGTGCATCCAAGAAATAATAAATTTATTTGAATCTTTGAGAAAGGTATTGGTGGTCAAGTATGAAAAGTGATATTGTAGAGATTGTGGAAGAAGTGTCTCGTATGTCAGCAGAGTAAGGTAGAGCAATAGATGTATGCAGAGTCATTGCAGTCTCTACCTATATTGACACGGAAATGGGAACAAGTTACCATGAATATTGTGATGGGTTATAGAGGACCCGAATGAATCACGAGGCTATCTGGGTGATAGTCGATAGATTGATTTAGTTACCCACCTTCTGGTTATGAAAATCCCTAGATACTCTAAGTGTGTTGGCGGATTTTTATGTATGGAAAATTGTGGAACAATATGTAGCGTTCCAGGGAGCATGATATCATATAGGGATTCCCGCTTCAGTTCCCACTTGGGGAAATGTTTTTCAGGAAGCTATGGGACCCTGATTATGTGTTAGCACAGCTTCCACCCTCAGACAGATGGTCAGTCAGAGAGGACTGTACAGGTTCTGGAGGCTGTGATGAGAGCGTGTGCCATTGATTTTATGAGCTCCTGGGATGATTAGTTGCTACTAATCAAATTCGCCAATGATGACAGTTGTCACTTGAGTATCGGGATGAGATTAAATGAGGCATTGTATGGCCATAGGGAGTTGTTCCCTGACTTGGATAAGAAGTGGGTGACAGATAGAGAGTTGTTCCCGAATTAGTAAGACAAACCTCTGAGTATGTTCAGTTGATTTGAGAGAGATTAAGAACACCTCAGAGCAGACAGAAAAACTATGCTGACAAGAGACAGGAAATCATTGAAATTCACGAAGGGTGAATCATTACTGTTGATAGTTACTTGTCCTAAGAGCTTAAGGACGTAACGATATTCGGATAAGAGATTGGACAAAGTGGAAGGTAAGACCTGTAGGTTGGTATTACCACTTGAATAAACAGGCATCCACAATGTGTCCTATCTTTTGATGCTTAAGAAATAATATCCGGATCCGATATATGTGATCGGATATGAACTCCAACAGTTTAGCTCAATGAAAGAGTAATGTATGAAATCGAGTTGGTTATTAAAAATGGAAAGAGAAAGTGTTGAGGGTTAAGATGATCTCCCTAGTTAAGTATGATGGTAGTATTATACTCCGGAGAAAGTCACTTGAGGATAACAGTATATGATACGATAGACAGTACCCGGAGTTATTTATGGACTCATTTGACTTGGTTCTAATTTGGAGGACCAAATTTCTTAAGTGGGGGAGATTGTAAGACCCGATATTTTTGAGTGCATTTAAAAATGCAAAAGGACTTAAATGGTATTCCCGAAAACGTACAAGGGTAAAATGGTCAAAAGACCAAAATTCGGTATTTATCGGGATAAGAAAATTTAATTAAAAATATGAGAATGAGAAATCTTGATCAATGATGAAGAAATAATTAAATTTCGGGTTAAATTGATCAAGATATGAATTTATTGGAATAAATCGGGATTTTCGTATCGAAAAATAATCCCGAAAATAATAGAAAAATATACCGGAAAGGTAAAATCGGACTGAGAAAATTATTTACAGATTAGATGAATAAAATATATTTTTTAAAAGATATTTGTGTATTTTAATATTATTTTATTGATTAAAATAATATTAAAAATAAATTATAAATAAATAAAATGAAATTGAAAAAAAAAAAAAAAGAAAAAAAAAAGAAACGAAAGTCTGAAACGTGAAACAGAAAGAAAAGAAACAGAAACAGAGAAGAAGAAACGCGAAAGGCGAAACCGAGGAAGAGACGCCGGATGAGCCACCACCGGCGAGGCTGAGGGGCCGGTGAGGGTCGGCGAAGGTCGACCGACCTCGGGCGAACCTCCAGCAGCCCAGACGCGCGGCGAGGTGGCCGAAAAACGTCGAAAACGGAGGAGAAGACCGCGGGGGAGAGAACCCCGATTCGCCGGCGATGGGGCTGATTCGACCCCAGCCGAGGCCCGATTTAGGGAGCCCAGACGATTGCGCGCCGATTGGCACCGGAATCATGCCGGGAACCGGCCGGACGGCGCCGGCACGACCAAAGGGAGATTGGACCGGCCGAACCGGACAGAACCGGCCGAACCGGACCAGACCGAACCGGCGGTCCGAACCGGGTTGAACCGGACCGGACCGGTTCAGCCAAAAAGAGAGGGAAAAAAAGGAAGAAAAAGGGAAAAAGAAAAAGAGAAAAAATTGGGGAAAATTCCAGTGATGCAATCGAGCTTCGGGTAAGTCGGTAAGCGGTCAAATTGACCGATTTAATTTTTAGAATATTTAATTTGATAAATAATCGACTGAAAGTTTACCCGAAAATATATTTAATTGTGTAGCTCGACAATTGGCATCCACTGAGAGCTCGAGACAGCCTCGATTTGTATACGATCAGGGAATAACGGGTAAGTGACCCTTATTTACGACAATTTTATATCGTTATGCGTGATTGATATTTAACGCATAAATTACGGATTTAATTTCCGCATAAATGAATTAAATTCTGGAAAATTAGATAAATTGTCGTAAATATTAAATTGAGATATCAGAGAATTTAGAACGAGGCTAAATAAATTACTGATGGGCCCAGTGAGCCCAATAGGCCTCGATAAAGTGTGGTAAAACGGGCTTAAGGCCGATTAAGGCCCATTAAGGTGCAATCGGGCCCAATATGGGAAAACAGGCCCAATGATTTAAATTAAGCCCAGAAAATTGTGAATACAATTAATTGTATTGTAATTGACCTGATGAATATGTATCCGCAGTGCCAGAGATTTGATTTGGATTTGGAGCAAATCGGACTGCGTGACGAGACATCGATGTAAAGGTCAGACTGTACAGAAAATGAGGTAAGGGAATTGTGTGAGTAGCTAGAGGTAGCTACGCATATTTTAATAGATTTTGTATACACTGATTATGTATGTATACACGATTATTGTAAAATGATCCTAAAAGTGGTTTAAATAATTTTTAAGGATCGAAATAGGTGAAATGTCTATTTTACCCCTATTGAGGGAAGTTCACCTAAGGATGGTGAAAGCATGACATGCATGGAATGCATGATTTAAGGATTTTTATGATTAAGGAATTTTCTTGATTTTAATCAAAGTAAAGCGATAGATTGGCCAGTAAATGGATGAATTTCACAAAATAACACTACGTAGGTGTTATTAATATTTAAATAGAAATTTCTTTGGAAAACGGCCAACTATCAGTTTATATGGAAACAGATAGTGCCGACACGTAGTTCGCACTATATCTGCGTTTGTGAATGTGCATAAATGTGCTTGAGCAGTTGCTCGCACCGACTTGTGTGACATCATATGCATGAAATGTGCTAGAGCATGGTGCTCGCACTGATTTTTAATATTGTGAAATGAGAGCTGCTGGAGCCTAGCTCGCACTCTGTTTTGACATGTTTTGACATGTTTTGATTTGTTTTGACGTGGTATGCATAAAATAGTGCTGGAGCGATTACTCGCACTACTTTTAATGATTTGACATGCATGAGAGATGCTGGAGCTTAGCTCGCATCCTGTTTTGATTTAATTATGCATAAAAGCCGTGCTGGAGTGAAACTCGCACGAGGTTTGATTTAATTATGCATAAAGCCGTGCTGGAGTGTAACTCGCACGAGATTTGATTTACTTGAGCATTCATTTGTGCTGGAGCGTTGCTCGCACAAAGTTTTATATGGTTTCACAATTCATTTAAATGTCGTACTGGAGTTTTTCTCGTACGAAGTTTTCATGAGTTTTTATACATATCCGTACTAGAGCGTTGCTCGTACGTGGATTTTAATTGAAATTATAATCAGTTTAAGTCGTACTGGAGCGCTGCTCGTACGCAGATTTCACTGATTTTTATGAAACCGTGCTAGAGCTTCGCTCGCACGAGATTTTCAGATATCATGAATATGCATGGAGCCGTGCTTGAGCTTCGCTCGCACAGGGATTTATATTACATGCATATAGCCGTGTTGGAGCCTCCTGTAGACTGTGTGTCACAGTGAGATGATATGCTCACACGTGCACTCTGAGACAGATATGATATGGGTGGATAAGACCTATTACAGGCACCCCTGATTGAGCTTGGGTTCACGGAGTACGTTGTACCGTGTATGTCACGCGGAGTACGCTGTACCGTGGGGGTTGTTGGAGTGGAGTGGCATTAGCCACGAGGCAGCAAGCCTTGCCCTCGCAATCCTGGTGTTATGCTGTTCTGGCGGGTAGGACGACCCACCTCCCGTTTCAGGTGTGATACCCCGCACACTAGGTACCGTGTTGCCAGGGATCACTAGGATATGGCCATAGTCCTCGATGTTACTGTTAATTACCTGATTGTCTCACATGATATAACTTGTGGTCTGTTAGACCAGGGTAGACCCGAAGGAGGGGTCAGGCCCCCGATTTGATGATTTGATGATTTCAGATGATTTTATGATATGTGACCCTGAAAGAAGGGTGGTTTTATAACTCAAGTTTTATAATGAAATATAACAAATTGTTTTATGAGTTTTGAGATGATTGACCCAGAGGGGTTATTTTATACTGCGTTTTAAATGAATTGATTTAAATGCAGTGGCATGATGTGTTTTCCATGCTTTCATTTGAAAACCTTGAATTGTCTTACATGACATGAAAGACTGCATGATCTTGATTAAATTCATGCTTAATATGATTTAATGATGTCACATAAAATGCTTTGAATGCATGAGTTACATGATTTATATATGCACAAATAGTTTTGGATAAACTATGGCATTGAATATGCATGACTTTGTGCGTGTAATTTTAAATGAAAAGAAATGGATTTAAGGGCATGGCATTATGAGCATGTAGATAGTGGAGCTATCTACTTACTTGCATAATTGCCTTACTGAGCGTGTGGTTTGCTCACCCCCCCTTATTTTCCCATCTTTTCAGAGCACTTGTAATAATTATTGAGCGGCTGAGGACTTGCATGCTTAATATCCGCTGCTTGCTGCTTCCCATCGAGAGACAGGTATACACATTTGTATGGTTTTGTATCTAAATATGTAATGCACAGTACTGTAAATGGATATGATGTCGGGGATGTAGAGTCATGCAAATACCATTGGGTATGTGTTTATTTAAAGTCAAAAGGATAGTAGACTCTGATATATGATTATGGAAATGGATTGGTAATAGTGAGAGGTGACTAACACCGAATCATAGCCCAACTGTGTTGTAGGATGGTCACGACAAGAGAAAGATAAGAATTAAATAATAAATGAAAAAGCGAAAAATTTACTCTGATTTTTAGGTAATTCGGGTCGTGACAGTGGGTCGCTCCTACCCTCCTCAGCCGCCGATCTCTCTCTCTCCTCTCTTTTCTCTCTTTCTCTCTTGGTCTCTTTCTCCCTCTCGGTTGCCGACGTTTTCCTTGCCAGATTTCACCGGGGGTCGACGTCAGCTGGGTTTCCTCCTGCCTGGTGCGTCCGTCGGGGCCCTCATCGATGAAAAGATGGGAGCTCGGCTCCCTTGCTGGCTCTGCTCCTTGTTTCCTTTTGTTTTCCATAGCAGAATCGCGATTCGCGATTCTGCTTTCTATTTCCTTTTTTTTTTTACTTTGACTTGACTTTTTTGTTTTTTTATTATATTATATTTTATTACAGTATAATATAATATATTATTTACCTAAAATATTTAAATATATATATTTAAATAAATTAAATATATATATTTATCTTATTTATTTTTTGGGTTATTTTTTTAATATTCTCGGGGTAATTTCTCGAGATGAAAATGTTGGTTTATTCCTATAAATTCATATCGTGATCAATTTAACCCGAAATTTAATTATTTCCCCTTTATTGATCAAGATTTCCTGAATCCATCTTTACACTGTAAATTTCTTACCGAATTGACACCGAATTTCGGGTCTTTTGACTGTTTTACCCTTTAACGTGCTCAGAACCAGATCGACACAACTTCCCTTCACGAACCCTTTCTCATTTCGTGTTTTAAATCCTTATCTTCAATTCGAATGGTCCAAATCTCATTCGTTTAATATGTGATCATTTAAATATCTATTTGATCTCTAAATGCATTTGGAAATTTTTATTCATTCCATTTGCATTTTTCATTCACGTAAAACTCTTCTTATGATTCAATTTACATATATCCATGTTTACATCAAGTGAATCATAAGGAAATATGATAAAAATCCGGGTCTTACAATCTCCCCCACTTAAGAAATTTGGTCCTCCAAATTAGAACCAAGTCAAATGTTTCCATAAGCAACTCCGGTTACATTTATCGCATCATACTTTTTAATTCCCATGTGCCTTATTCCAAAGTGTAATACTTCCAAAAAGACTTTGACTAGGGAGATCATCTTAGACCTCAACACTTTCTCCTTTCGTATAATAACCGAATCGACTTTTCATCATACGACCTACTCTCTTTGAGCTTCAATGGTCTCCGTTTCTTGTCAGCATAACTTTTCTGTTTGCTCTGAGGTGTTCTTAATCTCTCACACTTTAACTGAACATCCATCAGAGGATTTTCTTACTAAATCGGGAGCAATTATCAGTCAGTCACCCACTTCTTCCCATCCAAATCGGGGAAAAATCCTTACGACCAACAATGTCTCATATAATGTTATCTCGATACTCGAGTGATAACTATCGTTGTAGGCAATTTAGCAAATAACAAGTGATCATTCCAGAAGCTTCAAACATAAATCACACACGCTCTTTACATATCCTCCCGAACCTGTACAGTCCTCTCTGACTGACCATCTGTCTGAGGACGGAAAGCTGTGCTAACACTCAACTGGGTTCCCATGACTCCTTGAAAAATGTTCCCAGAAGTGAGAAATGAAGCGGGAATCCCCATATGATACAATGCTCACTGGAAAATTACATGGTATTCCACCATCTCTCTAACACATAAATTCGCCTACACACTCAGAGTATCAGTAGCTTGCATAGCTAGTAAATATCAGACTCGATCAATCTATTGACTATCGCCCAAATAGCCTCATAATTCTCACGGTTTCTCTGTATCCCATCACGAATTTCATGATAACATGCTCTCATATCTTTGTCGATATAGGTATAGGCTACAATAACCCTGCAGACTTATGATACTCTACCTTACTCTGCTGAAGTACGAGACACTTTTCTACAATCTCAACAATGTCTCTTTTCATATCTGACCACCAATACCTTTTTTGAAATTCGAATATATTTTTATTACTCACTTGATGCACTGTATATCTTGAAGAATGAGCTTCTAACAATAAAAATCTCATCAACTGTGGGTCCTTGGGAGCATTTATTTTGCCTCTGAACCTCAGTAAGCCATCATCACTCATTGTGAACTTTGTCACTGTACTGATCTGAATCTGACTCACACTATTGACACCCTGTCGATCATCACGCTAAGCCTGTCGAACCCGGTCAATCCAATCCGGTTCTAATCTCAGGCTAGCTGTCACATAATCACTGTCAGCATCAGAAGGAATCACATCACTACTAAGGCTCACAAACTGCTCTAACAGCTCACGCTCCCTGACCATCATGTGTGATACAATCCCAAGGTTCTTTCTGCTCAAGGCATCAGTCACAACATTAGCTTTACCCGGGTGGTACAATATCTCATAATCATAGTCTTTCAGAAGCTCTAACCCTTTTTGTTATCTCATTTTCAATTCTTTCTGTGCAAACAAATGCTTAAGGCGTTTATGATCAGTGCATACATGAAATTTCTCACCGTATAAGTAGTGACGCCATATCCTCAGTACAACCACTACGACTATCAAATTTAAACCATGGGTCGGATAGTTTCTCTCATGGTCCTTAAACTGTCTGGATCCATAAGTGACTATCTTCCCATTTTACATCAATATACTGCCTAAGTCTTAATTTGAGGCATCCATACATACTGAGAAATCTCATATGCTATTAGGTATAGTAAGAATAAATGCGGTGGTCAGTTTATGTTTCAATTTATCAACTCTCACAGAAGCTACTTTCACACTTATCATCCCACTCAAATACAACTTTCTTCCAAATGAGACGTGTCAATGAAGCAGCCCAATTCAAGAATTCCTCAACAAATCACCTGTATAACAGTTTTCAATTGCTGCTCATAATCTTCCCTAGACTTTGAATGTACCAACATATCATTGATAAAGATGAAATCAATTCGGTCCAGGTAAAGTTTAAATATCACATTCATTAATGTTATAATGGGTAGAAAAAATTGTCTTGGGTACATCCACATTCCAAATCTTCAACAAATGATACCCAAACTTCAAATCCTCTCAAATGATCTGTGCTTCCCAAAGCTGATCTAATAGCTCACCAATACATGGAAGGGAACACTTATTCTTGATAATAGCCTCATTCGACAATCAATAATAATTTCCTTGTCGGAGGCTTCCATCTTTTTTTTTCACAAACAAGACCAGTGCTCCTCGTGGTGAGACATTCAGTCTGATAAATCCTTATCCAATAACTCATGTAATTACTTCTTTAGTTCCTTCAGTTCCACTGAAGCCATTTTATACAGTGGTTTTGTTATCGGCTCAACACTAGTTACCAAATCAATACAAAATTCCATATTTCTAACTGGTGACAACCTTGGTAGATCATCCGAAATTACATCAGGCAACTTCCTGACTACTGGGATATTTGTCAACTCCGGATATGCTTTATCCATATCAACCACATAAGCGATGAAATCTTCTCATCATTAATCATTCTATTAGTACAATCATTTATTCCTTTAGTTACAACCATTACACCTTTCATCACTTGTCAAAACATACTATACACTTTTCCAAGTGAAAATATCACTATCTTAGAATAGCAATCTCAACATCATAGTCTGCAGCCGACCAATTTGGGAATGGATTGGTTTACCTCAAAATCATTCATATTCAATTGAATAAGATCGGCTGACATATCCTTTTCTCCCACTTTCAACTTACAATCTTTACATACACATTCAGTTAGCTGATTATTATTCATTGGGGTGCTAACTATCAGCATTTTGCCTAAAGGTACAGGCTTCACATCTTTCACTAACATATATGCTGACGAAGGCGATTTAAATAAATGTGTGACACCAGAATCAATTAAAACAATTGCTTCATTATGAACAATCAAGATGGTACCTTCCATCACATTAGATGAAGCATCAATAGTGTCCTAGTCCAAGGCATACACTCGCTCTCGACTAACAGTCTATTTCACCTTCTCTTCGACTGTAACATTCTTTTCTGATACAAAGGTATCAGTAAGGCTTTCTCAAACTCTTTGCCTTTCTGTGGGGCAATCTTACCAGCTCTAGGCAATCCTTAAATGAATGGCTTGTATTACTACTCTTAACGCGTGTTTTAGTCAATCAGATGTGGGGCCTATTTTCATGGTATCTACCACACATCCTACACTGCTCAGTAGTAGGTCGGGATCCTCCAATCACAATACCCCTCGTAAATGCTGAAACTGGATACACTGGGGACTTATTAATCATTTTACCCCATGTCTTTTTAACTTTAAATCTCTTACCAATTGGCCTCTTTTCCACTCTGACACCTTGTCACCCACTATTCTTTTCTATCTTTATTTCGACCTTTATTACTTTTTCCAAACTCTAAGGCGTGCAATTCATAATCTTATTAGTACCACTATGGTCTGCGCACTACTTCGTCGAATGTAATGATATCTAACGGGGCCAATCAGACTCTGATAGACGATCTAAGTCTTTTCATGACTTTCAAACCTTTCGATTCCACTATTCATAATATCGAGGTTACACCTGCCCAGAGATGTAAATCGAGATTCATACTCGTTAATTGATCTGTTCCTCTAGGTCAGTGTCTGAAATATACAATCTCTGCACATCCAAAATTATCTCTCATGTCAGCTCTGGATGTCTAACTCTTAAGATAGGTTGAGCGAACTTCTATCTATGTTCCGTCTCACCCTCCAACATAAATACATCAAAAGTCACTTTCTCGATCGACATACACCGATAGAACCCGTATAACTTTATTATCTCATTCATTTAATCCTCAATAGATACTGGGTTCTTTACCTCGCTAATTATCGATGGTATGAACTCTTAAAATTACCTTAACCTGTCCAGCTCATAAACTTATTCCAAATCATCACCACTCTGCTGTAGAGCTATAGGCAAAGACGTATCCTTAACTAGTGAGTTGTTGAAATTTCTATAGTCTGAGACATCTGTGTAGGCTGTGCAACTAGGTCTTATCAGCCCTTAGCTCCCTACATATACTGATTAAACAACTCTAAAATATTCTCCACACTCTACTTCAACCTCGTGAAGCATGTCTCAATATCGTCTGGTCTCACTGAGGGACCTTGTGGAGTATGCTCATCATCGACCTCCACCTCAATCTCATCCTGAATCTCATGTGATAACTCAATATTATTCTCAGGCCTACCTTTATGGCCTCAAGTACATGTACTCACCCCTCTACCGTAGTGGCTATCACTTATAATGATTATATTCTTGCATTCATAACCATTTATTAGTCTGATCCCATCTCGGTATACACAGTTATATCTAAACAAAGCACAGTAATATGGGGATGTAACTTTCTTACTTATTAATACCGACTCATATCAGGCCAACTCAGCTCTGATACCACCTCTGTCACGACCCATTTTGACTAAAAATTGCTACAATTTTTTTGCTTTTTCCTTTCCTTTCCTTGTCGTGAACATTCTCACCACCAAACAGTTGGGCTATAAGTCAGTATTAATCACCCTTTACCATTTACCATGACATCTATCTTTTAATTTATTTAAATTCAAACATGTATTTTGTATAATTGTACGTGTTTACTAATATTTACATCCCCCATATTACATTTCAAATTGATTACTGTGCAAAACACCGGATACCAAGAATGCAAGTGCTCAGCCGCTCAATAATTACTGCAAGTGCTCTGAAAAGAGGAAAAAATAAGGGGGATGAGCAAACCACGAGCTCAGTAAGGCAATCATGCAAGCAAGTAGATAACCACACTATCTAAATGCTCATGATGCCATGCATAAAATCATTCTCTTTCGAAATCATGCTTAAATACGAATTTCATGCATACTTTTATGCCAGGTAAAATAATTCTTATAAAACAATTTATTTCATGAAATGGCAGATAATGGAATTATACTTCATACTGTTTAAATAATGCACATTGTGTCAAAACATGCCATTTATTTCAAATTGGCAATCCATTGCGTGAAATGGCAGATAAAGCATGAAATTATGCGTCATGCTATTTAAATAATGCACATTATATCAAAACATGCAATTTATTTCAAATCCACATACACCCCAAAATCATCAGGACTCAGTCCCACAATATAAAATTATGAAATCACAAAATCAAGTAATGAGTAATATGTGATTTCGCAAAACAAATAATATGCGATTTCGTAAGTAAGTGACATGCAATTTCATAAAGTAAGTGACATGTGAGACTAGGCAAGAATAAGGGTAATAACTCTAGAACTATGGCCATATCCTGTGATCCCAGGCTACACTGATCAGGTGTACGGGGTATCACCTCATTTGCTTCCACACGAGAGGTGGGTCAAGTCCAACCCACCGGTCCATAGCAGATCTGAATATCGTTCGAAGACAGCATATCACAATCTCAACACGGTACAACGTACTCCATGCTACCTGCACGGTACAGCGTACTCCGTGGACCCATATCAACATATCACATCAGGCCATGACTCAATAAGCACATGCGAGCCTATTTAATCGGTGTGGCACACAGCCTACCTGAAGCTCCCAGCACGGCCTTATGCATGTCATATAAAAATCTAGTGCGAGCAAAGCTTCCAACACTATGTCATGTATAAAATCATGTAAAATCGAGTGCAAGGCAAGCTTCCAGCATTCTGTCACATGCACAAATCATGTCAATCTCGTGCGAGTAATGTTCTTAGCATGTTTTGTTTCCACATAAATCATGTAGGTGGTTCAGTTTTCAAAGTATGGTTTTCAAAACCAAAATCAGCACCTGCCACGTGCTATTTCATGCAATTGATAAAACTTCAGCCAGCCTGCCCATATCATTATTGAAAAGCATTAAAATACATCAAGAACACTCAGTTCTTTCTTTTCATGACTTTTTTTAAAAGTAGAAATCTTTACCCTTCACAGGGGTAAAATCGTCATTTACCCTCTCGGGTCAAAATAAATATTAAATCATGTGCTAAAAGTAATATTTCATTGTGAAAACACTTAAAGCCTGATATTTATGTATATTTCAATCCAATTCTAACTTTTCCAAAATTTCCCTTAATAGGGGCAAAACGGTAATTTTTACTTTGTCGGGTTTTCTACCCATAATTTCCATATACAATTTAATTATTCGAAACTCTACCTAAAAATACGTGTAGCTACCTCTAGCTACTCACACAATTCCCTTACCTCAATTTCTCTGATCATTTCTACCTTTTTCGTCGTTACCGATCACCCGATCTGTTTAACTCCCAATATATTCTCTGGAGCTGCAGAAAATCATTTGTTGGGTTAAATACAATACAATTTACTTGTATTTCACTTTTAATGAGCTTAATTTACAGCATTGGGCCCGTTTACTCTTATTAGGCCCGATTGCACCTTAATGGGCCTTAACCGGCCTTAATCCCATTTTTCATTTAGTAATCATATTATCGAGGTTTGTTGGGCTCATTGGGCCCACCAACAATTTATTGGGCCTCATTCTACAGTCTTGGATAACTCCAATAATTATTTACGACATTTTATCTGAAATTCCAGAATATATTTCATTTAATGCAAAAATTAACTCCGTAATTTATGCGATAAATTTCTAACACGCATAACGATATAATTGTCATAAATAAGGGTTAATTACCCGAGATTCCATGATAGTACACAAATCGAGGCTGACTCGAGCTCTCGTTTGTCGTCAATTATCGAGCTACACATTTAAATTTTTCGGGTTAAATTCGATTAAATATATATTTAAATAATTATTTCAAAAATTAAATTGGTCCATTTGACCACTTACCAGCTTACCGGGAGCTCGATTGCATCACCAAATTTTTCCCATTTTTCCTTTTTCTTTTTCTTTTTCTCTTTCTCTTCTTTTTTTCCTTCTTTTACTTGCTGAACCGGTTCGGTCCGATTCAATCTGTTCAGACCGGCCCGGTTCAGCCCAGTTCAATCCCGGTTTAACTTTTTCCCTCGCCGTTCGGGGCTTTTTCGATCGGTTCTCCATCGACTTCCACCTCCAGCTTGTCCGCGGGGTAGTCCGGTGCTTGGATCTGGGGTCAGTTTCACCAAAGCTCATCGAAACGTGGCCGGTCCGACCTCTTCTCTCCTCCGACGTCGGCACCAATTTCTTTCCGTGCCATTCGACGGCATTTCAGGCCGATCTGCGGCTGGATCGGCGTCGCAGACGTCCCCTCTGGTCAGTGGTAGGTCGCTCCTCCCCTCCTCGGTCGTCGATCTCTCTCTCTCCTCTCTTTTCTCTCTTTCTCTCTTGGTCTCTTTCTCCCTCTCGGTTGTCGACATTTTCCTTGCCAGATTTCACCGGGGGTCGGCATCGGCTGGGTTTCCTCCCGCCTGGTGCGTCCGCCGGGTCCCTCGTCGGTGAACAGATGGGAGCTCGGCTCCCTTGCTGCCTCTGCTCCTTGTTTCCTTTTATTTTCCATGGCAGAATCGCGATTCGCGATTCTGCTTTCTATTTCCTTTTTTTTTTGACTTTGACTTGACTTTTCTGTTTTTTTATTATATTATATTTTATTACAATATAATATAATATATTATTTACCTAAAATATTTAAATATATATATATTTAAATAAATTAAATATATATTTATCTTATTTATTTTTTGGGTTATTTTTTTAATATTCTCGGGGTAATTTCCCGAGATGAAAATTTTGGTTTATTCCTATAAATTCGTATCTTGATCAATTTAACCCGAAATTTAATTATTTCTCCTTTATTGATCAATATTTCCTGAATCCATCTTTATATTGTAAATTTCTTACCGAATTGACATCGAATTTTGGGTCTTTTGACTATTTTACCCTTTAACATGTTCGGAACCAAGTCGACACAACTTCCCTTCACGAAGCCTTTCTCATTTCGTGTTTTAAATCCTTATCTTCAATTCGAATGGTTCGAATCTCATTCGTTTAATATGTGATCATTTAAATATCTATTTGATCTCTAAATGCATTTGGAAATTTTTATTCATTCCATTTGCATTTTTCATTCACGTAAAACTCTTCTTATGATTCAATTTACATATATCCATGTTTACACCAAGTGAATCATAAGGAAATATGATAAAAATCTAGGTCTTACACGATGAGCGAAGGCAACAACGAGGAAGCCATGGACGTCGACGAGAGGAAACAGAAAAAAAAAAAGAAAAGAAAAGAGAGAGGGAGAGACCGAAGGAGAAGGAGGAGAAAAGGGAAGAGAAAGGGAGAAGCTGTCAGAGGTAGGGCGCATAATGCGTCTTTACCGGCTAGAGGGAGGCCGAATGGCTACCGACAACGCTGGAGAAGAAGCAGATCGACGTGGAGAAAAGGCAACAACTCTGCCGAAGGAAGAAATGGCCGAATCGGCCTTGTTCCGGTGAGCCTAGGCGTAACTGTCACTCGATCCACGCACCGCACAGCCTCGCGGATTCACAGGAGGTGGAAACCGGCAAAGAACCGATCGACGAAGCTCCGAACAGCGAGGGAGAAAGTTGAACCGAACTGAACCGAGGTGAACCGGACCGGTCTGAACCAGGTTGAACCGGACCGAATCGGTTCAGCCAGAAAAAAAAAAAGAAAATGTGGAAAAAATCTGACGATGCAGTCGAGTTACGGGTAAGATGGTAAGTGGTCAAATGGACAAATTTGATTGTCAGAATAATTATAAAAATATGTATTTGATCGAATTTGACCCGAAAAATATATAAATGTGTAGCTCGATAATTGGTGACAAATGGGAGTTCAAATTAGCCTTGACTTGCGGGTATCATGAAATCTTGGGTAAGCAAATCTCACATGCTACCACTTGTATAAATATACGATTTAGAAATTAATTGCATAATTTTCGGATTAATTTTGTATAAATTGCGTTATAATTGAAATGGAAAAAACAACTATTGCAAACGATATTATGAACTATCCAAAGAAATTAGAAAGGTTTAAAATGACGTGTTGGTGATAGTAGGCCATGTAGTCAGCTAAACGTCTATAATGGGCCTAGCCTTTGTAACAATCAGCCTAAACTCGTTAATGACCTAATGGACGACCCATAAATTGTAATTGAGCCTAAATAGTTAAATGAATTTTAAGGATTGAATAAGGGAGTTAAAACAGGCTTAGGATAGAGGTAGGCCCAATAAGAGACTATAAGGCCCAATAAAAATAATTGGGTCCAAAATCTTATTGGAAGTGAAATTACACTGCGTACGTGTTTATAAGAAATAATGATAAGCGATTTGTGATTCATTACAGCTCCAGAGGACCGAATTGGGAGTAAATCGGACTGAGCGAAATCTCAGCATTTGGAAATGTTAGATGGTACAGAGAAATCGAGGTAAGGGGTACAATTTAACTTAGTTCTGATAATGAATCCTTATTTCATTGATAAAAAGATTTTATGAAGCAGCATTATGTTTTGAAATGATTTATAATTGCTTTTATACTTATGGAACGGTTTACGAAAAATGATTTCGTTTTAAGAAATATTCCCTGAGTACATCCATGTTTATGAAATGAATTTCCCCTAAAGTATGAAAATGCATGGAAGCTTTACATTGGTTTATGATTCTATATTCATATTTTGAAAGAAACTTTTGACAATTTCAAAAGTAGAAAAAAAAAAGGGAAAGGGGAAAAGAAATTTATTTGAGACTATAGGCTTCATGCATGGTTACTTCTTGTGGTGTTCCAGCTCTACCACTTGGGTGCTGGTACATAAGGCCCCTGTAGCACTTGACTCAACTTGTGTGGAAGATGTCTTGCTACTGGTGGTTTATGATGATGATGTTTTTGATAGTATCTCGTGCCCGCGTAGCACGCAATTATATTTCCCACACGGAGAGTGTCTTTGGTGCCCATGTCCTAGCTAGGTGCTAGTCAAAGTAAGTAAGATAGATACTACCCATATTTTATGAAAGGGCTGTACGACCCTGATCCAGTCTACAGCCCCCTTACCATGGCCATAGGTATGATGACTCTCTACGAAGAATGACACGTATCGCATGACTTAGTTATAGCCTAGTCTCCTCGATTTAATTATGAATGACGATTGTGATGATGACACTGATGAATGATTATGTTTCTTTTATGATATTTATGACAATTTTTTACGAACAATTATGTTTTATGAAATGTTTATGAATAACGATGATTTTATAAAATCATCTATGAATGATGAAAATTTTATGAAGTATTTAAGCATGTATTTGATTTAAAGAAACTCATGCTTCATAATTTCTTATGATGGCTATGCATGAAATGAAAGTTTACATATCTTCTAAATATTAGTTTCTAAAAGAAACTTATGATCAGTTTTTCTGAAGCAAAGTTTATTTCATGAATAATTTCTGGCATGCTTTTACATATCAGGATTATCTTAAATGTATTTTCTTACTGGCTTTTCCCCAAAAGCTCACCCCTCTACCTCTCAGATTGTTTTTGCAGTGAACTTCATATGGTAATTACTGCGTAGATGACGTAGACTAGCGGATACGAGTTCCCCAGACTACCCTTCGTGCATGCGTGAGGTACACGTTCCTACCTCTTTACCAGACTATTTGTATGCACAGACATTTATTGAAAGTAATGTGTCGGGATGTAATCTGTATAAGGATAAGGGGAATATTTTAAGAATTGATTATTGGGAGTAATTGACGTGTTTAGAGTATGTAGAATGATTTGACGATATGACTTGGGAAGCATGTCTGATAGTTGTGGATAGCTAGGGTTGATATTGTGAGATAATTGCAGGTGGGTAGGTTTATTGATAATTCTATTTTATAGAATTATTTGTGCTTAAATTCCTAATTATTTATTTAATCCCGATATTATTTTACTAATAATCTCTTTTATTTAATTAAAATTCTTTAATGTGCAGATAAATTAAATCCGGATGAAACTCAGTCATTTCAGTCGAAATTAGGCTGAAAACGGGCTAAAGGAGACTGGACCACTTCCAATTTGCAGATCGAGTCACTAGTCGACTAGACACGCGTGATGCCAGGTGTCCGTATTTTATTTGCTCCGAAACGATAAGATCGAAGGACACAGTGCCAACCCTCTGGAAGACATACGCCGGGCCACATCGCACAGCTAATTGGACAAAAAGACTGATGACGTGGAAATATCTACTCTGCAACAAATCAAATGAAGACAAGTGGCCAAACAATGCCAACTCATCTAGGATGAAAATTTACCATTGTACCCCTATGTTTGTGTATAAATAGAACATGATGGCAATTGAAAAATTAAGTAGTAAAGGAGTGTAAGTAGTATAGGAAGTAGAAGTAGAGTAGAGTAGGAGTAGGAGTAAAGTAGGCTAGAGTAGAATAGTTTTTAGATTAATTTTACAAGTTTTCTTTAAATTTCCGCATAGTTTTTCTTTTACAAATTGTTTTACTATTCATCTTCTGTTCTTCATTACAATTTGTTAAGTTTTATTTTCAATAGAAATTCAATCTCTTTTCCATCTTCTCGGTTTCCTTCCATGAGTTTTATTTCTTTATTTCCATAACTCATTTTCCTAGTTCATGTCTCGGTTTCTTTTCCAAATGCATTACTTATGTTTTGTTTTCCTTATTTGTTAAACCATTACTTTACAAGCTCTCGGTTTCTTCTTTATTACAAGCTCTCGGATTGCTCTTTGTGTAATCGGTACCTTCACTTTTTCCTTCATCTTTGCCTTTCGGTTTTGGTGTGTTGATGAGGGCTGATGCTGGGCATTACTCCTCATCAATGGCTATGTGGAACCATGGCAGTAAGAGTGGGATTGAGATCAGTCCGATGATGATGAATGTCCTTTTTATTATTATTCATGAAGGGTTGTCATTTGTTTTTACTTTCAGTTCTGGATCCCTAGTTATTTCTCTTGGATGTTGTTTTTAAATGCTGCATTAACCGACTGTTTGTTATCATTTTCTTGCGTTTATTTCAATTCCTGTAGTTTATGTTCCATGGTGTCTTATAGTTTCTACATTTAGAGTTACTCTACTATCCTCTGTTTCATTGTCTACTGCTATTCGCCGATGGTGTTCTGCATTTAGTGGTTTGTTGGTTCATTACTTCATGTTGTGATGCTCGGGTGATTGAAGAATGACAGCAGTGGTAATAGATGCAGAACAGCCTGGAGTAGCAGGACTTGTGCACTGAACCGAACCAGTACCTGGAACCGAGAACAGTTTCCTGGACCATGATCAGGACAGTATGTGCCGGATTTGCAGTAGAGGACAGACCGGATGTAAGACCCGATTTTATCGTAAGGGCAAAAAGGGAATAAATAGAAATTTTCGAGTGCATTGAAAAATGCAAAAGGACTTAAATGGTATTCCCGAATACGTGCAAGGGTAAAACGATCAAAAAACCAAAATTCGATAGTAATCAGGATAAGAAAATTTAATTAAAAATATGAGATTGAGAAATCTTGATCAATAACGAGGAAATAATTAAATTTCGGGTTAAATTGATCAAGATATGAATTTATTGAAATAAACTGAAATTTTCGTATAGAAAAATAATCTCAAAAATAATCGAAAAATATACCGAAAAGGTAAAATCGGACTAAAAATTTTTTTTACAGATTAAATGAATAAAATATAAATTTTTTTAAGATATTTGTGAATTTTAATATTATTTTAATGAATAAAATAATATTAAAAATAAATTATAAAAAAAATAATAAGTAAAAAAAAAAAAAAAAAACGAAGTCTGAAACAAATCTGAAACGAAACAGAGGAGAAAACGCAAAACCAAGCCCGCGAATGCCGACCGAGGAAGAAGAGCCACCACCGGCAGGGCTGAGGCGCCGGCGAGGACCGACGAAGGTAGCCCTACACCAGGCGAACCACCAACGGCCAAGATGCGCAGTGGAAGTCATCGAAAATCGTCGAAAACGGAGGAGGAACCCGTGGAAGAGAAGCCTCGATCGGCGGCCATCGACGCCGATTCGAGCCACACCGAGGCCTGATTTAGGAAACCCATGCGATGGCGTACCGAACGGTCAGAGAATAGGTCGGACGACGTCGGAATGACCAAATGGTAACTGAACCGATCGAACCAGACCGAGCTAAATCGACGGTCTAAACCGGGTTAAACAGGACCGAATCGGTTCAGCCAAAAAGAAAAGGAAAAAAGGAACAAAAAGGGAAAAAGAAAAAGAGGAAAAATTGAGGAAAATTCCAGTGATGCAATCGAGCTTCGGGTAAGTCGATAAGCGGTCGAATTGATCGATTTAATTTTTGAAATATTTAATTTGATAAATAATCGACTGAAAGTTTACCTGAAAAATATATTTAATTGTGTAGCTCGACAATTGGCATCAATCGAGAGCTCGAGACAACTTCGATTTGTGTACGATCATGGAATAATGGGTAAGTAACCCTCATTTACGACAATTTTACATCGTTATGCGTGATTGATATTTAACGCATAAATTACGAATTTAATTTTCGCATAAATGAATTAAATTATGGAAAATTGGATAAATTGTCGTAAATACTAAATTGAGATATCTGAGAATTTAGAACGAGGCTAAATAAATATTGATGGGCCCAATGAGCCCAATAGGTCTCGATAAAGTGTGGTAAACGAGCTTAAGGCCGATTAAGGCCCATTAAGGTGCAATCGAGCCCAATATGGGTAAACGGGCCCAATGATTTAAATTAAGCCCAGAAAGTATGAAATACAATTAAATTGTATTGTAATTGACCTGATGAATGTGTATTCGCAGTTCCGGAGATTGGATTGGGAGCAAATCGGACTGCGTGATGAGTCATCAGTGGAAAGGTCAGACTGTACAGAAAAATGAGGTAAGGGAATTATGTGAGTAGCTAGAGGTAGCTACACGTATTTTAATAGCCTTTTTGTACACTGAATATGTATGTATACCTTGATAATGCATAATGATCCTAAAAATAGTTTAAATGATTTTAAGGATCGAAATAGGTGAAAAGTCTATTTTACCCTATTGAGGGAAGTTCACCTAAGGATGGTGAAAGCATGACATGCATGAAATGCATGATTTAAGGAAATTTATGGTTTAAGGATTTTATTGGTTTTAATCAAAGCAAATCGATAGATTGGCCAGTAATTGCATGAATTTCACATGATAACACTACGTAAGTGTTATTTGTATTTAAATGGAAATTTCTTTGGAAAATAGGCTAACTATCAAGTTTATATGGAAACAAATAGTGCCGACACGTAGTTTGCACTATATCTGCGTTTGTGAATGTGTATAGATGTGCTTGAGTGGTTGCTCGCACTGACTTGTGACATCATATGCATGACATGTGCTAGAGCGGTTGCTCTCACTGATTTTTATTCCTATGAAATGCATGAGAAGTGCTGGAGCCTAGCTCGCACTCTGTTTTGACATGTTTTGATTTGTTTTGTCATGGTATGCATAAAATGGTGCTGGAGTGAATGCTCGCACTAGTTTTAATGATTTGACATGCATGAGAGATACTGGAGCTTAGTGTGAGACCCCGTATATGTAATGTTGTAATGTGTAATGAATATGATTGGACTTGTAATGTAAAGTGTGATTAATGTAAGTCCATGGATTCAACGTATGTATGTGTAATATGAATTGTAACGTACATACAAGTTTCATTGAGTACGAATATGAAGAAATGAGTTCTGGCAAGTGATGGATGTGATTGAAACTCAAGATGAGTAGTGTGGTAAAATAGAATGGAGTTATGCTTCCATTTGGTTTCATGTAGCATACCTTTGGACATACAATGAATGCACACAAGTTTCAATGTGCATAAGGTATGAATGGATGCCATTTTCAAGTTATAAAGGTGGATGGATGAGAAAATGGCCATGGCAATAGATTAAGGATGTGTTGGTATGAGTTGCAGCATGGAAACTGCAGGAAATCTGGAAAACATGAGGGCCAGATCGATCTCATAGGATGAGAGATCGATCTGGAAGAGCCAGAATGCTCTCATTTGGGCAAAAGAATAGAGCAGATCGATCTCCAATGGAGCCAGATCGATCTCCCAAGCATTCTGTAGTGAAAAGATCAATCCCCAAGCACCCAGATCGATCTCCTTAGCTCTCTGTTTGGGAGCAGATCGATCTCATGCCTCGACAGATCGATCTCATGCTTCGACAGATCGATCTCAGGCTTAAAAATGCCGTGAAAAAGAGGGATTTTAAGGGACCAGATCGATCTTCTCTTGGATCAGATCGATCTCCTCAAGCTATTTCTATATAAGGAGGGCTGAAAATCAGGAAATCTCGGGAAAAACACTAACTTTTCACTTTCAACCCAAAAACCTAACTTTCCCTCTCTAAAATCAACCATTTTCAGTGAGATTTGAAGAGAGACCATTAGAGGCAAAGTTGTTCCTATCAAAGAGAAGAACAACATAGTGTGAGGGCATTTTTCCATTATTGGTATTGAAGGAGTTAAGGGCATTGCCATTTGGAGCAAGAAGAAAGATCATATTTGGTAAGATTCTAACACTCCAATCCAAATACATTGTCTATTTAATTGATTTTGGAGTTGTTTGGCATGACTATTGATGGATAAATTATCTAGGGATGTGGTGGAATTGGTGTAACCTAGAAAACTTAGAATGGGTATGATGTGAGAATATATGGGTTGAATGAGTTTATGATTTATGGGCATTGCTAAAGTTGTTGTTGAGGTAATGTTTATGATTTTAGATGGTTAAATGAGATTACATTGTGAGTTTGGAGGAATTGTGAAAATGGGTATGTATATGCTTGGTAAATGCCATAGTGAGGGAATTCATGGAATATGAACACTATGAGCTTAATGTCGATTTAATATCGATTTTGAATAAGTTAATAGGCCTAAGAAGATCCATAGACTCGAGTTATGGATAAAGTAATGAAACGAGGCCTCATAAGCATTAATAGAAAACTATAGGTCGAATTGACTATAGTGAACGCACGATGTCATATTATATGGATCGAATATAATGTGGGATACGATTTTGTGCAGTCCCGAAGAGTTCGTTGAAGGCGAATCGAACCGTACGAGTAAGCAGCTTAAGGAAGTGGAATCACGCATCGCGATTCCAGGTAAGGAAATTTTGTGAGTATATAGAGGTAGCTGCTCGTACTTTGAACTTGTGGGTGAATATTGGGTGTTTTATGAAATGCATGGATGCTTAAATAAATGATTGATGGCATTCGTGAATGATGAGGAGTATATGCGTGGTTTTGGATTTGAAGTGGATTTTATGAAATGGGATAGTAAGGCTAATAATTGCATAAATCTAATGTTTTGATGTTTTTCAAAACGAAATTGCTTGGTTTTAAGCAAGCTTGTAGATGGGTCGGCTAGTATTGTATGGTTGTTGTGGAAAAGCATTTGTGAGTGCTAAACCCGATTGTCGGGATTGTTGATTGTGTATGAGCCGCCTATCGTATTTGTATAACATAAATCGCGCTAGAGCCTCGCTCGCGCTGGATTTCTATGTTTTCATTTGTATGAAACGTGCTGGAGCTTAGCTCGCACCTTGATTTGGAAACTATGATAATATTTATAAACCGTACTGGAGCGTCTGCTCGTACGTGGATTTTGAGTGGTTGTCTTATGAGTATAATCGTACTAGAGCTATGCTTGTACGCGTCTCTTTATGAGAAGATGCATGAGTCGTGCTAGAGCTTTGCTCGCACAAGTTTGCACATTGAGATACGTATAAGGTTGTGAAAGTTGGTAAGATCCTTAAGCCTTACATCCTTAAGCCCAAAGAGGCGGGGAGGCTCTGTTAGGCGGGGAGGCTCCATTCGGTGGGGAGGCTCTCTTACGGTGGGATCCTTAAGCCAACATCCTTAAGCCCTGGAGGGGCGGGGAGGCTCTGTTAGGCAGGGAGGCTCTCCTACATGGGTACGGTAAGATCCTTAAGCCCTACATCCTTAAGCCAACATCCTTAAGCCCAAAGCGGGGGGAGGCTCTATTCGGTGGGGAGGCTCTCTTACGGAAGGATCCTTAAGCCCTACATCCTTAAGCTAACATCCTTAAGCCCGAGGAGGTAGAGAGGCTCTGTTAGGCGGGGAGGCTCTGTTCGGCAGGGAGGCTCTCCTTCACGGATATGGAAAACTCTTGGTATGGGGTAGGTAAGACCTAGGAATGGCACCCCCAGTCACGATATGAGTCTGCGGAGTACGTTGTACCGTGTATATCACATGGAGTACGATGTACCGCATGATGGTTATGTGGTGAGAAAGTCTGACGAGGGATAATCCATCTTCGTGCCAGCGTGATACCCCGCACACCTGGATGCGTGTGGTCTGGGATGATTTATGATGTAATGGTCCACATAGGCACTTTTGATGTAGTGACCTAGTTTTTATACACATGCGTGAATTGTGAAATGAAAATGTGGTTGTGATTGTGAGTTGACTTGGTGGTAATTATGTGTTGAGAAAGAGGTTTATGATGTTGGTTTAAAAAGGAGGTTTCTTAATGAATTGCCCCTTTTATGAATTTAAACGAGATTGAGCATGAGATGATTTATACATGATGTTTCTACCATGTTTGATATGCCAATGCACATGATTTTGATACATGATATATATGTATATTCACATGGCATAGTTTTATTCCTCATCCTCCTACCATAAATGATTTATGCATAACACTATCAGCATGTAGATAGAGTAGTTATCTACCATGCTTGCATTATTGCCTTACTGAGCGTGTGGTTGCTCATCCCACTCTATTTTTCCCCTACAGAGCGTGCATAGTAGCCCAGTAAGGACTGAGGCGTGGTATTTTGGACTCCGCTGCATCTCCATTGCTAAAAGGTATATACACAGTGATTCTTTTTGTATCTAAACAATGTAAAAGCACAGTATTCTTTTGAGTTGTAATTATGGGGGATGTAGATGTCAGTAAAACATGTATTCGTATAAGTACACGATTAAATGCAAATGTATGACATCGTTTTAATTAATTGAGAATGAATGAGATGTGGTGTTTATTATTGACTCACAGCCCAACAGTGTGTGGTGAGTTTAGTTCACGACCAGGTAAGGTAACAGTAAAACGCGAAAAATTTTCAGTGATTTTCGGTTAAAGAGAATGGAATTGGGTCGTGACACTTAGCTCGCATCCTGTTTCGATTTGATATTGCATAAAGCCATGCTGGAGTGTAACTCGCACGAGATTTGATTTAATTATGCATAAAGTCGTGTTGGAGTGTAACTCGCATGAGATTTGATTTACTTGAGCATTCATTTGTGCTGGAGCTTGCTCGCACAAAGTTTTATATGGTTTTTATAATTCATTTGAATGTCGTACTGGAGTTTTTCTCGTATGAGGTTTTCACTGAGTTTCTATACATATCCGTACTAGAGCATTGCTCGTACGTGGATTTTACTTGAAATTATAATCAGTTTAAGTTGTACTGGAGCGCTGCTCATAAGCAGATTTTACTGATTTTTATGAAACCGTGCTAGAGCTTGGCTCGCACGAGGTTTTCTGATATCATGAATATGCATGGAGCCGTGCTTGAGCTTCGATCGCATAGGGATTTATATGACATGCATATAGCCGTGTCGGAGCCTGTGTCACAGTGAGATGATATGCTCACACGTGCATTCTGAGACAGAGATGATTTGGGTGGATAAGACCTATTGCAGGCACCCCTGATTGAGCTTGGGTTCACGGAGTACGTTGTACCGTGTATATCACATGGAGTACGCTGTACCGTGGGGATTGTTGGAGTGGAGTGGCATTAGCCATGAGGCAGCAAGCTTTGCCTTCGCAATCCTGGTGTGATGCTGTTCTGGCGGGTAGGACGACCCACCTCCCGTTTCAGGTGTGATACCCTACACACTAGGTACTGTGTTGCCAGGGATCACTAGGATATTGCCATAGTCCTCGATGTTACTGATAATCACTTACATGTCTCACATGATATAACTATTAGTCGATAGACCAGGGTAGACCGGAAGGAGGGGTCAGGCCCCCGATTTTATGATTTTATGATATGTGACCCTGAAAGAAGGGTGGTTTTATAACCGAAGTTTTATAATGAATTTTAACGAATTGTTTTATGAGTTTGAAATGGAATTATGAGATTGTTTTATGAGTTGATCGACCCGAAAGGGTTACTTTTTACTGCAGTTTTAATGTACTGATTTAAATGCAGTAGCATGTGAAGTTTTCCATGCTTTTATTCAAATTCATGATTTGTCTTACATGACATGAAAGAATGCATGATCTGGATTTGCTTCATGCTCATTATGATTTAATGATGTCACATGAAATGCCTTTGATGCATGAATTACATGATTTTTATATGCACAAATAGTTTTGAATAAACTATGTCATTGATATATGAACGATGGTGCTTGAGATTTTAATGAAAAGAAATGGATTTTTAGGGGCATGGCATTATGAGCATGTAGATAGTGGAGCTATCTACTTACTTGCATAATTGCCTTACTGAGTGTGTGGTTTGCTCACCCCCTTATTTTCCCATCTTTTCAGAGCTCTCACAGAAATTAGTAAGCGGCTGAGTACTTGCATGATTGATATCCGCTGCTTCCTATCGAGAGACAGGTATACACATTTGTATAGTTTTGTATCTAAATATGTAATGCACAGTACTGTAAACGGATATGATGTCGGGGATATAGTGTTATAAATACCATTGGGTATGTAATTATTTAAAGTCAAAGAATAGTAAACTCTGATATGTGAATATGATTATGGAAATGGAATGGTAATAGGTAAGAGGTGACTAACACCGAATCATAGCCAAACTGTTTGGTAAGAGTGTTACGATGAGAGAAAGGTGAGAATTAAATAATAAATGAAAAAGCAAAAAAAAATTTACTCTGATTTTTAGGTAATTTGGGTCGTGACAGGTTTAATGGTATCAGAGCTTGAGTTGGCCTGATATGAGTCGGTGTTAGTGGTTAAGGAAGTTTACATCCTCATGTACTGTGCATTGTTTAGATACAATTGTGTATATCGAGATGGAAGTGCAGCTAAGAATTTTATTTTAAATACAAGAATAGACTCATTAATTGATAGTCGCTATGGTTGAGAGGCGAGTACATGAGCTCGAGGCCGAAGAGGTAGGCCCGGGAGTTGTACTGAGTCGCCACATGAAACTTGAGATGAGATTGACGTGGAAGCTGATGTTGAGCATGCCCCACAGAGTCCGACAGAGAGATCGGACAGAGTCTGACAGAGAGATCGGACAGTATTGAGACACGCTTAGCAAGGTTAGAGCGGAGTGTGGAGAATATTATAAAGCTAATTGCTCAGGGTATGTATGAGATTTGAGGGTGAGTCGAAACATTGGTGGATATCCGCTCGACCCATCTTAAGAGTTAGACATTCGGATTGGACTTGAGAAAAAAAAATTCTAGATTTTTTTCGGTGACAAAATATCCCGGACATTACTTAAAGGAAATTACTGATAAAATTATTTACTCTGCCCCAGAGGAACATGTTGATTGACGAGTATGAAGCTTAGTTTATATTCCTGGGCAGATGTGACTCCGACACTATGAACAGTGAGAGTTGAGAAGTTTGAAAGTTCATGGAAAGGGCTCAGATTGTCAATTAGAGTCCGATGAGCCCGTTAAATATCGGTACCTATGACGAGGCAGTGCGTAGACTACAGTTGTGTGAATAAGATCATGAGTTGCACGCCTCTGAGATTGGGAAAGGTAGTAAGGGCCGAAATAGAGACAAAAGAGAATAAAGAATGATAGAGATGTCAGAACAGGAAAAAGGTAGTTTGGTAAAGGATTAGAGCTGATAAGTCACGGGATAAGATGATTGGTAAAAGCCTCAGTGTATTCAATTTCAGCAGTTACAAGAGGTATTGTAATTTGAGGACCTCGACCTGCTCCGAAGCAGTGTAACAGTGTAAGATGGGTGGTAGTTACCACAGAAATAAGATGTTGGACGAGGGCGAGTGTATGGCTTGGACTAGGACACTATTGATGTTTCATAAGATGTGGTGGAAGATACCACATTGGTTGTGAATAATGAAATACTTATTTTAATTAATCCTGGTGCCACGAATTTATTCATATCGCTTTCAGTTGCTTATAAGCGAATGAAAGATGTGAAGCCTGTACCCTTAAGCAAGATGATGATAGTTAGCTGATTTTCACTAACTGAATATGGGTATAGAGATTGTAAGTTAAAAATAGGGGCGTAAGTAGGATAAGGGGTAGATATATCTATACCTAGTTGATGTGGTCAAATCTGAGGGTTAATAAAGATATTTCAAAATACTTCCCTGCCTAAAGATTTGACAGCGTCTGGAAGTGCATGCATAATCTATAAATTGAAATCGACAGTCGTATATATACATTTAAAAATTGGGTACCTTTACTGGTACGATAAAGATATATAGAATTTGAGTAATCATGAAGGTTTAAAAAAAAATTATTAATTAAAAAATTAAAATTTTATAAAAGCCGTCAATATAAGAAAAAGGAAACGACGTGGGTTAGTAGCTTGACCAGAAGCTATTTCGAAATGATGTTATACGTTTATGCGTACATAAGTCAAGGATATGAGTAATTGAATTATGTAGTGGAACTCAACTACGACGAAGTATTTAAACCTTACTTGGACCGATTGGTTGTCATCTTTAGTGATGATAATTTGATGTATTCGAAGTCCAGGAAAGAGCATGAGTAGCAACAGGAAACTGTCTTACAGACGAGTGTTGTGAGTTTCTTGAAATGGGCTACTTAGTTGACACATTTGTTCGGAAAAAGGATTGAATACGAGTGGTATGATAAATATGTAAATGGCTTCGGTGAGTTTTCGTATATTGAAGTAATGAACTGACCATCGTAAGTATTCTCACCATGACTAACAGCTCAAGAGGTTTCAGTGTGTATGGATACCTTAAAATAAGGATTGGGCTGTGTATTGATGTAGAATGGGAAGATAGTCGTTTATGGATCCAATTAGTTCAAGGACCATCAGAGAAACTATCCGACCCATGATTTAGAGTTGGTAGCCATAGTGTTTACACTAAAAGTATGGTGCCACCACTTAAATGGTAAGAAATTTCGGGTATGCACAGATCGTAAAAGCCCCGAGTAATCGTTTTCACTGAAAGATTAGAATATGAGATAACCAAAAGGGTTAGAGCTTCTAAGGATTATGATTGTGAACATTATACCACCCAGGAAAGGCTAATGTAATGGCTGATGCCTTAAGCAAAAAGAGCATCGGGATGGTATCACATAAGATGGTCAGGGAGCGAGAGCTGCTAGAGTAGTTGTGAACCTCAGTAGTGATGTGATCCCTTCTGATGATGACGGTGATTTTGTGACAGCTAGCCTGAGGTTAGAACCGGATTTGTGTGACCGGATTTACCTGGCTTAGCGTGATGATCGGCATGGTGTCGATAGTGTGGGTCAGATTCAGAAGGGTATAGTGATAGAGTTCACAGTGAGTGATGATGATTCACAGAGGTTTAGACACAGTATAAGTGCTCCCTAGGACCACAGTGATGTGATAGTGTTATTGTCAGAAGCTCACTCTTCGGGATATACAGTGCATCCAAGAAATAATAAATATATCAAAATCTCTAAAAATGGTATTGGTGGTCAGATATAAAAAGAAACATTATAAAGATTGTGGAAAAGTGTCTCCTATGTTAGCGGATTAAGGTAGAGCAATAGATGTATGCAGAGCCATTGCAGCCTCTACCTATAGTGACACGAAAATGAGAACAAGTTACCATGAATTTTGTGATGGGTTACAGAGGACCCGAATGAATCACGAGGATATCTGGTGATAGTCGATGGATTGATTTAGTCTACCCACCTTCTGTTTATGTAAATCCCCAAATACTCTGAGTGTGTAGGCGAATTTTTATGTATGGAAAATTGTGGAACAATATGTAGCGTTCCAGGGAGCATGATATCAGATAGGGATTCCCGCTTCACTTTCCACTTCTAGGAATGTTTTTCAGAAAGCTATGGGAACCCGATTGTGTGTGAGCACAGCTTCCATCCTCAGACAGATGGTCAGTCAGAGAGGACTGTACAGGTTCTGGAGGATGTGATGAGAGCGTGTGCCATTGATTTTATGAGCTCCTGGGATGATCAGTTGTTACTAATCAAATTCGCCAATGATGACAGTTGTCACTTGAGTATCGGGATAACATTTTATATGAGGCAGCGTATGGCCGTAGGGAGTTGTTCCCTGACTTTGATAAGAAGAAGTGGGTGACAGATAGAAAATAGTTCCCTAATTTGTAAGATTAACCTTTGAGGATGTTCAGTTGATTTATGAGAAATTAAGAACACCTCAAAGCAGACAGAAAGACTATGCTGACAAGAGACAGGAAATCATTGGAATTCACCGATGGTGAATTAGTATTGTTGATAGTTACTTGTCCTAAGAGCATAAGGACGTAACGAGATTCAGATAGAGATATAAGACGAAGTGGAAGGTAAGACCTGTAAGTTGACGTTACCACTTGAATTAACAGGCATCCACAATGTGTCCTGTCTTATAATGCTTCGGAAATAGTATCCAGACCCGATATATGTAATCGGATATGAGTTTCAACAGCTTAGCTCAATGAAAGTATAACGTATGATTGAAAAAATCGATTCGGGTATTAGACGGAAAGAGAAAGTGTTGAGGTTTAAGATAATCTCCCTAGTTAAGTATGATGGTAGTATTACACTCCGGAGAAAGTCATTTGAGGATGACAGTATGACGCAATAGATGTACCCGGAGTTATTTATGGACCCATATGACTTGATTCTAATTTGGAGGACCAAATTTCTTAAGTGGGGGAGATTGTAAGACCCGATTTTATCGTAAGGGCAAAAAGGGAATAAATAGAAATTTTTGAGTGCATTTAAAAATGCAAAAGGACTTAAATGGTATTCCCGAATACGTGCAAGGGTAAAACGATCAAAAGACCAAAATTCGGTAGTAATCGGGATTGAGAAATCTTGATCAATAACGACGAAATAATTAAATTCCGGGTTAAATTGATCAAGATATGAATTTATTGGAATAAACTGAAATTTTCGTATTGAAAAATAATCTCGAAAATAATCGAAAAAAATACCGAAAAGGTAAAATTGGACTGAGAAATTTATTTACAGATTAAATGAATAAAATATACATTTTTTTAAAATATTTGTAAAATTTAATATTATTTTAATGAATAAAATAATATTAAAAATAAATTATAAAAAAAAATAATAAGTAAAAAAAAAAGAAATGAAGTCTGAAACAAATCTGAAACGAAACAGAGGAGAAAACGCGAAACCAAGCCCACGAATGCCGACCGAGGAAGAAGAGTCACCACCGGCAGGGCTGAGGCGCCGGAGAGGACCGGCAAAGGTAGCCCCACACCAGGCGAACCACCAGCGGCCAAGACGCGCCGTGGAAGTCATCAAAAATCACCGAAAATGGAGGAGGAACCCGCGGAAGAGAAACCTCGATCGGCGGCCATCGGCGCCGATTCGAGCCACACCTAGGCCCGATTTAGGAAACCCATGCGATGACGCATCGAACGGCAGTGGAATCGGCTTGAGAACCGGCTGGACGGCGCCAGAATGACCAAATGGTGACTGAACCGGCCGAACCGGACTGAACCGATCGAACCGGACTGAGCGGAACCGGCTGTCTGAACCGGGTTCAACCGGACCGAACCGGTTCAGCCAAAAAGAAAAGGAAAAAAGGAACAAAAAGGGAAAAAGAAAAAGAGGAAAAATTGGGGAAAATTCCAGTGATGCAATCGAGTTTTGGATAAGTCGGTAAGCAGTCGAATTGACCGATTTAATTTTCAAAATATTTAATTTGATAAATAATCGACTGAAAGTTTACCCGAAAAATATATTTAATTGTGTAGCTCGACAATTGGCATCAACCGAGAGCTCGAGACAGCCTCGATTTGTGTACGATCATGGAATAACGGGTAAGTAACCCTTATTTACGACAATTTTACATCGTTATGCGTGATTGATATTTAACGCATAAATTACGGATTTAATTTCCGCATAAATGAATTAAATTCTGGAAAATTGGATAAATTTTCGTAAATACTAAATTAAGTTATCTGAGAATTTAGAACGAGGCTAAATAAATATTGATGGGCCCAATGAGCCCAATAGGTCTTGATAAAGTGTGGTAAACGGGTTTAAGGCCCATTAAGGCCCATTAAGGTGTAATCGGGCCCAATATGGGTAAACGGGCCCAATGATTTAAATTAAGCCCAGAAAGTATGAAATACAATTAAATTGTATTGTAATTGACCTGATGAATGTGTATTCGCAGTTTCGGAGATTGGATTGGGAGCAAATCGGATTGCGTGACGAGTCATCAGTGAAAAGATCAGACTGTACAGAAAAATGAGGTAAGGGAATTATGTGAGTAGCTAGAGGTAGCTACGCGTATTTTAATAGCCTTTCTGTACACTGAATATGTATGTATACCTTGATAATGTATAATGATCCTAAAAATAGTTTAAATGATTTTAAGGATCGAAATAGGTGAAAAGTCTATTTTACCCTATTGAGGGACGTTCACCTAAGGATGGTGAAAGCATGACATGCATGAAATGCATGATTTAAGGAAATTTATGGTTTAAGGATTTTATTGGTTTTAATCAAAGCAAATCGATAGATTGGCCAGTAATTGCATGAATTTCACATGATAACACTACGTAAGTGTTATTTGTATTTAAATGGAAATTTCTTTGGAAAATAGGTCAACTATCAAGTTTATATGGAAACAGATAGTGCCGACACGTAGTTCGTACTATATCTGCGTTTGTGAATGTGCATAAATGTGCTTGAGTGGTTGCTCGCACTGACTTGTGACATCATATGCATGACATGTGCTAGAGCGGTTGCTCTCACTAATTTTTATTCCTATGAAATGCATGAGAAGTGCTGGAGCCTAGCTCGCACTCTGTTTTGACATGTTTTGACATGTTTTGATTTGTTTTGACGTGGTATGCATAAAATGGTGCTGGAGCGATTGCTCGCACGAGTTTTAATGATTTGACATGCATGAGAGATGCTGGAGCTTAGCTCACATCCTGTTTTGATTTCATAATGCATAAAGCCGTGCTGGAGTGTAACTCGCATGAGATTTGATTTACTTGAGCATTCATTTGTGCTGGAGCTTACTCTCACAAAGTTTTATATGGTTTTTATAATTCATTTAAATGTCGTACTGGAGTTTTTCTCGTACGAGGTTTTCACTGAGTTTCTATACATATCCGTACTAGAGCATTGCTCCTATGTGGATTTTACTTGAATTTATAATCTGTTTAAGTCGTACTGGAGCGCTGTTCGTACGCAGATTTTGCTGATTTTTATGAAACCGTGCTATAGCTTGGCTTGGACAAGGTTTTCTGATATCATGAATATGCATGGAGCCGTGCTTGAGCTTCGCTTGCATAGGGATTTATATGACATGCATATAGCCGTGTTGGAGCCTCCTGTAGACTGTGTGTCACAGTGAGATGATATACTCACACGTGCATTCTGAGACAGAGATGATTTGGGTGGATAAGACCTATTGCAGGCACCCCTGATTGAGCATGGGTTCACGGAGTACGTTGTAACGTGTATATCATGCGGAGTACGCTGTACCATGGGGATTATTGGAGTGGAGTGGCATTAGCCACGAGGCAGCAAGCCTTGCCCTCGCAATCTTGGTGTTATGCTGTTCTGGCTAGTAGGATGACCCACCTCCCGTTTCAGGTGTGATACCCCGCACACTAGGTACCGTGTTGCTAGGGATCACTAGGATATGGCCATAGTCCTCGATGTTACTGATAATCACTTACATGTCTCACATGATATAACTATTGGTCGATAGACCAGGGTAGACCGGAAGGAGGGGTCAGGCCCCTGATTTTATGATTTTATAATATGTGACCCTGAAAGAAGGGTGGTTTTATAACCGAAGTTTTATAATGAATTTTAACGAATTGTTTTATGAGTTTAAAATGGAATTATGAGATTGTTTTATGAGTTGATTGACCCGGAAGGGTTAGTTTTTACTGCAGTTTTAATGTATTGATTTAAATGCAGTAGCATGTGAAATTTTCCATGCTTTTATTCAAATTCATGATTTGTCTTACATGACATGAAAGAATGCATGATCTGGATTTGCTTCATGCTCATTATGATTTAATGATGTCACATGAAATGCCTTTGATGCATGAATTACATGATTTTTATATGCACAAATAGTTTTGAATAAACTATGTCATTGATATATGAACGATTGTGCTTGAGATTTTAATGAAAAGAAATGGATTTTAGGGGCATGGCATTATGAGCATGTATATAGTGGAGCTATCTACTTACTTGCATAATTGCCTTACTGAGCGTGTGGTTTGCTCACCCCCTTATTTTCCCATCTTTTCAGAGCACTCACAGAAATTAGTAAGCGGCTGAGTACTTGCATGATTGATATCCGCTGCTTCCTATCGAGAGACAGGTATACACATTTGTATAGTTTTGTATCTAAATATGTAATGTACAGTACTCTAAACGGATATGATGTCGGGGATGTAGTGTTATAAATACCATTGGGTATGTAATTATTTAAAGTTAAAGAATAGTAAACTCTGATATGTGAATATGATTATGGAAATGGAATGGTAATAGGTAAGAGGTGACTAACATCGAATCATAGCCCAACTGTTTGGTAAGAGTGTTACGATGAGAGAAATGTAAGAATTAAATGATAAATGAAAAAGCAAAAAAAAAATTACTCTGATTTTTAGGTAATTTGGGTCGTGACACCGGATGCAGCAGCTGGGGCACCTGGACAACAGCAATGTCTAGAGCCTGGAGCACGATAGGAGCAGAGGCACAAAACGCAGCAGTGCAGGACAATGCCAGTAGCTGAAACCGTGTGTTGCTGGAGTTTAGTTATCTGTTTCTTCAGGTATTAGTTGAAGACGGTAGCAGCAGGTTGCAGCAAGGCTAGCAGAGCAGCCCGAGAGCACGCCTGGAGCACTAGTGGACAGACTTCCCACAGACCGTACCTTGAGCAGAAGCGGACAGCAGGACATCACGCAGCAGAGGACAAACAAGCTGAGCTGTTACCTGGAAATGAAATGCAAAAATGATAAATGAACAGTAAAGGGAGGGAAGGATTTAAATTCCTAAGGCCACGCTTGGTTGTGTCACGACCCAAAACTACCTAAAAAATCCGAGTAAATTTTTCGCATTTTGTTTATTTACTTAAATTCTTACCTGTCCTCGAATCGTGACCACACTCCACTAATAATTGGGCTGTGCGTCAATGCCAGTCCCACCATACATTTACCATATTACTTATTTCTTCTCCAGTCATTTATAATTGTTTATAATATTTATACATCCCCTAAAGTTACTTACAAACATGTTACTGTGCTATGCTTATGTAGATACAATATGTACAAGTGTATATACCTTATGTTGATGGGCAGCAGCGGATATCCGGAATGCAGTACTGAGTCGCCTCAACTTCAACTGGAGATTATCTGTGGGAGAAAATGAAAGGGGTGAGCACATCAAGCTCAGTAAGGCAATCCTACGAACAAGTAGGTAACCATACTACCTACATGAACGTGGTGCCATGTATAAACCACCCTTTCTCCACACATTTTAAAACAGATGATATGAGTTATGATGTTATGTAAATCAAGTTTGCACAAAAAATTCAACACGCAATTATTTCAAATCATTTCTTTCTCATTTAAAAATTTCACAATAAAGTCAGGACTCGACCCCTCCTTCGGGTGATCCTGACTCACACAAAACCATGAAAGTCGGTTTACATCACACATGGGTTTAAAAAGCATAGAAATAACCATCATGCACATTTAATTAAAAACCCAGTTTAAATCATCGAAATCGTCGACATGCGAGACTAGGCAACATCTGTATATCGGCAATAACTAGGACTGGCCAATATGTGTCCTCGTGAGTCCCTCTTGCTTCACGGATCCCAGTGTGCAAGGTCTCACCCTGATCGGGAACCGCCCGGGAGGTGGGTCAATCCAACCCGTCGGTCTTATCCGATCCTACGCATCCGGAGATGTCGTATCCGAAGATACCCTGTATCACAAAGATACCGTATCCAAAGATACCCCGTATCACAAAGATACCGTATCCGAAGATACCCCACGGTACATCGTACTCCATGCTACTTGCACGGTACATCGTACTCCATGGACCCATATCACTCTAGGTACTCCAGCCCAAATGGCCTGCTTCCCACAGAGAGATTTGTTTCTCAATACTGATGCCATGTCTCAAAACGCACATACGAGCCTATTAAATCGGTGACACGTAGTCTACCTGATGCTCCAAGCACGGCTCATCGCATGTTCTCATAAAATCAATGCGAGCGATGCTCAACACTCTCATCAAATCAAGTAAAATCGGCAGAGCCCGCTTTACATCCCCACAAGGCCGCCAACCTCATCCCTCACTCTCACCCTACTTAAGAGGTGTTTTGAGCCTGTTGGGCCTTTGGCTGACTCCAAGGGCAGACAGCGCTACTCCACAAATCCAGTAAAACTAGTGCGAGCTAGGCTCTAGCACTCTATATATAAATCACCTGAAAATCTTATAAAATTTGGTGCGAGTTAAACTCCAGCACCCTGTCACAAAAATCATGTAAAATCTGGTGCGAGTTAGACTCTAGCACCGTGTCACGAAACAAGCATGTGAAATCTGGTGCGAGTTATACTCTAGCACCTATGCATGTAAAACTCTAGTGCGAGCTCTCGCTCCAGCACTAATGCATGCATCACACAAATCAAACATCGTGCGAGCTGAGCTCTAGCACGTCACATGTAAATAAAAACACGTAGGCGGCTCGGTTATCTCCAAATAGTTTTCACAGAAATTACATCGTTTAAGGTATGCAATGCTATGCATTTTTCTTTAAAAGTGAGCCAGCCTACTCATGCATGTGTTAAATACCTCCAGAACGAGCAGGAACCTCTTGTCCTTGCTCCTCCCAATTTTTCCTAAAGTTGGAAACATTTACCCTTAACAAGGGTATTTCGGTAATTTTGCCCATACGGGGCACTAAAATTATTCTTCGACCTCTAGACCCTCCAGAACATTTTTAAAAGACTGTATATGAATTCAAAATTGCGTAAAGCTACCTCTAGTAGCCCGTAAAATTTCCTTACCTTATTTTCCTGTCGAGTCTGACCTTTCATTTTCCACTGTTGTCACGTCGCGCAGTCCGTTATGCTCCCAATCAAATGCCCGGAACTGCGTATCAATATTTCTCATGTCAGATAACATATAATTTAATTGTATTTAATCTTTTCTGGGCTTAATTTAAATCGTTGGGCCCATTTACCCCTATTGGGCCCGATTGCACCTTAATGGGCCTTAATCGGCCTTAAGCCCGTTTTCCACTTAATTTTCGCTTTATCGAGGCCTATTGGGCTCATTGGGCCCACTAATAATTTATTGGGCCTCGTTCTAATTCTCGAATAGCTAAATCGATTATTTACGACAATTTATCTAAATTCTCATAATTTAATTCAATTTATGCGGAATTTAAATTCATATCACGCATAACGATGTAAATTGTCGTAAATAAGGGTCACTTACCAGAGATTCCATGCTAGTACGTAAATTGAGGCTGTCTCGAGCTCTCGTTTGATGCCAATCGTCGAGCTACACAATTCCACAATTTTTCCGGGTAAGTTTTCAGCCCAAAATTAATTAAATTAAATACTCCGAAATTTAAATCAGGTCAATTTCGACCACTACTGACTTACCCGAAGCTCGATTGCATCATAGGAATTTTCCCCAACTTTTTTCTCTTTTTCTTTTTCCCTTTTTCTTCCTTTTTTTCCTCTCTTTTTGGCTGAACCGGTTCAGACCGGTTCAGACCGCCGGTTCACTCCGGTTCGGCCGGTTCACCATCGGTTCACCGCCTTACCGGTCGGTTCTCTGTCGGCTTCCACCGCCAGCAACTCCGTGAGGTTGTCCGCAGCTCGAATCTGGCCTCGGTTCGCCTCGAGCTCGCCAGAAAATGGCCGGTCCGGCCTGTTCTCCTCCGGCAGTCGGACCCATTTTCTTCCATTGGCCGTCGCCGGCGATTCCCGCCGTCTCGTCGGCTGCTACCGGTCTCAAAAGGACCGCCTCCTCCTCACGGTCACGCCGGTGGCCTCCGTTCATGCCCAGTCATCGTGTGTTGCCGGGAATCAGCCCATTTCTCCTCGGTGTTTTCCCTCCTCCGATCGGCTTCCTCCGGCCACTGCACGACGCGTCTCGGGTGCCATCTTGCTCGCCGGGCGTCGCTCTACGTTTTCCGACCTTCGCCTGGGCTCAACGGTCGCCGGTGGCTCGTCGGACTCCTCGGGTTCATCGGGTTCCGTTTTTCGTCTCCGCTTCCCTTTCTCTCTCCCCGACCCGTTTCTCTCTTCTCTTCTCTTTTTTTTTTCAATTCTCTTTTTTTTTTTAATTTTAATCATTCAAATACCTTAAAAATACCCAAATATCCCTTAAAATTATTATTTTATTCCAAATTAATTAATTTAATTTAATTTAATTTAATTTATTTATTATATTTTAATCCTTTTTCGGGTATAATTTCTCTGTATTTTCGGGATATTGTCCCGAATGACTTTTCAGTATATTTTTCAATTATTTTCGGGATTATTTTTTCGAACTAAAAATCCCGATTAATTTCCATAAATTCATATATTGATCAATTTAACCCGAAATAAATTTATTTCTCCTTTATTGACCAAGATTTCTCAAATCCATATTTTTAATTAAATTTTCTTATCGAAATTATACCGACTTTCGATCTTTTGACCATTTTGCCCTTACACATGTTCGGGATTAATTTAACCCGACTTCCCTTCACGAATACTCATTCATTTCATATTTTAATTAAATTCGGGTCTTACAACTCTCCCCCACTTAAAGAATTTGGTCCTCCAAATTAGAACCAATTCATATGAGTCCATAAACTACTCCGGGTACATCAATCGTATCATACTTCTTTAATTCTTATGTGACCCTTTTCCGGAGTGTAACACTACCAAAGGACTTTAATTAGGGAGATCATCTTAAACCTCAATACTTTCTCTTTCCTGTTTAATGCCCGAATCAACTTCTTCAATATACTTATATTTTCATTAAACTGAACTGTTAGATCTCATATCCTATCACCTATGCTGGATCTGGATAGTATTGCCGAAGCATCAAAAGATGGGACACATTGTGGGTGCCTGCTTATTCAAGTCATAACGCCAACCTACAGGTCTTATCTTCCACTTGTCCAATCTCTCAAAAGATTCAATCCAGCGAAACTCAATTTACATTCTTCCAAAAGCTCGCTATGTCCTTATTCTCTTAGGACAAGAAACATTTCAACCCTACTAATTCACCAAGGGTGAATTCCAATACTTGTCTATCTGCTCTGAGGTGTTCTTAATCTCTCACTCTTAACTAAACATCCTCAGAGACTTATTATCCAAAGTCAAAAATGATTCTATCTGTCACCCACTTTTTCTTATCCAATTTGGGGAACAATCCCTACAGCCATACACTGCCTCGTATCTTGTTATCTCGATACTCAAGTGCCAACTGTCGCTATTGACGAATTCAATTAGAAATCAACTGATCATTCCGGGAGCTTATAAAATCAATGGCACACGCTTTCATCGGATCCTCCAGAACTTGTACAGTCCTCTTTGACTGACCATCTGTCTGAGGACGAAAAGCTGTGCTAATACTCAGTCGGGTTCCCATAGCTTCCTAAAAAAAAAATTCCCTTAAGTAAGAAGTGAAGCGGGAATCCCTATATGATACCATGCTCACTGGAAAGCTACTTAATGTTCCACAATCTTCCTTACACATAAATCCTCATATACACTCTGAGTATTTAGGGATTTCATAACCAGAAGGTGGGTAGACTTAGGCAATCTGTCGGCTATTATCCAAATAGCCTCGTAATTCACCTGAGTTCTCTGTAACCCATCACGACATTCATGGAGACTTGCTCCTATTTCCGTGCCGTGTCGATATAGGTAGAGGCTGCAATAACTCTGCAGACTTTTAATACTCTACCTTATTCTGCTGACATACTAGGCACTTTTTCACAACCTCTACAATATCTCTTTTCACATCTGACCACCCATACCCTTTTCGAGATTTCGATATATTTATTCGTTACTTTCCTTATGCACTGTGTATTCCGAAGAGTGAGCTTCTGACAATATTACTATCTCATCAACTGTGGTCCTGGGGAGCACTTATACTGTCTTTGAACCTCTCTGTAAATCATTATCATACTCTGTGAACTCTATCACTGTACCCTTCTGAATCTGACCCACACTATCGGCATCATGCCGATCATCATGCTAAGCCTATCAAATTCGGGCACTCTCATCCGGTTCTAGTCTCAGGCTAGCTGTCACACAATCACTGTCATCATCAGAAGGGACCACGTCAATACTGAGGCTCATAACTGCTCTAGCAGCTCACGCTCCCTGACCATCATATGTAATACCATCCCGAGGCTCTTTCTGATCAAGGCATCAGTCATCACATTAGCCTTTCCTGGGTGGTACAATTTTCACAAATCAAAATCCCTCAGAAGCTCTAACCCACTACGTATTCTCATATTCGCCTCTTTCTGTGAAAACAGATACTCGAGCTTTATGATCAGTGCATATCCACAATTCCTCATCGTGTACCTAATAGTACCATATCCTCGGTACAAATATTGTTGCCAACTTTAAATCATGGGTTAAATAGTTTATTTCGTAATCGAGTAGTTGTCTGACTCCAAAATTGACTATCTTCCTATTATACATCAACACACAGCTCCTTCATTATTTCGAGGTATCCATACTCACTGAGAACCTCTTGAGCTGTTGGGTATGGTGAAAATAATCACGGTGATCAGTTCATACTTCATTACACCAAATTCTCGTCACATCTATCATCTCACTCAAAGACCACGTTTTCATAGTTAAACGTGTCAAGGTATACCCTTTTTAGAAGTCGCAACAACCCATTTGTAAAAGTCACTTTTCAATTATTGCTTATAATCTGCCCTAGACTTTAACTACACCCAACATATCATCGATAATGATGATTACAAATCAATCCCATCAAAATCGCTTACGTTTTCAGGTACTAACCTGCGTTATTTCCTTTTCTTATCTTAACGACTCTTATTAAATTTTACTATGTTAACCTTTATGATTTGTCTAATTTTAATATTCTTATCGTCTTAGTAAAGGTATCCTAATGCTAAAGGTATTTATTACGACGATCGATTCACGCTATAAGTTATATATATATATTTCTAGACGCTGTCAAGTCTTCAGGCGGGGAGGTATTTTGAAATACCTTTATTAACCCTTAGACTTAACCATAATTACTTTATATATCAGTCCATGTGGTCTCAATTTATATTCGCTACTAATTGCTTTAATCCTAATGACTTCATATCGTAAGGATGTTCTTACCTAGCATACGCCTCTTACTCCGATACATCTTGTATTCAAAATTAAGCATATCTCATCTTAAAGATTATCTCCTTAGTGTATCTATTATAACGAAACTCTTGTCATTATTCATTCCGTGAGTACAATCCTTTACTCCTTTAATTTCAACTGTTGCACCCCTTTTTTTAACTTAAAATCTCTATATCCTTATTCCGTTATTAATCCTCCTCTATTGGGGTATTTATTTATCAGTATTGTACCCAATGATGTAGGCATTCATGCCTTTTACTCACTTATATGCGAATGAAGGCGGTATGAATAAATGTGTGGCACCAGGATCAATGAACATATGTACTTCATTATTCATAACAAGTGTGGTATCTTACACCACATCCATGAAACATCAATAGTGTCCTGGTCCAAGACATCCTCTCGCCTTTGTCCAACAGCCTACTTTCCTTTTTCTTTTCGGCTATTGCCTCCCTTTTCGTTGCAGTTATACCAACGAAGTTTTTCTCTATCTCTTTACTTTCCTGTGGGGCAATCTCGCTCAACTCTGAGCAATCAAGATCAATGGTCCGTCTTACCACACTTAACGACCATCTTCATCAATACAGTGTAGGTATAGACCCTCCTTCCGTGGTATCCACCACACATTCACACTGCTTACAGTGCTTACACTGCTACCCTACTTCGTAGCAGGTCGGGGTCCTCAAATCACAATGCCCCCAAGAGTGTCAAAATTGGATGCACTGGGGCCTTACCAATTATCTTACTCCATGACTCGTCAAATTAAATCTTTTACCAATTGCCATTTTCCCATTTTAACATCTTTGTCATTTCTCGATTCTCTTTTCTGTCTCTATTTCAACCCTCACTACCTTTTCCAATCTCAGAGGCGTGCGATTCGTGTTCTTATTTACCCAACTGTAAATCTGCGCACTGCCTCGGTATAGGTAATATCTCACGGGGCCAATTGGACTATGATTGACAATCTGAGCCCTTCCATAAACTTTTAGACATCTCGACTGTCACTGTTCATGTGTCGAGGTAATGTCTACCAAAGAATATAATTGAGTTTCATACTCATAATCAATTTAGTATTCCTGGGTAGTGTAAGAAATTTTTCCTTTAAATCATGTCCGGGATATCCTGTCACCGGAATACATCCAATAAGATTTCTCATCTTAGCTATGGATGTTTAACACTTAAGATGGGTCGAGCGGGTTTCCACAAATGTTCCGCTGCGCCCTCTGATCTCATTCATAATCTGAGCAATTAGCTCCTCAAAATAATTCTCATGCTCCGCTTCAATCTCGCGAAGCGTCTCTCAATACTGTCTGATCTCTCTATCAGACTCTGTGAGGCATTCTCAACATTAGCCTCCATTTCAATTTCATCCTGATTTTCACAGGTCAACTCAGCACGACTTAGCAGACTCAGGTCTACCTCTAAGACCTCTGCCTCGTGCACTATCTCATCTAACGCGACTCATATTAGGCATTCCTGCATTCTCAACCATTTCTTAGTCAAAACCCATCTCGATATACACTATTGTATCTAACCAAGCACAGTAACACGGGGATGTAATTCCTAATTACTGACACTGACACACATCAGACCAATTTTTGCTCTGATACCAAACATGTCACGACCCAAAACTACCCAAAAAATCCGAGTAAATTTTTCGCATTTTGTTTATTTACTTAAATTCTTACCTGTCCTCGAATCGTGACCACACTCCACTAATAATTGGGCTGTGCGTCAATGCCAGTCCCACCATACATTTACCGTATTACTTATTTCTTCTCCAGTCATTTATAATTGTTTATAATATTTACACATCCCCTAAAGTTACTTACAAACATGTTACTGTGCTATGCTTATGTAAATACAATATGTACAAGTGTATATACCTTATGTTGATGGGCAGCAGCGGATATCCGGAATGCAGTACTGAGTCGCCTCAACTTCAACTGGAGATTATCTGTGGGAGAAAATGAAAGGGGTGAGCACATCAAGCTCAGTAAGGCAATCCTACGAACAAGTAGGTAACCATACTACCTACATGAACGTGGTGCCATGTATAAACCACCCTTTCTCCACACATTTTAAAACAGATGATATGAGTTATGATGTTATGTAAATCAAGTTTGCACAAAAAATTCAACATGCAATTATTTCAAATCATTTCTTTCTCATTTAAAAATTTCACAATAAAGTCAGGACTCGACCCCTCCTTCGGGTGATCCTGACTCACACAAAACCATGAAAGTCGGTTTACATCACACATGGGTTTAAAAAGCATGGAAATAACCATCATGCACATTTAATTAAAAACCCAGTTTAAATCATCGAAATCGTCGACATGCGAGACTAGGCAACATCTGTATATCGGTAATAACCAGGACTGGCCAATATGTGTCCTCGTGAGTCCCTCTAGCTTCACGGATCCCAGTGTGCGAGGTCTCACCCTGATCGGGAACTGCCCGGGAGGTGGGTCAATCCAACCCGTCGGTCTTATCCGATCCTACGCATCCGGAGATGCCGTATCCGAAGATACCCCGTATCACAAAGATACCGTATCCGAAGATACCCCACGGTACATCGTACTCCATGCTACTTGCACGGTACATCGTACTCCATGGACCTATATCACTCTAGGTACTCCAGCCCAAATGGCCTGCTTCCCACAGAGAGATTTGTTTCTCAATACTGATGCCATGTCTCAAAACGCACGTGCGAGCCTATTAAATCGGTGACACGCAGTCTACCCAATGCTCCAAGCACGGCTCATCGTATATTCTCATAAAATCAGTGCGAGCGATGCTCAGCACTCTCATCAAATCAAGTAAAATCGGCAGAGCCCGCTTTACATCCCGACAAGGCCGCCAACCTCATCCCTCACTCTCACCCTACTTAAGAGGTCTTTTGAACCTGTGGTCAAAAGGACCGCCTCCTCCTCACGGTCACGCCGGTGGCCTCCGTTCATGCCCAGTCATCGTGTGTTGCCGGGAATCAGCCCATTTCTCCTCTGTGTTTTCCCTCCTCCGATCGGCTTCCTCCGGCCACTGCACGGCACGTCTCGGGTGCCATCTTGCTCGTCGGGTGTCGCTCTACGTTTTTCGACCTTCGCCTGGGCTCAACGGTCGCCGGTGGCTCGTCGGACTCCTCGGGTTCATCGGGTTTCGTTTTTCGTCTCCGCTTCCCTTTCTCTCTCCCCGACCCGTTTCTCTCTTCTCTTCTCTTTTTTTTTTCAATTCTCTTTTTTTTTTTAATTTTAATCATTCAAATACCTTAAAAATACCCAAATATCCCTTAAAATTATTATTTTATTCCAAATTAATTTAATTTAATTTAATTTAATTTAATTTATTATATTTTAATCCTTTTTCGGGTATAATTTCTCTGTATTTTCGGGATATTGTCCCGAATTTCTTTTCAGTATATTTTTTGATTATTTTCGGGATTATTTTTCCGAACTAAAAATCTCGATTAATTCCCATAAATTCATATCTTGATCAATTTAACCCGAAATAAATTTATTTCTCCTTTATTGACCAAGATTTATCAAATCCATATTTTTAATTAAATTTTCTTATCGAAATTAAATCGACTTTCGGTCTTTTGACCATTTTGCCCTTACACATGTTCGGGATTAATTTAACCCGACTTCCCTTCACGAATACTCATTCATTTCATATTTTAATTAAATTCGGGTCTTACAGGTTGGTCTGTTTTGGTGGATTAATTTCAAGTTATTAGTTAGCTTAGTTAGTGATTTCTAGTTTGCATATTAGTCATAGTTTCTTTATTGCATTAGTTTAACTTTGATTTAATTAGGTTACTAAGTAATTTTTTTTTATTCTAGCATTAAGGGTAGTGCTTAAAATTAATTTAGATAAACTCATGCATTTTGATTAAGTAGTTTAAAATTGCATTTTAGGTTAGTTTAATTATAGTTTAATTTTATTACTTTATTTTCATAATTGTATTTTATTTTAATTGCGTTAATTAGTTTTAACTGTGTTAATTATTTTTGTAGGTTTTTTATTTTAATTGCGAGGAGCACTGTAAGTAATTTGTTCAGTTTTATTTTCATTATTTTATTATTTTATTGCTTTTCAGTGTTTTTAATTAGCCTTAGTAGATCACCCATTGCAATTTCATAATTCGCTAGGATATGTTTAGGGTAAGATTAACCGGTACTTAATAAGGCTAGTCAACTTCTCTGTGGGACGATAATTTCGGGACTCAAATCCCATTATTACTTGAACGACCCGTGCACTTGCGGAATACACCCTTAGGGCTTGTCAAGTTTTTGGCGCCATTGCCGGGGAAGTCTTAATTAGTCGTTAATTAATATCGATGAAATTATGCTTAGGTGTAATTCTAGCTTGTAAATATTTAGGTTGTAAATATTTAATCTAGATTAGTTAATTGAAAACTTAAAATAAAAAATTGAAAAATTAAAAAACTTAAAAAATTTTCTAAGGACTTTTCGATGATTGCATACTTAGAGCCAGGAGTTTTGATTGCTTTCCTCTAGATCCTGAAATTGAACACTTAGAAAAACTTGAAAGGATTCTAGGAAATTATTAGCTTCGCTGCAAAACATCATGGAAGAAAATAGGGAATTTAGAACTGTTGGAGATTATGCAATGCCGACTATTGGAGGTTATTATACCGGCATTAGGCCACCAGCTGTCCATGCAAACAATTTTGAAATTAAGCCGTCCATCCTCCAGATGATTCAGACTTCATTGCAGTTCAGTGGGCTCTCTCATGACGACCTACATGCTTACCTTGGGTAATTTCTGGACTTGTGCAACACGTTCAAACATAATGGATTATCTGATGATGCGCTTAGGCTTAGATTATTCCCCTTCTCACTTAGGGATAAGGTGAGACACTGGTTAACCTCCCCGCCTCCAGGATCCATTTCTACATGGGACGAGTTAGCCCATCAATTTCTATCTAAGTTTTTCCCTCCCTCTAAAATTGCCCAACTCCGTAGTAATATATCTTCCTTTGCCCAGTACGACTCTGAATCTCTTTACGAAGCATGGGAATGATATAAGGAGCTTCTTAGGAAGTGCCCTCACCATGGCCTACCTTTGTGGTTGTAAGTCTAGACCTTCTACAACGGACTTACAATCCAAAATAGGACCATTGTTGACGCTGCTGCGGGTGGAGCCCTGATGTGCAAGACAGAGGAGGAAGCTTACGAGCTTTTAGACAAGATGGCGGCTAACAACTATTTATGGTCCTCGGAGAGGCAAATGCCAAAGAAGTCGGTGGGTATTTATGAGCTCGACACACTGTCTTCCTTGACCTCTCAAATTGCTAATCTTACGAAGAAGGTAGAGTCGCTCAGTACCCAACATAATCCTCCCAATAGTCCTAACCTTATATATTCTGTCCAAAGTCCTTTTCTTTCTTGCGAGCTGTGTAGTGGTACCCACTCTGTAGATAGTTGTCCGCTCAACTTAGAATCGGTTCAGTATGTTGCTCCCCCTATGCAACAGAACAACCATTTTTCAAACACCTATAATTCAGGGTGGAGGAACCATCCTAACTTCTTCTTGAGCTAAAACCAAGGGCAAACTTCTAATTCCATATCTGTAGGACACCCTAGTTTTCAAGCTCCACCGGTTCAGGTACCACCACAGCCGCAATTTCCATTTCATCTACCTTCTCATCACCCATACGCACATCATCCATCACCATCACCACCACCACTTATGCAGCCCCAACTCTACCATGCACCAGCAGCTGAGAAGAAGCCTACATTAGAGGAGATGTTCACGACTATCCTGCAAAAATCAAGCTGCTTCAATTAAGAACTTAGAAGTTCAGGTTGGACAAATAGCTAGTGCCCTTAGGAGTGGCAGAGAGCTAGATGAGCCACAAGTTAAGTCCCAACCTGAACAACACATAGTCGAAGAATCCTTAAGTTCTAATGAAGCAGCTCAGAAAGAGTAGGAACCTAAATATCGGGCTTCCAAGGAAACAAAGCTAAGCGTTTCTTCATCTATACCTTCTTCTTATTCATTGCCTTCCTCGCCATCTGATTCTACAAAGTTGACTATGAGAGTGCAAGATCAGGAAGTGAAGTTTAATGTTTTTAAACCTTTGAAGCTTCCTGATAACTCTCAAGAGTGTTTTAAGATGGAAGTTAATGAGGATATAAGGCTTGAGCATAAGAATTCTCAAAGAAGGAAGGAAGTAGCGAGAGCTCAGGAGAAGTTAACTGTCAACATTCGGTCACCACTATGGCTAATCCTCCTACTCTTCGCCCTGCTGCTGAGTGTTGTTTTCTTCAGCTGCATTTGAAGTGGTTGTGTTTTCATTTTCTCTTTGTATATAGTTCTTTTTCTTTTTCTTTTCTGTTGTTTCTTTCTTTGTTTGTGTTGCAGGTTTCTTTTCTAGTATTATGCTTTCAATCAAAACTTCAGTTGTTCATCATCATCAGAAAGGGGAGTACTCTGTTCCTGAACTTCAATTCTTATATTATCTGCACACTGAGGACACTGTGCACTTCAAGTTTGGGGGAGGGGATATCACTTTAGTATTTTTTTAAAATTTGAGCAAAAATGAAAATTTTTTCAAAATTTTTTCGACAATCTGAGCTTAAACTGTTTGATTTTGGGATGATTTAGTGCTTAGCATGTAGTTTTCTCATATTTCGATGATATGACCCCATGATTAAGTATGATTGTGATTGAATGAGAAGCATGATTATAGGAAAAGCATGAAGTTGAGTTCTTGAATTTGTCTTGATTTTGATTGTGATTTCCTCATTTTATGCACATGTCATATTTATTTAGAGAAAGCTTATGTGGACATAGGATTGCATTTGTTCAGTTGATTTTGTGCATCATATTCTAGAATTTTCTTGATTTGACCTCGAGGCGAAATATTAGATCGCACTTAATTAGAGAGATGATTTAGGCCATCTTTGGATCGTTTGAGCCTTTCTAGCCATCCATGTACATATTTTACCCCTAGTCACCCATCTGGGCCAAATAAGCTTTTCTCTGTAAATACACCTGCGTTATTTTTCTTAGCCTTAAATACTTTGTTCCTATCCCTTACCCCTAAAGCATGAAAAGTCATTTGATATATTGTGAGCTTTGTACATATGGGTATCTGGTGATAGTGAAAGTTCGAAAAAAAAAAGAAGAAAAAGAAAAAGAAAAGAAGAAAGAAGAAAAATACAAAAAAATAGAATAAAATGTTTAGTGAAAGAAATAAGTTTGGGGGAAATAAATATGAGCTCTTACATTAAAGATCCTAGAAGTAATGCATGTCAACGGGTAATTAAAACTAAATCGACTTTATCATACCTTAACCCCAGCTTGACATTACAAGCTTAATGAAGTCCTATTGATCTTTGAGTAAGTGTGACTACATTAGTGGAGAGATTAGTGAAAAGCAAACTTATGGGAATGATCACTTGTCATTGACTTTGTATTCACTATGTTTGCATAATCTAATCCGGATAATGTACTTTGAAGTGGCTCATACATTTTTCACACACACACGAGGAGTCCAATTTGGGTTAGGACTTATGATGGAATAATTCTAAGTGTTGGACTTATAATTGTGATTCTTTGATTTCATAATCTGTACTTTTTCTTTGAGGATAATGTTGGGGAAATTATTATGTTTTGTACTTATCATTCCTATAATTATTTTGTTTTGCTTGAGGACAAGCAAAAGCTCAAGTTTGGGGGTGTGATAATTCTATTTTTTATAGAATTATTTGTGCTTAAATTCCTAATTATTTTATTTAATCCCCATATTATTTTATTAATAATCTCCTTTATTTAATTAAAATTCTTTAATGTGCAGATAAATTAAATCCAGATGAAACTCAGTCATTTCAGTCGAAATTAGGCTGAAAACGGGCTAAAGGAGACTGGACCACTTCCAATTTACATACTGAGTCACCAGTCGACTGAACACGCGTGATGCCAGGTGTCCGTATTTTATTTGCTCCGAAATGATAAGATCGAAGGACACCGTGCCAACCCTCTAGAAGACACACGCCGGGCCACATTGCACAGCTAATTGGACAAAAAGACTGATGACGTGGAAATATCTACTCTGCAACAAATCAAATGAAGACAAGTGGCTAAACAATGCCAACTCATCTAGGATGAAAATTTACCATTGTACCCCTGTGTTTGTGTATAAATAGAGCATGATGGCAATTGAAAAATTAAGTATTAGAGGAGTGTAAGTAGTATAGGAAGTAGAAGTAGAGTAGGAGTAGGAGTAAAGTAGGCTAGAGTAGAATAGTTTTTAGATTAATTTTACAAGTTTTCTTTAAATTTTCGCATAGTTTTGCTTTTACAAATTGTTTTACTATTCATCTTATGTTCTTCGTTACAATTTGTTAAGATTTATTTTCAATAGAAATTCAATCTCTTTTCCATCTTCTCGGTTTCCTTCCATGAGTTTTATTTCTTTATTTCCATAACTAATTTTCCTAGTTCATGTCTCGATTTCTTTTCCAAATGCATTACTTATGTTTTGTTTTCCTTATTTGTTAAACCATTACTTTACAAGCTCTCGGTTTCTTCTTTATTACAAGCTCTCGGATTGCTCTTTGTGTAATCGGTACCTTCACTTTTTCCTTCATCTTTGCCTTTCGGTTTTGGTGTGTTGATGAGGGCTGATGCTGGGCATTGCTCCTCATCAATGGCTATGTGGAACCATGGCAGTAAGAGTGGGATTGAGATCAGTCCGATGATGATGAATGTCCTTTTTATTATTATTCATGAAGGGTTGTTATTTGTTTTTACTTTCAGTTCTGGATCCCTAGTTATTTCTCTTGGATGTTGTTTTTAAATGCTGCATTAATCGGCTGTTTGTTATCATTTTCTTGCGTTAAATTTCAATTCCTGTAGTTTATGTTCCATGGTGTCTTATAGTTTCTGCATTTAGAGTTACTCTGCTATCCTCTGTTTCATTGTCTACTGTTGTTCACCGATGGTGTTCTGCATTTAGTGGTTTGTTAGTTCATTGGTTCATGCTGTGATGCTTGGGTGATTGAAGAATGACAGCAGTGGTAATAGATGCACAGCAGCCTGGAGTAGCAGAACTTGTGCACTAAACCGAACCATCACCTGGAACTGAGAGCAGTTTCCTGGACCATGATTGGGACAGTATGTGTCGGATTTGCAGTAAAGGATAGACCGGATGCAGCAGCTGGGGAACCTGGACAGCAACAATGTCTGGAGTCTGGAGCACAATAGGAGTAGAGGCACAAAACGCAGCAGTGCAGGCCAATGCCAGTAGCTGAAACCGTGTGTTGCTGGAGTTTAGTTGTCTGTTTCTGCAGGTATTAGTTAAAAACGGTAGCAGCAGGTTGCAGCAAGGCTAGCAGAGCAGCCCGAGAGCATGCCTGGAGCACCAGTGGACAGACTTCCCACAGACCGTACCTGGAGCAGAAGCGGACAGCAGGACATCGCGCAGCAGAGGACAAACAAGCCGAGCTGTTACCTGGAAATGAAATGCAAAAATGATAAATGAACAGTAAAGGGAGGGAAGGATTTAAATTCCTAAGGCCACGTTTGGTTGGTCTGTTTTGGTGGATTAATTCATTTTACATGCATAGATTAATTTCAAGTTATTAGTTAGCTTAGTTAGTGATTTCTAGTTTGCATATTAGTCATAGTTTCTTTATTGCATTAGTTTAACTTTGATTTAATTAGGTTACTAAGTAATTTTTTTTATTCTAGCATTAAGGGTAGTGCTTAAAATTAATTTAGATAAACTCATGCATTTTGATTAAGTAGTTTTAAATTGCATTTTAGGTTAGTTTAATTGTAGTTTAATTTTATTGCTTTATTTTCATAATTGCATTTTATTTTAATTGCATTAATTAGTTTTAACTGTTTTAATTATTTTTGTAGGTTTTTTATTTTAATTGCGAGAAGCACTATAAGTAATTTTGTTCGATTTTATTTTTTTATTTTATTGTTTTATTGCTTTTCAGTGTTTTTAATTAGCCTTAGTAGATCACCCATTACAATTTCATAATTCGCTAGGATATATTTAGGGTAAGATTAACCAGTACTTAATTAGACTAGTCAACTTCTCTGTGAGATGATAATTTCGGGACTCAAATCCCATTATTACTTTGACGACCCGTGCACTTACGAAATACACCCTTAGGGCTTGTCATTTATATATAAAACGTTATGCTATCAAAATTTTATCGGCCATGTAAATTCAAAGGTGTAACTTAATTATAACTATAGATAAAGAAATAAGAAAATGAATTAACACTGAACAACAATACAACCTAAGTGAATAAAAGGATTAAGTTGCAAACTGAAGTTTCAAAAAAAAATTTCACAAATTTTTATAGGTTACGGGTCGTTACATCAGCTTTCTATCACTGCACCTCCCCTCCTCTCGACTTCTTTCACGCTACTGCTTTAGTTCCCAAGCCACTCTTCCCCTCTCGTTTCAGCCTCTTCCATTACTTCATTTCTTCTCTTCCATTTTCTTATCTCTTTTCTCAGCCTCACCCAACTTCACTTCTCCTCTCTCTTTTTCCCGGTTCCTAACACTGCCATCATCCTCATATCTCGACCACCTACTTTATCATTCTTTCAGCCTCTCTCGGTTTCCCTGCTTCATCCATCTGCGTTCAGTCCACACCGTTCTCTGTTTCCTATTTCTCCTCAGCATCACCATCATTCTCCTATTGTTTCTTGTTTTCCCCTCTCCTTGACAGTATCCCTTCTTCATCTCTGCTTATTGGTGCCTACCCAGCACCGAATGTCACCATCTATTCACGTTTTCTGCTGCAGTTTTACTGAAGCAAAAAATGGTCATCGGTTTGACTTCTTTTCTTCTTTTTTTTTGCCTCTCGGTTTCACTGCCATTTCTTCCTCTCCATTAAATTCGGTAGACCTATTTCTATACTAAATTTATTTTTTCCTAGTTTACTGTAGCCACATCACTTCATTTCTGTTTATTATATATATTATATATTTTTACACCTTCAGCACAGCCACCTTTGCCTGTGTTCGCTGCTCTCCTTTCTTTTCATTTTCTTCTTTCCCCATTTCCTAGTTGTACGACATCATCATCCTCCATTTCCTTACATTTGTTTTCTTTCACACTAGTCAGGACCTCTTCATCATCAATTTCCTTTTTTTTTTAATTTCTTTCTTCCACCAAAATCACCATCTTCATTCTTTTATTTCTATTTCATTTCCCAACATCATTTAATTTCCATTTCATTTCATCATTTTCTTTCACCAACATCACGTTTTTGTTTTTAATATTATAAATATATACATACCATCCATCTTATCATTATCATCATTTCACTTCCATCACTTTCTCATCTTTTCATATTATATTATATATTATTATTATTATTATATTTTATTATCATTATTGTCATTATTATTATATTTATTATTATTATTATTATTATTATTATTATATTTATTTATTTATTTATTTATTTTATATAATTACTTAATAATTTTTGTCATGTATTATTTTTACAATATATTTTATCTAATACTTGTACTTATTTTATTTACTTAATCCACTATAGTATTATGTTATTTTATACTCATCTATTCTCTATGATAAAATAATTTATTTAATTAAATATTTACAAATCTCACGTGTTAAACGTAAATTCAATTATTACTCTGTAAACACCACAAATTTTTTACATTTAATTAGATTATATAAAAATAGAAATAATATATTTTAATGGAAGTGTGAATATTCGTTGTAAGGCTCTAGGAATATAGGAGCCGAGAAGCCCGTGAATGACAGGGAACCCGAAAATACTGGATGTGATAAAGCAAATGCAAGCATGGAGTGTAACGACCCGAATTTATAGACATTTTTTAGTTGGGCTACAAGTCGATATTAGGTCAGAACAGTATTCAGTGTGATTAAAATTTTTTTTCTTAGTAACAAATTTAAATAGAATATGCTCACATTCCCCAGACACATCTTGTATTGCATTACTGTACTTACATAATTTTAGATACAAAAGAATTTCTTACAACTGGGTATACCTTCGATGCAGAAATACGCTCCTCGAAATCATAATTATGCGGAATGCCTTACTAACGGAAGCGATCCCAGCTACAGAGGAACTCTTTGGTGGAAAGTAAGGGGGGTGAGTTCAACATTCTCAGTAAGAAAAACCCCATAGCAAGTAGATAAATACACTACCTATGAAAAATATATATATTTTTGTATTTACCAAATCCGAAATATTTTCACAAAGTATACAGATGATTTGGTAATTTCTCAGATACCGATTTCAGAATTCAGAAAACAGATTTAGTATCAGTAAAAGCACAAATACCAGAAACAGATTTTTCAGAAACAGAATATCTATCAGTAATACATTTAACTACTGTTATAAATCAAGAGAGTTCAGAGTTTTTTAGTAGCAAAACAAACATATTCCCAGATAATTCAATTCAAGTAGACAAGTTCAAATAATTATTTTCAAATAGACGAGACAAGGCATGCATGCTATATCAGATATCAGAAATGATTGTTGGCCAATGTCGATGACTCCAGGCAATTCACGAGCCAGGTGTGTCGGGATGTCAATCGCCGTGGGAGTGGTCAGCTATCCAAACGGCTCACAGATCAGAATGTTCGAAGACTAGAAACAGAATCAGAAGCACGGTACATCGTACTCGTGGACCACAGATACAGAATCAGATACAGAAACAGACAAAATTGCAGCATGATCTCACCAACGCCTTTGTCTCAAAATTAGTGCGAGACGGACCGTACGACACACAGTTAGTACGCGCTCAAGCACATTTTATCAGAATAATTTTATAACCGATCGTTTTCCTTAAATCACATATAAATTCATTTGTTTTATGAAATCGTTCAAAACAGGCTGACTAGCCCTTTTCGAAAAAATCTCAGAAAACGGTCTATGAAAATTTAAAATTCAAGATTTTCAATAATTAAAACTGAATTCAAGTCATACCGTAATTTTTGCAAATCATTAAAATTTAGTCTAGAAAATTTAATTGTTCAACTAAGCTAAAATCTCTAATTTTTCAGTCATAAAACTCAACCTAGTCTATAATTTCGGTACTGCGAAATTCAACCTAAATTTTATATCTACAGATATACGAAAATTACGCATATTTATCTCTAGCAGCGACGAGAATTTTCCTTACCTCGGTGTCTGTCTGCGGTCCTTGATTGTCTCGACGTAGCGAGTCGACGAATCCGGTCCACTCGGGTTATTTCGGTCGAAGCCTTTTTCCCCGAGTTTTCAAATTTAGTACACTTATTTTCTTTCTCCAATTTTCCTCTATTTTCTATAATATATATATATATATATATTAATAAATATATATATTTATATTTCTTTTTTTCTTTTCCTTTGAATTTTCCCGCCACTTTCTTTTTCTTTTCTTTCTTTTTTCTTCACTGATCACTGTTCATCACTCTTCTTTCTCCTTCTCCCATCTCTGCCATCGCTTCATCATCCTCGTTGCTGCCATCATCCCCCTCATTCTTCTTTCAACTCTGCCCCCGGCTACCACTCTCTTCCCCCTCGATTATCCCTGCTCCAACTCACTTCCGCCTCCTTGATCACGTCTTTGTTTCAAGCTTCTCTATACTGTTCGGTACCGAGGAAAAGGAAAAAGAGTAGTATTTGCCTTACTACATGCATAGCTGTCATCATTATCATTCTTCTTTCGGCCTCTCTCTCGGGTCCCTTCAAACTTTTAGAGGATAGGACTCCTCTGTTCCATCTACTACTTCAACTTCATTGTCTTCGCCTTTTTTGGTTTAACAAAGGAGTGCCTTGCTTCCGCTCCCTTACACTACCTCTCTCTTTTCTCCTTTCTCCCTACTGCTTCACGTCTGAACAGGCAAGAATAGCGTCTGTTTTCCTGCTTTGTTTTCTGTCTTCCCGTGTCTTGCACTCCCTTCAGATAGGCAACACGTCCATCTCATTTCTATTCTAATTCTCACTGCGTTCCTACCGCCATCCATCATCTTTCTCTGCCTTCTCCTCTTTGTCCCATCTCCTTATTTCATTTTCAAACCCCTCTGTTTCCAACCTTCACTCTTCTCCTTTCCCCACGTTTTCTGTTCTACACTAAAGCTTTCGATTATGCCTCTTTTCTGCTTCAGTCATCCTTCATTTCCTGCTTTTATACAGGTGAGGGATATGGGGCAGAGCTAGTTTTTGATAAGGAGGCCTGATGGAGAGGGGCATGATGGCGTGATAGTGGGGGAGGAAATAGGGGTTGGTTCGGCCACTGTCCCATGTCTTGTTTTCAGCCCCTATTATTTTATTTTTCTGTTTTTGTTTCCAACAGCTAACACCCTTTTTCCATCTTCACTTCTGTTGAGTTTCCAAGCTCGTCACTTGCTCTCCCCCATTTTCTCGACTTTTCTTTCCTATTTTTATGCAGTTCCAGGACTGCTCCCCATCGTAGCTTTATCCACCAAACACGGTAAGTCAGCAGGCGCCATCCCTCACATTTTCCATCTTTCTTTCTTTTTCTGCCAGTTTTTCCCACCACCGAGTACTACCCTAACTCTTCTCTATTATTTATATACTAAATTCATACATATGTTTAGATAATAGGACAACAGCCTGTCATCCTATCACCTAGGCTATTGTGTTGCATTTCCTTATTTCTTTTCTTTTCCATTTCACATTTTCCTCAGTTGCTTGTGCAGCTTCAGTTTTGTATTAGTTTCCTGTCATCCAACCTACCTCTCACTCACCTACGATCCATCATAAGCTACCATTGCCTCTGACTTCCTTCTTTCTTTCTTCTGCCGTTGCCATTCCTATTATATTATCCTAACACTCTACTATCTCCCTTGTTGCAGTCTGCCACTGCCACACTCGGTCATGTATATATATATATATATATATATATATAAAATATGCATGTATATATACATAATCCCATGTTCTTGATCCAAATAATAAATATAATATCACATACCAACATGAATTTATATATACATATATATATTTATATATCTATGTACTCGGTAAATTTTCTTAAATGAATTTATAGGTGGATTATTATTTTGTATAGATATTTCCCTAACTCATACGTACATATACTTTATTTCCATTTCCATCGATATTCATCCTTGATGCTAGTATAATTTAATTAAATTAATTCTTTTGAGCCTCTTTGTCACGCCCCGAAAATGCGGAAAATAGGGCTAATTTAAAACTTTTACTCGTTAATTCACAAATAAAGAGTGCATTCCTGTGCAGTGTCATACATCATCATAATTATCATGCCTCAGGATCTCATCATGATATAATAAATATTGTATTATACCCATTACTCGATTACAGTCAATTAATCCTAATACATCCCGTATAATGTCATACATCAAGTGTCTGTAATTACAATAATAGTCTGGGTACATGAAAAGATAAATATACCTCAAAGTACAAAATATATAGCCTGGAGCTCGGATCCTCCACTAGCCACTACTCCGTACGTCGCAGGGATGTCCTTATTCACTTGAAGAACTCTGGGGGGAAAGAAAAACAGGGTGAGCTTCTAAATCGCTCAGTAAGGGGGGTAGGGGACTCATTTCATAAACCAAAATGCACATCACAAAGCATTTATTTGTATGTGAAACTCATTTGAAAACCATAGCATGAAAATACTCAAAACGACATTCTCATGTGTCAAGTCATGTGAAAACATGAAGTAAAAGGCTCACTCTAGAGCAAAACAAAGCATGTGAAAATAACGCGTTAAACGCTTTCTCAAATAACGTGGCATAGCCACTGATTTAAAATCACTGTGGCATCGCCACAAAACACACGTGGCAAAGCCACTGAATTATTTTCTCATGTGGCATAGCCACAAAATAGGGTTTCTCAACGTGGCACAGCCACCGATGGGGTATAACGTGGCACAGCCACCAATGGGGTATACGTGGCACAGCCACCAATGGGGTATACGTGGCACAGCCACCGATGGGGTATACGTGGCACAGCCACCAATGGGTTTCTCAACGTGGCACAGCCACCAATGGGGTTTCTCAACGTGGCACAGCCACCAATGGGGTTTTCTCAACGTGGCACAGCCACCAATGGGGTTTCTCAACGTGGCACAGCCACCAATGGGGTTTCTCAACGTGGCACAGCCACCAATGGGGTTTTCTCAACGTGGCACAGCCACCAATGAGGTTTCTCAACGTGGCACAGCCACAGAATAGGTCATTCTCACGTTACCAGAACGGAGAAGAAATCGGGCTTACATGCTACCAGAGCAATGCCCGGTGTGTACTCACAACTACACACCTAAGTCTTATCACATAAGACGGGTTTGCCTTCACGTAGAACTCGTAATGGTTTTTCTCTCATAAAACTCATTTGAAAACCGTTTTGTACTCAACACAAAACGTAATAAAACCGAGTTCTAACCGGCAAAGCACACGCACACATTTCTCAAATCTCAATGTTGCCTTAACGTAGAGCCCAGTTATAAACTCATAAAACATTGGGCTCCAACCGGCTATAAAATCGTGTGCAATTTAATCTCAACACAAAACACTCAACATGCTTGTTTATAAATCATAAATCATGCTATAACAGTTTACAAATCACATACACAAATGGTTTAGATTTCCCTTACCTCTTTGCACCTCGTATAGTGCAATCGTTTCCCCCGTATCACGGACTAGTCTCGCATTCCACTCTGGAACTCCCGAGCTGTCCAAACGATGTTAAAACATCAATACTCCACATCGCATAAGCCTCAATTCTCAAAATCGAGCATAATTGCTCATAACACCTCAATTCTCTTGATTTCTCGTGACTCAACCCTAAACTACAACTCTATTCACAATATCCCAATGTTCGATATCTCTAATACCAATTATCTATGCTAATTTACCACATTGTCTATATTTTCGTTTATAGCACAATTCTCAAAATTGCCACAATTTCCAAATATCAACATTAATCCAACTACATTACAATCTCATCAATCCCTAATCATTTCTCAACTATTTCAACACAATTACAACCACCAATAACATCAAAATCAGCTCAAATATCAAGATCGAGGTTTAGAAATTACCCAAAGCTTGTGAGACGCACAACTCACGCCTCGATCCGATTCGTCCTTCGATTTCCAAGTATGTTGTTCTCCCTTTGATGAGGAATAACTTTCCTTCTTACCACAATAGCTGATTCGGCCGGAAATGGGGGATTTGGAGGAGTGAGAAACTAGGTTTTCGAAAAAAATGGAGGTTTGGAAGAGAGAGAAAGTGAGATTTCAGGAGAAAACACGGGTTCCTTATATAGACTGGAGGTAGGAGATCGATCTGCCTCCTGATGAGATCGATCTGTGTTTGAAATTTGGGGACGATCTGGGCAATTTTATGCCTAGGAGATCGATCTGTCGAGGGGTGAGATCGATCTCTTTATGGCTTTATGAGATCGATCTGCTCCTAAAGAGATCGATCTTCTCCCCAAACAGAAGCATTTGGAGATCGATCTCCTCCTCATGAGATCGATCTTCTCTCAAACAGATTCATTTGGAGATCGATCTCTTCCTCATGAGATCGATCCCTTCTCAAACAGATTCATAAGGAGATCGATCTCTTCCATTGGAGATCGATCTGCTCCTCAAATTTCCCCTTCCTCGTCATTTTTAACTCACCAGATCGATCTCTCCTTCTCCCAGATCGATCTGTCCTCATGCTTCATGCTCATTTTACACACTTAACACATAAATCTCCAATTATAATTCCCACAATTTACTTAGTTCAATAAATTACACTTCAAATTATTATTACATCAATAAATATGTCTGAAATTCTTAGATCTCACATCCTCCCCACCTTAAAAAGAATTTGGCCCTCCAAATTCAACTCAACTAGTCAAAATAGATGGGGGTATTTCTCCTTCATGAGACTCTCAAGTTCCCACGTCGCCTCTTCCCTTGAGTGATGCTTCCACAAGACTTTCACTAATGGGATGCTCTTGGTTCTCAGTACCTTCTCCTTTCTATCGAGAATCCGGACGGGTTCCTCAATGTAGCTCATGTCCTCCTGTATGTCCATCTCATCATACTCTATAACATGAGAAGGGTCCGGGTGGTACTTCCTCAACATAGATACATGAAAAACGTTGTGTATTACGGACATCTGTGGGGGTAATGCCAATCTGTAGGCTACCTCTCCCACTCTCTCAAGAATCTCGAATGGTCCTATGTATCGAGGACTCAATTTCCCTTTCTTTCCAAATCGCATGATACCCTTGCTCGGTGATACTCTCAGAAATACTGCATCACCAACATCAAATTCAAGTGGCCGTCTACGCGCATCCGCGTAGCTTTTCTGTCTACTCTGTGCAGCCCGTAACCTCTCACATATGAGTTTCACACTCTGTACGGCTTGCTCAACAAGCTCGGGAGCATTTATCTTTCTGTCACCGACTTCTTCCCAAGCTACAGGGGATCTACACCTCCTACCATATAGAGCCTCAAAAGGTGCCATTCCAATACTCGCATGATAGCTGTTATTGTACGCAAACTCTGCTAGGGGCAGGTGATCATCCCATGATCCCTTAAAATCCATCGTACACGCCCTCAACATATCCTCCAGGGTCTGAATAGTCCTCTCTGACTGACCATCTGTCTGAGGATGATAGGCGGTACTAAAACTCAATCGAGATCCCATGGACTCCTGAAACTGGGTCCAAAATCTGGAAGTAAACCGGGAATCTCTATCAGAAGTAATACTCACTGGAGCCCCATGTAATCTAGCTATCTCGCTGACATATAGCTCAGCTAAGGCATCCACAGTATCTGTGCTCTTGATGGCAAGGAAGTGGGCACTCTTGGTCAATCTATCCACAATGACCCATATCGCGTCACGACCTCTTCGGGTCCTCGGTAAACCCATAATAAAGTCCATAGTGACATGCTCCCATTTCCATGTAGGTACAGGTAAGGGCTGTAGTAGTCCTCCGGGCTTTCGATGCTCAGCTTTCACTTGCTGGCATACTAAACACCTGGCCACATACTCTGCCACGTCTCGCTTCATACCACTCCACCAATACACCTTTCTCAAGTCTCGGTACATCTTAGTACTTCCTGGGTGCATGGTGTATCGCGAGCAGTGGGATTCTCTCAGTATCTGTCTCTTTAGGGTATCATCGTCTGGTACACAAATCCGTCCTCTGAACCTCAATAATCCATCCTCACTGATGGTGAGATCCGACTGCGAACTCTGCTCAGCTTGGCTAACCATGTCTATCAATCTCTGATCACTGCGCTGCCCAGTTCTAATCTGATCCATGATCCTGGGCTCTATCCGCAAGCTAGCCAAAAATCCAGTCTCTACCTCTTTAACTCTGATCCGAAGTTCGGCGAACTGCTCTAACAAATCCCATTCCCTGATCATCATAGCAGATATCACACTCTTCCTGCTCAGGGCATCCGCAACCACATTCGCCTTACCCGGATGATATAGAATCTCGCAGTCATAATCCTTAAGGAGTTCCATCCACCTCCTTTGTCTCATGTTTAACTCTTTCTGATCAAAGAGATATCTCAAACTCTTGTGATCAGTGAAGATCTGGAATCTTTCCCCATATAAGTAATGTCGCCAGATCTTCAAAGCAAATACCACAGCGGCTAACTCCAAATCATGTGTGGGATAATTCCGCTCATGGTCTTTCAGCTGACGCGATCCATATGCGACCACTCTCCCGTGCTGCATAAGCACACACCCCAATCCTTGATGAGATGCATCACTATACACCGAGAATCCTCCTGATCCCTCAGGGATAGTTAACACAGGTGCCGCTGTCAATCTCCTCTTTAACTCATGAAAACTGAGCTCACATTGATCAGTCCATATGAACGGAGTCTCCTTACGCGTGAGTTTAGTCAAAGGAGCGGCAATCCTCGAAAATCCCTCCACAAATCTCCTGTAATACCCTGCCAAACCAAGGAAGCTTCGTATCTCAGTCACTGTCCTCGGTCTCTCCCAATTAAGCACAGCTGCTATTTTACTCGGATCCACTAATACTCCTTCCTCTGAGACTACATGCCCAAGGAAAGCTATCCGGTTCAGCCAAAACTCACACTTGCTAAGCTTTCCGTATAATTGCTTATCTCGGAGTATCTGAAGTACTAACCACAAATGCTGTGCATGCTCCTCATACGACCGAGAGTACACCAGGATATCATCGATAAAGACTATCACAAACTTATCCAGATAGTCTCTGAACACCTCGTTCATCAATCTCATAAATGCTACAGGGACGTTCGTCAATCCAAAGGACATCACCAGAAATTCGTAATGGCCATACCTTGTCCTGAAGGCCGTTTTTGGAATATCTTCTTCGTTGATCCTCAATTGGTGATAGCCCGATCTCAAATCAATCTTAGAAAAGACTGATGCCCCTCTCAGCTGATCAAGTAGATCATCAATCCTGGGCAATGGGTATTCATTCTTCACCGTGGCTTTATTCAACAGCCGGTAGTCTACACATAATCTGAGACTACCATCCTTCTTCTTAACAAATAGTACTGGCGTTCCCCACGGTGAAACACTGGGTCTAATAAACCCTTGATCCAATAACTCCTGTAGTTGTCTCTTCAATTTCTCAAGTTCCACTAATGCCATCCTGTAAGGAGGCTTAGAGATCGGTTGAGTATCTGGTACCAAATCAATGGTAATCTCCAGCTCTCTCTCTGGTGGTAAACCTGGCAATTCATCTGAGAAAACATCCAGAAATTCGCAAACCACAGGTATATCCTCAATCCTCGGGTGTTCCCGCTCATCGTCCGAGATGAGTGTCTCATAACCTTCACATGAATAATCATATTTAATATTCTCCAAAATAATATTAAAATTCTCAAATTATTTACTAGAAATCCGCATAATCATTCCCTCAATATCTCAATTGTACACTGTAAGGTTCAGGTAGGGAGAAAGTTACAATCTTAGTGTAGCAGTCTAAACTCACTCGATTGGTCGCCAACCAATCCATTCCCAGAATTACATCAAACCCATGTATACTTAACATGATTAGATCTGCTAACATCACTCTATCTCCCACCTTAATCTCACACCCTCTACAGATTAACTCAGTTCTCTGGGATTCACGCATAGGGGTATTTACATGTAGTATATATTCTAGAGGTTCAAACTTCAAGTTTAATCTACATGCAAAATGCTCAGAAATAAACGAATGCGTGGATCCTGAATCAATCAACACATGAGCCTCATAATTACAGACAGAGAGTGTACCTCTTATAGTTTCTGCCGAAGCGTCTGCGGTCTCCTTATCTAGGGCAAACACTCGTCCCTGTGCCACAGGTTTCTTCCCTTTCTCTGCCGCAGTGGTCCGTCTCCGGGGATCCACTCTCTGAGGCTGTTGTCTAGTGGGCTCCGAAGCATGTGGTATCTAAGGTTGGGGACAGTCCTTCACTCTGTGACCCATGTCACCACATCTGAAACATCCATGGATCGACCCAGAACAAATTCCCTCATGCGATCGGCCACAGTCTCTACAAATCCTCATCTCCGGTATGACATATCGTGGGGTCTCCTTGATAATAGGATAGGCTCTGGGTCTCTCCAATCTGTCCCTCTGCACCTCAATCCTTCCTCTTCTGAAGGAACCTCTCCGAGCCTCTGACTGGAAAAGTGCTGGCCTCTTGCCCTTATCTCTATTCACCGCTCTGAGCTCATTCTGGGATTGTACCATCTCAATCCCTCTTTCAACCTCTTGTGCTCGTCTCAGAGCATCTCCAAACTCAGTAATACATAGCCCCATCAGTCTATCTCTAATGACGGGCTTCAACCCATACACAAACTTCTCTGTTCGGAGCTCTTCACTCTTGAAGGTCTCTGGGTCATATCTCAATAGTGCGGTGAACTGGCTCTCATAGTCATCCACCGACATGTCACCCTGTACCAAACTCAAAAACTCGACCTGTTTCCTTCTCTGGGCGGCTCGTGGTACATATTGGGTTCTAAAAGCTGTCTGGAACTCTTCCCAACCAATCTCATCCTGGCGGGACATCAAGATACCCTGGGTAGTACCCCACCAATCTCGAGCTCTCCCCTTCAGCATATTGGCACTCATACTGACTCTCTCAGCATCGGTGCACCCCAGTAAATCAAATATAACTCTCAACTCCGTCAACCACTCCTCAGCCACTGTAGGATCCTTCTTTCCCCTAAATGCGGGTGGATTCATCTTCAGAAATTCCTTTAGTCGGACCTTACTTCTGTCCTCAGGCTGAGTGACGGGAGGCGCTGGGGGTATGGGAGGTCCTGGTGGTGGTGTAGGGGTAGTATCCGAGGCATTAACTCCAAAGTGTTGCGCGAATAACGCTGCCATCTGCTCAAAACCTTGCCTCACATCGGTCTCAATCCGATTAAATCGAGAGTTAGGACTCTCTGGTTGTGGGACAGGTGGTGGAGGGGACTTTGCCTGCCTCCTCGAACGACCTCGTCGTTTACTCATTCTCAACCTCAACTCATCTCCTGCGCGTACATATCACAATCGATTGAAATCTCAATCCTCAATTTCAGTTCATGACCAGACTATTACAGACACTTGGGATGTATTCTATTTCACTTAACCGACACTGACAGTACTAGACACCCTAAGCTCTGATACCAAGAAAACTCTGTCACGCCCCGAAAATGCGGAAAATAGGGCTAATTTAAAACTTTTACTCGTTAATTCACAAATAAAGAGTGCATTCCTGTGCAGTGTCATACATCATCATAATTATCATGCCTCAGGATCTCATCATGATATAATAAATATTGTATTATACCCATTACTCGATTACAGTCAATTAATCCAAATACATCCCGTATAATGTCATACATCAAGTGTCTGTAATTACAATAATAGTCTAGGTACATGAAAAGATAAATATACCTCAAAGTACAAAATATATAGCCTGGAGCTCGGATCCTCCACTAGCCACTACTCCGTACGTCGCAGGGATGTCCTTATTCACTTGAAGAACTCTGGGGGGAAAGAAAAACAGGGTGAGCTTCTAAATCGCTCAGTAAGGGGGGTAGGGGACTCATTTCATAAACCAAAATGCACATCACAAAGCATTTATTTGTATGTGAAACTCATTTGAAAACCATAGCATGAAAATGCTCAAAACGACACTCTCATGTGTCAAGTCATGTGAAAACATGAAGTAAAAGGCTCACTCTAGAGCAAAACAAAGCATGTGAAAATAACGCGTTAAACGCTTTCTCAAATAACGTGGCATAGCCACTGATTTAAAATCACTCGTGGCATCGCCACAAAACACACGTGGCAAAGCCACTGAATTATTTTCTCACGTGGCATAGCCACAAAATAGGGTTTCTCAACGTGGCACAGCCACCGATGGGGTATAACGTGGCACAGCCACCAATGGGGTATACGTGGCACAGCCACCAATGGGGTATACGTGGCACAGCCACCGATGGGGTATACGTGGCACAGCCACCAATGGGTTTCTCAACGTGGCACAGCCACCAATGGGGTTTCTCAACGTGGCACAGCCACCAATGGGGTTTTCTCAACGTGGCACAGCCACCAATGGGGTTTCTCAACGTGGCACAGCCACCAATGGGGTTTTCTCAACGTGGCACAGCCACCAATGGGGTTTTCTCAACGTGGCACAGCCACCAATGAGGTTTCTCAACGTGGCACAGCCACAGAATAGGTCATTCTCACGTTACCAGAACGGAGAAGAAATCGGGCTTACATACTACCAGAGCAATGCCCGGTGTGTACTCACAACTACACACCTAAGTCTTATCACATAAGACGGGTTTGCCTTCACGTAGAACTCGTAATGTTTTTTCTCTCATAAAACTCATTTGAAAACCGTTTTGTACTCAACACAAAACGTAATAAAACCGAGTTCTAACCGGCAAAGCACACGCACACATTTCTCAAATCTCAATGTTGCCTTAACGTAGAGCCCAGTTATAAACTCATAAAACATTGGGCTCCAACCGGCTATAAAATCGTGTGCAATTTAATCTCAACACAAAACACTCAACATGCTTGTTTATAAATCATAAATCATGCTATAACAGTTTACAAATCACATACACAAATGGTTTAGATTTCCCTTACCTCTTTGCACCTCGTATAGTGCAATCGTTTCCCCCGTATCACGGACTAGTCTCGCATTCCACTCTGGAACTCCCGAGCTGTCCAAACGATGTTAAAACATCAATACTCCACATCGCATAAGCCTCAATTCTCAAAATCGAGCATAATTGCTCATAACACCTCAATTCTCTTGATTTCTCGTGACTCAACCCTAAACTACAACTCTATTCACAATATCCCAATGTTCGATATCTCTAATACCAATTATCTATGCTAATTTACCACATTGTCTATATTTCCGTTTATAGCACAATTCTCAAAATTGCCACAATTTCCAAATATCAACATTAATCCAACTACATTACAATCTCATCAATCCCTAATCATTTCTCAACTATTTCAACACAATTATAACCACCAATAACATCAAAATCAGCTCAAATATCAAGATCGAGGTTTAGAAATTACCCAAAGCTTGTGAGACGCACAACTCACGCCTCGATCCGATTCGTCCTTCGATTTCCAAGTATGTTGTTCTCCCTTTGATGAGGAATAACTTTCCTTCTTACCACAATAGCTGATTCGGCCGAAAATGGGGGATTTGGAGGAGTGAGAAACTAGGTTTTTGAAAAAAATGGAGGTTTGGAAGAGAGAGAAAGTGAGATTTCAGGAGAAAACACGGGTTCCTTATATAGACTGGAGGTAGGAGATCGATCTGCCTCCTGATGAGATCGATCTGTGTTAGAAATTTGGGGACGATCTGGGCAATTTTATGCCTAGGAGATCGATCTGTCGAGGGGTGAGATCGATCTCTTTATGGCTTTATGAGATCGATCTGCTCCTAAAGAGATCGATCTTCTCCCCAAACAGAAGCATTTGGAGATCGATCTCCTCCTCATGAGATCGATCTTCTCTCAAACAGATTCATTTGGAGATCGATCTCTTCCTCATGAGATCGATCCCTTCTCAAACAGATTCATAAGGAGATCGATCTCTTCCATTGGAGATCGATCTGCTCCTCAAATTTCCCCTTCCTTGTCATTTTTAACTCACCAGATCGATCTCTCCTTCTCCCAGATCGATCTGTCCTCATGCTTCATGCTCATTTTACACATTTAACACATAAATCTCCAATTATAATTCCCACAATTTACTTAGTTCAATAAATTACACTTCAAATTATTATTACATCAATAAATATGTCTGAAATTCTCAGATCTCACACTCTTCCTTACTATAATTAAAATTTTGATTAATTCACCTCCAATAGTACACATCATCAACTTTGTTTATCTAATTACTGTACATAATCAAACTCGAGTACAAAAATTCATGGGGGTTTACATTCTCCCCACCTTAGGAAATTCGGTCCCCAAATTTAAAATTATTCCAGTTCTCAAACAAGTGTGGGTATTTCTCTCGCATTAGGCTTTCTAATTCATACGTGACCTCTTCCTAAGTGTGGTACTACCACAAAACGTTGACCAAAGAAATTGCCGTAGACCGTAATGGCTTTCCCTTCCTGTCCAAAATCTGAATCGGTTTCTTCACATAGATTATATCCCCCTTCAGCTCTACCGGTTCATACTTTACCACACGCGTTAGATCTGGATGATACTTACGAAGCATAGAAACGTGGAAGACACTGTGGGTACTCAAATATTCTAGCGGCAACGCCAATCTATTAACTCATCTCCCACTCGATTTAAGATCTTGAAAGATCCAATGTATCGGGGACTCGATTTTCCTTTCTTCCTAAATCTTATTATATCTTTGGAAGGTGAAACTTCCAAAAACACTGAATCTCCTACTCAAACTTCCAAAGGTCTCCGACTTTAATCAGTATAACTCTCTTTTGCCTACTTTACTTTATTCCTAGGTTTCCTGCGACTTAATTGTTCTTCCTCAAGAGCTTGTGTCACGACCCAAATTACCTAAAAATCCCTACAAATTTTTCGTTTTTTTATAATCATCACCCGTCGTGAACAGTTACACTCCTAAACAGTTGGGCTATGATTCGGTGTTAGTAACCTCTCACCTATTTGCCATTCCATTTTCATATTCACATTCACATATCAATTTATTTAAACAAAATACATCCCCAATATTAAATCCATATACAGTACTGTGCATCTATATGTTCAGATACAAAATTATATAAATGTGTATACCTGGTCTTAATAAGAAGCAGCGGATAACCGAGATGCGAGACTATTGTCGCTCTCTTCTACCGAATGTACCCTGTGGGGTGGAAAATGAAAGGGTGAGCGAAACGTGCTCAGTAAGGCAATAATGTAAGCAGGTAGATAACTATACTATCTACGTGCTTATAATGTCATGATGTAAAAAACGTTTACTTTCGGAGCATGAGGTAAGATTAAAACAATGCCACATGTATGTATATATCATATACAATAAATCATGAAATCGACATATAAAGCACACATGGAAAATCATCATGTATGACATCTCATGCTCATCAATTAAAACTTATTAATTTCTTCATAAACTCTTCACTTTAAAACATCATTCGTTTAATCACAAAACTCATCAATTGAAACTCATTTGTTTCATTCTAAAACAATTTCATCAAGGTCAAACCCATCTCTCGGGAATACCTTGATTTATCAAATCAAATCTCTTTCAAAAACATAAATCGGGACTACCCCTCCATCGGGTTTGTCCTGGTCTATCCAGACCGTATGATATCATGTGAGGCATGTAGGTTACTGTATGAAAAATCGAGGACTATGGCCATACTATGTCCCTGTGATCCCAGGCACACGGATCCCGGTGTGCGGGGTATCACAACTGCAACGGGAGGTGGGGTCAAGTCCTACCCGCCAGAATATCGAGTAACAATAGTCATCATGACTGCACGGTACAGCGTACTCCGTGTGACATACACGGTACATCGTACTCCGTGAACCCATATCATAGTCTGGGGGTGCCTGCCGTAGGTCTTATCCAGCCCAATACTATGTCGATAACCAACCCATGTCTCAAAGTATATGTGCGAGCATCTCAACTCTCTGTGACACATAGTCTACAGGAGGCTTCCGCACGACTATATGCATGTCAACTCGCGTCTAGTGCATTTATGTGAGCATCCTGCTGCCCGCCCCACACCAGGTCACAGGCTTACGGATCTCATCACAGCACCACGCTATGCATATCATGATATCTAAAATCTCGTGCGAGCGAAGCTTCAGCACGGTTTTGTGCACACACAAATTTCTCGTACGAGCAATGCTCCAGTACGGCTTTTCATGAGAATAAAATCAATAAACTTGAGTGCGAGAAAGACTCCAGCACTCTTTTTACCTGTGTAAATACGATAGGTGGCTAGATCTTGACAAAACATCTTTAAAAATGGTAACCGGTACAAACCGGTACCCTTTCGTATAGTTCACGAAATCAATAGCCAACCTATGTTCATATATGCTTAAATCAGAGCAATATAATCATATAAAACATTAAAATCATTAAATTCATGCAATCTCATAGCCTTACTACCCTTTTTGAAATTTTCCTAACTGGGGGCAAAATAGTCATTTTTCACTATTCCCATATTTTTATCGTAAAAATTATTATTCTGTTTTTGGGTAGCCTAATGAATTTAACGTACTGTAAATCCCCTCAAAATTACGTATAGCTACCTCTAAGTGCTTATAAAATTCCCTTACCTGGAATCGCGCGTAGACTTAGCCTGTTTCGATAATACCGAACCTCTCGGTCCAAGTGCGCGCCAATCAAAAATACGTCACTGCATATAACCACGAAATCGAGGTTAATTCACTTATCTTGATCAGTATATCGCATTTACTGACCAACTTTAAGCTATTGGGCCTTATCTACCTTATTGGGCCTCGACCCATTTTAGCCCTTTTTATATTCATTTATTCCCATCTTCAGATATACCGAGCTTATACAGCTTTCTAATAATTATCGGGCTTCATCCCAAATTCATCGGATAGCCCGTATACCATTTACGGCAATTTATCACAACTACGGATTAATATTCCTTCCTATGTGAAATTAATCCGAAATTCCGTAAAATAATTAAAAATCGATATTTAAAGAACTCTTAATGCCGAAATTAAATCGTACTTACCCGATACGATGCGGGGTACGAAGATCAGAGCTCGATCGGCTCTCGTTCGGTCTCCGTCGTAAAACTGCATAATTAGGTAAATCCGGATTATTTTCCATTAAAATAATATAAAATTAAATTTTCGGAATTCACCCGTAGGTCAATATCGACCCTCGGTCAACTTACCCGAACCTCGAGTCGTCCCCCGGTAATTTCTTTCCCTTTTTTCCCTTCTTTTCCTTTCTTTTCTTTCCTTTTCTTTCCTTTTCCTTCCCCTTTTCCTTCCTTTTCCTTCCCTTTCCTTCCCTTTCCTTCCAGCCAAACGGCACCGTTTCAATCCTCCTCACTGCCTCTTGCCGTCGCCGGCGTCTCCGGCGATCTTACCGGCCAAGACCGGTACCAAAATGACCGGCTTCCTCCCCTGAACGCGTCGGTAGCCTCCTTTCCGGCCCAGTCGCGGCGGTTCGCCGGCGATCACCTCTTTTCTCCCTCAAAATCTCGGTGCTCGGATCGGGCTGCTCCGGCCACCTGGCGGCTCGGTTCCGGTGTCCACGTGTTCACCGGAGTCTGCTCTTCCTCCTGGCAGCTTCGTCGGACGTTGAACGTCGCCGGTGGGTGGGATTCGGCGGTGGGTCTCTCTCGGGTAGCAATGGGTTCCGTTTCTCTTTGGTTTTCGGGTTTTCCCGATTCCAGCTTTTTTTTTTTTTATCATTATTATTATTTAACTATTTACTTTATTATTAAAATAATCATTAAAATAGTCAAAAAATTCTGAAATATCTACCAAAAATTTTATTTTATTCCACCAATTTAATTTAACTAAATTAAATTAAATTTATTTAGTTTTTAAATTATTTTTTCGGTATAATTCCTCCGTATTTTCGGGATATCGTCCCGGTGACTTTTCGGTATTTCTAAAAATTCCGGATCTCGATCAATTTGACTCGAAATTGAATAATTTCTCATTATTGATCAAGATATCCTAATTCCTTATTTTTAATTAAATTTTTCTTATCGTATTTATCCCGAATTTCGGTCTTTTGACCGTTTTGCCCTTGCACGTGTTCAGGATTAATTTAGTCAAACTTTTCTTCACGAACACTCATCCATTTTGTGTTTTAAATCGTTATTTCCTGTCCGAATCCCATTTCATTTAATTTGGTGAACATTTTTATCCCTCATAATATTTACGATTAAATTTCGGGTCTTACAGCTTGCTTAACCAAATCAAAAATAATCATCTTTCTTTTACCCACTGCTTCCATCTAATTGGTGAACGACATTTTCAACCATATTACACTTCATACGGTATCATCTCGATACTTGAGTGTTATTTGATATTATGTGCAACTTCGCTAATTGGAAATCTGTCTTTCCAGGAGCCTTTAAAATCCTGGCACATGTTTTCAATTCCATATAGGCATGGGTAATAATCTCATAGGCTTTTCGTGCTATACCTTAACTTGCTAACCTATGAGACATTTAATCTCAATTTCAGTTATTTCTCTTATCGTTCTTGATTCTAGTATACCGTCATGGAGTTTTGGTACATCTTACTATTCTCCGAATGCGAAGTATATCCCTATGGATGAACCTCTGACAACTTCGATTTCTTTAACTATAGATCATTTGTTACACCATTCTGCTTTTAAATCTCCGTAAGTTATCGTTACCTATACCAAAACTTGTTGTAGTACCCATCTGGGTTTGATTATCTACATCAATACAATGTTTATCATTACGCTGAGCCTGTTCGATTCGATCAATTAAGTCCAGTTTCAACTCTCAGGCTAGTCATCATGTAACGTATGTCAATGTCAGGGAAAGACCACATTCAAGTAAAGGTCCACCACTAATTCAATAACTCATGTTCCTAACCAATATATATATATATATATATACATATATAGTGTCATCCCAAAGTCACTTCTCCTCAAAATGCTAACCCCAGTCACTTCCTTTTGTTTTTGTATTAAACTATTTTTGTGAAATTTAATATTTAAACCTTCATGATCAATAATATTATATAATTCTTCATTGCACAAGTAATGGTATCCTAATTTCCAACACGAATATCACAACTGTCAACTCCAGTTTATAGGTTAAGGATCATGGTATTTCTAGACGCTGTCAAGTCTCTCAGGAGGGGAGATATTTTGAAATACCCTTATTAGCCATCAGACTTCACCACATAAACTAGTTATGGATATAAGGGTTCAAGGTTTAGTCCCAATTAAGAAGTAGGATATCAGAACTTATCACAATTTCACATTTATCCTTCGAACACAATCTATTTTCAATCCATATCACTTAATCCGAATTCTTTCACATACCAGAGATATATTACTTTAAATACACCTCTTATCCCAATATAACTGTCACGACCTAAATTACCTAAAAATCAGAGTAAATCTTTTTTTGTTTATTATTTAATTCTTACATTTCTCTCATCGTGACCATCCTACAAACAGTTGGGCTATGATTCGGTGTTAGTCACCTCACACTATTTACCATTCCACTTCCATAATCACATTTATATATAAGAGTTTACTATTCTTTTACTTTAATTAAATACATACGCAATGGTATTTATAACTCTACATCCCCGACATCATATCCGTTTACAGTACTGTACATTACATATTTAGATACAAAACCATACAAATGTGTATACCTGTCTCTCGATGGGAAGCAGCGGATATCAAGCATGCAAGTCCTCAACCGTTTACTAATTTCTGTGAGTGCTCTGAAAAGATGGGAAAATAAGGGGGGTGAGCAAACCACACGCTCAGTAAGGCAATTATGCAAGTAAGCAGATAGCTCCACTATCTAAATGCTGATAATGCCATGCCCTTAAATCCATTTCTTTTCATTAAAATCATCAAGCACAAAGTCATGCAAACATCAATGACTTAGTTTATCAAAACTGTTCGTGCATATATAAATCGTACTACTTATGCATCAAAGCATTTTATGTGACATCATTAAATCATAATAAGCATGAATTTAATCAATCTCATGCAGTCTTTCATGTCATGTAAGACAAATCATGGATTTCAAATGAAAGCATGGAAAACATCATCATGCTACTGCATTAAATCAATTCATTAAAACTGCAGTAAAACTAACCCCTCCGGGTCAATCATCCAATAAAACAATTCATTTAAAATTCATTATAAAACTTCGGTTATAAAACCACCCTTATTTCAGGGTCACAAATCATAAAATCATTTAATCATAAAATCGTCAAATCGGGGGCCTGACCCCTCCTTCGGGTCTACCCTGGTCTAACAGACCACAAGTTATATCATGTGAGACAATCAGGTAATTATCAGTAACATCGAGGACTATGGCCATATCCTAGTGATCCCTGGCAACACGGTACCTAGTGTGCGGGGTATCACACCTGAAACGGGAGGTGGGTCGTCCAACCCGCCAGAACAGCATAACACCAGGATTGCGAGGGCAAGGCTTGCTGCCTCGTGGCTAATGCCACTCCACTCCAACAATCCCCACGGTACAGCGTACTCCGCGTGACATACACGGTACAACGTACTCCGTGAACCCGAGCTCAATCAGGGGTGCCTGTGATATGTCACGACCCTCAACTTACCAAAATACGTATAAATTTTTCGCATTTTCATGCATCAATCCTTAATCATCCTTCCTCGATCGTGAACAACCACACACTTAACAGTTGGGCTGTGTGTCGACGTCTAACTCACTCCACCATACCAATTCAATTTAAAACATTATTTATGAGTAAACACTTGTATAAATGTATATAAATCAGAGTTGTTACATGTGTTTACATCGTTTTACATCCCCAGTAGTTACATACAAAACGCTACTGTGCTATGTCTAGTTTAGATACAAAATAATCCAAGTGTGTATACCTTTAGCGATGGGATGCAGCGGATTACCAAAAAGGGAATGCCTCCAGTCACGTCCAATCTATACTCAAATCTCTGTAGAGAGGGGAAAATAAGGGGGGTGAGCAAACCACACGCTCAGTAAGGCAATCATGCGAACAGGTAGATACTGTACTATCTACGTGATCGTGATGCCATGCTCAAAAGCATTTAATTCATTGTTTATCTCAAAACATGAGTGTATGATTGTGTTAATGGTATGTAAAGCATTCATGCTATTAAAATTCAGTGCACATTTCAACTCAAAGCATGGTATAAATCATCATGCATAATTCACAATAAAAGCATGGCATTAAACATCATGCATTTTCACAATAAAGCATGGCATTAAACATCATGCATCCGTGCACTTTAAAACCATTAACAAATCAATTCAACGTCAGGTCCCAGCCCATCCCTCGGGCTTTCCTGACCACAATCACTTCAAACATGGATTTATTCTCAAATAGCATTAGACATGTGAGATAGGCAGTTCAACAATAGGTAATAACCTCAAGGCTTATGTACATAACCTGTGATACCGGCTACACGGATCAGGTGTGCGGGATATCACCACCATCTGCTTCCACACGGGAGGTGGGTCAAATCCTACCCGCCGGTCCATAGCAGATCTCGTCCGAAGACGGCACATCACATCACAACACGGTACAATGTACTCCATGCTACAAGCACGGTACAACGTACTCCGTGGACCCCCAGCCTTATCCCTCGTTCGGGCTCATCAGCTGTTCCTCCAACCCTTATCCCTCGTTCGGGCTCATCAGGTGGATCTCCAACCCTTATCCCTCGTTCGGGCTCATCAGGTTGTTTTAACATGCCATGTCTCAAAATAATGCACGTGTGAGCCTATTTAATCGATGTGACACCAAGTCTACTCGAAGCTCCAAACACGGCAACATGCAAGGTGGGCATCCAGTGCGAGACAAACTCAAGCACAATGCCAAAACAATATGAAATCCATGTGAAAACTAGTGCCTCATGCACTCTTTCATACTCACGAAATCATGTAGGTGGCTCAAAACTTGCAAAATATGGTTAACAAAACCAAAACATACTCATTTCTTTTGCAAATCATTTCAATGTTAGCCAACCTACCAATCATTTGCTAAAAAGCAATAAAACATGATTTTCAAAGCAATATGCTTTTGTTTTCATGCACATTTCTCAAACTCCCAACTTTTACCCTTCAATCACCCAACAACAACATTTCCTAATCTCATGCATTCTAGCAAAACATTTATGCGCCCAAATTGCGCACAATATCTCTAAGAGTCCACACAATTCCCTTACCTCGATTTACTTGGTGTGACTCCTTTTCTTTTAGCTTCTCACGCTCTTGGCCCAACTCGCCTCGGCGTATCCTCGGAAGCTGCGATTCATTCATTAAATCGATTGAGTTAACGTATTTAACCCATAATTGACCTCACTAGTCAACATTATTTACTTATGCATTTTACAAATGCCTTAACCCTCATTTTACCTCTTTTAGGTAAACCTCACAATTTATCCACTAACCACATCTTAAAATCATACCACAATCACTATTAATGATTTCTACATATCTCATTCATCATTAATCTCCATCAATTTCACTTTCTCACACTAAACCATTTCTAGGTCAAAATCATTCCAATGCATTCTAGATAGTTTCTAACCATCCATACTCATGCCAAACAACTCCAAAATCAATTAAATAAACAATGTACCATAGTTGGAGTGTTAGAATCTTACCAAATTTGATTTCTCTTCTTGCTCCAATGGCAATGCCCTTAACTCCTCAAATACCAACAATGGGAAAATGCTTTCCAACTATGTTGTTCTTCTCTTTGATAGGAACAACTTTGTCTCTAATGGTCTCTCTTCAAACCTCACTGAAAATGGCTGATTTTTGAGAGAGAATGTTAGGTTTTTGGGTTGAAAGTGGAAAGTTTGTGTTTTTCCCGAAATTTTCTGATTACCAGCACTCCTTATATAGAAATAGCTTGAGGAGATCGATCTGGTCCAAGAGGAGATCGATCTGGTCCCTTAAAATCCCTCTTTTTCACGGCATTTTTAAGCCTAAGATCGATCTGTTGAAGCATGAGATCGATCTGTCAAGGCAGGAGATCGATCTGTCGAAGCATGAGATCGATCTGCTCCCAAACAGAGAGCTAAGGAGATCGATCTGGTCCATTGGAGATCGATCTGTTCTATTCTCTCGCCCAAATAAGAGCATTCTGGCTCTTCCAGATCGATCTCTCATCCCATGAGATCGATCTGCCCTTCAAAATTTCCAGATTTCCTCTGCAACAACACTTACCAAACATCCTAAATTTGCTACCATGATCATTTCCTCATTCGTTCATCTTTGAGACTTGAAGATGGCATCCATCCTCACTTCATACACATTAAAACTTGTGTAGGATCTTTGTATGACCAATGGTACTTAATATAAACAAAAATGGAAGTGCACATCTTATGCAATTCTACTTCCATTTTACCAAACTACTCATAATCCATTCTACACACATTCTCCACATGTTTAAGTCCATTTCTACACATTCATACATAATGAAACTTGTATGTACGATTACCACTCTCAGTACAAGTGTGTACATTACTTGTGGACTTACATCACATATACTTCACTCATGAATTCATAGTACAACTCTATTTACATTTCCATGTACATATATACCCTTATACATATACGGGGTCTCACATGATAGGTCTTATCCACCCAAATCATCTCTGTCTCAGAATGCACGTGTGAGCATATCATATCACTGTGACACACAGTCTACAGGAGGCTCCAACACGCAATATGCATGTAATATAAATCCCTGTGCGAGCGAAGCTCAAGCACGGCTCCATGCATATTCATGATATCAGAAAACCTCGTGCGAGCGAAGCTCTAGCACGGTTTCATGGAAATCAATGAAATCTGTGTACGAGCAGCGCTCCAGTACGACTTAAACTTATTATAAATTCAAGTAAAATCCATGTACGAGAAATGCTCAAGTACGGATATGTATAAAAACTCAATGAAAATCTCGTACGAGAAAAACTCCAGTACGACTTAAAAATGAATGAGTTATAAATCCATATAAAACTTTGTGCGAGCAACGCTCCAGCACAAATGAATGCTCAAGTAAATCAAATCTCGTGCGAGTTACACTCCAGCACGGCTTTTATGCAATAACATATCAAAACAGGATGCGAGCTAAGCTCCAGCATCTCTCATGCATGTCAAAACTAGTGCGAGCAATCGCTCTAGCACCACTTTATGCATACCACGTCAAAACAAGTCAAAACATGTCAAAATAGAGTGCTAGCTAGGTTCCAGCACTTCTCATGCATTTCACAATAATAAAATCAGTGCGAGCAACCGCTCCAGCACATTTCATGCATATGATGTCACACAAATCGGTGCGAGCAACCGCTCAAGCACATTTATGCATATTCACAAACGTAGATATAGTGCGAACTACGTGTCGGCACTATCTGTTTTCATATAAACTTGATAGTTGGCCTATTTTCCAAAGAAATTCCATTTAAATATTAATAACACCTACGTAGTGTTATCTTGTGAAATTTATGCAGTTTCTGACCAATCCATCGATTTGCTTTGATTAAAACCAATAAAATCCTTAAATCATAAATTTCCTTAAATCATGCATTTCATGCATGTCATGCTTTCACCATCCTTAGGTGAACTTCCCTCAATAGGGGTAAAATAGTCTTTTCACCTATTTCGATCCTTAAAATCATTTAAACCACTTTTAGGTTCATTATACAATAACCGTGTATACATACATAATCAGTGTACAGAAAAACTATTTAAAATACGCGTAGCTACCTCTAGCTACTCACACAATTCCCTTACCTCATTTTTCTGTACAGTCTGACCTTTCCACTGATGACTCGCCACGCAGTCCGATTTGCTCCGAATCCAATCTCCGGAACTACGGATACACATTTATCAGGTCAAATACAATACAATTTAATTTATTTCATATTTTTTGGGCTTAATTTAAATCATTGGGCCCATTTATCCATATTGGGCCCGATTGTACCATAATGGGCCTTAATCGGCCTTAAGCCCATTTACCACACTTTATCGAGGCCTATTGGGCTCATTGGACCCATCAGTAATTTATTTATCCTCGTTCTAAATTCTCAGATATCTCAATTTAGTATTTACGACAATTTATCCAATTTTTCAGAATTTAATTCATTTATGCGGAAATTAAATCCGTAATTTATGCATTAAATATCAATCACGCATAACGATGTAAAATTATCGTAAATAAGGGTTATTTACCCGTGATTCCATGATCGTACACAAATCGAGGCTGTCTCAAGCTCTCGGTTGATGTCAATCGTCGAGCTACACAATTAGATATATTTTCGGGTAAACTTTCAGTCGATTATTTAAAAAAATTAATTATTTTGAAAATTAAATCGGTCAATTCGACTACTTACCGACTTACCCCAAGATCGATTGCATCACTGAAATTTTCCCCAATTTTTCCTCTTTTTCTTATTCCCTTTTTCTTCCTTTTTTCCTCTTCTTTTTGGCTGAACAGGTCCGGTCCGGTTCAACCCAGTTCAGACCGTCGGTTCGGTCCGGTTCGGTTCAGCGGTTCAGTCCGGTTCGACCGGTTCAGTCACCATTTGGTCATTCCGGCGCCGTCCGGCCGGTTCTCGACATGATTCCACCGTCGTTCGATGCGCCATTGCATGGGCTCCCTAAATCGGGCCTCGATGTGGCTCGAATTGGTGCCGATGGCCGCTGATCGAGGCTTCTCTTTCGCGGGTTCCTCCTCTATTTTCGGTGATTTTCGACAACTTCCACGGCGCGTCTTGGCCGCTGGTGGTTCGCCTGGTGTGGGGCTACCTTCGCCAGTCCTCGCCGGGGCCTCAGCCCTACCGGTGGTGGCTCTTTTTCCTCGGTCGGCATTTGCTGGCTTGGTTTCGCGTTTTCTCCTCTATTTCGTTTCAGATTTGTTTCAGACTTCGTTTCTTTTTCTTTTACTTATTATTTTTTTTATAATTTAATTTTAATATTATTTTACTCATTAAAATAATATTAAAATTCACAAATATCTTAAAAAAATTATATTTTATTCATTTAATCTGTAAATAAATTTTTCAGTTATATTTTACCTTTTTGGTATATTTTTCGATTATTTTCGGGATTATTTTTCGATACGAAAATTTCAGTTTATTCCAATAAATTCATATCTTGATGAATTTAACTTGGAATTTAATTATTTCCTCGTTATTGATCAAGATTTCTGAATCTCATATTTTTAATTAAATTTTCTTGTCCCGATTAGTACCGAATTTCGATCTTTTGACTGTTATGCCCTTGCACGTGTTCGAGAATATCATTTAAATCCTTTTTGCATTTTTTTAAATGTACTAGAAAATTTCTATTAATTCCCTTTTGCTCTTACCATAAAACCGGGTCTTACAATAACTTGTATTCAGAATTTATCACACTTCAACGCTTGTCTTATTTCATTTATCAATTATAACGAAATCATTTTCTTACTCAAATTGAGCCTCGTATTCAAAACATAATTATATATACAATTTACAATCCTTAAATCCGATGCGTAATTCATATTTCAAGGTATCTTTTTATCTCAATCTCTAAATCATTTTAACAATTTTAGGTCTTTCTCACTAATCTCTAATCCTTGTTTGTGGAATTCAATTGACACTCATTCTTAATACAACGTGATCCAAAAGACTCCGAGTCTCCTTAAAAATTAACACCAGTACACTCCAAAATGGATCACTTGTTCCGATAATCCCCTCTTCATATAGTCCTTGTAATTGCTTTTTCAGTATTTCTAATTGAATCAAAGTCATTCAATATAGTGATCTAAATAATTAATTCGATACCACTGCTAAATTGATTTCAAACTTCATCTTTCAATTTAGTGGTAATCTGATAGATTATCTGAATACGTGTCGAAAATCCCTTTGTCTACTGGGGTGTCTTTTTACTCAGAACACGCCCTATCTTTATCAATCATATAAACAGTGTGACCTTCACTTATACTTTTAGTTTTGTCATTTATCTTTTCAGTTACAATGATTTTATTCTATCACTCTCACTGATTCCTTAGTACATCATTTTATCTGTCACTCTCTTTACATTTTTATTTTCTTAGTAACCTCAAAATATCCATAACATATCATCACAGTTGCGCCTTGCACACTGCTTCCTTAAAATAACATCCAATGGAGCTAACTTAGATCAACGAAGGATCTTAGTACCTCTTACAAGTTTCCTAGACTTCTTTTGTTTTACATCTCTACTTATTCGAATTTATACTCTTTTAATTTCATATTCATTCTCGGACTCATTTTCTTATGTTTGATTTAGTCATTTTAATTATAATTTGCAATATGCTTCATCCAGAATGTGTTGCCGTCTAAAGGCCTCTAAAAACATTTCTCATGTATTTCTCTAATTTTTGGCTCTTGGGTTAAATCGAGAAACTTCCCTCTGAGTTCGATTTTTCATTTCAGTACTGATGCTACAAGGGCTACTTTCTTTATAGTAGCGCACTCTAAAAATCCGTGTAACTTTCCCAATTCTTTACCAAAAAAAATTGCAAAGAACTTTCTCGGTAAAGTTACTATAAAATTCCATATGATATCTTTGTCTCACTTATCCAATCTTCCACAATCATTGGATTTCTTAATTCCACTGAAAAACGGAGGCTTAAACTTCTGAAGTTGCCTCTATTAGGTTCACAATCGTACCCAACGAATCCATATAAATTCTTCCAATTCATTTATTCCAGTTTTTTCATCACATTTGAATATTGACTCCAGTATATAATAGTGTACCATCTTTCAAAATAAACTCGATCATGCTCTTAGTCACACCTTAATCATTATTGTTGAGTTAATGTATTTTGAAATGACAAAACAAGTGAATTCAATAATGTAAAGATGATATAAAACCATGTTTAGAGGTTATCAGTACCAGAACTTAAAGTTCTGTTGATGAGAGATCGATCTAGGTTATGAGAGATCGATCTCCTGGGTTTGTCTTGGATGAGAGATCGATCTCAGGAAGACATGAGATCGATCTGCCAAGCCTTGAACCTATACAAAGGTATTGAGGAAGAGTGAGATCGATCTATAAGGGTTATGAGATCGATCTGCCTATTACTGGAGTTAAGGAGATCGATCTGATCTAGGAAGAGATCGATCTCCCTTAAAGCAAAGATAGTAGATCGATCTTCAAGATCGATCTACACTCAAACAGAGAGCTTATGAGATCGATCTGGTAAGGAAGAGATCGATCTTCTCAAAGTCAGAGAGCTAAGGAGATCGATATGGGTTATTGAGAGATCGATCTCCCCACTACGAGATTGCATCGCAGATCGATCTGTAGTCGATCTTGCCTCAAACAGAGAGATTGGAAGATCGATCTGCCTATTCGACAGATCGATCTCCCCTAACATTTTCAAATAAGAGATCGATCTGCTCATATATGAGATCGATCTCCTTGTGCTATTTTGCTTTGATCTTGCAGGATTTTTAACTAAGAGATCGATCTGGCCAAGATGGTAGATCGATCTGGCATTCTACTAGAGGTACCCAACGGCTAGTTCTGCAAAAATCTCAACGGAAAAAACAGCATTTAATGCTCCAACCACCAATCCTTCAGTATTTAACCAAGCATTGAAGACAATGAGAAGAGAGACACTATTGCTGCACATTTCTTACATTCTCAAGAGTTTAATACTTTCATTCCTTGTGTCTTCATTCCTCATTTATTGAGTTTGTTGTATAAGCTTAAGTGCAAAAGTTGTAATTGTCCTACCCACATTAAAAGCTTGATTCTGTATTCATCCTTACCTTAAGAGAGAAGAGGATTGTTCCTCAGTGAGATAAAAATTGTAAAAGGGTGAATACATCTTTGTATTGCAAAGGGTAGAGAGGTTATTCCTTAACCTGAAAAAGGAACATTGTAACTTCAGTTGAAGAAGAGAAAGAAAGCACTTGACAAGAAGGTCAAGGAGAGAGGACGTAGGCAAGAGTTTGGCCGAACCTCTATAAACGATTGTGTTTGTTTCTCTCTTCCCTATCTTGCATTATCTTGTTTAATTTCATTATTGCTCACTTTCATTTGCTGATTAAATTAGGATTAATTTAAAATTTTCCATTAACGCTAGAAAACCGATTCACCCCCCCTTTCGGTAGAGCCAACAATTGGTATCAGAGCTAGGACTCTTTAATCACATAGGAACAACTTCCTAAGAGTTAGAAACAATCAAATGGCTCACAACAATGTAGCAACTAGTTTGGTAGGAGAGGGGCACTCTACGGTTAGACCTCTTATGTTCAATAGAGAACATTATGCCTATTGGAAGACTAGGATGATGTTGTTCATTCAAGCAAATGATTATGAGGTGTGGATGATTATAATTAAAGGACCTCAAATCCCTACAAAGAGAATAGAGGGAAGAGATATCCCTAAAGAAGAAGATGAATGGGATTCAAATGACATTAAATGTGCTCAGCTAAATGCTAAGGCTATGCACACATTATTTTGTGCCTTAGGTCCAAATGAATACAATAGGGTCTCCGGATGTGACAATGCCAAATAAATTTGGGACAAATTGGCAATAACTCATGAGGGTACAACCCAAGTAAAGGAGACCAAGGTAGGAATGCTCACACATGACTATGAGCTTTTTAGGATGAAGGAATGAGAATCAATTAGTGATATGTTCACTAGATTCACGGATATAATTAATGGATTAAAGTCCTTAGGAAAATTTACTCTAATATTGAAATGGTCAAGAAAATATTAAATAGCTTACCTAAATCATGGGAAGCTAAAGTGACTGCAATTGAGGAATCTAAGGATCCTCACACATTGTCTTTAGATGAATTAATAGGATCACTACTCACTTATGAGATGAAATTAAGAAGAAATTAAGAGCCACCCAAGAAAGTGGGAGTTGCTCTAAAATCCACAGCTCAAGAGGAGATTAAGAATGAGAGTGGTAGTGAAGAGGACCTTGAGATGGCAACGTTTGCCAAAAGATTTAACAAGTTCATGAGAATGAGAGCTAGTGGTAGTAATAGGAGAAACAATAAGAGAGATCAAGAAGAAGTAGGTAGAAAAGATTCAATTATGTGTTATGAATGAAAAAAACCAGGACACATAAAATTTAACTGCCCTCTTCTTAAAAGGTCCAATGATAGGTTCCACAAAAAGAAGGCAATGGTGGCAACATGGAGCGATAGTGACTGCTCCGATGATGACTCAAATGAGGACATTGCCAACTTGTGCTTTATGGCTATTGGGGATGAAAAGGTAACTTCAAACCTCAATGAATATTCGTTTGATGAATTGCAAGATGCCTTTGATGATCTTACATTAGAGTATGAATGCATGAGTATGAAATATAAAAAGATAATATCCAAATTGAGAAAAGAAAATGAGTTGATGCTAAGGGACAAATTAGAATGTGAAAAGAAACTAGAAATTTCAAATCTTGAAATTTGTGACCTTAAAGAGAAAAATGACAACCTACATAATTCCTTTAATATGTTCCACATGGGTCAACAAAAGTTAGATAGCATGCTAGAGACCCAAAGGGCATTCTTTGACAAAAATGGGTTAGGATATAATGCAAAAAGTAGAGAGACTCATCTTAAAAGCTTTATTGCTAGAAATAGTATAAATAAACTCTCAACTTCTTGTTCATATTGTAATAGAAAGGGACATGCATCACATAATTGCAACATAAATATGAGCTCTCTTAAAGGAAAAATAGTAATAAGGATATGGATTCCAAAAGAAGTAATTCACTCAAAGGATGTTAATGCATTAGCAAAATGGATCCCAAAGGGATCAAGAATTGCATTCACTAACCTCAAAGGACCCAAGAGAATTTGGGTACCTAAGACTTGAGTTTGGATCTTTTTGTAGGTAATTGAGCATGGCCACAAAGCTAAAACAAAGGAAGCATGGTACTTGGATAGTGGATGCTCAAGGCACATGACGGGAGATAGAAGCCACTTCAACTCTTTTAAATCAAAAGTTGGTGGAGAAGTCACATTTGGGGACAACTCCAAAGGCCAAGTTGAAGGAAGTGGCTCAATAGGTAATGACTACTTTTCATTAGAAAAGGTATTACTTGTTAGGGGTCTAAAGCATAACTTACTAAGCATAAGTCAACTTTGTGACAAAGGTTACAAAGTAATTTTTGATTGCATGAAATGTCATGTTGTAGATCCTAAGTCAAACAAAGTTCTTTTTCTAGGTCATAGGCAAGGTAATAGATATATTGTCTATCTTAATGAACTCAAAAATGAAAATATATGCTTAATGGTAGACAATAAAAAGGAATCTTGGTTATGGCATAGAAGACTAGGTCATGCTAGCATGCATGTGTTATCTAAGTTAGCTAGAAAGGATCTAGTCATAGGCTTACCTAAGCTATCCTTTGATAATGAATAAATATGTGAAGCTTGTGTTAAAGGAAAGCATAAAAGGACAACATTTAAGCCTAAGAATATTGTATCCACCACTAGGCCTCTTCAATTACTTCACTTAGATTTATTTGGACCAACTAGAACAACTAGCCTAGGTGGGAAACACTATGGATTTGTAATAGTTGATGATTACACTAGGTTCACTTGGGTGTTCTTTTTAAGAGTAAAAAATGAAGCCTTAGAAAAATTCATAGCCTATACAAAAATTACTCAAAATGAAAAAGGGTATACAATAACAAGCATTAGAAGTGATCATGGCAAGGAATTCGATAACATAGGATTTGATGAGTATTACAATGATCAAGGAATTAGTCATAATTTTTTAGCCCCTAGGACACCACAACAAAATGGAGTAGTTGAGAGAAGAAATAGAACCTTGGAAGAAATGGCTAGAACCATGTTGTGTGAGAATAATTTACCAAAGTATTTTTGGGCTGAAGCTATAAACACATCTTGCTATATAATTAATAGAGCTATGATTAGACCCATGCTAAAGAAAACTCCTTATGAGCTTTACAAGGGTAAGAAGCCTAATTTAGTTACTTCCATCCTTTTGGCTGTAAATGTTTTGTCTTAAGTAATGGTAAAGATAATCTAGGAAAATTTGATGCCAAGAGTGATGAGGGAATCTTTCTAGGGTACTCATTGAATTCAAAGGCTTATAGAGTATATAACAAAAGAACATTAATGGTTGAAGAATCTATTCATGTTATATTTGATGAGTCAAATGATGTATCTAAAGATTCAACTAATGATGAGGATGTGGGAATATTTGATGAAAACTTGGAGGAAATTCCAAACTTAGAAGATGATTTATTAGAAAAACTTGACTTGAATAAAGAAGATGAAGAAGAAATAGAGATATTAGAGAGAGAGTCTAGAGCACCAAGAGAGTTAGGATATGTAAAAGATTGTGAAATAGCAGGAGATCCAACTCTTGGAGTTAGAACTAGATCATCTCTAAGAAATATGTGTCAATATATAACCTTTGTATCTCAAATAGAGCCTAGGAATGTCAATGAAGCCTTAGATGACAATAATTGGTTCCTAGCAATGCAAGAAGAATTAAATCAATTTGAGAGAAGCAAAGTATGGAAACTAGTTCCTAGGCCTAGTGATCACTCTATAATTAGAACTAAATTGATATTCAAGAACAAGATGGATGAAAATAGTGTGATCATAAGGAACAAGGCTAGGTTAGTTGCACAAGGCTATAGACAAGAGGAAGGTATAGACTATGATGAAACCTATGCACCGGTAGCTAGACTAGAGGTAATAAGAATGTTACTTGCCTTTGCATGTTATAAGAACTTCAAATTATATCAAATGGATGTAAAGAGTGCATTCTTAAATGGTTTCATTAATGAAGAAGTCTATGTTGAACAACCTCCCGGCTTTGAAAATCATGAATTTCCTGAACATGTTTTCAAATTATCTAAGGCACTCTATGGGTTGAAACAAGCTCCTAGAGCTTGGTATGAAAGGTTGTCAAAATTCTTAATAGAAAAGGGATTTTCAAGAGGAAAAGTGGATACCACCTTATTCATCAAAAATAAAAATAAAGATTTACTAGTTGTACAAGTGTATGTGGATGATATTATTTTTGGTTCAACTAATGATTTTTTATGTCAAGAGTTTGCTAAGATCATGCAAGGAGAATTTGAAATGAGCATGATGGGAGAACTCACCTTCTTCTTGGGACTTCAAGTAAAGCAAACAAAAGATGGAACCTTCATCAATCAAGCAAAGTATACTAAGGATTTGCTCAAGCGATTTGGAATGGACAATTGCAAACCTCAAGCAACTCCAATGGGCACCAACATCAAGCTTGATAAAGATGAAAGTGGTAAGTGTGTAGACACTAAACTCTATAGGTCTATGATTGGTTCATTGCTCTATTTAACTGCAAGTAGACCAGATATTTTGTTTAGTGTATGCCTTTGTGCTAGATTTCAATCCTCTCCTAGGGAATCACACATATTAACAACTAAAAGGATCTTTAGATACCTTAAGGACACTCCCTCTCTAGGACTTTGGTACCCCAAGGACTCTACCTTTACACTTCATGCATTTTCAGATGCAGATTTTGGGGGATGCAAAATAGATAGGAAAAGTACTTTAGGTACCTGCCAATTCTTTGGAAATAGATTAATCTCTTTGTTCTCTAAGAAACAAAACAGTGTGGCTCAGTCCATAACTGAAGCTGAATACATAGCAGCAGGTAGTTGTAGTGCTCAAGTGTTGTGGATTAAACAACAAATGAAAGATTATGGTATTGACATGAAACAAGTTTCTATTAAATGTGACAATACCAGTGCTATCAACCTATCTAAAAATCCTATTCAACACTCTAGAACCAAGCACATTGAGATTAGGCATCATTTCCTTAGAGACCATGTGCAAAAGGGGGATATAATTCTAGAGTATATTGACACTTTACATCAAATAGCTGATATATTCACCAAACCCCTTGATAGAGATAGGTTTTGTATCCTTAGAGGTGAATTAGGACTCATGAATATCCCTTAAGATATTTATGCTTCAAAATCTTGGTTTTAAGTTGGTTTTAAAAGAGTTTCACAAAGATTTTTCTGGGCAACAAGTATGAGAGATCGATCTCCTATCAATATAGATCGATCTCTATACTTCCAATAAGCCTAAAGCATTAAGGTAAAGCTAAGTAGATCGATCCTCTATCCATAAGATCGATCTCCTTAAGCCTCTGTTAAACAGCAGATCGATCTGTGCATACGACAAATCGATCTCTTCAAGCTTCTGTATTCTGAAGATCGATCTATGCATTTGGCAGATCGATCTCCCTAAGCCTCTGTTAAACAGTAGATCGATCTGTGCATATGACAGATCGATCTCCTTAAGTTTCTGTATTCTACAGATCGATCTTATGGACCACAGATCGATCTCTTGTGCCCTGGACTATAAAAACTGGCGAAAAATCCCCAAATTTCAAACCCTCAAACTTCAAAATCCCTAACTTCCTTCGCATCTCCTCTCTCGATTCCTCCTCAGATCGATCTCGGTACGGTCTTCGTCGCTTCTCTCCTTCGTTTACTGGTATAGTAACCCACATTCCTTATTATTTTCTCAAAAATTTCTTAAGATTTGTGTTCAATTTCACTCTAAGGCAAATCTAGTCACTGTTTCATTGATTTTTTGTTGTGAACCTGTCTTAGAGTAATTCCCGTGTCTAGAATCATGCCCAGACTTAAGAGAGTAGGCCAAAAACCTCCTCGACCTAGTGTCGATCAAGGGTCTTCTTCGCAAATCAATCCACCCCCTTTAGTCACTACCTTTAACAGGTGTTTTAAAACACCTGCGAAAAGGAAGCGATATGAAGAATACTTTTCTACCATGCCAATTAAACATTGGCGAACAATCGATTTCTCCTTCCTATACCGCATCGATTTTCCCTATCTATCCAAATTTGAAGAATTTGGTTGGATGTCGTTCCTAAAAATTAATACTCCCGTACCTCCAAATATCGTTCGAGCATTCTTTTCTAATGCCGAACTCACCTATGATCCTAACGACACCTGTAATATTCTCGGGTTTACAACATATGTCATGGGAAAATCCATTGCCGTAGACATTGAAATCCTAGCCAACGCTTTCAACATACGCGATGAAGGGTTGACAAACGAAGATGAGGAAGTCCCTTTGGAGTTTGATATTCCCGGGGATAAGGCGAGTGACCCCCCCATGCACCCCCGGCTACTCCACCTCATCATATCGTGGAACCTTCGTCCATTCGGTACCCGTCACTCCACCGTTAGGCGGTTAGATAGGTTCTGGATTCACCACATTCACTCCACCAGTCAAAAACCCAACCTCATTCACTTTATCTATCAATACTGGTTGAAGATCGTACGCGGCCAAGCCACAACGATAGTGTTTCTGCAACCATTGGTGTACTTTCTCCAACGACTCGGAGTGGACAGCAGCTGCGAAGCGTGTGAAATGCCCTCTCCAAAGAGCGTCCTCAACATTGGGTCACTCCACCACATGGGCTACTACAAGGACTTCTGGGGCGACTGGAAGAAGAAGAGGGAACAGCATTCTGCTGCAGCTATGGAGGAAGATCCCTCCGATGAGCCTATGGATCCACCTGCTGCACCGACTGCGGGTCCATCATCCTCGATTCCTCAGCCCATTGCACCTGCTACCTCAACCGCTGAAATGGAGTCCATTGTGACAATGTTGAGTGCACTGAACAGGAAGATCGATGAAGGCTTTGCAAACCTTCATGCGACCCAGCAGCGGATGTTCGAGGAGCTGAATCGCAAAGTGGATGAAGGCTTTGCAAATCTTCATGAGGCTCAGGAGGCGATGTTTGATGAGATTCAAGACACTCGCACTCACGTTGAGGATCTCATGGATCGATTTCCTCCTCCACCATAGGACTTATTTGCTAGATCTAGTTATGTTATATGTTTTTATTACTCGTTGTTGTTTGAACTAAATTTGCTTGAATGAGCTGCGCTCTGTGTTATTGAATGAGTTTTTAAAGAAATGTTAATTTGAAATGACAGGAGTACTGTTTAGATTTCTTTCTTGCCATTGATATGACAAAAAGGGGGAGAAGAAATAATGCTAAGAACACATGCATGTGTTAAAACATATTTAAATGACTTTAAGAATCATATCTAATGGTTTAAAAGGAATGATTAAAATATGGGGGAGTTAAGAAAGTTTAGAGATCAAAAGCCAAAAGTAAGGGGGAGTTTACAAAAAGGGGGAGTTTGTGCAAAATGAAAATAGGGAACTAAACATGTTGATTGAATAGGTTTTGTCATATCAAAAAGGGGGAGATTGTTGAGTTAATGTATTTTGAAATGACAAAACAAGTGAATTCAATAATGTAAAGATGATATAAAACCATGTTTAGAGGTTATCAGTACCAGAACTTAAAGTTCTCTTGATGAGAGATCGATCTGGGTTATGAGAGATCGATCTCCTGGGTTTGTCTTGGATGAGAGATCGATCTCAGGAAGACATGAGATCGATCTGCCAAGCCTTGAACCTATACAAAGGTATTGAGGAAGAGTGAGATCGATCTATAAGGGTTATGAGATTGATCTACCTATTACTGGAGTTGAGGAGATCGATCTGATCTAGGAAGAGATTGATCTCCCTTAAAGCAAAGATAGTAGATCGATCTTCAAGATCGATCTACACTCAAACAGAGAGCTTATGAGATCGATCTGGTAAGGAAGAGATCGATCTTCTCAAAGTCAGAGAGCTAAGGAGATCGATCTGGGTTATTGAGAGATCGATCTGGTAAGGAAGAGATCGATCTTCTCAAAGTCAGAGAGCTAAGGAGATCGATCTGGGTTATTGAGGGATCGATCTCCCCACTACGAGATTGCATCGCAGATCGATCTGTAGATCGATCTTGCCTCAAACAGAGAGATTGGAAGATCGATCTGCCTATTCGACAGATCGATCTCCCTTAACATTTTCAAATAAGAGATCGATCTGCTCATATATGAGATCGATCTCCTTGTGTTATTTTGCTTTGATCTTGCAGGATTTTTAACTAAGAGATCGATCTGGCCAAGATGGCAGATCGATCTGGCATTCTACTGGAGGTACTTAAGGGCTAGTTCTGCAAAAATCTCAACGGGAAAAACAGCATTTAATGCTCCAACCACCAATCTTTCAGTATTTAACCAAGCATTGAAGACAATGAGAAGAGAGACACTATTGCTGCACATTTCTTACATTCTCAAGAGTTTAATACTTTCATTCCTTGTGTCTTCATTCCTCATTTATTGAGTTTGTTGTATAAGCTTAAGTGCAAAAGCTGTAATTGTCCTACCCACATTAAAAGCTTGATTCTGTATTCATCCTTACCTTAAGAGAGAAGAGGATTGTTCCTCAGTGAGATAAAAATTGTAAAAGGGTGAATACATCTTTGTATTGCAAAGGGTAGAGAGGTTATTCCCTAACCTGAAAAAGGAACATTGTAACTTCAGTTGAAGAAGAGAAAGAAAGCACTTGACAAGAAGGTCAAGGAAAGAGGACGTAGGCAAGATTTTGGCCGAACCTCTATAAACGATTGTGTTTGTTTCTCTCTTCCCTATCTTGCATTATCTTGTTTAATTTCATTATTGCTCACTTTCATTTGCTGATTAAATTAGGATTAATTTAAAATTTCCCATTAATGCTAGAAAACCGATTCACCCCCCCTCTCTGTAGAGCCAACAATTATCATTATCACGGGGCCACTTGACCCGACATCATCATCATTGTTTCCATGTCCTACTTAAATCCCAGAAGCGGACTTCAAAATTTCCATTGAAACTATAAGATGTACACTAAGATGAGGGTTCATTACACCTCTCGAGCCTATTTCTACGGCCTTGAGGAATGGTTCATTTCCATCTGCCAATGTGGCTATAATACTAATCAGCTATATTTATCAGTTTCCCTTCATTCATTGACACAATTTTCTATAAAACACAGTCAGGTATACCCATTGTATCTAAACAATGTACAGTAATGCCGGAGATGTGAACTTTCTAAGTCTTTTTCACTTTTAATATCGACTCGTATCAGGCCAACCTGGCTCTGATACCACTTTGTAACGACTCGAATTTACAGACATTTTTCAGTTGGGCTACAAGTCGATATTAGGTCAGAATAGTATTCAGTGAGATTAAAATTTTTTTCTCAGTAACAAATTTAAGTAGAATATGTTCACATTCCCCAGATACATCTTGTATTGCATTACTGTTCTTACATAATTTTAGATACAAAAGAATTTCTTACAACGGGGTATACCTTCGATGCAGAAATACACTCCGCGAAATCTTAATTATACGGAATACCTTACAAACGAAAGCGATCCCAGCTACAGAGGAACTCTGTGGAGGAAAGTAAGGGAGGTGAGCTCAACATGCTCAGTGAGAAAAACCCCACAGCATGTAGATAAATACACTACCTATGAAAAATATATATATTTTTATATTTACCAAATCCGAAATATTTTCACAAAGTATACAGATGATTTGGTAATTTCTCAAGTACCAGATTTTAGAATTCAGAAAACAGATTTAGTATCGACAAAAGCACAAATACCAGAAACAGATTTTTCAGAAACAGAATATGTATCAGTAATACATTTAACTATTGTTATAAATCAAAAGAGTTCAGAGTTTTTCAGTAGCAAAACAAACATATTCCCAGATAAGTCAATTCAAGTAGACAAGTTCAAATAATTATTTTCAAATAGACGAGACAAGGCATGCATGCTATATCAGATATCAGAAATGACTTTTGGCTAATGTCGGTGACTCCGGGCAATTCACGGGCCAGGTGTGCCGGGATGTCAATCGCCGTGGGAGTGGTCAACTACCCAAATGGCTCACAGATCAAAATGTTCAAAGACCAGAAACAGAATCAGAAGCACGGTACATCGTACTCGTGGACCGCAGATATAGAATCAGATACAGAAACAAACAGAAATGCAGCATGATCTCACCAACGTCTTTATCTCAAAATTAGTGCGAGACAGACCGTACGGCACATAGTCAGTACGCGCTCAAGCACATTTCATCAGAATAATTTTATAACCGATCGTTTTCCTTAAATCATATATAAATTCATTTGTCTTATGCAATCGTTCAAAACAGGCTGACTAGCCCTTTTTTGAAAAAATCTCAGAAAACTATCTATGAAAATTCAAAATTCAAGATTTTCAATAATTAAAATCGAATTCAAGTCATACCATAATTTTTGCAAATCATTAAAATTTAGTCCGAAAAATTTGATTGTTCAACTAAGCTAAAATATCTAATATTTCAGTCATAAAGCTCAACCTAGTCTTTTCGATAATTTCGGTACTGCGAAATTCAACCTAAATTTTATATCTACAAATATACGAAAATAATGCATATTTATCTCTAGCAGCGATGAGAATTTTCCTTACCTCGGTGTCTGTCTGCGGTCCTCGATTGTCTCGACGTAGCGAGTCGACGAATCCGGTTCACTCAAGTTATTTCGGTCGAAGCCTTTTTCCCCGGGTTTTCAAATTTAGTACACTTATTTTCTTTCTCCAATTTTCTTCTATTTTCTATAATATATATATATATATATATTAATAAATATATATTTATATTTATATTTCTTTTTTTCCTTTCCTTTGATTTTTCCCGCCACTTTTTTTTTCTTTTCTTTCTTTTTCTTCACTGATCACTGTTCATCACTCTTCTTTCTCCTTCTCCCATCTCTGCCATCACCTTCATCATCCTCGTTGCTGCCATCATCCCCCTCATTTTTCTTCCAATGCTACCCCCGGCTACCACTCTCTTCCCCCTCGATTTTCCCTGCTCCAACTCACTTCCGCCTCCCTTATCACGTCTTTGTTTCAAGCTTCTCTATACTGTTCGGTACAGAGGAAAAGGAAAAAGAGTAGTAGTTGCCTTACTACATGCATAGCTGTCATCATCATCATTCTTCTTTCGGCCTCTCTCTCGGGTCCCTTCAAACTTTTAGAGGATAAGTGTAAGACCTAACTTTTATCGTAAGAGCAAATGGAATGAATATAAATTTTTGAGTGCATTTAAAAATGCAAAAGGATTGAAATGGTATTCCCAAACACGTGCAAGGGTAAAACGGTCAAAAGATCGAAAGTCAGTATAAATTCGAGAAGAAAATTTAAGTAAAAATATGGAATTGAGAAATCTTGATCAATAACGAAGAAACAATTACATTTCGGATTAAATTGATCAAGATATGAATTTATAGGAATTAATCGGAATTTTAGCCTCGAAAAACAATCCTGAAAATAATAAAAAAATATACCGAAAAGCCAAAATAAGACCGAGAAAGTCATTTATTGAATAAATGAATTAAATATATATTTTTTCAAATACTTTGGTAAAATAATAATATTTTAATCAATTAAAATAATAATAAATAATAAATAATAAATAAATTTTTTTTAAAAAAGAAAAAAAGGCAGAAAATCGCGAAACGTGATTTCTGCAAAAAATCGAGGCAACCGAGGGTGCCTCACAGATCACCGGCGATCGGCAGCAGCAACCCAGGCGATGGAAGACCAGTCGACGCCGACCCAGGCGATGATCGTCGGTGAAAGAGAGAGGAACGACGAGAGAAACCGAGGAGAAAGAGAGCTAAGAAGAGAAAGGGGGAAACCGATGACCGACACCGATTCGGGCCAGGCCACCACCACCTGAAGGTAGCCCACGCCAAGGCCGACCGATCAGCGGCTAAATCGACCGATGGGGAGACGGCTAGCGCCGAAAGCGGTGAGAAAGAGAGAGGTCACCGACGATGAAAAGGAGAAGAGCCGGACCGGCCACTTTTCGGCGACCTTGGATGCAATCGACCCCAGATCCTAGCTGGGGACAACCCCGCGGAGCTACTGGCGATGAAAATCGATGGAGAATCGGCCGGTAAGGCACTGAACCGGTCAAATCGGACTGAACCGGTGGTCTGAACCGGGTTGAACCGGACTGAACCGGTTCAGCCAAAAAGAAAAGGAAAAAGGAAAAAAATGGGAAAAAAAGAATAGAGGAAAAATTGGGAAAAATTCAAGTGATGCAATTGAGCTACGGGTAAGTCGGTAAGCGGTCAAATTGATCGATTTAAATTTTAAAATTTTAATTTAACTAATATTCGACTAAAAGTTTACCCAAAAAAATATTTAATTGTGTAGCTCGACAATTGGCATCAACCGAGAGCTAGAGACAGCCTCGATTTGCATAATAATAGGAATCTCGGCTAAGTAACCTTTATTTACGACAATTTACATCGTTATACGTGTTGATGAATTACGTATTTAATTTTTGGATAAATGAATTAAATTTTGGAAATTTGAATAAATTGTCGTTAATACTAAATTGAGATATTTGAGAATTTAGAACGAGGCTAAATAAATACTGATGTGCCCAATGAGCCCAATAGGCCTCGATAAAGCGTGGTAAACGGGCTTAAGGCTGATTAAGGCCCATTATGGTATAATCGGGCCCAATATGGGTAAACGGGCCCAATGATTTAAATTAAGTCCAGAAAATATGAAATACAATTAAATTGTATTGTATTTGACCTGATGAATGTGTATCCGCATTTCGAAGATTGGATTGGAAGCAAATTGGACTGGACGACGAGTCATCAGTGGAAAGGTTAGACTATACAGAAAATGAGGTAAGGGAATTGTGTGAGTAGCTAGAGATAGCTACGCATACTTTAGATAGTTTTTGTATACACTGAATATGTATGTATACACTGATATTGTATAAAGGTCCTAAAAATGGTTTAAAGATTTTAAGGATCGAAATAGGTAAAAAGTCTAGTTTTCCCCTATTGAGGGAAATTCACCTAAGGATGGTGAAAGCATGACATGCATGAAAAGCATGATTTAAGGAATTTTCTGAATTAAAGATTTGATTGGTTTTAAGCAAATTAAATCGATAGATTGGCCAGTAATTGCATAAATTTCACAATATAACACTACGTAAGTGTTATTAAGATTTAAATGAAAATTATTTGGAAAATGGGCCAACTATCAAGTTTAAATGGAAACAGATGTGATGGCATATAGTTCGGACTATATCTACGTTTGTTAGTGTGCATAAAATGTGCTTGAGCGGTTGCTCGCACTGATTTTTATTTTTTTGAAATGCATGAGAAGTGCTCGAGCCTAGCTCGCACTCTGTTTTGACATGTTTTGACATGTTTTGACCTGATATGCATAAAAAGGTACTGGAGCGATTGCTCGTACTAGTTTTAATGATTTGACATGCATGAGAGGTGCTGGAGCTTAGCTCGTATCCTGTTTTGAAATGATATTGCATATAAGCCGTGCTGGAGTGTAACTCGCACGAGATTTGATTTATTTATGCATAAAGCCGTGCTGGAGTGTAACTCGCATGAGATTTGATTTATTGATGCATAACACCGTGCTGGAGCTTGCTCGCACGTGATTTATATGGATTTATGACTCATTCATTTTTAAGTCGTACTAGAGTGCTACTCGTACGCAGATTTTACTGATTTTTATGACACCGTGCTAGAGCTTCGCTCGCACAAGATTTTTGGATATCATGAATATGCAATGAGCCATGCTAGAACTTCACTCGTACAGGGATTTATATGACATGCATATAGCCGTGTAGGAGCCTCCTGTAGACTGTGTGTCACAGTGAGATGATATGCTCACACGTGCATATTGAGACAGAGATGATATGGGTGGATAAAACCTATTGCAGGCACCCCTGACTGAGCTTGGGTTCACGGAGTATGTTGTGCTGTGTATGTCACGCGGAGTACGCTGTACCGTGGGGATTGTTGGAGTGGAGTGGCATTAGTCTTGAGATAGCAAGCTTTGCCCTCGCAATCCTAGTGTTATGCTGTTCTGGCGGGTAGGACGACCCACCTCCCGTTTCAGGTGTGATACCCCGCACACTAGGTACCGTGTTACCAGGGATCACGAGGTTATGGCCATAGTCCTTGTTGTTACTAATAATCACCTACTTGTCTCACATGATATAACTTATGGTCTGATAGACCAGGGTAGACCCGAGGGAGGGGTCTGGCCCCCGATTTTATGATTTTATGATTTTATGATATGTGACCCTGAAAGAAGGGTGGTTTTATAACCGAAGTTTTATAATGAATTTTAAAGAATTGTTTTATGAGATGATTGACCCAAAAGGGTTAGTTTATACCACGTTTTAAATGAAATGATTTGAATGTAGTAGCATGATGTGTTTTCTATGCTTTAATGATAAATTCATGAAAGGATTGTATCTCATGATTTGTTTTATATCGCATGAAATAATGCATTATTTTGATTTAATTCATGCTAAATATGATTTAATGATGTCACATAATATGCTCGAACAGTTTTATAAACTGAGTCATTGATGACATACATGATTTTGTGCTTGAGATTTTAATAAAAAGAAATGGATTTTAAGGGCATGGCATTATGAGCATGTAGATAGTGGAGCTATCTACTTACTTGCATAATTTCCTTACTGAGCGTGTGATTTGCTCACCCCCCTTATTTTCCAATCTTTTCAGAGCACTCATAGTAGTTAGTAAGCGGCTGAAGACTTGCATTCTGGGTATCTGTTGCATCCCATTGAGAGACAGGTATACACATTTGTATAGTTTTGTATCTGAACATGTAAGTGCACAGTACTGTAAACGATTATGATGTCGAGGATGTAGAGTTATAAATACCATTGTGTATGTATTTAATTAAAGTCAAAGGATAGTAAACTCTGATATATGAATGTGATTATGGAAATGGATTGGTAATAGTGTGAGGTGACTAACACCGAATCATAGCCCAACTGTTTGTAAGATGGTGACGATGAGAGAAAGGTAAGAAATAAATAATAATCGAAAGGCGAAAAAAATTTACTCTGATTTTTAGGTAATTTAGGTCGTGACAGTTTTGGTATCAGAGCTTGAGTTGGCTTGATATGAGTCGGTGTTAGTGGTTAAGGAAGTTTACATCCCCATGTACTGTGCATTGCTTAGATACAATTATGTATATCGAGATGGAAGTGCAGCTAAGAATATGGTTTTGAATGCAAGAATAGACTTATTAACTGATAGCCGTTATGATAGAGAGATGAGTACACGAGCTCGAGGCAGTAGAGGCAGGCCCGAGAGTAGTACTGAGTCACCACATGAGACTCGAGATGAGATTGAAGTGGCGGTCGATGTTGAGCATGCCCCACAGAGTCTGACAAAGAGATCAGTGAGACACGCTTCGCTAGGTTAGAGCGAAGTGTGTAGAATATTTTACGAGCTAATTGCTCAGGGTATGCATGAGATTTGAGGGTGAGTCGGAGCATTAGTGAAAGTCCGCTCGACCCATCTTAAGAGTTAGACATCCATAATGGACATGAAAAGTAATTCTAGATGTATTCCAATGACAAAATATCTCGAATATTGTTTAAAGGAAATTACTGATGAAATTCTTTACTCTGACCCAGAGGAATTAGTTGATTAACGAGTATGAATCTCAGTTTATATTCCTGGACAGATATGACTCTGACACTATGAACAGTGAGTCAAAATGTCTGAATGTTCATGGAAGGGCTCAGATTGTCGATTAGAGTCCGATTGGCCCCGTTAGATATCACTACCTATGTCGAGGCAATGCGCAGACTACAGTTGTGTGAATAAGATTATGAGTTGCAAGCCTCTGAGATTGGAAAAGGTAGTAAGGGCTGAATAGAGGTAGAAGAGAATAGAGAATGACAGAGATGTCAGAGTGGGAAAAAGGTAGTTTGATAAAAGATTTGAGCTGATGAGTCACGGGGTAAGATGATTGGTAAAGCCCCAGTGTATTCAATTTCAATTCTTACGAGGGGTATTGTGATTGGAGGACCCCGACCTGCTCCGTAGCAGTGAGAGCAGTGTAGTAGTGTAAGAAGTGTGAACAGTGTAGGATGTATGGTAGTTACCACGGAAATAAGATGTTGGACGAGGGCGAGTGTATGACTTGGACCAGGACACTACTGATATTTCATCTGATGTGGTGGAAGATACCACACTAATTGTGAATAATGAAGTAATTATTTTAATGGATCTTGGTGCCATGTATTTATTCATACCGCCTTCAATTGCTTATAAGCTAATGAAAGATGTGAAGCCTGTACCCTTAAGCAAGATGATGATGGTTAGATGATTATCACTAACTGAATATGGGTATAGAGATTGTAAGTTGAAAATAGGGGTGAAAACATCACTGAAAAGTGTATTGTAAGTTTGACAAGTAATGAAAGAGTTTGTTATAAGTGATATATGAAAGGAGATAAGCTTTGAGATGTGATAAATCTTGAATACGAGATATATTGGAATAAGAGGCGTATGCAAGGTAAGGATATCTTTGATATGTAAAGTAATTTGGATTAAGCGATATGTAGTGAATATGGATTGCGACCAAGTATAAGGGGTAGATATATCCATATCCAGTCCATGTGGTCAAGTCTGAGGGTTAATAAAGGTATTTCAAAATACTTCCTCTCCTGAAGACTTGACAGCGTCTAGAAGTGCACACATAACCTATAAATTGAAAAGGACAGTCGTAATTTATACATTTAAAATTTGAGTACCTTTACTGGTACGATAAAGAAATATAGAATTTGATTAATCATGAAGGTTTAAAAATTAAAATTTTATAAAAGTCGTTAATATAAGAAAAAGGAAACTACGCGGGTTAGTATCTTGAACGGAAGCTATTTCGAAATGACATTATACGTTTATGCGTACATAGGTCAAGGATATGGGTAATTGAAATATTTAGTGGAACTCAACCACGATGAGGTATTTAAACCTTACCTGAACCGATTGGTTGTCATCTTTAGCGATGATATTATGATGTATTCAAAGTCTAGGGAAGAGCATGAGTAGCAATAGGAAACTGTCTTACAGACGAGTTATTGAAAGTTTCTTGAAATGGGCTGCTCAGTTGACACGTCTCGTTTGGAAAAAGATTTTATACGAGTGGTATGATAAGTATGAAAGTAGCTTCGCTGAGTTTTGGTATATTGAAGTAATAAACTGACCACCATAATTATTCTCACCACAACTAACAGCTCAAGAGGATTCAGTGTGTATGGATACCTCAAAATAAGGATTGGGATGTGTATTGATGTAAAATAGGAAGATAGTCATTTTTGGATCAAGATAGTTCAAGGATCATGAGAGAAACTATCCAACCAATGATTTAGAGTTGGCAGCCATAGCGTTTACACTAAAAGTATGGCGCCACTACTTAAATGGTAAGAAATTTCGGGTATGCACTGATTATAAAAGCCCCGAGTATCTGTGTTCACAGAAAGAGTCGGATAAGAGATAACCAAGAGGGTTAGAGCTTCTAAGGATTATGATTGGGAACATTGTACCACCCATTTAAGGCTGATGCTTTGAATAGAAAGAGCCTCGGGATGGTATTACATATGATGGTCAGGGAGCGTGAGCTGCTAAAGCAGTTGTAAGCCTCAGCAGTGATGTGATCCCTTCTGATAATGACGGTGATTGTGTGACAGCTAGCTTGAGGTTAGAACTGGATTTGTGTGACCGAATTTGTCAGGCTTAGCGTGATTATCGGCATGATGTCGATAGTGTGGGTCAGAATCAGAAGGGTACAGTGACAAAGTTCACGGTGAGTGATGATGACTTACAGAGGTTTAGAGACAGTATAAGTGCTCCCCAAGACCACAATTGACGAGATAGTTTTATTGTTAGAAGCTCACTTTTCGGGATATACAGTGCATCCGGGAAGTAATAAATATATCGAAATCTCTGAAAAGGGTATTGGTGGTCAGATATGAAAAGACATTGTAGAGATTGTGGAAAAGTGTCTTGTATGTCAGCAGATTATGGTAGAGTACTAGAAGTTTGCAGAATTATTGCAGCCTCTAACAATATCGACACAAAAATGGGAACAAGTTACCATGAATTTCATGATGGGAGAGAGAACCCGGATGAATCACGAGGCTATCGGGGTGATAGTCGATAGATTGATTTAGTTTACCTACCTTCTGGTTATGGAAATCCCTTGATACTCGGAGTGTGTAGGCAGATTTATGTGTAAGGAAGATTGTGGAACATTATGTAACGTCCAGTGAGCATGGTATCAGATAGGGATTCCCGCTTCACTTCCCACTTCTGGGAACATTTTTCAAGAAGCTATGGGAACCCGATTGAGTGTTAGCACAGCTTCTATCCTCAGACAGATGGTCAGTCAGAGATGACTGTACAGGTTCTGGAGGATACGATGAGAGCAGGTGCCATTGATTTTATAAGCTCCTGGGATGATCAGTTGTTACTTATCGAATTCGCCAATAATGACAGTTGTTACTTGAGTATCGGGATGACTTTATATGAGGCATTGTATGGCCATAGGGATTGTTCCCCGACTTAGATAAGAAGAAGTGGGTTACAGATAGAGAATTGTTTCAGATTTGGTAAGACAAACCTCTGAGGATGTTCAGTTGCTTTGTGAGAGATTAAGAACACCTCAGAGCAGACAGAAAAGCTATGCTGACAAGAGACAGAAACGATTGGAAGTTCACTGAGGGTGAATTATTATTGTTGGCAGTTACTTGTCTTAAGGACGTAACGAGATTCGGATAGAGATATTAGACAAGTGGGAGATAAGACCTGTAGGTTGGTATTACCACTTAAATTAGCAGGCATCCACAATGTGTCCCATATTATGATGTTTCGAAAATACTATCCGGACCCAGCATATGTGATCGCATATGAGCTCCAACAGCTTAGCTCAATGAAAGTATAACGTATGATTGGAAAAATTGATTTAGGTATTAGATGGAAGGAGAAAGTGTTGAGGTTTAAGATGATCTCCCTAGTTAATTATGTTGGTAGTATTACACTCCGAAAAAAGTCACATGAGAATTAAAGAGTATAATACGATAAACGTACCCGGAGTTGTGTATGGATTCAATTGACTTGGTTCTAATTTGGAGGACCAAATTTCTTAAGTGGGGGAGATTGTAAGACCCGAATTTTATCGTAAGAGCAAATGGAATGAATAGAAATTTTCGAGTGCATTTAAAAATGCAAAAGGATTGAAATGGTATTCCCGAACACGTGCAAGGGTAAAACGGTCAAAAGATCAAAAGCCGATATAAATTCGACAAGAAAATTTAATTAAAAATATGGGATTGAGAAATCTTGATCAATAATGAAGAAAGAATTTCATTTCGGATTAAATTGATCAAGACATGAATTTATAGGAATTAATCGGAATTTTCGCCTCGGGAAACAATCCCAAAAATAATCAAAAAATATATCGAAAAGTCGAAACAAGATCGAGAAATTCATTTATTGAATAAATGAATTAAATATAATTTTTTTCAAATATTTTTGTAAAATAATAATATTTTAATCAATTAAAATAATAATAATAATAAATAATAAATAAATTTTTAAAAAAAGTAAAAGAAAAAGCAAAAAATCGCGAAACGTGATTTCTGCAGAAAATCGAGGCAACCGAGGGTGCCTCACCGATCACCGGTGATCAGCAGCGGCAGCCCAGGCGAAGGCAGCCCAGTCGACGCCGACCCAGGCTGCGATTGGCGGTGAAAGAGAGAGGAACGACGAGAGAAACCGAGGAGAAAGAGAGCCGAGAAGAGAAAGGGGGAAACCGGTGACCGGCACCGATTCGGGCCCAGCCACTACCACCTGAAGGTAGCCCATGCCAAAGCCGACCGATCAGCGGTTGAATCGGCCGGTGGGACGGCGGCTAGCGTCGGAAACGGCGAGAAAGAGGAGGTCACCGACGGTGGAAAGGAGAAGAGCCAGACCGACCACTTTCCGGCGACCTTGGACGAAACGGACCCCAGATCTGAGCTGTGGATGACCCCGCGAGCTCCTGGCGATGAAAATCGGCAGAGAACCTACCTGCAAGGCACTGAACCGGCCGAACCGGCCGAACCGGACTGAATCGAACCGAATCGGTTCAACCAAAAAGAAAAGGAAAAAGGAAAAAAAAAGGGAAAAAAAGAAAAGAGGAAAAATTGGAAAAAATTTCAGTGATGCAATCGAGCTATGGGTAAGTCGGTAAGCGGTCGAATTCACCGATTTAAATTTTGAAATATCAATTTGATTAATATTTGACTAAAATTTTACCCGAAAAAATATTTAATTGTGTAGCTCGACAATTGGCATCAACCGAGAGCTCGAGACAGCCTCGATTTCCATAATATCATGGAATCTCGGGTAAGTAACCTTTATTTACGACAATTTGCATCGTTATGCGTGTTGATGAATTACGAATTTAATTTCCAGATAAATGAATTAAATTTTGGAAATTTGAATAAATTATCGTAAATACTAAATTAAGATATCCGAGAATTTAGAACGAGGCTAAATAAATACTGATATGCCCAATGAGCCCATAGGCCTCGATAAAGCATGGTAAACGGGCTTAAGGCCGATTAAGGCCCATTATGCTATAATCAAGCCCAATATGGGTAAACGGGCCCAATGATTTAAATTAAGTCCATAAAATATGAAATACAATTAAATTGTATTGTATTTGACCTGATGAATGTGTATCCGCAGTTTCGGAGATTGGATTGGAAGCAAATCGAACTACGCGACGAGTCATCAGTGCAAAGGTCAGACTGTACAAAAAATGAGGTAATGGAATTGTGTGAGTAGCTAAAGGTAGCTACGCGTACTTTAGATAGTTTTTGTATACATTGAATATGTATGTATACACTGATATTTTATAAAGGTCCTAAAAATGGTTTAAAGATTTTAAGGATTGAAATAGGTCAAAAGACTATTTTTCCCCTATTGAGGGAAATTCACCTAAGGATGGTGAAAGCATGACATGCATGAAAAGCATGATTTAAGGAATTTTTTGAATTAAAGATTTGATTGGTTTTATGCAAAGTAAATCGATAGATTGGCTAGTAATTGCATAAATTTCACAATATAACACTACGTAAGTGTTATTAAGATTTAAATGAAAATTATTTGGAAAATGGGCCAACTATCAAGTTTAAATGGAAACAGATTGTGTTGGCATATAGTTCGCACTATATCTGTGTTTGTGAGTGTGCATAAAATGTGCTTGAGCGGTTGGTCGCACCGACTTGTAGGACATCATATGCATGAAATGTGCTAGAGCTTTTATTCTTGTGAAATGCATGAGAAGTGCTGGAGCCTAGCTCGCACTCTGTTTTGACATGTTTTGACCTGATATGCATAGAAAGGTGCTGGAGCGATTGCTCGCACTAGTTTTAATGATTTAACATGCATGAGAGGTGCTGGAGCTTAGCTCGCATCCTATTTTGAAATGATATTGCATATAAGCCGTGCTGGAGTGTAACTCGCACGAGATTTGATTTATTTATGCATAAAGCCGTGCTGGAGTGTAACTCGCACGAGATTTGATTTATTGATGCATAACACCGTGCTGGAGCTTGCTCGCACGTGATTTATATGGATTTATGACTTATTCATTTTTAAGTCATGTTGGAGTGCTTCTCATACGCAGATTTTACTGATTTTTATGACACCGTGCTAGAGCTTCGCTCGCACAAGATTTTCGGATATCATGAATATGCATGGAGCCGTGCTAGAGCTTCGCTCGCACAGGGATTTATATGACATGCATATAGCCGTGTTGGAGCCTCCTATAGACTGTGTGTCACAGTGAGATGATATGCTCACACATGCATACTGAGACATAGATGATATGGGTGGATAAGACCTATTGCAGGCACCCCCGACTGAGCTTGGGTTCACGGAGTACGTTGTACCGTGTATGTCACGCGGAGTACGATGTACCGTGGGGATTGTTGGAGCGGAGTGGCATTAGCCACGAGGCAGCAAGCCTTGCCCTCACAATCCTGATGTTATGCTGTTCTGGCGGGTAGGACGACCCACCTTCCGTTTTAGGTGTGATACCCCGCACACTAGGTACCGTGTTGCCAGGGATCTCTAGGATATGGCCATAATCCTCGATGTTACTGATAGTCACCTACATGTCTCACATGATATAACTTGTGGTCTGATAGACCAGGGTAGACCCGAGGGAGGGGTCAGGTCCCCAATTTTATGATTTTATGATTTTATGATATGTGACCCTGAAAGAAGGGTTTGATAGACCCGGGAATGCCATTTAAATCCTTTTGCATTTTTAAATGCACTCGAAAATTTCTATTCATTCCATTTTGCTCTTACGATAAAATATTCAGGTCTTACAATCTCCCCCACTTAAGAAATTTGCTCCTCCAAATTAGAACCAAGGCAAATGAGTCCATAAATAACTCCGAGTACATTTATCGTATCATATACTGTCATCCTCCAGTGACTTTCTCCGGAGTGTAATACTACCATCATACTTAACCAGGAAGATCATCTTAAACCTCAATACTTTCTCCTTCCATCTAATACCCGAATCGATTTCTCAACATACGTTATACTCTCATTGAGCTAAACTGTTGGAGTTCATATCCGCTCACATATGCTGGGTCCGGATATTATTTCCGAAGCATCATAAGATAGGACACATAGTGGATGCCTGCTAATTCAAGTGGTAACGCCAACCTACAGGTCTTATCTCCCACTTGTCCAATCTCTTTATTTGAATCTTGTTACATCCTTAGGATAAATAACTGCCAACAATAATGACTCACCATCAGTGAATCCCAATGATTTCTCTTTCTCTTGTCAGCATAGCTTTTTTATCTTCTCTGAGGTGTTCTTAATCTCTCACAAATAAACTGAATATCCTCAGAGGTTTATCTTACCAATTCGGGAACAATTCTTTATCTGTCACCCACTTCTTTTTCAAGTTGGGAAACAACTCCCTACGGCCACACTATGCCTCATATAAAGTCATCCTGGTACTCAAGTGACAACTGGCATTATTGGCGAATTCAATTGGTCACAACTGACCATCACAGGAGCTTATCAAATCAATGGCACATGCTCTCATCACATCCTCCAGAACCTGTACAGTCCTCTCTGACTGACCATCTGTTCGAGGATGAAAAGCTATGCTAACACTCAATCAGGTTCCCATAGCTTCCTAAAACAATATTCCCAGAAGTGGGAAGTGAACCGGAACTCCCTATCTGATATCATGCTCACTGGAACGCTACATCATGTATCACAATTTCCCATACACATAAATCCGCCTACACATTCAGACTATCTGGGGATTTCACAACTAGAAGGTGGGTAACTAAATCAATCTATCGACTATCACCCAGATAGCCTCATGATTCATTCGGGTCCTCTATAACCCATCACAAAACTCATGGTAACTTGTTCCCAATTTCATGTCACTATAGTTAGATGCTGCAATAACCCTGCAGACTTCTCGTACTCTACCTTACTCTGCTGACATACGAGACACTTTGTCCACAATCTCTTTTCAAACCTGACCACTAATACCATTTTCAGAGATTCCAATATATTTATTACTTCTCGGATGCACTGTATATCCCAAAGAGTGAGCTTCTGACAATATCACTATCTCAGTAACTATGGTCCTGGGGAGCACTTATACTGTGTCTGAAACTCTGTGAATCATCATCACTCACTGTGACCTCTGTCACTATACAAGTCTGAATCTGACCCATACTATCGATACCATGCCGATCATCACACTAAGCCTGGCAAATCCGGTCACTCAAATCCGGTTCTAACCTCGGGCTAGCTATCACAAAATCACTGTCATCATCAGAAGGGATCACATCACTACTGACGCTCATAACTGCTCTAGCAGCTCACGCTCCCTGACCATCATATGTGATACCATCCTGAGGCTCTTTCTGTTCAAGGCATCAGCCATTACATTAGCCTTTCTTGGGTGGTACAATGTTCACAATCATAATCCTTAGAAGCTCTAACCCTCATGGTTATCTCATATTCTACCCTTTCTGTGAAAATAGATACTCGGGGCTTTTACAATCAGTGCGTACCTAAATTTCTTACCATTTAAGTGGTGGCGCCATACTTTTAGTGTAAATGCTATGGCTGCCAACTCTAAATCATGGGTCGGATAGTTTCTTTTATGGTCCTTGAATTATCTGGATCCATAAACGACTATCTTCCCATTTTACATTAATACAAAGCCCAATCCTTATTCTGAGGTATCCATACACACTGAAATCTCTTAAGCTGTTGGTTATGGTGAGAATACTTATGGTGGTCAGTTTATTACTTCAATATACCGAAACTCACCAAAGCTATTTACATATTTATCATACCACATGTATGCAATCTTTTCTCAATGAGATGTGTCAACTGAGCAGCTCATTTCGAGAAACTCTCAACAACTCGTCTGTAAAACAGTTTCCAATTGCTACTCATGCTCTTCCCTGGACTTCAAATACATCATAATATCATCGCTAAAGATGACAACCAATCGGTCCAGGTAAGGTTTAAATACCTTATCATAGTTGTGTTCCACTGAATATTTCAATTTCTCATATACTTGACCTATGTACGCATAAACGTAAAACGTCATTTCGAAATCGTTTTCCGTTTAAGATACTAACCCACGTCATTTCCTTTTTCTTATATTAACGGCTTTTATAAAATTTTAATTTTTAAACCTTCATGATTACTCAAAATCTATATTTCTTTATCGTATCAGTAAAGTACCCAAATTTTAAATATATGCTTTACGACTGTCAATTTCAATTTATAGGTTACGTGTGCGCTTAATGACGCTGTTAAGTCTTCAGGCAGGGAGATATTTTGAAATACCTTTATTAACCCTCAGACTTGACCATAATTACTTTACATATCAGTCTATGTGGTCACAATTCATATTCGCTACATATCAAAGATATCCTTACCTTGCATACGCCTCTTATTCCAATATATCTCGTATTCAAGATCTGTCACATCTCAAAGCTTATCTCATTTCATATATCACTTATAACAAACTCTTTCATTACGTGTCAAACTTACAATTCCTATACCCATATTCAATTAGTGAAAATCAGCTAACTATCATCATCTTGCCTAAGGGTACAGGCTTCACATCTTTCACTCGCTTATAAGCAACTGAAGGTGGAATGAATATATACGTGGCACCAGGATCAATTAAAATAATTACTTCATTATTCACTACCAGTGTGGTATCTTCCACCACATCATATGAAATATCAATAGTGTCCTGGTCCAAGGCATACACTCGCCCTCGTCCAACATCTTATTTCCGTGGTATCTACCACATATCCTACACTGTTTACAGTACTACACTGCTACACTGCTCTCACTACTATGGAGCAGGTCGGGGTTCTCAAATCACAATACCCCTTAAAAGTATTGAAATTGAATACACTGGGGCTTTACCAAATCATCTTACCCCTTGACTCATCAGCTCTATTCTTTTACCAAACTACCTTTTTCCCATTCTGACATCTCTTTCATTCTCTATTCTCTTTTTGTCTCAATTTCGACCCTTACTACCTTTCCTAATCTTAGAGGCGTGTAACTCATGATCTTATTCACACAACTGTAGTGTGCACACTGCCTCGGTGTAGGTAGTGATATCTAATGGGCTAATCGGAATCTAATTGAAAATTTGAGCCCTTCATGAACTTTCAAACATCTCGACTCTCATTGTTCATCGTGTCCGAGTCATATCTGCCCAGGAATATAACTAAGTTTCGTACTCGTTAATCAATTAGTTCCTCTAGGTCAGAGTAAAGAATATCATATGTTATTTTCTTTAAACAGGGTCCAGGATATTCTGTCACCGGAATACATCTAGAATTATTTTTCCATATCCATTCTGGATGTCTAACTCTTAAGATGGGTCGAGCGGATTTCCACCAATGCTCCAACTTGCCCTTCAATCTTATACATACACTGAGCAATTAGCTAACAAAATAATCTCCACACTTCGCTCCAACCTCGCGAAGCGTGTCTCAATACCGTTCGATCTCTCTATCAGACTCTGTCCGATCTCTCTATCGGACTCTGTGGGGCATGCTCAACATCAGCCTCCACATCAATCTCATCTCGAGTCTCATGTGGCGACTCAGTACGACTCTCAGGCCTACCTCAACGGCCTTGAGCTCATGTACTCGCCCCTCTATCATAGCGGCTATCACTTAATGAGTTTATATTCTTGCATTCATAACCAAATTCTTAGCTGCACTTCCATCTCGATATACACAATTGTATCTAAACAATGCACAGTACATGGGGATGTGAACTTCCTTAACCACTAACACTGACTCATATCAGGCCAACTCAGCTCTGATACCATTAAACCTGTCACGACCCAAATTATCTAAAAATCAGAGTAAATTTTTTACTTTTTCATTTATTATTTAATTCTTACTTATCACTCGTCGTGACCATCCTACAAACAGTTGGGCTATGATTCGGTGTTAGTCACCTCACACTATTTAACATTACATTTTCATAATCATATTCACATATCAGAGTTTACTATATTTTGACTTTAATTAAATACATACCCAATGGTATTTATAACTCTACATCCCCGTCATCATATCCGTTTACAATACTGTGCATTACATATTTAGATACAAAACTATACAAATGTGTATACCTGTCTCTCGATAGGAAGCAGCAGATACCAAGCAAGCAAGTCCTAAGCCGCTCACTAATTATTTCAAGCGCTTTGAAAAGATGGAAAAATAAAGGTGGTGAGCAAACCACATGCTCAGTAAGGCAATTATGCAAGTAAGTAGATAGCTCAACTATCTACATGCTCATAATGCCATGCCCTTAAAATCCATTTCTTTTCATTATAAATTTCATGCACAAAATCATGCATATTTCAATGCCATAGTTTATCACAACTATTTGTGCATATAAAAATCATATTCCTTATGCATCAAAGGCATTTCATGTGACATCATTAAATCATAATGAGCATGAAACAAATCCAGATCATGCATTCTTTCATGTCATGTAAGACAAATCATGAATTTGAAATAAAAGCATGGAAAACATCATCATGCTTCTGCGTTTAAATCAATTCATTAAAACTGCAGTATAAACTAACCCTTCTGGGTCAATAATCTCATAAAATAATTCATTAAAATTCATTATAAAACTCGGTTATAAAACCACCCTTCTTTTAGGGTCACATATCATAAAATCATAAAATCATAAAATCGGGGGCCTGACCCATTCCTCGGGTCTACCCTGGTCTATCAGACCACAAGTTATATCATGTGAGACATGTAGGTGACTATCAGTAACATCGAGGACTATGGCCATATCCTAGTGATCCCTGGCAACACGGTACCTAGTGTGCGGGGTATCACACCTGAAACGAGAGGTGGGTCGTCCTACCCGCCAGAACAGCATAACACCAGGATTGTGAGGGCAAGGCTTGCTGCCTTGTGGCTAATGCCACTCCACTCCAACAATCCCCACGGTACAGTGTACTCCGCGTGACATACACGGTACAACGTACTCCGTGAACCCAAGCTCAATCAGGAGTGCCTGCAATAGGTCTTATCCACCCATATCATCTCTGTCTCAGTATGCACGTGTGAGCATATCATCTCACTGTGACACACAGTCTACAAGAGGCTCCAACATGGCTATATGCATGTCATATAAATCCCTGTGCGTGCGAAGCTCTAGCACGGCTCCATGCATATTCATGATATCAGAAAATCTCATGCGAATGAAGCTCTAGCACAGTTTCATAGAAAGCAATGAAATCTGCGTATGAGCAGCGCTCCAGTACAACTTAAACTGATTATAAATTCAAGTAAAATCCACGTACGAGAAATGCTCTACTACGGATATGTATAAAAACTCAATGAAAACCTCGTACGAGAAAAACTCCAGTACGACATTTAAATGAATTATGAAAACCATATAAAACTTTGTGCGAGCAACGCTTTAGCACAAATGAATGCTCAAGTAAATTAAATCTCGTGCGAGTCACACTCCAGCACAGCTTTATGCATAATTAAATCAAATCTCGTGCGAGTCACACTCCAGCACGGCTTTTATGCAATATAATATCAAAACAGGATGCGAGCTAAACTCCAGCACCTCTCATGCATATCAAATCATTAAAACTAGTGCGAGCAATCCCTCCAACACCATTTTATGCATATCACGTCAAAACAAGTGAAAACATGTCAAAACAGAGTGCGAGCTAGGCTCCAGCAGCTTTCATTTCACAATAATAAAAATCAGTGCGAGCACCATGCTCTAGCACATTTCATGCATATGATGTCATACAAGTCGGTGCGAGCAACCGCTCAAGCACATTTATGCACAATCACAAACGCAGATATAGTGTGAACTACGTGTCAGCACTATCTGTTTCCATATAAACTTGATAGTTGGCCCATTTTGCAAAGAAATTTCCATTTAAATATAAATACCACCTACGTAGTGTTATCTTGTGAAATTTATACAATTTCTGGCCAATCTATCGATTTGCTTTGATTAAAACCAATCAAATCTTTAATTATAAAAGTCCTTAAATCATGCATTTCATGCATGTCATGCTTTCACCATCCTTAGGTGAACTTCCCTCAATAGGGGTAAAATAGTCTTTTCACCTATTTCGATCCTTAAAATCATTCAAACCAGTTTTAAGATCATTATACAATAACCGTGTATACATACATAATCAATGTACATAAAAACTATTTAAAATACGCGTAGATACCTCTAGCTACTCACACAATTCCCTTACCTTATTTTTCTGTATAGTCTGACCTTTCCACTGATGACTCGTCACGCAGTCCGATTTGCTCTGAATCCAATCTCCGGAACTGCGGATACACATTCGTCAGGTAAATTACAATACAATTTAATGTATTTCTTAATATTCTGGGCTTAATTTAAATCATTGGGTCCGTTTACCCATATTGGGCCCGATTGTACCATAATAGGCCTTAATCGACCTTAAGCCCGTTTACCACACTTTATCGAGGCCTACGGGGCTCATTGGGCCTATCAGTAATTTATTCAGCCTCGTTCTAATTTCTCAGATATCTCAATTTAGTATTTACGATAATTTATCCAATTTTCCAGAATTTAATTTATTTATGCAGAAATTAAATTCGAAATTCATCAACACGCATAACGATGCAAAATTATCGTAAATAAGGGTTACTTACCCGTGATTCCATGATAGTATACAAATCGAGGCTGTCTCGAGCTCTCGGTTGATGCCAATCATCAAGCTACACATTTAAATATATTTTCGGGTAAACTTTCAGTCGATTATTTATCAAATTGAATATTCCAAAAATTAAATCGATCAATTCGACCACTTACCGACTTACCCGAAGCTCGATTGCATCACTGGAATTTTCCCCAATTTTTTCTCTTTTTCTTTTTCCCTTTTTTTATTCCTTTTTTCCTTTTCTTTTTGGCTGTACCGGTTTGGTCTGGTTCAACCCGGTCTAAACCGGTCCGATCCAGCGGTTCAGTCCGGTTCGGCTGGTTCAGTCACCATTTGGTCATTTCGACGCCGTCCGGTCGGTTCCTGGCGTGATTCCACCGCCATTCGGTGCACCATCACATGGGCTCCCTAAATCGGGCCTTGGTGTGGCTCGAATCGGTGCCATCGCCGACGAATCGAGGTTTCTTTCTCCGCGGCTTCTCCTCCATTTTCTGCGTTTTTTGGTCACTTCGCCACGCGTCGCGGCCGCCTGTGGGTTGCACGGGTTTCGGGCCTCCTTCGCCGGCCCTCGTCGGCCCTTAGGCCTTACCGGTGACCCTCTTCCTCGGACTCGACTTCCTGCTTCGTTTCACGTTTCTTCTTCTCTGTTTCAGATTTCATCTTTTTTTTAGATTTATTATTATTTATTTATTTATAATTTATTTTTAATATTATTTTATTCATTAAAATAATATTAAAGTCCACAAATATCTTTAAAAAATTTATATTTTATTCATTAAATCCATAAATAAATTTATCAGTCCGATTTTACCTTTTCGGTATATTTTTCGATTATTTTCGAGATTATTTTTCGATACAAAAATTTCGATTTTATTCCAATAAATTCATATCTTAATCAATTTAACCCGAAATTTAATTATTTCTTCGTTATTGATCAAGATTTCTCAATCCCATATTTTTAATTAAATTTTTTCTTGTCCCGATTTTATACCGACTTTTGGTCTTTTGATCATTTTGCCCTTGCACGTATTCGGGAATGCCATTTAAATCCTTTTGCATTTTTAAATGCACTCGAAAATTTCTATTCATTCCCTTTTTCTCTTACGATAAAATATTCGGGTCTTACATTTGATGCATGAATAATATGATTTATATATGCACGAACAGTTTTATAAACTGAGTCATTGATGACATACATGATTTTGTGCTTGAGATTTTAATGAAAAGAAATGGATTTTAAGGGCATGGCATTATGAGCATGTAGATAGTGGAGCTATCTACTTACTTGCATAATTACCTTACTGAGCGTGTGGTTTGCTCACCCCCCTTATTTTCCCATCTTTTCAGAGCACTCACAATAGTTAGTAAGAGGCTGAAGACTAGCATTCTGGGTATCTGTTGCTTCCCATCGAAAGACAGGTATACATATTTGTATAATTTTATATCTGAACATGTAAATGCACAATACTGTAAACGATTATGATGTCGAGGATGTAGAGTAATAAATACCATTGTATATGTATTTAATTAAAGTCAAAGGATAGTAAACTCTGATATATGAATGTGATTATGGAAATGGATTGGTAATAGTGTGAGGTGACTAACACCGAATCATAACCCAACTATTTGTAGGATGGTCACGATGAGAGAAAGGTAAGAATTAAATAATAATCGAAAGACGAAAAAATTTACTATGATTTTTAGGTAATTTGGGTCGTGACAATAGGACTCCTCTGTTCCATCTACTACTTCAACTTCATTGTCTTCGTCTTTTTCTGTTTAACAAAGGAGTGCCTTGCTTCCTCTCCCTTACACTACCTCTCTCTTTTCTCCTTTCTCCCTACTGCTTCACGTCTGAATAGGCAAGAATGGCGTCTGTTTTCCTGCTTTGTTTTTTGCCTTCCCGTGTCCTACACTCCCTTCAGAATAGGCAACACGTCCATCTCATTTCTGTTTAATTCTCACTGCGTTCCTACTCCCATCCCTCATCTTTCTCTGCCTTCTCCTCTCTGTCCCATCTCGTTGTTTCATTTTCAGACCCCTCTGTTTCCAGCCTTCACTTTTCTCATTTCCCCACATTTTCTGTTCTATACTAAAGCTTTCGATTATACCTCTTTTCTGCTTCAGTCATCCTTCATTTCTTGCTTTTATACAGGTGAGGGATATAGGGCAGAGCTAGTTTTTGATAAGGAGACCTGATGGAGAGGGGCATGATGGCGTGATAGTGGGGGAGGAAATAGGGGTTGGTTCGGCCACTGTCCCATGTCTCGTTTTCAGCCCCTATTATTTTATTTTTTTTGTTTTTGTTTCCAACAGCTAACACCCTTTTTCCATCTTCACTTCTGTTGAGTTTCCAAGCTCGTCACTTGCTCTCCCCCGTTTTCTTTGCTTTTCTTTCCTATTTTTATGCAGTTTCAGGACTGCTCCCCATCGTAGCTTTATCCACCAAACACGGTAAGTCAGCAGGCGCCATCCCTCGCGTTTTCGATCTTTCTTTCTTTTTTTCTGCCAGTTTTTCCCACTACCGAGTACTACCCTAACTCTTCTCTATTATTTATATACTAAATTCATATGTTTAGATAATAGGAAAACAGCCTGTCATCCTATCACCTAGGCTATTGTGTTGCATTTCCTTATTTCTTTTCTTTTCCATTTCATGTTTTCCTTGGTTGCTTGTGCAGCTTCAGTTTTGTATTAGTTTCCTGTCATCCAGCCTACCTCTCACTCACCTACAATCCATCATAAGCTACCATTGCCTCTGACTTCGTTCTTTCTTTCTTCTGCCATTGCCATTCCTATTATATTATCCTAACACTCTACTATCTCCCTTGTTGTAGTCTGCCACTGCCACACTCGGTCATGTATATATATATATATAATATGCATGTATATATACACAATCCCATGTTCTTGATCCAAATAATAAATATAATATCACATACCGACATGAATATAGATATATATATATATTTATATATCTATGTACTGGGTGAATTTTCTTAAATGAATTTATAGATGGATTATTATTTCGTATCGATATTTGCTTAACTCATACGTACATATACTTTATTTCCATTTCCATCGATATTCATCCTTGCTGCTAGTATAATTTAATTAAATTAATTCTTTTGAGCCTCTTCCTTACTATAATTAAAATTTTGATTAATTCACCTCCAATGGTACACATCATCAACTCTGTTTATCTAATTACTGTATATAATCAAACTCGAGTACAAAAATTCATGGGGGTTTACATGGAGGGATGGAAAATAAATTTGATGTAAAAAAAAAAATTATATCGGGATTTATGAGGAATGATGAAATATCAATAATACTTCATTTTTGAAATAGTGAAAATTTCATGGAAGGCATGAATATTATCATTGGATAAATTTATAAAAAGAAAATGTATATATATATATACTAGGAAAATTTAAATAGATAAATAATAATGTAAATATATATATATATATAACAAATATATATTATGTAATATGGGTTGATAAATAAACACAAGACAAATAACTAACAAAAACAATAAAACAAAAAAAATATAATAATAATACAATCAATAAACAAATAATATATATATATATTAATATAATATATATAACTATAGCAACTGTACGAAATTGGCTTTGAAAAGCCAATCCCGTTTGGTACCTTTCGAATTGGAAAAGAATCAGAGAGGAGCTGGGCGGGAAAACGAGGAAGAGAAGAAGAGAAGAAAAGAAAAGAGAACGGAGAAGAAGGAGAAGAAGGAAAAGAGAAAGAAAGGACCTGCTTGGCTGCAGAAGAAAGAGTTGTTGGCCGAGGAAGAAGGAGAAGAAAAGGAAGAAAAGAAAGGAAAGAAAAAGAAAGGGAGAAGAGAAGGGAAGCCGATTCTGCCGAGGGGGAAAGGAAGCAGGGAAAGAAAAGAGGAGAAAGAGAGAGAGAGCTGGGTCGGCGAGGGAGAAGAAAACGAAAGCAAAAAATGAAGCTGGAAAGAGGAAGAAAATCGAGAGAGGGTAAAAGGGAGCAGAGCGAGGCTTGAGGGCTGAAGAGGAAGAGCAGACCGAGAGGCAGGGGATAAGAAATGAAAGCAGGAAATGGGGCTGAAGAGCAGAGTGAGTGAAGGAGAATGATGATGATGGAAGGCTGGAACCGTAAAGGAGCAAGAGAAGGCAGCACCGAGAGTAAGGAAAACGATGTAAAGAACATTATTTTTGGGATTAGGTTTTAAGATGATTGGTATTAAATCGATATGGATGTATTGAGTTGTAATTGTGGATTTGGAAAGTATACTTGGTAGTTGTGGATATCTAGGATTGTTGAAAAACATGCTTGGTAGTTCTGGATATCTACGATTGTCAAAACAATTGAATTGCAGGTGGGTACGCTTATATATAAGCCGTTATGCTGCCGAAATTTTTATCGGCCATATAGGTTAAAGTATGGAAATTAAATATAATTACGGATAAAGAATTAGGAAAAATGTTTTGACACTGAACAGGAATACAACCTAAGTGAATAAGGGAATAAGTGGGTAAAATAAATATATATAGTTAAAAAAAATTTCCCCTGATTTTCAAGGGTCAAGGGTCGTTACATATTCTAACGTAGCCTTGCGCCCAATTTGCAACAGTCACATTTTACAACTTCCACCAACATGCACATTTTCAATTTCGTTGTCCAATTATTTTTTAAACCGGATACATGAAAATTCGTGGGGTTTACAAATACTCATTCATTTTGAGTTTTAAAAATTGATGCATATTATAGAGACAAGTGTCACACAATGCATATGAAAAAAAACAAGCAAAAGAAACTTGATTGTCACCTTTATTTTAAGACATATTTACGATGTCAGGATCCCATTCTCAATCCATGACTTTATCCAAAATCACTACAAATTTTTCGCATTTTTAACTTACCTTTCCGCTCTTCAATGTTTGGGCTGTGATTCGATGTCAGAGTCCTCACTTACCACATCATCCATTTCATACATACATGTCAATATATTATTACTGACTGTAACTGCTTTTATTATACATGTAAGATTATATAAAATCTAATACAAATACATTCCCCATAATATATATCGTATACATCACTGTGCTGTTTCTATGTTTAGATACACAACTGTACATAAAGGTATACCTGGCGATCGATAGGAACTAGCAGTGGACTCTGGGACACTATCCCTCGATAGCTCTCACTCTACTGACGCTCTGTAGAGAGATGTAAAGAAAAGGGGGGTGAGCATACAACGCGCTCAGTAAGGAAATCAGGCAAGCAAGTAGATATCAACACTATCTACTCAAAATAATGATATGCCTTGAAAACATTATTTCCTTTACTCGCTTTAAAAAGCATGTCTTGAAATATAATATATATACTTGTACAGAATAAATCCCATGCATAGAAAATCATGCTTTCTTTCTCAAATGTAGGCATGTAGTGCAAAACAACGCATCGTATATAAATCGTGCCTTTTTGTAAATCATGCCATGTATATTTAAATCACAATAAATATGGCATCAAATGATTCACAACACAAAATCGGAGTCCGACCCATCCCTCAGGTCTGTCCGCAGTTTAAATCATTCAATCAATGTGATATATCATGTAAGACTCTGTGGTTAAGTGCAAATAGCATCCTGGACTATGATCATATCCGAAATGTGATCCCAAGCAACACAGATCTTGGTGTGCGGGGCATCACTTACTGTAACGGGAGAGGGGTCAGTCCATCACAACCGCCAGCTATATCCTCCTCAACTCCACAACAACACACGGTACAGCGTACACCTCGTGCCACTCAGACACGGTACAAGTACACCCGTGGACCCGTCCTCACGGCCAGAGTGCCTACCATAGGTCTTAGCTCTCGCACCCGTGGAATATTAACATCACAGTCAGGGTACCTACCATAGGTCTTAGCCCTCGCGCTTGTGGAAATATCATACCACATTCACAAATACCCTCATGCTGGCCATCCTCTCAAAATGTGACACTCAGTCACACAAGAATGCGGCATGAATAGGTACCATGTATATAATATCACATACAGTGTGCGCCCTCGAGTGCGACACACAGTCGACACTGCGCTCGAACACTGTTTCACATCACAAACTCAACTCTAGTGCGAGCAATCTCCAGCAACTAGGTCAATGCATAGTTCATGTATTAAATCAAGTACGAGCAATAGCTCCAGTACTATGCTATGCACATATTAAATCAAGTACGAGCAATAGCTCTAGTACTATGTCATGTATAAACCATGAAGAATCGAGTACGAGCAACGCTCCAATACTCTGTCATGTATCTCATGTAAAACTCGAGTACGAGCTAATCGCTCCAGCACTCTGTGTCATGCATATATCATATAAAACTGAGTACGAGTAAAACTCCAGTACTCTATCATGCATGTCATGGAAATCTAGTGCGTATAAAAATCCAGCACTAATGTATGTGGAAAACATATGAATCCCAGTGCGAGCTATGCTCTAGCACAATTCATTCTCACATAATATGATAGATGGCTCTTTAAAAGGGATTGTTTATAAAACATCAAAATCAGCACTATAAAGTGTCCTTAAGTCACATCAACCTTAAAATCATTAGCCCATCTATTTATTTTCATGCTAAACAGCAATTAAACACTCACAATAATTGTTTCCATGCTTTTTGCAACTTTTCACAAAAGTTGACTTTTTGACTAACTAGGGGCAAAATCGTACATTTGCCACTATCGGGTCGTAATAATTATTATTCACTTTCTCTGACCCTCAGAGTTTTTAAGTGAATGTAAAAGCAGATGAAAATACGTGCAGGTATCTCTAACTACTCGCAAAAGTCCCTTACCTCGGATCACGTCACGTGACCTCACTTCCTCGGTGCTGCTAAATCTCGCAGTCCGATCAGCTCTCAATGTAAACTCCGGAGCTGTAAATAACCATTCCTCAGGTTAATTATACTTTTCCTACTGTATTACATTAATACAGTCTATTTTCCTTTAATGGGCCTTAATAATCCTTAATGGGCCTAACTAGGCCTTAAGTCCATTTTTATTTTACTATTCATTTTTGTTGGGCCTATTGAGATTGTGGGGCCCACCAACTCTTATTGGGCTTGTCCTAGGCCCATTACACCCTATTGGGCCTAAAATAATTGGGCTTGGCCCATTGGGCCTCTCGGCCACATGCTATGGCTGAGAGCTACTCATGCCTCGGTTTCACCATGGCATGCCATTCATACCTATTATTTAGCCATTTTCACTTAGGCATTTTCACAAACACTTGGTAGGCAACATTACCAATAATCACATTGTTCATTTAGGCATTTTATCAAACACCTTGATTGCCAACAAATTACATGTATTAATTAATCAATTTGATTAATTCTAATTACACCATTAACATTAATACATGTATACTAATCCATTTATGTCTTAAAATCATATTGACATAATTCAATATCCCATTAATCACTCTCGGCCTAACCCACTTCATGGTGATTTAATATGTTTCAATGCTTAAAACATATATCAACATACTTGAAATCATTCATACATTAACATATATGAAATTGGAAATTAGAAAATATACCAATTGTTGTGTTCACCCTTTGGCCGAAACTTTGGAGGCTCTCGGTTTGCAATCTATGGCTCCTTGATAGCCAATTCCAACATATGTCAATCTCCTTTCAATTTGGAATAACTTTCATGAAGAATGCAAGTTCCAAATATGCCTAATTCCTAGTGATTTCTAGTGAGAGAAAGCTTGGAAAATATATTTCAATGGTTTCTTCTTCTAGCCGGATTTGGTGTGATGAAGATGACAATGGTGTGGCTGAATTTATAAGCCATATACTTAGCCATTAAGCTTTACTTTTCAGCCATTATGCTTGACTTTCCAAACCTTAGCCATGAGTCACCTTATGAGTCACCTTATGAGTCATAGTTAACTTTAACTATGGTTAGATATTTATCTCATGGGCTTTTCCATTTGGGCTTCTCGATTTGGGCTTTCCTAATGGGCTTTCGGGCTGAAATTTTTACTATACCTCGGGCCTTTTATTGTCTCAAAATTTGGCCAATCAATTGGTCCAACAATTCTGTCTAAAGGACCTAAGAATTTCGATATACGTTTAGTATACCTTAATGGGCTTTAAAATTTTTATCTTAGGCCCATTACGTTTTTAACCATTAAATTTATTCCGGAATCCTTCAGAATAAATTTTTCTTACTTCCGGTGATGATTATCTTGTATTCTGGCCAATAATATTTTTCCCCAAATTTTTCTCCATACTTAGGTTAATTTTTAACCATAATTAGTCAACTATGGTAAAAGTCCACTTTCTTAACTATAGTTGACTTTTTCCCTAACCATTGACCATGTTGACTTTTTCTTAAAATTTTGAAAGTGTCATTTCTTATGTCTTACACTCTCGTCTTTATATTCCAACCGCTCCCGGTGGATAATTTCACCCGAAACTCCTTTTCTCGCCAAAAAGGTCCGTTTTACCCTTTTTAGCTTTTACTCTCGTTTTATATGTTCAAGTCTAAATCAAGCTGACTTTTCTTCATGAGCCCTCTGCGCTCTCTTATTTTAAGGTCTTATTTTCAGTCAGAATGATTTAGAATAACTCAGTTTAGCCAGTGACACCCATCGCTCACTTTAGGCATTTTATGTAGCTTTTGCGTGTTAAATCATTTCACTAACACTTTAAGTCTAGTAAATACTCTTCTTATGATTCAACTATAATTACAGAGTGTTCATACACATATGAATCATAAGGAAATAAGCTACAAAAATCTGGGTCTGACATACGACGTCATTTCTATTATATTTTTCATTTATTCTGCTACTTTCCAATCCCATTGCCTTTGTCTTTCATACATTGGTTATTATTATTATTGTTATTATTATTATTATTATTATTATTATTATTATTATTATTATTATTATTATTATTATTATGATATAATTTATTTTTAATGAATAAACACAATTCCTTTATATTGAAAAATTACGTCAATATTCCAATACTTTTAGTGATATTTGATAAATTCCTCTCACTTAGAAAATTTTAAAGAATCGCCACTTGTGATTTCCATCACATATCATTATAAAGGACTTGAATTTATTTACTTTACCATTTCTAAAAGCACCATTTCACTCACCAACGCAAAGATATAATGTATATTTCATTATATTATTATTATTTTAAGAATATCATGCAATTAGGAAAATTTAATTACCCAACAACAAATTTATGTCAATGTTTAAATTGTTATGGTAATTAATAATAGGACAAAATAGCTAAATGGAATATAGATAAATTGCGAAGGATAAAAGTGTAATGACCCTTGACCCTTGAAAATTGGGAGATTTTTTTAAACATAATTTACCCACTTATTCCTTTATTCACTTAGGTTGTATTCCTTTGCAGTGTCCAAACACTTTTCCTAATTCTTTATCCGTAATTATATTTAATTTTCATACTTTGACCTATATGGTCGATAGAAATTTTGGCAGCATAACGGCTTATATATAAGCCTACCCACCTGCAATTCAATTGTTTTGACAATCCTAGATATCCACAACTACCAAGCATGCTTCCCAACAATCCTAGATATCCACAACTACCAAGCATACTTTCCAAATCCACATTTACAACTCAGTACATCCGTTTCGATTAAATACAATCTTCTTCAAACCTAATCCAAAAAATAATATCCTTTACATCGTTTCCTTACAAATTACATCCTAACAAAGTGTTTTCAATATATGTTTGTGCATACAAATATGTTTGGTACAATAATGTAATTGTATACCTTTTTGCGTGTAAAAAAGTAGCATAGGGTAGCTCTTTCTATAAGACCCGATTTTTATCGTGAGAGCAAATGGAATGAATAGAAATTTTCGAGTGCAATTAAAAATTCAAAAAGATGAAATGGTATTCCTGAACACGTGCAAGGGTAAAACGGTCAAAAGACAGAAAGCTGGTATAAATTTTAGAAGAAAATTTAATTAAAAATATAGGATTGAGAAATCTTGATCAATAACGAAGAAATAATTAAATTTCGGGTTAAATTGATCAAGATATGAATTTATTGGAATTAATCGAAAATTTCACATTGAAAAATAATCCCGAAAATAATCAAAAAATATACCGAAAAGGTAAAATAAGACTGATAAATTCATTTACGGAATAAATGAATAAAATAATAATTTTTTAGATATTTTGAGATTTTAATATTATTTTAATGATTAAAATAATATTAAAAATAAATAATAAAAAAAAAACAAAAAATTCGCGAAAAACGCGAATTGAAAACAAAAACGAAGGCAAAAAAAACGAGGAGCCCTCTGCTCATCGGCGGAGTGACCGACGGCGGCCAGGCGAGGTCGGCGAAGGGAAGCTCGACGAGAGCCGAGCCACCACCGGCCTAAAGGACGACGAACAACGACGATCGACGATGAGAGAGGAGAAAAAAGAGAACGGAGAGGGAGAAAGGCGTTTCCTGGCGACTGACTTCGATTCGAGGCCGACCACCACCAGTCGAGGGTTCCCCAGGCGCCGGTGGTGCGATTGGTGGTAGCCTTGGCCTGTAGAACGGCAGCCAGCATCGGCAACGGCAAGAAAGAGAGAAGCCACCAGCGACGAGGAGAGAAGAGGCTGGACCGGCTACTTTTCGGCGACCTTAGACCACACCGACCCCAGATACGAACTGCGGACGACCCCGAGGAGATGCTGGCAGCAGAAATTGGTGGAGAACCGATCGATGAGGTACTGAACCAATCGAACCGGACTCAACCGATGGTCTGAACCAGGTTGAACCGGACCGAATCGGTTCAGCCAAAAAGAAAAGGAAAAAGAAGAAAAAAAAGAAGGAAAGAAAAAGAGGAAAAATTGGGGAAAAATCCCAGTGATGTAATCAAGCTACGGGTAAGTCGGTAAGTGGTCGAATTTACCGATTTAAATTTTGAAATATTTAATTTCGTTATTATCCGACTGAAAGTTGACCCAAAAAAATATTAAATTGTGTAGGTCGACAATTGACGTCAAACGGGGACTCAAGATAATCTCGATTTGCGTACTATCATGGAATCTCGGGTAAGTAACCCTTATTTATGACAATTTACATCGTTATGCGTGTTAAGAATTTATCGCATAAATTACGAATTTAATTTTAAATGAAATAATTTTTGGAAATTGAGATAAATTGTCGTAAATAATTCATTAAGAGATTCGAGAGTTTAGAACGAGGCTCAACAAATACTGATGGGTCCAATGAGCCCAATAGGCCTTGATAATGTGACTAGTAAGTGGGAAAACGGACTTAAGGTCGATTAAAGCCCATTATGGTGCAATCGGGCCCAATATGGGTAAACGGGGCCAATGATTTAAATTAAACCCAAAAAATTATAAAATATCATGGATTGTATTATATTTGACTTGATGAATATTTATCCGCAGTGCCGGAGATTTGATTTGGATTGAGAGCAAATCGGATTGCGTAACGAGACATCAGTGAAAGGTCAGACTGTACAGAGAAAAATGAGCTAAGGGAATTGTGAGTAGCTAGAGGTAGCTACGCGTACTTTAAATAGTTTTTGTATACATTGAATATGTATGTATACACTGATATTGTATAAAGGTCCTAAAAGTGGTTTAAATGATTTTAAGGATCAAAATAGGTAAAAAATACTATTTTACCCCTATTGAGGGAAGTTCACCTAAGGATGGTGAAAGCATGACATGCATAAAATGCATGATTTAAGGAATTTTCTGAATTAAAGAATTTAATTGGTTTTAATCAAAGCAAATCGGTAGATTAGCCAGTAATTGCATAAATTTCACAAGATAACACTACATAGGTGTTATTAATATTTAAATGAAATTTCTTTGGAAAATGGGCTAACTATCAAGTTTATATGAAAATAGATAGTGCTGACACATAGCTCGCACTATATCTGCGTTTGTAAGTGTGCATAACTGTGCTTGAGCAGTTGCTCGCATCGACTTGTGTGACATCATATACATGAAATGTGCTAGAGTGGTTGCTCGCACTGATTTTTATTATTTAGAAATGCATGAGAGGTGTTGGAGCCTAGCTCGCACCTTGTTTTAACTGTTTTGACAGTTTTAACGGTTTTGACTGTTTTGACGTGATATGCATAAAATGGTGCTGGAGTGATTGCTCGCACTAGTTTTTATGATTTGACATGCATGAGAGATGCTAGAGCTTAGCTCGTATCCTGTTTTGATATGATATTGTATAAAAGCCATGCTGGAGTGTAACTCGAACGAGATTTGATGTATTTATGCATAAAGTCGTACTAGAGTTTTTCTCGTATGAGGTTTTCACTGAGTTTTTATACATATCCGTACTAGAGCATTGCTCGTACGTGGATTTTACTTGAATTTAAAATTATTTTAAGTCGTACTAGAGCGCTGCTCGTACACAGATTTCATTGATTTCTATGAAACCGTGCTAGAGCTTCGTTCGCACGAGATTTTCAAATATCATGAATATGCATGGAGCCGTGCTTGAGCTTCACTCGCACAGGAATTTATATGACATGCATATAACCGTGTTGGAGCCTCCTGTAGACTGTGTGTCACAGTGAGATGATATGCTCACACGTGCATACTGAGACAGAGATGATATCGGTGGATAAGACCTATTGCAGGGACCCCTGATTGAGCTTAGGTTCACGAAGTACGTTGTACCGTGTATGTCACGCGGAGTACGATGTACTTTAGGGATTGTTGGAGTTGTAACGACCTGAATTTACTGATATTTCGGTTGGGCTACAAGTCGATATTAGATCAAAACAGTGTTCAGTGTGATTAAATTTTTTTCTCAGTAACAAATTTAAATAGAATATATTCACATTCCCCAGACACATTTTGTATTGCATTACTGTACTTACATAATTTTAGATACAAAAGAATTTCTTACAACTGGGTATACCTTCGATGCAGAAATACGCTCCGCGAAATCTTAACTATGCGGAATGCCTTAATAACGGAAGCGATCCCAGTTACAAAGGAACTCTGTGGATGAAAGTAAGGGGGTGAGCTCAACATGCTCAGTAAGAAAAACCCCATAGCAGGTAGATAAATACACTACCTAGGAAAAATATATATTTTTATATTTACCAAATCCGAAATATTTTCACAAAGTATACAGATGATTTGGTAATTCCTCAGATACCAGATTTTAGAATTCAGAAAACAGATTTAGTATCGGCAAAAGCACAAATACCCGAAACAGATTTTTCAGAAACAGAATATGTATCAGTAATACATTTAACTACTGCTATAAATCCAGAAGGTTCAGAGTTTTTCAGTAGCAAAACAGATTCCCAGATATTTCAGTTCAAGCAGACAAATTCAATAAATATTTTCAAATAGACGAGACAAGGCATGCATGATATCAGATATCAGAAATGACTATTGGCCAATGTCAGTGACTCCGGGCAAATCACGGGCCAGGTGTGCCAGGATGTCAATCGCCGTGGGAGTAGTCAGCTACCCAAACAGCTCACAGATACCCGAAGACCAGAGACAGAGTCAGAAACACGGTACATCATACTCATGGACTACAGATACAGATACAGATAGAGATACAGAACAGAAGTGCAGCATGATCTCACCAACGCCTTTGTCTCAAAATCAGTACGAGATGGACCATACGACACACAGTCAGTACGCGCTCAAGCACATTTCATCAGAATAATTTTATAACAGATCATTTTTCCTTAAATCGCATATAAATTCATTTGTTTTATGAAATCGTTCAAAACAGGCTGACTAGCCCTTTTTTGAAAAATCTTAGAAAACGATATATGAAAATTCAAAATTCAAGATTTTCAATAATTAAAACCGAATTCAAGTCATACCATAATTTATGCAAATCATTTAAATTTAATCCGTAAAATTTGATTGTTCAACTAAGCTAAAATCTCTAATTTTTAATCATAAAGCTCAACCTAGTCTTTTCGATAATTTCGATACTGTGAAATTTAACCTAAATTTTATATCTACAAATATACGAAAATTACGCATATTTATCTCTAGCAGCGATGAGAATTTTCCTTACCTCAGTGCCTGTTCGCGGTTTCTCGGTTGCCTCAACGTAGCGAGTCAATGAATCCGATCCACTCGTGTTAATTTCACCAAAATTTCGTACCAGTAATTGCAATAATATTTTTGAACAATATATCCCTCGAATTTCTCAGTTTCCTTGCGTACTCTGATCTATTTGAAATTTTATTATTTATATATATTTTTTCACAATAATAATATATATATAAATAAATAAACATCCCCTTCTTCTTTGACCTTTTTTTTACTATTCATCATTTTCTTTTCTCCTCTTTTTTTTTCCTTTCCTTTGAATTTTTCCCGCCTACTCTTTTCCTCTTCATTTCTTCATTGTTCGGCCATTGTTCATCTCTCTTCTCTTCTTCTTCTCGGTTTCTCCCCCACTTCCTTTGTAACTTCACCATCTCCATCTTTCGGACTCCACCATCTCCAGACTCAGTCCCAACATAATCACCATCGCCATCATCATTTTCACCACCACCTCTCTCGGTTTCTTAGCTCAGCATCTTCCAACCACCATCTACCTCCTAGACATAGAAGCAAGGAGACGTCGCCACTCAGCTTTTACACATTCAGCTGCCAGCATCAATAACACCTTTCCCCCAGTGCAGCTACCTCTCATACCAGTCGCATCTCCTCCCTTATGTCAGCCACATCTTCCTCACGGTGTTCACTACTTCTACCTACCACTTCTTCCTACTGAATCTTACTTCAACTCCCAACTCTTTTCTCTCGGCTCCCTCTCTGCTCCAGCTCCCGCTCTCAGATTCCTTCCACCTCTCTTTTGCTTCGGTTTCAATTTTGGACCTTTGTTTCAATGGGTCTTCGGCCTTTCCTATTTCCTTTTCTCGCTTCCATGCTCTCGTTCCTCTTTTGTCTCCTTGGTACCTGGACGACCCCAAGAAAGAAACAAACATAGAAATCGCCCTATTCCATGCTTTTCCCTCAACCACACCCTGTTCCAGCTCACTTTCACCCCCTGATCACATCTCCGCTTTAAACTTTCCCATTCTGTTTCAATACCCAGAGAAAGAAACAAACATAGAAATCGCTTTACTGCACACACCCTGTTCTCAGCTAAGAAACCAGCCCTTAACGGACCGTGGTTATGTCCCCCTTTACACAGCTAAGATTGGCCCCACGAATAGCTCCTTGCTGTCACGTATTTTCTTCAGAGAATGGCAACCTCAAGCAGAAACAGGGCAGTGGCCTACTGCTTTCGGTCGAAGCTGCTTGGACCCGAGATAGTTTTGTGGACTTCCCTTTCTTGCTGTCATTTCACCTAGTAGCCATGATCAACATTCATCTTCCTTTAGTTCGGAGCTCCACACTGCTACCTTTAAGCTTCGGAGACCTTTATTTTCCAGAGCCTCACTGTCACACAAATTTCCCTCGCTAACCAGGAGCTCTCCCTCTCTATCGTTGCCTCCTACCTTAGTTTCGTTTCCTCTGTCTCCTGTCGCTTTGCCATTTTTCCTTCATTTATTTTCTGTCATTCCCCACCTTTCACACGCATACTGTTGCAGACTCCTCTCTTGATCTGTTTTCGTGTTTTAGTAGCAATACCATCACATCTTGCTATAGCTACCCATCATTTCGGTTTCTCATACCCCACAACAACTCTCTAAATTATTTCCTAACTTCCCTTTTTTGCAGGTTTTTTTTTGGCCTGTCTCAACATTTATTTTTACTTGTTTTTAGTATTATTTTGTCCTTTGTCAGTTCATTATCAACTCCGTTCCAGCCTTCTATCTCTTCTGTTGCAGCTTATTTGTTTCTTCCCTCTCACAGCTTCATTTTCCTATACATATGTGTATCAAATTTTTTTATCCTTCGGGCTCCCACTGCTGCCAGTAAACCTATGTACTAGTTTATGGTATAGATTATATATATTGTACATACTTGCAGATATATTAGTATATGTATGTATATTTATATATATATATATATTTACATACATATATAATTTGAAGGAATTATTACACACATGTTAACACATGTATATATATATATATATATATATATATATATATATTCTTGTACTTGATAAATTTCAAATCAACAAATCTTACTATTCATGATTAAAATCGAGTACAAGAAAATTTACGGGGTTTACATTCTCCCCACCTTGAAAAATTTGGTCCCCAAATTTGAAATTACATTAGTCCTCTAAACAACCGTGGGTAATTCTCTCGCATTAAACTTCCTAATTCCAACTTGGCCTCATCTGAGGTGGTATTACCACAAAACCTTGATCGAAGGGATCTTCTTAAACCACAACACTTTCTCTTTTCTATCCAAGATCCGAATTGATTTCTCCACATAAGTCATATCCTCCTTTAATTCAAGTGGTTCATACTTGATCACATACGTCGGTTCCGGATGATATTTGCGTAACATTAAAACATGGAAGATATTATGGATACTCGATAATTTTAGCGATAACGCCAACCTTTAAGCCTTGTCTCCCACTCAGTCTAAGATCTCGAAAGGTTCCATATAACGGGGACTTAACTTTCCTTCCTTCCCAAATCTTCTTATGTTATTGGAAGAAGGAACTTTCAGGACACCAAATCTCCTATTGTAAATCCCAAGGACCATCGTCTTTGGTCAGCATAACTTTTTTGCTTGTTCTGAGTTGTTCTCAGCCTTTCACAAATTAATATAATATCTCCAGAAACTTGCTTAACCAAATTGGGAACAATTATCTTCCTTTCACCCACTTCTTCCATCCAACCGGTAAGCGACATTTTTGGTCATACTATGCTTCATATGGCGTCATTCCGACACTTAAGTGCTAATTAATTATATACAATCTTTACTAATTAGCAATTGGTCCTTCTAGAAGCCTTTAAAATCTTATACACATTCTCTTTATTCCATATTGGCCTGGATAATTGTTGTAATAATCTCATAGGCTTCTGGGTGCTCTACCTTAACCTGCTGACCAATGAGACATTTAATCCCAATTTCAGATATTTCTCTTATCGTATTTGATTGCCAATATACTTTCAAGAGATTTGATAAGTCTTTACCATTCTTTGGATTGTAGGGTATATCTTTATAGAGGAGTCTCTGACAACGTCAATTCCTTTACTATCGATTAGTGGGTACACAAATTTTGTTTTTAAATCTCAATAAACTATCAGTACTAATACTCAAACTAGTTGCAACACCCATTTGGGGTCTGACCGGCCACATCAATGCAGTATTTATCATTACACTGTTCCTGTTCGATTCGATCAACCAAGTCTAGTTTTCCACTCTCATGCTTGCTACCACGAAATAAATGTCAGTATCAGAAAGGAACCACGTCCAGTTGAGGTTCACTAAATTTTTCAATAAGTCATGTCCTTGACCAATATACATAACGCCATTTCGAAATCACTTCTGCTCAAGCAGTAACCCGAGTCATTCCCTTTTTCTTGTATTAGACGACCATTGTGAAATTTAATATTTAAACCTTCTTGATCAGTAGGATTCCATAATTCTTCACCATACAAGTAATGATATCTTAATTTCTAACACGAATATTACAACTGTCAACTCCAGTTTATGGGTTAAGGTTCAGGGTATTTCTAGACGCTATCAAGTCTCTCAGGCAGAGAGATATTTTGAAATACTTTTATTAGCCATCAGACTTGACCACATAAACTGGCTATGGATATAATGGTTCAAGATTTAATCCTAATCAGAGGTAAGATCTCAAAATTTATCGATATTCTCATTTATCCTTGGTCGCAATTCATTTTCAGTTCATATCACTTAATCCAAATTCATTTCACATACCATAGATATTCTTACCTTGTATGCACATCTTGTTCCAATATAACTTGCATTCATAATTTACCATACTTCAACGCTTGTCTCATTTTATTTATCAATTATAACAAAATCATTTTCTTACTCAAATTGATTCTTATATTCGAAACGTAAGCATACATAAATTTCAATTCTTAGATTCGAAACGTATCACATGTTCCAAAGTCTCTTTATATTCTTACAATTCTGAATCCTCTTAATAACTTAGGTCTTTCCCGCTGGTCTATAACCTCTGTTTTGGGAATTCCAATTGACACCCATTCTTAATACAACGTGACCCAGAAGACTCTGAGTCTCCTTAAAAATTAACGCTAGTACACTCCAAAATGGATCACTTAGTCCGATAATCCCCTCTTTATATAGTCATTGTAATTGCTTTTTCAGTATTTCTAATTGAATCAAAGTCATTCAGTATAGTGATCTAAATAATTAATTTGATACTACTGCTAAATTAATTTTAAACTTCATCTTTCAATTTAGTGGTAACTCTGATAGATCATCTGAATACGTGTCGAAAATCCCTCTGTCTACTAGGGTATCTTTTTACTCTGATCACACCCTATCTTTTATCAATTATATAAACAGTGTGACCTTCGCTTGTACTTTTAGTTCTGTAATTCATCTTTTTAGTTACAGTGACTTTACTATATCACTCTCACTACTTCCTTAGTACATCTCTTTTCTGCCACTCTTTTTATCTTTCCATTTTCTTATTAACCTCGAAATATACACTTCATATCATCACAGTTGCGCCTTGCACACTGCTTCCTTAAAATAACATCCAATGGAGCTAACTTAGCTCGACGAAGGATCTTAGTACATCTTACAAATTTCCTGGACTTTTTTCGTTTACATCTCTACTTATCCGGATTTATACTCTTTTAATTTCATATTCATTCTCAGACTCATTTTCTCATGTCTGATTCAGTCATTTCAATTATAATTTCCAATATGCTTCATCCAGAATGTGTTGCCGTCTAAAGGCCTCCAAAAACATTTCTCATGTATTTCTCTAATTTTTTTGGCTGTCAGGTTAAATCGAGAAACTTCCCTCCGAGTTCGATTTTCCATTTCAGTACTGATGCTACAAGGGCTACTTTCTTTATAGTAGCGCACTCTAAAAATCCGTGTAACTTTCCTAAATCTTTACCAAAAAATTACAAAGAAACTTTCTCGGTAGAGTTACTCTAAAATTCCATAAGATTTCTTTGTCTCATTTATCCAATCTTTCATAATCATTGGATTTCTTAACTCCATTGAAAAACGGAGGCTTAAACTTCTGAAGTTGCCTCTATTAGGTTTACAATCGCACCCAACGAATCCATATAAATTCTTCCAATTCATTTATTCCAGTTGTCACGACCCAAATTACCTAAAATCACTACAAATTTTTTGCTTTTTCATTTATTATTTAATTCTTACCTTTCTCTCGTCGTGACCATCCTACACACAGTTGGGCTATGATTCGGTGTTAGTAACCTCACACTATTTACCATTCCATTTCCATATTCACCTTCATATATCAGAGTTTACAATTCTTTGACTTTAACTAATACATGCCCAATGGAATTTATAACTCTACATCCCTAACATCAAATCTGTTTACAGTACTGTGCATTACATATTTAGATACAAAATCATACAAATGTGTATACCTGTCTCTCGATTGGAAGCAGCGAACACCAAGATGCAGGTCCCCAGCCGCTTACTAATTTCTGTGAGTGCTCTGAAAAGATGGAAAAATAAGGGGGGTGAGCAAACCACACGCTCAGTAAGGCAATTATGCAAGTAAGTAGATAGCTCCACTATCTACATGCTCATAATGCCATGCCCTTAAAATCCATTTCTTTTCATTAAAATCATCAAGCACAAAGTCATGCAAACATCAATGACTTAGTTTATCAAAACTATTTGTGCATATAGAAATCACGTATCAATAACATTTTATGTGACATCATTAAATCATAATGAGCATGAAGCAAATCCAGATCATGCATTCTTTCATGTCATGTAAGACAAATTGTAAAATTTGAAATGAAAGCATGGAAAACACCATCATGCTATTACATTCAAATCATTTCATTAAAACTGCAGTATAAACTAACCCTTCCGAGTCAATCATCTCATAAAACAACTTATTAAAAATTCATTATAAAACTTCGGTTATAAAACCACCCTTTTTTCAGGGTCACATATCATAAAATTATAAAATCGGGGGCCTGACCCCTCCCTCGGGTCTACCCTGGTCTATCGACCAATAATTATATCATGTGAGACAACAAGTGATTATATCAGTAGCATCGAGGACTATGGCCATATCTTAGTGATCCCTGGCAACACGGTACCTAGTGTGCGGGGTATCACACCTGAAACAGGAGGTGGATCCTCTTACCCGCCAAAATAGCATAACACCAAGATTACAAGGGCAAGGCTTGCTGCCTCGTGGCTAATGCCACTCCACTCCAACAATCCCTATGGTACAGCGGACTCCACGTGATATACACGGTACAACGTACTCCGTGAACCCAAGCTCAATCAGGGGTGCCTGCAATAGGTCTTATCCACCCATATCATCTCTGTCTCAGTATGCACGTGTGAGCATATCATCGCACTGTGACACACAGTCTACAGGAGGCTCCAACACGACTATATACATGTAATATAAATCCCTGTGCGAGCGAAGCTCAAGCACGACTCCATGCATATTCATGATATCAGAAAACCTCGTGCGAGCGAAGCTCTAGCACGGTCTCATAAAAATCTGTAAAATCTGCGTACGAGCAGCGCTCCAATACGACTTAAACTGATTATAAATTCAAGTAAAATCCACGTACGAGCAATGCTCTAGTACGGATATGTATAAAAACTCAGTGAAAACCTCGTACGAGAAAAACTCCAGTACAGTATTCAAATGAATTATAAAACCATATAAAACTTTGTGCGAGCAACGCTCCAGCACAAATGAATGCTCAAATAAATCAAATCTTCGTACGAGCAAAGCTCCAGTACGGCTTTATGCATAAATACATCAAATCTCGTGCAAGTTACACTCCAGCACGGTTTTTATGCAATTATTATATCAAAAATGGATGCGAGCTAAGCTCCAGCACCTCTCATGCACGTCAATCATAAAAACTAGTGTGAGCAATCGCTCCAGCACCATTTCATGCATACCACATCAAAATAAGTCAAAACATGTCAAAACATGTCAAAACAGAGTGCGAGCTAGGCTCCAGCAGCTCTCACGCATATCAAATCATAAAATCAGAGCGAACAACCGCTCTAGCACATTTACGCACATTCACAAACGCAGATATAGTGCGAACTACATGTCAGCACTATCTGTTTCCATATAAACTTGATAGTTGGCCGTTTTCCAAAGAAATTTCCAATTAAATATAAATAACACTTACGTAGTGTTATCATGTGTAATTCATGCAATTACTGGCCAATCTATCGCTTTGCTTTGATTAAAACCAATAAAATTTCTTAATCATAAAATTCCTTAAATCATGCATTTCATGCATGTCATGCTTTCACCATCCTTAGGTGAACTTCTCTCAATAAGGGTAAAATAGTCTTTTCACCTAATTCGATCCTTAAAATCATTTAAACCACTTTTAGGATCATTATACAATAACCGTGTATATATACATAATCAGTGTACAGAAAAACTATTTAAAATACGCGTAGCTACTCTCTAGCTACTCACACAATTCCCTTACCTCATTTTTCTGTACAGTCTGACCTTTCCACTGATGACTCGTCACGCAGTCCGATTTGCTCCCAATCCAATCTCCGGAACTGCGGATACATATTCATCATGTCAAATACAATACAATTTAATTGTATTTCATATTTTCTGGGCTTAATTTAAATAATTAGGCCCGATTGCATCATAATGAGCCTTAATCGGCCTCAAGCCCTTCTTTTTTCACGGGCTATTCACATCATCGAGGCCTATTGGGCTCACTGGGCCCATCAGTATTTATTGAGCCTCGTTCTAAATTCTCGGATATCTCAATTTAGTATTTACGACAATTTATCCAATTTTCCAAAATTTAATTAATTAAATGCGGAATTTAAATCCGTAATTTATGCGATAAATATCAATCATGCATAACGATGCAAATTGTCGTAAATAAGGGTTACTTACCCGAGATTCCATGATAGTACGCAAATCAAGGCTGTCACGAGCTCTCGGTTGATGCCAATTGTCGAGCTACAAAATTTAATATTTTTTGGATAAATTTTCAGTCTGATATTAATCAAATTAAATATTTCAAAATTTAAATCGGTCAACTCGACCGCTTACCGACTTACCCGAAGCTTGATTGCATCACTGGAATTTTTTCCACTTTTTTTTTCTTTTTCCCTTTTTCTTCCTTTTTTTCCTTCTCTTTTTTGTTGAACCGGTCCGGTCCTGTTCAACCCGGTTCAGACCGCTGGTTCAGTTCGGTTCAGTTCGGCCGGTTCAGTCCGGTTCGACTGGTTCAGTCACCCTTTGGTCCTTTTGGCGCCGTCCGGTCGGTTCCCAGCGTGATTCCACCGCCGTTTGGCTCGGATGCACCTGGCCTTCCTAAATCGGGCCACGGCTTGGACCACATCGACGCCATCGTCGACGAATCGAGGTTTCTTCCCCCGTGGCTTCTCTTCCATTTTTGGTGTTTTTCGACGACTTCGGGGCGCGTCACGGCCGCTGGTGGCTCGCCCGAGGTCGAGCTACCTTCGTCGACCCTCACCGGCCCCTCGGTCCTGCCGGTGGTGGCTCGTCCGACGATTCTCCTCTTCGGTCGGCCTTCGCGTTTTTCGCTTCTGCCATTTCCGTTTCTGTTTCGCAATTTCGCAATTCAGATTTATTATTATTATTATTAAATTTTATTATTATTTAAATCATTATTTTATTATTTTAATTGATTATTATATTCAATAATAATCCAAAATATCTAAAAAAATTAATATTTAATTCATTTAATCAATAAATGAATTTCTTGGTCCGATTTTACCTTTTCGATATATTTTTCGGTTATTTTCGAGATTATTTTTCGATACGAAAATTTCGATTTATTCCAATAAATTCATATCTTGATCAATTTAACCTGAAATTTAATTATTTCTTCGTATTGATCAAGATTTCTCAATCCCATATTTTTAATTAAATTTTCTTGTCTCGATTAATACCAAATTTTGGTCTTTTGACCGTTTTGCCCTTGCACATTTTTGGGAATACCATTTAAATCTTTTTGCATTTTTTAAATGCACTCGAAAATATCGGGTCTTAAAATCTCTCCCACTTAAGAAATTTGGTCCTCCAAATTAGAACCAAGGCAAATAGGTCCACAAACAACTTTGAGTACATCTATCGTATCATATACTATCATCCTCAAGTGACTTTCTCCGGAGTGTAATACTACTATCATACTTAATTAGGGGGATCATCTTAAACCTCAACACTTTCTCCTTCCGTCTTTTACTCGAATCGATTTTTCCAATCATACTTTATACTTTCTTTGAGCTAAGCTGTTAGAGCTCATATCCGATTACATATGCTGGTTCAGATAGTATTTCTGAAGCATCATAAGATAGGATACATAGTGGATGCCTGTTTATTCAAGTGGTAACGCCAACCTACAGGTCTTATCTCCCACTTGTGCAATATCTCTATCCGAATCTCGTTACGTCCTTAAGACAAGTAACTGCCAACATTAATGATTCACCATCGGTGAATTCCCAATGGTTTCTGTCTCTTGTCAGCATAGCTTTTCTGTCTGCTCTGAGGTGTTCTCAATCTCTCACAAAGCAATTGGACATCCTCAGAGGTTTTTCTTACCAATTTGGGAACAATTCTCTATCTGTCACCCACTTTTTCTTATCCAAGTTAGGGAATAACTCCCTACAGCCATACAATGCCTCATATAAAATGTTATCCCGATACTCAAGTGACAACTGTCATCATTGGCGAATTTGATTAGTAACAACTGATCATCCCAGGAGCTTATAAAATCAATGGCATACGCTCTCATCACATCCTCCAGAACCTGTACAGTCCTCTCTGACTGACCATCTGTCTGAGGATAGAAGCTGTGCTAACACTCAATCAGGTTCCCATAGCTTCCAAAAACATATTCCCAGAAGTGGGAAGTGAAGCGGGAATCCCTATCCGATACCATGCTCACTGGAACGCTACATCATGTATCACAATTTTCCATACACGTAAATTCGCCTACGCACTTAGAGTATTTGGGGATTTTATAACCAGAAGGTGGGTAAACTTAATCAATCTATCGACTATCACTCAGATAGCCTCGTGATTCCATCCGGGTCCTCTATAACCCAACACAATTCATGGTAACTTGTTCCCATTTCCGTGTCAATATATAAGTACAGGCTGCAATAACTCTGCAGACTTCTATTGCTCTACTTTACTCTGCTGACATACGAGACACTTTGCTACAATTTCTACAATGTCTCTTTTCATATCTGACCACCAATACCCTTTTCAAGGATTTTGATATATTTATTACTTCCCGGATGCACTATAACACTATCTCATCAACTATGGTCCAGGGGAGCACTTATACTGTCTCTGAACCTCTATAAATCATCATCACACACTGTGTGATCTCTGTCACCTTACCCTTCTGAATCTGACCTATACTATCGACACCATGCCGATCATCACGCTAAGCCTGGCAAATCCGGTCACACAAATCCGGTTCTAACATCAGGCTAGCTATCACAAAATCACTGTCATCATCAGAAGGGATCACATCTCTACTGAGGCTCACAACTGCTCTAGCAGGTCACGCTCCTTGACCATCATATGTAACACCATCCCGAGGCTCTTTCTGCTTAAGGCATCAGCTATTACATTATCCTTTCCTGGGTCGTATAATTATTATAATCATAATCCTTAGAAGCTCTAACCCTCTTGGTTATCTCATATTCTACTCTTTCTGTGAAAACAGATACTCGGGCTTTTACGATCAGTGCATACCCAAAATTTCTTACCATTTAAGTGGTGGCGTCATACACTCAGTCTTAACGCTATGGCTGCCAACTCTAAATCATGGATCGGATAGTTTCTTTTATGGTCCTTAAACTATCTGGATCCATAAACGACTATCTTCCCATTTTACATCAATACACAGCTCAATCCTTGTTTTGAGGTATCCATATACACTGAAACCTCTTGAGTTGTTGGTTATGGTGAGAATACTTACGGTGGTTAGTTTATTACTTCAATATACCAAAACTCACGGAAGCTATTTACATACTTATCATACCACACGTATGAAATCTTTTCCCGAATGAGACGTGTCAACTGAATAGCCCATTTCAAGAAACTCATAACACCTTGTCTGTAAGACAGTTTCCTGTTGCTACTCATGCTCTTCCCTGGACTTCAAATACATCGGAATATCATCGCTCAATATGACAACAAATTTGTCCAGGTAAGGTTTAAATACCTCATCTTAGTTGAGTTCCATTGAATAATTCAATCACTCATATCCTTGACCTATGTACGCATAAACGTATAATGTCATTTCAAATTCGCTTCCGTTTAAGATACCAACCCTTGTCATTTCCTTTTTCTTATATTAACGGCTTTTATAAAATTTTAATTTTCTTAAACCTTCATGATTAAACAAATTTTGTATCTTTTTATCGTACCAGCAAAGGTACCCAAATTTTAAATATATATATTACGACTGTCGATTTCAATTTATAGGTTATGGATATATCCTTCCTCTTATCCTTGGTCGTAATTCATAGTCATAACATATCGCTTAATCCAATATATCTCGTATGGAGGATCTATCATATCTCTAAGCTTATCTTATTTCATATATCACTTATGACAAACTTTTTCATTACTTGTCAAACTTACAGTACACCTTTCAGTGATGTTTTCACCTTTTTTTTTTCAACTTACAATCTCTATACCCATAGTCAGTTAGTGAAAATCAGCTAACTATTATCATCATCTTGTCTAAGGGTACAGGTTTCACATCTTCCACTAGCTTATAAGAAAATGAAGGTGGTATGAATAACTGCGTGGCACCAGGATCAATTAAAATAATTACTTCAATATTCTTAACCAGTGTGGTATCTTTCACCACATACTATGAGACATCTATAGTGTCCTGGTCCAAGGCATACACTCGCCCTCATCCAACATCTTATTTTCGTGGTATCTACCACACATCCTACATTGTTTACACTGTTACACTGCTCACATTGTTACAGAGCAGGTCGGGGTCCTCCAATCACAATACCCCTCAAAATACTGCATTTGGATACACTAGGGCCTTACCAATCATCTTACCCCGTAACTCATCAAATCTAATCTTTTACCAAACTACCTTTTTTTCGTTCTGACATCTCTGTCATTCTTTATTCTCTTTTTGTCTTAATTTCAGCCCTTACTACGTTTCTCAATCTCAGAGGCGTGCAACTCATGATCTTATTCACACAACTGTAGTCTACGCACTGCCTCGGCATAGGTAGTGATATCTAATGGCCTAATCGGACTCTAATTGACAATCTGAGTCCTTCCATGAACCTTCAGACATCCCGACTCTCACTGTTCATCGTGTCCGAGTCATATCTGCCCAGGAATATAAACTGAGTTTCATACTTATTAATCAACCAGTTCCTCTAGGTCAGAGTAAAGAATTTTATCTGTAATTTTCTTTAAACAATGTCCGAAATATTATGTCACCAGAATACATTTAGAATTAATTTCTAAGTCCATTCTAGATGTCTAACTCTTAAGATGGGTCGAGCGGACTTCCACCAATGCTCCGACTCGCCCTCAAATATCCTATATACCCTGAGCAATTAGCTCGCAAAATATTCTCCACACTCCGCTCCAACCTCGCGAAACGTGTCTTAATACTGTCCGATCTCTCTATCAGACTCTGTCCGATCTCTCTGTCGGACTCTATAGGGCATGCTCAACATCAGCCCCTACGTCAATATCATCTCGAGTCTCATGTGGTGACTCAGTACAACTCTCGGGCATATCTCTATGGCCTCGAGCTCGTGTACTAGCCTCTAAACCATAGCGGCTATCATTTAATGAATCTATACTTGCATTTAAAAACCAAATTCTTAGCTGCACTTCCATCTTGATATACACAATTGTATCTGAACAATGCGAAGTACATGGGGATGTAAACTTCCCTAACCACTAACACCGACTCATATCAGGCCAACTCAAGCTCTGATACCATTAAACCTGTCACGACCCAAATTACCTAAAATCACTACAAATTTTTCACTTTTTTATTTATTATTTAATTCTTACCTTTCTCTCGTCATGACCATCCTACACACAGTTGGGCTATGATTCGGTGTTAGTAACCTCACACTATTTACCATTTCATTTCTATATTCACCTTCATATATCAGAGTTTACAATTCTTTGACTTTAACTAATACATACCCAATGGTATTTATAACTCTACATCCCTGACATCAAATCTATTTACAGTACTGTGCATTACATATTTAGATACAAAATCATACAAATGTGTATACCTTTCTCTCGATGGGAAGCAGCGAACACCAAGATGCAGGTCCCCAGCCGCTTACTAATTTCTCTGAGTGCTCTGAAAAGATGGGAAAATAAGGGGGGTGAGCAAACCACACGCTCAGTAAGGCAATTATGCAAGTAAGTAGATAGCTCCACTATCTACATGCTCATAATGCCATGCCCTTAAAATCCATTTCTTTTGATTAAAATCATCAAGCACAAAGTCATGCAAACATCACTGACTTAGTTTATCAAAACAATTTGTGCATATAGAAATCATGTATCAATAACATTTTATGTGACATCATTAAATCATAATGAGCATGAAGCAAATCCAGATCATGCATTCTTTCATGTCATGTAAGACAAATTGTAAATTTTGAAATGAAAGCATGGAAAACACCATCATGCTATTACATTCAAATCATTTCATTAAAACTGGAGTATAAACTAACCCTTCCGGGTCAATCATCTCATAAAACAACTCATTAAAAATTCATTATAAAACTTCGGTTATAAAACCACCCTTCTTTCAGGGTCACATATCATAAAATCATAAAATCGGGGGCCTGACCCTTCCCTCAAGTCTACCCTGGTCTATCGACCAATAAGTATATCATGTGAGACAAGCAAGTGATTATATCAGTAGCATCGAGGACTATGGCCATATCCTAGTGATCCCTGGCAACACGGTACCTAGTGTGAGGGGTATCACACCTGAAACGGTAGGTGGGTCGTCCTACCCGCTAAAACAGCATAACATCAGGATTGCAAGGGCAAGGCTTGCTGCCTTATGGCTAATGCCACTCCACTCCAACAATCCCCACGGTATAGCATAGTCCGCGTGATATACACGGTACAACATACTCTGTGAACCCAAGCTCAATCAGGGGTGCCTGCAATAGGTCTTATCCATCCATATCATCTCTGTCTCAGTATGCACGTGTGAGCATATCATCTCACTGTTACACACAGTCTACAGGAGGCTCCAACATGGTTATATGCATGTAATATAAATCCCTGTGCGAGCGAAGCTCAAGCACGGCTCCATGCATATTCATGATATCAGAAAACCTCGTGCGAGCAAAGCTCTAGCACGGTCTAATAAAAATCAGTAAAATCTGCCTACGAGCAGCGCTCTAGTACGACTTAAACTGATTATAAATTCAAGTAAAATCCACGTACGAGCAATACTCTAGTACGGATATGTATAAAAACTCAGTGAAAACCTCGTACGAGAAAAACTCCAGTACGGTATTCAAATGAATTATAAAACCATATAAAACTTTGTGCGAGCAACGCTCCAGCACAAATGCATGCTCAAATAAATCAAATCTTCGTACGAGCAATGCTCCAGTACGACTTTATGCATAAATACATCAAATCTCGTGCGAGTTACACTCCAGCACGGCTTTTATTCAATTATTATATCAAAAATGGATGCGAGCTAGGCTCCAGCACCTCTCATGCACATCAATCATAAAAACTAGTGCGAGCTATCGCTCCAGCACCATTTCATGGATACCACGTCAAAACAAGTCAAAACATGTTAAAACAGAGTGCGAGCTAGGCTCCAGCAGCTCTCATGCATATCAAATCATAAAATCAGTGCGAGCAACCGCTCTAGCATATTTTATGCATATGATGTCACACAAATCGGTGCGAGCAACCGCTCAAGCACATTTATGCACATTCACAAACACAGATATAGTGTGAACTACGTGTCAGCACTATCTATTTCCATATAAACTTGATAGTTGGCCGTTTTCCAAAGAAATTTCCATTTAAATATAAATAACACTTACGTAGTGTTATCATGTGTAATTCATGCAATTACTGGCCAATCTATCACTTTGCTTTGATTAAAACCAATAAAATTTCTTAATCATAAAATTCCTTAAATCATGCATGTCATGCATGTCATGCTTTCACCATCCTTAGGTGAACTTCCCTCAATAGGGGTAAAATAGTCTTTTCACCTAATTCGATCCTTAAAATCATTTAAACCACTTTTAGGATCATTATACAATAACCGTGTATACATACATAATCAGTGTACAGAAAAACTATTTAAAATACGCGTAGCTACCTCTAGCTACTCACACAATTCCCTTAACTCACTTTTCTGTACAGTCTGACCTTTCCACTGATGACTCGTCACGCAGTCTGATTTGCTCCCAATCCAATCTCCAGAACTGCGAATACACATTCATCATGTCAAATACAATACAATTTAATTGTATTTCATATTTTCTGGGCTTAATTTAAATAATTGGGCCCGTTTACCCATATTGGGCCCGTTTACCCATATTGGGCCCGATTGCATCATAATAAGCCTTAATCGGCCTTAAGCCCTTTTTTTTTAACGTACTATTCACATCATCGAGGCCTATTAGGCTCACTGGGCCCATCAGTATTTATTGAGCCTCGCTCTAAATTCTCGGATATCTTAATTTAGTATTTACGACAATTTATCCAATTTTCTAAAATTTAATTCATTAAATGCGAAATTTAAATCCGTAATTTATGCGATAAATATCAATCATGCATAACGATGCAAATTGTTATAAATAAGGGTTACTTACCTGAGATTCCATGATAGTACGCAAATCGAGGCTATCTCGAGCTCTCGGTTGATGCCAATTGTCGAGTTACAAAATTTAATATTTTTCGGATAAATTTTCAGTCGGATATTAATCAAATTAAATATTCCAAAATTTAAATCGGTCAATTCGATCGCTTACCGACTTACCCGAAGCTCGATTGCATCATTGGAAATTTCCCCAATTTTTGTTTTCTTTTTCCCCTTTTCTTCCTTTTTTTCCTTCTCTTTTTGGCTGAACCGGTCTGGTCCGGTCCAACCCGGTTCCAACCGTTGGTCCAGTTCGGTTCGGTTCGACCGGTTCAGTCACCCTTTGATCCTTCCGACACCGTCCGACTAATTCCCGACGTGATTCCACCGCCGTTCGGCTCGGGTGCACCTGGGCTTCCTAAATTGGGCCACAGCTTGGACCACATCGACACCATCGTCGGCGAATCGAGGTTTCTTCCCCCACGACGACTCTTCCATTTTTGGTGTTTTTCGACGACTTCGGGGCGTGTCACGGCCACTAGTGGCTCGCTCGAGGTCGAGCAACCTTCACCGACCCTCGTCGGCCCCTCGGTCCCGCCTGTGGTGGTTCGTCCGACGATTCTCCTCTTCGGTCGGCCTTCGCGTTTTTTGCTTTTGCCATTTCCATTTCTGTTTCGCGATTTCGCGATTCAGATTTCTTTTTTTTTATTAAATTTTATTATTATTTAAATCATTATTTTATTATTTTAATTGATTATTATATTCAATAATAATCCAAAATATCTAAAAAAATTAATATTTAATTCATTTAATCAATAAATGAATTTCTCAGTCCGATTTTACCTTTTCGGTATATTTTTCGGTTATTTTCGGGATTATTTTCGATACGAAAATTTCAGTTTATTCCAATAAATTCATATCTTGATCAATTTAACCCGAAATTTAATTATTTGTTCATTATTGATCAAGATTTCTCAATCTCATATTTTTAATTAAATTTTCTTGTCTCGATTAATACCAAATTTTGGTCTTTTGATCGTTTTGCCATTGCGCGTTTTCGGGAATACCATTTAAATCCTTTTGCATTTTTTTAATGCGCTCGAAAATATTGGGTCTTACACCAGTTTTCCGTCACATTTGAATTTTGACTCCAGTATATAATAGTGTACCAGCTTTCAAAATTAACTCGGTCGTTCTCCTGGTCACACCTTAATCATTATCATTATCACAGGGCCGCTATCACTTGACCTGATAATATCATCATCTTTTCCATGTCCCGCTCAAATCTTACGAAACGGACTTCAAAATTTCCATTGAAACTATAAGATGTACACTAAGACGAGGGTTCATTACACCTCTCAAGCCTATCTCTACGACCTCGAGGAATGGTTCATTTCCATCTGCCAAAGTGGCTATAATACTAATTAGCTATATCTATCAGTTTCCCTTCATTCACTGACACAATTTTTCATAAAACACAGTCAGGTATACCCGTTTGTATCTAAACGATGTACAGTAACGCTAGGGATGTGAACTTTTTAAGTCTTTTCCACTTTTAATATCGACTCGTATCAGGCCAACCTTGCTCTGATAACACTTATGTAACGACCCGAATTTACTGATATTTCAATTGGCCTACAAGTCGATATTAGATCAGAACAGTGTTCAGTGTGATTAAATTTTTTTCTCAGTAACAAATTTAAATAGAACATGTTCACATTCCCCAGAAACATCTTGTATTGCATTACTGTACTTACATAATTTTAGATACAAAAGAATTTCTTACAACTGGGTATACCTTCGATGCAGAAATACGCTCCGTGAAATCTTAACTATGCGGAATGCCTTACTAACCGAAGCGATCCCAGTTACAAAGGAACTCTGTGGATGAAAGTAGGAGGGTGAGCTCAACATGCTCAGTAAGAAAAACCCCATAGCAGGTAGATAAATACACTACCTAGGAAAAATATATATTTTTATATTTACCAAATCCGAAATATTTTCACAAAGTATACAGATGATTTGGTAATTCCTCAAATACCAGATTTTAGAATTTAGAAAACAGATTTAGTATCGGTAAAAGCACAAATACCCGGAACAGATTTTTCAGAAACAGAATATGTATCAGTAATACATTTAACTACTGTTATAAATCCAGAAGGTTCAGAGTTTTTCAGTAGCAAAACAGATTCCCATATATTTCAGTTCAAGCAGACAAATTCAATAAATATTTTTAAATAGACGAGACAAGGCATGCATGCTATCAGATATCAAAAATGACTATTGGCCAATGTCAGTGACTCTGGGTAAATCACGAGCCAGGTGTATCGAGATGTGAATCGTCGTGGGAGTGGTCAGCTACCCAAACGGCTCACAGATCAGAATGTCCGAAGACCAGAAACAGAATCAGAAACATGGTACATCGTACTCATGGACCACAGATACAGATACAGATATAGATACAGATACAGAACAGAAGTGCAGCATGATCTCACCAACGCCTTTGTCTCAAAATCAGTGCGAGACGGACCATACGACACACAGTCAGTACGCGCTCAAGTACATTTCATCAGAATAATTTTATAACAGATCGTTTTTCCTTAAATCGCATATAAATTCATTTGTTTTATGAAATCGTTCAAAACAGGCTGACTAGCCCTTTTTCGAAAAATCTTAGAAAACGGTCTATGAAAATTCAAAATTCAAGATTTTCAATAATTATAACCGAATTCAAGTCATACCGTAATTTATGAAAATCATTTAAATTTAATTCGTAAAATTTGATTGTTCAACTAAGCTAAAATCTATAATTTTTAATCATAACGCTCAACCTAGTCTTTTCGATAATTTCGGTACTGTGAAATTTAACCTAAATTTTATATCTACAAATATACGAAAATTACGCATATTTATCTCTAGCAGCGACGAGAATTTTCTTTACCTCAGTGTCTGTTCGCGGTTTCTCGGTTGCTTCAACGTAGCGAGTCGACGAATCCGGTCCACTCGTGTTAATTTCACCAAAATTTCGTACCAGTAATTGCAATAATATTTTCGAACAATATATCCCTCGAATTTCTCAGTTTCCTTGCGTACTCTGATCTATTTGAAATTTTATTATTTATATATATTTTTTCACAATAATAATATATATAAATAAATAAACATCCCCTTCTTCTTTGACCTTTTTTTACTATTCATCCTTTTCTTTTCTCTTCTTTTTTTTTCCTTTCCTTTGAATTTTTCCCGCCTACTCTTTTCCTCTTCATTTCTTCATTGTCCGGCCATTATTCATCTCTCTTCTTTTCTTCTTCTTCTCGGTTTCTCCCTAACTTCCTTTGTAACTTCACCATCTCCATCTTTCGGACTCCACCATCTCCAGACTCAGTCCCAACATAATCACCATCGCCATCATCATTTTCACCACCACCTCTCTCGGTTTCTTAGCTCAGCATCTTCCAACCACCATCTACCTCCTAGACACGGAAGCAAGGAGACGTCGCCACTCAGCTTTTACACATTCAGCTGCCAGCATCAATAACACCTTTCCCCCAGTGCAGCTACCTCTCATACCAGTCTCATCTCCTCCCCTATGTCAGCCACAGCTTCCTCACGGTGTTCACTACTTCTGCCTTACACTTCTTCCTACTAAATCTTACTTTAACTCCCAACTCTTTTCTCTCGGCTCCCTCTCTGCTCCAATTCCCACTCTCGGATTCCTTCCACCTCTCTTTTGCTTCAGTTTCAATTTTGGACCGCTATTTCAATGGGTCTTCGACCTTTCCTGTTTCCTTTTCTCGCTTCCATGCTCTCGTTCCTCTTCTGTCTCCTTGGTACCTGGACGACCCCGATATCTCAATTCCCCCTGATCACATCTCTGATTCAAACTTTCCCATTCTGTTTCAGTACCCAGAGAAAGAAACAAACATAGAAATCGCCTTACTGCACGCACCCTGTTCTCAGCTAAGAAACCAGCCCTTAACAGACCGTGGTTATATCCCCCCTTTACATAGCCAAGATTGGCCCCACGAATAGCTCCATGCTGTCACGTATTTTCTTCAGAGAATGGCAACCTCAAGCAGAAACAGGGCACTGGCCTACTGCTATCGGCCGAAGCTGCTGGACCTGAGATAGTTCCGTGGACTTCCCTTTCTTGCTGTCATTTCACCTAGCAGCCATGATCAACATTCGTCTTCCTTTAGTTCAGAGCTCCACATTGCTACCTTTATGCTTCAGAGACCTTTATTTTCCAGAGCCTCACTGTCACACAAATTTCCCTCGCTAACCAGGAGCTCTCTCTCTCTATCGTTGCCTCCTACCTTAGTTTCGTTTCCTCTGTCTCCTGTCGCTTGACCATTTTTCCTTCATTTATTTTCTGTCATTCCCCACCTTTCACATGCATACTGTTGCAGACTCCTCTCTCGATCTGCTTTCGTGTTTCAGTAGCAATACCATCACATCTTGCTATAGCTACCCATCATTTCGGTTTCTCATACCCCATAACAACTCTCTAAATTATTTCCTAACTTCCCTTTTTCGCAGGTTTTTTTTTGGCTTGTGTCAACATTTATTTTTACTTATTTTTAGTATTATTTTATCCTTTGTCAGTTCATTATCAACTCCGTTCCAGCCTTCCATCTCTTCTGTTGTAGCTTATTTGTTTCTTCCATCTCACAGCTTCATTTTCCTATACATATGTGTATATATATTTTTATCCTTCGGGCTCCCACTGCTGCCAGTAAACCTATGTACTAGTTTATGGTATAGATTATATATATATATTGTACATACTTGCAGATATATTAGTATATGTACGTATATTTATATATATATATATATATATATTTTTTCATACATATATAATTTGAAGGAATTATTACACACATGTTAACACGTGTGTATATATATATATATTATTGTACTTGATAAATTTCAAATCAACAAATCTTACTATTCATGATTAAAATCGAGTACAAGAAAATTTGTGAGGTTTACAGGAGTGGAGTGGCATTAGCCACGAGGCAGCAAGCCTTGCCCTCGCAATCCTGATGTTATGTTGTTCTGGCGGGTAGGATCGACCCACCTCCCGTTTCAGGTGTGATACCCCGCACACTAGGTACCGTGTTACCAGGGATCACGAGGTTATGGCCATAGTCCTATGTTGTTACTGATAGTCACCTACATGTCTCACATGATATAACTATTGGTCGATAGACCAGGGTAGACCCGTGGGAGGGGTCAGGCCCCTGATTTTATGATTTTATGATATGTGACCCTGAAATAAGGGTGGTTTTATAACCGAAGTTTTATAATGAATTGTAATAAATTGTTTTATGAGTTTGGAATTGAATTATGAGATGTTTAACCCCTTTGGGTTATTTTATACTGCGTTTTAAATGAAATGATTTAAATGCAGTAGCATGATGTGTTTTCCATGCTTTAATGATAAATTCATGAAAGGATTGTATCTCATGATTTGTTTTATATTGCATGAAATAATGCATGATTTTGATTTAATTCATGCTGACTATGATTTACTGATGTTACATAAAATGCCTTTGATGCATAGGTAGCATGATTTATATATGCACGAACAATTTTATAAACTAAGTCATGATGAAATACATGATTTTGTTCTTGAGATTTTAATGAAAAGAAATGGATTTTAAGGGCATGGAATTATGAGCATGTAGATAGTGGAGTTATCTACTTACTTGCATAATTGTCTTACTAAGCGTGTGGTTTGCTTACCCCCCTTATTTTCCCATCTTTTTAGAGCACTCGCAATAGTTATTGAGCGGCTAAGGACTTGCAATCTTGGTATTCATTGCTTCCCATCGAGAGACAGGTATACACATTTGTATAGTTTTGTATCTGAACATGTAATGCATAGTACTGTAAACGTATATGATGTCAGGGATGTAAGGTTATGTAAATACCATTGTGTATGCATTTAGTCAAAGTCAAAAGATAGTAAACTCTGATATGGAAATGAAATGGTAAATAGGTGAGAGGTGAGTAACACCGAATCATAGCTCAACTGTTTGGTAAGATGGTCACGATGAGAAAAAGGTAAGAATTAAATAATAAATGAAAAAGAGAAAAATTTACTCTGATTTTTAGGTAATTTGGGTCGTGACACTTTTCCACTAGCCTACGTCGTGTACGCGGCAGGTAACGCTTATAGATTCACTGCAAATTGTGTGAAAGTAGAGGGGTGAGCTTTTGGGGAAAAGCTCAATAAGATAATACTTTTAAAACAGTTCTGATATATAAAAGCATGTGAAATTGTTCATAGAATGAAACTTTAATGAAATACATAAATTGCCATTTCATGCATAATCATCATAAAAATAATATAGCATGCATGTCTTTAAAATAAATAACATGCTTAACCATTTTACAACTTTTCATTCTTCATGAATGAGTTCTTAAAACCATCGGGTTCATAAACATTTCATAAACATTACATAAACATTTCATAAACATTTCATATACATTTCATAAACATTTCATAAACATTTCATGAACATTTCATGAACATTTCATAAACATTTCATGAACATTTCATAAACATTTCATGAAGCATATCGGTCATAACCAATTATCGTATATCTCATGAAAACACATATTCATTCATCATAGTCGATTTTCATAATCAAATCGAGGAGACTAGGCTATATCTAAGTCATGCGATACGTCTCATTCTTTGTAGAGAGTCATCATACCTATGGCCATGGTAAAGGGGCTGTAGACTGGGTCAGGGTCTACAGCTCTTTCGTAAAATATGGATAGTATCTATCTTACTTGCTTTAACTAGCACCTAGCTAGGATACGGCCACCAAAGGCACTCTCCGCTTGGAAAACATAATTACGTGCTGCGCGGGCACGAGATACTACCGAAAACATCATCATAAACCACCAGTAGCACGACATCTTCCACACAGGTTGAGTCAAGTGCTAATGGGGCCCTACTTACCGGCACCCAAGTGGTGGAGCCGGAACACCACAAGAAGTAACCATGCATGAAGCCTATAGTCTCAAAACATCTTTTCTTTTTCCTCTTTTCCCTTTTTCTATGCTTTCGAAATTGTCAAAAGTTTCTTTAACGATATGGATATAAAACATAAATGAATGTAAAACATCCATACGTTTCATGCCTTAGGAAAATTAATTTCATATCATAGAAGGTACTCGGGGAATATGTGAGACCCCATATACGTATAACGGTATATATGTACATAGAAATGTAAATAGAGTTGTACTATGAATTCATAAGTGAAGTATATGTGATTTAAGTCCATAAGTTAATGTACACACTTGTAATGAGAGTGGTAATTGTACATACAAGTTACATTATGTATGAATGTGAAGAAATGGACTTAAACATGTGGAGAATGTGTGTAGAATGGATTATGAGTAGTTTGGTAAAATGGAAGTAGAATTGCATAAGTTGTGCACTTCCATTTTTGTTTATATTAAGTACCATTGGTCATACAAAGATTCTACACAAGTTTTAATGTGTATGAAGTGTGGATGGATGCCATTTTCAAGTTTCAAAGATGATGGGATGAGAAAATGATCATGGTAACAAATTAAGGATGTTTGAGTATGAGTTGCTGCAGAAGAACTGTAGAAAATCTGAAAACTATGAAGGGCAGATCGATCTCATGGGATGAGAGATCGATCTGGAAGAGCCAAAATGCTCTTATTTGGGCAATGAAATAGAGCAGATCGATCTCCAATGGAGCTAGATCGATCTCCTAAGCATTCTGTAATGAAAGGATCGATCCTCAAGCACCCAGATCGATCTCCTTAGCTCTCTGTTTGGGATCAGATCGATCTCATGCTTCGACAGATCGATCTCATGCTTAAAATGCCATGAAAAAGAGGGATTTAAGGGGACCAGATCGATCTCCTCAAGCTATTTCTATATAAGGAGTGTTGAAAATCTGAAAATTTTGAAAAAAACACTAACCTTCCACTTTCAACCCAAAAACCTAACTTTCTCTCCCTAAAATCAGCCATTTTCAGTAAGATTTGAAGAGAGACCATTAGAGGCAAAGTTGTTCCTATCAAAGAGGAGAACAACATAGTTGGAAGGCATTTTCCCATTGTTGGTATTGAAGGAGCTAAGGGCATTGTCATTTGGAGCAAGAAGAGAAATCAAATTGGGTAAGATTCTAACACTCCAACTATGGTACATTGTCTATATAATTGATTTTGGAGTTTTTTGGCATGAGTATGGATGGTTAGAAACTATCTAAAATGCATTGGAATGATTATGACCTAGAAATTGTCTAGAGTGAGAAAGTGGAATGTATGAAGATTAATGATGAATGAGATATGTAGAAGTTATTAATAGTGTTGTGGTATGATTTTAAGATGCGGTTAGAGGATAAATTGTGAGATTTACCTAAAAGAGGTAAAATGTGGATTAAGGCATTTGTAAAATGCATAAGTGAATAATATTGACTAGTGAGGTCAATTTTAGGTTAAAAACATTAACTCAATTGATTGAATGAATGAATCACAGCTTCCGAGGATACACCGAGGCGAGTTGAGCTAAAAGTGTGAGAAGCTAAAAGGAAAGGAGTCACACCAAGTAAATCGAGGTAAGGGAATTGTGTGGACTCTTAGAGATATCTGTGCATAATTTGGGCACTTAAATGTTTTGCTAGAATGCATGAGACATTAGGAAATGATGTTGGGTGATTGAAGGGCAAAAGTTGGGTGTTTGACAAAATATGCATGAAAACAAAAGCATATTGGTTTGAAAATCATGTTTTATTGCTTTTTAACAAATGATTGGTAGGTTGGCTAATATTGAAATGATTTGCAAAAGAAATGAGTGTGTTTTGGTTTTGTTAACCATATTTTGTAAAGTTCTGAGCCACCTACATAATTTCGTGAGTATGAAAGCATGCTAGAGTATGACTCGCACGAGATTTGACATGTTTTATACACATGAGTGCTAGAGGCACTAGTTTTCACATGGAATTCATATTTGTTTTGGCATTGTGCTTGGAGTTTGTCTCGCACTGGATGCCCACCTTCGATGTTGCCGTGTTTGGAGCTTCGAGTAGACTGGGTGTCACATCGATTAAATAGGCTCACATGTGCATTGTTTTAACATGATTAATTAGCCGTGTTAGGAGCTTCGGGTAGACAATAGGTCGTACTGATTAAATAGGCTCACATGTGCGTTTGAGATGTGGCGTGATATGATGTGTTGATTGGGTCCATGGAGTACGTGTACCGTGCATGTAGCATGGAGTACATTGTACCGTATTGAGATGTGATGTACCGTCTTCGAACGAGATCTGCTATAAACCGACGAGTAGGATTTGACCCATCTCCCGTGTGGAAGCAGATAGTGGTGATATCTCGCACACCTGATCCGTGTAGCCAGTATCATATGTTATGTACATAGGCCTTGAGGTTATTACCTATTGTTGAACTGCCTATCTCACATGTCTACTGCTATTTGAGAATAAATCCATGTTTGAAATGATTTGTGGATCAGAAAAGTCCAAGGGTGGGCTGAGACCTGACCAGTGTTGGATTGATTTGTTAATGGTTTTTCAAAGTGCACAGATGCATGATGTTTAATGCCATGCTTTATTGTGAAAATGCATGATGGTTAATGCCATGCTATTTGAGAAAATACATGATGGGTAATGTCATGCTTTTATTATGAATTATGCATGATGATTTATACCATGCTTTGAGTTGAAATGTGCACTGGATTTTAATAGCATGAATGCTTTACATACCATTAACATAATCATACACTCATGTTTTGAGATAAATGATAAATTAAATGCTTTTGAGCATGGCATCACGATCACGTAGATAGTGCAGTATCTACCTGTTCGCATGATTGCCTTACTAAGCGTGTGGTTTGCTCACCCCCCTTATTTTCCCCCTCTCTACAGAGATTTGAGTATAGAGTGAGCGTGACTGGAGGCATTTCCTTTTTGGTAATCCGCTGCATCCCATCGCTAAAGGTATACACACTGTTGAAATTTTGTATCTAAACTTACGATAGCACAGTAGCATTTTTTATGTAACTATTGGGGATGTAAAACAATGTAAACACATGTAACAACTCTGATATATATACATTTATACAAGTGTTTACTTATGAATAATATACAAATTGAATTGGTATGGTGGAGTGAGTTAGACGTCGACACACAGCCCAACTGTTGAGAGTATGGTTGTTCACGATCAAGGAAGGATGACTAATAATTGATGCATGAAAATGTAAAAAATTTGTACGTATTTTGGTGAGTTGAGGGTCGTGACAGAAGTTGGTATCAGAGCTCGAGTTTGTTTGACGTGTGTCGTGTCTAAAATACTTAATCAGTTGTAAAATTTCATGCCCAAGTTACTGTGCTTGTTTAGATACAAATTGTGTGTGTCGATGGGTTGACTAAGTAATTGGTTGTGAATGTAGGGAATTGAGCATGTATGCCTAATACCAGTCGCGATAGAGGGATGAGAGCACAGGCTCGAGGCTGTAGAGGTAGGCCTAGGGGTCGTGTTGAGCCAGAAACACACGAGGCTTAGGATGATGTTAAGGTGGAGGCTGATGTTGAGTACGCTCCACAGGGTCCACAGGATAGACCCGAGAGTACTGAGGCTCGCTTCGCCAGGATTGAGCGGAGCATTGAGATGATTGTGGAGTTGGTCACCCAATCTTTATCTGGAGTTGGCGGTAGACAGAGTCTCGCTACAAAAGGTGATGTTGAGCAGGCGACAGCTCCTGAGGCACAGGCAAGGGAAGCCTAGAGGCCACAGACGACAGATACCCCACCCACACAGGATGTGCCTACGTCGGTTGGTACGCCAGGCAGTAGAGGTTGGGGATATTGATGTGATTTGGATAGACTGCGACAGTTTCAAAAGTTTGGACCGCCGTCTTTCAGTAGAGTAAAGGACCCAGTAGTGGCTGAGGATTGGATCATTGAGATCGAGAAATTATATGGGTTCTTTGAGTGCACTACTAACGAGATGGTAGCATTTGCTGCTTTTATGCTGAAGGGATCAGCAGAACATTGGTGGAAGTCCACCAGGCCTATTTTGAGAGCCCGACATACTGAGATCAGCTGGGATGTATTTCTAGAGGCCTTCCGGAGACAGTATGTCCCGGATCCGCACAGCGAAAGCTAAAGATGGCATTTTTGGGACTGACCCAAGGGAATAGGACTGTGGATGAGTATGAGACTGCTTTTATATCCCTGGGTAGATATGATCCCAACACGATGGGTAATGAGGTCGAGAAGATCCAAAAATTTATGGATGGATTGAGACCGACCATCAGGTCTAGATTGGTTCCTTTGGATATACCGACCTATGAGGAGGCAGTGCGCAGGGCGCAATTGTGTGAACAAGATGTTGATAGAATCGCCTCAGAGTTTGGAAAGGTTGGTAAGATGAGGGACAAAGATAAGAAAAGACCAATGATGGATAGAAGCTTCAGTTATAAAGGAAGCAAGAGATTCTCTAGAAAGAGGCCGACGATTGATGAGATTAGGGAGAGGACAGTTAATACTCCCTTGTATCCGGCCACTGCTCCAGCTAAGGGAATCATGATTGGAGGGCCACGGCCTACTACAAAATAGTGTAGCAAGTGTGGCAGGTACCATAGTACTCGACCATGATATGGATCTCCTGTAGTATGCTTCAGATGTGGGAAGCACAGGCATATAATCAAAGATTGCCCAGAGATGATATAGAGAGCCCCACAGAAGGGCAAGGAGCCAGAGAGAGCTCCAGTTGGTACAGCTGCTCCGAGGAGGAGGGCTATAGCTGAGGAAAAGGGGAAGCAGGCAGTGGGTGTGAGCAGAGGACGAGTGCATGCACTGGACCAGGACACTGCGGATCAGTCATCGGCTGTGGTAAAAGGTACTATCCAAATCTTTGATTTAGAAGCTTATGTATTGTTTGATCCTGGTGCCACGCATTCCTTTATTTTGCCATCCTTTGTATATAAATTGTTGAAGCATGTAAAACCCACGCTGCTTAATAAGATGTTGTTGATATCTACCCCTATGAATGATAGTCAGTTGACTGAGCATGTATATAGAGATTGTAAGATGAGGATAGGAGGTAAACAGATGGCAGCCGATTTAATTTTATTAAATATGAGTGATTTTGATGTGATCCTAGAAATGGATTAGTTGGCTGCTAATCATGTTGTTATGGATTGTCATGCAAAAACTTTGATGTTTCCAAAGATAGACAATCTTGTAGTAAATTTTGGGAAATGAAGTTAAAGAACATGATTTTTATTAAGTGTAATGAGTACAATCTTGATACATGATGTATGAAAGATAAATTTGATTTTCATGTATGTATGTGATGTGATGATTTATGATACTAATGGTGTAAAGAATAATGTGAAGGATTCATCGCTTTTGTGATTGAGATGGATAAGGCACGTCCGGAATTGGGAGACATTCCAGTGGTTAGGGAATTTTTAGATGTCTTTCCGGATGAGTTACCAGGGTTACCTCCAGATAGGGAGTGGAGTTTGGTATAGATTTGGCACCTGGTACAGAGCCGATGTCCAAGCCACCGTACAGAATGGTTCAAGTCAAGTTTGAGGAGTTAAGGAAACAATTACAAGAGTTGCTGGAGAAGGGATTCATCAGACCAAGCGTCTCACCTTGGGGAACACCGGTTCTATTTGTAAGGAAGAAGGATGGAAGCCTCCGACTGTGTATAGATTACCGGTTGTTGAATAAGGCCACCATCAAGAATAAGTATCCTCTTCCACGCATCGATGACTTGTTGGATCAGCTTAAGGGAGCGCAGGTCTTTTCCAAGATAGATTTGAGATCAGGGTACCATCAGTTGAAGATACGAGATGGAGATGTACCCAAGATAGCATTTCGCACCCGATATAGACATTATGAGTTTATGGTTATGCCATTCGGGTTGACGAATGCTCCCGCAGCTTTTATGTCGTTGATGAATGAGGTATTCCACCAGTACTTAGATCGATTTGTTATTGTGTTTATTGATGATATACTGGTGTATTCAAGGTCTAGAGAGGAGCATGAACGACACCTAAGGATAGTGCTGCAAATCCTCCAAGAGAAGAAGTTGTACGCTAAACTCAGTAAGTGTGACTTTTGGTTGGAACAGAGGAGATGGCTCGAGCTGTTAAAGGATTATGATTGTGAAATCCTATACCACCCAGGTAAAGCAAATGTTGTTGCTGATGCTTTGAGTAGGAAGCATCTCAGGATGGTATCATTTATGATGATCAGGGAACACGAGCTGTTGGAACAGTTCACGAACCTCAGTTTGGATATGACCCCGCCTGACGCTGATAGTGGATTTATGTTAGCTAGCCTGTAGTTGGAACCGGATCTGGTAGATCAAATCCGACAGGCTCAGCGAGTTGATCAGCGGTGCAGTGATATTGTTAGGCAGGTACGTAGGGGTACAGACACGGACTTTGGATTGAGTTCGGATGGATTGTTGAGGTTCAGAGGTAGGATACGTGTTCCTGATGATGCAGAGATCAGAAGGTTGATCTTAACAGAGGCTCACTCATCGAAGTATACGATACATCCAAGGGGTACTAAGATGTATCAAAACCTTTGAAAGGTTTATTGGTGGTCTGGAATGAAAAAGCACATTGCTGAATATGTTGCTAAGTGTCTCATTTGTCAGCAGGTGAAGGTAGAGCATTAGAAGCCTGCAGGGTTACTGCAACCTCTACCGATACCGACTTGGAAGTGGGAGCATGTCACCATGGATTTTGTGATGGGATTACCGAGGACCCGGAGAGGTCATGATGCCATATGGGTGATTGTAGATCGGTTGACGAAATCAGCCCATTTTCTAGCTATGAGAGCCACCGATACTCTGAGCCAGTTAGCGAACATATATGTGCGCGAGATAGTGAGGCTGCATGGAATTCCAGTGAGCGTTGTTTCCGATAGGGATGCCCGCTTCACTTCCCACTTCTGGAAACGTTTTCAGGAAGCGATGGGGACCCAATTGAGTTTTAGCACCGCGTTTCATCCTCAGACAGATGGTCAGTCAGAGAGGACTATACAGACCCTAGAGGATATGTTAAGAGCGTGTGCATTAGATTTTGGAGGCTCCTGGGATGACTATTTGCCACTCGCAGAGTTTGCCTATAATAACAGTTTTCATGCGAGTATCGGGATGGCACCATATGAGGCATTGTATAGGCGTAGATGCCGTTCCCCTATTGGATGGGAAGAGGTTGGTGACAGATAGATCTTTGCTCCCGACTTGGTTAGACAAGCCTCTGAGGACGTCCAATTGATATGTGAGAGGTTACGGACAGCTCAGAGCAGGCAAAAGAGTTATGCTGACAGGAGACGGAGACCACTAGAGTTTGACGTGGGTGAGTCAGTGTTTTTGAAAGTTTCCCCTTCGAAGGGAATTATGAGATTCGGGAAGAAGGGAAAGTTGAGCCCTCGATATATAGGGCCATTTGAGATACTTGATAAGGTGGGAGATAAGGCTTATAGATTGGCATTGCCACCAGAGTTGGCAAGTGTGCATATCCATGTTGAGGAAGTATCACCCGGATCCAACGCATGTAATAAGGTATGAGCCATTGGAGCTCAACGAGGTATGACATATGTTGAGAAGCCAGTTCGGGTATTGGACAGAAAAGAGAAAGTGTTGAGGACAAAGACAATTCCCTTTGTGAAAATACTTTGGAAACATCACACTGTGGAAGAAGCCACATGAGAATTGGAGAGTTTGATGTGGGAGAAGTATCCTGAGTTGTTCACCGAATAATTGGCTCTAATTTGGAGGACCCAATTTTCTAAATGGGGGAGAATGTGAGACCCCGTATATGTATAAAGGTATATATGTACATAGAAATGTAACTAGAGTTGTACTATGAATTCATAAGTGAAGTATATGTGATGTAAGTCCATAAGTTAATGTACACACTTGTAATGAGAGTGGTAATTGTACATACAAGTTACATTATGTATGAATGTGAAGAAATGGACTTAAACATGTGGAGAATGTGTGTAGAATGGATTATGAGTAGTTTGGTAAAATGGAAGTAGAATTGCATAAGTTGTGCATTTCCATTTTTGTTTATATTAAGTACTATTGGTCATACAAAGATTCTACACAAGTTTTAATGTGTATGAAGTGTGGATGGATGCCATTTTCAAGTCTCAAAGATGATGGGATGAGAAAATGATCATGGTAACAAATTAAGGATGTTTGAGTATGAGTTGCTGCAGAAGAACTATAGAAAATCTGGAAACTATGAAGGGCAGATCGATCTCATGGGATGAGAGATTGATCTGGAAGAGCCAGAATGCTCTTATTTGGGCAATGAAATAGAGCAGATCGATCTCCAATGGAGCCAGATCGATCACCTAAGCATTCTGTAATGAAAAGATCGATCCTCAAGCACCCAGATCGATCTCCTTAGCTCTCTGTTTGGGAGCAGATCGATCTCATGCTTTGACAGATCGATCTCATGCTTAAAATGCCGTGAAAAAAAGGGATTTAAGGGGACCAGATCGATCTCCTCTTGGACCAGATCGATCTCCTCATGCTATTTCTATAAAAGGAGTGTTGAAAATCAAAAAATTTTGAGAAAAACACTAACCTTCCACTTTCAACCCAAAAACCTAACTTTCTCTCTCTAAAATCAGCCATTTTCAGTAAGATTTGAAGAGAGACCATTAGAGGCAAAGTTGTTCCTATCAAAGAGGAGAACAACATAGTTGGAAGGCATTTTCCCATTGTTGGTATTGAAGGAGCTAAGGGCATTGTCATTTGGAGTAAGAAGAGAAATCAAATTGGGTAAGATTCTAACACTCCAACTATGGTACATTGTCTATATAATTGATTTTGGAGTTGTTTGGCATGAGTATGGATGGTTAGAAACTATCTAAAATGCATTGGAATGATTATGACCTAGAAATGGTCTAGAGTGAGAAAGTGGAATGTATGGAGATTAATGATGAATGAGATATGTAGAAGTTATTAATAGTGTTGTGGTATGATTTTAAGATGTGGTTAGTGGATAAATTGTGAGATTTACCTAAAAGAGGCAAAATGTGGATTAAGGCATTTGTAAAATGCATAAGTAAATATGTCACGGCCCAATTCCATTCTCTTTTATCGAAAATCACAAATTTTCGCGTTTTACTGTTACCTTTCCCGGTCGTGAACTAACTCACCACACACTGTTGGGTTGTGAGTCAATAATAAACTCCACATCTCATTCATTCTCAGTGAAATAAAACGATGTCATACATTTGCATTTAAATCTTGTACTTATACAAAAGCATGTTTTACTGACATCTACATCCCCCATAATTACAACTCAAAGTATATTGTGCTTTTACATTGTTTAGATACAAAAAGAATCACTGTGTATATACCTTTAAGCGATGGAGGTGCAACGGAGTCCAAAATACCACGCCTCAGTCTTCACTGGGCTACTATACATGCTCTGTAGGGGGGAAATAGAGAGGGATGAGCAACCACACGCTCAGTAAGGCAATAATGCAAGCATGGTAGATAACTACTCTATCTACATGCTGATAGTGTTATGCATAAATCATTTATGGTAGGAGCATGAGGAAGTAAAACTATGCCATATAAGTATACATATATATCATGTATCAAAATCATGTACATTGGCATATAAAACATGGTAAAAACATCATGTATAAATCATCTCATGCTCAATCTCATTTAAATTCATAAAAAGGGCAATTCATTAAGAAACCTCCTTTTTAAACCCACGTTATAAACTCTTTCTCAAACACATACAATCTCATCACATCAATTCACAATCACACATGTGTATAAAAACTAGGTCACTATATCAAAAGTGCCTATGTGGACCAACTACATCATAAATCATCCCAGACCACACGCGTCCAGGTGTGCGTGGTATCATACTGGCATGAAGATGGATTATCCCTCGCCAGACTTTCTCATCACTTAACCATCATGCGGTACATCGTACTCCATGTGATATACACGGTACAACGTACTCCGCAGACTCATATCGTGATTGGGGGTGCCATTCCTAGGTCTTACGTACCCCATACCAAGAGTTTTCCATATCCGTGAAGGAGAGCCTCCCTGCCGAACAGAGCCTCCCCGCCTAACAGAGCCTCTCTGCCTCCTCGGGCTTAAGGATGTTAGCTTAAGGATGTAGGGCTTAAGGATCCTTCCGTAAGAGAGCCTTCCCACCGAACAGAGCCTCCCCGCCTAACAGAGCCTCCCCGCCTCTTTGGGCTTAAGGATGTTGGCTTAAGGGTGTAGGGCTTAAGGATCTTACCATACCCATGTAGGAGAGCCTCCCTGCCTAACAGAGCCTCCCCGCCCCTCCAGGGCTTAAGGATGTTGGCTTAAGGATCCTACCGTAAGAGAGCCTCTCCACCGAACAGAGCCTCCCTGCCTAACAGAGCCCGCCCGCCTCTCTGGGCTTAAGGATGTTGGCTTAAGGATGTAGGGCTTAAGGATCTTACCAACTTTCACAACCTTATACGTATCACAATGTGTAAACTTGTGCGAGCAAAGCTCTAGCACGACACATGCATCCTCTCATAAAGAGACGCGTACGAGCATAGCTCTAGTGCGGTTATACTCATAAGACAAACCACTCAAAAGCCACGTACGAGCAGAAGCTCCAGTACCGTTTATAAACATCATCATAGTTTCCAAATCAAGGTGCGAGCTAAGCTCAAGCACGTATCACACAAGTGAAAACATAGAAATCCAGCGCGAGCGAGGCTCTAGCGCGATTTGTGTCATGCAAATACGATAGGCGGCTCATACACAATCAAACAATCCCGACAACCGGGTTTAGCACTTCACAAATGCCTTTTTCCACAACATTAATAAACATTAGCCGACCCATCTACAAGCTTGCTTAAAACAAAGCAATTTCGTTTTGAAAGACATCAAGACATTAGATTTATGCAAGTATTAGCCTTACTATCTCGTTTCATAGAATCCACTTCCAAAACCAAAAATCACACATATACTCATTCTTATTCATGAATACCATCAATCATTTACTTTAGCAACCATGCACTTCGTAAAACACCCAATATTCACCCACAAATTTAAAGTACGAGCAGCTCCCTCTATATACTCACAAAATTCCCTTACCTGGAATCGCGATGCGTGATTCCACTTCCTTTAGCTGCTTACTCGTACGGTTTGATTCGTCCTCAACGAACTCTTCGAAACTGCGTATAATCATATTCCACATTATATTCGATCCATATAATGCAACCCTTGTGCTTGCTATAGTCAATTTAATCTATAGCCTCCATTAACGCTTATATGGCCTCGTTTCATTACTTTACCCATAACTCGAGTCTATGGATTCTTCTTAGGCCTATTAACTTATTCAAAATCGATATTAAGCTCATAGTGTTCATATTTCATGAATTCCCTCACTATGGCATTTATCGAGCATATACATACCCATTTTCATAATTCCTCCAAACTCACAATGTAACTTCATTTAACCATCTAAAATCATAAACATTACCTCAATAATAACTTTAGCATGCCCATAAATCATAAACTCATTCAACCCATATATTCTCACATTATACCCATTCTAGGTTTTCTAGGTCACACCAATTCCACCACATGCCTAGATAATTTATCCATCAATAGTCATGCCAAACAACTCCAAAATCAATTAAATAGACAATGTATTTGGATTGGAGTGTTAGAATCTTACCAAATATGATTTTTCTTCTTGCTCCAAATGGCAATGCCCTTAACTCCTTCAATACCAACGATGGGAAAATGCCTTCACACTATGTTGTTTTTCTCTTTGATAGGAACAACTTTGCCTCTAATGGTCTCTCTTCAAATCTCACTGAAAATGGCTGATTTTAGAGAGGGAAAGTTAGGTTTTTTGGGTTAGAAATGGAAGATTAATGTTTTTCCCGAGATTTCTTGATTTTCAGCCCTCCTTATATAGAAATAGCTTGAGGAGATCGATCTGGTTCAAGAGGAGATCGATCTGGTCCCCTTAAATCCCTCTTTTTCACGACATTTTTAAGCATGAGATCGATCTGTCAAAGCATGAGATCGATCTGGTCCCAAACAGAGAGCTAAGGAGATCGATCTGGGTGCTTGAGGATCGATCTTTTCATCACAGAATGCTTAGGAGATCGATCTGGCCCCATGGGAGATCGATCTGCTCTATTCCATTGCCCAAATAAGAGCATTCTGGCTCTTCCAGATCGATCTCTCATCCTATGAGATCGATCTGGCCTTCATGTTTTCCAGATTTCCTGCAGTTTCCTTGCTGCAACTCACACCAACACATCCTTAATCTGTTGCCATGGCCATTTTCTCATCCATCCACCTTTATAACTTGAAAATGGCACCCATTCATACCTTATGCACATTGAAACTTGTGTGCATTCATTGTATGTCCAAAGGTATGCTATATAAAACCAAATGGAAGCATAACTTCATTCCATTTTACCACACTACCCATTTTGAGTTTCAATCACATCCATCACTTATAAGAACTCATTTCTTCATATTCATACTCAATGGAACTTGTATGTAGGTTACAAATCATATTACACATACGTACATTGAATCCATGGACTTACATCAATCATACTTTACATTACAAGTCCATTCATATTTATTACACATTACAACTTTACATATACGGGGTCTCACATTCTCCCCTCCTTCAAGGAATTTGGTCCTCTAAATTAGAACCAAGTCACTCTACAAATAGTTGGGGGTACTTCTCCCGTATTAAGTTCTCCAATTCCCATGTGGCCTCTTCCACCGTGTGATGTTACCAAAGAACTTTCACCAAGGGAATTGTCTTATTCCGCAACACTTTCTCTTTTCTGTCCAATATCCAAACCGGCTTCTCAACATACGTCATACTCTCATTGATCTCCAACGGCTCATATCTTATCACGTGTGTCGGGTCCGGGTGATACTTCCGAAGCATCGAGACGTGGAAGACGTTGTGGACATTTACCAAATCTGGTGGCAATGCCAACCTATGCGCCTTATCTCCCACTCTCTCCAAAATCTCGAAGGGTCCGATATATCTAGGGCTCAACTTGCCCTTCTTACCGAATCTCATAATACCCTTCGATGGTGATACCCTCAGAAACACTGACTCACCCTCATCAAACTCCAGTGGTCTTCGTCTCTTGTCAGCATAACTCTTTTGCCGGCTCTGAGCTGTCCGTAATCTCTCACATATCAACTGGGCGTCCTCAGATGCCTGCTGCACTAAGTCCGGAGCAAAAATTTGTCTGTCACCAACCTCTTCTCATCCAATGGGGGAACGACATCTACGCCCGTACAATGCCTCATAGGGTGCCATCCCGATACTAGCATGATAGCTATTATTATAAACGAACTCGGCTAACTGCAGGTGGTCATCCCAGGAGCCTCTAAAATCCAGCACACACGCTCTCAACATATCCTCGAGGGTCTGTATAGTCCTCTCTGACTGCCCATCTGTCTCAGGATGAAAAGCGATGCTAAAACTCAGTCGGGTCCCCAGCGCTTCCTGAAAATGTTCCCAAAAATGGGAAGGGAAGTGGACATCCCTATCAGAAACAACGCTCACTGGTACACCATGTAGCCGTACTATCTCTCGAATATACAGGTTCGCCAACTGACTCAGTGTATCGGTAGCTCTCATAGCCAAGAAATGGGCGGACTTAGTCAACCGGTCCACAATAACCCATATGGCATCATGACCTGTACGGGTCCTCGGTAACCCCATCACAAAATCCATGGTGACATGCTCCCACTTCTAAGTCGGTATCGGTAGAGGCTGCAATAATCCTGCAAGCTTCTGATGCTCTACCTTCACTTGCTGACAAACGAGACACTTAGCGACATATTCAACAATGTCTCTCTTCATTCCAGACCACCAATAAACCTTCCGAAGGTTTTGATACATCTTGGTACCTCTCGGATGTATCGTATACTTCGATGAGTGAGCCTCTGATAAAATCATTCTCCTGATCTCAGGATCCCTGAGAACGCATACTCTGCCTCTGAACCTCAATAAACCATCAGCACTCTGCTCAAAATCAATACCCACACCTGTCTGTATCTGCCTCAGCCAATCGATGCACCGTCGATCGCTCTGCTGGGCTTGCCGAATACGGCCAATCAATTCTGGCTCCAGTCTTAAACTAGCCATGATCTCAAGTCTCTCAGATCCAGGTGGGGTTACATCCAAACTGAGGTTCCCAAAATGTTCTAACAATTCATGTTCCCGTACCATCATATAAGACACCAACCCAAGGTTCTTTCTACTCAAAGCATCGGCAACTACATTTGCCTTACCCGGGTGGTACATGATTTCACAATCATAGTCCTTCAGGAGTTCGAGCCATCTCCTCTGTCTCATATTCAGCTCTTTCTGCGAGAACAGGTACTTAAGGCTCTTATGATCTGTGAACACCTGAAATTTCTCACCATAGAGATAGTGGCGCCATATTTTCAAAGCAAATACTACAGCCGCCAACTCCAAATCATGGGTCGGGTAGTTCCTCTCATGATCTTTCAACTATCTAGACCCATAGGCAACTACCTTCCCATCCTGCATAAGCACACAGCCCAGTCCCTGGTGTGATGCATCCGTATACACCGAGAATCCTCCTGAGCTGGTAGGAATGGTGAGAACTGGAGCAGTCGTCAATCGACGCTTAAGCTCCTCAAAACTCCTCTCACATGCGTCATCCCACACAAACTTAACATCTTTTCGCGTGAGGCGTGTCAATGGAGCAGCTAGTCTGGAGAAACCCTCTACAAATCTCTGATAATATCCTGCCAATCCCAGAAAACTACTAATCTCAGTTACTGTCTTGGGCTGTTCCCACTGTACAACTGCCTCTATCTTGGATGGATCCACCGATAACCCATCCTTTGACACAACATGCCCCAGAAATGAGATCTGTTCCAACCAAAAGTCACACTTGCTGAGTTTGGCATACAATTCTCTCTCTCGGAGGGTCTGCAGAACTATCCTCAAGTGCTCCTCATGATCTTCCCTGGACTTGGAATACACCAAAATGTCATCAATGAACACTATTACAAACTTGTCCAGGTATGGCTTGAATATATCATTCATCAATGCCATAAATGATGCAGGAGCATTCGTCAATCCGAAATGGCATCACCAAAAACTCGTAGTGGCCATAACGGGTACGAAATGCTGTCTTGGGTATATCTCCACTCCTGATCCTCAACTGATGGTACCCTGACCGCAGATCTATCTTAGAAAATACTTCGGCTCCCTGGAGCTGATCCAACAAATCATCGATTCTTGGAAGGGGGTACTTGTTCTTAATGGTGGCCTTATTCAACAACCGGTAATCTATACACAGTCGGAGGTATCCATCCTTCTTCCTTACAAATAGAACCGGTGCTCCCCAAGGAGAGACACTCGGTCTAATAAACCCCTTCTCCAGCAACTCTTGCAGCTGCTTCTTTAGCTCTTCTAACTCTATCGGAGCCATTCTATAGGGTGGTTTCGATATCGGCTCTATACCAGGCACTAACTCTATGTAGAATTCCATTTCCCTTTCAGGTGGTAGTCCTGGTAATTCATCCGGAAAGACATTAGGGTAATCCGTAATTACAGGTATGTCCCTCAATTTCGGGTGTGCCCCATCTATATCGACCACGTATGCAATGAACCCTTCACATTATCCTCTCCATCGTTAGTAACATAACCATCACTCTACATTCAACATTTATCAAAAACAATAATTTATCTCTCAAGCAGTATGCATTTAAAATCATACTCCTTTATTTACAACAAACATGCTATTTTCATATCATTTCTTTTCATCAAAATTTATAATAAGATTGTCTAATCTTGAAAACATCAATGTTTTGGCATGACAATCCATCACAACACGATTGGTAGCCAACCAATCCATTCCCAAAATTACATCAAAATCATTCATAGTCAATAAAATCAGATTGGCTATCATTTCCTTCCCCTCTATCTTTAACTTACAATCTCTACATACATGCTCAGTCAATTGACTATCATTCATGGGTGTGGAAATCATTAACATCTTATCCAACAATGTTGGTTTCACATGCTTCAATAATTTATGTGCGAAGGAAGGTGATATGAAAGAATGTGTGGCACCAGGATCAAATAATACCAATGCTTCTAAATCAAAGATTCGGATGGTACCTTTAATCACATCCATCGATGCGTCTGCAGTGTCCTGGTCCAGTGCATGTACTCTTCCTCTGCTCACACCCGCAGCCTGTTTCCCTTTTTCCTCAGCTGTAGCCCTCCTCCTCGGGGCTGCCGTCTCAACTGGAGCTCCCTCAGGCTCCTTGCCCTTCTGTGGGGCAATCTCTATCTTCTCAGGATAATACTTAGCCATATGTCCTGGTCTCTCGCATCTAAAACACACCATAGGGGTCATCAGACAGGGCCTATTCCCATGAAATCTCCCACATCTCCTACACTGGTCAGTAGTAGGCCGTGGTCCTCCAATACTCATGCCCCTCGGAGCAGTTAAGGCTGGGTATACGGGAGGTCTAGCAGCTCTCTCCCGCACCTCCTCAATCTTTGGCCTCTTCTCAAAAAATCTTTGGCCATCTCTCTTGGCCACTCTTCCACACCCGGATCTCTTCCGGTCTCTATCCTTCCCGACACTAATCCTCCCAAGCTCGGAGGCATTTCACTCAAAGTCTTGCTCACACAACTGAGCCTTATGTACAGCCTCCTCATAAGTCATAATGTCGAAGGGAGCTAGCTTAGTCCGGATGTCCAATCTCAATCTATCCATGAACTTTTGTATCTTTCGGGTCTCACTACCCATCGTGTCAGGGTCATATCTCCCCAATGACATAAACTTGGACTCATACTCGTCCATAGTCCGGTTCCCCTGAACCAAATTCATAAATTCCATCCGTAATTTCCTCTGTGCGGTGGCTGGGATATATTGTCTCCTGAAGGCCTCTAGAAATATCTCCCACGAGATCTCAGAGTGTCTGGCCCTCAAAATAACCTCGGTGGACCTCCACCAATGCTCGGCCTCGCCTTTCAACATAAACACGGCAAAGGCTACCTTCTCAGTTGAAGTGCATCGAAAAAACCTATACAGTTTCTCCATCTCATACACCCAATCCTCCGTAACCACTGGGTCCTTCACCCCTCTAAACACTGGGGGTTTCAGCGCTTGAAATTCTTGCAACCTGCTCAAGTCACAGTCATACCGCAAATCACTACCGCTCTGCTGTGGAGCGATAGGTGAATCGGTATCCTGTACTGGAGGTGGTGTAACTGTAGCTGTCTCAGCAGTCTGAGGTCTCTCCGCCTCTGCAGTTGCCTGTTCAGTAGTAGGCTGTACCGCGGGACCTCGTCTATCATCGGCGCCCAGGGCCTGCGTGACTATCTCCACCAAATTCTCAATACTCCGCTCTAACCTAGCGAAGCGAGCCTCAGTATCCTCTGCTCTCTCAGCAGGGTTCTATGGAGCCTGCTCAGTCTGTGGCTCCGCACGGCTCTCAGGCCTACCTCTACGGCCTCTAGCACGTGCTCTCGCCCCTCTACCTTTGCGTGTAACTGACATAGTGCCTAACTTCCTGTATTTAAAATCATTTATCAAGCTCAAACCATCGCGGTATACACAGTTATATCTAAACAAAAGCACAGTACTATGGGGGTGTACTTTCCTACGTTTTATTAATGACTCACATCAGGCCAACACGGCTCTGATACCAATCTCTGTCACGACCCAATTCCATTCTCTTTTGTTATTATTATTATTATTATTTGTTTTCATTTTTCCTTGTCACATGTATATATTCTTTGTATGTACATATACTAACATACACATTTATCTTATATACACTCATATGTATATACACACCAATATATATATATATATACATATATATATATATATATATTATTATTTGTTTCCATTATTCAATATCACAAATATATATTTTTTGTCTACTCCTCATTTTTCCCATTTTTTGTCTAATTAAATCTACACTAACATGCTTGTATCTACAACACACACATATATATATACATGTACATTAAATGTACATATATACATAGATACATTTTACCTTTTTCTTTCCCAAATTTCCAGCTTTCTCCTTTCTTCTTCTTCCTTTTATTTTTATTTTCTTATCTCCTTTTCCTTTCTTCTCTCTCGGTCAGCTTCTAACTTCAGCCTCTTCTCCCTCGGTTCTGTTTCCTTCCAGCCTCTGTCTTCTTCCTCCTCTCCCCTGTCTCTCGGTTTCACTTCCCTTCAGTCTTGGTTTTATTTCCAACCTTTCCTCTTGGTTTTCTCCTGTTTACTCTCGGTTCCAGCCTCCATTTCTAACCCCGATTGTGCTTTGTTTTCCAGCCCTCTTCTCTTCTTCTTCTCCTTCCTTCCTTTCTTTTTTTCTTTCTTTCTTGTTCCTTTCCCGATCAGCCCTCCTTCCTTTCTTTCTTCTTTCCTTTCTTTTCTCCCTCTCCCGGTCGATCATTCTTTCTTTCCTCTTTCCTTCTTCCTTCTCTTCTCCTTTCTCTTTTCTTTTCCCTTTCCCGCTCCCCTCCATTGCCTCTGCATTTCGAAAATGTAGGAAACAGAATTGGCTTTCTTTGAAAGCCAATTCCGTACAACATAATATATATTATATTAATATATATATATTATTTTAATATATATATGTTATATTAATATATAGATAGATATTTATTTGTTTGTTTTTGTTTAATGTTTGTATTATTTTTTTGTTTTATTGTTTTGTGTTCATTTCTTAATTCTTATATATTGTATGTTATACATTACAATATATATATATAAATATTCGTTATATATATATATATATATATATATATCATTATTTGTCCATTAAATTTGTCTAGTATATATATATATATATATAAATTATACCTATGTATATATATATATATATATACATTTTCTTTCTTTTTTTTATAAAATCATCCAATGACAATATTCATGCCTTCCTTGAAATTTTCACTATTTCGAAAATGAAATATTATTAATATTTCATCATCAATCATAGATCCCAATATAAGTTTTTTTACATCAAAATTATTTTCGATCCCTCCATGCTTACATTTGCTTTATCACTTCCTGTATTTTCGGGTTCCCCGTCATTCACGGGTTTCTCGGTTCCCATACTCCTCGAGCCCTACAATGAATATTCTCAATTCCATTAAAATATATTATTTTTGTTTTTATATAATCTAATTTAAATGTAGGAAATTTGTGGTGTTTACATTCTCCCTACCGTAAAAAAATTTGGTCCTCCAAATTCATTCAGGTCCATCAGAATAGATGTGGGTACTTCTCCTTCATGAGGCTTTCTAGCTCCCAATGTAGCTTCTTCAATCGATGGTGTTGCCAGAGAACCTTTAACAGAGGTATCGTCTTCGATCAAAGTACCTTTTCCTTTCTGTCCAAAATTAGGTTAGGTCGTTCAACGTAGCTCATATCCTCTTGAATGCTCATGGGTTCATACTCAATGATGTGTGAGGTATCTGGGTTATACTTCCTTAACATTGAGACATGGAAGACATTGTGTACCCCAGAAAGCTGTGGTGGAAAAGCAAGTCTATAGGCTACATCTCCCACTCTCTCTAGGATCTCAAAATGACCAATGAAGCGAGGACTCAACTTCCCCTTCTTCCCGAACCGTATGATACCCTTCCTCGGAGATACCTTAAGAAACACGGAGTCCCCAATATGAAACTCAAGTGGCCACTTATGCTTATCCGTATAACTCTTCTGCCTACTTTGTACGATTTTAAGTCTATCATAGATTATCCGAAAACCTTCCCCTGCCTGTTCTACCAACTCGGGAGCCAAGATCCTTTTGTCACCCACTTCTTCCCAAGCCACTAGAGACCTACATCTTCTACCATACAAGGCCTCATAAGGTGTCGTCCCGATGCTAGCATGATAGATGTTGTTGCAAGCAAACTCTGCGAGAGGTAGATGATCATCCCATGAGCCCTTAAACTCCAAAATGCATGCCCTCAGCATATCCTCTAAGGTCTGAATGGTCTCCTTGGACTGAACATCGGTCTGAGGATGATAGGTTGTGCTCAGATTAAGCTGAGATCCCATGGCTTCTTGAAAATGAGCCCAAAATTTATAAGTGAATCGAGAATCTCTATCTGATGTAATGCTCACGGGCACCCCATATAACTGAGTTATCTCTCTCACATACAACTCTGCTAAAGCACTCAAGGAGCCTCTACTTTTGATGGCTAGGAAATGGCCACTCTTAGTCAATTTGTCTACAATCACCCAGATTGCATCATGTCCCTTTCGGGTCCTTGGTAAACCCATAATGAAATCCATAGTAATGTGCTCCCATTTCAAGTAGGCACTGGAAGAGACTTAAGTAACCCCGCTGGTCTTTGGTGTTTGATCATAATCTGTTGGCAAATCAGACACTTGGCCACAACTCAGCTACATCTCTTTTCATACCGACCCACCAATACACCCTTCGTAAATCATGGTACATCTTAGTACTTCCCGTGTGCATGGTGTACTGAGAACAATGAGACTCCTTTAAGATCCTTTGCCCTAGGGCATCATCGTTTGAGACATCAAACTTATCACAATTTTCCATTTATCCTTAATGAGAACTTATTCTTAATTTATATCACTTGATCCAAATCACTTCACATACCAGAGATATTCGTACCTTGTATACATCTCTTATTCCAATATGACTCGTATATTCAAGATTTATCTCATTTCAAAACTTGTCTCATTTCCTACATCAACTATAGCAAAATTCTTTCCTTATTCCAATTAAGTCTCACATTCAAAACATAAGAATATAGAAATTACAATCCTTAGATTCAATACGTAATCCATATTCTAAAGTTTCCTTATATCTCAAACTTTGAATCTTCATAATAGTTTGGATCTTTCCGATTAACATGTAACCTCTGTTTGGGAAATCCTACTTACACCTATTCTTAATACACTGTAACCAAAGTGTCACGACCCTTTTTCATTCTCTTTAATCGAAAATCACTGAAACTTTTTCTCGTTTTACTGTTACCTTACCCGATCGTGAACTAACTTACCACCACACTGTTGGGCTGTGAGTCAATAATAAACATCACATCTCATTCATTCTCAATTAAATAAAGCGATGTCATACATTTAAAAGTTAATCATTAACTTGCACAAGTTATGTTCACTAACATCTACATCCCCCATAATTAAAACTCAATCATTACTGTGCCATTACATTGTTTAGATACAAAAAGAATCCTGTGTATATACCTTTCGGCGATGGAAGCAGCGGATGTCCAAAAACACAATGCCTCAGTCCTCACTGGGCTACTACGCACGCTTTGTAGGAGGGGGAAAATAGAGAGGGATGAGCAACCACACGCTCAGTAAGGCAATAATGCAAGCATGGTAGATAACTACTCTATCTACATGCTGATAGTGCTATGCATAAATCATTTATAATAGGAGGATGAGGAATAAAAATTATGCCATATGAGTATACATAAATATCATGTATCAAAATCATGTAAAGTTGGCATATTAAACATGGAATATCAACATGTGAAAAAATCTCATGCTCATTTCATTAAATTCATAAAAAGGGTAATTCATTTAAGAAACCTCCTTTTTAAATTACATCTCTTTCTCAAATACGTAAATCCCATCAAATCAATTCATAATCACAACCTCATTTTCATTTCACAAATCAATTCCATGAGGCTCGACCCCTCCTTCGAGTCTACCTTGAACAATCACAATCACACATATGTATAAAAACCAGGCCACTATATCAAAAGTGCCTATGTGGACCAACTACATCATAAATCATCCCAGACCACACGCATCCAGGTGTGCGGGATATCGTGCTGGCACGAAGGTGGATTATCCATCACCAGACTTTCTCATCACATAACCATCGCACGGTACATCGTACTCCATGTGATATACATGGTACAACGTACTCCGTGGACTCATATTGTGATTGGGGGTGCCATTCCTAGGTCTTACCTATCCTATAACAAGAATTTTCCATATCCATGTAGGAGAGTGTCCCTACCGAACAGAGACTCCCCGCCCCTCTAGGGCTTAAGGATGTTGGCTTAAGGATCCTTCCGTAAGAGAGCCTCCCCACCGAACAGAGCCTCCCCGCTTAACAGAGCCTCTCTGCCTCCTCGGGCTCAAGGATGTTAGCTTAAGGATGTAGGGCTTAAGGATCTTACCGTAAGAGAGCCTCCCCACCAAACAGAGCCTCCCCGCCTAACAGAGCCTCCCTGCCTCCTCAAGCTTAAGGATGTTGGCTTAAGGATGTAGGGTTTGAGGATCTTACCAACTTTCATGACCTCATACGTATCACAATGTGCGAACTTGTGCGAACCAAGCTCTAGCACGACTCATGCATCCTACCATAAAGAGACCATGTACGAGCATAGCTCTAGTACGGTTATACTCATAAGAAAAACCACTAAAAAGTCATGTACGAGCAGAAGCTCCAGTACGATTTATAAACATCATCAGAGTTTCCAAATCAAGGTTCGAGCTAAGCTCCAGCACGTTTCATACAAATGAAAACATCGAACTCTAGCACGAGTGAGGCTCCACGCGAATTAAATCACATACACACGATAGGCGGCTCAAATACATTCAAAACATATCACAAACATGTTTAGCACTTCACATGTGCTATTCAATTATATCAATCAAACACTAGCCAGCCTACCCTTTTATTTGCTCAAATTAAAGCATTGTGTTTTGTGAAAAACATTCAAAACACGTGATTTATGCAATTATTAGCCTTACTATCCCTTTTCTTTACAATACCATTTCAACCACCAAATCTCATACAACTATTCATAGTCACATCCATACATCGTCAAAATACATTTCTATAAATCCATGCACATTTCCAAAGCTCTATATGCCCACGAGTTAAAAATACGAGCGGCTACCTCTATATACTTACAAAATTCCCTTACCTAGAATCGTGACGTGTGATTCCGTTTCCTTAGCGCTGCTCACTCATGTGGTCCGATTCGTCTTCAACGAACTCTTCAGGACTGCACACAATCATATTTCACATTATATTCGATCCATCTAATAGGACATCGTGCGTTCACTATAGTCGATTTGACCTATAGTTTCTATTAACGCTCATAAGGCCTCGTTTCATTTCTCGAGTTTATGGATTCCTTTTAGGCCTATTAACCCATTCCAAATCAATATTAAATCGATGTTAAGCTCATAATGTTCATTTTTCATAAATTTCTTTCACTATGGCATATTATCAAACACTACATACTCATTTTCACAGTTTCCTCCAAACTCACAATGTGGTTTCATTTAACCACTCCACATCATTCATATTGCTTCAATAGCTACCTTAGCATACCCACAATTCATCAACTCATTTGACTTTCACTTTCTCACACTAGGTTCAATCCATTTTCTAGGTTACGTTTGTTTCTAACACAACCTAGGTGTTTCCAGCCATCCATACTCATGCCAAACAAGTCCAAAATCAATTAAATAAACAATGTACCAGAGTTGGAGTGTTAGAATCTTACCAAATCCAATTTCTCTTTGTGCTCCAAATGTCAATGCCCTTAGCTCCTTCAATACCAACAATGAGATTTTGGGTTCAACTATGTTGTTCTCGTCCTCAAGATGAACAACTTAGTGTCTAATGGCCTCCCCTCAATTCTTACCGAAAATGGTTGATTTTAGAGAGAGAAAGTTAGGTTTTTGGGTTGAAAAATGGAAGGATGGTGTTTTTCCTAAAATTTTTAGATTTTCAGCAGTCCTTTTAAAGAAATCACTTGAGGAGATCGATCTGTACCAAGAGAAGATTGATCTGGTCCCCTTAAATCCCTCTTTTTCACGGTAATTTAAGCATGGGATCGATCTGTCGAAGCTTGAGATCGATCTGCTCCCAAACAAAGAGCTAAAGAGATTGATCTGTATGCTTGAGGATCGATCTTTTCATTACAGAATGGTTAGGAGATCTATCTGCTATATTCTATTGCCTAAATAAGAGCATTCTGTCTCTTCCAAATCGATCTCTTATCCTATGAGATCGATCAGGCCTTCATACTTTCCAAATTTTCTACAGTTTTCCTACTGTAACTCACACCAAAACATCCTTAATCTACTGCCATGGCCATTTTCTCATTCATCCACCTTTATGACTTGAAAATGGCAACCATTCATACCTTATTCACATTGAAACTTGTGTGCATTCCTTGTATATCCAAAGGTATACTATATAAAACCAAATGGAAGCATTTATATTCATACAACTTTCTTCCATTTACCACACTACTCATTTTGAGTTCCATTCATATTCATCACTTATAAGAACTCATTTCTTCATATTCATACACCATGAAACTTGTATGTACATTACAAATCATATTACACTTTACATTACAATTCCATTAGCATTCATTGATCCAATTACACACGTTACAACTATACATGTACGGGGTCTCACACCAAGAGACTCCGAGTCTCCTTAAAATTTAACACCAGTACACTCCAAAGTGGGTCACTCGGTCCAAAAATCTCCCCTTCATATAGTTCTTATAATTGCTCTCTCAACATTTCTAATCCAAGCAAAGTCACTCAGTACAGTAGTTTGAGTGATTAATTCGATACCACTTGCTAAATCAATTCTAGAACTTCTCCTTTTAGTTTAGGGGTAACTTGATAAATCATTTGATCATGTGTTAGAAAACTTTCCCTGTTTACAGGGATGCTTCTATACTCCGAACACGTCCTATCTTTATCAATCATGTAAGCAGTGCGACCTTTAGAGTCTTATTTATACCGTTAGTTCCCTGATTCATTCTTCCAGTATAGTGACTGTGCTCTTTCATTGTCACTATTTCCCTTGTAGATTTGTTTTATGTCATTCTCTTTATCTTTCCCTTTCTTAGTGACTTTAGAAATATACAATTCATATCATCATAATTGCGCCTTGCGCACTACTTCCTGAAAATAATTTCAAATGGAGTCATCTTAGCTTGACTAAATATCCCAATATCTCCTATGAGTTTCTGAACTTCCATTATCTAACAGTTCTTGCAACTCCTTTTTTTTTCAATTCCTCAAGATCCACAAAGTCCATCAAGTAAGGAGACTTCGAGATTGGCTGAGTCTCTGGTGCTAAACCTATAGTGAATTCCAACTCTCTCTCCAGTGGTAGTCCCGGTAGTTTCTCAGGAAACACATCTGGGAATTCGCATACCATTGGTATATCCTAAATACTTGGACATTCCCGACTAGTATCGAGGATGAATGCAACATAACCTTTACATTAACAGGTTCATCAAAAATTTTCATCAATAGTCAAAATCATACACTTTTTTCCTTAATTACAAAGTATACAACAAACTTATCAGGTAGAAGAAAGGTTACAGTCTTGGTGTAAGAATCTAAACTTACACGATTAGTGGCTAGTCAATCCATACCCAAAATTACACCAAAGCCATACATGCTCAAGCAGATTAGATCTGCTAATATGATCCTATCTCCTACCTTGATTTCACAATGCCTACACACCATATCAGTCCAAGACAAAGACCCTTCCATGAGTGACAGGCTTCTTGCCTTTCTCTGCTGCGGTAGCCCATCTCTGTAGGACTTGTCTCTGGGGAGCTTGCCTTTCAGGTTGTCATGGTAGCTCTGGGGGTTGTGGAACCTTATTCAGTGGGTAATCTTTAATCAGGTGTCCCCTCTGTCCACACCTAAAATAGCTCCCTGTGGACCAGTGACACGCACCTCTATGGAAATTACCACAACTGGTGCACAATCTCTCACACTGCTGGAAGCCTCTGGTAGTCTGTGGGGTAGCGATAAGAGCCGCGGGCCTATCAATCCTAGCCCGAGACTCATTTGTCCTCTGTCTCTTAGGCTGACCCCTCCAAAAGTCCTATCTCATAAACTCCGTTCGCTTACTCTTATCTTGGTTCTTTCTCTTAAATGCTGGAGGCTTCATCTTCAGGAAATCCCTCATCCTACCGATATCCCTCTCCTCCCTCCGGGTCTGTACAGGAGGCTAAGGTGCCATAGGTACTGGAGGAACCTATGGAGGAGGAGGTAGTGGTGCTTGTGGAGGAGTCGGCACCAGAGTAGGAAATGGTGTCGTGCCAGCTGAATCGAAAACGTTTATCCCTAGGTGTTGGGTAACCATGGCAGCTATCGATTCCAGTCCTCACTCGAGACGCTGCTCCAACCGCTGTTCAAACTGAGCCATACGAGTATTGGGGCTCTTTGGCTGCGGTGGAGGAGGTGGAGGTGGCTGAGTCTGCCTCTGAAGACGTCCACGTCTTCCACTCATCATGCAAGTGATCTAATACCTGCACGTAATTCCAAAGATCAAGTCTTAATTCCATTAGGTATACATTACATACAGCCAGACAAGCACATACATTGGGATGTAATTTTTAGCTTTATTTCGACACTAACAGTACTAGACAACCTTCGCTCTGATACCACTTAAACTGTAACGACCCTTGACCCTTGAAAATTGGGAGATTTTTTTTCACTTAATTTATCGACTTATTCCCTTATTCACTTAGGTTGTATTCCTGTGTAGTGTCAAAACACTTTTCCTAATTCCTTATCCGTAATTATATTTAATTTCCATACTTTGACCTATATGGCCAATAGAAATTTCGGCAGCATAATGACTTATATATAATCCTACCCACCTGTAATTCAATTGTTTTAACAATCCTAGATATCCACAACTACCAAGCATGCTTCCCAACAACCCTAGATATCTACAACTACCAAGCATACTTTCCAAATCCACATTTACAACTCAGTACATCCGTTTCGATTAAATACCAATCTTCTGGAAATCCCAAAAATAATATTCTTTACATTGTTTCCTTACAAATTACATTCCAACAAAGTGTTTTCAATATATGTGTAAGACCCGAATTTAATTAAAATACGAAATAAATGAGTATTCGTGAAGGGGAGTCGGGTTAAATTAATCCCGAACATGTGTAAGGGCAAATGGTCAAAAGACCGAAAGTCGGTATAAATTCGATGAGAAGAATTTATTAAAAATAATGGATTGAGAAATCTTAGTCAATAAGGGTGAAATAAATTTATTTCGGGTTAAATTGATCAAGATATGAATTTATGGGAATTAAGCGGAATTTTTAGTTCAGAAAAATAATTCCGAAAATAATCGAAAAATATACCGAAAAGTCATTCGGGACAATATCCCGAAAATACGGAGGAATTATATCCGAAAATGGTTAAAATATAATAAATAAATTAAATAAAATTAAATTAATGAGTTTGGAATAAAATAATAATTTTTGGTAGATATTTTGGGTATTTTAATGTATTTTAATGATTAAAATGTTAATAAAATAAATAAATAATAAAAGATAAATAATAAATGAATTGAAAAAAAAAACTGAAACGAAATCGCGAGAAGTAGAAGACGAAAACGGAAGCCGAGAGCCGACGACCCACAATCCACCACCGGCAATCATCAAGCCCGACGAAGTGCCGAGGAGGAAGAGGGGTGGCCGGCGAGCAAGATGGCACCGGAGACGTACCGTGTAGTGGTCGGAGGACGTCGAACGGAGGAAGAGAAAGCCGTGAGGGAAATCGAGTCGGTCCCGGCGATCCACGGCGACTGGACGTGAACGGAGGCCACCGGCGTGACCGTGAGGAGGAGGCGGTCCTTTTGAGACCGGTAGCAGCTGATGAAATGGCAGGAATCGCCGGCGACGACCAAGGGAAGAAATGGGTTTCCGACGGCCGAGGGAGAAGAGCCGAACCGGCGGCGTTCCGACGACCTCGACCCAAACCAAGGGTAGATTCGTGCTGCGGACAACCATGCGGAGCCACTGGCGGAGGAAGCCGGTGGAGAACCGGCCAGCAAGGCGGTGAACCGACCGAACCGGAGTGAACCGGGGTGAACCGGCGGGTCCGAACCGGTCTGAACCGGACTGAACCGGTTCAGCCAAAAAGAGAGGAAAAAAAGGGAGAAAAAGGGAAAAAGAAAAAGAGGAAAAATTGGGGAAAAATCTCGGTGATGCAATCGAGCTACGGGTAAGTCGATAAGCGGTCAAAATTGATCGATTTAAATTTTGGAATATTTTATTTAATTAATTTTCGACTGAAACTTACCCGAAAAATTGTGGAATTGTGTAGCTCGACAATTGGCATTCCACGAGAGCTCGAGATAGCCTTGATTTACGTACTACCATGGAATCTCGGGTAAGTGACCCTTATTTACGACAATTTACATAGTTATGCGTGATATGAATTTAAATTCTGCATAAATTGAATTAAATTATGAAAATTTAGATAAATTGTCGTAAATAATAAATTTAGCTATTCGAGAGTTAGAACGAGGCCCAATAAATTGTTGGTGGGCCCAGTGAGCCCAATAGGCCCCGATAAAGTGAAAATTAAGTGGAAAACAGGCTTAAGGCCGATTAAGGCCCATTAAGGTGCAATCGGTCCCAATAGGGGTAAACGGGCCCAATGATTTAAATTAAGCCCAGAAAATAGGAAATACAATTAAATTGTATGTTATCTGACCTGAGGAATATTTATACGCAGTTCCGGAGGTTTGATTGGGAGCATATCGGACTGCGCGACGAGACAACAGTGGAAAAGGAAAGGTCAGACTCTACAGAAAAATAAGGTAAGGGAATTCTACGGACTGCTAGAGGTAAACTTTACGCAATTTCAAGTTCATATGCAGTCTTTAAAAATTATCTGAAGGGTCTAGAGGTCAAATAATAATTTAAGTGCCCCGAATGGGCAAATTACCAAAATACCCTTGTTAAGGGTAAAATTTACAAATTTAGGAAAAATTGGGAGGAGCAAGAACAAGATGTTTCTGTTCGTCCCAAGAGACATTTTAATGCATGCATGAGTAGGCTGGCTAACCTTGAAAGAAAATGCAAAGCATTGCATACTTTCAACGATATAATTGTTTTGAAAACTGTTTTGAGAAAACAGAGTCGCCTACGTGTTTTATTGACATATGACGTGCTAGAGCTTAGCTCGCACGATGTTTTGATTTGGGTGATGCATACATTAGTGCTGGAGCGAGAGCTCGCACTAGAGTTTTACATGCATAGGTGCTGGAGTCCAACTCGCACAAGATATTATATATATATATATATGATTTTCGTGACAAGGTGCTAGAGTCTAACTCGCACCATATTTTTATATGATTTTGAGACAGGGTGTTAGAGCTTCGCTCGCACCAGATTTTCACGTGGTTTACATACAGAGTGCTAGAGCTTAGCTCGCACTAGTTTTACTTGATTTGATGAGAGTGCTGAGCATTGCTCGCATCGATTTTATGAGAACATGCGATAAGCCGTGCTTGGAGCATCGGGTAGACTGTGTGTCACCGATTAAATAGGCCCGCACGTGCGTTTTGAGACATGGCATGTTAAAACAACCTGATGAGCCCGAACGAGGGATAAGGGTTAGAGAAACAACATGATGAGCCCGAACGAGGGATAGGGGTTAGAGAAACAACCTGATGAGCCCGAACGAGGGATAAGGGTTGGAGATCCACCTGATGAGCCTGAACGAGGGATAAGGGTTGGAGGTCCAGCTGAAGAGCCCGAACGAGGGATAAGGCTAGGGGTCCACGGAGTACGATGTATCGTGCAAGTAGCATGGAGTACGATGTACCGTGTGGTATCTTTGTGATACGTTGGTATCTTTGTGATACGTTGGCATCTTCGGATGCATGGGATCGAATAAGACCAACGAGATGGAGTGACCCACCTCTCGGACGTTTCCCGATCAGGGTGAGACCCCGCACACTAGGATCGTGTAGCAGAGGGGCTCACGAGGACACATATGGCCATAGTCCTGGTTATTACCGATATACAGATGTTGCCTAGTCTCGCATGTCGACGATTTTAATGAGATCAAACCGGGTTTTAAATTAAATGTGCATGATGGTTATTTCCATGCTTTTTAAACCCATATGTGATGTAAACGGATTTTCATGATTTTGTGTGAGTCAGGATCACCTGAAGGAGGGGTCGAGTCCTGACTTTTCTGTGAAATTTTAAACGAGAAAGATATGATTTTGAATATAATTGCATGTTGAATTTTTCGTGCAAACTTGATTTACATAACATCATAACTCATATCATCTGTTTTAAAATGTGTGGAGAAAGGGTGGTTCATGCATGGCACTACGTTCATGTAGGTAGTATGGTTACCTACTTGTTCGTAGGGTTGCCTTACTGAGCTTAATGTGCTCACCCCTTTCATTTTCTCCCACAGATAATCTCCAGTTGAAGTTGAGGCGACTCAGTACTGCATTCTGGATATCCGCTGCTGCCCATCAACGTAAGGTATATACACTTGTACATATTGTATCTACATAAGCATAGCACAGTAACATGTTTGTAAGTAACTTTAGGGGATGTATAAATAATGTAAACAATTATAAATGACTGGAGAAGAAATAAGTTAGATGGTAATTGAATGGTGGGACTGGCATTGACGCACAACCCAATTTGTTAGTGGAGTGTGGTCACGATCAGAAGACAGGTAAGAATTTAAGTAAATAAAAAAAAACGAAAAATTAACTCTGATTTTTGGGTAGTTTGGGTCGTGACATGTTTGGTATCAGAGCGAAATTGGTCTGATGTGTGTCAGTGTCAGTAATTAGGAAATTACATCCCCGTGTTACTGTGCTTGGTTAGATACAATAGTGTATATCGAGATGGGTTTTGACTAAGAAATGGTTGAGAATGCAGGAATGCTTAATATGAGTCGCGTTAGATGAGATAGTGCACGAGGCAGAGGTCGTAGAGGTAGACCTGAGTCTGCTAAGTCGTGCTGAGTTGACCTATGAGAATCAGTATGAGATTGAAATAGAGGTTAATGTTGAGCATGCCTCTCAGAGTCCGACAGAGAGATCGGACAGTATTGAGACACGTTTCGCGAGGTTGGAGCAGAGTGTGGAGATTATTTTGAAGAGCTAATTGCTCAGATTATGAATGAGATTCGAGGGCGCAACAGAGTATTGATTGAAACCCGATCGACCCATCTTAAGAGTTAAGATGAGAAATATTTATAGATGTATTCCGATGATATGATATCTCGGACATGATTTAAAGGAAATTATGGATAAAAGTCCTTACTCTGACCCAATGGATTTGATTTATTGACGAGTATGGAAACTCAGTTATATTCTTGGGCAGATATTACCACGATACTATGAACAAGTGACAATCGAGATGTCTAAAAGTTTATGGAAGGGCTTAGATTGTCAATTAGAGTCCGATTGGCCCATGAGATATTACTTATATCGAGGCAGTGCGCAAATTTACAGTTGGGTAAATAAGAACTTGAATTGCATGCCTCTGAGATTGGGAAAGGTAGTGAGGGCTGAAATAGAGACAGAAAAGAGAATCGAGAAATGACAAAGATGTTAAAATGGGAAAATGGTAATTGGTAAAAGATTTAATTTGACGAGTCATGGAGTAAGATAATTGGTAAGGCCCCAGTGCATCCAATTTTGGCACTCTTGAGGGGTATTGTGATTGGAGGACCCTGACCTGCTACGAAACAGAGTAGCAGTGTGATCACTGTAGAATGTGTGGTGGATACCACGGAAGGAGGGTCTATACCTACACTGTATTGATGAAAATGGCCGTTAAGTGTGGTAAGACGGACCATTGATTTTGGTTGCACAAGTTGGGTGAGATCGCCCCACAGAAAGGTAAAGAGACAGATAAAAACTTCGTTGGTATAGCTACAACGAAAAGGGAGGCCATAGCCGAAAAGAAAAAGGAAAGTAGGCTGTTGGACGAAGGCGAGAGGATGTCTTGGACCAGGACACTATTGATGTTTCATGGATGTGGTGTAAGATACCACACTTGTTATGAATAATGAAGTACATATGTTCATTGATCCTGGTGCCACACATTTATTCATATCACCTTCATTCGCATATAAGTGAGTAAAAGGCAGGAATGCCCACATCATTGGGCACAATACTGATAATGAGTACCCCAATAGAGGAGGATTAATTAACAAAATATGGATATAGAGATTTTAAGTTGAAAATAAGGGTGAAAACATCACTGAAGAGTATACTGTAAGTGTTGACAAGAGTGTCGTTATAATAGATACACTAAGGAGATAATCTTTAAGATGAGATATGCTTAATTCTGAATACAAGATGTATCGGAGTAAGAGGCGTATGCTAGGTAAGAACATCCTTACGATATGAAGTCATTAGGATTAAAGCAATTAGTAGCGAATATAAATTGTGACCACATGGACTGGTATATAAAGTATATGTGGTTAAGTCTGAAGGTTAATAAAGGTATTTCAAAATACTTCCCCGCCTGAAGACTTGACAGCGTCTAAAAATATATATATGACCTATAACGTGAAATCGATCGTCGTAATAAATACCTTTAGCATTAGGATACCTTTAATTAAGACGATAAGAATATTAAAATTCGACAAATCATAAGGTTAACATAGTAAAATTTAATAAGAGCCGTTAAGATAAGAAAAGGAAATGACGCAGGTTAGTACCTGGAAACGTAAGCGATTTTGAAGGATCTTATACGCTTATACGTGGATAAGTAAAGGATTGGACCAAATTGTAATCATCATTATCGATGATATGTTGGGTGTAGTTAAAGTCTAGGGCAGATTATAAGCAATAATTGGAAAATGGCTTTTACAAATGGGTTGTTGCGAGTTCTCAATATGGTCTACTTGGTTGACACGTTTAACTAAGAAAACGTGATCTTTAAATGAGATGATAAATAAGATGATAGATGTGACATGAATTTTGGTGTAGTGAAGTATTGTGAGATCTGAGAATTTCAGACATATTTTATTGATGTAATAATAATTTGAAGTGTAATTTATTGAGCTAAGTGAATTGTGGGAATTATAATTGGAGATTTATATGTTAAGTGTGTAAATGAGCATGAAGTATGAGGACAGATCGATCTGGGAGAAGGAGAGATCGATTTGGTGAGTTAAAAATGACGAGGAAGGGGAAATTTGAGGAGCAGATCGATCTCCAATGGAAGAGATTGATCTCCTTATGAATCTGTTTGAGAAAGGATCGATCTCATGAGGAAGAGATCGATCTCCAAATGATTCTGTTTGGGAGAAGATCGATCTCCTTAGGAGCAGATCGATCTCATAAAGCCATAAAGAGATCGATCTCACCCCTCGACAGATCGATCTCCTAGGCATAAAATTGCCCAGATCGTCCCCAAATTTCAAACGCAGATCGATCTCATCAAGAGGCAGATCGATCTCCTACCTCCAGCCTATATAAGGAACCCGTGTTTTCTCCTGAAATTTCACTTTCTCTCTCTTCCAAACCCCATTTTTCCGAAAACCTAACTTTCTTACTCATCCAAATCCCCCATTTTCGGTCGAATCAGCTGTTGTGGCAAGAAGGAAAGTTGTTCCTCATCAAAGGGAGAACAACATACTTGGAAATCGAAGGACGAATCGGATCGAGGCGTGAGTTGTGCGTCTCACAAGCTTTGGGTAATTTCTAAACCTCGATCTTGATATTTGAGCTGATTTTGATGCTATTGGTGGTTGTCATTGCGTTGAAATAGTTGAGAAAGGATTAGGGATTGATGAAATTGCAATGTAGTTGGAGTAATGTAGATATTTGATAATTTTGGTAATTTTGAGAATTTGTGCTATAAATGAAAATATAGACAATGTGGAGAATTAGCCTAGATAATTGGCATGAGGAATGTAGGACATTGAGATATTGTGAATGAGGTTGTAGTTTAGGGTTGAGTTACGAGAAATCAAGAGATTTGAGGTGTTATGAGCAATTATGCTCGATTTTGAGAATTGAGGGTTATGAGATAATTGAGTATTGATGTTTTAACATCGTTTGGACAGCTCGGGAGTTCCAGAGTGGAATGCGAGGCTAGTCCATGATACGGGGGAAACGATTGCACTATACGAGGTGCAAAGAGGTAAGGGAAATCTAAGCCATTTGTGTATGTGAATTGCAAACTGTTTTAGCATGAATTGTGGTTTATAAAACAAGCATGTTGAGTGTTTTGTGTTGAGATTAAATTGCACACGATTTTATAGCCGGTTGGAGCCCAATGTTTTATGAGTTTATAACTGGGCTCTACGTTAAGGCAATATTGTGATTTGAGAAATGTGTGCGTATGCTTTGCCGGTTAGAACTCGGTTTTATTACGTTTTGTGTTGAGTACAAAACGATTTCAAATGAGTTTTATGAGAGAAAAACCATCATGAGTTCTACGTGAAGGCAAACCAGTCTTATGTGATAAGACTTAGGTGTGTAGTTGTGAGTACACACCGGGCATTGCTCTGGTTGCATGTAAGCCCGATTTCTTCTCCGTTCTGGTAACGTGAGAATAACCTATTCTGTGGCTATGCCACGTATACTTGGTGGCTGTGCCACGTTGAGAAACCCCATTGGTGGCTGTGCCACGTTGAGAAACCCCATTGGTGGCTGTGCCACGTTATACCCCATTGGTGGCTGTGCCACGTTGAGAAAACCCCATTGGTGGCTGTGCCACGTTATACCCCATTGGTGGCTGTGCCACGTTATACCCCAATTGGTGGCTGCGCCACGTTGAGAAACCCTATTCTGTGGCTATGCCACGCGAGAAATTAAATCAGTGGCTTTGCCACGTGTGTTTTGTGGCTATGCCACGCGAGAAATTAAATCAGTGGCTTTGCCACGTGTGTTTTGTGGCTATGCCACGTGAGAATTTAAATCAGTGGCTTTGCCACGTGTGTTTAGTGGCTGTGCCACGTGCATTATTTTTACTGTGATTTTATCACGTATTTGAGAAAGCGTTTATCGCGTTGTTTTCACATGCTTTGTTATTGCTCTAGAGTGAGCCTTTTTACTTCATGTTTTCACATGACTTGACACATGAGAGTGTCGTTTTGAGTACTTTCATGCTATGGTTTTCAAATGAGTTTCACATACAAATAAACATTTTGTGATGTGCATTTTGGTTTATGAACTGAGTTCCTTATCCCCTTTACTGAGCGATTTAGAAGCTCACCCTGTTTTTCTTTCCCCCCAGAGTTCTTCAAGTGAATAAGGACTTCCCTGCGACGTACGGAGTAGTGGCTAGTGGAGGACTTGAGCTCCAGGCCATATATATATTGTATTTGAGGTATATTTTATCTTTTCATGTACCCAGACTATTATTGTAATTGCAGACACTTGATGTATAACATTATATGGGATGTATTAGGATTAATTAACTTGAGATGGATTAATGTATTTGATATGATATATAAATTCTAGTGATGAGATCCTGAGGCATAATAATTATGATGATGTATGACACTGCACAGGAATGCACCTTTAACTGTGAGTTAATGAGTAAAAAGTTTAAAATTTGCCCTATTTTCCGCATTTTCGGGGCGTGACAAGTATGAACTGACCACTGTGATTAATTTCACCATACCCAACAGCTCAAGAGGTTCTCAGTGAGTATGGATACCTCAAAATAATGAAGGAGCTGTGTATTGATGTATAATGGGAAGATAGTCAAATATGGAGTCAGACAACTCCTCAATCACGAAATAAACTATCTGACTCATGATTTTAAGTTGGCAATGGTAGTGTTTGTACCGAGGATATGGTACTATTATGTACATGGTGAGGAATTGTGGATATGCACTGATCATAAAGCTCCACGTATCTGTTTTCACAGAAAGAGGCGAATATGAGAATACCTAGTAGGTTAGAGCTTCTGAGACATTTTGATTTGTGAAAATTGTACCACCCAGGAAAGGCTAATGTGATGACTGATGCCTTGAGCAGAAAGAGCCTCGGGATGGTATTACATATGATGGTCAGGGAGCGTAAGCTGCTTGAGCAGTTGTGGACCTCAGTATTGATGTGATCCCTTCTGATGATGACAGTGATTGTATGACAGCTAGCCTGAGACTAGAACCGGATGAGAGTGCTCGGATTTGACAGGCATATCGTGATGATCGGCATGATGTCGATAGTTTGGGTCAGATTTAGAAGGGTACAGTGACAGAGTTCACAGTGTGTTGATGATTTACAGAGAGGTTCAGAGACAATATAAGTGCTCCCCAGGACCACAGTTGATGAGATAGTAATATTGTCAGAAGCTCACTCTTCGGGATATATAGTGCATATGGAAAGTAAAGAATATATATCAAAATCTCGAAAAGGGTATTGGTGGTCAGATGTGAAAAGAGACATGGTAGAGATTGTGGAAAAGTGCCTAGTATGTCAACAGAATAAGGTAGAATATTAAAAGTCTGCAGAGTTATTGCAGTCTCTACCTATATCGAAACGACACGGAAATGGGAGTAAGTCTCCATGAATGTCGTGATGGGTTACAGAGAACCCAGGTGAATTACGAGGCTATTTGGATGATAGTCGATAGAGTGACTAAGTTTACCCACCTTCTGGTTATGAAATCCCCAAATACTCAGAGTGTATATGAGGATTTATGTGTAAGGAAGATTGTGGAACATTAAGTAGCGTTCCAGTGGGCATAGTATCATATAGGGATTCCCGCTTCACTTCCCACTTCTGAGGATATTTTTAGGAAGCTATGGGAACCCGACTGAGTATTAGCACAGCTTTTCATCCTCAGACAGATGGTCAGTCAGAGAGGACTGTACAGGTTCTGGAGGATCCGAATGAAAGCGTTTGCCCTTGATTTTTTATGCTCCTGGAATGATCAGTTGTCACAAACCGAAGTTGCCAATAATGACAGTTGGCACTTGAGTATCGGGATAATAAGATATGAGGCATAGTATGGCCGTAGGGGTTGTTTCCCCAAATTGGATAAAAAAAAAGTGGGTGACAGATAGAATTATTTTCGACTTTGGATAATAAGTCTCTGAGAATGTTTAGTTAAGGATGAGAGATTAAAAACACCTCAGAGCAGATAGACAAGTATTGGAATTCACCCTTGGTGAATTAGTATGGTTGAAATGTTTCTTGTCCTAAGAGAATAAGGACATAGCGAACTTTTGGAAGAAGGTAAATTGAGTTTCGCTGGATTGAATATTTTGAGAGATTGGACAAGTGGGAGATAAGACCTGTAGGTTGGCGTTATCACCTGAATTAACAGGCACCCACAATGTGTCCCAGCTTTTGATGCTTCAAAAATACTATCCGGATCCAGCATAAGTGATCGGATATGAATTCCAAAAGTTCAGTTTAATGAAAATATAAGTATAGTGGAAAGTTGATTCGGGCATTAAACAGGAAAGAGAAAGTATTGAGGTTTAAGACGATCTCCCTAGTTAAAGTTCTTGAGAAGTATTATACTCCGGAAGGTCACATAAGAATTAAAGAAGTATGATACGATTGATGTACCTGGAGTAGTCTATGGACTCATATGAATTGGTTCTAATTTGGAGGACTAAATTCCTTAAGTGGGGGAGATTTGTAAGACCCGAATTTAATTAAAATACGAAATAAATGAGTATTCGTGAAGGGGAGTTGGGTTAAATTAATCCCGAACATGTGTAAGGGCAAATGGTCAAAAGACCGAAAGTCGGTATAAATTCGATGAGAAGAATTTATTAAAAATAATGGATTGAGAAATCTTGGTCAATAAGGGTGAAATAAATTTATTTCGGGTTAAATTGATCAAGATATAAATTTATGGGAATTAAGCGGAATTTTTAGTTCAGAAAAATAATTCCGAAAATAATCGAAAAATATACCGAAAAGTCATTCGGGACAATATTTCGAAAATACGGAGGAATTATATCCGAAAAATGGTTAAAATATAATAAATAAATTAAATTAAATTAAATTAATGAGTTTGGAATAAAATAATAATTTTTGGTAGATATTTTGGGTATTTTAATGTATTTTAATGATTAAAATGTTAATAAAATAAATAAATAATAAAAGATAAATAATAAATGAATTGAAAAAAAAAACTGAAACGAAATCGCGAGAAGCAGAAGACGAAAACGGAAGCCGAGAGCCGACGACCCACAATCCACCACCGGCAATCATCAAGCCCGACGAAGCGCCGAGGAGGAAGAGGGGTGGCCGGCGAGCAAGATGGCACCGGAGACGTATCGTGTAGTGGCCGGAGGACGTCGAACGGAGGAAGAGAAAGCCGTGAGGGAAATCGAGTCGGTCCCAGGGATCCACGGCGACTGGACGTGAACGGAGGCCACCAGCGTGACCCTGAGGAGGAGGCGGTCCTTTTGAGACCGGTAGCAGCCGATGAAACGACGGGAATCGCCGGCGACGACCAAGGGAAGAAATGGGTTTCCGACGGCCGAGGGAGAAGAGCCGAACCGGCGGCGTTCCGACGACCTCGACCCAAACCAATGGTAGATTCGTGCTACGGACAACCATGCGGAGCCACTGGCGGTGGAAGCCGACGGAGAACCGGCCGGCAAGGCGGTGAACCGGCCGAACCGGAGTGAACCGGGGTGAACCGGCGGGTTCGAACCGGACTGAACCGGTTCAGCCAAAAAGAGAGGAAAAAAAGGAGAAAAAGGGAAAAAGAAAAAGAGGAAAAATTAGGGAAAAATCCCGGTGATGCAATCGAGCTACGGGTAAGTCGATAAGCGGTCAAAATTGATCGATTTAAATTTTGGAATGTTTTATTTAATTAATTTTTGACTGAAACTTACCCAGAAAATTGTGGAATTGTGTAGCTCGACAATTGGCATTCCACGAGAGCTCGAGATAGCCTCGATTTACATACTACCATGAAATCTCGGGTAAGTGACCCTTATTTACGACAATTTACATAGTTATGCGTGATATGAATTTAAATTCTGCATAAATTGAATTAAATTATGAAAATTTAGATAAATTATCGTAAATAATAAATTTAGCTATTCGAGAGTTAGAACGAGGCCCAATAAATTGTTGGTGGGCCCAGTGAGCCCAATAGGCCTCGATAAAGTGAAAATTAAGTGGAAAACGGGCCTAAGGCCGATTAAGGCCCATTAAGGTGCAATCAGGCCCAATAGGGGTAAACGGGCCCAATGATTTAAATTAAGCCCAGAGAATAGGAAATACAATTAAATTGTATGTTATCTGACCTGAGGAATATTTATACGCAGTTCCGGAGGTTTGATTGGGAGCATATCGGACTGCGCGACGAGACAACAGTGGAAAAGGAAAGGTCAGACTCTACAGAAAAATAAGGTAAGGGAATTCTACGGACTGCTAGAGGTAAAATTTACGCAATTTCAAGTTCATATGTAGTCTTTACAAATTATCTGAAGGGTCTAGAGGTCAAATAATAATTTTAGTGCCCCGAATGGGCAAATTACCAAAATACCCTTGTTAAGGGTAAAATTTACAAATTTAGGAAAAATTAGGAGGAGCAAGAACAAGAGCTTTCTGCTCGTCCCGGGAGACATTTTAATGCATGCATGAGTAGGCTGGCTAACCTTGAAAGAAAATGCAAAGCATTGCATACTTTAAACGATATAATTGTTTTGAAAACTGTTTTGAGAAAACAGAGCCACCTACGTGTTTTATTGACATATGACGTGCTAGAGCTCAGCTCGCACGATATTTTGATTTGGGTGATGCATGCATTAGTGCTGGAGCGAGAGCTCGCACTAGAGTTTTACATGCATAGGTGCTGGAGTCCAACTCGCACCAGATTTTATATATATATATATATGATTTTCGTGACAAGGTGCTAGAGTCTAACTCGCACCATATTTTTATATGATTTTGAGACAGGGTGTTAGAGCTTCGCTCGCACCAGATTTTCACGTGGTTTACATACAGAGTGCTAGAGCTTAGCTCGCACGAGTTTTACTTGATTTGATGAGAGTGCTGAGCATTGCTCACATCGATTTTATGAGAACATGCGATAAGCCGTGCTTGGAGCATCGGGTAGACTGTGTGTCACCGATTAAATAGGCCCGCACGTGCATTTTGAGACATGGCATGTTAAAACAACCTGATGAGCCCGAACGAGGGATAAGGGTTAGAGAAACAACTTGATGAGCCCGAACGAGGGATAAGGGTTGGAGATCCACCTGATGAGCCCGAACAAGGGATAAGGGTTGGAGGTCCAGCTGATGAGCCCGAACGAGGGATAAGGCTGGGGGTCCACGGAGTACGATGTACCGTGCAAGTAGCATGGAGTACGATGTACCGTGTGGTATCTTTGTGATACGTTGGTATTTTTGTGATACGTTGGCATCTTCGGATGCATGGGATCGGATAAGACCGACGAGATGGAGTGACCCACCTCCCGGACGGTTCCCGATCAGGGTGAGACCCCGCACACTAGGATCCGTGTAGCAGAGGGGCTCACGAGGACACATATGGCCATAGTCCTGGTTATTGCCGATATACAGATGTTGCCTAGTCTCGCATGTCGACGATTTTAATGAGATCAAACCGGGTTTTAAATTAAATGTGCATGATGGTTATTTCCATGCTTTTTAAACCCATATGTGATGTAAACGGATTTTCATGATTTTGTGTGAGTCAGGATCACCCGAAGGAGGGGTCGAGTCCTGACTTTACTGTGAAATTTTAAACGAGAAAGATATGATTTTGAATATAATTGCATGTTGAATTTTCTGTGCAAACTTGATTTACATAACATCATAACTCATATCATCTGTTTTAAAATGTGTGGAGAAAGGGTGGTTTATGCATGGCACTACGTTCATGTAGGTAGTATGGTTACCTACTTGTTCGTAGGGTTGCCTTACTGAGCTTGATGTGCTCACCCCTTTCATTTTCTCCCACAGATAATCTCCAGTTGAAGTTGAGGCGACTCAGTACTGCATTCTGGATATCCGCTGCTGCCCATCAACGTAAGGTATATACACTTGTACATATTGTATCTACATAAGCATAGCACAGTAACATGTTTGTAAGTAACTTTAGGGGATGTATAAATAATGTAAACAATTATAAATGACTGGAGAAGAAATAAGTTAGATGGTAATTGAATGGTGGGACTGGCATTGACGCACAGCCCAATTTTTTAGTGGAGTGTGGTCACGATCAAAAGACGGTAAGAATTTAAGTAAATAAACAAAACGTGAAAAATTAACTCTGATTTTTGGGTAGTTTGGGTCGTGACAATATGTCTCTGCATACAAATATGTATGGTACAGGAATGTAATTGTATACCTTTTTGCGTGTACAAAAAGTAGCTTAGGGTAGCTCTTTCCCACCAGCCTACGTCATGTACGCGGCTGGTAACGCCTATAGATTCACTACAAATGGTCTGAAGGTAGAGGGGTGAGCTTTTGGGGAAAAGCTCAATAAGATAATACTTTTAAAACAGTTCTGATATATAAAAGCATGTGAAATTGTTCATAGAACGAAACTTTAATGAAATACATAAATTGCCATTTCATGCATAATCATCATAAAAATAATAAAGCATGCATGTCTTTAAAACAAATAACATGCTTAACTATTATACAACTTTTCATTGTTCATGAATGAATTCTTAAAACCATCGGGTTCATAAACATTTCATAAACATTACATAAACCTTTCATAAACATTTCATATACATTTCATAAACATTTCATAATCATTTCATGTCACGCCCTGGAAGCGCGAAAAAATGGGGCTAATTTAAACTTTTTATCCATTAACTATGTTGTTTTCCTGTCCATGTCTAGATTTAAAATCTGTTTCATTTTCAGGATCTCATTACATTACATACCCTTTATATATATATATATATATATATATAATCATTTACAACTATTACATCCTTACTATTATATACAACAATGTCTATTCTGTATCACATGTCTGGAATATGAGTAAGACTGTACCTCAAGGTTACGAAAGTGTCCGATGAAAGGTCAGACTATCTCGTCAACGACCACAGTCTCTTATGTGTAGTAGACTCGCTGTAAAAATATGGGAGATGGAGATGAGGGGTGTGAGTTTTTCAGACTCAGTAAGAGATACATTTAAAATAGCTTTAAATACTCAAAACATGGTAAAACTCTTGGTTTTACAAATCAGCATAAACATGTACTGGAGTAGAGATACTTACATTTCGTAAAAGCAGTAAAAACATGCTTAAATCATAAGTTTACACATCATGCATCTTTTTGGTAAAACTCATATATAGTATGCATATCACGTCGTGTAAACAAGTAAAAAACATCTCAAAACTTAATCATGCATATCATAACATGCTTATAACTTTGAAAATGAAATCTTATTATTGTATGCACATTTCATAAAACATACTCATGGCCACCTTTAAAATCTCATCATAGAAAATCTGTGCTCAATAAAATCATAAAACAGGTAGCATGAAATGTGCAAAAACATATATATATATATATCATTCTGTCAATTCATTGTGTAGGGTTAGGCAATCGTCTCATATACTAGTCCCAAAGGACATCATACATCTGGTCCCGTAGGACGTTCATCATAGGTACATATGGCCATTGTACAGGGGAGTCGTAGGACTGGATCAGGGTCGTACGTTACCCTATCTCTCGTGCACCACTAAATGGGGACTATACGCACGAACTCACGTGTATCACCAAGTGTGGACTATGTGCCTGTTTCTCATATCAAGTCAGAGCCTGCCCGTTCTCTGCCTGTCGGTTAGGCAGATCCTCGATCGTCTCTATACGAGATCGACCCCAGATCCTCTAACTATTGTCATATCATGCCTTTTTACCCCACAAAAATTCATTTTGGGCCTCTTACCCATTTTATACAAATCATTTCGGGCCTCATACCCGTGTATCATAAATCATTACGGGACTCTAACCCGATTCTCAAATTCGTTATGGGACTCTAACCCGTTTTTCATAGAAAACATAGTTTTCATGAATCATTATGGGACTCTAACCCGTTTCTCATAGAAAACATAGTTTTCATAAATCATTGTGGGACTCTAGCCCGTGTAAATATGGAAAGCATAGTTGTAATAGTATTTTTCTTGGGACTCATACCCGTACTGTGAAAATATAGCTTAAAAGCTGTTTCGGGACTTTAACCCGTATCATGAAAACATGGTTTCATAAAACATATCAGGACTTTAACCCGTAATCTCACATGAAAACACTATGCTTTCATTTCAGCAGTGAAAAAATCACTTTTATAAACATGTATGCTGTAAAAATGTATCCCATATATATAAAACATGCTGAAAACTCGGGAAATGGTTTTTGGTTTGAATACAGTTGGAAATCCATTTCGTAAAATCTCATTCAATTCTCATATATAAACAGTTGGTAAGGATGAAGTAATACTAACGCTACTCTAAATTATATCCCTTACCTCTTAGCGACTGATGTAGAGTACTTTCCTCGATGCTCGTGTTTACCTCGTAAAATGTGTGGATAGATCGAGCTGCTGTAAAACAAGTTCAACTTATCACATATGGCTTAAATTCATTTCAACATATCCAAATATGTGATTATATCGAAGCTTTGACCAAAAGTTGACTTTTAATCGATTTTACTCTTTTTGCTCGATTTTATCGGTATAAACCTCGTTTTAATCGTATTCAACTCAATATATATTTTCTCATATTTACAACTGTTGATTTAGCTAATTGGGCCAATTTCTCTCTTATTGGGCCCGACTGCACCTTAATGGGTCTTAATCTGTTTTAAGCTCGTTTCCAATTATTAATTCTTTCATCAAGGCCTATTGGGCTCTCTGGGCCTATCAGTACTTATTGGGCCTTTTTCTAGACTCTTTGAATAGCCCATATATCATTTACGACAATTTAATTAAAAATCCCAATTTAATCCACTAAATGCGGAATTTAATCCGTAACTCGTAAAATAAATCTTTAATACGCGATAATTACATAAATTATCGTAAATGAGCTTTACTTACTCGGGATTATGCGATAGTGCGTAAATCGAAGTTCGATCGGGCTCACGTATGCAATTTATCATCAAACTGCATAATTATATATTTAATTCCGAGTGAATTTTTGATCAAATATAATTTAAATAAATTTCCTAAAAATTAAATCGGTCACTTTTGACCTCTTACCAACTTACCCAAAGTCCGGTGTATCCCCAAAAATTTTCCCCTTTTTCTCTTTTTCTTTCCTTTTTTCTCCTTTTTTTCATCTCTTTCTTGGCTGAACCGGTTCAATCCAATTCAGACTGGTTCAGACCTGTCCGGTTGAGTCCGGTTCATTCCGGTTCAGTGCTTCGTCGGCCGGTTCTTCGTCAGCTTCCGACACCAGCAGCTCCATGGGACCTCGCGAAGCTAGGATCTGGCCTCGGTTTCGCCATGGCTGGCCGAAAAGTGGTCGGTCTAGCCTCTTCTCCCTCGGCATCGGTGGTGTCTTTCGTTTTCGCTGTTTCTGGCTATTTTCGTCACCGACGGTGGCAGATCGGACCTCCTCCTGGCCGGTAGCGAGGCCTTCTCTCTTCCTCCGGCTTTCGTCCACCTCTGTTCTCTCTCTCTCTCTCTCCTTCTCTCTCGATTTCTCTCTTTCTCACTCTTTCTCTCTCTTTCTCTCGGTTTCACTCTTTCTCTCGTCGATCACCATTTCTCTATCAGTTGTCAGTGCCGGCGAGCTCAGCTCTCTCGCTGGTCAGTTCCCCGGTGGTGGCTTGCAGGTGAGTGAGGCAGACGGGGCTGGGTTCAGGTTCCTGATTTTGTCTTATGTTTCCTTCAATCCTGCAATCCAGATTTCCAGTTTTTAATTTTGTTTTTTTAATATACTTTATTATATTTTATTATAATAAAATAAAAAATAATAAAATACCTAAAATATCTCAAAAATCATATTTTATTTTATTAATTAATTAATTAATTTTATTTTAACTTTTTCGGTGTATTTTTTGCATATTTTCGAGATAATGTTCCGGGCGAAAATTACAAAAATTCATAATATTTTTGTATCTTGACCAATTGGACTCGGAATTCCATAATTTCTTCTTTATCGATCAAGATTTCCTAAATCCATATTTTTAATGAAATTTTCTTATCGAATTTACACCGAAATTAGGATCTTTTGACCATTTTACCCTTCTACATGTTTGGGACCAATTTATACCGATTTTTCCTTCTCGGACTCACTATCTTTTCTCATTTAAATTTCGTATTTTTTGTCCAACGATTTAAATCCCTTTAATCTAAATTATTGCTCCTTATTTATCCTGTTCCGTATTTTCATACGTCCACTACATCATTCACATTCATATGTTCTAAATCATCCGTCTTACGATTCCAATTAATGAACATAGTGGGAAAAATATGGGTTTCACATTTCATGAACATTTCATAAGCATTTCATGAAGCATATCGATCGTAACCAATTATCGTATATCTCATGAAAACACATAGTCATTCATCATAGTCAATTTTCATAATCAAATCGAGAAGACTAGGCTATATCTAAGTCATGCGATACATGTCATTCTCCGTAGAGAGTCATCATACCTATGGCCATGGTAAGGGGGTTGTAGATTGGATTAGGGTCGTACAGCTCTTTCGTAAAATATGGGTAGTGTGAGACCCCATATATGTATAAGAACGACTTTGTATATATGTAAATAGTGATATGTTTGTAATGTGAAATATATATGATGTAAGTCCATAAGTTAATGTACACACTTGCAATAAGGGTTGTGATTGTACATACAAATTACATTATGTATGAATGTGAAGAAATGCACTTAAATATGTGAAGAATGCGAGTAAAATGGAATATGAGTAGTGTGGTAAATGGATTGAAGAGTTACATGAGTATGCACTCCCATTTGGTTATACAAGGATTCCACACAAGTTTCAATAGGTATAAGGTATGAATAGATGTCATTTTCAAGTCTCAAAGATGATTGGATGAGACAATGACCATGGCACCAAATTAAGGATGTTTTGGTATAAGTTTTTGTAGGAAACTGCAGCAAAATTTGGAAATTTTATAGGGCAGATCAATCTCATAGGAAGAGAGATCGATTTGGAAGAGCCAAAAAACTCTTATTTGAGCAAAGGAATAGGGCAAATCAATCTCCAATAGGGCCTGATCGATCTCCTAAACATTCTATAATGAAAAGATCGATCCTTAAGCCTACAGATCGATCTCCTTAGCTCTCTGTTTGGAGCAGATTGATCTCTAGCTTTGATAGATTGATCTCATGCTTAAAATGTTGTGAAAAAAGAGGGATTTAAGGGGACCAGATCGATCTCTTCCTAGTGCAGATCGATCTCCTCAAGCTATTTCTATAAAAGGAGTGTTGAAAATCTAAAAATTTTGGGAAAGACACCATCATACCATTTTCAACCTAAAAACCTAACTTTCTGTCTCTAAAATCAGTCATTTCCAGTAAGATTTGAGGGGAGGCCATTAGACACTAAGTTGTTCATCTTGAGGAAGACCCAAAATCCCATTATTGGTATTGAAGGAGCTAAGGGCATTGTCATTTGGAGCAAGAAGAGAAATTAGATTTGGTAAGATTTTAACACTCCAACTATGGTACATTGTCTATTTAATTGATTTTGGAGTTGTCTGGCATGAGTATGGATGGTTGGAAGAACCTAGGTTGTGTTAGGAAATAATGTAACCTAGAAAATGGATTGAACCTAGTTTGGGAAAGTGGAATGTTTGGAGGTTAATGAGAAATGGGATATGTAGAAGTTAATAATAGTGTTGTGGTATGATTTTAAGATGTTGTTAGTGGATAAATTGTGAGATTTACCTAAAAGGGGTAAAATGTGGATTAAGGCATTGGTAAATGCAAAGATGAGTTATATTGACTAATGAGGTCAAATGTGAGTTAACAACTTTAACTCAAGTGGTTTGGATGATTGAATTGTAGCTTCCAAGGATACACCGGAGCGAGTTCAGCCAAGAGCATGAGAAGCTAAGAGGAAAAGAGTCACACCAAGTACATCGAGGTAAAGGAATTGTGTGGACTCTTAGAGATATTTGTGCACAATTTGGGCACTTAAATGCTTTATTAGAATGCATGAGAAATTAGGAAAGGAAATTGGGTGATTGAAGGGCAAAGAGTTGGGAGTTTGAGAAATGTGCATGAAAATAAAAGCATATTGCTTTGAAAATCATGTTTTATTGCTTTTTAGCAAATGATTTGGTAGGTTGGCTAATATTTTAAATGATTTGCAAAAGAAATGAGTTGTTTTGGTTTGTTAACCATGCTTTGCAAAGATTTGAGCCACCTACATGGTTTTCGTGAGAATGAAAGCGTGTTAGAGTGTTACTCGCATCGGATTTGACATGTTTTATACACATGAGTGCTAGAGCTTAGCTCGCACTAGTTTTCACATGGATTTCATACTGGGGTTGGCATGGTGCTTGGAGCTTGTCTCGCACTAGATGCCCACCTTGCTTGTTGTCGTGCTTGGAGCTTCGAGTAGATTGGTGTCACATCGATTAAATAGGCTCGCACGTGCATTATTTTGACATGATTTATTAGCCGTGTTAGGAGCTTCGACTAGACAAGAGGTTGTACCGATTAAATAGGCTCACACGTGCGTTTTGAGATGTGGCATGGTGTGATGAGTTGATTGGGTCCATGGAGTACGTTGTACCATGCATCTAGCATGGAGTACGTTGTACCGTGTTGAGATGTGATGTGCCATCTTCGGACAAGATCTGCTATGGACCGGTGGGTAGGATTTGACCCATCTCCCGTGTGAAAGCAGATAGTGGTGATATCCCGCACACCTGATCCTGTAACCGGTATCACAGGTTATAGCCATAGACCTTGAGATTATTACTTATTATTGAATTGCCTATCTTACATGTCTAATGTTTTATGAATAAATCCATGTTTGAAATAATTTGTGGGTCAAGACAGTCCTAGGGAGGGACTGAGATCTGACAAGTGTGGACTTGTTTTGAGATATCGATGTTAATGGTTTTTAAAGTGCACGAATGCATGATGTTTAATCCCATGCTTTATTGTGAAAAATGCATGATGGGTAATGCCATGCTTATTTGAGAAAATGCATGATGGTTAATGCCATGCTTATTTGAGAAAACGCATGATGGGTAATGCCATGCTTTATTGTGCATTGTGCATGATGATTTATACCATGCTTTGAATTGAACTATGCACTGGATTTTAATAGCATGAATGCTTTACATACCATTAACACAATCATACACTCATGTTTTGAGATAAATGATGAACTAAATGCTTTTGAGCATGTCATCACGATCACGTAGATAGTGCAGTATCTACCTATTCGCATGATTGCCTTACTGAGCGTGTGGTTTGCTCACCCCCTTATTTTTCCCCTCTCTACAGAGATTTGAGTTAAAGTGAGCGTGGCTGGAGTCTTATCCCTTTTGGTATCCACTGCATCCCATCGCTAAAGGTATACACACTTGAATTATTTTGTATCTAAACTAGATATAGCACAGTAGCATTTTGTAAGTAACTATTTGGGATGTAAAGCAATGTAAACACTTGTAAACAATAACTCTGATATATTTATAAAAATGTTTACTTCTAAAATTTTATTGCAAATTTGATTGTTATGGATGTATGAGGTAGACATTAACATACAGCCCAACTGTTAAGAGTGTGGTTGTTCACGATCGAGGAAGGATGATTTATAAATGACGCATGAAAATGCAAAAAATTTGTACGTATTTTGGTAAGTTGAGGGTCGTGACAGAAGTTGGTAGCAGAGCTCGGGTTGGTCTGACGTGTGTCGTGTCTAAAATATTTAATAACTTGGAAAATTACATCCCCATGTTACTATGCTTGTTTAGATACAATTGTGTGTGTCGATGGGTGGACTAAGTAATTAGTTGTGAATGTAGGGAATTGAGTAATTATGCCTAATACCAGTCGCGGCAGAGGGATGAAAGCACACGCTCGAGGCCGTAGAGGTATACTTGGGGGTAATGTTAAGCCAGAAACACACGAGGTTCAAGATGATATTGAAGTGGAGGCTGAGGTTGAGCATGCTCCACAGGGTCCAGAGGAGAGGCCCGAGTGTACTGAGGCTCACTTCACGAGGATTGAGCGGAGCATTAAGATGATATTGGAGTTGGTCACCCAATCCTTACCTGGAGTTGGCGGTAGACAGAGTCCCGCTACACAAGGTGATGCCGAGCAGGCGGCAGCTCCTGAGGCACGGGCAAGGCTAGCCCCGAGACCTTAGACGACATATACCCTACCTGCACAAGATATGCCTACACCTGTTGCTACACCACAGCCTATTAGAGGCTAGGGTTACAGTTGTGATTTGGATAGACTGCGACAATTTCAGAAGTTTAGACCACCGTCTTTTAGCGAAGTTAAGGACCCAGTAGTTGCTGAGGAATGGATAAGTGAAATTGAGAAGTTGTATGGGTTCTTTGAGTGTACTACCACGAGATGGTAGCGTTTGCTGCTTTTATGCTGAAGGGATCAGCTGAACATTGGTGGAAGTCCACCAGGCCTATTTTGAGAGCTCGGCATACTGAGATCAGCTGGGATATATTTTTGGAGGCCTTCCGGAGACGGTACGTTCCGGATACCGTACAACGGGAGATGAAAATGGCATTTTTGGGACTGACCCAAGGGAGCAGGACTGTGGATGAGTATGAGACTGCTTTTATCTCCCTGGGCAGATATGATCCCAACACGATGAGTAATGAGGTCGAGAAGATCCAGAAATTTATGGATGGATTGAGACCGACCATCAGGTTCAGATTGGTTCCTCTGGATATATCGACCTATGAGGAGGCAGTGCGCAGGGCACAATTATGTGAACAAGATGTTGATAGAATTGTCTCAAAGTTTGGAAAGGTTGGTAAGATGAGGGACAGAGAGAAAAAGAGACCAATGATGGATAGAGGCTTCAGTTATAAGGGAAACAAAAGATTCTCTGGAAAGAGGTTGAGAATTGATGAGATTAGGGAGAGGACAGTTAATACGCCTATGTATCCGGCCATTACTCCAGCTAAGGAAATTGTGATTGGAGGACCACGACCTACTATGAAACAGGGTGGCAAGTGTAGTAGGTACCATGGAACTCGACCATGCTATGGACCTCAGGTAGTATGCTTCAGATGTGGAAGCCAGGGCACATAATCAGAGATTGCCCAGAGATGACAGGGAGAGCCCCACAGAAGGGCAAGGAGCTAGTGAGAGCTCCAGTTGGTACAGTTGCCCCGGGGAGGAGGGCTACAGCTGAGGAAAAGGGGAAGAAAGCAGTGGGTGTGAGCAGAGGATGAGTACACACATTGGACCAGGACATTGCGGATCAGTCATCGGATATGGTAAAAGATACCATCCAAATATTTGATTTAGAAGCTTATGTACTGTTTGATCCTGGTGCCATGTACTCTTTTGTATCACCATCCTTTGCATGTAAATTGTTAAAGCATGTAAAACCCACACTGCTTGATAAGATTCTGTTAATATCTACCCCTATGAATGATCATTAGTTGACTGAGCATGTATATAGGGATTGTAAGATGAGGATAGGAGGTAAAGAGATGGCAGCCGATTTAATTTTATTAAATATGAGTGATTTTGATGCGATCCTAGGGATGGATTGGGTGGCTGCCAATCATGTTGTTATGGATTGTCATGCAAAAACTTTGATGTTTCCAAAGATAGACAACCTTGTAGTAAATTTTGTGAAATGAAATTAAAGAACATGATTATTATAAGTGTGATGAGTACAATCTTGATACATGATGTATGAAAGATAAATATGTTTATCAATCTTGTGTGTGAATATGATGATTTATGATTACTAATGGTGGAAAGGATAACGTGAAGGGTTCATCGCTTATGTGATTGAGACGGATAAGGCACGTTCAGGAGTTAAGGAAACAATTACAAGAGTTGCTGGAGAAGGGGTTCATTAGGCCAAGTGTCTCACCTTGGGGAGCACCGATTCTATTTGTAAGGAAGAAGGATGGAAGCCTCTGACTGTGTATAGCTTGCCGGTTGTTGAATAAGGCCACCATCAAGAATAAGTATCCCTTTCCACACATCGATGACTTGTTGGATTAGTTTAAGGGAGCGCAGGTCTTTTCCAAGATAGATCTGAGATCGGGGTACCATCAGTTGAGGATACGAGGTGGGGATGTACCCAAGACAGCTTTTTGCACCCGGTATGGACATTATGAGTTCATGGTTATGCCATTCAGGTTGACGAATGCTCCCGCAGCTTTTATGTCATTGATGAATGAGGTATTCCACCAGTATTTGGTTGATTTGTGATTGTGTTTATTGATGATATACTGGTGTACTCAAGGTCGAGTGAGGAGCATGAAAGGCATTTAAGGATAGTGCTACAAACCCTCCGAGAGAAGAAGTTGTAAGCTAAACTCAGTAAGTGCGACTTTTGGTTAGAACAGATCTCTTTTCTGGGTCACATAGTGTCAAAGGATGGAGTGTCGGTGGATCCTCTAAGATAGAGGTTGTAGTTCAGTGGCAGAGACCTCAAACAGTGACAGAGATCAGAAGTTTCCTAGGTTTAGCTGGGTATTATCGACGGTTTGTAGAGGGATTCTCGAGATTAGCTGCTACTTTGACACGTCTCACAAGAAAGAATGTGGAGTTTGTGTGGGACGATAAGTTTGAGGAAAACTTTAAGGAGTTGAAAAGGAGATTAACCACAGCTCCAATCCTCACCATTCCTACTAGCTTAGGAGGTTTCTCGGTGTATATAGATGCTTTACACCTAGGATTGGGCTGTGTATTGATGCAGGATGGGAAGGTAGTAGCCTATGGATCAAGGCAGTTAAATGATCATGAGAGGAACTACCCGACCCATGACCTGGAGTTGGCAGCGGTGGTGTTTGCGCTGAAGATATGGCGCCACTACCTCTATGGTGAGAGATTTCAGATTTATACAGATCATAAGAGCCTTACGTACCTGTTCTCACAGAAAGAGTTGAACATGAGACAGAGGAGATGGCTCGAGCTATTAAAGGATTATGATTATGAGATCCTGTACCACCCAGGTAAAGTAAATATAGTTGCTGATACATTAAGTAGGAAGCATCTCGGGATGATGTCATTCATGATGGTCAGGGAACACGAGCTATTGGAACAGTTCACGAATCTCGGTTTGGATATGACCCCGCCTGACGCTGATAGTGGATTTATGATAGCTACCCTGCAGTTGGAACCGCATCTGGTAGATTGAATCCGACAGGCTCAACAAGTTGATCAGCAGTGCACTGATATTGTCGGGCAGATATAGAGGGGTACAGAGATGGACATTGAGTTGAGTTTAGATGGATTGTTGAGGTTCAGAGGTAGGATATGTGTTCCTGATGATGTAGAGATCAGAAGGATGATCTTGACAGAGGCTCACTCAACAAGGTATATGATACATCCAGGGGGTACTAAGATGTATCAAAACCTTCAAAAGGTTTATTGGTGGTCTGGAATGAAAAAGCACATTGTTGAATATGTTGCTAAGTGTCTCGTTTGTCAGCAGGTGAAGCTAGAGCATCAAAAGCCTGCAGGGTTATTGCAGCCTCTACCGATACCGACATAGAAGTGGGAGCATGTCACCATGGATTTTGTGATGGGATTGCCGAGGACCCGGAGAGGTCATGATGCCATATGGGTGATTATGGATCGGTTGACAAAATTAGCCCATTTTCTAGCTATGAGAGCTACCGATACTCTGAGCCAGTTAGTGAACCTATATGTGCGCAAGATAGTGAGGCTACGTGCAATCCCAGTTAGCGTTGTTTCTAATAGGGATGCTCGCTTCACTTCCCATTTTTGGGAACGTTTTCAGGAAGCGATGGGGACCCAGTTGAGTTTTAGCACTGCGTTTCATCCTCAAACAGATGGTCAGTCAGAGAGGACTATATAGACCCTGGAGGATATGTTGAGAGTGTGTGCATTAGATTTTTGAGGCTCTTGGGATGACCATTTGCCACTCGTAGAGTTCGCCTATAATAATAGTTTTCATGTGAGTATCGAGATGGCACCATATGAGGCATTGTATGGGCGCAGATATCGTTCCCCTATCGGATGGGAAGAGGTTGGTGACAGACAAATTTTTACTCTCGACTTGGTTAAACAAGCCTTTGAGGACATCCAATTGATATGTGAGAGGTTACGGACAGTTCAGAGTAGGCAAAAGAGTTATGCTGACAAGAGATGGAAACTACTAGAGTTTGATGTGGGTGAGTCGGTGTTCTTGAAAGTTTCTCCTTCGAAGGGAATTATGAGATTCGGGAAGAAGGGAAAGTTGAGCCCTCGATATATAGGGCCATTTGAGATACTTGATAAGGTGGGAGATAAGGTATACAGGTTGGCATTCCACCGAAATTGGCAAGTGTTCACAACGTCTTCCACATATCCATGTTGAGGAATTATCACCCAGATCTGGAACATGTGATAAGATATAAGCCTTTGGAGCTCAATGAAGGTATGACCTATGTTGAGAAGCCGATTCAGATATTGGACAGGAAAGATAAAGTGTTGAGGACAAAGATAATTCCCTTGGTGAAAGTACTTTGGCAACATCACACGGTGGAAGAAGCCACATGGGAATTGGAGAGTCTGATACGAGAGAAGTATTTCGAGTTATTCATAGATTGAATTGGTTCTAATTTGGAGGACTAAATTTTCTAAGTGGGGGAGAATGTGAGACCCCATATATGGATAAGCACGACTTTGTATATATGTAAATAGTGATATGTTTGTAATGTGAAGTATATATGATGTAAGTCCATAAGTTAATGTACACACTTGCAATAAGGGTTGTGATTGTACATACAAGTTACATTATGTATGAATGTGAACAAATGGACTTAAATATGTGAAGAATGTGAGTAAAATGGAATATGAGTAGTGTGGTAAATGGAATGAAGAGTTGTATGAGTATGCACTCCCATTGGGTTAATATATCATATACTTTTGGTTATACAAGGATTCCACACAAGTTTCAATAGGTATAAGGTATGAATGGATGTCATTTTCAAGCCACAAAGATGATTAGATGAGACAATGACCATGGCACCAAATTAACGATGTTTTGGTATAAGTTTCTGCAGGAAACTGCAGCAAAATCTGGAAATTTTGAAGGGCATATCGATCTCATAGGATGAGAGATCGATCTGGAAGAGCCAGAAAACTCTTATTTGAGCAAAGGAATAGGGCAGATCGATCTCTAATGGGGCCAAATCGATCTCCTAAACATTCTGTAATGAAAAGATCGATCCTCAAGCCTACAGATCGATATCCTTAGCTCTCTGTTTATTGCAGATCAATCTCTAGCTTCAACAGATCGATCTCATGCTTAAAATGTCGTGAAAAAGAGGGATTTAAGGGGACCAAATCGATCTCCTCAAGCTATTTCTATAAAAGGAGTGTTGAAAATTTGAAAATTTCGAGAAAAACACCATCCTTCCATTTTCAACCCAAAAACCTAACTTTCTCTCTCTAAAATCAGCCATTTCCAGTAAGATTTGAGGGGAGATCATTAGACACTAAGTTGTTCATCTTGAGGAAGAGAACAACATAGTTTGAACCCAAAATTGGGTGATTGAAGGGCAAAGAGTTGGGAGTTTGAGAAATGTGCATGAAAATAAAAGCATATTGCTTTGAAAATCATGTTTTATTGCTTTTTAGCAAATGATTTGGTAGGTTGGCTAATATTTTAAATGATTTGCAAAAGAAATGAGTTGTTTTGGTTTGTTAACCATGCTTTGCAAAGATTTGAGCCACCTACATGGTTTTCATGAGAATGAAAGCATGTTAGAGTGTTACTCGCACGAGATTTGACGTGTTTTATACACATGAGTGCTGAAGCTTAGCTTGCACTAGTTTTCACATGGATTTCATACTGGTTTTGGCATGGTGCTTGGACCTTGTCTCGTACTAGATGCCCACCTTGCTTGTTGCCGTGCTTGGAGCTTCGAGTAGACTGGATGTCACATCGATTAAATAGGCTCGCACGTGCATTGTTTTGACATGATTTATTAGCCGTCTTAGGAGCTTCGGGTAGACAAGAGGTCGTATCGATTAAATAGGCTCACATGTGCATTTTGAGATGTGGCGTGATATGATGTGTTGATTGGGTCCATGGAGTACGTTGTATCGTGCATGTAGCATAGAGTACGTTATACCGTGTTGAGATATGATGTGCCGTCTTCAGACGAGATCTGCTATGGACCGGCGGGTAGGATTTAACCCACCTCCCGTGTGGAAGCAGATAGTGGTGATATCCCGCACATCTGATCCGTGTAGCAGGTATCACAGGTCATGGCCATAGACCTTGAGGTTATTACCTATTATTGAATTGCCTATCTCACATGTCTAATGTTTTGTGAATAAATCCATGTTTGAAATGATTTGTGGGTCAAGACAGTCCGAGGGAGGGACTGAGACCTGACAAGTGTGGACTTGTTTTGACATATCGATGTTAATGGTTTTTAAAGTGCATGAATGCATGATGTTTAATGCCATGCTTTATTGTGAAAAATGCATGATGGGTAATACCATCCTTATTTGAGAAGATGCATGATGGTTAATGCCATGCTTATTTGAGAAAATGCATGATGGTTAATGCCATGCTTATATGAGAAAACGCATGATGGGTAATGCCATGCTTTATTGTGAATTATGCATGATGATTTATACCATGCTTTGAATTGAACTGTGCATTGGATTTTAATAGCATGAATGCTTTACATACCATTAACACAATCATACACTCATGTTTTGAGATAAATGATGAACTAAATGCTTTTGAGCATGGCATCACGATCACATAGATTGTGCAGTATCTACCTGTTCGCATGATTGCTTTACTGAGCGTGTGGTTTGCTCACCCCCCATTATTTTCCCCCTCTCTACACAGATTTGAGTATAGAGTGAGCATGACTGGAGGCTTATCCCTTTTGGTATCCGCTACATCCCATCGCTAAAGGTATACACACTTGAATTATTTTGTATCTAAACTAGATATAGTACAGTTACATTTTGTAAGTAACTATTGGGGATGTAAAGCAATGTAAACACTTGTAAACAGTAACTTTGATATATTTATAAAAGTGTTTACTTCTAAAATTTTATTGCAAATTTGATTGTTATGGATGTATGAGGTAGACATTAACACACAGCCAACTGTTAAGAGTGTGGTCGTTCACGATCGAGGAAGGATGATTTATAAATGACGCATGAAAACGCGAAAACTTTGTACGTATTTTGGTAAGTTGAGGGTCATGACAGGTAGTATCTATCTTACTTGCTTTCACTAGCACCTAGCTAGGACACAGGCACCAAAGGCACTCTCTGTGTGGGAAACATAATTGCGTGTTGCGCGGGTACGAGATACTATCAAAAACATCATCATTAACCACCAGTAGCAGGACATCTTCCACACAGCTTGAGTCAAGTGCTAATGGGGCCCTACGTACCGGCACCCAAGTGGTGGAACCGGAACACCACAAGAAGTAACTATGCATGAAGCCTATAGTCTCAAAACATCTTTTCTTTTTCCCCCTTTTCCCTTGTTCTATGATTTTGAAATTGTCAAAAGTTTCTTTAACGATATGGATATAAAAACATAAATGAATGTAAAACATCCAAACGTTTCATGCCTTGGGAAAATTCATTTCATATCATGGAAGGTACTCAGGGAATATTTCGACAAATTAAAACATGCTTCGTAAACAGTTTCACAAGTATGAAAGCATTGATAAATCATTTCAAATTATATGCACCTTCATAAAAGCTTTTATCGGTGAAACAAGAATGCATTATCAGAACTAAGTTAAATAGTACCACTTACCTCGATCTATCAAAAATCCAGAATTCGAGTGGTGACACCTCCTAGTACCTCCTTTAATTCCTTCTACGTTTTACCTACACCGAAATTGTATATTTAACATCCTATTCATACGAATTTTTTGAATTGCGTTAAAATCGTAACCTATTCGTTACTACTTCGTGTGTACGTATTATTGTACATACCTAGGCTAACACGCACGTTTATATATTTTTATTACTATATATTATTTTGTACATACAAATATTAACATACACATTTATTAAATACATCTACATGTATATACACATAAATATATATATATATATATACTCCTATATATATTATTATTTGTTTTCATTTTTCCTTGTCACATGTATATATTCTTTGTATGTACATATACTAACATACACATTTATCTTATATACACCCATATGCATATACACACCAATATATATATATATATATATATATATATATATATATATATATATATATATATATATATAAACATATATATATTATTATTTGTTTCCATTATTCAATATCACAAATATATATTTTTTATCTACTCCTCATTTTTCCCATTTTTTATCTAATTAAATCTAGACTAACATGCTTGTATCTGCAACACACACACACACACACATATATATATATATATATACATGTACATTAAATATACATATATACATAGATACATTTTACCTTTTTCTTTCCCACATTTCCATCTTTCTCCTTTCTTCTTCTTCATTTTTTTTCTTTTCTCCTTTTCCTTTCTTCCCTCTCGGTCAGCTTCTAACTTCAGCCTCTTCTCCCTCGGTTCTGTTTCCTTCCAGCTTCTGTCTTCTTCCTCCTCTCCCCTGCCTCTCGGTTTCACTTCCATTCAGTCTTGGTTTTATTTCCAGCCTTTCCTCTCGGTTTTCTCCTGTTTACTCTCGGTTCCAGCCTCCATTTCCAGCCCCGATTGTGCTTTGTTTTCCAGCCCTCTTCTCTTCTTCTTCTCCTCCCTTCCTTTCTTTTTTTCTTTCTTTCTTCTTCCTTTCCCAATCAGCTCCCTATTCTTTATTTTCCTCTTTTCTTTCTTCCTTTCCCGATCAACTCCTTCTTCTATCTTTTCCTCTTTTCTTTCTTCCTTTCCCGATAGCCCTCCTTCCTTTCTTTCTTCTTTCGTTTCTTTTCTCCCTCTCCCGGCCGATCAGTCTTTCTTTCCCCTTTCCTTCTTCCTCTCTTCTCCTTTTCTCTTTTCTTTTCCCTTTCCCGCTCCCCGCTATTGCCTCTGCATTTCGAAAATGCAAGAAACGGAATTGGCTTTCTTTGAAAGCCAATTCCGTACAATATAATATATATATATATATATCATATTAATATATATATATATGTTATATTAATATATAGATAGATATTTATTTGTTTGTTTTTGTTTAATGTTTGTATTTTTTTTTTATTGTTTTGTGTTCATTTATTAATTCTTATATATTGTATGTTATACATTACAATTTATATATATTCGTTATATATATATATATATATATATATATATATATATATATATATCATTATTTGTCCATTTAAATTTGTCTAGTATATATATATATTATACCTATGTATATATATATATATATATATATATATATATCTATATATATATATATATACATTTTCTTTCTTTTTTTTTTTTATAAAATCATCCAATGACAATATTCATGCCTTCCATGAAATTTTCATTATTTCAAAAATGAAATAATATTGATATTTCATCATTCCTCATAAATCCTGATATAAGTTTTTTTTACATCAAAATTATTTTCGATCCCTTTATGCATACATTTGCTTTAATACTTCTTGTATTTTCGGGTTCCCCGTCATTCACGGGCTTCTCGGTTCCCATACTCCTCGAGCCCTACAACGAATATTCTCACTTCCATTAAAATATATTATTTTTGTTTTTATATAATCTAATTTAAATGTAGGAAATTTGTGGTGTTTACAAAAAGTATACCCAGATGGTTTTGGGTCTAAAATCCAAGAGCAAATCAGTGTGACAGCTTACGAGGCATGGGTTTGGTCTAAAATCCAGATGGTTTGGTCTACGTGTTAAAAGTAGGTCGAGTCAGATTCTATTAGTCGAGTCGTGGCTTGAAGCGAGTTGAGCTCATGTAGGACGAATCAAGTTGGCTCCTTTCAAACAGCTCTAAGATTCAAACCTTATCTAAATGCCTAAGAAAGAAATTCACTTCCACTTCTTCCGACCAGCTGTTAGTTTTATGTTTCCATTTTTGTGGTATAAGGGTTTGCATATTAAAAATTCAAGTCCCATCACCTGCAATTTTTTTAAATCAAAGGTTTCTATTATACCAAAAAATAAATAAAATTTTTTTATAAATAAAATCAGCTAAGTAAAAAAGTTAAAAAAATTTAATGCTTTATATAGTCAAGATTCTAATTACAATAAAATAAAAATTTATAATTTTAATTTCATGCAATAAAAAAATAGATACTATTTTTATTTTTAGCAAAATTCGAAAATTTTTATTTGGTTATTATCTCAAAATCGTTTAAATGGTAAATGGAGTAAAAGTATTTTTAAATTCTTTGGGGTGTTTGGTTTATGGAAACTTAGTTTACTTTCTAAAAGATGATTACTGGTAAAACACAGTACATTTGGGAATTTTTGGAATGTTAGATTCATGTGTTTGGTTTAGTTGAGTGAAAAGTAAGATTTTTGTGTTTGGTTGGGAGAATGTAAGATTACCTAATAGTATATTTTTCTATAATGTCCTTAATTATAATTTTAGCTGATATAAAATGAATAATACATGAATATAATTATATTTAAATTACTTATTTATTTATTTAAGATGTTAATTAATTTAAGATTTTAATTATATAACATATTTATTTATTTATTTGGTCTCTTTGTTTATAAAGATTTTAATATGTAAATAATTTTTATTTAACAAAATATTACTATATTAAATTGATTTTGATTAAAGAAAAAGTGTACGTCTTGGAAGTGAAAATTTAAACAAACTTTTTCTTTTCATTTTTATTTTTTTCAACGCTCAGTGTAGGATCCGATTAACTTAGTTCACTAATAATTACCAATTTTATTAATGAATTACTTTAGTCCATGGTCCCAGTCAAAAGATTAATGATGTCCTATTGTTACTCATACCATCATCCTTTCCATTAATTCCCTTTCACATGATGATTACGAATACTTTTATAGTTAACATCACTAACACAAAAAGATTATACTTGAAATCCATATGCATCCCACGTAAGCATCCAATGGCCAAAAGAACACATACTTGTGCTTACAATATCTGAGAATTAAACTATACAAAGGAGAGGTTGTATATCGAACCGAGTACAATAGCTAGCCTGAGGAGACTCCTTGTCCACTAGCCTAAATGGTGTACTCCACATGGCTCACTGCAAGAAATTTAAGAGAGGATGAACTTTGGGAAAAACTTAGTAAGAAAATATGTGTAGTAGCAGAATGTGAAAACATGATGCTTATGATTAGGAATCATACATTGCTAAAGCATGCATAATAAGTCAATTCCAAAAACATAATCATAACATAGTTAAAAACATAAAGCATAATCATGTCCAAAAACATATCATCGAAAACATAACAAAAAAAAATATGTCAAAATCATATCTGAAAGCATAGTAAAAAATCATAACTGAAAGCATAATCTGGAATCATATCTAAAAGCATAGTCTGAAATTGTAGGTAGAGACTAGGCAATATCCCTATAGAAACATGTTGTAAAAACATAGGTCCCTAATAGAAGCGAATGGTCATGGACATGCTGTAGACTGGATCAAGGTCGTATATTGTCTGAAAACATAGTCTGAAAATATTATGCATAGGCCGAGCACGAAGTTAAGGCTAAAGCACATGCATAGGTACCATTTAGCACTCACCATGCTGTAAAGCTAATCATGGGGAATGTTGCATGTCTCGTGGAGATGCTTACCCATATGACTACCACACAAGTATCAATTATGGGTGCCATGTCATGCCCGAAAACGCAGAAAATGGGGCAATTTTAAAACTTTTTAACCTATTTAACTGAGTTGTGTTCCTGTCTATGTTAGTTTCTTAACTTTTATCATTTTATAAAATTCAGCAGCATAACGGCTGTATTATGACTTAATCCAACCTGCAAAGTTTAAAACGCAGTTTATAATTTTCAACCCACATCCGCAACACAATTTCAATTCTCATCTCAGGACCTCATAACATCCACAACATATACTTATTCTGCGTAATAAAAACTTTGTACATAAATATAATCCTTTACAACTATTACATCCCGACTGTCATATACATTAGTGTCTATGCTATACATCGTGTCTAGAATAAAAGTAAAGCTATACCTCGTCGCTACAAATGATCTGACGAAAGGTCAGACTGCCTCGTCCACGACCTTTAGCGCGTGAATGCAGTAGAATCACTGTAGGTTATCTGAATGATGGAAAGGAAGGGGGTGAACTTTTCAGGCTCAGCAAGAGATACATTTAAAATAGCTTTAAATACTCAAAACATGGTAAAACTCATGGTTTTACAAATCAGCATACATATACAGTGGAGTAGAGATGCTTACATTTCATAAAAGCAGTAAAAACATGCTTAAAAATCATCAGTTTACACCTATACATCGTTTTCGTAAAACATATCATGCTGAAATCATAGCGTATAGTGTAAACAAACATAAAGCATCTCAAAAGCTCAAAATGCGTGAATCATATCACACTATCACTTTAAAAAGTGAAATCATGCTATCACAGGCACAATTCGTAAAACATACTCATGGCTACCCTTAAAATTTCATCATAGAAAATCTGTACTCAATAGCAAATCATAAAACATGTAGCATGAAATATGCGAAAACATATATATATATATATATATATATATATCATTCTGTCAATTCATCGTGTAGCCAAGCATAATCGTATACTAGTCCCGAAGGACATCATACATCAGGTCCTATAGGACGTTTATCATAGGTATATATGGCCATGTTACAGGGGAGCCGTAGGACTGGATCAGGGTTGTACGCTGCCCTATCTCTTGTGAACCACTAAATGGGGACTATACGTGTCATGACCCAAACTACCCAAAAATCAGAGTTAATTTTTCGCGTTATGTTATTTTTATTACCTAAATTCTTACCTGTCTTTTGATCGTGACCACACTCCACTAACAAATTGGGCTGTGCGTCAATGCCAGTCCCACCATATATTTACCATCTAACTTATTTCTTCTCTAATTATTTAATATTGTTTACATTATTTATACATCCCCTAGAGACACTTACAAACATGTTACTGTGCTATGCTTATTTAGATACAATTTGTACAAGTGTATATACCTTACGTTGATGGGCAGCAGCGGATATCCAGAATGCAGTACTGAGTCGCCTCAACGTCTACTGGAGATTATCTGTGGGAGAAAATGAAAGGGGTGAGCACATCAAGCTCAGTAAGGCAATCCTACGAATAAGTAGGTAACCATAATACCTACATGAACGTGGTGCCATGCATAAACCACCCTTTCTCCACACATTTAAAAACAGATGATATGAAAGTTATGATGTTATGTAAATCGAGTTTGCACAGAAAATTCAACATGCAATTATTTCAAATCATTTCTTTCTCAATTAAAATTTTCACAATAAAGTCAGGACTCGACCCCTCCTTCGGGTGATCCTGACTCACACAAAACCATGAAAATCGGTATACATTACACATGGGTTTTGAAAAGCATGGAAATACCATCATGCAAATTTAGTTTAAAACCCAATTTGATTTCATCAAAATCGACGACATGCGAGACTAGGCAACATCTGTATATCGACAAATAACCAGGACTATGGCCATATGTGTACTCGGGAGTTCCTCAGCTACACGGATCCTAGTGTGTGAGTTCTCCCATGATCGGGAACCGGCCGGGTGGTGGGTCAATCCATCCCGTCAGTCTTATCCGATCCCATGCATCTGAAGATGCTAACGTATCACAAAGATACCAACGTATCACACAGATACCACACGGTACATCGTACTCCATGCTACTTGCACGGTACATCGTACTTCGTGGACCCCCAACCTTATCCCTCGTTCGGGCTCATCAGCTGGACCTCCAACCCTTATCCCTCGTTCGGGCTCATCAGGTTATTTCTCTAACCCTTATCCCTCGTTCGGGCTCATCAGGTTATTTCTCTAACCCTTATCCCTCGTTCGGGCTCATCAGGTTATTTTAACATGCCATGTCTCAAAACGAACATGCGGGCCTATTTAATCGGTGACACACAGTCTACCCGATGCTCCAAGCACGTCTTATTATATGATCTCTGAAAAGTAGTGCAAGCGGTGCTCTAACACTATCAGTAAATCAAATAAAACTAGTGCGAGCTAAGCTCTAGCACTCTGTATGCAAACCATATGAAAAGCTGGTGCGAGCGAAGCTCCAACACCCTGTCTCAAAAATCACATAAAAATATGGTGCGAGTTAGACTCTAGCACCCTGTCACGAAAATCAAATATATATGTATACAAATCTGGTGCGAGTTGGACTCCAGTACCTATGCATGTAAAACTCTAGTGCGAGCTCTCGCTCCAGCACTAATGCGTGCATCACACAAATCGAAAATATCGTGCGAGCTGAGCTCTAGCACGTCACATGTAAATAAAAACACGTAGGCGGCTCTGTTTCCTCAAAACAGTTTTCAAAACAATTTCACGTTGAAAGTATGCAATGATGTGCATTTTCTTTCAAGGTTAGCCAGCCTACTAATGCATGCATCAAAACACCTCCAGAATGAGCAAGAACCTCTTGTTCTTGCTCCTCCCAACTTTTCCTAAATTTGTAAATTTTACCCTTAACAAGGGTATTTTGGTAATTTGCCCATTCGAGGCACTAAAATTTTTAATTGACCTCTAGACCCTTCAGGTAATTTTTAAAGACTGCAAATGAACTTAAAATTGCGTAAAGTTACCTCTAGCAGTCCGTAGAATTCCCTTACCTTATTTTCCTGTCGAGTCTGACCTTTTCTTTTCCACTGTTGTCTCGTCGCGCAGTCCGATATGCTCCCAATCAAATGTCCGGAACTGCGTATAATTATTCCTCAGGTCAGATATTATACAATTTAATTGTATTTAATATTTTCTGGGCTTAATTTAAATCATTGGGCCCGTTTACCCCTATTGGGCCCGATTACACCTTAATGGGCCTTAATTGGCCTTAAGCCCGTTTTCCACTTAATTTCCACTTTATCGAGGCCTATTGGGCTCATTGGGCCCATCAATAATTTATTGGGACTCGTTCTAACTCTTGAATAACTCAATTTATTATTTACGACAATTTATCCGACTTTCCATAATTCAATTCAATTTATGCGGAATTAAATCAATATCACGCATAACGAGGTAATTATCGTAAATAAGGGTCACTTACCCGAGATTCCATGCTAGTACGAATTTCGAGACTGTCTCGAGCTCTCTTTGGATGCCAATCGTCGAGCTACACAATTTCATAATTTTTCGGGTAAACTTCCAGTCGAAAATTAATTAAATAAAATATTCCAAAATTTAAATAGGTCATTTGACTGCTTATCGACTTACCCGAAGCTCGATTGCATCACTGGAATTTTCTCCAATTTTTTCTCTTTTTCTTTTTCCCTTTTTCTTCCTTTTTTCCTCTCTTTTTGGCTGAACCGGTTCAGTCCGGTTCGGACCGGTTCAGACCGTCGGTTCACTCCGGTTCGACCGGTTCACCGCCGGTTCACCGCCTTGCCGGCCGGTTCTCCGCCGGTTCTCGCCACCAGTCGCTCCGCTGGGTCGTCCGCATCACGAATCTGGGCTTGGTTCGCCTCAAGCTCGCCGAAAAATGGCCGGTCCGGCCTGTTCTCCTCCGGCCGTCGGACCCATTTTCCTCCTCTTGGCCATCGCCGGCGTTTCCCGCCGTTTCGTCGGCTGCTACCGGTCTCAAAAGCACCACCGTCGCCTGTTCTTTTGGAATCTGGCCTCGGTTCCGCCCGATTCGCCGCCGTTCGTCGCCGGTGACCCTTTCTTTCCCGCGGCCTTCTCCTCCGTTTTCCGCCGGATTCCAGCATCCTTGGCGTGCGTCACCGGTGGCCTGAAGACCGCCGGCCTCTCCTCTTTCTTTTTCGGCCCTTGGCCTGGCCGTTGGCCGCCGGACGGCTCGCCGGTCTCCCTCGGATTCGGCTGTCGGTTTTCGTTTCTGCTTTCTCTTTCTCTCTCCCCGATTTGGTTTTCAGATTTCCCTTTTTTTTCAGATTCTTTCTTTTTTATTATTATTATTATTATTATTATTACAATTTATTTACACTATTCATTAAAATACTCTATAAAAATCCAAAATATCCCTTAAAATATCCTTAAAATTATTATTTAATTCTAAATTAATTAATTTAATTTTATTTAATTTATTTATTATATTTTAACCCTTTTTCGGGTATAATTTCTTCGTATTTTTTGGGATATTGTCCCGAATGACTTTTTGGTATATTTTTTGATTATTTTTCGGGATTATTTTTCCGAACGAAAAATCCCGATTAATTCCGATTAATTCCCATAAATTAATATCTTGATCAATTTAACCCGATATAAATTTATTTCACCTTTATTGACCAAGATTTCTCAATCCATTATTTTTAATTAAATTTCCTTATCGAAATTATACCGACTTTCGGTCTTTTGACCATTTTGCCCTTACACATGTTCGGGATTAATTTAACCCGACTTCTCTTCACGAATGCTCCTTCATTTCATATTTTAATTAAATTCGGGTCTTACAACTCTCCCCCACTTAAAGAATTTGGTCCTCCAAATTAGAACCAATTCATATGAGTCCATAAACTACTCCGGGTACATCAATCGTATCATACTTTTAAATTCTTATGTGACCTTTTCCGGAGTGTAACACTACCAAAAGACTTTAATTAGGGAGATTATCTTAAACCTCATTACTTTCTCTTTCCTGTTTAATGCCCGAATCAACTTATCAATATTCTTATATTTTCATTAAACTGAACTTTTGGAATTCATATTCGATCACCTATGCTGGATCCGAATAGTATTTTCGAAGCATTAAAAGTTAGGACACATTGTGGGTGCCTATTAATTCAGGTGATAACGCCAACCTACAGGTCTTATCTCCCGCTTGTCCAATCTCTCAAAATATTCAATCCATCGAAACTCAACTTACCTTCTTCCAGAAGCTCGCTATGTCCTTATTCTCTTAGGACGAGTAACTTTCAACCATACTGATTCACCAAGGGTGAAGTCCAATACTTGTCTATCTGCTCTGAGGTGTTCTTAATCTCTCACTCTTAACTAAACATCCTCAGAGACTTATTATCCAAAGTAAAAAATGATTCCATCTGTCACCCACTTTTTCTTATCCAATTTGGGGACAACCCCTACAGCCATACACTGCCTCGGATCTTGTTATCCCGATACTCAAGTGACAACTGTCGCTATTGGCGAATTCAATTAGAAATCAACTGATCATTCCAGGAGCTTATAAAATCAATGGCACACGCTTTCATCGGATCCTCCAGAACTTGTACAGTCCTCTCTGACTGACCATCTGTCTGAGGACGGAAAGCTGTGCTAATACTCAGTCGGGTTCCCATAGCTTCCTAAAAAAAATATTCCCTGTAGTAGAAAGTGAAGCGGGAATCCCTATATAATACAATACTCACTGGAACGCTACTTAATGTTCCACAATCTTCCTTACACATAAATCCTCATATACACTCTGAGATTTAGGGATTTCATAACCAGAAGGTGGGTAGACTTAGTCACTCTATCGACTATCATCCGAATAGCCTCGTAATTCACCTGGGTCCTCTGTAACCCATCACGACATTCATGGAGACTTGCTCTCATTTTTCGTGCCGTGTCGATATAGGTAGGTGCTGCAATAAATCTGCAGACTTTTAATACTCTACCTTATTCTGTTGACATACTAGGCACTTTTTCACAATCTCTATCATGTCTCTTTTAACATCTGACCACCAATACCCTTTTTGAGATTTTAATATATTCTTATTACCTTCCGTATGCACTGTATATCCTGAAGAGTGAGCTTCTGAAAATATTATTATTTCATCAACTGTGGTCCTGGGGAGCACTTATACTGTCTCTGAACCTCTCTGTAAATCATTATCATACTCTGTGAACTCTATCACTGTACCCTTCTGAATCTGACCCAAACTATCGACATCCTGTCGATCATCACGCTAAGCCTGTCAAATCCGGGCACTCTCATCCGGTTCTAGTCTCAGGCTAGCTGTCACACAATCACTGTCATCATCAGAAGGGATCACATCAATACTGAGGTTCATAACTGCTCTAGCAGCTCACGCTCCCTGACCATCATATGCGGTACCATCCCGAGACTCTTTCTGCTCAAGGCATCAATCATCACATTAGCCTTTCCTGGGTGGTACAATTTTCACAAATCAAAATCTCTCAGAAGCTCTAACCCAATATGTATTCTCATATTCGCCTCTTTCTGTGAAAACAGATACTTGGGGCTTTATAATCAGTGCATACCCAACATTTCTCACCGTGTACATAATAGTACCATATCCTCGGTATAAATACTGTTGCCAACTTTAAATCATGGGTCAGATAGTTTATTTCATGATCCTTGAGTTGTTTAACTCCAAAAATTGACTATCTTCCCATTATACATCAATACACAGCTCCTTCATAATTTTGAGGTATACATACTCACTAAGAACCTCTTGAGCTGTTAGGTATGGTGAAATTAATCACGGTGGTCAGTTCATACTTCATTACACCGAAATTCATGTCACATCTATCATCTTATTTATCATCTCATTTAAAGACCACGTTTTCATAGTTAAACGTGTCAAGGTATACCCTTTTTAGAACTCGCAGCAACCATCTGTAAAAGCAATTTCCAATTGTTGCTTATAATTTGCCCTAGACTTTAACTACACCCAACATATCATCGATAATGATGATTACAAATCGGTCCAATCCTTGACTTATTTACGCATAAGCATATAAGATCCTCCAAAATCGCTTACGTTTTCAGGTACTAACCTGCGTCATTTCCTTTTCTTATCTTAACGGCTCTTATTAAATTTTTACTATGTTAACCTTTATGATTTGTCGAATTTTAATATTCTTATCGTCTTAGTAAAGGTATCCTAACGCTAAAGGTTTTTATTACAACGATCGATTTCACGTTATAGGTTATATATATACTTTTAGACGCTGTCAAGTCTTCAGGCGGGGAGGTATTTTGAAATACCTTTATTAACCTTCAGACTTAACCACATATACTTTATATACCAGTCCATGTGGTTACAATTTGTATTCGCTACTAATTGCTTTAATCCTAATGACTTCATATCGTAAGGATGTTCTCACCTTGCATACGCCTCTTACTCCAATACATCTTGTATTTAGGATCTATCTTATCTTAAAGATTATCTCCTTTCGTATATCAATCATGACAAAACTCTTTCATTATTCATTCCGTGAGTACAATCCTTTACTCCTTTAATTTCAACTGTTGCACCCCTTTTTATCACTTGTCAACACTTACAGTATACTTTTCAGTGATGTTTTCACTCCTGTTTTCAACTTTAAATCACTATATCCATATTCCGTTAATTAATCCTCCTCTATTGGGGTACTCATTTATCAGTATTGTGCCCAATAATGTAGGCATTCATGCCTTTTACTCACTTATATGCGAATGAAGGCGGTATGAATAAATGTGTGGCACCAGGATCAATGGACATATGTACTTCATTATTCATAACAAGTGTGGTATCTTACACCACATCCATGAAACATCAATAGTGTCCTGGTCCAAGACATCCTCTCGCCTTCGTCCAACAGCCTACTTTCCTTTTTCTTTTCGGCTATGGCCACCCTTTTCGTTGCAGCTATACCAACGAAGTTTTTCTCTGTCTCTTTACTTTTCTGTGGGGCGATCTCGCCCAACTCTGTGCAATCAAAATCAATGGTCCGTCTTATCACACTTAACGGCCATTTTTATCAATACAGTGTAGATATAGATCCTCCTTCCGTGGTATCCACCACACATTCCACACTGCTTACAGTGCTTACACTGCTACACTGCTTCGTAGCAGGTCAGGGTCCTCCAATCACAATACCCCTCAAGAGTGCCAAAATTGTATGCACTGGGGCCTTACCAATTATCTTACTCCATAACTCATCAAATTAAATCTTTTACCAATTACCATTTTTCCATTTTAACATCTCTGTCATTTTCAATTCTCTTTCTGTCTCTATTTCGGCCCTCACTACCTTTCCCAATCTCAGAGGCGTGCAATTCATGTTCTTATTTACTCAACTGTAAATCTGCGCACTGCCTCGGTATAAGTAATACATCACGGGCCAATCAGACTCTAACTGAAAAGTCGAGCCATTTCGTGGACTTTTCGACATCTCGACTGTCACTGTTCATAGTGTCGAGGTAATATCTGTCCAAGAATATAACTGAGTTTTCATACTCATAAATTATACTCTTCAATAAATCAAATCCTCTGGGTCAGAGTAAGGACTTTTATCCATAATTTCCTTTAAATCATGTCCAGGATATCCTATCACCAGAATACATCCAAAATATTTCTCATCTTAGTTATGGATGTTTAACACTTAAGATGGGTCGAGCGGGTTTCCACCAATGTTTCGCTGCGCCCTCTGATCTCATTCATAATCTGAGCAATTAGCTCCTCAAAATAATCTCCACACTCTGTTCCGATCTCGCGAAGCGTGTCTCAATACTATCCGATCACTCTGTCGGACTCTGTGAGGCATGCTCAACGTTAGCCTCCATTTCAATTTCATCTCGATTCTCACAAGTCAAACTCAGCACGACTTAGCAGACTCAGGTCTACCTCTACGACCTCTGCCTCGTGCACTATCTCATCTAACGCGACTCATATTAAGCATTCCTGCATTCTCAACCATTTCTTAGTCAAAACCCATCTCGATATACACTATTGTATCTAACCAAGCACAGTAACACGGGGATGTAATTTTCCTAATTACTGACACTGACACACATCAGACCAATTGCTGCTCTGATACCACCTTTATATGTCACAACCCAAACTACCCAAAAATCAGAGTTAATTTTTCGCGTTTTGTTATTTTTATTACTTAAATTCTTACCTGTCTTTTGATCGTGACCACACTCCACTAACAAATTGGGCTGTGCGTCAATGCCAGTCCCACCATACATTTACCATCTAACTTATTTCTTCTCTAATTATTTAATATTGTTTACATTATTTATACATCCCCTAGAGACACTTACAAACATGTTACTGTGCTATGCTTATTTAGATACAATTTGTACAAGTGTATATACCTTACGTTGATGGGCAGCAGCGGATATCCAGAATGCAGTACTGAGTCGCCTCAATGTCTACTGGAGATTATCTATGGGAGAAAATGAAAGGGGTGAGCACATCAAGCTCAGTAAGGCAATCCTACGAATAAGTAGGTAACCATACTACCTACATGAACGTGGTGCCATGCATAAACCACCCTTTCTCCACACATTTAAAAACAGATGATATGAAAGTTATGATGTTATGTAAATCGAGTTTTTACAGAAAATTCAACATGCAATTATTTCAAATCATTTCTTTCTCAATTAAAATTTTCACAATAAAGTCAGGACTCGACCCCTCCTTCGGGTGATCCTGACTCACACAAAACCATGAAAATCGGTATACATCACACATGGGTTTTGAAAAGCATGGAAATACCATCATGCAAATTTAGTTTAAAACCCAATTTGATTTCATCAAAATCAATGACATGCGAGACTAGGCAACATCTGTATATCAACAAATAACCAGGACTATGGCCATATGTGTCCTCGGGAGTTCCTCAGCTACACGGATCCTAGTGTGCGGGTTCTCCCATGATCGGGAACCGCCCGGGTGGTGGGTCAATCCATCCCGTCAGTCTTACCCGATCCCATGCATCCGAAGATGCTAACGTATCACAAAGATACCAACGTATCACACAGATACCACACGGTACATCGTACTCCATGCTACTTGCACGGTACATTGTACTCCGTGGACCCCCAGCCTTATCCCTCGTTCGGGCTCATCAGCTGGACCTCCAACCCTTATCCCTCGTTCGGGCTCATCAGGTTGTTTCTCTAACCCTTATCCCTCGTTCGGGCTCATCAGGTTATTTCTCTAACCCTTATCCCTCGTTCGGGCTCATCAGGTTATTTTAACATGCCATGTCTCAAAACGCACGTGCGGGCCTATTTAATCGGTGACACACAGTCTACCCGATGCTCCAAGCACGGCTTATTGTATGATCTCTGAAAAGTAGTGCGAGCGGTGCTCTAACACTGTCAGTAAATCAAATAAAACTAGTGCGAGCTAAGCTCTAGCACTCTGTATGCAAACCATATGAAAAGCTGGTGCGAGCGAAGCTCCAACACCCTGTCTCAAAAATCACATAAAAATATGGTGCGGTTAGACTCTAGCACCCTGTCACGAAAATCATATATATATGTATACAAATCTGGTGCGAGTTGGACTCCAGCACCTATGCATGTAAAACTCTAGTGCGAGCTCTCGCTCCAGCACTAATGCGTGCATCACAAAAATCGAAAATATCGTGCGAGCTGAGCTCTAGCACGTCACATGTAAATAAAAACACGTAGGCGGCTCTGTTTCCTCAAAACAGTTTTCAAAACAATTTCACGTTGAAAGTATGCAATGCTGTGCATTTTCTTTCAAGGTTAGCCAGCCTACTAATGCATGCATCAAAACACCTCCAGAATGAGCAAGAACCTCTTGTTCTTGCTCCTCCCAACTTTTCCTAAATTTGTAAATTTTACCCTTAACAAGGGTATTTTGGTAATTTGCCCATTCGAGGCACTAAAATTATTAATTGACCTCTAGACCCTTCAGGTAATTTTTAAAGACTGAAAATGAACTTAAAATTGCGTAAAGTTACCTCTAGCAGTCCGTAGAATTCCCTTACCTTATTTTCCTATCGAGTCTGACCTTTTCTTTTCCACTGTTGTCTCGTCGCGCAGTCCGATATGCTCCCAATCAAATGTCCGGAACTGCGTATAATTATTCCTCAGGTCAGATATTATACAATTTAATTGTATTTAATATTTTCTGGGCTTAATTTAAATCATTGGGCCCGTTTACCCCTATTGGGCCCGATTGCACCTTAATGGGCCTTAATCGACCTTAAGCCCGTTTTCCACTTAATTTCCACTTTATCGAGGCCTATTGGGCTCATTGGGCCCACCAATAATTTATTGGGACTCGTTCTAACTCTTGAATAACTCAATTTATTATTTACGACAATTTATCCGACTTTCCATAATTTAATTCAATTTATGCGGAATTAAATCAATATCACGCATAACGAGGTAATTATCGTAAATAAGGGTCACTTACCCGAGATTCCATGCTAGTACGAATTTCGAGACTGTCTCGAGCTCTCTTTGGATGCCAATCGTCGAGCTACACAATTTCATAATTTTTCGGGTAAACTTCTAGTCGAAAATTAATTAAATAAAATATTCTAAAATTTAAATCGGTCAATTTGACTGCTTATCGACTTACCCGAAGCTCAATTGCATCACTGGAATTTTCTCCAATTTTTTCTCTTTTTCTTTTTCCCTTTTTCTTCCTTTTTTCCTCTCTTTTTGGCTGAACCGGTTCAGTCCGGTTCGGACCGGTTCAGACCGCCGGTTCACTCCGGTTCGGCCGGTTCACCGCCGGTTCACCCCTTGCAGGCCGGTTCTCAACCGGTTCTCGCCACCAGTCGCTCCGCTGGATCGTCCGCATCACGAATCTGGGCTTGGTTCGCCTCAAGCTCGCCGAAAAATGGCCGGTCCGGCCTGTTCTCCTCCGGCCGTCGGACCCATTTTCCTCCTCTTGGCCGTCGTCGGCGTTTCCCGCTGTTTCGTTGGCTGCTACCGGTCTCAAAAGCACCGCCGTCGCCTGGGCTTTCAGAATCTGGCCTCGGTTCCGCCCGATTCGCCGTCGTTCGTCGCCGGTGACCCTTTCTTTCCCGCGGCCTTCTCCTCCGTTTTCCACCGGATTCCGGTGTCCTTGGCGCGCGTCACCGGTGGCCTGAAGACCGCCGGCCTCTCCTCTTTCTTTTCCGGCCCTTGGCCTGGCCGTTGGCCGCCGGACGGCTCGCCGGTCTCCCTCGGGTTCGGCTGTCGGTTTCCGTTTCTGCTTTCTCTTTCTCTCTCCCCGATTTGGTTTTCAGATTTCCCTTTTTTTTCAGATTCTTTCTTTTATTATTATTATTATTATTATTATTATTATTACACTTTATTTACACTATTCATTAAAATACTCTATAAAAATCCAAAATATCCCTTAAAATATCCTTAAAATTATTATTTAATTCTAAATTAATTAATTTAATTTAATTTATTTATTATATTTTAACCCTTTTTCGGGTATAATTTCTTCGTATTTTTTGGAATATTGTCCCGAATGACTTTTCGGTATATTTTTTGATTATTTTTCGGGATTATTTTTCCAAACTAAAAATCCCGATTAATTTCGATTAATTCCCATAAATTAATATCTTGATCAATTTAACCCGAGATAAATTTATTTCACCTTTATTGACCAAGATTCCTCAATCCATTATTTTTAATTAAATTTCCTTATCGAAATTATACCGACTTTCGGTCTTTTGACCATTTTGCCCTTACACATGTTCGGGATTAATTTAACCCGACTTCTCTTCACGAATGCTCCTTCATTTCATATTTTAATTAAATTCGGGTCTTACAATACGCACGAACTCACGTGCATCACCAAGTGTGGACTATACGCACATTTCTCATATCAAGTCAGAGCCTGGGTGTTCCCTGGCCGTTGGCTAGGTAGATCCTTGATTGTCTTCATACGCTACCCTATGTACGCGAGGTCGACCTCAGATCCTCTGACTATCGTCATATCATGCCTTTTTACCCCAAAAAAATCATTTTGGGCATTTTACCCATTTTATCAATATCATTTCGGGCCTCATACCCGTGTACTAAAAATCATTACGGGACTTTAAGCCGATTCTCAAAATCGTTATGGAACTCTAACCCGTTTCTCATAGAAAACGTGGTTTTCATAAATCATTACGGGACTCTAGCCCGTGTAAACATGAAAAGCATAGTTATCATAGTCATTTCTTGGGACTCATACCCGTATAATGGAAGCACAATTCATAAAACATATCGGGACTTTAACCCAAAATCTCACATGAAAACACTATGTTTTCGTCTCAGAAGTGAAAAATCACTTTTATAAACATGTATGCTGTAAAAATGTATCTCATATATAGAAAACATGCTGAAAACTCAGGAAATGGTTTTGACTTCGATTTGAAGATAATTGGAAATCCATTTAACAAAATCTCATTCAATTCATATTCCCATACATAAACAGTTGATAAGGACAAAGGAGTACTACTGCTACTCTAAATTATATCGCTTACCTCTTAGCATTGGAGGTAGTGCACGTTCTATGATTTTCGAGCTCACCGTATAAAGTGTGTCGATAGCCCGAGCTATCACAAACCAAGTCAACTCATCACATATAGCTTCAATTCATGTTGGTACATTCAAATATGTGATTACATTAAAAATGTTGACCAAAAGTTGACTTTTTAGCTATCTTGCTCGGTTTGCTCGGTTTTATCGGTTTAAGCCTCGATTTAAGCTTATTTAACATGTTTGACACCTTTAAATTCATTTTCAATACCTCTACATCATTTATTACATTCCAGCCATTCATTCCACTTCATACAAGATCTTAAATTATTGATTTTTCCATTATTTCGATAATTCACCTAGTTAAACACTAAACCAAACCTTTACAGCGTAATTTTTACTGTAAATTCATTTTTAATTACTTCTAACTTCATCATTCCAGCAGAAAAATCATGCTGGCAGCAACTAAATTCAATCATCTAAATTAATTCATCAATTTCCTTCAACAAAAATTCCATTAAAAATCACAAATTAACAACCTATCTCATCATCATCACCATACCTCAACTTCTTCACTCCTTTGACCAACTTTGACTTCGATTTCAAGCTTTCAAATTGCCACTAAACTATAATACAACATGTATAGAGCTTAGAAGTGTTCAGAATCATCTAAAGAACTCATCAAATTCATCCATAAACTCCATTTTTACTTACCCTGGAACAAGGCAGTTTTTTGTCCTATTCTTCTCTCTAACATTTCAGGGGGTAAACAACTTCAATTAGGTCTGAATGTTTTATATGTGGTAGAGGGGAGGAAGGGGAAGATTTCATGTGAAGGGATTGTCACCTGAAACTAGCCGGAGAGTGGCCGAAAAATTCAAGCTAGTCTGGAGCAGAGGTAATGCTTGCGACAAGGATGGGTAAGGGATATCTCTCGGGTTTCAGCTCCTTTCTGGATGAATTTTACCTTTATATAAAGCTGATCCAGTTGATTTTTAATTTGGAAAATATTAGAGGCAAAGAAAATCTAGAAAGTCATCAAATGGGATTGTTTTCATTGGCTAACAGTTTACTCTAAGTAGGGGAAATGACTATTCTGTTTTATAAAATTTACCAAAATTAATCCTGATCAGATTTCTTCAAAATTCCACTTCTAAATTGTTATAATATGTCTATAGTATGTTCCATAAAAATTTGGGGGCTACTTGTTTAAGAAACATTTCACGAACGAGCTCATTTTGCACGATTTAGCTAATGCCGAGCAAAATAGAATTAAGGTTTCGATTCACTTCGAAAATTCATTTGGACCCCTAAATCTCCATATTTCTTCATGATATTTATTTCCCATGTCAATTCCACCTTATATTAATTTTCTATGACCTCAGAATAATTTTAAAAAATTTCTAGAATTTTATACGGATTTATTTCCCTTATTAGGTCTGAATGTTTTATATGTGGTAGAGGGGAGGAAGAGGAAGATTTCATTTGAAGGGACCGTCACTTGAAACTGGCCGGAGAGTGGCTAAAAAATTCACGCCAGTCAGGAGCAGAGGTAACGCCTGCGACAAGGATGGGTAAGGGATATCTCTCGGGTTTCAGCTCCTTTCTGGATGAATTTTACCTTTATATAAAGCTTATCAAGTTGACTTTTAATCTAGAAAATATTGTTATTTTTAAAAGCTTTTCAATGTAGTTTTTGATTCTCTTTGCAGCCACCATGGTTGTTAGCTCTCGGTTGTTAGCTCTTGGTTACTCCTAGCTCACTATTTATGTTTCTTTGTCTTATTTAAAAAACCAACATCTTTTCCTGCTCTCGGTTTGCCAAAGTTTCTATTTTTTCTAGCTTTTAATTATATGTTATTTCTTTAATGCAAAGTGTTGTTTCATTTTAGTTATTCCCGATTCTTGTTCATTTTTATTCTCTTTCACTGCTCATTCGTTGAGAGCTGGATGGTTGCAATGCTTCATCGATGACTGCCATTCCATTGTTCCCACACCATTTGCAAAGTGGAACGTTGATGGATGATCGACGGTTGCAATAAGATGTGCTTGATGCAAAAGCAGCAGCTGACCCGTGAGGGGACTGTGATTTATGAAGCTGAGGGGAGTGCTGTCGATCGGTGTAGATGGAACATAAGAGTGTGTAGTAGCTAGAAAGCTTCCCTTTGTTCTCCTCTATTTTTGTGTTTGCATTACTGTTCATCTTTCTTTAATTGGTTTAGTTTATAGTTCAGTTATTTTAATCTACTTTGGTTCTTCATTTACTGCTTTAACTTGTATTCTAGCAGTGTTTGCTGGTTTGCCTTGTTGAGCATAGCAGGAAAAGAATCTCTGTATTGAACCGGCAGTTGATGCATGATAGAGCAGCAGCAATGCAGAAGCAAGATGTGTGCGGGCTAGTGTCAAACTGAAGAAGATAAGAGCAAATTACTGCTAGAGGGAATTGGGACCGAGGATGTGTAGAGTAGAGCTGAGCAGGCTTAAGCAGTAGCACAGAACAGCTGCAGAGTCCAGGACAAAGCAAAATCGAGGGTAACCCTTGAGCATCTGGAACCGAGATACACCAGGGCAGCAGCAGGCTGGAACAGCAGAAGCAGACCGAGGACAAATAGTTGGACAGAAGCTCACGGACATCACAATGCTGCAGAAGCAGAACCACACAGCAGGACACAGCAGACCCGAGAGCAAGCAGAGTGCAGCGGACCAGAGGACAAACAGCAGCACGCCTGGACCAGAGGACAAACCGAACCAAACACCTGAAAATGAAAATGTGAAAGACACGTGAACAGTGAATGGAGGGAGTTCTTTGTTGATTTAAATTGGTTAAGGCTTGTTTGGCTAGTGCATTGTAGCAATTAATCCATTTCATGCATTTGTTAGTTGTTAGTTAGTTAGATTAGTTAATTATAATGGTAGGTTAGTTTTATTATTTTTGCATGTTAATTTGTAGTGTTAATTTTTAGTTAATAGTTAATTTTATATTAAATGTTGTAGGATTTTATTTTAGTTTAGATGCATTTAGAGTCAATTTAGATTAAATATTTTTCATGTATTTTTAATTTGGTTTCTATTTGTATTAGATTTTAGGTTAGTTTAATTTGTAATTTTTATTAGTTTAATTACATGCTTTTTTATTTCTAGTTTGTTTAAATTTTAGTTTAATTTTAGTTCTTTATTTTCATATTTGCATTTTATTTTAACTACGTTAATTAATTTTAATTGTTTTAATTATTTTCGTAGGTATTTGCTTTTAATTGCGTGGAGCTCGGTAAGTAAATCTTAGCTCGATTTTATTTTCTTTATAGTTTTATTATTTTCAATATATTTTAATTTCAAACTTAGTAGATCACCGATAATCAAGAATTCATAATTTACTAGGATATACTTAGGGTAAGATTAACCGGTAGTTAATTAGGCTAGTTAACTTCTCTGTGGAACGATAACTCGGGACTCAAATCCCATTATTACTTGTATGACCCGTGCACTTGCGGTAATACCTTTTGGGCTTGTCAAGTTTTTGGCGCTGTTGCAGGGGAAGTCTTAATTAGCCATTAGTTAATATCGGTGAAATTATGCTTAGGTGTAATTCTAGCTTGTAAATATTTAGAAGTTCAATCTAGATTAGTTAACTGAAAAATTGAAATAAAGAAAATTCAAAAATTTAAAAAATAAAAAAAATTTCTAAGGACTTTTCGATGATTGCATGCGTAGAGCCAGAAGTTTTGATTACTTTCCTCTAGATCATAAAATCGAACGCACTCTTTGAGAAAATTGAAAGGATTCTAGGAAATTTATAGCTCCGCTGCAAAGCATCATGACAGAAAATAGGGAAATTAAGACCGTTGGAGATTATGCAATGCCGACTATTGGAGGTTATTATACCGGCATTAGGCCACCAGCTGTCCATGTAAACAATTTTGAAATTAAGCCTTCCATCCTCCAGATGATCCAGACTTCATTGCAGTTCAGTGGGCTTCCACACGATGACCCATATGCTCACATTGGGCAATTCTTGGACTTGTACAACACCTTCAAACATAATGGATTATCTGATGATGCGCTTAGGCTTAGATTATTCCCTTTCTCACTTAGGGATAGGGCGAGACACTAGTTAACCTCCCTGCCTCTAGGATCCATTTCTACATGGGATGAGTTAGCCCAATAATTTCTGTCTAAGTTTTTCCCTCCCTCTAAAATGGCCCAACTCCGTAGTAATATATCTTCTTTTGCCCAGTACGACTCTGAACCTCTTTACGAAGCATGTGAAAGATATAAGGAGCTTCTTAGGAAGTGCCCTCGCTATGGCCTACCATTATGGCTGTAAGTTCAGACCTTCTACAACGGACTTACAAGTTAAAATAGGACCATTGTTGACGCTGCTGTGGGTGGAGCCCTGATGTGTAAAACAGAGGAGGAAGCTTACGAGTAGTTAGAAAAGATGACGGCTAACAACTATCTATGGTCCTCGGAGAGGCAATTGCCAAAGAAGTCGGTGGGTATTTATGAACTCGACACACTGTCTACTTTGACCTCTCAAATCGCCAATCTTACGAAGAAGGTAGAGTCGCTCAGTACCCAACATAATCCTCCCACCAATCCTAATCTGACTTATTCTATCCAAAGTCCTTTTCTTTCCTGCGAGCTGTGTAGTGGTACCCACTCTGTAGATAGGTGTCTACTCAACTTAGAATCGGTTCAGTGTGTTGCCCCTTCTCAAACACAACAGAACAACCCTTTTTCAAACACCTACAACCCAGGGTGGAGGAACCATCATAACTTCTCCTAGAGCCAAAACCAAGGGCAACCTTCTAACTCTAGATCTGTAGAACCCCCTAGTTTTCAAGCTCCACTGGTTCATGTACCACCACAGCCATAATTTTCATATCACCCACCTCATCAACCATCCCCACCTCATTTTCAACATCATCCACCTCACTTCTATCAACCACCACCACCACCACAACATTACCATGCACCAGCAGCTGAGAAGAAGCCCTCGCTTGAGGAAATGTTCACGACTATCCTGCAAAATCAAGCTGCTTCAATTAAGAACTTAGAGCTTCAGGTAGGACAAATAGTGAATGCTCTTAGCCAACGTCCTCAAGGGACCCTTCCTAGTAACACTGAAGTTAATCCTATTAAGCAAAAGGAGGGTAAGGAACATGTTAGATCTATCACCCTTAGGAGTGGCCGAGAGCTAGATGATCCCTAAAGTAATTCCAATCCCGTTGAGGCCATAGTTGAAAAACCCATAAGTTCTAATGAAGCAGCTCAGAAAGAGCAGGAACATCATGACCAGGCTGTAAAAGAATCCAAGCTAGGCACTTCTTCATCTATACCTTCTTCTATTTCACAGCCTTCCTCGCTCTCTGATGCTACACATGTTTCCACTACATCCTCTCCGGTTAGACCACCAGTACCTTTTCCTCAGAGTTCCAAAATAAAAAATCGGATCAACAATTCGCCAAATTTGTTGAGGTTTTTAAGAAACTCCACATCAACATTCCTTTCGCAGATACTTTAGAGCAAATGCCAATTTATGTGAAGTTTCTGAAGGATATCCTCTCTAGAAAAAAGAGATTGGAAGACTATGAGACGGTGGCCTTAACTGAGGAATGTAGTGCCATTATCCAGAGGAAATTACCCCCCAAGCTTAAGGATCCTAGGAGTTTTACCATACCATGCACTATTAGAAATCTTTTCTTTGGTAGAGCCCTGTGCGATTTAGGAGCTAGTATAAATTTGATGCCATCATCTATCTATCATAAGTTAGGAATAAAGGATGCCAAGCCCACCACAGTGACCCTCTAGTTAGCTGATCGATCAATTAAATATCCAAAGGGGGTCATTGAGGATGTCTTAGTAAAGGTGGACAAGTTTATTTTTCCTGTAGATTTTATTGTACTAGATATGGAGGAAGATAAGGAAGTCCCCTTTATTTTAGGCAGACCTTTCCTAGCTACTGGTAGGACGATAATTGATGTGCAAAAGGGGGAGTTAATGATGAGAGTCCAAGATCAGAAAGTAAAGTTTAATGTTTTCAAACCTTTGAAGCTCCCTGATGACTCTCAAGAATGTTTAAGGCTTGACCATATAAAATCTGAAAGAAGAAGAGAAGTAGATAGGGCTCAGGAGGATTTAACTGTTAACATTTTGTCACCATTTTGGCTAATCCTCCTACTCTTCGCCCTGCTGCTGAGTGTTGTCTTCTTCAGCTGCATTTGAAGTGGCTGTGTTTTTCTTTTCACTTTGTATATAGTTCATTTTTCTTTTTCTTTTCTGTTGTTTCTTTCCTTGTTTATTTTGTAGGTTTATTTTCTAGTTTTACGCTTTCAATCAAAGCTTCAGTTGTTCATCATCATCAGAAAGGGGAGTACTCTGTTCTCAAGCTTAAATTCTTATATTATCTGCACACTGAGGACACTATGCGCTTTAAGTTTGGGGGAGGGGATATCACTTGAGCAATTTTGTGAAAAATTAGAAAAAATTTCAAAATAGTTTTGAAAATTTAAGAAAGAATTTTTAATTTTTTTTTGATAATATGAGCTTAAATTGTTTGATTTTGGGATGATCTAGTGCTTAGCATGTAGTTTTCCCATATTCCGATGATATGACCCCATGATTTAGTTTGACTTTGATTGACTAAGAAGCATGATTATAGGAAAAGTATGAAGTTGAATTCTTGAATTTGTCTTAATTCTGATTGTGATTGCCTCATCTTATAGGAATGTCATGTCATGAATCGGTATATTTATTTAGAGAAAGCTTATGTGTACATAGGATTGCATTTGTTCAGTTGATTTGGTGCATCATATTCTAGAATTTGTTTGATCTGATCTCAAGGTGAAATATTAGATCACACTTAATTAGGGAGATGATTTAAGCCATCTTTGGATCGTTTGATCCTTTCTAGCCTTCCTTGTACATATGCTACACCTATTAACCCATCTGGGCCAAATAAGCTTTTCTTTGTAAATATTCCTGCAAAATTTTTCTTAGCTTAAATACTTTTTTCCTATCCCTTACCCCAAAAGCATGAAAAGTCATTTGGATATATTGTGAGCTATATGGGTATTAAGTGATAGTGAAAGAGTATGTAAATAAATACAAAAAAAAAACAAAAAAATAGAATAAAAGGTTTAGTGAAATAAATAAGTTTAGGGGAAATAATTAGAGCTCTTACATTATAGATCCTAGAAGTAATGCATGTTAAGGGGTAATTAAACATAAATTGACTTTATCATACCTTAGCCCCAGCCTTACATTACAAGCTTAATGAAGTCCTATTAATCTTTGGTTAATTGTGACTATATTAGTGGAGAGAGAAGTAAAAAGCAAACTTATGGGAATGATCACATGTCATTGACTTTGCATTCACTGTGTTGCATAATCTGATCTGGATAATGTACTGTGAAGTGACTTAGACATTTTTCACACACTCACGAGGAGTCCAATTTGGGTTAGGACTTATGATTGAATAATTCTAAGTACTGGACTTGTAATTGTGAGTCTTTGATTTCATAGTCTATACTTTTTCTTTGAGGATGATATTGGGGAAATTATTGTGTTTTGTACTTGTCATTCCTACAATCATTTTATTTTGCTTGAGGACAAGTAAAAGCTCAAGTTTGGGGGTGTGATAATTCTATATTTTTAGAATTATTTGTGCTTAATTTCCTAATTAATTATTTAAATCCCCAATTTATTTTGTTAATTATCCCCTTTATTTAATTAAAATTCTCATGTTTGCAGATAAATTAAATCCGGATGAATTTTGAATATTTCGGTAGAAAATGGACTGGAATTGGGCTAAAATTGAGATTGAGCCACGCGGACAACACGAGTCATGCCACTTAGCACATCCAATTGGACAAGAAGACCGATGACATGGAAATATCTTTTCAAGGAGCCAATGGTGTGAAGATAAGTGGCCAAAAAAAGCCAACTCATCAATGATGTGGAAATTACCATTTTACCCCTAGTGTGTTTATAAATAGGAAAGGATGGCAATTGAAAGAGTATGAGATTTTAGGAGTAGAAGTAAATGTAATTTTAGGAGTAGGAGTAGGAGTAAGTTAGGAGTAGTGTTAGAATAGTTTTAATTATTTTTCCTTGTTTTCAAGCTTTATTTTTCTGTTTTAGCTCCCATTTAAATTTATTGTTCAAACAATTTCCATTGTTATTTTTACAAGCTTTTCAATGTAGTTTTTGATTCTCTTGGCAGCAACCATGGTTGCTAGCTCTCGGTTTCCTAATTTGCTTATGTTTTTTTTTTGTTTGTTAAACCATCATTCTTGGTAGCTCTCGGTTACTCCTAGCTCACTATTTATGTTTCCTTTGTTTTATTTAAAAAACCAACATCTTTTCTTGCTCTCGGTTTGCCAAAGTTTCTATTTTTACTAGCTTTTAATTATATGTTATTTCTTTAATGCAAAGTGTTGTTTCATTTTAGTTATTCCCGATTCTTGTTCATTTTTATTCTTTTTCACTGCTCATTCGTTGAGAGCTGGATGGTTGCTATGCTTCATCGATGACTGCCATTCCATTGTTCCCACACCATTTGCAAAGTGGAACGTTGATGGATGATCGACGGTTGCAATAAGATGTGCTTGATGCAGAAGCAGTAGCTGACCCTTGAGGGGACTGTGATTTCTGAAGCTGGGGGAGTGCTGCCGATCGGTGTAGATGGAACACAAGAGTGTGCAGTAGCTAGAAAGCTCCCCTTTGTTCTCCTCTGTTTTGTGTTTCCGTTACTGTTCATCTTTCTTTAATTGGTTTAGTTTATAGTTCATTTATTTTAAGTCTACTTTGGGTCTTCATTTACTGCTTTAACTTGTATTCTAGCAGTGTTTGTTGGTCTACCTTGTTGAGCATAGCAGGAAAAGAATATATGTGTTGAACCGACATTTGATGCATGATAGAGCAGCAGCAATGCAGAAGCAAGATGTGTGCGGGCTGCTGTCAAAATGAAGAAGATAGGAGCACGTTTCTGCTAGCGGGAATCGGGATCAAGGATGTGTAGAGTAGAGCTGAGCAGGCTTAAGCAGTAGCACAAAACAGCTGCAGAGTCCAGGACAAAGCAAAACGAGGGCAACCCGTGTGCCTCTGGAATCGAGATACACCAGGGCAGCAGCAGGCTGGAACAGCAGAAGCAGACCGAGGACAAATAGCTAGACAGAAGCTCATGGACATCACAATGCTGCAGAAGCAGAACCACACAACAGGACACAGCAGACCCGAGAGCAAGCAGAGTGCAGCGTACCAGAGGACAAATAGCAGCACGCCTGGACCATAGGATAAACCGAACCAAACATCTGAAAATGAAAATGTGAAAGACACGTGAACAGTGAATAGAGTGAGTTCTTTGTTGATTTAAATTGGTTAAGGCTTGTTTGGCTAGTGCATTATAGCAATTAATCCATTTCATGCATTTGTTAGTTGTTAGTTAGTTTAGTCAATTATAATGGTAGGTTAGTTTTATTATTTTTGCATGTTAATTTGTAGTGTTAATTTTTAGTTAATAGTTAATTTTATATTAAATGTTGTAGGATTTTATTTTAGTTTAGATGCATTTAGAGTCAATTTAGATTAAATGTTTTTCATGCATTTTTAATTTGGTTTCTATTTGTATTAGATTTTAAGTTAGTTTAATTTGTAATTTTTATTAGTTTAATTACATGCTTTTTTATTTCTAGTTTGTTTAAATTTTAGTTTAATTTTAGTTCTTTATTTTCATATTTGCATTTTATTTTAACCACGTTAATTAGTTTTAACTATTTTAATTATTTTCATAGGTATTTGCTTTTAATTGCGTGGAGCTCGGTAAGTAAATCTTAGCTCGATTTTATTTTCTTTATAGTTTTATTATTTTCAGTATATTTTAATTTCAAACTTAGTAGATCACCGATAATCAAGAATTCATAATTTACTAGGATATACTTAGGGTCAGATTAACCAGTAGTTAATTAGGCTAGTTAACTTCTTTGTGGGACGATAACTCGGGACTCAAATCCCATTATTACTTATACGACCCGTGCACTTGCAGTAATACCTTTTGGGTTTGTCAGACATACGTTGAGAAGCCAGTTCGGATATTGGACAGGAAAGATAAAGTGTCGAGGACAAAGAAAATTTCCTTGGTGAAAGTCCTTTGGCAACATCACACTGTGGAAGAGGCCATATGGGAATTGGAGAGTTTGATGTGGGAGAAGTATCCCGAGTTATTTACAGATTAAATTGGTTCTAATTTCGAAGACCAAATTTTCTAAGTGGGGGAGAATGCGAGACCCCGTTTATGTATAATTGTAATATGTACATAGGAATGTAAATGGAGCTATACTATGAATTCATAAGTGAAGTATATGTAATGTAAGTCCATAAGATTATGTACACACTTGTAATAAGAGTTGTGATTGCACGTACAAGTTACATTATGAATGAGTATGAAGAAATGGACTTAAACATGTGAAAATGTGAATGGGATAGAATATGAGTAGTGTGGTAAAATGGAAGGAAGATTTGCATAAGTTGTGCACTTCCATTTGGTTTATATTAAGTACCTTTGGTCATACAAGGATTCTACACAAGTTTTAATGTGTATGAAGTATTATGGGATATCATTTTCAAGTCTCAAAGATGATTGGATGAGAAAATGATTATGACACCAAATTAAGGATGTTTTGGTAAAAGTTTACTGCAGAAAAACTGTAAAACATCTAAAAATATGAATGACAGATCGATCTCATAGGATGAGAGATCGATCTAGGTGAACCAAAATGCTTGTATTTGAGCAAAGGAATAGGGCATATCGATCTCCAATAGGGCAAGATCGATCTCCTAAACATTCTATAATGAAAAGATCGATCCTCAAGCCTACAGATCGATCTCCTTAGCTCTCTGTTTGGAGCAGATCGATCTCATGATTAAAATGCCGTGAAAAAGAGGGATTTAAGGGGACCAGATCAATCTCCTCAAGCTATTTGTATAAAAAGGAGTATTGAAAATCTGAAAATTTTGAAAAAAAACATCACCCTTCCATTTTCAACCCAAAAACCTAACTTTCTCTCTCTAAAATCAGTCGTTTCGAGTAAGATTTGAAGGGAGACCATTAGAAGCAAAGTTATTCATCTTGAGGAAGAGAGCAACATAGTTTGGAGGCATTTACCCATTTGTTGGATTGAAGGAACAAGAGGCATTTCTAATTGGAGCAAAGAGGAAATCCAAAGAGGTAAGTTTCTAGTGCACAAATCCAAGTACATTTGTCTAGTTGATGATTATGAAATTGATTTGGGTGTGCACATTGTGGGTAGAAACTATCTAAAATGCATGGGAATGATTATGACCTAAAAATGGTCTAGTGTGAGAAAGTGGAATGTATGGAGATTAATGATGAATGAGATATGTAGAAGTTAATAATAGTGTTGTAGTATGATTTTAAGATGTTGTTAGTGGATAAATTGTGTGATTTACCTAAAAGGGGTAAAATGTGGATTAAGGCATTGGTAAATGCAAAAGATGAGTTATATTAACTAATGAGGTCAAATGTGAGTTAACAACTTTAACTCAAGTGGTTTGGATGATTGAATTGCAGCTTCTGAGGATACGTTGGAGCGAGTTGAGCCAAGAGCATGAGAAGCTAAGAGGAAAAGAGTCACACCAAGTAAATCGAGGTAAAGGAATTGTGTGGACTCTTAGAGGTATCTGTGTGTAATTTGGGCGCTTAAATGCTTTGCTAGAATGCATGAGATGTTAGGAAATGAAATTTGGTGATTGAAGGGCAAAAGTTGGGTGTTTGAGAAATGTGCGTGAAAACAAGAGCATATTGCTTTGAAAATCATGTTTTATTGCTTTTTAGCAAATGATTTGGTAGGTTGGCTAATATTTGAAATGATTTGCAAAAGAGTTGAGTTGTTTTGGTTTTGTTAACCATACTTTGTAAAGATTTGAGCCACCTACATGGTTTTCGTGAGAATGAAAGCGTGTTAGAGTGTTACTCGCACGAGATTTGACGTGTTTTATACACATGAGTGTTGGAGCTTAGCTCGCACTAGTTTTCACAAGGATTTCATACTGGTTTTGGCATAGTGTTTAGAGCTTGGCTCGCACTAGATGCCCACCTTGCTTGTTGCTGTGCTTGGAGCTTCGGGTAAACTGGGTGTCACACCGATTAAATAGGCTCGCACGTGCATTGTTTTGACATGATTGATTAGCCGTGTTAGGAGCTTTGGGTAGACAAGATGTCGTACTAATTAAATAGGCTCACACGTGCGTTTTGAGATGTGGCGTGATATAATGTGTTGATTGGGTCCATGGAGTACGTTGTATCGTGCAAGTAGCATGGAGTACGTTGTACTGTGTTGAGATTGTGATGTGCCATCTTCGGACGAGAACTGCTATGGACCGACGGGCAGGATTTGACCCAACTCTCGTGTGGAAGAAAATAGTGGTGATATCCCGCACACCTGATCCGTGTAGCCGGTATCACAGGTTATGGCCATAGACCTAGAGGTTATTACCTTTTATTGAATTACCTATCTCACATGTCTAATGTTTTATGAATAAATCCATGTTTGAAATGATTTGTGGGTCAGGACAGTCCAAGGGAGGGGCTGAGACCTGACAAGTGTTGAACTGTTTTGAGATATTGATTTGTTAATGGTTAAAAAGTGCACAGATACATGATGTTTAATGTCATGCTTTATTGTGAAAAATGCATGATGGTTAATGCCATTCTTATTTGAGAAAATGCATGATGGTTAGTGCCATACTTATTTGAGAAAACGCATGATGGTTAATGCCATGCTTTATTGTGAAAAATGCATGATGGTTAATGCCATGCTTTATTCTGAAAAACGTATGATGATTTATACCAAGCTTTGAATTGAATTGTGCACTGGATTTTAATAGCATGAATGCTTTACATACCATTAACACAAGCATGAACTCATATTTTGAGAAATGATGAAAAGTATGATTTGAGCATGGCATCACGATCACGTAGATAGTGCAGTATCTACCTGTTCGCATGATTGCCTTACTGAGCGTGTGGTTTGCTCACCCCACTTATTTTCCCCTCTCTACAGAGTGTTGAGTATAGATTGAGCGTGACTGGAGGCGTTCCCTTTTGGTAATCCGCTGCATCCCATCGCGTAAGGTATACACACTGTTGAAATTTTGTATCTAAACTTACGATAGCACAGTATCATTTTGTATGTAACTATTGGGGATGTAAAACAATGTAAACACATGTAACAACTCTGATATATATATTTATACAAGTGTTTACTTCTAGAATTATATTACAAATTGAATTAGTATGGTGGAGTGAGTTAGACGTCGACACACAGCCCAACTATTGAGGAGAGTTGCTGTTCACGATTGTGGTAAGGACGAATAATAAATTATGCATGAAAATGCAAAAAAAAATTGTTCATATTTTGGTATGTTGAGGGTTTGACAAGAGCAGTGCGTAAGGCACAACTATGAGAATATGTGATATATACTCTTGAGATTACTAAGAAATGACAAGGTATAGAGAATGATCGGAAAGTGATGTACTAAGGAAGCCGTGAGAATGATAGAATAAAATCACTGTAACTGAAAATATGAATTACAGAACTAAAAGTATAAGTGAAGGTCACACTGTTTATATGATCGATAAAGATAGGGTGTGTTCAGAGTAAAGAGATACCCCTGTAGACATAGAATTTTTCGACATGTATTCAGAGGATCTATCAGAGTTACAACTAAATTGAAAGGTAAAGTTCTGAAATTAATTTAGAGTGGTATCGAATTAAATTATTTAGTCCACTGTACTGAATAGCTCTGATTAAATTAGAAATGCCAAAGAAACAATTATAAGGATTACATAAAAAGGAGATTATTGGACCAGGTGATTCACTATGATGGGTACTGACATTTATATCGTAGTACGGAGCCTCAAAGATTAAAACTGGACTTGATTTGAATGAATCGAACAAACTCAGTGCAATGATAAACACTGTAATGATGTAGCTAATCAGACCCATATGGGTGCTACGACAAGTATAGGTATTGGTACTGATGATTTAAGGAGATTTAAAAACGGAATGGTGAACCAAATGATCTATAGTCAAAGAAATTGATGTTATCAAAGGCTTATTTATAGAGACATATTCTACATCCGGATAATAATACAGACTTATCAAATCTCCTGAATGTATATTAGCAATCAAGTATAATAAGAGAAATAAATGAAATTGGGATAATGTCTCATAGGTCAGCAGGTTAAGGTAGAGCACAAAAAACCTATGAAATTATTACCCATGCCTATATGGAATTGAAAGCATGTGTCAGGATTTTAAAGGCTTCTGGAAGGATAAATTGCCAATTAGCGGAGTTGCACATAATATCAGATAACACTCAAGTATCGAGATTATATCGTATAAAGTGTTGTATAGTCGAAAATGTTGTTCACCGATTGGATGGGAGAGATAGGTGAAAGGAAGAAAATTGTTTCTAATTAAGTAAAGCAAGTTTCTAAGTATATTTAATTAATTTATGAGAGGTTGAGGACAACTCAAGCAGGCAAAGAGTTATGCTGACCAAAGACTAAGACCCTTGGAATTTTCTGCAGGAGACTCGGTGTTTCTGAAAGTTTCACCTTCTAAGGGCATGATGAGATTTAGGAAAAATGGGAAGTTGAGTCCTCGTTATATTGGACCTTTTGAGCTCTTAGACCGAGTGGGAGACAAGCTTACAGACTGGCGTTACCGCCTGAATTATAAAGTATTCATAATGTCTTTCATGTTTCGATGTTACGCAAGTATCATCTAGGAACCGACACATATGATTAAGTATGAACCATTAGAATTGAAAGAGGATATGACATATGTGAAGAAACCAACCCGGATCTTAGACAAGAAAGAAAAGGCATTGTGGTCTAAGACGATACCTTTAGTCAAGCGTTTGTGGCATTATCATACTTTAGAAGAAGCCATGCGGGAATTAGAGAGCTTGATGTGAGAGAAGTACCCACATCTGTTTAAGGACTAATGTACTCTTAAAATTTGGGGACGAAATTTCCTAAGGTGGGGAGAATGTAAACTCCGAGAAAATTTCCTTGTTTTCGATTTTAGGTGAACAAATATGGGAGTAAACATATGTTCACTGGAGGTTAATTAATTGAAACGGTATTTTGACAAGAGAAATTTAACAGAGTTAAATTTAAAATAAAATAACAAATCTTGTAACATAAATGAGTACATATATATATATATATATATATATCATGATACCAAGTAGAGTGTAATTTAATATAATGTAAAGTATTATCATGGTTAGTTAACTAATAACATTAATATCAAAGAATGGTTCCACTTTTTTTTAAGTCATCCCCCGAAGTTGCATGCCAATTGGAAGTATATTCGGTGGTGAAGATGATATTGCTCGATTGTTGGGTAGTCAACAAGCATGGTGAAAACAGGATAAAATATATATGTTACACGATGAAGGGGAAAATAGATTGCAAAGTATGTGGTTTGGCTTCTAATGAAGCCAAACTCGCAAGGCTCATGCCTGCTGTAGACTGTGGTAGGAAAAATGGAGGGGAAAGATGATGGCAACGGATCTCGGTGAAAGATAGAAGAAAGTGGGGCACGTGATGGAAGCAACTAATGTAAGACTTGAAAATTATATCGTAATTTCTTATAAAGAATTGAAAATAGTCCCAAATTAAATGAAATGGGATTCGGACAGGCAAGAAGGATTTAAAATACGAAATGAATGAGTATTCATGAAGGGAAGTTGGGTTAAATTAATCTCGAACACGTGCAAGGGTAAAACGGTCCACGGAGTATGATGTACCGTGTATGTCACACGGAGTACGCTGTACCGTGCAGTCAAGATGACGCGATGATGTTACTTGATATTCTGGCGGGTAGGACTTGACCCCACCTCCCGTTGCAGTTGTGATACCCCGCACACCGAGATCCGTGTAGCCTGGGATCACAGGGACAAAGTATGGCCATAGTCCTCGATTTTCATACAGTAACCTACATGCCTCACATGATATCATACGGTCTGAATAGACCAGGATGAACCTGGGGGAGGGGTAATGTCCCGATTTATGTTTTTAAAAGAGATGTGATTTAATGAATCAGGGTAGTCCCGAGAGATGGGTTTAGCCTTGATGTGGTTGTTTTATGATAAAACAAATGAGTTTTAAAGTGATGAGTTTTGTGATATAACAAATAAGTTTTTCACGTGATGAGTTTATGATGAACATAAATAAGTTTTAAATGTGACGAACATGAGATGACATACATGATGATTTTTCCATGTTTGTTTTATATGTCGATTTCATGATTTATCTTATATGATATATACATACATGTGGCATCGTTTTAGTCATACCTCATGCTCCAAATGTAAACGATTTTATATCATGACATTATCAGCACGTAGATAGTATAGTTATCTACCTGCTTACATTATTGCCTTACTGAGCTATTTATGCTCACCCTTTTATTTTCCACCCCACAGGGTATATTCAGTAGAAGAGAATGACAGTAGTCATATCCGCTGCTTCTTATCAAGATCAGGTATACACATTTGTATAATTTTGTATCTGAACATATAGACGCACAGTACTGTATATGTATTTAATATTGGGGATGTATTTAGTTTAAAATAAATTGATATGTCAATGAAATATGAAAATGGAATGGTAAATAGGTGAGAGGTGACTAACACCGAATCATAGCCCAACTGTTTAGTAGTGTAACTGTTCACGACGGGTAAGGAAATTGATAAGCGAAAAATTTACTCTGATTTTTAGGTAATTTGGGTTGTGACAACTAAAATGGATAAAAAAAGAGGGGCATGGAAGGGTGTTCAAAGGACATAGGTCCTCTGCAACCCGAGGCGAATCATCTCCTGCTACAGCTTTATTTTACTGCAGTGAGAAAACAGGAGAAGACTACACCATAACCAGTAGGCCACCAAACTAAAAACAGTATTGAAGATGGACATGGCAGAACTGCATTTAATGGGACAAATGAAATAATATAAAATAAGTATGAGTGGTTATAGAAATGAAATGCAGTAGAAAGAAAAGTAAGGAAGGTCTGAATATTGGCAGGAACTGAGGGGGGCTGAACGGGTATAAGGACTATTGATGAAGGAACAAACCGAGAGCTAGTGGAGCAGGAGGTTCAGGCCGAGGAATGGAGCTGCAAGGCTAGCTACTAAGCTAACACGAACATTAAATGACTTATATATATAGGGTATATATATATAGGGTATATGGGACTACTATATATATATATATATATATATATAGGGTATTGGAGGTGCGACAGAGGTTGAAAGGAGAAGAACAAGAGAAGTCAGTATCGAACCAACTCTTGCTTCTTCACAAATCCTCATGCCATCCCTTGTACTGCACAATAATAAATAATAACAATAACAATAATATTAAGAATAATAATAAAACTCAGCAAGTTAGTAGATAAGAGGCATGGGAGAGAGGCAAAATTAAAAAAAAAATCGGGAATGAAGGAAACTTAAAAAAAATCGAGAATGGAGGAGAAGAGAAAGGTGTGTGGATTGAGGCTGATCGGGAGGGAAAAGGGAGAAGGAAAGAATAGATAGCAGCAGGGAAGCTGAAGCCGAAGTGAGGAACCGGGAGCATCAATGTCTAAAAATCGAGGCTTCTTCGTTTGCTCCAACTCCTTCAGGCTGTCGGGAAAAAAACTGGAAACTACAGCAAAGGATAGGTAGAAGAAGCGTAGGGAATAGAAGGCTGTAACTGAAGAAAAATGATAGGAGATAGGAAACAGGGTGCAAAGCTGGTGCTGTGAAGAAGGGAGTTAGAGCAAGCAACTATTGCCACTATAGGTTTAGAAAAGCTTTCAGGGTTAATGCTGCTAAACCGAATAGAGCAATATTGAGAATAGGAAACAGTGAAAGGCTTGGTGACTAGAAAACAGAGGATGAAATAAGGGATGGACGTAGCATTTTGGTGTATGGTCTACTGAAGAGGAAACCAAAGCACATGGGAGCATGGTCGGCAAGTAAACTGAGCTGAAGCGGTGGCTTGAAACAACACCACTGGTGCAAAGAGCTGTGAAATAAGAGCTGAGTGAGTAGTAGAGGAGCCGAGAAACGTGACGCCACCACCCACGACTTTCACGGCCTGCTGCTGTTTGCAGAAACTGAGGAGTCCGGATAAGGCTCTTGGTTTTTCTTATGGATAGAATTGAGGCCAAGAAATGGAGTTAGAAGTGCGGCACTGAAAACTGAAGCAAAAAAAAGGGACGACAAGGAGAATGGGGTTGTTGTTGTGTGAACCAGGAGCCTAGCGACAGAAGTAGAAACAGAGTAGGAAGATGATGATGATGGAGGTGGTCGGTTGGAAGCTCATGGGGGTCGACTAGAGGTTATGACCGAGAGAGAGTGGAAGGGAGAGAGTGACCCGGAAAGACAAGGAAGAAGAAGAAGGAAGAGAGGCAAAGCACAATACTCTCGGTGATAATGGAGACGATGATGAATAGTGTTGAGGAGAGGAAAAAGAGGAAGAAGAAATGAAGGAATAGTAAGGAGTGAATAGTGATCAGAAGAAAGAAAAGAGTAGGCGAGAAAAGAGAAAGCAAATTCAAAAAAAAAATTATAAAATAAAATAATATATATGTATATATTTATTTTTGTATTGATATATATATATATTATAGAAAATAGAGGAAAAATTGAGGAAGGAAAATAAGTGTACTAAATTTTGGAAATCCCAGGAAAGAGCTCCGATAGAAATAACCCTAGTAGATCGGACTCGTCGACTCGCTAAATCGAGGACTACAGATAGACATTGAGGTAAGGAATTTATGCAAGTTTTAGAGATAACTGTACGTATTTCATGATTTCAAGAGTATTTTCTCTAGGTAAGCAAGGTTACGATTTTGACGCATCGTAGATAATTCGAATAAATAGGATACTAAGAATACAAATTTCGATGTAGGAGAATCGTAGAAGGACTTAAGGGAGATACTTGGAAACGTCACTGCTCGAACTTGGAATTTTCGATAAATCGAGGTAAAGGATATAATTTAATTTAGTTCTGATAATGAGCATTCATTGCATTGATAAAAATATTTTTTTTATAAAGCAATGCTATGTTTTGAAATGATTTATGATTGATTTCATACTTATGGAAGGATTTACGAAACATGATTTCGTTTTACAAAATGTTCGCTAAGAACATCTATGTTTATGAAATGAATTTTTGAAGTATGAAAATGTATGGAAGTTTTATGATAGTTTGAAAACCTATATTTATGCTTTGAAAGGAACTTTTTACATTTTCAAAAGTTTTTAAGAAAAGAGAAAAGAATTTTTAAGACTATAGGCTTCATGCATGGCTACTTCTCGTGGTGCTCCGGCTCCACCACTTGGGTGCCGGTACGTAGGGCCCCTGTAGCACTTGACTCAACCTGTGTGGAAGATGTCGTTCTACTGGTAGTTTATGATGATGTTTTCGTAGTATCTCGTGCCCGCGCAGCATGCAATTATGTTTCCCACACGGAGAGTGCCTTTGGTGCCCGTGTCCTAGCTAGGTGCTAGTGAAAGTAAGTAAGATAGATACTACCCATATTTTACGAAAGGGTTGTACGATCCTGATCCAGTCTACAGCCCCCTTACCATGGACATAGGTATGATGGCTCTCTACGGAGAGTGACACGTATCAGATGACTTAGTTATAGCCTAGTCTCCATAATTATGAATGAATAACGATTATGATTATGAATACGTTGATGATGATGATGATGAATGACTATGTTTTTATGAGATTTTGATGAAATGTTTTCGAACAATTATGAATTATGATGAAATGTTTAAGAATGACTATGTTTTATGAAACATTTACGAATGACGATGATTTTATGAAATCATCCATGAATGATGAAAATTTTATGAAGTAGTTAAGCATGTATTTGATTTAAAGAAACTCATGCTTCATAATTTCTTATGATAACTATGCACGAAATGAAAGTTTACATATCTTCTAAATATCAGTTTCTAAAAGAAACTTATGACCAGTATTTCTGAAGCAAAGTTCATTTCATGAATGATTTCTTGCATGCTTTTACATATCAGGACTACTTTAATTGTATTTTCTTACTGGGCTTTTTCTCGAAAGCTCACCCCTTCACCTCTCAGATCTTTGCAGTGAATTACAGTTAATAAATGTTGCGTAAAAGACATAGGCTGGTGGATATGAGTTCCCCAGACTACCTTTTGTACATACGTGAGGTATACATTCTTATCTCTTTACCAGACCATTTGTATACACAGACATCTATTGAAAGTAATGTGTCGGGATGAAACATGTATAAGAATAAATGAAATGGAATATTTTTAAGGATTGACACTGAACAGGAATACAGCCTAAGTGAATAAGGGATTAAGTTGCAAGTCGAAGTTTCAAAAAAAATTTCCTAAATTTTTATAGGTCACGGGTCGTTACAGATAAGATATGACCCTGAGATTGTTAGAGATGAGAAGTGCCGCATCGAGAGATTTTTATACGGGTTGAGACCGGCAATCAGAGATAGACTGTTGGGATTCTGTATTAGTAAGTTTAAGGATGCTCTCGGAAGAGCATAGGAGATAAAGAGGGGTCTTGATCTGACCCATGCACAGTACAGGTCTCGGGGGAAGACTAAGGACAAGGGTAAAAGGTCAGAGGCATCCCAGACAAAGTATAAGAGGGGTCCACCTAAGAAACATAGGATTGATGAGTCTCGGGCAAGGGCTGATAAGCTTAAGACTCCTTCTAGTATTACTAAGACCATTCGGGGCACTCGACAGAGTATTAAGATTTGTAAGGATTGTGGTCAACCACATGATGGTCCTTATTATCAGGTGGAGGCATCCCTGTAAGGAATGTCAGAGGCATCCCTATAAGGAATGTCAGAGGCATCCCTGTTTTACGAGCGGCTGCGTTACGTGTGGAGATAAGGCTTAAATGATTAAGGATTTCCTACAACTTAAGACTCCACAGCCCTAGGAGCCTTCACGACAGAGGCCCAGAGACCGACCCTCAGAGACATGCTAACGCAATTGAGAAAAGTAAGAAACCTGTCATTTAGGGGCATGTGTTTACCTTGGATAAGGAGACTGTCGACACTTCTTCTGAGACTATTCGAGTTAAACTTCTTATCTGTAATCATGAAATGCATGTTTTATTTGACCTGGGTCCACACACTCGTTTATTTTACCACAATTTGCATACAATTTACACTTAAAGCCTGAACCCCTAGGTCATATGCTGCATATAAGTACACATATGCACGAATCTCAGATGACTGATAAGGTATGTAAGAATTGTGAAATTAAGGTGGGAGACAGGGTAATGTTAGTAGATCTAGTTTTGTTAAATATGTATGGTTTTGATGTGATTTTAGGTATGGATTGGTTAGCTACCAATCGCATAAGTCTAGACTACTATACTAAGATTGTAACATTCTTCTTACCTGATAAATTCAGTATATGTTTTGCTATTAAGAAATAAAACATGTGATGTTCAGTGTATGAAATCTTATAATATTTTTATAATTTTATGAAATTACTGATGAATTTAATGTTATGAAGGTTATATCGAACTCATCTCTGATACCAATCGGGGTCATCCAAGTATAGAGGATATACTGGTACTATGTGAGTTTTTGGATGTATTCCTAGATGAGATGCCAGACTCACTACCAAAGAGAGCGCTGGAGTTCACTATCGATTTAGTGTTAGATACCCAACCAATATCTAAACCTCTTTATAGGATGGCACAGGTTGAATTACAAGAACTAAAGGAGTGGTTGTAGGAGTTGCTAGATAAGGGTTTTATTAGACCCAGTGTGTCACCATGGGGAGCTCCGGTTCTATTTGTCAGAAAGAAGTATGGTAGCCTCAGATTATGTATAGATTACATATTATTAAACAAGGCTATAGGAAAGAATAAATACCCCTTGCCTAAAATATATGATTTATTTAATCAGTTAAGGATTAAGAAGGAGGATGTTCCAAAAACGGCTTTTAGAACCTGATATGACCAATACGAGTTTTTAGTGATGCCCTTTGGTCTAACTAATGCCCCCGTTACTTTTATAAATTTGATGAATGATGTGTTTTAGGATTACCTAGATTTGGTTGTAATAGTTTTCATTAATGATATTCTAATCTATTCTAAGTCCCGAGAGAAGCACGCGCAGCATTTGAGGACTATGCTCTAGATACTCCGAGATAAGCAGTTGTATGGGAATCTTAGTAAATGTGAATTCTGGTTAGATCAAATAGCTTTCCTTGGTCATATTTTATCTAAGGACGAGGTGTCAGTTGATCCATTTAAGGTAGAGGTTGGAGTTAAGTGGGAGAGACTAAGGACAGTTACAGATATTCAGAGCTTTCTAAGAGTGATAGGGTATTACCGAAGATTTGTTGATGGATTCTCCATGATTACAACTATCACACCCCGACTCCGGGTGCCCTTCATCCATACATATACCACTAGGGTTGGACTGTGAGCCGATGTAATTACAAATTTCATACATTTATAGTGGAAATACTTGAAACTTTAAATCACACACTCCCAGACATGTGTGTAGATAGACAAAATCTATTGTATAAATAAAATATCTTTACATAGCATCCCCATACAATTTTTCTCATTTTCAATGTATGACTGTACGATACAATACGATAGATACAAAAATGCTTTTGTATATACAATTCTTATACCTTAGCAACTGGTAGGAGCTGACTAACACAAAAAGATCTAGAGACCACCGCACTGTTCTACTTCTCAGTATCTGGAGGGGGAAAAATAATGGGATGAGCAAACCATAACTCAGTAAGGAAAAAGATGCTAACAGGTAGATACTGTACTATCTACGTAGCACATGCATGATTAACAAAACCATCTTTCATTATAAATGAAAATATCAATGGAAAATGCATTTAAACATTCTTCTCTCACAAGCATTTTCGTAAAAACCAATGCTGGATATTTCCATTTAGAAATATGTCATACAAAAGTGCTATCACAACACAAGCATTTAAATCAAGATATTTATCAAATCACATTATTTCTTTCTTTTTCACAAACCATTTCTTTTCATCAAATTTCTCTTATCTCTGAGACAGGTAGGGAATTTTAGGCAAACAAATATTGACGACATATAGCCATAGTCAATTATCCCAGGCCTCACTGATCAGGTCAGTCCTACCCTTCGCCTCATCTCAATCATCATCATCATCTTCCTCATCATATCATATATACTTATTGTACAACCTACTCCATGTGTCATCTACGTGATACTTGTACCCGCATGCACACAGCACGGTATATAGTATCCCCCAGACAACTACACGGTATAGTGTATGCCCGTGGACCCAGTCCAACCACCCTACAACGACGGACTCATCATCCTAACCCAAGTCTGATATACTGGGTGAGCAGAATTGACGTGACATAGAGTCTCCGCAAGGCTCCAGCGTGGTATTTGTCAGTGCGAGTAACTGCTTCTAGCACTATATCGTCTAAAAATCATTGTGCGAGCTAGGCTCCAGTACATTATCATCATCATAAAACCATGTGTGAGCTACGCTCCACAAGGTTTATGAAATCATGAAAACATATGAAAGTAAAATCTCCAGCATAGTCAAAATCATTAAAAGCAAAACAGGTGTGAGCTAAGGCTCTAACACTTTTTTATATTTCAAATCGGACAGATGGCTGTTTTCTCAAAAAGAAAACTCAAATCATGTTTACTGACATTAGCATGTTGATCCATACAAAACATGTAAAACTAGCCAACCTATCTTTCATCATCCCTCAGTCACAATAACAACATATAGTTGTAAAAACATTAAAAACATGCATGTCATGTTGTTTTCCTTCCCACATCCCATTTTCACAATATATACCATAATACATTTCACACTTTCATATCGCTTCATAGCTCAATAGCTAAACATAATATCACTAGTGTCATAACTACTAAAATCAATGCACAATACGTACGAATATCTCTATTATCAACATACAATCCCTTACCTCGAATCATACTCATATCTCCTTCGTTTCGTTTGCTCCGTTCGCGATCCGGGTTAATCGTGTTCTAACCTATTCCAATCTACATGTGTAAATCATTAAGTTATTTCCCTTTTTCTTCTTCTAAACATCCACATTGTCATTTACTTACTTACTCATGCTGTCTCAAACCTTTTATCATATTTCACCTTAATATTTCTTTGTAACTTCATCTAAAATCATTCACTCAACACCACCAATATCATAGTACTCCAAGATCATTACAATAGCAAACTCAATCTATCTCTTTTATAGGTACATTTTAGATTAAGTGAGTTCTACGCATCTTGGCCATATTCTACTAACACAATATGCATCCATCAACTCCTAAAATCACTTAAAACATCATGTTTGGAGTTAAGGGTTTTGAAGACTTACCAAGCTTGCCCCTTTCTCTAAACCAAACTTGTGGGACGTTTAACTCTTTTCCTTGAGCAATCCAATTTTAGATTTTTAGATATATTATTCTCCTCACTACAAGGAATAATTTTGCCTCTTTAAGTTTCCTCTAAATCTGCTGGGATTGTAGTGCTCTCTAAAGTGAGAAAACTTAGTTTTGTGTGACAATGGTGAGTGTTGGAGTGTTTAGGAAAGAGGGAAACGTGTTCCAGTTCTAAAAGCCGTGTTTCTTATATAGATAAAGCCTAATAGATCGATCCGGTACTTGGTGGAGATCGATCTGCTCGTGGTTTAACTACTCCGACCACTCAGATTACCTGGTACAAGATCGATCTATTAGTAAAGGGGAGATCGATCTATTTCGACCTGAGACATTTGGAGATCGATTTATTCCTTGTGAAAGATCGATTTCTTCCAGACGGAGGCTTAAGAAGATCGATCTGCGTTGTTATGAGATCAATCTGCCCTATCCTAATTGTACTGATACTCGACATTTCATGGGAGGGGATCGATCTCTCCTTCATGGGAGATCAATATGCTCTTCCCCTGCATCCTCATTACTGTAGTTTTCTACAGATTTCCAATGTGTAACTCATCCTTATTTGCCTAATACCTCATTTCACATTCTGTACATAACCAACGTATAGTAGTATCCATTCCATATAATTCATAGGCAATAAAACTTTTGCACATAACTTGAAATCATGAATTATACATTAAATTTCATAGTCCTTACATCCTTTATTATCTATGCACCTGTAACAATGTGCATATACATCATAGCCTCATAAGAAATACGTGTAAGACTATGGGCATTACAATAACTTCGTTGACTAAGCTTACACGTAAGGATGTTTCGTTTGTATGGTCTGACTAGTGTGAGCAGAGTTTCCAAGAGCTTAAGTGAAAATTGACTACAACACCCATTCTGACCATTCCGAGTGGATTTGAAGGCTTCACAGTATATAGTGATACTTACCATCAGGGTCTGGGGTACATACTCATGCAACATGGGAGAGTAGTTATTTTTGGTTCACGCCAGCTTAAGGACCATGGCGGAATTATCCCACACATTATTTGGAGTTAGCCGCTGTAGTGTTTGCTTTGAAGATATGGCGACATTATTTATATGGAGAGAGATTCTAGATCTTCACTAATCACAAGAGTTTAAAGTATATTTTTTAACAGAAGGAGCTTAATATGAGGTAAAGACGATGGATAGTGCTCCTTAAGGATTATGACTGTGAGATCTTGTATCATCTGGGTAAAGTGAACATAGTTGTTGATACCCTGAGTAGGAAGAGCATGGTTTCTATCCAATGGTCAAGGAATGAGTTTATTGGAATAGTTCGTCGAACTTAGTATCAGTGTTGAGGAAGTAGATGTTGGATTTATGGATAGCCTACAGATAGAGCCCGGTATTTCGATCTGATTAGAGTAGGTTGAAAAAATGATCAGAGATTATTGGACATGGTTAACTAAGCAGAGTAGAGCTTACCGTCAGACTTTTCGGTCAGTGATGATGGTTTGTTAAGATTCAGGGGTCGTACCTATGTTTCGAGCGATGATACACTAGAGCAATAGATTTTGAGAGTATCACTGTTCCCGTTACACCATGCACCCAAGCAGTACCAAGATGTATCGTGATCTGCGTAAGGTGTATTGGTGGATTAGTATGAAACGGGATGTGGCAAAATATGTGGCCAGATGTTTGGTTCATCAGTAGGTTAAAGTTAAGCACCAAAAGCCTGCAGGACTGCTTAAGTCTTTACCCGCGCCTATGTGGAAATGAGAGCATATAATGATGGAGTTTATTATGGGTTTACCGAGGACTCGGAGATGTCATGATGCAATTAGGGTGATAGTAGACAGATTAACTAAGAGTGCCCACTTTCTCACCATTAAGAGTAGAGATTCTTTGAGTGCCTTAGCGGAGTTATATGTTAGAGAGGTAGCTTGAATACAGGAGGTTCTTGTGAGTATTACATCTGATTGGGATTCCAGGTTCACCTCTAGATTCTGGACTCATTTTTAGGAAGCCATGGGATCTCAGCTGAATTTGAGCACCGCCTATCATCATCAGACTGACGGTCAGTCCGAACGGACCATTCAGACCTTTGAGGATATGTTGAGGGCATGTGCTTTGGATTTTAAGGGTTCATGGGATGATCATTTGCCCATTACAGAGTTTGCCTATAATAATAGTTATCAAGCCAGTATCGGGATGACACCTTATAAGGCTTTTTATTGTAGGAGATACAGATCTCCAGTGGCTTGGGAAGAAGTGGGTGACCAGAAGATTTTAGCTCCTGATCTTATGGAAAAGGTGGCTAAGGGTGTTCAGATTATTTGTGACTAAATCAAGGTAGGTCAGAATCAACAGAAGAGTTACGCTGATGTGCGTAGACGACCACTTAAGTTTAGAGTTGGGGACTCCGTGTTTCTTAATGTATCTACGAGCAACGGTATCATGTGCTCTATAAAGAAAGGAAAGTTGAGATATTAGACAAAGTGAGAGATGTTGCCTACCGGTTAGCTTTACCACTAAAACTTTTTGGGATATATAATGTCTTCCATATCTCCATGTTGAGGAAGTATAATCTGGATTCCTCTAATGTCATCGAGTATGAATCTTTAGACATTCAGGGAGATATTAGTTAGGTGGAAGAACCTATCCGAATCCTTGATAAGAAAGAGAAAGTACTTGATATGAAGATAATTCCATTAGTAAAGGTTCTCTGGCAACACCATTCCTTAAATGAAGTAACTCGAGAGCTAGAGAGCCTTATGAGAGAGAAGTACCCCCATTTGTTTGATGGACCTAGCTGAATTTAGAGGACCAAATTCGTAAAAGGTGGGGAGAAATGAACAACCTAATTTTTTCATACTATTGTTTATTTAAAAGCTAAGAGAGAAATTCAAAACTTACTTAAGTGTTCCTGTAGGGCTCGAAGGAACCTAAGAGCTTGGTCGATGGAGAGTTAAGCTCGGGGCATGAAAATCGAGGTAAGGTGTTAAAATAAGAGTTCTTTAAGAATTGACATTCATATAAACATGATTTTAAGGATGGAAGGTGAAACTAAAGTGGTTGGAGTGAAATAAGTTGGTAAATCTCGAGTTAGTACTAAATTGAGAAATTGGCCCTAGTAATTGAAATAATTTCGAAATAAATTCCATAAATTCGTAAACATTATTCTAAGGCCATAGGAAATTAATGTAAGGTATATTTGACTTGTAGAATTAAAATTTAGTGGAAATATTGAGGTTTCGGTGGTTAAATAAAATTTTAAAGTAAACTGAAAACTTTAAGAAATTTTATCGGTAATGACTAAATCATATAAAACGGGCCCAAGCACATTTTCTTAAACGAGTGAGCCCAAAATTTTTATGGAACATACTAGGGACTTAGCATAATACATGAGAGGTGGAATTTCAGAAGAAAATGGGTTGGAAATAATTTTTGGAATTTTTCTAAGAACAAGGCAACTGACAGCCCAACCCCAGCACATGGTAGGCCTAACAAAAAGACCCAAATTCAAAGGGTTACAAAGGATTTTAAGTCTGATTCTTTTTTAAGGTTATATTATACTTAAAACAATTTCTAGAAAGATAAGAAACAACTTGAACCGACTTAAAAGGAAAACGATATCCTCTTTGAAAGCTATCATAAGCGTTTTTGCATGTTTCTAATTGTGGAATTTTTTTAGTCACCTTCCAACCATTTTTAGAAGTCGATCAAGAAGAATGAAATATTACTTTTTAAGTCCTTTAACACATATAAACAATTCAGCCACATATCAATTTATTTGGTGGATGAAAAATTAAAGAGAAGAATAGGGGCAGATTCTACCCTATTTCTAAGGTAAGAGAAACTTGGAGTTTTTGATTTCTTAGCTAGTTTTTGAACTTGTTTAAGATGATTCTAAGTTGTATACATGTATATTTACAGCTGAGGAGCATTTTTGGAGGAAGAAAGTGAGGTCAAAGTTGGTTAACAAGGTGAAGAAGTTGATGGAAGATGTTGATGTTTAATAGTTTTAGGTGATTTTTACTAAAATAAAATTTGAAGATATATTTTCTAGAGTGAACTTGAGTTTCAGCCAGCGATTGGATAATATAGAGAAGATGATATTTGATTGAATTAAGTGTTGTGGAATGTTAGTTTAATACCAAAAAGTTCGATTTATAGCTCGGTTTAATCAAATACTGTAAAAGTCTAGAAATTTGGAAATTTGATAAGTTGTAAAGTGTTAACTAGAGACTTGAATAAGTTTTTAGACTATTAAGTTGATAAGTTCAAAGTTAAAGCAAAAGAATTTATCGAAATAACTAACACCAACACGTTTATCGATAAAACCAAAAAAGTAGAAAAAGTTCATGAAAAGAGGGTCAGTTAGCAACGTTTAAGTTATAAAATGTATGTTAATGTAAATATAGATGAATTCGATACTAATTGGATATAATGAGACTGTTTGTGACAGTTACCCCTGTAGGTACGTAAATCGAGGTGAGCCAATATCCGAGCGATACGTGCTGCCCCAGTTTCATATAGGTAAGGGATGTAATTTATTGTGGTAATGGTGTTCCCTACCTATAAATAAATATTTAATTAATGTTTGAAAACACCTGAAAACCCCTAATTAACGAAAAAATTTCATGAAACCCTTTTAGTAAAATAAACACAAATTTCAAATGACTTTAAATCCATAATTACTTACTTACAAGTGCATGATTTTTGTATAATTTTATAACTATGATTATTTGTGTAACAAACATGTATATATGTGATTTTCGAGGCTTCATTTTCGTAAGCTATTGTGCAAATAAGTTTAAAAATGATTTTTGTATGATAAGAAGCATGATTTGAAACTAAAGGCTTTTTATAGCATGTGAGTCAAGGTAAACCTGAGAGTTAACCTAAAGGCCCAAGGGAATGCTAGCCGACGGCCTATAAACGGGCTGGGCCTTGACAATAACATGCGTAAATCGTGGCGTTTTCGTTTCTACTTGTGTGGTGTTTTTCGTTATGTTGTAGGGCTCTTCTAAGACTCGTAAATTTCTATGTAATGTATATGATTATTTGATGTGCAAACAAGTTACATTACATATGAAATAAAAGAAATAAACGTTTTTAAGTTTTAAGTGTAAATAGATTGATAAATGAGTGCTGAAGTCATTGAGTAGGAGTTTAATTAGGGAAATTTGCTACAAAAAGGGTGCAGGATGAAGGCTAGATCGATCCCATGCAAGGAGAGATCAATCTTATGGCCTGGAAGACACAATACCAAGCCTTCTGCAAGAGGGAGATCGATCCCTCACTCAAACAGATCGATCTCTATTTGTAAATACCGTAAATTTTCAATATACTCAGTGTTAGCTATAAATAATACTTTAGGCAATTAAGATTAAATATATCAGTATGGGTGAATTGATTTAAATGCAGTATTGAACTAACATTATTTTTATATTATATGCAATATTTTAATTACTTCCCAAGACTTATATATAGATATTTATATGTGTACAAGGTATACAAAAATGCACATGTATAATTGGGAACGAATGTAAATGTTTACATAATAAGAGTGTATATAAATATATGCATACATGAGAGTAGATATATATATATATATGTATGTATATGTATATACGGGACCGAGAGAGGCAACAGATGAAAAGAAATATATATGGGATAGATGTTTGTCAGTGGAGTGGGTAAGGAAAATTTGAAGCAGGTATTGGAAGGAATGACTGCAGCTGTAGCAAACCAAAGAGAAAAGATAGTGACGCTGGTTTAGAAGAATGAGGAGACGTGAAGGAGCAAGGAAACTGATCAAGCTAAAAATTTCTACAAAAAATGAAATGAATGAGAAGGAAAGAAAATGGAAAAGAACCGAGAGATAAAAGGGTAAGAACCGGGTTTCAAGCTGAAACCCAAGAAATTTATGCACACACCTGCTGCAAATTTCAATGAAGCAGGAAATTTGGTGAAGAAAAGAAGAGAACAGAGCTGGTGATGGCCTCGGCATGAAAGGAGAAAGAAAGAAAACCTACAAGGCACTATAGCAGAAGTCTAAGGAAATGGAGATGATGACTGAAATTAATAGTAAGAGAATGACAAGAACTGATCAAAGGTTGGTCATGACAGTGGATTGACATGCATATATATACGGGCACACAAAAACTACAGCAAAGGAAAACACATAGGAAACTTGAATGGCTGACGCAGAATGAGAAGGAAAATGTAGTATGAGGAGGCTGGAAAACCAATGAGTAAGCCACTGACAGAGACTAAATACTAATGAATAAAATGATGCTATTTTAGGTAGTAGTGAAATTGAAGTACCGAGGTAGGTGGATCTGGTAAAGGAAAACTGATGTTGCCTTGGTAAAACGACAACGGGATTACAACTTCCACGTATTCATATTGCGTTAATGACAAAAAGGTGACGTCGATACGATTTTTTCCACCTGTTCCTCGTATATTCTGCAAAAACAACAGGAATCAGAGGGCGCAGGGATTTGTCCCTGCACGCGCACTCCGATGATTAAGTTAGAAAACTGAACTTTTGTATATATGAAGAAGAGAATTGTGTTCTTCAGAATCAAGAGAGTCTTCTTTTTTTTTCGTCCCTTTTTCAAGTACTCACCTGGGGTATTTATAGGTTTCTTTCGGGTCGGTTCGGGCTGAGGCCCAGGCGCGTGTCTGGGCCGCGACAGAGTCATTGAGCACTCTGTCGCGTTTCGGGGCTAGACAACTTGCGGGTGAGTCTGGCAGGCGGCAGAGTTCATGTGTGGACCTCTGCTGCAGTCTACGTGGTAGAGTTCTATCGCAGTACTGGAGTAGAGGTCTGTCGCAGAGCTGGCGGCAGAGGTCTGTCGTAGGATATGCGGTAGACGTCTGTAGCAGAGTATGCGGTAGAGGTCTGTAGCGACATACAGTGTCGCACGAGCCTACGCGACAGAGTCTCTCTCGCCTCGAGACTCTGTCGCATGTCAAGCTACTTTGTTGCATGGGGCTTTATCGCTATAACAGCCACGTGGCTTATCTTTTGTTTGACACGTGGCGGTCTCTGATTGGTCGATCTTTGTACGCGTGGACTTTGATGATAGGACCACCATCAATTGCTCCCCACTCTTTGGTAGGAATTTTTCCTGCGAAAGAGGATCCGGGTCCGGATTTGCTTTTCCGGGTCGGGGCGGATCCTTGCGCGGGTATGGCGCAGCCGCGTGCCTATATATACTGGGTCCCTACTATCACAATCGCTACTGAGTTCTCTCGCGAAGACCACTCTCCCGCAGATTCTCTCACACTCTGTCGCAACTCTCCCGCAACTCTGCGCAACTCTGCCGCGTGAACGTTACTGTGTCGCAAGTCTGCCGCCACATCTTGAAACTCTGTCGCCTATTCTTTTGCTGTCTTCCTTTTAGGTATACTCTGTCGTCCATAATTATTTTTGATTTCCCCCGAACTTCTAAAATGGCTGGCCATGGTGTAGGAAAACAAATAGACCTAGGAGTCAAGTCGACTTTGAAGGAAGCCGACATCCAAGACCTAGTATCTAGGTTTCCTTTGCCCGAGGGATACTCCTATAGACTTCCCACCCCTCAGGAGAGTGACATACGTCGTGTGTCCGACGGGGTAGTTATTTTTAGGGCAGCCTTAGAATTAGGACTTCGCTTCCCGTTGTCCGACTTTGGGGCTTCTTTCCTTAGGACTCATAGGGTTGCCCCCGGACAACTGCATCCTCACGCATGGATGCAGTTAATAGGGTTTACCATGCATTGCCACCTAAGGGGCATTTCTCCATCTCTTCCCCTTCTCGATGTCTTTTTCAGATTTCGAGGTAGCCCCGGTCTAGTCCCATACTCACTTCAGCGGGTGTACCAGCCTGGCTTTGAGAACAGGCTATTCGAGAAACCCGCTAACAAGCTTCACGGTTTTGAATCGGAGTGGCTTGTTGTGGAAACGCCCGGGGGCCCAAATTTCCCCACTCGTTGGGAGACTAGGCGCGAAATCCCCAAGGGCCCCAGGATTTCCACACTTAGGGAGCAGTTATCCACGGACGTCAACAGATTGCTAGTCGATCGTCCCATTAGCCTTGACAGCCTTATATCAAATGAAAATTTGATATCAGCTGGCTAGGGTGTGGGCTCAGTCCCTGTTGTCGGACCATCTGTTCCTTCTTCGGATCCTCCACCTTCAGTTTCTCCCGAATTGAACCCTGAACCTCTTAGGCCACAGGAAGACATAGGGAGTACCAATGTAGAGTCTAGTTCTGGCAGCGAACCCTTAGCTGACCTGACCGGCTGGGAAGGGTTCGGCTCAACTTTCATGGTGCTCCCTGATGACGATACGATAAATATAGAGTCCCTTCAGGAGCATTTTGATTCTCCTGATGGTAACTTTTTATTCTTTTTTACTGCTTGCTGATTCTGATCATATTTTTGACCACTTATTTGTTCTCTTTCTTTTTTGTAGATATGAGTCACTTTCGACGATCCCTGGGGCGTCAAATTTCAGAGGCCGGTCCGTCTAGCGATCCCACTAGAAAGAGGCCTCGTTTAGCTGATGATGTTTGTAGCGAGGCGCCGGTCCCTCCTCAGTTGCCTCGGGCCCGAACCCCACCCATTTCTAGGCAAGTGATGCCTCCTCCTCCTCCAGAACAAAGAGATCCCACCCGAGATAGAGGGAGAGTTCCTTCATCGTCACGGGGGGCTTCTGGTTCATCTGGACGGTCTCGTTCCGAAGAGCGCACTGAATGAAACATAATTCCGTCCCAGCGAAAGAATCAGAGGTGCTTGTATATCGAGGTGTCAATGGCGACTAGGCCAATTCTCCCGAGGGTAGGCCCCATTGATGAGAGGTCCTACCCTGTGGACGGTGGTTTTATCATGAGGGGGCCGAGTTTCGGGTTTACTTGGGAGTTCGCGACAACGATACCTTGGACACTCCCGGGGTAGCTTCCCGACTGAGTTGGGCTACTATTCTCCCGAGGGACGAGGCTAGAATATTCAGAAATTATCCGGAGGGAGAAGACTTGGCTGATATGGAAGTGATAAGGGTAAGTTTCATATTCTTTTTCGTTTAACTTATTTTTGCTGTGCTTTTGAGTTTGACTTTTTATATTTCTTTGCAGCTGGCTCAGAGGACCGTGGCCAATAACGCTCAACACCGGGCCTATCGGGAGCGAGCTGATAAGGAAATTCGAGAGTTGAAGGACAAGGTCATGGAGCTATCGAACACTGTCAACAACTTGTCCAAACTTCCGGACGTGGTACGGAACTTAGAGGAGCAGCTCTCGAAGGCATGGTAGGATTTAGACCAGGCCAAGGGGGATCTTACCGTCGAGGCGGCCCGATCAAGTAAATTTCATAAAGATCTCCAAGAGGCCCACACCGAACTGGACCGTATGCAGTCCAACTACGGGTCTTTGCTTACTCGTAATCAGGAGCTCGAACATTACGTCACCGAGTTAGAAAGTCGGGCTACTCCTTCACTGACCCAAGTGGAGATTGATGACATCAGGACGGAAGCCGTGAAGGAGTACCGCCTTTCTAAGGATTACTTAAGGCGGAAGGAGGATTTTTCAAATCCCTATGTGAAATATGGATTTTACCTCGCTCGATCATGGTTAGAGAAGCATAGGGAAGGCGAAGAATTCCCCGAGCTCCAGTATACGGACGAGGCCATGCTGTTCGAGGCCCCTGACTGGACTAAGTACGAACCTGGGGCTGAACCTGCGGACGAGCTTTTCAAGAGGACTGCCCAAGATGACCTTGCCAACCTCACCGGTCCTTGGGAGCCCGCGGACCTGGACGGTGCACCCGAGCCTATTGGCGTTCTTCTTGACTTGGACGGCGAGGAGGGTCAGCAGTCCAGAGGGAGCGAGGGTCCGTCTGTAGCTGATCCCCAGCCTCCTCCTGGAGATTAGATAGTTGTTTGTAGTTTTTGTTTTTTCTTTTCAAGTATTATGTTGTCGTTTTGTTTTGTTTTTTTTACTTTTATCGGATGTACTTGTAAAGATCTACTAAAGATCTACTTGTAATGATTTTTCAATGAAATGAAATCCAAATTTTTGTTCATGCTTCGTATCGCATTTATCATCCTTTGTCTGTTTATTTATTTTGCTTGTATATATTTGTGTATGCTCCCCAATGCTTGATAGAAAGATATATTTTCAGAAAGAATTTTTTGTATAAACATATCGTTTTCTGAGGCCTGATTACTATGATGCGAGTGCGTCTTCAGTTTTTACAACTTTTATATTTTTGTTGCCTGGCCACAGTGACGCGTAGCGCCTCAGGCTCTTACGGCTCGGCGGGTTGTACGCCTGGCCACAGTGACGCATAGCGCCTCAGGCTCTTACGGCTCTTCGGGTTGTACGCCTGGCCACAGTGACGCATAGCGCCTCAGGCTCTTACGGCTCTTCTGATTGTTCACACCTGGCCACAGTGACGCATAGCGCCTCAGGCTCTTACGGCTATTCTGATTATACGCCTGGCCACAGTGACGCATAGCGCCTCAGGCTCTTACGGCTCGTCTGATTATACGCCTGGCCACAGTGACGCATAGCGCCTCAGGCTCTTATGGCTCATCTGATTATACGCCTGGCCACAGTGACGCATAGTGCCTCAGGCTCTTACGGCTCGTATGATTATACGCCTGGCCACAGTGACGCATAGCGCCTCAGGCTCTTACGGCTCATCTGATTATACGCCTGGCCACAGTGACGCATAGCGCCTCAGGCTCTTACGGCTCGTCTGATTATATGCCTGGCCACAGTGACGCATAGCGCCTCAGGCTCTTACGGCTCGTCTGTATCCTGTCACAAAATTTAGATATATAACAGCTGGAAACGTATGACAATAATAGTATCTTGTGATAGTATAAAAAATATGAGATTATAACGTTCAAGAAAGAAAATATAGCGATTAATTCAAATACAGTTTTAAGTGATTTGAATTCCACGTTTTCCCTATTTTCTTCCCTTGTAAAGTCTCCAAGATACAGGTGTTGGGCCCAATCTTATGTTTGATTCTGAATGGACCTTCCCAGTTAGCTCTGAATTTTCCATCTTCCTTCAAGGCATTCGTGATCTGCGACTTTCTGAGCACTAGATCTCCCTCAGACATTGGTCTGTCTCTCACCCGGCTATTATAGTAGTTGGCCACCCTTTGATGATAGGATGCCAATCGAATAGCCGCGGCTTCTCTATATTCATCAAGTAGATCTAGGATTTCCCTCAGCGCTTGTGAATTCTCTTCCTCTACTAAGGGCACCATCCTGGGTGACAGTGCTCCAATTTCCACGGGGATCAACGCTTCAGTGCCATACACGAGGTTGAACGGCGTTTCTCCGGTTGACACCCGACTAGTGGTACGATATGCCCACAGAACACTAGGCAATTCGTCCACCCATGCACCTTTAGCTTTGTCTAGCCTGGTCTTTAGCCTATGAAGAATAGTCCGATTACTGACTTCGGCCTGTCCGTTGGCTTGAGGATATGACACCGAAGAGATCCTTAGTTGAATGTCGAGGCGTTTACAGAATTCGCGGAAGGCATTATAATCAAATTGCTTTCCATGGTCGACATTTAAGATGCGTGGGATTCCGAATCGATAGATAATGTCTTTCCATACCATCGCCTCGACTTTCTTCTCTGTGATTGTAGCTAAAGGCTCTGCTTCAATCCACTTTGTGAAGTAGTCGGTGGCGATTAATAGGAATTTTTTTTGACCCGTGGCTAACGGAAAAAGCCCTAGAATATCCAACCCCCATTGTGCAAAAGGAATTGGCTGTATCGTACCTTGAGAAGGGGTCACTGGGGCTGTTGTGATAGGCGCAAACCTTTGGCATTTGTCACACCTACGGGTTTGGTCCGTTGCATCTTTCTTCAACGTCGGCCAGTAGAATCCTGATCGCAGTATCTTGGCAGCAAGGGCTCTAGCTCCTAAGTGTTCGCCGCAAATCCCTTGTGCACTTCAGCTAGGGCGTAATTTGCTTGCTCCAGTCCCAGACACTTTAACAAGGGTGACGAATATCCCCTTTTGTACAATTCCCCGTTGATTAGTGTGAACTTCGCCGCTCGTATTTTTAAGCGACGAGCCTCGTCCTTATCTTGGGGGAGTGTAGTCTCAGTGAGATACTGCTTGAATGGGGATCTCCAGTCATCTCCCGTTTCAATGTCACACACTTCGACCTCTTCGATACTAGGCCGTTCGAGCCTTTCCACCTTGACTATCCTTCCTCTTGTCTCATTGGAAGAGGCTAACTTAGACAATGAATCAGCATGTGTGTTTTCGGACCGGTTAATTTGTATCAGCTGAAAGCTTTTAAAAGCCTGTGCCAAAGACTGGGCTTTCTTCAGATAAGGGGCCAACATCGATTCTCGAACCTCATATTGTCCATTGAACTGGTTTACCACCAATTGAGGTTCACTACGTGCTACCAAGTGGTGAACCTACAGTTTGTCGGCCAACCTCATCCCGACTATCAAGGCCTCGTACTTTGCTATGTTGTTTGAGCTGGGGAACCCAAACCGTAAGGAGTATTCTAGGGATTTCCCTTCTGGCGATATCAAGACTACACCCGCCCCGCTTCGGTTTGCACTTGATGCCCCGTCGACATACAGCAGCCACGGTTGAGTTTCCCTCTCGTCGCTGTCGCTCGGGCTAGTGCATTCTACTATAAAATCTGCCAAAGCTTGACCCTTGATAGCCTGTCTGGGTTGGAACGTGATATCGTATCCTCCAAGTTCCACTGCCCATTTCACTAGTCTTCCTGAGTGTTCAGGCTTATGGAGGATTTATCTTAACGGTTGATCCGTCAGGACAGTGATGGGGTGAGCCTAAAAATGAGGGCGCAACTTACGCGAGGCCATCACAAGGGCTAGCACTAGCTTTTCGGCCAGCGGATAGCGGGTTTCTGGGTCTAGCAGTACTTTGCTCACATAGTAGATGGGACGGTACACCATTTCATCCTTCTTTATTAGCACCGCACTGACGGCGAAATCACCGATTCCCAAGTACATATACAATTGTTCCCCTTCTAGGGGCCTTGTCAACAAAGGTAACTGCTTCAGATATTCTTTGAGGTCCTCGAAAGCCTTTTGACAATCTCCCGACCATTCAAAATTCTTTCCTCCCCGTAGAGTTTTGAAGAAAGGTAAGCTCCTTTCTGCTGACTTTGACAAAAAGCGATTCAGAGCTGCTATTCTGCCTGTCAATCTCTGGACGTCTCTTACGGTGGTTGGGGGTTTCATGTCAATGACTGCCTGCACCTTTTCGGGATTATCCTCGATACCCCTGTCAGTGATCATGAAACCCAAGAACTTCCCTGATCTTACCCCGAACGAGCATTTTTCGGGGTTTAGCTTCAAATTGAATCTCCTCAGTACCTCGAATACCCGAGACATCTGATGAGCATGAGACTCTCCTGCTCGGCTCTTGATGATCATATCGTCCACGTAGGCTTCCATGGTATTTCCCACAAGATCTTTGAATACTTTGTTCACCATTCGTTGATATGTAGCTCCAGCGTTCTTTAAACCGAACGGCATTACCCGATAGCAATATGTTCCGTCGTCGGTTATAAAAGAAGTCTTCTCTTCGTCTTCTGGGTGAAGCATGATTTGGTTGTATCCAGAAAAGGCATCTAAGAAGCTGAGGAGTTCATATCCGGATGTCTCATCCACAAGTCTATCTATCCGGGGTAAGGGGTATGAATCTTTAGGGCAGGCTTTATTCAGATCGGTGAAGTCTACACACATTCGCCACTTCCCACTAGATTTCTTTACCATTACCACGTTGGCTAGCCATTCAGGGTAGTAGACTTCTCGGATGAATCCGGCGTCCAGGAGTTTATTCACTTCTTCAGTAATTGCTTTTTGTCTTTCCGGGGTAAAATTTCTTTTCTTCTGTTTGACAGGCCTGTGCCCGGGTAAGATATTGAGCTCATGGCAGATCACTTTGGGATTAATCCCGGCATGTCCACTGGGGTCCGAGCGAAAACATCCGAGTTTTCTCTCAGGCATTCAACTATCTCACTCCTTGCTTATTCGTTTAGCTGAGTCACGATAAATGCCTTCTTCTCTCCATCTCTCCTTGTTAGCTCAATGGCTTTCGTTTCCTCTACGGGTTGAGGCTTGGGCGGATCCTCTATGCATAAAGTCTCCTTTCTTTGTGCTCCTTTGTTGGCGGTAGAAGCGATATAACAAGTGCGGGCACTCTTCTGATCTCCTCGCACTTGCTCGACTCCGTTGGGAGTGGGGAACTTCATTAACAGATAGCAAGAGGATATCACCACCCTCATGTCATTCAGTACAGGTCTACCCAGGATTATGTTGTAAGCAGCGGAGGTTGACCTTACTACCATGAATAATACTTGTCGGGTCACATCCTTTGGGTTTTCACCGAGAGTCACAGGCAACTCTATGGACCCAGCTACCTTCACCCTTTCGCCCGTAAATCCGTATAGTAGTGTCATGACAGGCCTTAACCTATCTTCGGATATTCTCATTTTTTCGAAGCAATTCCAATAGATTAGGTTTACCGAACTCCCGTTATCGACCAGGATTCTGCTCACCGGGTGTTTCGCCACTACTGCGGATATCACCATTGGGTCGTCATGGGGCATAACGATGTCACCCTTGTCAGCTGGGGTGAACATGATAGGCTCTTCATCCGCTCTCTCCTCCATTACGACGTTAACCTGATATGCCTGCCTTGCGTAACTCTTACGGGAAGTAGAGGAGCTTTTCGCCATCGATTCCCCTCCTACAATAACATTTATTGTCGGGGCGGTAGGTTCGTTGTTTGGCGGATTGGCACGGGGGACCGTAGGCCTAAATGCTTCATTCCTTGGCCTATTTCTTCCGTTATCATTATTTGTCCCAGTCCGCGGAAGATCATTCCTTTGGTCACGCGGAGGATAACGGGGTCTTTCACTTCTCCACAGGAAGCGATTGATTTTCCCCTCTCTGGCTAGTCTCTCTAGCTGATCCATTAAATCTCTACATCTCTCCGTCGGGTGGTCGTGAGCGCAATGGAATTCACAGTAGGCATCAGAGTTTTGTCCTACATCTCCCATCTTCTTCTTGGGGAATTCCAACAATCCTACCCCTTCGATAGCTGCCAGTACCGCGGTGCGAGGTTCGTTCAACCTGGTATAACCTTCATACCTGAGCCTAGGGGCTTTGTCTACTCTCACGGGTCTTGGAGAGCTTCTTTCGAGTGCATCTCTCTCTCTCTTCTTTCCTTCCTTTGCCTCCCTGGGCTGTATCATCTTCATCACCTCTTCTTGGGCCACATAGTTATTGGCCCTCGCAAAGAGATCGGAGAGTGTCATCGGCTGATCAAGAGAGAGGGATTCTTACAGCTTTTCGGAGCTCGTCCCTTGCAACATTGCAGCCATGGCTACCCCTACCGGTAGATCTTCCACCTCCAAGGTTGCATCTCGGAAGCGGTCTACGAAGCTCTTCAAGGATTCTTTATTCCTTTGTTTAAGAGTGAGTAGATAACTAGCGTCCTTCTTCCTCTGACTGTGGATCATGAAGACTTTCAGAAATTCATTTCTCAATTGGTTGAAGGAGGAGATTGAACCTTCACTCAACCCGTTGAACCACTTCAGAGCATGCCCGGACAGTGTGAGAGAAAAAGCCCTGCACATAATTTCGTCCTCCCACCCATGCAGCAGTATGAAGGACTCGTAACTTTGTACGTGGTCATAGGGGTCTGCTTTGCCGGTATAAGTGGTCATGGAAGGCATCTTGAACTTCTTCGGCAAAGGTTTGTTCATAATCTCTGGACTAAACAGAATCCTCCTTTTTTGGCTATCCTCCGGAGATACCAGTTTTCTCTTTTCCAAGATCCTTTGGACGACTTTCTCCACGTTTTCCGACCCTTGAACTGAGTACGGTCCCGTCCCTTCGGGTCTAGAAGAGTCTGACTGATAAGCACCCCTTCCAGCACCTCCCATTCCGAGACTCGACATTTCGAGACCGTCTCGTGGGTCAGAACCCTTCTGTCTTCATTGCTCCCCAGCTCTATATTCTTCTAACTCATGTTCCAACTCAACGGGAGAAAGGCTGCGCCATGTGGGAGAACTCTGCCGCCTATATGCTGCGGGAGAACTCCGTCGCAGATGTGTGGCGGGAGACCTCTGCCGCATGCAGTCCGCTGGTGAGCTCTGCCGGCAGAAGTTCGCGGGTGAGCTCTGCCGCACATGTACTGTCGACGAACTCTGCCGCTAGTGAGCCACGGGTGAGCTCTGCCGCACAGGTGCTGCTGGCGAACTCTGCCGCATAATGTCCGCAGGTGAGCTTTGCCGCACAGGTATATCGGTGAACTCCGCCGCCGATGAGCCGCGGGTGAGCTCTGCCGCACATGTGCCACTGGCGAACTATGCCTTACTGGGTTTGGAGTAGCATTCACTTCCCGTAATTCTGCCCCAGGACGATTCCTTTGAAATGCAATAGAGTTTGGGGCCAATCCCGTGGTGTCATTTAGCGATCCTGCCCCTTGTCCAACACTCACCAGGGTGGAGGGTTGACCTCTTTCATAGGTCTGCCTTGGGATGTTTTCCCCCACCAACTGCTGCACTTCATGGGGTAAGCTGAATTGGGGGAGAGCGTCTCTGAAAAAGCTCACCATCGCTTTCAATGCTGTCGTCGTCTCCTCATTTTTACGTTTCAGAGTCTCAAATTCCTCTAGAGAAACCAAGGCTCCTCCGTCATCCCTTTCACTATGTCTTCGCCTTTGTTCTGCCCTGACAGGGGGACTCACAGAATTTTGCTCCCCTGTCACCTCTGCTGTAGAACGTGTCCTCACCATTTTGATAGGGAATCTGACTTTTTGTTCTGATTCCCACAGACGGCGCCAATTGATGTTGCCTTGGTAAAACGACAACGGGATTACAACTTCCACGTATTCATACGTTAACGACAAAAAGGTGACGTCGATACGATTTTTTCCACGTGTTCCTCGTATATTCTGTAAAAACAACAGGAATCAGAGGGCGCAGGGATTTGTCCCTGCACGCGCACTCCGATGATTAAGTTAGAAAACTGAAGTTTTGTATATATGAAGAAGAGAATTGTGTTCTTCAGAATCAAGAGAGTCTTCTTTTTTTTCATCCCTTTTTCAAGTACTCACCTGGGGTATTTATAGGTTTCTTTCGGGTCGGTTCGGGCTGAGGTCTAGGCGCGTGTCTGGGCCGCGACAGAGTCATTGAGCACTCTGTCGCGTTTCGGGGCTAGACAACTTGCGGGTGAGTTTGGCAGGCGGTAGAGTTCATGTGTGGACCTCTGCTGTGGTCTACGCGGTAGAGTTCTGTCACAGTACTGGAGTAGAGGTCTATCGCAGAGCTGGCGGCATAGGTCTGTTGCAGAGCTGGCGGCATAGGTCTGTCGTAGGATATGCGGTAGAGGTCTGTAGCAGAGTATGCGGTAGAGGTCTGTAGCGACATACAGTGCCGCACGAGCCTACGCGACAGAGTCTCTTTCACCTCGAGACTCTGTCGCATGTCAAGCTACTCTGTCGCATGGGGCTCTGTCGCTGTAACAGCCACGTGGCTTATCTTTTGTTTGACACGTGGCAGTCTCTGATTGGTCGATCTTTGTACGCGTGGACTTTGATGATAGGACCACCATCAAAAACAAAACTTATACAAACATAAACATATATTTTGTCAAGTAATTCTGAAATAGCAGCAGGGAAAGGACACGAGAAGAAGGCATATGGTGAGGCTGACAAACTAAATATTTGGCGTGCAAACAATATAAGAAGAAGAAAAAAATGAAAATAGGAAAGGAGTAGAGAACCCCGTTGGTGCTCCTAGAAACAATGGTAGGAATATATATGTATATGTGTATAGCAGTAGAAATCAACAGCAGCAACCCATGATCCAAGGCAACAGACGTGGGGAAGAATAGAAAAGAAAAAGAATGATGGAGCAGTTTAGAGAAGAAGGAAACCCGAGAATGAAGGTGAAACAGAGGTGAACCCGAGGATTGGTGGAGGCTTGTGTGTGGAGGCTGGGAACGGTGGATGTGGCTGGTGTCAGGAAGGACGTGAACCGAGCTTCACTGCCACTACTTAAAGCAACTATCCTTGAAATCCTGTTCTTGTCCAGCCCCGTGCCTCCCTGTTTATAGCAACTTGTGAGGAGAACAGAACAGAAGCAGCAGCTGGGCACTTGGGTTGAAGGCAACCGAGAAAGGCAAAACAGAGGAGAGCAGGGGAAGGGAGAGAGGCTAGAGGGAGATGTTCGGGTTGATGGTGAAGATGATGATGACGATGGTGTTGATGCCGAGATCGAGACTGGAGATAGTGGTTTCCGAAAAATGGAAAAGATGAAGGTACCGAGAAGGTGCGGTGGAAACCGAGAAGGAGAAGAAGAGGAAGACGGGAGCAGCTGAACGTGTGGACTTCGAAGGTGATGGTCGAGATGGGAGAAGGAGGGAATGACATCAACTAAAGACGAAAAAAGTGATGAACAGGGACAGGGAGTATCGAAACCGAAGGGGAAGAAGATAGTGAACAGTGATCGGTGAAGAAGGAAACAAAATAGAAAGAAAAAGAAAGAAAAAGTAGCGGGAAAGGGTAAATAAATTCAAAAGAAATAGATGAACAGTAATGTATATATTTATATTTATATATATTAGGAAATAGAGGAAAATTGAAGAATGATAAGATGAGTGTATTGGAAATTTAGGAAAATCTCGGGAAAGAGCTGCGAAAAATTATCCGAGTAAGATCGGACTCATTGACTCGCTACGTCGAGACAATCGAGGACTACAGACAGACATTTAGGTAAGGAAAATTCTCATCGCTGCTAGAGATAAATATGCGTAATTTTTGTATATTTGTAGATATAAAATTTAGGTTGAATTTCGCAGTACCGAAATTACCGATAAGACAAGGTTGAATTTTATAATTCTAAAAATTAGAGATTTTAGCTTAGTTGAACAATCAAATTTTACGGATTAAATTTAAATGATTTGCATAAATTACGGTATAACTTGAATTTTGTTGTAATTATTGAAAATCTTGAATTTTGAATTTTCATAGACTTATTTTCTGATATTTAAATGAAATAGGGCTAGTCGGCCTGTTTTGAACGATTTCATAAAACAAATGAATTTATATGTGATTTAAGGAAAACGATCTGTTATAAATTATTCTGATGAAATGTGCTTGAGCATGTATTGACTGTTTGTCGTACGATCTGTCTCGCACTAATTTCGAGACAAAGGCGTTAGTGAGATCATGCTGCACTTCTATTCTGTATCAGTATCTATATCTGTATCTGTGGTCCATGAGTACGATGTACCATGCTTCTGATTCTGTTTCTAGTCTTTGGACATTCTGATCGATGAGCCGTTTGGGTAGCTGACCACTCCCATGGCGATTGACATCTCGGCACACCTGGCCCGTGAATTGCCCGGAGTCACAGACATTGACCAATAGTCATTTCTGATATCTGATATAACATGCATGCCTTGTCTCGTCTATTTAAAAATATTTAATTGAATTTGTCTGCTTGAACTGAAATACCTGCAAATCTGTTTGCTTTGCTACTGAAAACTCTAAACTTTCTGGATTTATAACAGTAGTTAAATGTATAGCCAAATCATCTGTATACTTTGTGAAAATATTTCGGATTTGGTAAATATAAAAATATATATATTTTTCATAGGTAGTGTATTTATCTACTTGCTATGGGGTTTTTCTTACTGAGCATGTTGAGCTCACCCCCTTACTTTCATCCACAGAGTTCCTCTGTAGCTGGGATCGCTTCCGTTAGTAAGGCATTCCGCATAGTTAAGATTTCGCGGAGCGTATTTCTGCATCGAAGGTATACCCAGTTGTAAGAAATTCTTTTGTATCTAAAATTATGTAAGTACAGTAATGCAATACAAGATGTGTTTGGGGAATGTGAACATATTCTATTTAAATTTGTTACTGAGAAAAAAATTTAATCACACTGAACATTGTTCTGATCTAATATCGACTTATAGCCCAACCGAAAAATGTCTGTAAATTCGGGTTATTACATAAGTGGTATTAGAGCAAGGTTGGTCTGATACGAGTCGATATTAAAAGTGAAAAAGACTTAGAAAGTTCACATCTTCGGCATTACTGTACATTGTTTAGATACAAATGGGTATACTTGACTGTGTTTTATATAAAAAAAAAATTGTGTCAGTGAATGAGGGGAAACTGATAGATGTGACTGATTAGTATCACAGCCATATTGATGGATGAAAATGAACTGTTTCTCGAGGTCGTAGAGATAGGCCCGAGAGGTGTAGTGAACCCTCGTCTTAGTGTACACCTTATAGTTTCAATGGAAAATTTCTGAAGCCTGCTTCATGGGATTTAAGCGGGACATGAAAAAGATGATATTATCAGGTCAATTGATAGTGGCCTCGTGATAATGATAATGATTAAGCTGTGACTAAGAGAACGACCGAGTTAATTTCGAAAGATGGTACACTATTATATACTGGAGTTAAAATTCAAATGTGACAAAAAACTGGAAATAAATGACTTGGAAGAATTTATATGAATTCGTTGGGTATGATTGTAAACCTAATAGAGGCAACTTCAGAAGTTTAAGCCTCCGTTTTTCAGTGGAGTTAAGAAATCCAATGATTATGAAAGATTGGATAAGTGAGACAGAGAAATCCTATGGGATTTTATAGTAACTCTACCGAGAAAGTTTCTTTGCACTTTTTTGGTAAAGAATTGGGAAAGTTACACGGATTTTTAGAGTGCGCTACTATAAAGAAAGTAGCCCTTGTAGCATCAGTATTGAAATGGAAAATCGAACTCGGAGGGAAGTTTCTCGATTTAACCCGAGAGCCAAAAAATTAGAGAAATACATGAGAAATATTTTTGGAGGCTTTTAGATGGCAACACATTCTCGATGAGGCATATTGGAAATTATAATTGAAATGATTGAATCAGACATAAGAAAATGAGTCCGAGAATGAATATGAAATTAAAAGAGTATAAATCCGGATAAGTAGAGATGTAAAATGGAAGAAGTCCAGTAAACTTGTAAGAGGTACTAAGATCCTTCGTCGAGCTAAGTTAGCTCCATTGGATGTTATTTTAAGGAAGTAGTGTGCAAGGCACAACTGTGATGATATGATATGTATATTTTGAGGTTACTAAGAAAATAAAAACGTAAAGAGAGTGACAGATAAAATGATGTACTAAGGAATCAGTGAGAGTGATAGAATAAAATCACTATAACTGAAAAGATAAATTACAAAACTAAAAGTATAAGTGAAGGTCACACTGTTTATATGATTGATAAAGATAAGGCATGTTCTGAGTAAAAAGACACCCCAGTAGACAAGGGATTTTCGACACGTATTCAGATGATCTATCAGAGTTACCACTAAATTGAAAGATGCAGTTTGAAATTAATTTAGCAGTGGTATCGAAAAACTAAATGCCTTTGAGTCAATTAGAAAAAAAAGGAGCAATCACAAGGACTACATGAGAAGAGATTATCGGACCAAGTGATCCACTTTAGAGTATACTGGCATTAATTGATTAAGGAGTTTCAAAGTCTTATGGGTCGTTTTGTATAAAAAATAGGAGTCGATTGGATCCTCCCAAAATAGAGATTATAGATCAGTGGGAAGGGCTCAAAACTGTCAAGATTATTCAGAGTTTGAGATATAGGGAGACCTTGGAATATGAATTATGTATTGAGTCTAAAGATTGTAATTGCTCATGCTTATGTTTCGAATGTGAGACTTAATTAGAATAAGGAAAGAGTTCTGATATAATTGATGTATGAAATGAGACAAGCGTTGAAGTGTGATAAATTCTGAATACAAGTTCTATTGGGTTAAGAAGTGTATAAAAGAATATCTACGGTATGTGAAATGAATTCGGATTAAGTGATATGAACTGAAAATGAATTGTGACCAAGGATAAATGAGAATATCGATAAATTCTGGTATCCTACTTCTTATTGGGATTGAACCTTGAACCCTTATATCCATAACCAATTTATGTGGTCAAGTTTGATGGCTAATAAAAGTATTTCAAAATATCTCTCCGCTTGAGAGATTTGATAGCATCTAGAAGTACCTATGACCCATAAATCGAAATTGACAGTCGTAATATTCGCATTTGAAGTCAAGATACCATGATTTTTGCGGTGAAGAATTATAGAATCCTATTGACTAAGAAGGTTTAAATATTAAATTTCACAAAGGCCGTCTAATATAAGAAAAAGGGAATGACTCGGGTTAGTGCTTTGAGCAGAAGTGATTTCGAAATGGCATTATGTATATTGGTTAGGAACATGAGTTATTGAATTATTGGTGGACCTCGACTTGAATGTGGTCATTCCCTAACACTGACATTCGTTACATGGTGGCTAGCCTGAGAGTTAAAACTGGAGTTGATTGATCGAATCGAATAGGCACAGTGAAATGATAAATACTGCATTGATGTGGCTGGTCAGACCCAAATAGGTGTTGTAACTAGCTTGAGTATTGGTACTGATAATTTATTAAGATAAAAAAAAAGAATTATGTACCAAGTGATCTATAGTTAAGGGAATTGGTGTCGTCAGAGACTCATTTACAGATATATACCCCACATTCGGAGAAAGGTAAAGATTTATCAAATCTCCTGAAGGTATATTAGCCACCAAATACGATAAGAAGTATAACTGGAAGTATGACTAAGAGTCTCATAAGTCAGCAGGTTAAGGTAGAGTACAAAAACCTATGGGGTTATCACCACCTTAACCATGCCAACATGGAATCGAGAGCAAGTACCTGGAATGTTAAGGCTCTTAGAAGGACCAATTGCTAGTTAGTAAAGATTGCAAATAATCAGTTACCACTCAAGTATCGGAATGACACCGTAGGAGGTAGTATAAAAAAAAAAAGGGCATTGTGGTCTAAGACAGTACCCCTGGTCAAGTCTTGTGACAGTACCACACCTCGGGAGAGGCCATGAGGGAATTGCAGAGTTTGATGCGAGAGAAGTACCCTCATCTATTAAGGCTAAGGTATTCCTAAATTTGGAGACCAAATTTCCCAAGGTGCGAGAATGTAAATACCGTAAATTTTTAATATACTCAGTGTTAGCTATAAATAATACTTTAGGCAATTAAGATTAAATATATGAGTATGGGTGAATTGATTTAAATGCAGTATTAAACTAACATTATTTTTATATTATATGCAATATTTTAATTACTTCCCAAGACTTATATATAGATATTTATATGTGTACAAGGTATACAAAAATACACATGTATAATTGGGAACGAATGTAAATGTTTACATAATAAGAGTGTATATAAATATATGCATACATGAGAGTAGATATATATATATATATATGTATGTATGTATATGTATATATGGGACCGAGAGAGGCAACAGATGAAAAGAAATATATATGGGATAGATGTTTGTCAGTGGAGTGGGTAAGGAAAATCTAAAGCAGGTATTGGAAGGAATGACTGCAGCTGAAGCAAACCAAAGAGAAAAGATAGTGACGCTGGTTCAAAAGAATGAGGAGACGTGAAGGAGCAAGGAAACTGATCAAGCTAAAAATTTCTGCAGGAAATGAAATGAATGAGAAGGAAAGAAAATGGAACCGAGAGATAAAAGGGCAAGAACTAGGTTTCGAGCTGAAACCCGAGAAATTTATGCACACGCCTGCTGCAAATTTCAATGTAACAGGAAATTTGGTGAAGAAAATAAGAGAACAGAGCTGATGATGGCCTCGGCGTGAAAGGAGAAAGAAAGTAAACCTACAAGGCACTATAGCAGAAGTCTAAGGAAATAGAGATGATGATTGAAATTAACAGTAAGAGAATGACAAGAACTGATCAAAGGCTGGTCATGACAGTGGATTGTAATGCATATATATACGGGCACACAGAAACTACAGCAGAGGAAAACACATAGGAAACTTGAATGGCTGAGGCAGAATGAGAAGGAAAATGTAGTATGAGGAGGCTGAAAAACCAATGAGTAAGCCACTGACAGAGACTAAATACTAATGAATAAAATGATGGTATTTTAGGTAGTAGTGAAACTGAAGTACCGAGGCAGGTGGATCTGCTAAAGGAAAACAAAACTTATACAAACATAAACGTATATTTTGTCAAGTAATTCTGAAATAGCAGCAGGGAAAGGACACGAAAAGAAGGCATATGGTGAGGCTGACAAACTAAATATTTGGCGTGCAAACAATATAAGAAGAAGAAAAAAATGAAAATAGGAAAGGAGTAGAGAACCCCGTGGGTGCTCCTGGAAACAATGGTAGGAATATATATGTATATGTGTATAGCACTGGAAATCAACAGCAGCAACCCATGATCCAAGGCAACAGACGTGGGGAAGAATAGGAAAGAAAAAGAATGATGGAGCAGTTTAGAGAAGAAGGAAACTCGAGAATGAAGGTGAAACAGAGGTGAACCCGAGGATTGGTGGAGGCTTGTGCGTGGAGGCTGGGAACGGTGGATGTGGCTGGTGTCAGGAAGGACGTGAATTGAGCTTCACTGTCACTGCTTCAAGCAACTATCCTTGAAAACCTGTTCTTGTCTAGCCCCATGCCTCCCTGTTTATAGCAACTTGTGAGGAGAACAGAATAGAAGCAGCAGCTGGGCACTCGGGTTGAAGGTAACTGAGAAAGGCAAAACAAAAGAGAGCAAGGGATGGGAGAGAGGCTAGAGGGAGATGTTCGGGTTGATGGTGAATATGATGATGACGATGGTGTTGATGTCGAGACTGAGACTAGAGATGGTGGTTCCGAAAAATGGAAAAGATGAAGGTACCGAGAAGGTGCGATGGAAACTGAGAAGGAGAAGAAGAGGAAGACGAGAGCAGGTGAATGGGTGGACTTCGAAGGTAATGGTCGAGATGGGAGAAGGAGGGAACGACAGCAACCAAAGACTGCAAAAGTGATGAACAGGGGCAGGGAGTATCGAAACCGAAGGGGAAGAAGATAGTGAATAGTGATCGGTGAAGAAGGAAACAAAATAGAAAGAAGAAGAAAGAAAAAGTGGCGGGAAAGGGTAAATAAATTCAAAGGAAATGGATGAACAGTAATGTGTATATATATATATATTAGGAAATAGAGGAAAATTGAAGAAAGATAAGATGAGTGTACTAGAAATTTGGGAAAATATCGGGAAAGAGCTGCGATAAATTATCCGAGTAAGACCGAACTCGTCGACTCGCTACGTCGAGACAATCGAGGACAACAGACAGACATTGAGGTATGGAAATTCTCATCGCTGCTAGAGATAAATATGCATAATTTTCGTATATTTGTAGATATAAAATTTAGGTTGAATTTCGCAGTACCGAAATTACCGAAAAGACTAGGTTGAATTTATAATTCTGAAAATTAGAGATTTTAGCTTAGTTGAACAATCAAATTTTACGGATTAAATTTAAATGATTTGCATAAATTACGGTATGACTTGAATTATGTTTTAATTATTGAAAATCTTGAATTTTGAATTTTCATGGACTTATTTTCTGATATTTAAATGAAATAGGGCTAGTCGGCCTGTTTTGAACGATTTCATAAACAAATGAATTTATATGTGATTTAAGGAAACCGATCTGTTATAAATTATTCTGACGAAATGTGCTTGAGCGCGTACTGACTGTGTGTCATACAGTCCGTCTCGCATTAATTTTGAGATAAAGGCATTGGTGAGACCATGCTGCACTTCTGTTATGTATCTGTATCTATATCTGTGGTCCACGAGTACGATGTACTGTGCTTCTGATTCTATTTTTGGTCTTCGGACATTCTGATCTGTGAGCCGTTTGGGTAGCTGACCACTCCCACGGCGATTGACATCTCGGCATACTTGGCCCGTGAATTGCTCGGAGTCACCGACATTGGCCAATAGTCATTTCTGATATCTGATATAGCATGCATGCCTTGTCTCGTCTATTTGAAAATATTTAATTGAATTTGTCTGCTTGAACTGAAATACATGCAAATCTGTTTGCTTTGCTACTGAAAACTCTGAACTTTCTGGATTTATAACAGTAGTTAAATGTATTACTGAAACATATTCTGTTTCTGAAAAATCTATTTCTAGTATTTGTGCTTTTGCCGATGCTAAATCTGTTTTCTGAATTTTGAAATCTGGTATTTGAGAAATTGCCAAATCATCTGTATACTTTGTGAAAATATTTCGGATTTGGTAAATATAAAAATATATATTTTTCATAGGTAGTGTATTTATCTACCTGCTATGGGGTTTTTCTTACTGACCATGTTGAGCTCACCCCCCTTACTTTCATCCACAGAGTTCCTCTGTAGCTGGGATCGCTTCCGTTAGTAAGGCATTCCACATAGTTAAGATTTCGCGAAGCGTATTTCTGCATCCAAGGTATACCCATTTGTAAGAAATTCTTTTGTATCTAAAATTATGTAAGTACAGTAATACAATACAAGATGTGTCTGGGGAATGTGAACATATTCTATTTAAATTTGTTACTGATAAAAAAATTTAATCATACTAAACATTGTTCTGATCTAATATCGACTTGTAGCCCAACAGAAAAATGTCTATAAATTCGGGTCGTTACACTATTAGCCTCGGGTTGGATAAGATCGATATCCTCTTAATGGCCAGATCGATCCCCTAAGCTCTCGACCTGAAACAAAGCGATCTTATTTCATGGTGCAGATTAATCTCATGCAATGTGGCAGATCGATCTCATGCATCCAACAGATCGAACCCCTGCCTGCAAAATGGTCGAAATCCTGAGGATCAAGTAAGGCCAGATCGATCTCCACCTTATGCAGATTGATCTCCTAGTGTTATTTCTATAAAAGTGGAGCAGTTGGATCTGTATTTTCACGGGAAACAAGTTCATCCTTCCATTTTCAATCTTAAACCTAGCTTTCTCTCTCTAAAACTATCCCATTTCCACAAAGGTTTGAGAAAAAGCTATTAAAGCAAAGTTGTTCACTATAAAGAGAAGAACAACATAACTTGGAATCAATATTTCATTGGTTGGATAGAAGGAGCAAAAGAGCATTCTTATTGGAGTAAGAAGAAAATCAAGCTCGGTGAGTTTCTAATACACCATTCTAATACATTTGGAACTACCTAGAATGTAATGGAACAAGTATAACCTAGAATAATTCTAGTGTGAGAAAGTGTGATGTGGTTGAGGTGATGATGAATGGCTGAATTAAAGTGTTAGTAAGATGATGTGTATGACTTTGAGATAATAGAATGAAGCTACATTTGTTAGATTGGCCATGTTAAGTGAACAAGTATAAGAGGTGTTTGACAAAATGTCATAGTGAGGTAAATGATGAACTACAGGCACTATGAGCTAAATATTGATTTATTGAGAATCACTAGACTCTTGAGAAATAAGAAGACCAATCACAATGGGGCTTTACAAGTATTAATAAAAACTATAAGTCAAATCGACTATAGTAAACACAAGATCTTTATTTCATTGGATTTAAAATTGACGTGAAACGTAATTTCGTGCAGTCCCGGAGAGTTCGTTGGAGGCGAATCGAATTGCACAAACGAGCAACTCTACGAAAGTGGAATCACTTGACGCGATTTCTAGGTAAGAGAATTTTGTGAGTATATAAAGATAGCTGCTCATATTTTGTGGGTGAATATAAGGCTTTGTAAAATGCATGGTTATTTAGAAAAGTGATTGATTGTATGTGTGGATGACTACAAGTGTATATGTATATGATTTGGTTTTTGAATTGTATCTTGAAAAGGGGATAGTAAGGCTAATAATTGCATAAATCGCATGTTTTGATGTTTTTACGAAATACTTTGCTTTGGTTTAAGCAAGATTGACGGATAGGCTGGCTAGTAGTTTCATGATTTACGAAATAGCACAAGTGAGGTGCTACCCTAGGTTTCGAAAGTATTTTGGTAAAAAAGAGTCGTCTATCATACTTAAATGAGTTAAATCATGCTGGAGCCTAGCTCGCACCATAATTTGATTCGCAATGTTTTATAAGTCGTACAAGAGCTAATATCTCGTACGTGGGTTTCCTTGACTTACTTGTGCATACAATCGTACTGGAGCTATGCTCGTACGTGATTTTTTCATCATTTGTTATGCATAAAACCGTATTGGAACGTTGCTCGTACGAGGATATTTGCTGATGATACATGAAATCATGCTAGAGCTTCACTTACATTGGATTTTTACACTGTGGTACGTATGAGCCGTGGAGCTGGTAATGTGAGACCCCATATTTGTATAGTTTGTAATATGCGTAAGTGAATGTGAAGCATAAGTGATGTAAGTTCGTAAGTTCCATGTGCACACTTGTATTGAGAGAATGTAATGTACGTACAAGTTTCATTATATATGAATATGAGGAATTGGACTTTTGTATGGGATGAATGTTAGTGGAATGAGAAATGAGTAGTGTGGTAAATGGAAGGAAGTTACATGAATCTAAATACTCCTATTTGGTTTTATATTATATACCTTTGGATATACAATGTGTCACACCCCACTTCTGGGAACCCTTCTATCCATACATTCTCTACTACGGTTGGGCTGTGAGAAGATGCAATTACCAAAAATTCATTCATTTACAGCGGAATATTTAAAACTTTAATTTACACTCCCAGGTGCGTGTGTAAATATACAAGATTAATTGTATAAATACCATGTGCTTACATATCATCCCCATAATACTGTTTACAATTCCAAGATATAATTGTGCGATACGATATATTAGATACAAAATATTCGTGTATACAAATCTTATACCTTTACGGAATTGTGGGAGCTGTTCAACACAAAAGACCTAGAGACCACCGCTCTCTTACTTCTCAGTACCTGGAGGGGGAAAATAGTGGGATGAGCAAACCACAGCTCAGTAAGGAAATGTATGCTAGCAGGTAGATATCGTACTACCTACATAGCCCATGCATGCATAAACTGATGGGCCCTAATGGTATTACCGCAAGTGCACGGGTCGTCCAAGTAATAATGGGATTTTGAGTCCCGAGTTATCGTCCCTCAGAGAAGTTGGTTAGCCTAATTAACTATCGGTTAATCTTACCCTAAGTATATCCTAGCAAATTATGAAATTAAAGTGGGTGATCGACTAATCTAGGATTGAAAATACCGAAAGCAATAAAATAAAGACAATAAGAGCTAAAGGAAATAAAACCGAGCTCAAAATACTTACAGTGCTCCACGCAATTAAAAACGAAAACCTACCAAAGAAATTAAAACAGTTAAAACTAATTAACGCAATTAAAATACAAATATGGAAATAAAACAATAAAACTAATTAAACTAAAATTAAACAAGCTTAAAATAAAATTAATCTAACAACTAATGGATTAAAATTTACTCCTAGATAAATCTAAATGCTAAATTAACACTAACTAATGCATGAACATATTTTTGGAATTTTTAACTAAAACTAAAAATGCCTAAAATGAATTAAATTCCTAATGCTAGACTAAAATTACTTAGAAAGCTAATTAAATCTAAATTATCTAATTAAGCATGATTAACTACACCTATATGCATGATTGAAATCATTAACTAAACTAATTAAATAATCTAACTAATCTTAGAATTAATCAAACACTAAACTATGTATAAAAATGAGTTATGCCATAAACAATTAACCAAACAAGCCTTAACCACTTAAATCTTCCCTCCCTCTACTGTTCATGTTATATTTCTTCATTTTAGTTTCCAGGTCACGGTTTCAGGGGGTTGCTAGAGCTGTATCCAGCTGTCTTTGCTGCTCCAAGATTGATCTGCTACTGTCGGTTCTGACCAGACATGAATCCTAGCTACTCCAGGCTGCTCCAGGCTAGCTGGTTTTTCCTTCTCGGTGGTGATCTCGTCTGCTCCAGGCTGCTGCTCCTCGGGTTGTGTCCTCTGCTGTTGCTCATTGGTGTGTCTCGGTTCAGGCGTCTCCAACTTCCAGTTTCGGTTCTGCAGCTGCTGCTGATCATGGAGTGCTATCCAGGCGAGGGTAGCTGCTACTGTGTACCAGCTGTTCTTTGCAAACCTCTGCTCCAGATTGCTGCACGGATGCTGCCTTCTTCTGCTCCAGATTCGGCTGCTGCTCCTCGGTGTAAATCTACTGCTATGTGCTAGCTTCAGTTCGTGGGGTCAAGGGCTATATCAGACTGAAATGGTTAAATGCAACAATACATAGATGACAGAAAAGTGGAAGTGAACAGCCATGAAAATACAGAACAGAGCATAACAGAGTGCATTTTGGTTTCCCGATCACTGCCATGATGCTCTCCGTTCAGCTCTATGATGCATGGGAACGTTAAGTAATAATGATCAAGCTGTAAATGGCTAACTAACTAAAGGAAAAAGAACATGGAATGCAGTGATGCAAACACACCGAACCGAGAATGAAGAATGCAGTAACAGAAGCGGGAGGAGCTCAAAACAGAAACTGGAAACTTCACTTCATCGGTTAGCTTCATTTCATTCTTCAACCGAGACTCCAATCTGCTCAAGATGTGAACCAATGTCTATCATCAATCCACATCAAGGCAACAGAGTCATATGGTGAAAGATTGAATGAAAATTTCTTGCTACCCGATTGCTCACCTTATGTTCTAACCGAGAGTACACATGGTGGATTGAAACTTAGAGAAAACCCAAACTTAAGTGAAATGGAAGGGAACCGAGAACTTAGAAACACTGAAAACCGAAGCTTAAAATGATGAAGGTGTCTGAATACTTATAAGAAAATAAGAAGATGGAACAGAAAATTAAAACAAGAGCATTTGCATTACAAGAAACCGAGAGCAACTAAGAAGGAAAAAAAAGTGGAAGCTATGAAAATGGAAAATGAAACAAAAAAGGAGAAAATGCTTTAGCAAACCGAGAAGCATCCCTGGAATTAGATTGCCATACACCATAAACTAGTTTTGATTGGGAAAATGAAGAAGTTTTAATCACTTGAATGTCTTGAATCAACAATAAAGCAAAGAGAGTGCAAAAACCGGGAAGAACATGTTAAAATTCTATTCATTAAAACCAAATGTAAAGCTTTTCCAAAACAAAGAGAAGGAAAATGTTAAAACCAAAAACAACCATTCGGAAGGCAACTTAGAACTTAACCTAAAAAAACTATTCTACCCTAAAAATTACATTCTCTTCAATGTCCATCTTTTTCTATTTATAATAACACTAGGGGTAAAATGGTAATTTTTACATCCTTGATGAGTTGGCATTTTTTTTGGCCACTTGTCTTCACACCATTGGCTCCTTGAAAAGATATGTCCATGTCATCGGTCTTCTTGTCCAATTGGATGTGCTCGGTTTGTCCGCGTGGCTCAATCTCGATTTTAGCACAATTCCGATCATTTTCTACCGAAATCTTCAAAATTCATCCGGATTTGATTTATCTGCCAACATGAGAATTTTAATTAAATAAAGGGGATAATTAACAAAATAAATTGGGGATTTAAATAAATAATTAGGAAATTAAGCACAAATAATTCTAAAAATATAGAATTATCATAAACCAAAACCATGTTTTCGTTATAAATGGAAATATCATACGAAAAATGCATTTAAACATATATTTCTCATTAGCATTTTCGTGTAAATCAAATATCAAGCTTCCATTTAAAACATGCTCATAAATAGTGCCCTCACGGCACGAATGTGAAATTAGAGATTTATCAAAAACACAAAATCTCTTTCTTTTTTGAGTTTATCTCTGTTTCTCGATTCTCTGAGACAGGCATGGAATTTTCGACAATCAAATATCCACGACATATGGCCATAGTCAGTGATCCCAGGCCTCACTGATCAGGTGTGCACAGGGCATCACTTCGCCTGAAGGGGAATGGGTCAGTCCTGCCCTCCGGCTCATCTCAATCCACCTCATCTCCTCGTATACTCACGGTGAAGATACGTCGTGTGTCATCTATGCGATACTCGTACTCGCGTGCACCCAGCACGGTACATAGTATACCAATGGATAACTACACTGTTCTACGTACGACCGTGGACCCAAGTCCATACTCCAACTCCGATGGACTTTTCATCCTAAACCATGTCTCATATACCAGGTGAGCAAGCAGCGTGACACATAGTCAATGCAAAGCTCCAGGGCGGTATGATCTATCGTTAAGGCCCAGCCCGTTCAAATGGCCGTCGGCTGGTATCCCCTTGGGTCTCAGACCCCCAGGTTTACCTCAACTCAACAAAACAGGTGCGAGCAAAGTTCCCGCACTTTCTCAAAACCCTCGCGCGAGTTAAAACTCCAGCACGGTACATCAAGGCATTAAAACGGGTGTGAGCTAGCGCTTCAACACCAAATCTCATCTCAAAACTGATAGATGGCTATTTTCTCTTTTTAAAACTCAAACATGTTTATTCATACAGCATGCCTCTTCATGCTAAAACATGTAAAATTAGCCAACCAATCATCAACATTTCTCAATCATCAAGATCAATGTAAATTAGAGAAAAACATTGAAAACATGCATATCATGCTATTTCCTTACCCTATCCCATTTCTCAATACATATATACATCATAGTACTTTTCATGCTTCCATATCATTTCATAGAATTATAATATCATACTAGTTCTAGCAATATATCTACGAAATTGTTGTAAATATGCACGAACATCTCTATAGCTAACACACAGTCCCTTACCTCACTTTACTTGTGTGCAACTGTCCACCTTTATACTTCTCGCGTTCTCCTCTCGTTTTGCTCCGGCGTATCATCCGAAACTGAAATTCATCCATCAAACACTCGAGTTAACGTTCCTAACTCTTGTTCAACTAAGCATTTATCCAATGCCTTAAATACACATTTTACCCCTTGTGGTAAATCTCATCATCTTTATCCCAATATCAACATGCCCAAACCATGCCCACAACATAATCATCCTCTCAAGATATCTCATTTATCATTAACACTTCTACATTCCACTTTTCTCACACTAGACCATTTCTAAGTTATATTCATTTCATGCCATTCTAGGTAGTTCTACCCACAAGGTGCACACCCAATTAACTTCACAATCATTAACTAAACTAATGTACTTGGATTTGTGCACTAGAACTTACCTCATTGGATTTCCTCTTTGCTCCAATTAGAAATGCCCTTTATTCCTTAAATCCGACAATGGGGAAATGCCTTTAGACTATGTTGTTCTTCTCTTTGACGTGAACGACTTTGTCTCTAATAGGTTTTCCTCAAATCTTACTGAAAATGGCTAGATTTAGGAGTGAGAAAGCTAGGTTTTTGAGTTGAAGTGGAAAGAAATGGTTTTTCCCGAAAATCTGCAGATCCAACTGCTCCTATTTATAGTTTTGACTTGATGAGATCGATCTTCCTTGGGTGGAGATCAATCTGGCCCTCTAAAAATCCCTCTTTTCTAAGACATTTTAAAGGCAGGAGATCGATCTGTCGAGGCTTGAGATCGATCTGCTGTCGAACAGAAGCTTAAGGAGATCGATCTGGTCTTAGGGGAGATCGATCTGCTGTCGAACAGAAGCTTAAGGAGATCGATCTGGTCTTAGGGGAGATCGATCTGCTTCCAACCCGAGAGCTAAAGAGATCGATCTGATCCCTTGGAGATCGATCCGTTCCCTTCCATTACTCACATAAGAGCATTCTGGCTCTCCCAGATCGATCTCTCATCCTATGAGATCGATCTGGCCTCCATATTTCCAGATTTTCTACAGTTTTTCTGCAACAACTCCCTTCAAAACTTCCTCAATTTACCTCCATAGTCCTTTCCTCATTCATCGCTCCTTAAGACTTAAAAATGTCATCCAATCACACTTAGTATATATTAAAACTTGTGGGAAATCTTTGTACAACCAAATTTTCATGATATTTCCCGAATGGAAGTATACAACTTGTAAAAATCTTTCCTTCCATTTTACTACACTACTCATATACCATTTCAATCACATTCTTCTCGTGTTTAAGTTCATTTCTTCCTACTCATTTATAATGCAATTTGTATGTATAATCACGATTCTTATTACAAGTGCGTACATAGTCTTATGAACTTACACTGTATATACTTCACATTACAAATGTATCATTATACTTATGATTTTATTTACATTCCCATGTTCCTATATACAGCTATACATATACGGGGTCTCACAAAATGAATGCACACAAGTTTCTATAGGTATAAATCTTGAATGGATGCTGTTTTCAAGTCATAAAGGTGGTCGGATGAGAAAATGACTATGGCAGCAAAATTAAGAATGTTTGGTGTGAGTTACTACAGAAAACTGCAGCAAAATCTGGAAATTATGAATGCCAAATCAATCCATAGGATGAGAGATTGATCTGGAAGAGCCAGAATGCTCTTATTTGAGCAATGGAATAAGGCATATCGATCTCCCATGGGGCCAGATCGATCTCCTAAACATTCTGTAATGAAAAGACCGATCCTCAAGCATACAGATCGATCTCCTTAGCTCTCTGTTTGGAGCATATTGATCTCATGGTTTGACAGATCGATCTCGTGCTTAAAATGTCGTTAAAAAGAGGAATTTAAGAGGACTAGATCGATCTCCTCCTATTGCAGATCGATCTTATCAAGTAATTTCTATAAAAAGGGAGCTGAAATCTGTCATTTTCTGGAAACAACAACACCTTTCCATTTCCAACCTAAAACCTAGATGTCTCCCACTAAAATCCACCCATTCTAATAGGATTTGAAGGGAGGCCATTAGACACAAAGTTGCTCATCTTGAGGAAGAGAACAACATAGTTGAAACCCAAAACCTCATTGTTGGTATTGAAGGAGCACAGAGCAATTCCCCTTTGGAGCAAGAAGAGAAACTAGATTGGTAAGTTTCTAATAGTCCAACTCAAGCATATTGGTTTGTTTAATTGATTTTGTAGTAGATTTGCATGTGTATTAATGGTTGGAGATACCTAGGAGGTGATGGAACTAGTGGGTGACCTAGAAAATGGAATAAGTCTAGTGTGAGAAAGTGTAATTTGGATGAGTTGGTGATTTGTGGGAATTGCTAAGTTGTCATTTGAGTAATATGGATTATTTGAAATGGGTAAATGAAACTACATTGTGGGTTGAGTGGAATTAGGAAAATGAGCACATGTAGTGTTGATGGAAATGCCATAGTATGGAAATATATAGGATATGAACACTATGAGCTCAATATCGATTCAATATCGATTTGGAATGAGTTAATATGCCTTATGAGCGTTAATAGAATCTATAGGTCGAATCGACCATAGTAAACGTGGGAGTTGTGATATAATGGACTATAATGATGCGAGATACAATTATACGAGATACATAAGCGTTATGTGCATTTAGCAGCTTTAAGGAAGAGGAATCACGTGTCGTAATTCTAGGTAAGGGAATTCTGTGAGTATATAGAGGTAGCTGCTCGTATTTTATGGGTATATAGGGCTTTGGAAATGTGCATGAGTTTATAGAAATGTGTTTGACGATGTATGGAAGTAACTATGAGTATTTGTATGAGATTTGGTTGTTGAAATGGTATTATAAAGAAATGGGATAGTAAGGCTAATAGTTGCATAAATCGCATGTTTTGAATGATTTCATAAAACACCTTGCTTTGTTTTATGCAGATTGACTGATAGGCTGGCAAATGTTTGAATGATATTGTGTAATACCACGTGTGAGGTGCTAAATGTGTTTTGAGATTGGTTTTTGAATGTTTATGAGTTACCTATCATGTTTATGTGAATTAAACCGTGATGGAGCCTAGCTCGCACTGGATAATGATGTTTTCACATGTTTGAAATGTGTTGGAGCTTAGCTCATACTTTAATTTTAATTATGGTGATGAGTTATAAATCGTATTGGAGCTTTTTCTCGTACCTGGATTTCGAGTGGATTTCTTATGCATATAATCGTATTGAAGCTATGCTCGTACATGGTTTTCTTCATGTTTTATGCATAAAAGCCGTACTAGAGCGTTGCTCGTACGAAGTGATTTGTTTATGATGCATGAATTGGCGCTAGAACATAGCTTGCATAGGTTTTCATACTGTGGTATGTATGATGCCGTGGTGAGGGTAATACGGATTGGTGTTCAGGGAACCCAACAGGCCTAATAGACCTCTTGAGTAGGGTGAGGGTGAGGGGCTAGGACCTGACATTAATCCATTCAGGGAACCCAATAGGCCTAACAGACCTCTTAAGTGGGGTGAGGGTGAGGGGCTAGGACCTGACATTAATCCATTCAGGGAACCCAACAGGCCTAACAGACCTCTTGAGTGGGGTGAAGGTGAGGGGCTAGGACCTGAATCAAGGAACCCAACAGGGGCGAGCAAGGCCATGAAGGGCTAGGACCTGGTATTAAAAGTACTCCCACGTGCACTTGAGACTATAAAGGTTACACTTGGTATGGGGTCGATAAAACCTTCGGTAGGCACCCCCAACCATGTTATGGGTCCGCGGAGTACGATGTACCGTGTATATCCCATGGAGTACGATGTACCGCGTGGTTGAAATGCTGATGAGAAAAGTCTGGCGAAGAACTAACCCACCTTCGTTTCAGCATGATACCCTAAACACCAGGATCCGTGTGGTCTGGGATGATTTATGACATAGTTGGCCAACATAGTCCAGTGAGATGTAGTGACCTGTCTCCTTGCTTATTACATAATACGACATGGTCCTGATACTTGAGTGTGATTTTTACTGTCCAGGGTAGACCCGAGGGAAGGGTCGAGCTTTATGGGATTTTAAATTGTGTAATGATAATGATGTTGTGATTGAGAAACCATTTTTATGGGATTTAGGTGTGATTGAGAAAGAGCTCTATAACGTGATTTAAAAAGGAGGTTTCTTAAATGAATTGCCCTTTTTATGAGATTAAATGAGAATGAGCATGAGACGTTTTCACATGTTGATATTCCATGTTTTATATGTCGATTTCCATGATTTAAATACATGATATATGTATACTGTCACACCCAGGAAACGCTGAAAATAGGGCAATTTTAAAACTTTTTACTCATCAATTCTCAATTAAGAGTGCATTCCTGTGCAGTGTCATACATTATCATATTTATCGTACCTCAAGATCTCATCACTAGAAATTATATATCATATCAAATACATTAATCCATCTCATGTTAATTAATCCTAATACATCCCATACAATGTTATACATCAAGTGTCTGCAATTACAGTAATTGTCTGGGTACATGAAAAGATAAAAGATACCTCAAAATACAATATATGGCCTGGAGCTCAAGTCCTCCACTAGCCACTACTCCGTACATCGCAGGAAAACCCTTTTCACTTTAAGAGATTTGGGGGGAAAGAAAACAAGGTAAGCTTCTAAATCGCTCAGTAAAGGGGGTAAGGGACTCATTTCATAAACCAAAATGCACATCACAAAAAATTTATTTGTATGTGAAACTCATTAATCTCATTTGAAAATCATAGCATGAAAGTACTCAAAACGACATTCTCATGTCTCAAATCATGTGAAAACATGAAGTAAAAAGGCTCAGTCTAGAGCAATAACAAAGCATGTGAAAATAATGCGATAAACGCTTTCTCAATGAACGTGATAAAATCACTGAAATAGTAATGCACGTGGCGCAGCCACTAAACACACGTGGCATAGCCACTGATTTAAATTCACACGTGGCACAGCCACAAAACACACGTGGCATAGCCACTGAGTTAAATTTACATGTGGCACAGCCACAAGATAGGGCTTCACGTGGCAACGACCACCAAATATACGTGGCATAGCCACTGGATGGGTGATCTCACGTGGCAACGGCCACCAATTAGGGTTTTCACGTGGCAATGGCCACCAAATAGGGTTTCTCACGTGGCAACGGCCACCAAATAGGGTTTCTCACTTGGCAACGGCCACCAAATGGGGTACTCACGTGGCAACGGCCACTAAATAGGGTTCTCACGTGGCAACGGCCACCAAGTATACGTGGCATAGCCACATAATGGGTTATTCTTACGTTACCAGAACGGAGAAGAATCGGGCTTACATGCTACCAGAGTAATGCCCGGTGTGTACTCAAAATTACACACCTAAGTCTTAATCACATAAGACTAGTTTGCCTTCACGTAGAACTCATAGTGGTTTTCTCTCATAAAACTCATTTGAAAATCGTTTTGTACTCAACACAAAACATATTGAAATCGAGTCCCAACCTGCAAAACACGCACACATTTCTCAAATCTCAATATTGCCTTAACGTAGAGCCCAGTTATAAACTCATAAAAACATTGGGCTCTAACCGGCTATAAAAATCGTGTGCAATTGTATCACAACACAACACTCAACATGCTTGTTTTATAAATCACAATTCATGCTATAATGTTCGTAAATCACATACACAAATGGTTTAGTTTCCCTTACCTCTTTGCACCTCGTATAGTGCAATCGTTTCCCCCGTATCATGGACTAGCCTCGTATTCCACTCTGGAACTCTCGAGCTGTCCAAACGATGTTAAAACATCAATACTTAATTATCTCATCAACCTCAATTCTCAAAATCGAGCATAATTGCTCATAACACCTCAAATCTCTTGATTCTCGTAACTCTACCCCAAACTACACTCTCATTCACAACATCTCAACGTTCTACATTTCTCATGCCAATTATCTATGCTAATTCACCACATTGTCTAAATTTCTATTTATAGCTCAAATTCCCAAAATTGCTAAATATCATTATCACTCCAACCACATTGTAATTTCATCAATCCCTAATCATTTTTCAGCTATTTCAACATAATGACAATAGCCATTATCATGAAAATCATCTCAGATATCAAGATCGAGGTTTAGAAATTACCCAAAACTTGTGGAGAGCTTATCTCTTGCCTCGATTCGATCCGTCTTTCGATTTCCAAGTATGTTGTTCTCCCTTTGATGAGGAAGAACTTTCCTTCTTTCCACAACTTCTGATTTGGCCGAAAATGGGTGCTTTGGATGAGTGAGAAAGCTAGGTTTCGATAAAAATGGGGGTTGGAAGAGAGAGAAAGTGAGATTGCAGGAGAAAAACAGGGGTTCCTTATATAGGCTGAGGGCAGGAGATCGATCTGGCTCTTGATGAGATCGATCTGCATTTGAATTTTTGGGGCAATTTATGCCTAGGAGATCGATCTGTCGAGGGGTGAGATCGATCTCTTTATGACTTTATGAGATCGATCTGCCCCTTGAGGAGATCGATCTTCTCCCAAACAGAATCATTTGGAGATCAATCTCTTCCTCATGAGATCGATCTACTCTCAAACAGAATCATAAGGAGATCGATCCTTTCCATTGGAGATCGATCTGCTCCTCAAATTCCTCCTTCCTTGTCATTTTTAACTCACCAGATTGATCTCTCCTTCTCCCAGATCGATCTGTCCTCATAACTTCACACTTATTTAAACACTTAACATATAAATCTCCAATTATCATTCCCCAATTCACTTAGCTTAAGAAATTACACTTCAAATTCTTATTACATAATTCAAATATATCTAAAATTCTCAGATCTCACATATACTCATATGGCATAGTTTTAATTCCTTATGCTCATGTTATAAATAATTTATGCATAACACTACTAACATGTAGATAGAGTAGTTATCTACCATGCTTGCATTATTGCCTTACTGAGCTTGTGGTTGCTCATCCCTATCTATTTTCCCTCATACAGAGCGTACATAGCAGCCCAATGAGGACTGAGGTGTTGTATTTTAGGATATCCACTGCCATCCATCGTTGAGAGGTGTACACATGAAGATTCTTTTTGTATCTAAAAAAATGTAAAAGTAGAGTAGTTTGTAATTATGGGGGATGTAGATGTCAGTAATCATATTTTGTATAAATGAATGATTGACGTTCAAATGTATGACATCACTTTTCTTAACTGAGAATGGATATTGCAAGTGGATTATTATTGACTTATAGCCCAACAGTGTAGTGGTAAGTTTGTTCACGACCGAGTAGGGAAAGGATTAAATGCGAAAAAATTTATAGTGATTTTCAGTTAAAAAGAATGAAATGGGTCGTGATAGAGATTGGTATCAGAGCTGTGTTGGCCTGATGTGAGTCAGTAATAAATCGTAGGAAAAATATATCCCCATGTTACTGTGCTTTTGTTTATATATAACTGTGTATACCGTGATGGATTGAGCTTAATAAATGATTATTAATACAAGAAGGTAGGCGATATGCCTGTTACGCGCCAAGGTAGAGGGGGAGCACGTGCTAGAGGCCGTAGAGGTAGGGCTGAGAGCCGTGCGGAGCCACAGACTGATTAGGCTCCACAAGACCCTCCTGAGAGGGCAAGAGATATTGAGGCATGCTTCGCTAGGATAGAGCGAAGTATTAAGAACTTAGTGGAGATAGTCATGCAGGTATTGGGTGTCGGTGATAGACGAGGTCCCGCAGCATAGCCTACGACTAGACAGGCAGCTGTAGAGGCAAAGAGACCTCAGACTGCAGAGACCGCTACTGTTACACCACATTCAGCCTAGGATATGGCTTCTCCTATCGCTCCACAATAGAGCGGCAGTGATTTGGGATATGACTGCGAGTTGAGCAGATTGTGAGAGTTCCAAGGGTTGAAACCCCTTGTGTTCAGAGTGGAGAAAGACCCAATGGATATGGAGGATTGGGTGTACGAGATGGAGAAATTGTATAGGTTCTTCATGTGCACTTTAGCTGAGAAGGTAACCTCTGCCGTGTTTTTGCTAAAAAGTGAGGCCAAACACTAGTGGAGATCCACCGAGGCTATTTCGAGGACCAGACACCCCAAGATCACCTGGGAAATATTTTTGGAAGTCTTCAGGAGGCAGTACATCCCAACCACTGCACAGAGGAAATTACGGATGGAATTCATGAATTTGGTTTAGGGGAACCGAACTGTGGATGAGTATGAGTCCAAGTTTATGTCTTTAGGAAGATATGACCCGGACACGATGGGTAGTGACGCCCGAAAGATTCAGAAGTTCGTTGATAGGTTGAGGTTGGCCATCTAGACTAAGCTAGCCCCGTTTGACATTCAGACTTATGAGGAGGCGGTACATAAGGCTCAGTTATGCGAGTAAGACTTTGAGAGAAATGCCTCTGAGCTGGGGAAGATTAATGTTAGAAGAGATAGAGACTGAAAGAGATCCGAGATGGATAGAGTGGCCAAGAAGGGAGGCCAGAGGTTTGTCGAGAAGAGACCTAAGATCGAGGAGGTGCAGGAGAGAGCTACTAGACCTCTTGTGTACCCGACTTTGACCGCACCAAGGGGTATGGTTATTGGAGGACCACGACCTACTACTGACCAGTGTAGGAGATGTGGCAGATACCATGGGACTAGACCATGTCAGATACCCTATGTATCATGTTTTAGGTATGGGAGGCCCGGACATATTTTGAGGTACTGTACTGAGATAATTGAGACTGCTCTGCAGAAGGGCAAGGAGCCAGAGAGAGCTCCAGTTAAGACAACTGCCCCAAGGAGGAGGGCTACTGCCGAGGAAAAGGGGAAGCAGACAGTGGGTGTGAGCAGAGGAAGAGTACATGCACTGGATCAGGACACCGCAGATGCTTCGACGGATGTGATTAGAAGCATTGGTATTATTTGATCTCCGTGCCACGCATTCCTTCATATCACCTTCCTTTGCACATAAATTATTGAAGCATGGGAAACCAACATTGTTGGATAAAATGTTGATGATTTCCACACCCATGAATGATAGTCAATTGACTGAGCATGTTTGTAGAGATTGTAAGCTAAATATAGAGGGAAAGGAAATGACAACCAATTTAATTTTATTGAATATTAGTGATTTTGATGTAATATTGGGAATGGATTGGTTGGCTACCAATCGTGTTGTTATGGATTGTCATACCAAGTCATTGATGCTTTCAGGATTAGACAATCTTATTGTAAACTTTAATGAAAAGAAAGGAACATAATTATGATACATGAAAAGAGTATGATTTAATCTTTAATGCTTGAGAGATGAATGTACTGTTATTTTGAATATGGATGTGATGACTTGTGATACTTATAGTGGGAAGAATGATGTGAAGGGTTCATTGCCTAAATGGTTGATATAGATGAAGCAGACCCAGAATTGAGGGACATACCCTAATTGTAGACTACCCTAATGTCTTTTCGGACGAATTACCAGGATTACCACCTGAAAGGGAAATGGAATTTTGCATAAAGTTAGTGCCTAGTACCGAGTCGATATTGAAACCACCGTATAGGATGGCTCCTATTGAGTTGGAAGAGTTAAAGAAACAGCTGCAAGAATTACTAGAGAAGGGGTTTATTAGGCCGAGTGCCTCACTGTGGGGAGCTCCGGTTCTATTTGTAAGGAAGAATGATTTAAGCCTTCGACTGTGTATAGATTATCGGTTGTTTAATAAGGCCACCATTAAGGACAAATACCCCCTTCCACGCAAAGATGATTTGTTGGATCAGCTCTGAGGAGCTCAAGTATTTTTAAAGATAGATATGCGGTCAGGGTATCATCAATTGAGGATCAGGAGTGGAGATGTACCCAAGACAGCATTTCGTACCCGTTATGGCCACTATGAGTTTATGGTGATGCCATTCTGATTGACGAATGCCCTCGCAGCATTTATGGCACTGATGAATGATATGCTTAAGCCATACCTGGACAAGTTTGTGATTGTGTTCATTGATGACATATTGGTTTATTCCAAGTCCAGGGAAGATTATGAGGAGCACTTGAGAGTAGTTCTGCAGACCCTCCGAGAGAAATAGTTGTATGCCAAACTCAGCAACTGTAATTTTTGGTTAAAACAGATCTCATTTTTGGGTCATGTTGTATCGAAGGATGGGGTATCAGTGGATCCAACCAAGATAGAGGCAGTTGTACAGTGGGAACAGCCTAAGACAGTTACTGAGATTAGAAGTTTTTTTTTTGGGATTAGAAGGTTATTATCGGAGATTTGTAGAGGGTTTCTCCAGACTAGCTGCTCCGTTGACACGCCTCACATGGAAGGATGTTAAGTTTGTGTGGGATGAGGCATGTGAGAGGAGTTTTGAGGAGCTTAAGCGTCGATTGACAACTGCTCCAATTCTCACCATTCCTATCAGCTAGGAGGATTCTCGGTGTATACGGATGCATCACACTAGGGATTGGGCTGTGTACTTATACAGGATGGGAAGGTAGTTGCCTATGGATCTAGACAGTTGAAAGATCACAAGAGGAACTACCAGACACATGATTTGGAGTTGGCGACCGTGGTGTTTGCTTTGAAAATATGACGCTACTATCTCTATGGTGAGAAGTTTCAGGTTTTCACAGATTATAAGAGCCTTAAGCACCTGTTCTAGCAGAAAGAACTGAATATGAGGCAGATGAGATGGCTTGAACTTTTAAAAGATTATGACTATGAGTTCATGTACCACCCAGGTAAGGCAAATGTAGTTACCGATGCTTTGAGCAGGAAGAACCTAGGGTTGGTGTCTTATATGATGGTATGGAAACATGAGTTAATGGAGCAATTTGTGAACCTCAATTTGGATGTAACCCCACTTGGATCAAAGAGATTGGATATCATGGCTAGTTTAAGATTAGAGCCAAAGTTGATTACCCGTATTCGGCAGGCCCAGCAGAGCGATCGACGGTGCATAGATTGGCTGAGGCAGATATAGACATGTGTGGGTATTGATGTAGAGCTGAGTGCTGATGGCTTATTGAGGTTCAGAGGCAGAGTATGTGTTCCCGAGGATCCTGAGATCTAGAGATTGATCTTGTCAAAGGCTTACTCAACGAAGTATACGATACATCTGGGAAGTACCAAGATGTATCAAAACCTTCGAAAGGTTTATTGGTGGTCTGGAATGAAAAGAGACATTGCGGAATATGTCGCTAAGTGTCTCATTTGTCAATAGGTGAAGGTAGAGCATCAGAAGCCTACAGGATTATTGCAGCTTCTACCGATACCGACTTAGAAGTGGGAGCATGTCATAATGGATTTTGTGATGGGATTGTCGAGGACCCGCAGAGGTCATGATGCCATATGGGTTATTGTGGACCAGTTGACTAAGTCCTCCCATTTCTTAGCTATGAGAGCTACCGATACACTGAGTCAGTTGGTAAACCTGTATAATCAAGAGATAATACGACTATATGGTGTTCTAGTGAGCATTGTTTCTGATAGGGATGCCCGTTTCACTTTTAATTTTTGGGAACATTTTCAGGAAGCGTTGGGGACCCAACTGAGGTTTAGCACCACTTTTCATCCTCAAACAGATGGAAAGTCAGAGAGGACTATATGACCTTGGAGGATATGTTAAGAGCGTGTGTGCTGTATTTTAGAGGCTCTTGGGATGATCACCTACAGTTAGTCGAGTTCGCCTATAATAACAGTTTTCATGCGAGTATCCGGATGACACCATATGAGGCACTGTATGGGCATAAATGTCGATCCCCCATTGGATGGGAAGAGGTTGGTGATAGACAGATTTTTGCTTTGAACTTAGTGCAACAGGCCTCTGAGGACGTCTAATTGATACGTGAGAGATTACAGACAGCTTAAAGCCGGTAAAAGAGTTATGCTGACAAGAGACGGAGACCACTAGAGTTTGATGTGGGTGAGTCGGTATTTCTGAGAGTTTCACCTTCGAAGGGTATTATGAGGTTTGGTAAGAAGCGTAAGCTGAGCCCTAGATATATCGGACCCTTCGAGATTTTGGAGAGAGTGGGAGATAAGGCGTATAGGTTGGCATTGCCATCGGACTTGGCAAATGTCCACAACGTCTTCCACGTCTCTATGCTTCGAAAGTATCACCCGGACCCAGCGCACATGATATGATATGAGTTGTTGGAACTCAATGAGAGTATGACGTATGTTGAGAAGCCGGTTCGGATATTAGACAGAAAATAGAAAGAGTTACAGAATAAGCCATTCCCTTGGTGAAAGTCCTTTGGCAACATCACACAGTGGTAGAGGCCACATGGGAATTCGAGAAATCGATATGGGAGAAGTACCCGGAATTACTTTGAAATTACTTGGTTCTAATTTGGATGACTAAATTCCATGAAGGAGGGGAGAATGGGACCCTATATATGTATAGTTTGTAATATGTGTAAGTGAATGTAAAGCATAAGTGATGTAAGTTCGTAAGTTCCATGTGCACACTTGTATTGAGAGAATGTAATGTACGTACAAGTTTCATTATGTATGAATATGAGGAATTGGACTTTTGTATGGGATGAATGTGAGTGGAATGAGAAATGAGTAGTGTGGTAAATGGAAGGAAGTTGCATGAATCTAAATACTCCCATTTGGTTTTATATTGTATACCTTTGGATATACAATGAATGTACACAACTTTCAATAGGTATAAAGCTTGAATGGATGTCGTTTTCAAGTCATAAAGGTGGTCGGATGGGAAAATGAGTATGGCAGCAAAATTAAGAATGTTTGGTATGAGTTACTGCAAAAAACTGCAGCAAAATCTGGAAATTATGAATGCCAAATCGATCTCATATATGAGAGATCGATCTAGAAGAGCCAGAATGCTCTTATTTGAGCAATGGAATAGGGCAGATCGATCTCCCATGGGGCCAGATCGATTTCCTACACATTCTGTATTGAAAAGATCGATCCTCAAGTATACAGATCGATCTTCTTAGCTCTCTGTTTGGAGCATATCGATATCAAGATTCAACAGATCGATCCCATGCTTAAAATGCCATGAAAAAGAGGAATTTAAGGGGACCAGAGCGATCTCCTCCTAGTGCAGATCGATCTCATCAAGTAATTTATATAAAAAATGAGTTGAAATCTACAATTTCGAGAAACAACAACACCTTTCCATTTTCAACACAAAACCTAGATTTCTCCCTCTAAAATCCATCCATTCCAGTAAGATTTGAAGGGAGGTCATTAGACACAAAGTTGTTCATCTTGAGGAAGAGACCAACATAGTTGAAACCCAAAACCTCATTGTTGGTATTGAAGGAGCAAGGAGCAATTCCCCTTTAGAGTAAGAAGAGAAACTAGATTGGTAAGTTTCTACTGGTCCAACTCAAGCATATTGGTTTGTTTAATTGATTTTGGAGTAGATTTTCATGTGTATTGATGGTTGGGGATACCTTGGAGGTGATGGAACTAGTGGGTGACCTAAAAAATAGAATAAGTTATAAGACCCGATTTTATTTAAAACACGAAATGAAAAAAAAAAATCAAATGAAGGATTGAAATGGAATTTTCGAACATGTACAAGGGTAAAACGATCAAAAGATCGAAATCCAATATAAATTGGACAAGAAAATTTCATTAAAAATATGGGATTGAGAAATCTTGATCAATAACGAAGAAATAATTAAATTTCAGATTAAATTGATCAATATATGAATTTATTGGAATTAACCGAAATTTTCACCTTGGGAAATAATCCCGAAAGTATTCGAAAAATATACCAGAAAGACGAAATAAGACCGATAAATTCATTTATAGATTAAATGAATTAAATAAGAATTTTTTTTGGATATTTTGATTTTTAATAATATTTTAATGAATAAAATAATAATAAAAATAAATTATAAATAAATATATATAAAAAAATAAAAATTGGAAAATCGCAGAATCACGATTTTTGAAGGATAGAAGAAGGTCGATGCCTTCTGCGGCACCAGCTGGGGCCACCGGCGACTGGGATCCACCAAGGGAGCCCAGCCGAGAGGCGACTGACCCCATGCGAGCCACCGGCATCAACAAAAAATCGACGAACGGCGGTCGGCGAAAGGAAAAGAGAAAGCCAAGAAGAGAAAGGAAGAATCCGTTGATCGGTGCCGATCTAAGCCGACCACCGACAGCCGAAGGAAGCCCGACCCCGTGAGAAACCCCAGCCACCAAAACACGGGCCCCCAGCAACCGAAAAACTCGTAAACGGTGAGGAAAGAGGAAAACACCGACGTCGAAAAGGAGAAGAGCCGAACTGGCTACTTTCTGGCCACCTCGGACGAAACCGACCCCAGATCTGTGCACCAGACGACCTTGCGGAGCTGCTGGTGGTGAAAACCGGCAGAGAACAGATCAACGAAGCCCTGAACCGATCGAAATGGACTGAACCGGCTAGATCGAATTGGTTTGAATCGGGTTGAACTGGACCGAATCGCTTCAGCCAGAAAAGAAGGAAAAGAAAGAGAAAAAGGGAAAACGAAAAAGAGAAAAAATTGGGAAAAAAAATCAGTGATGCAATCGAGCTACGGGTAAGTCGGTAAGCGGTCTAATTGACCGATTTAAATTTTCAGAATATTTAATTTGATTAATATTCGACTAAAAATTTACCTGAAAAAATATGTAATTGTGTAGCTCGACAATTGACGTCAAACGAGAGCTCGAGTCAGCCTTGATTTACGTACTATCATGGAATCTCGGGTAAGTAACCTTTATTTATGACAATTTGCTATCTGAATAAATTACGAATTTAAATTCCTCATGAAATGAATTATTTATGAAATTATAGATATATTGTCGTAAATAATTCATTAAACTATTCGAAAAATTTAGAATAAAGCTCAATAAATACTGATGGGCCCAATCAGCCCAATAGGCCTCAATAATGTAAATAGTAAGTGGGAAAATGAACTTAAGGTCGATTAAGGCCCATTATAGTACAATCGAGCCCAATATAGGTAGATGGGCTCAATGATTTAAATTAAGCCCAAAAAATATGAAATACAATTAATTTTATTGTATTTGACCTGATATATATTTATACACAGTTTCAAAGATTTGATTGAGAGCAAATCGAACTGCATGACGAGACATCAGTGAAAGGTCAGACTGTACAGAAAAATGAGGTAAGGGAATTGTGTAAGTAGCTAGAGGTAGCTACGCGTACTTTAAATAGCTTTTGTATATACTGAATATGTATGTATACATTGATATTGTACAAAGGTCCTAAAAATGGTTTAAAGATTTTAAGGACTCGAAATAGGAAAAAACTATTTTACCCCTATTGAGGGAAGTTCACCTAAGGATAGTGAACGCATGACATGCATGAACTGCATGATTTAAGGAATTTTTCCGAATTAATGAATTTTCTTCGTTTTTAAGCAAAGCATATCGTAGATTGGCCAATAATTACATAAGTTTCACAAAATATCACTACGTAAGTGCTATTTATAGTTAAATAAAATTTTTTTGGAAAATGGGCCAACTATCAAGTTTATATGAAAACAGATAGTGCTCACGCATAGCTCGCACTATATCTGCGTTTGTGAATGTGCATAAAATGTGCTAGAGCAGTTGCTCGCGCCTACTTGTGTGACATCATATGCATGAAATGTGCTAGAGCGGTTGCTTGTATTGATTTTTATTATTGTGAAATGCATGAAAGGTGTTGGAGCCTAGCTCGCACCCTGTTTTGACTGTTTTGATGATTTTGACTGTTTTGACTGAATATGCATAAAAAGGTTCTAGAGCGATTGCTCGCACTGGTTTTAATGATTTGACATGCATGAGAGGTGCTGGAGCTTAGCTCACATCCTATTTTGATATAATAATTGCATAAAAGTCGTGCTAGAGTGTAACTCGCACGAGATTTGATTTATTTATGCATAAAGCCGTGCTGGAGTGTAACTCGCACGAGATTTGATTTATTTATGCATAACACCGTGCTTGAGCTTGCTCGTACGAAGTTTTATATGGATTTATAACTCATTTTAAAGACATATTGGAGTACTACTCGTACAAAAATTTTACTGATTTTTATGAAACCGTGCTAGAGCTTCGCTCGCACGACATTTTTTGATATCATGAATATGCATGGAGCCGTGCTAGAGCTTCGCTCGCACAAGGATTTATATGACATGCATATAGCCATGTTAGAACCTCCTATAGACTGTGTCATAGTGAGATGATATGCCACATGTGCATACTGAGACAGAGATGGTATGAGTGGATAAGACCTATTGCAGGCACCCCTGACTAAGCTTGGGTTCACGGAGTACGTTGTACCGTGTATGTCACGCGAAATACGCTGTACCATAGGGATTGTTGGACTGGAGTTTCATTATCCACGAGGAGCAAGCCTTGCCCTCGCAATCCTAATGTTATGCTGTTATGGCGGGTAGGACCGACCCACCTCCCGTTTCAGGTGTGATGCCCCACACACTAGGTACCGTGTAGCCAAGGATCACTAGGTTATGGCCATAGTTCTCGTTGTTACTGATAGTCAGCTAGTTGTCTTACATGATATAACTTGTGGTCTCGATAGACTAGGGTAAACCCAAAGGAGGGGTCAGGCCCCCGATTTTATGATTTTCTACTATCCTCATAGATGTTTTTAGAGGATTTTATGATATGTGACCCTGAAAGAAAGTTAGTTTTATAACCGAAGGTTTATAATGAATTTTAATGAATTGTTTTATGAGATGATTGACCAGGAAGGGTTAGTTTATATTGCAGTTTTAATGAAATGATTAAATGCAGTAGCATGATGAATTTTCATGCTTTAATCATAAATTCATGAAAAGGATTATTTCTCATAATTTGTTTTACATGGCATGATCTTGATTTACCTCATGCTAAGTATGAATTAATGATGTCACATAAAATGCAATTATGCATAAGTAGTATGATTTATATATGCACGAACAGTTTTATAAACTAAGTCATTGATGAAATACATGATTTTTTGCTTGAGATTTTAATGAAAAGAAATGGATTTTAAGAGCATGGTATTATAAGCATGTAGATAGTGGAACTATCTACTTACTTGCATAATTACCTTACTGAGCATGTGGTTTGCTCACCCCCTTATTTTTCTATCTTTTCAGAGCACTCGCAATAGTTATTGAGCGGCTGAGAACTTGCATTCTTGGTATCTGTTGCTTCCCATTGAGAAACAGGTATACACATTTGTATAGTTTTGTATCTGAACATATAATGCACAGTATTGTAAACGTATATGATGTCAAGGATGTAAGGTTATGTAAATGCCATTGTGTATGTATTTAGCTAATGTCGAAAGATAGTAAACTCTGATATGTGAATGTGATTATGGAAATGGAATGGTAAATAAGTGAGAGGTGACTAACACCGAATCATAGCCCAACTGTTAAGTAAGATGGTCACGATGAGAGAAAGGTAAGAATTAAAGAATAATCGAAAAGAAAAACAATTTACTCTGATTTTTAGGTAATTTGGGTCGTGACAGTTTTTGGTATAAAAGCTAAGTTATCCTGATATGAGTCGGTGTTATTAGTTAAGAAAGTTTACATCCCCATGTACTGTGGATTGTTTAGATACAATTGTGTATATCGAGATGGAATTGCAGCTAAGAATTTGGTAGAGGGGCGAGTACACGAGCTCGAGATGGAATAACTGATAGCCGCTATGGTAGAGGGGCGAGTACATGAGCTCGAGGCCGTAAAGGTAGGCCCAAGAGTTGTACTGAGTCACCACCTGAGACTCAAGATGAGATTGAAGTGGAGGCTGATGTTGAGCATGCCTTACAGAGTCTGACAGAGAGATCGGATAGAGTCCAATACTGAGATCGGATAGTATTGAGACAAGTTTTACGAGGTTAGAACGGAGTGTGGAGAATATTTTGAGAGCTAATTGCTCTGAGTATGCATGAGATTTGAAGGCGAGTTGAAACATTGGTGGAAGTCCGCTCGACCCATCTTAAGAGTTAGACATCCAGAATAGACATGGAAAGTAATTTTAGATGTATTTCGGTGATAGAATATCTCGGACACTGCTTAAAGGAATAACAGATGATATTCTTTACTCTAACCCAGAGGAACTGGTTGATTAACGAGTATGAATCTCAGTTTATATATCTGCCCAGATATGACCCGACACTATGAACAGTAGGAGTCGGAATGTCTGAAAGTTCATGAAGGGCTCAGATTGTCAATTAGAGTCCGATTAGGCCGTTAGATATCACTAACTATGCCAAGGCAGTGCGTAGACTACAGTTGTGTGAATAAGATCATGAGTTGCATGCCTCTAAGATTGAAAAAGGTAGTAAGGGCCGAAATTGAGACAAAAAGAGAATAGTGGATGACAGAGATGTCAGAATGGGAAAAAGTAGTTTGGTAAAAGATTAGAGTTGATGAGTCATGGGGTAAGGTGATTGGTAAGGCCCCAGTGTATCCAAATACAGTACTTTTGAGGGGTATTGTGATTGGAGGACCCCAACCTGCTACGGAACAGTGTAGAATATGTGGTAGTTACCAAAGAAATAAGATGTTGGACGAGGGTGAGTGTATGCCTTGGACCAGGACACTACTGATGTTTCATTTGATGTCGTGGAAGATACCACATTGGTTGTGAATAATGAAGTAATTATTTTAATTGATCCTGGTGCCACGCATTTATTCATACTGCCTTTAGTTGCTTATAAGTTAGTGAAAGATGTGAAGCCTGTACCCTTAGGCAAAATGATAATAGTTAGCTAGTTAGCTAGTTAGCACTAACTGAATATGGGTATAGGGATTGTAAGTTGAAAACGGGGGAAAAAAGGATATGTCAGCTGATTTTATTCAATGGAATATGAATAATTTTGAAGTAATATTTAAGAATAGATTGATTCAGCAGCAAAATATGTTGTTTAGGTTGCTATCCTAGGATAGTGATGTTTTCACACCTGAAAAAGTATACTGTAAGTTTTAACAAGTAATGAAAGAGTTTGTTATAAGTGATACATCCTGAATATGAGATATATATGAATAAGAGGCGTATGCAAGGTAACAGTATCTTTCATATGTAAAGTAATTGGGATTAAGCGATATGTAGTGAATATGAATTGTGACTAAGGATAAGGGGAACATATATCCACACCCAGTCCATGTGGTCAAGTTTGAGGGTTAATAAAGGTATTTCAAAATAATTCTCCGCCTGAAGACTTGCCAGCATTTAGAAGCGCACACATAACCTATAAATTGAAATCCACAGTCATATATATACATTTAAAATTTGGGTACCTTTACTGGTAGAATTCGATTAATCATGAAGGTTTTAAAAATTAAAATTTTATAAAAGCCGTTAATATAAGAAAAAAGGAAATGATGTGGGTTAGTATCTTGAACGGAAGCGATTTCGAAATGACATTATACGTTTATGGGTACATATGTCAAGGATATGGGTGATTGAAATATTTAGTGGAACTCAACTACGATGAGGTATTTAAACCTTACCTCGATCGATTGGTTGTCATCTTTAACGATGATATTTTGATGTATTCGAAGTCCAGGAAAGAGCATGAGAAGCAATAGGAAACTGTCTTACAGATGTGGTGTTGTGAGTTTCTCAAAATTGCTGCTCAGTTGATATGTCTCATTTGGAAAAAGATTGCATACGAGTGGGATGATAAGTATGAAAATGGCTTCAGTGAGTTTTGTTATATGGAAGTAATAAACTGACTACTGTAATTATTCTCACCATAACCAACAACTCAAGAGGTTTCAGTGTGTATGAATACCTCAAATTAAGGATTGGGCTATGTATTGATGTAAAATGGGAAGATAGTCATTTATGGATCCAGATAGTTAAAGGACCATGAGAGAAACTATCTGACCCATGATTTAGAGTTGGCAGTCGTAGCGTTTACACTAAAAGTATGGCTCCACCACTTATACGGTGATAAATTTCAAATATGCACTGATTATAAAAGCCCCGAGTATCTGTGTTCACAGAAAGAGTCGAATATGATAATAAAGAGGGTTAGAGCTTCTGAAGGATTATGATTGTGAAAATAGTACCACCCAGGAAAGGCTAATGTAATGGCTGAAGCCGTGAGCAGAAAGAGCCTCGGGATGGTATTACATATGATGGTCATGGAGCGTGAGCTGCTAGAACAGTTGTGAGCCTCAGTAGTGATGTGATCCCTTCTGATGATGACGGTGGTTTTGTGACAGCTAGCTTGAGGTTAGAACCAGATTTGAGTGACCGAATTTACCAGGCTTACCGTGATGATCGCCATGGTGTCGATAGTGTGGGTTAGATTTAGAAGGGTATAGTGACAGAGTTCACGGTGAGTGATGATGACTTACAGAGGTTCAGAGACAGTATAAGTGCTCCTCAGGACCATAGTTGCTAAGATAGTGTTATTGACAAAAGCTCTCTTCGGGATATACAGTGCATCCGGGAAGTAATAAATATATCAAAATCCTTGAAAAGGGTATTGGTGGTCAGATATGAAAAAAAAGACATTGTAGAGATTGTGGAAAAAGTGTCTTGTATGTCAATAGATTACAGTAGAGAAAAAGAAGTTGCAGGGTTATTGCAGCCTCTACCTATATTGACACGAAAATGGGAACAAGTTACCATGAATTTCGTGATGGGTTACAGAGGACCCGGATAAATCACGAGGCTATCTGGGTGATAGTCGATAGATTGATTTAGTTTACCCACCTTCTGGCTATGGAAATCCCCAGATACTCTAAGTGCGTAGGCGGTGTTATGTGTACGAAAATTTGTGAAACGTTATATAGCGTTCCAGTGAGCATGATATCAGATAGGGATTCCTGCTTCACTTCCCACTTCTAGGAATATTTATAAAGCTATGGGAACCCGATTGAGTGTTAGCACAGCTTTTCGTGCTCAGACAAATGGTCAGTTAGAGAGGACTATACAGGTTCTAGAGGATATGATGAGAGCGTGTGCTATTGATTTTATAAGCTCCTAGGATGATCAGTTGTTACTAATAGAATTCGCCAATAATGACAGTTATCACTTGAGTATCGGGATAACATTTTATGAGGCATTGTATGGCCGTAGGGATTGTTCCCCGACTTAGATAAGAAGAAGAGGGTGACAGATAGAGAATTGCTTCCGAATTGGTAAGACAAACCTCCTAGGATGTTCAGTTAAATTGTGAAAGATTAAGAACACCTCAGAGCAGACAGAAAGACTATGCTGACAAGAGACAGAAAACCATTGGAATTCACCGAGGGTGAATCAGTATTGAGTTTCGTTAGATTGAATCCTTTGAGATATTGGACAAAGTGGGAGATAAGGCCTATAGGTTGGCATTACCACCTGAATTAGCAGGCATCCACAATGTGTCCCATCTTTTGATTCGTCGAAAATACTATCCGGACCCAGCATATGTGATCGAATATGAGCTCCAATAGCTTAGCTCAATGAAAGTATAACGTATGAAATCGATTCGGGTATTAGATGGAAGGAGAAAGTGTTGAGGTTTAAGATGATCTCCCTAGCCAAGTTTGTTGGTAGTATTACACTCCGAAAAAAAGTTACATGAGAATTAAAGGGTAAGATGCGATAAACGTACCCGGAGTTGTTTACGGACCCATTTGACTTGGTTCTAATTTGAAGGACCAAATTTCTTAAGTGGGGGAGATTGTAAGACCCGATTTTATTTAAAACACGAAATGAAAAAAAAAATCAAATGAAGGATTGAAATGGAATTTTCGAACATGTGCAAGGGTAAAACGATCAAAAGACCGAAATCTGATATTAATTGGACAAAAAAATTTCATTAAAAATATGGGCTTGAGAAATCTTGATCAATAAAGAAGAAATAATTAAATTTCGGATTAAATTGATCAAAATATGAATTTATTGGAATTAACCGAAATTTTCACCTCGGGAAATAATCCCGAAAGTATTCGAAAAATATACTAGAAAGATGAAATAAGACCGATAAATTCATTTATAGATTAAATGAATTAAATAAGAATGTTTTTAGGATATTTTCATTTTTAATAATATTTCAATGAATAAAATAATAATAAAAATAAATTATAAATAAATATATAAAAAAAAGAAAATTAGAAAATCGCAGAATCGCGATTTTGAAGGAAAGAAGAAGGCTGATGCCTTTTGCGACACCGGCTGGGGCCACCGGCGACTGGGATCCACCGAGGGAGCCCAGGCGAGAGGCGGTCGACCCCGTGCGAGCCACCAGCACCAACAAAAAATCGACGAACGGCGGGCAACGAAATGAAAAGAGAAAGCGGAGAAAAGAAAGGAACAATCCGGTGACCGGCGCCGATCTAGGCCCAACCACCTATAGCCGAGGGAAGCCTGACCCCGTGAGAACCCCTAACCATCGGAACACGGGCCCCCAGCCACTGGAAAACCCGCAAACGACGAGGAAAGAGGAAAGCACGAATGCCGGAAAGGAGAAGAGCTGAACCGACCACTTTTCGGCCACCTTGGATGAAATCGACCCCAGATCCGTGCACCAGACGACACCGCAGAGCTGCTGGCGGTGGAAACGGCTGGAAAGTCGATCGGTGAAGCCCTGAACCGATCAAACAAAACTGAACCGGCTAGATCGAACCGGTCTAAACCGGGTTGAACCGGACCGAACCGGTTCAGCTAGAAAAGAAGGAAAAGAAAGAGAAAAAGGGAAAAGGAAAAAGAGGAAAAATTGGAGAAAAATCTCAGTGATGCAATCGAGCTACGGGTAAGTCGGTAAGCAGTCGAATTGACCGATTTAAATTTTTAGAATATTTAATTTGATTAATAGTCGATCAAAAATTTACCCGAAAAAATGTGTAATTGTGTAGCTCGACAATTGACGTTAAACGAGAGCTCGAGTCAGCCTCGATTTACGTACTATCATGAAATCTCGGGTAAGTAACCCTTATTTACGACAATTTTCTATCTGAATAAATTACAGATTTAAATTTCGCATGAAATGAATTATATTCTAGAATTACAGATATATTGTCGTAACTAATTCATTAAGCTATTCGAAAAATTTAGAATGAGGCTCAATAAATACTGATGGGCCCATTGAGCCCAATATGCCTCGATAATGTAAATAGTAAGTGAAAAAATGAGCTTAAGGCCGATTAAGGCCCATTATAGTACAATCGGGCCCAATATGGGTAGACGGGCCCAATGATTTAAATTAAGCCCAGAAAATATGAAATACAATTAGTTATATTGTATTTGACTTGATGTGTATTTATACGCAGTTTTGAAGATTTGATTGAGAGCAAATCGAACTGCATGACAAGACATTAGTGAAAGGTCAGACTGTACAGAAAAATGAGGTAAGGGAATTGTGTGAGTAGCTAGAGATAGCTACGCGTACTTTAAATAGCTTTTGTATACACTGAATATGTATGTATACATTGATATTGTACAAAGGTCCTAAAAATGGTTTAAAAATTTTAAGGACTCGAAATAGGAAAAGACTATTTTACCCCTATTGAGGGAAGTTCACTAAGGATGGTGAAAGCATGACATGCATGAAATGCATAATTTAAGGAATTTTCTTGGTTTTTAAGCAAAGCAAATCGGTAGATTGGCCAATAATTGTATAAGTTTCACAAAATAACACTACGTAAGTGTTATTTATATTTAAATGAAAATTCTTTGGAAAATGGGCTAACTATCAAGTTTATATGAAAACAGATAGTGCTCGTGCATAGCTCGCACTATATCTGCGTTTGTGAATGTGTATAAAATGTGCTAGAGCAGTTGCTCGCACCGACTTGTGTGACATCATATGCATGAAATGTGCTAGAGCGGTTGCTCGCACTGATTTTTATTATTGTGAAATGCATGAGAGGTGTTGGAGCCTAGCTCGCACCTTGTTTTGACTGTTTTGACGATTTTGACTGTTTTGACTGAATATGCATAAAAAGGTGCTAGAGCGATTGCTCGCACTAGTTTTAATGATTTGACATACATAAGAGGTGCTGGAGCTTAGCTCGTATCCTATTTTGATATGATAATTGCATAAAAGCCGTGCTGGAGTGTAACTTGCATGAGATTTGATTTATTTATGCATAAAGCCATGCTGGAGTGTAACTCGCATGAGATTTGATTTACTGATGCATAATACCGTGCTGGAGCTTGCTCGCACAAAGTTTTATATGGATTTATAATTCATTTTAAAGACGTCCTGGAGTACTACCTGTACGCAGATTTCGCTCGCATGAGATTTTCTGATATCATGAATATGCATGGAGCCGTGCTAGAGCTTTGCTTGCACAGGGATTTATAGGACATGTATATAGCCATGTTGGAACCTCCTGTAGACTGTGTGTCACAGTGAGATGATATGCCACATGTGCATACTGAGACAGAGATGGTATGGTGGATAAGACCTATTGCAGGCACCCCTGACTGAGCTTGGGTTCACGAATTAAGTTGTATCGAGTATCTCACACGGAGTACGTTGTACCGTGTGGATTGTTGGAGTGGAGTGACATTAGCCACGAGGTAGCAAGCCTTGCCCTCACAATCCTAATGTTATGTTGTTCTGGCGGGTAGGACCGACCTACCTCCCATTTCAGGTGTGATACCTCGCATACTAGGTATCGTGTAGCCAGGGATCACTAGGTTATGGCCATAGTCCTCGTTGTTACTGATAGTCACCTACTTGTCTCACATGATATAACTTGTGGTCTCGATAGACCAGGGTAGACCCGAGGGAGGGGTCAGGCCCCCAATTTTATGATTTTCTACTATGCTGATAGATGTTTTTAGAGGATTTTATGATCTGTGACCCTAAAAGATGGGTAGTTTTATAACCGAAGTTTTATAATGAATTTTAATGAATTGTTTTATGAGATGATTGACCCAAAAAGGTTAGTTTATACTACAGTTTTAATGAAATGATTTAAATGTAGTAGCGTGATGAATTTCCATGCTTTAATCATAAATTCATGAAAAGGATTGTTTCTCATAATTTGTTTTACATGGCATGATCTTGATTTATCTCATGCTAAGTATGATTTTATGATGTCACATAAAATGCCATTGATGCATAAGTAGTATGATTTATTTAGGCATGAACAGTTTTATAAACTAAGTCATTGATGAAATACATGATTTTTTGCTTGAGATTTTAATGAAAATAAATGGATTTTAAGGGCATGGCATTATGAGCATGTAGATAGTGGATCTATCTACTTACTTGCATAATTGCCTTATTGAGCGTGAGCTTTGCTCACCCCCTTATTTTCCCATCTTTTCAGAGCACTCGGAATAGTTATTGAGCGGCTGAAGACTTGCATTCTTGGTATCTGCTGCTTCCCATTGAGAAATAGGTATACACATTTGTATAGTTTTGTATATGAACATATAATGCACAGTACTATAAACGTATATGATGTCGGGGATGTAAGGTTATGCAAATACCATTGTGTATGTATTTAGCTAAAGTCAAAAGATAGTAAACTCTGATATGTGAATGTGATTATGGAAATGGAATGGTAAATAGGTGAAAGGTGACTAACACTGAATCATAGCCCAACTATTAGGTAAGATGGTCACAATGAGAGAAAGGTAAGAATTAAATAATAATCGAAAAGCAAAAAAATTTACTCTGATTTTTAGGTAATTTGGGTTGTGACATAAGTCTAGTGTGAGAAAGTGTAATTTGGATGAGTTGGTGATTTATGGGAATTGCTAAGTTGTCATTTTAATAATGTGGATGATTTGAAATGGGTAAATGAAACTACATTGTGGGTTGAGTGGAATTAGGAAAATGAGCACATGTAGTGTTGATGGAAAAGCCATAGTGTGGAAATATATGGGATATGAACACTATGAGCTTAATATCGATTTTATATCGATTTGGAATGAGTTAATAGTCCTTATGAGCGTTAATAGAATCTATAGGTCGAATCGACTATAGTAAACGCGAGAGTTGTGATATAATGGACTATAATGATGCGAGATACAATTATGTGCATTTTCGGAGAGTTCGTTAGAGACGAATCGAACCGCATGAGTAAGCAGATTTAAGGAAGTGGAATCACGCGTCGTGATTCCAGGTAAGGGAATTCTGTAAGTATATAGAGGTAGCTGCTCATATTTTGTGGGTATATAGGGCTTTGGAAATGTGCATGAGTTTATAGAAATGTGTTTGACGATGTATGGAAGTAACTATGAGTATTTGTATGAGATTTGGTTGTTGAAATGGTATTATAAAGAAATGGGATAGTAAGGCCAATAATTGCATAAATCGCGTGTTTTGAATGTTTTCACAAAACACCTTGCTTTGTTTTAAGCAGATTGACTGATAGGTTAGTAAATGTTTAAATGATGTTGTGTAATAGCATATGTGAGGTGCTAAATGTGTTTTGAGATTGGTTTTTGAATCTTTATAAGCCGCCTATCATATTTATTTGAATTAAACCATGCCGGAGCCTAGCTCGCACTAGATATTGATGTTTTCACATGTTTGAAATGTGCTGGAGCTTAGCTCGCACTTTAATTTGAATTGTGGTGATGAATTATAAACCGTGCTGGAGTTTTTGCTTGTACATGGATTTCGAGTGGATTTCTTACTCATACATGGTTTTCTTCATGTTTTATGCATAAATGTCGTACTAGAGCGTTACTCGTACGAAGTGATTTGTTTATGATGCATGAATTCGCGCTAGAGCATAGCTCGCGCAGGTTTTCACACTCTGGTATGTATGATGCCGTGGTGAGGGTAATACGGATTGGTGTTCAGGGAACCCAACAGGCCTAACAGACCTCTTGAGTGGGGTGAGGGTGAGGGGCTAGGACCTGACATTAATCCATTCAGGGAACCCAAACATGCCTAACAGACCTCTTGAGTGGGATAAGGCTGAGGGGCTATGACCTGAATCAGGGAACCCAATAGGGGCGAGCAAGGCCATGAGGGACTAGGACCTGGTATTAAGAGTACTCCCCGGTGCACTTGAGACTATAGAGGTTACACTCGGTATGGGGTAGATAAGACTTACGGTAGGTACCCCCAACCATGTTATGGGTCTGCGGAGTACGATGTACTATGTATATCACATGGAGTACAATGTACTGCGTGGTTGAGATGCTGATGAGAAAAGTCTGGCGGAGAGCTAACTCACCTTCGTTCCAGCATGATACCCCGCACACCGGGATCCGTGTGGTCTGGGATAATTTATGACATAGTTGGCAACATAGTCCATTGAGATGTAGTGACCTGTCTCCTTGCTTATTACATAATACCACATTGTCTTGATACTTGAGTGTGATTTTTACTATCCAGGGTAGACCCGAGGGAGGGGTTGAGCCTTGTGGGATTTTAAATTGAGTAATGATAATGATGTTGTGATTGAGAAACCATTTTTATGGGATTTAGGTGTGATTGAGAAAGAGCTTTGTGACGTGATTTAAAAAGGAGGTTTCTTAAATGAATTGCCCTTTTTATGAGATTAAATGAGAATGAGCATGAGACGTTTTCACATGTTGATATTCCATGTTTTATATGTCCATTTTCATGATTTAAATACATGATATATGTATACTCATATGGCATAGTTTTAATTCCTCATGCTCCTATTATAAATGATTTCTACATAACACTACCAGCATGTAGATAGAGTAGTTATCTACCATGCTTGCATTATTGCCTTACTGAGCGTGTGGTTGCTCATCCCTCTCTATTTCCCCTCCTATAGAGTGTACATAACAGCCCGGTGAGGATTGAGGTGTTGTATTTTGGGATATCTGCTGCCATCCATCGCTGAGAGGTATACACATGGAGATTCTTTTTGTATCTAAACAAATGTAAAAGTACAGTAGTCTTTTGAGTTGTAATTATGAGGGATGTAGATGTTAGTAATCATATTTTGTATAAATGAATGATTGACATTCAAATGTATGACATCACTTTTCTTAACTGAGAATGGATATTGCGAGTGGATTATTATTGACTCAGAGCCCAATAGTGTAGTGGTAAGTTTATTCACGACCGAGTGGGAAAGGATTAAATGCGAAACAATTTATAGTGATTTTCAATTAAAAATAATGAAATGGGTCGTGACAGGTACGATCCTTAAGCCCAACATCCTTAAGCCCGTTGGGGTAGGGAGGCTTTGTTAGGTGGGGAGGCTTTCTTTCATTAAAACGAGATTGGTAAGATCCTTAAGCCCAACATCCTTAAGCCCGTTAGGGTGGGGAGGCTCTGTTCGGTGGGGAGGCTCTCTTACATGAAAACGTAATGCTCACACGTACATTTGAGACTGTGTAGGTTACACATGGCATGGGGTACATAAGTCCTATGGCAGGCACCCCCAACCATGATGTGGGTTCGCGGAGTACGTTGTACCATGTAGATCACATAGAGTATGCTGTTCGACGTAGTTTGTGACGTTGATTTAAAAGTCTGGTGAAGAACTAACCCACCTTCATTCCAGCATGATACCCCGCAGTCATGACCCTCTATGACTTAACCAAAACCACTACAAATTTTTCGCATTTTAACTTACCTTTCTCCTTATCAACGGTTGGGCTGTGAGTCGATGTCAGCATCCTCGCTTACCATATCATCCATTATCATACATAAATGTCAATATACTATCTCTGATTGTAGCTTCTTTTATAATGCATGTGAGCTCATATAAAATCTAATACAAATACATTCCCCATAACATATATCGTATACATCTCTGTGCTATTTATATGTTTAGATACAAAACCGTACAAAATATGAATACCTGTCGATCCATAGGAAATGGCAGCGGACAACAATAATACTATCCCTCAAACGTACTCACTCTCCTGCTTATGTTCTGTAGAGAGATGTAAAAAAAAAAAGGGGTGAGCTCACAGCTCAGTAAGAAAATCAGGCAAGCAAGTAGACATCTGCACTATCTACTCAAAATAATGTTATGCCTCAAAAATATCATTTCCTTAACTCCCTTTAAAAGCATGTCTTTAAAATATATACATATACTTGTACAGATTAAAATCCATGTACATAAATCATGCTTTCGTTCTCAAATGAAGGCATGTAGTGCAAAATAATGAATCTTTATAATATCACAATGCCTTAGATAAATCATGTCATTTATATTCAAATCACAGTAAATATGGCGTTTAATCATTCACAACACAATAATCGGATTCCGACCCATCCTTTAGGTCTATTCGTATCATAAATAAATCAATCAGGTGATATATCATGTGAGACTCTGTGGTTAAATGCAATAATATCTTGCTGATGCTTTGTAGAGAGATGTAAAAAAAAAAAAGGAGTGAGCTCACAGCTCAGTAAGAAAATCAGGCAAGCAAGTAGACATCTACACTATCTACTCAAAATAATGTTATGCCTCGAAAATATCATTTCCTTAACTCCTTTTAAAAGCATGTCTGTAAAATATATACATATACTTGTATAGATTAAAATCCATGTACAGAAATCATGCTTTCGTTCTCAAATGAAGGCATGTAGTGCAAAATAATGCATCTTTATAATATCACGATGCCTTTAGATAAATCATACCATTTTATATTCAAATCATAGTAAATATGACGTTTAATCATTCACAACACAATAATCGGATTCTGACCCATCCCTCAGGTCTATCCGTATCATAAATAAATCAATCAGGTGATATATCATGTGAGACTTTATGGTTAAATGCAATAATATCTTGGACTATAGTCATATCCTATAATGGTGATCTCAAGCTACATAGTACTCGGTGTACAAGGCAATCACTGCTGCAACGGGAGAGGGGTCAGTCCATTACAACCGCTAGCTATCAACTCCTCAACTCCACAACACCATACGGTACAATGTACTCCCTGCCACTCACACGGTACAACGTACTCCATGGACCCTACCTCATAGTCGGGGTGCCTGCCATAGGTCTAAGCCCTCAAACCATGGAATATAAATACCACGTCTCTAAATCCACATGCGAACATCTCTACAGTGCGACACTCACTCTACACGAGGAAATCAGCATGGTTTTCAACATGTCTTATATATTACAGTAAAACTACAGTGTGCGCCTTTGAGCATGGCTCACAGTCGACACTCCGTTCAGACACTGTTTCACATCACAAACTCAACTCTAGTGCGAGTAAACCTCCAGCAACTAGGTCATGCATAGTTCATGTTTCAAATCAAGTACGAGCAATCGCTCCAGTACCATGCTATGCACAAAGCTCATCAAATCAAGTACGAGAAATCGCTCACGTACTATGTCATGTATAAATCATGAAGAATCAAGTACGAGCAACGCTCTAGCATTCTGTCATGCATCTCATGTAAAATTCGAGTAGGAGCTAATCGCTACAGCACTCTCTCATGTATAAATCGTATAAAACTGAGTACAAGCAATAACTCCAGCACTCTATCATGCATGTCATGGAAATCTAGTGCAAATCATACATCAGCACTAATATATGTGAAAAATATAGGAAATCAAGTGTGAGCTGTGCTCTAGCACGATTTATTCTCACATAATTCGATAGATGGCTCTTTAAAAAGCGATGATTTTTTAAATATCAAAATCAGTACTATAAATTGTGCTATTTCTCATCAACCAAGAAATCATTAGCCCATCTACCTCATCTTTTGCTAAACAACAGTAACAACACTCATAATTGTGGTTTTCATGCTTTTTACAACTTTTCCCAAAAGTTGACCTTTTTTCCTAACTAAGGGAAAAATTGTAATTTGCCACTATCGGGTCACAATAATTATTATTCACTTTCTCTGACCCTCTGATTTTTGAAGTGAATGTAAAAACAGAGGAAAATACGTGCAGGTATCTCTAACTACTCACAAAAGTCCCTTACCTATAATCACTCGAGAAATTTTACTTTCTCAATGCTGCTCGATCTACCAGTCCGATTCATTCCTCCAATAATCTTTGGAGCTGCATATAACCATTTATCAGGTTAATTATATTTTTCCTACTGTATTTCACATTAAATACAGTCTATTTCACTTAACGGGCTTTAATAAACCATAATGGGCCTAACTATGCCTGAAGCCCATTTTTATTTTACTATTCATTTTCGTTGGCCCTATTGGGCTTGTAGGGCCCACCAAATTTTATTGGGTTTATCCAAGACCCATTACATCACATTGGGTTGAAACCAATTGGGCTTGGCCTATTGGACCTCTCGACCACATGCCATGGCTGAGAGCATCCCATGCCGTCGGTCACACCATGGCATGCCGTCCCTGTCCATTTATTTAGCCAATTCACTTAGGCATTTTCACAAACACTTGGTTGGCAATGTTCTTAAGCTTCACTTAGTTCATTTAGGCATTTTATCAAACACCTTGATTGCCAACTAAATTCATGTATCAATTAATCAAATTGATTAATTCTAACTATACCATAATCATGGACACATGTACATCAACTCATTTATACCTTAACATTATATGGGTATTCATCAATTTATCACTACTCACTCTCGGTTAAACCATATTCATAGTGATTTTGTATGTTTCAATGCTTAAAACATATACCAATATACTTAAAATCATTCATACATTAACATATATGAATTTGAAAGCTTGAAATTATACCAAGTATTTGTGTTCACACTTGGCTGAAACTTTGAAGCCTCACGGTTTGCCCACTATGGCTCCTTGATAGCCAATTCCAACATATGTCACTCTCCTCTCAATTTGGAACAACTTTCATGAAGAATGCAAGTTCTAAATATGCCTAAATCCTAGTGATTTCTAGTGAGAAAAAGTTTAGATAAATGTGTTTTAATGGTTTCTTCTTCTAGCCGAGAATGATGTGTTGAAGAAGACCATGTGGTGGCTGATTTTATAAGCCATTTACTTAACCACTAAGCCTTACTTTCCAGCCATCTAAATTGACTTCAAAAAGGTTAGGTAATGTCACGACCCAAACTACCCAAAAATCAAAGTTAATTTTTCGCGTTTTATTATTTTCTTACTTAAATTCTTACCCGTCTTCTGATCGTGACCACACTCCACTAACAAATTGGGCTGTGCGTCAATGCCAGTCCCACCATACATTTACCATATAACTTAATTCTTTCTTAGTCATTTATAAGTGTTTACAATATTTATACATCCCCTAGAGTCACTTACAAACATGTTACTGTGCTATGCTTATTTAGATACAATTTATACAAGTGTATATACCTTAGATGATGGACAGCAGCGGATATCCGGAATGCAGTACTGAGTCACCTCAACATCTACTGGAGATTATCTGTGGGAGAAAATGAAAGGGGTGAGCACATCAAGCTCAGTAAGGCAATCCTACGAACAAGTAGGTAACCATACTACCTACATGAACGTGGTGCCATGCATAAACCACCCTTTCTCCACACATTTTAAAACAGATGATATAAGTTATGATGTTATGTAAATCCATTCGCATGGCAAAATTCAACATGCAATCATTTCAAATCTTTTCTTTCTTATTTAAAAATTTTCACAATAAAGTCAGGACTCGACCCCTCCTTCGGGTGATCCTGACTCACACAAAACCATGAAAATCCGTTTACATCACACATGGGTTTAAAAAGCATGGAAATAACCATCATGCACATTTAATTTAAAACCCAGTTTGATCTCATCAAAATCGTCGACATGCGAGACTAGGCAACATCTGTATATCGGCAATAACCAGGACTATGGCCATGTGTGTCCTCATGAGTTCCTCTGCTACACGGATCCTAGTGTGCGGGTTCTCACCATGATCGGGAACCGCCCGGGAGGTGGGTCACTCCATCTCATCGGTCTTATCCGATCCCATGCATCCGAAGATGCCAACGTATCACAAAGATACCAACGTCTCATAAAGATACCACACGGTACATCGTACTCCATGCTACTTGCACGGTACATCGTACTCCGTGGACCCCCAACCTTATCCCTCTTTCGGGCTCATCAGCTGGACCTCCAACCCTTATCCATCTATCGGGCTCATCAGGTTGTTTTAACATTAAACCGTATTGCCATGTCTCAAAACGCACGTGCGAGCCTATTTAATCGGTGACACACAGTCTACACGATGCTCCAAGCACGGCTCATCGCATGTTCTCATAAAATCAGTGCGAGCGATACTCAGCACTCTATATGCAAACCATGTAAAAAATCTGGTGAGAGCGAAGCTCCAACACCCTGTCTCAAAAATCATATAAAAATATGGTGCGAATTAGACTCTAGCACCCTGTCACGAAAATCATATATATATATATATATATAAATTTGGTGCGAGTTGGACTCCAGCACCTATGCATGTAAAACTCTAGTGCGAGCTCTCGCTCTAGCACTAATGCATGCATCACCCAAATCAAAACATCGTGCGAGCTGAGCTCTAGCACGTCACATGTCAATAAAAATACGTAGGCGGCTCTGTTTCCTCAAAACAGTTTTTCAAAACAATTATATCGTTGAAAGTATGCAATGCTGTGCATTTTGTTTCAAGGTTAGCCAGCATACTCATGCATGCATTAAAATGTCTCCAGAATGAGCAGAAACCTCTTGTTCATGCTCCTCCCAAATTTTTCCTAAATTTGTAAATTTTACCCTTAACAAGGGTATTTTGGTAATTTGCCCATTCAGGCACTAAAAGTATTATTTGACCTCTAGACCCTTCAGATAATTTTTAAAGACTGCATATGAACTTGAAATTTTGTAAAGTTTACCTCTAGCAGTCCGTAGAATTCCCTTACCTTATTTTCCTGTCGAGTTTGACCTTTCCTTTTCCACTGTTGTCTCGTCGCGCAGTCCGATATGCTCCTAATCAAACCTCCGGAACTGCGTATAAATATTCCTCATGTCAGATATTATACAACTTAATTGTATTTCCTATTTTCTGGGCTTAATTTAAATCATTGGGCCCATTTACCCTTATTGGGCCCGATTGCACCTTAATGGGCCTTAATCGACCTTAAGCCCATTTTCCACTTAATTTTCACTTTATCGAGGCCTATTGGGCTCATTGGGCCCACTAATAATTTATTGAGCCTCGTTCTAACTTTCAAATAGCTAAATTTATTATTTATGACAATTTATCTAAATTTCCATAATTTATTTCAATTTATGCGGAATTTAAATTTATATCACGCATAACGATGTAATTTGTCGTAAATAATGGTTACTTACCCGAGATTCCATGCTAGTCCGCAAATCGAGGTTGTCTCGAGCTCTCGTGGGATGCCAATTGTCGAGCTACACAATTCCACAATTTTTTGGGTAAGTTTTCAGTCAAAAATTAATTAAATAAAATATTCTAAAATTTAAATCGGTCAATTTTGACCGCTTATCGACTTACCCGTAGCTCGATTGCATCACCGGGATTTTTCCCAATTTTTTCTCTTTTTCTTTTCCCCTTTTTCTCCTTCTTTCCTCTCTTTCTTGGCTGAACCGGTTCAGTCCGGTTCAGACCGGTTCAGTCCGGTTCAGACCGGTTCGGACCACCGGTTCACCCCGGTTCACTCCGGTTCACCGCCTTGCCGGCCGGTTCTCCACCGGCTTCCACCGCCAGTGGCTCCGTTGGGCCGTCCGCAACACGAATCTGGCCTCAGCTTCGGTCGAGGTCGCCAAAAGGTCGCCGGTCCGGCTCTTCTCCCTCGACCGTCGGAACCCATTCCTTCTCTTCGTCGTCGCCGGCGATTCCCGCCATTTCGTTGGCTGCCAATGGGCTCAAAAGAACCGCCTCGTTCCGGTGATCATTTGGCTAGGTCGAATCCGAGCTATGGCGCCGCCGTTCGCCGGAACCGACGCAATTTCCCCCTCGACTTTCCGTCCGTCGATTAGCCGAAAATCGTGGCCGTCGGCTCGCGTCTCTGGTACTGTTGGAATCGTCGGGCTTCGCTCTAGCTTCTCCGACCGTCAGCTGGGATCATCGGCAGCCGGTGGCTCATCGGGCTTCCTCGGTCGGCTGCTTTTTTTTTCGTCTCTGCTTCTCTTTCTCTCTCCCCGACAATTCTGATTCCTTTTTCTTTTTTTTCTTTTTTTTTTCAATTCATTTATTTATTTTTTATTATTTATTTATTTTATTAATATTTTAATCATTAAAATACCCAAAATATCTACCAAAAATTATTATTTTATTCCAAAATAATTAATTTAATTTAAATTATTTATTATATTTTAATCCTTTTTCGGGTATAATTTCTTCGTATTTTCGGGATACTGTCCCGAATGACTTTTCGGTATATTTTTCGATTATTTTCGGGATTATTTTTCTGAACTAAAAATTTCGATTAATCCCGATTAATTCCAATAAATTAATATCTTGATCAATTTAATCCAGAATAAATTTATTTCACCTTTATTGGCCAAGATTTCTCAATCCATTATTTTTAATTAAATTTCCTTATCGAATTTACACCGGCTTTCGATCTTTTGATCGTTTTGCCCTTACACGTGTTCGGGATTAATTTAACCCGACTTCCCTTAACGAACACTCATTTATTTAAATTTTTGACTATTTTCATCCCTCATAAAAATTTACGATTTAATTTCGGGTCTTACTGGTAATGGTTACCAAATTTGTCATAGTTACCTTTAACTAATGGGCTTAATTTTAATCCATTTGGGCCTTACAATTGGGCCTCTCGGTTTAGGCCTTCCTTATGGGCTTTCAATCTGAAATTTATACTATAAATCAGACCTTTAATTGTCTAAATATTTGACGTATCAATTGGTCTAACAATTCGGTCTAAGGGACCTAAGAATTCGATCTACACTTGGTACACCTTAATGGGCTTTAAAATCTTCTTTTTTGCGCATTACGTTTTTACCCATTAAATTTAATCCTGAATCCATCCGAATAAATTTTCCTTACTTTCGGGGATGATTATCTTGTATTCTGACCAAAAATATTTTTCCTCAATTTTTTCTCCTTACTTAGGTTAACTTTTAACCATGGTTAGTCAACTATGGTAAAAGTCCACTTTTCTTAACTATAGTTGACTTTTTCCTTATTCATTGATCAAGTTGACTTTTTCTCAAAATTTTGAAAGTGTCATATCTTAGGTTTTACACTCGTCTTTACGTTTTAACCGTTTCCGGTAGGTAAATGTGCCTTAAATACCTTAAATCGTTAAAAATGTCTATTTTACCCTTTTTAGCTTTTACTCTTGTTCTCTATGTTTGAGACTAAATCAAACCGAATTTCCTTCATGAGCTCTCTATATTTTCTCATTTTAAGTTCTTCTCTTCAGTCAAAATGATTCAGATCCACTTAGTTTAGCCATGTGGCTCTCATAGCCCTTTTTCGACTTTTATGTAGCTTTTAAGTGTTAAAGCATTTCACTAACACTTAAATCAAGTAAATACCCTTCTCATGATTCATCTATAATAATAAAGTGTTCATACATATAGGAATCATAAGAAACAAGCTACATAAAATACGGGTCTGACACCCGTACACTGGGATCCGTGTGGTTTGGGATGATTATGGCATAGTTGGCCAACATAGTCTTTGATATTTATATTGACGACCTATCTCACATGATATCACATGGTTTTCTATATTGAGTATGATTATGTTGTCCAAGGTAGACCCGAGGGAGGGGTGTAGTTATCTACCCTGCTTGCAGTATTGCCTTACTGACCGTGTGGTTACTCATACCTCGATTTTCCCCTACAAAGCGCACACAGTAGCCTAGTGAAGGACTGAGGCGTTATTGTTAGATATCCGCTGCTCTCCATCACCCAGAGGTATACACATAGGAATTCTTTTTGTATCTAAACATATGATAGCACAGTAATCATTTTGAAATGTAATACAGGGGATGTAGATGTTAGTAAACATATCATGTATAAGTACATGATTTAATTTTCAAATGTATGGAAATGGTGATTATTACTGACTCACAGCCCAACTACATTTGTGAGGGATGTTCACGATCGGGTACGTTAACGGTTAAAGCGAAAAATTTATAGTGCTTTTTAGATGAAATGGATAAAAAGGGTCATGACAGGCCTAGTCTATAGCCCTACCATGGCCATAAGTATTCTGTTCCCTCTTCGGAGGATGCCCTCTTTTGAGGATGATATGGCCCATATGATAGTGATATTGATTGCCCAGTCTCCATGTTTCGATGTTGTGTATCGTTTTTAAGTACGATTTGATTATGATTTATGTATAGTTATGCAATTATGTTTCGATTATATTTCATTTTGATGTGTGACTCTGAAGTTTTGTTTTGAATTGAGAGATATATGAAGTATATTTTTGGTATATAAAAAGGATATGTACTAAGTATGCCATTTTATGTTTTCTAACGGTTCTGATCAGAAAATGTACTTTATTTTTTAGTATCATCATTTTATTTTACGTTTTGGATGCTATTGCTATTTTAAATACACTCCTTACTAGGCTATCTAAAAGCTCACCCCCTCTTTTCCATACTTCCAAATTATTTATAATAATCATTCTCCTGCCTACCGCATACACGATGTAGGTGTCACAACTTTTTTTTTTTTACCAAAAATCACTACAAATTTTTCGTTTTTTTCCTTTCCTTTCCCGGTTGTGAACATTCTCACCACCAAACAGTTGGGCTATGAGTCAGTATTAGTCACCCTTTACCATCTACCATGCCATCTATATTTTAATTTATTCAAAAGCAAACACGTATACTTTATAGTAGAGGTTCTATACTTGTACGTGTTTACTAATATTTACATCCCCCATATTACATTCAAAAATGATTACTGTGCTATTACATGTTTAGATACAAAATGATACTAGCGTGTATACATTTCGATGATGGGATGTAGTGGATACCAAGAATGCAAGTCCTTAGCCGTTCACTGACTACTGCGAGTGCTTTGAAAAAGGGGGGAAAATGAAAGGTGAGCAAACCACACGCTCGTAAGGCAATCATGTGAGCAAGTAGATAACCACACTATCTACATGATCATGATGCCATGCATTAAATCATTCTCTTTCAAAATCATACTTAAATACGAGTTTCATGCATACTTTTATGCTAGATAAAATTTCAGACCCGCATTTTATGTAGCCAGTACCTTATGATTCCTATGTGTATGAACACTCTATTATTATAGTTGAATCATAAGAAGAGTATTTACTAGATTTAAAATGTTAATAAACTGATTTAACACGTAAAAGCTACATAAAAGCCAAATGTGAGCTATAAGAGTCACAGGCTAAACTGAGAGGATCTGAATCATTCTGACTGAAAATAAGAACTTATAAGGATAAAATAAAGAGAGCTTATGAAGGAAAGTCAGTTTAATTTAGTTTCGAACACAGAGAACGAGAGTAAAAGCTAAAAAGGGTAAAATACACATTTTTAGCGAGTTAAGGTGTTTCGGGTGTAATTATCTATCGGGAACAGTTGAAACGTAAAGACGAGAGTGTAAGACATAAGATATGACACTTCCAAAATTTTGAGAAAAAATCAACTTGGTCAATGGTTAAGGAAAAAGTCAACTATCATTAAGAAAAGTGGACTTCACCATAGTTGACTAACCATGGTTAGAAATTAACCTAAGTATGGAGAAAAAATTGGGAAAAAATAGGCTTAATACCCAAATATATCCTCAACGTTGACCAAAAAATGGAATTAAGCCCTTAACGTTTAATTGCATGGAAATAAGTTCTTTAAGTTTTATTTTGAGCAATTTAAACCTTAACGTTTCAAAAAAACATAATTAAACCCTTTTTCGTTAAATCCCAGAAACAGCCGTTAGTCATGTATACGTGGCATGCTGACGTGGAATATTTGTGCCACGTGGATTGTTGACGTGAAAATTTTTTTCCACGTGTACAAAATTGCTGACGTGGAATATTAGGCCCAAAAAAGTTTTTTTTTCCTTAATATTCAAATATGCCCTCAACATTTACCAAAAAATAGAATTAAGCCCTCAACGTTTAATTGCATGGAAATAAGTTCCTTAAGTTTTATTTTGAGTAATTTAAACCTTAACGTTTTAAACAAACATAATTAAAACATTTTTTGTTAAATCCCATAAATAGCCGTTAGTAAGATATATGTGGCATACTAACGTGAAATACTTGTGCCACGTAGAAAATTTTTTTCCACATATACAAATATCACTGACATGAAATATTAGGCCCCAAATTGTTTTTTTTTTTCGAATTTCTTTTTTCCCATAATTACATTTTTTAAATTTTTAATTTTTAATTTTTATTTTTTTGTACAAATTACATTTTTTTCATACTGTTATTTTTATTTTATAAAATTACATTTTTTCCTCAAAATATTTTTTTTTCAAAAATTACATTTTCTCTTAAAATGTATTTTTTTAAAATTTCATTTTTCCAAAATTACAATTTGTTTAGACATCGCATTTTGTTCAAAGTTACATTTTTTCCAAAATTATAAATTTTCTATTGAAGACAACCAAAAATTAATACAAAAATAAAATTGGGAGAAGAAAAATATATAACTGTACAAAATAATTCATCCCGAATACAACAATAGAAGTAAAAGACAACTAACATGTTCATTGCAACAAAATTAAGCTATAATAGCAACATATTCAGAGCAGAATTAAGCTTAAAACTACAGTTAATAACAATTACAAATCTGGATAATAAATTCAATATAAAAACAAGCTCATTGTGGCAGTATCGACTTCAATATAAAAACAAGCCTTGTAATATTTTTTAAAATATATATATATATATTTTTTGAGAAAAAATGTAATTTTATAAAATAAAAATAATAGTATGAAAAAAAAGTAATTTGTACAAAAAAAATAAAAAATAAAAATTTAAAATTTAAAAAATGTAATTATGGGAAAAAGTAAATTCGAAAAAAAAAAACTTTTTGGGACCCAATATTTCATGTCAGCGATATTTGTATACGTGGAAAAAAATTTTCTACGTGGCACAAAAGTTTCACGTTAGTATGTCACATATATCTGACTAACGGCTATTTCTGAGATTTAACAAAAAATGATTTAATTATGTTTCTTTGAAACGTTAAGGTTTAAATTACTCAAAATAAAACTTAAGGAACTTATTTCCATGCAATTAAACATTGATGACTTAATTCTATTTTTTGATAAACGTTGAGGGCATATTTGAATATTAAGCAAAAAAAAAACTTTTTTGGGCCCAATATTCCACGTTAGCAATTTTGTACACGTGGAAAAAAAATTTCCACGTCAACAATCCACGTGGCACAAATATTCCACGTCAGCATGCCACGTATACATGACTAACGGTTGTTTCTGGGATTTAACGGAAAAGGGTTTAATTATGTTTTTTTGAAACGTTAAGGTTTAAATTGCTCAAAATAAAACTTAAAGGACTTATTTCCATGCAATTAAACGTTAAGGGCTTAATTCCATTTTTTGGTAAACGTTGAGGATATATTTGGGTATTAAGCCGGAAAAAATATTCTTGGTCAGAAAACAAGGTAATCATCCCCAGAAGTAAGGAAAATTTATTCGAAAGGATTTTGGATTAAATTTAATGGTTAAAAACGTAATAGGCCTAAAGTGAAGATTGTAAAGCCCATTAAGGTATACTAAACGTAGATCGAAATTCTTAGGTCCCTTAGACCGAATTGTTGGACCAATGGATAGACCAACTATTGAGACAATAAAATGCCCAAGGTATAGTAAAACTTTCAGCCCGAAAGCCCATTAAGAAAGCCCAAACCGAGAGGCCCAATTGGAAAGCCCATTAGATAAATATCTAACCATAGTTAAAGCTAACTATGACTCATTAGGTGACTCATAACTAAGCCTTACAAGTTTAATGGATGGAAAGTAAGGCTTAATGGCTAAGTAAATGGCTTATAAAATCAGCCACACCATTGTCATCTTCACCACACCATTCTCAGCTAGAAGAAGAAATCATTGAAATACAATTATCCAAGCTTTCTCTCACTAGAAATCACTAGGAATTAGGCATATTTGGAACTTGCATTCTTCATGAAAGTTGTTCCAAATTGAGAGGAGAGTGACATATGTTGGAATGGGCTATCAAGAAGCCATAGTGTGCAAATCGTGAGCCACCAAAGTTTTGGCCAAGTGTGAGCACAAATACTATGTATATTTTCAAGTTTTCAAATTCATATATGTTAATGTATGAATGATTTCAGGTATATTGGTATATGTTTTATGGATTGAAACACATGAAAACACTATGAACATGTGATGGCCGAAAGTTGATAAATGAGTTTTGATAAATACCCATGTGATTTTAAGACATGTATAGGTTGAAATGCATGTAGACATGATTGGCATGGTTAGTTATAATCAATATGTTCATATGGATGGTGGTATGATATTGGCACATAAGGTGTTTGATAAAATGCCAACATGAACTATAGGAAAGGCTTAAGACATGCCAACCAAGTGTTTGTGAAAATGTCTAAGTGAATTTGGCTAAACAAATGGACATAGACGGCATGCCATGGTGCGACTGACGGCATGGGATGCTCTCGGCCATGGCATGTAGCCGTGAGGTCCAATGGGCCAAGCCCAATTAATTTAGACTCAATGTGATGTAATGGGTCTCGAAAAAACCCAATAAGAGTTGGTGGGCCCTACAAGCCCAATAGGCCCAACGAAAATGAATAGTAAAATAGAAATGGGCTTAAGGCATTGTTAGGCCCATTAAGGTTTATTAAAGCCCATTAAGGGAAATAAACTGTCTTTAATGCGAAATACAGTAGAAAAAGTGTAATTAACCTGATAAATGGTTATATGCAGCTCCAGAAAGTATTGGAGAAACAGATCGGACTGCTGGATCGAGCAGCACCGAGAAAATGAAATTTCTCAAGTGATTGCAGGTAAGGGACTTTTATGAGTAGTTAGAGATAACTGCACGTATTTTTATCTGCTTTTACATTCACTTAAAAGCTCTGAGGGTCAGAGAAAGTGAATAATAATTATTGTGACCAGATAGTGGCAAATTACGATTTTACCCTTAGTTAGTCAAAAAGTTAACTTTTGTGAAAAGTTATAAAAAGCATGGAAACCATTATTTTGAGTGTTGTACTGCTGTTTAGCAGAAAAATAAATAGATGGGCTAATGATTTTAAGGTTGATGTGAATTAAGCACACTTTATAGTGCTGATTTTGATATTTTGAAAATCATCCCTTTTTAAAGAGTCATATATCATATTATGTGAGGATAAATCGTGCTGGAGCACAACTCACACTGGATTTCATATATTTTCCACATATATTAGTGCTGGATTTTGATTCGCACTAGATTCCCATGACATGCATGATAGAGTGCTGGAGTTATTACTCGTATTCAGTTTTATGTGATTTATGCATGAGAGAGTGCTGGAGCGATTAGCTCGTACTCAAATTTTCATAAGATGCATGACAGAGTGCTAGAGCGTTGCTCGTACTCGATTCTTCATGATTTATACATGACATAGTACTTGAGCTATTGCTCGTACTTGATTTGATAATTGTGTGCATATCAGGGTACTGGAGCTCGTACTTGATTTAAAACATGAACAATGCATTGACCTAGTTGCTGGAGGTTTACTCGCACTAGAGTTTGAGTTTGTGATGTGAAACAATGTTTGAGCGGAGTGTTGACTGTGAGTCGCGCTCAAAGGCGCGCACTGTATGTAATATATAATACATGTTGAAAACCATGCTTGATTTCCTCGTGTAGACTAAGTGTCACACTATGAGAGGGTCGCATGTGGATTTAGAGATGTGGTATGATATTCCATGGTTTTGAGGGCTAAGACCTATGGCAGGCACCCCGACTGTGATATAGGGTCCACTGAGTACATTGTACTTATGGCATGGAATATAATGTACCGTGTAGTGTTGTGGAGTTGAGGAGGATATAGCTGGCGGTTGTGATGGACTGACCCCCCTCCCGTTACAGCAGTGATGCCCCGCACACCGAGTATTGTGTTGCCTGGGATCACCATTGTCGGATATGATCATAGTCCAGGATACTATTTACATTTTCACCACAGAGTCTCATAAGATATATCACCTGATTGACTGATTTATTTATGGATAGACCTGAGGGATGGGTCATAATTTGATTGTTGTGATGTGAATGAATTAAATGCCATATTTACTGTGATTTAAACATACATGGCATGATTTATATAAAGGCATTGTGATATTATAAAGATGCATTGTTTTACACTACATGCCTACATTTGTGAAAGAAAGTATGATTTCTGTACATGAGATTTAATATGTACAAGTATATATATATATATATATATTTAAAGACATGCTTTGAAAATGAGTTAAGGAAATAACGTTTTGAGGCATAACATTATTTTGAGTAGATAGCGTAGATGTTTACTTGCTTTCCTGATTTCCTTACTGAGCGCGTTGTATGCTCACCCCCTTTCTTTACATCTCTCTATAGAGCATCAGTAGTAGAGTGAGAGCTTTTGAGGGATAGTATTCTTGTGTCCACTGCTATTTCCTATCGATCGAAAGGTATACATGTTTTGTACGGTTATGTATCTAAACATAGAAATAGCATAGTGATGTATATGATGTATATTATGGGGAATGTATTTGTATTAGATTTTATATGATCTTATATGTATTATAAAAAACGTTATAGTCAGTAACAGTATATTGACATGTATGTATAGTAATGGATGATATGATATGCGAGGAAGCTAACGTCGAATCACAGCCCAACTATTGAAGAGAGGAAAGGTAAGTCAAAGTGCGAAAAATTTGTTGTGATTTTTGGTTAAGTCGAGATGGGTCTTGACAGAATGGTATCAAAGCAAAGGTTGGTCTGATGTGAGTCGGTGTTAGAAAATAGGAAAGTGTATATCCCTATAGTACTGTGTTGTGTTTAGATACAACTGTGTACACCAGATGGGAGACAGACTAATTCATGATTGTGAATACAGGAACTTTGCGTATATGGAAAATACTCGTAGTGGTAGAAGTATGAGAGGTAGGGCTCGAGGTCGTGGAGGTAGGCCTGAGAGATGAGCTGCTACCGAACCATTACCTACCCATGAGACTCCAGGTGCTACTGAGGCACCAGAGTGTGCTGAGATGCGTTTTACGAGATTAGAGCGTAGTCTAGAGATGATAGTAGAGATATTGGCACAAACGATGCTAGGTAGGTAGGGACAGGAGGTAGGAGCTGTGACAGGAGAGGCAGTTGCCCATGATACTCCTTCATAGCCAGCTCATGCACCGAGGACTGTATATACTCCTACACCCCCACTTATTTCGAGTAGTAGTGGATTAGGGTATGAATGTGATCTGCATTGGTTGCGAGAGTTCCAAAAGTTTAGACCTCCATCTTTTAGTGGGGTCAAGGACCCTATAGCTATCGAGGAGTGGGTTGCTGAGATGGAGAAGCTTTATGGGTTCTTCGAGTGTACGACATCGGAGATGGTCACATTTGATACGTTACTACTGAAGGCAGCTGTAGAGCATTGGTGGAAGTCCACCAGACCTATATTGAGAGCCCGACATACAGATATTAGTTGGGAGACATTTCGAGATGCCTTTAGGAGGCAGTTTGTCTCCGATACCATACAACGAAAATTACAGGTTGATTTTTTAGGACTGAACCAAGGGAATTTGTCAGTGGATAAGTATGAGACTCGATTTCTATCCCTGGGGAGATATGACCCAGATACGATGTATAGTGAGGCCAGAAAGGTCCACAGGTTCATTGATGGATTGAGACTGATTTTACGGTCCAGGTTGGTCCCATTAGATATAACCACCTATAAGGAAGCAGTGCGCAAGGCGCAACTGTGCCAACAAGATTATGAGAGGAATACTTCATAGTTTGGGAAGTTTAGCCAGAGCCGAGATATACAGAGGAAGAGATTGGTTAGTGATAGAGGTTTCAATTATCAAAGAGGAATGAGACTCCTCTGTAAGAGAACACGGATTGAGGAGGCACGAGAGAGACCTACTACCGATTAGTGCAGCAGATGTGGTAGACAGCATGGAGGTAGACCTTGTCCTCTGACTCCTATAGTGTGTTTTCGATGCGGGAAACCAGGGCATATTGCTAGAGATTTCCCAGAGATGGTTGAGACTGCTTCACTGAAGGGCAGGGAGCCAAAGAGAACTCCAGTTGATCCTTCTGCTTCGAGGAGGAGAGCAACAGTAGAAGAGAAGGGGAAGCAAGTTGAGCGTAGGGAATAAGGATATGACAGCCAATCTAATATTGCTAAGTATGAGCGACTTTGATGTAATCTTAGGAATAGATTGGTTATCTGGAAACCATGCTGTTTTAGATTGTTATGCTAAGACAGTTATGTTTTCTAACCCTACTAGATATGTTGTAAAGTTTAATGAAAATAATTGAAAGTAGTAGTTATGATTATGATTTGATTTACTGACTTAGAAAACCTTTAACATATCAATGTTTTATTACGTACGTGGTAGATATGGATAAGGCACGTTCGGAGTTGTTAGATATTCCTATGGTCAATGAGTACCCAGATGTTTTCCAGATGAGTTGCCAAGATTACCACCAGACAGAGAAGATGGCTAGAGCTTCTGAAGGACTAAGATGGCGAGATACTTTATCATCCGGGTAAGGCTAACGTTGTAGCGGATGTTTTGAGTAGGAAGAGCCTTGGGATGGTATCATATATGATGGTTAGGGAACATGAGTTATTAGAACAGTTTGCTAGCCTCAGTTTGGGAGTTGTGCCTTTTGACATGGATATAGGCTATGTGATAGCTAGTCTACACTTGGAGCCAGATCGGTTGGACAGGATCAGAGTGGCTCAGCAGACTGATCCGTTTTGTATGTATGTGAGTGGTCAGATACAGAAGGGTACAGTGACTGATTTTGATTTGAGTTCTGATGGACTATTGAGGTTCAGAGGCAGATTATGTGTTCTCGAGGATCCAGGACTCATGAGATTGATATTGGTAGAAGCTCATTTGTCGAGGTATATGTTACATCCGGGGAGTAACAAGATGTATGAGAACCTCTGAAAGGCATACTGGTGGTTGGGTTGAAGAGAGACGTAGCAGATTTTGTGGCAAAGTGTCTCGTATGTCAGCAGGTGAAGGTAGAGCATCAGAAACCTGCAGGGTTATTGCAGCCTCTATCTATACCGACATGGAAATGGGAGCATATCACCATGGATTTCATGATGGGTTTACTGAGAACCCGTAGGAATCACGATGCTATATGGGTGATTGTAGACAGACTAACAAAGTCAACCCACTTCCTAGCTATGAGAGCTACTGATAGTATGAGTTCATTGGTAGAGCTATATGTACGCGAGGTAGTGAGGTTACATGGTGTACCAGTGAGCATAGTCTTTGATAGGGATTCCCGCTTCACTTCCCACTTCTGGGAACATTTTCAGGAAGCCATGGGAACCCAGTTGAGTTTGAGCTCCGCTTTCCATCCTCAGACAGATGGTCAGTCAGAGAGGACTATACAGACCCTGGAGGATATGTTGAGAGCATGTGTGCTAGATTTTAGAGGCTCTTGGGATGACCACTTTCCACTAGCCGAGTTCGCCTACAACAACAGTTATCATTCGAGTATCGGGATGACACCGTATGAGGCTTTATATGGCATTAGATGTCGTTCCCCTATTGGATGGGAAGAAGTGGGTGATCGTAAAATTTTCGCTCCTGATATGGTTACACAAGCATCTGAGGACGTCCACTTGATTGTAGAGAGACTGAGGACAGCTCAGATTAGACAGAAGAGTTACGCTGACAGGAGACAAAGGCCACTAAAGTTTGCAGTTGGTGAATCTGTGTTTCTGAAAGTTTCTCCTTTCAAGGGCATAGCGAGGTTTGGGAAGAGAGGAAAGCTTAATCCTCGCTATATTGGACCCTTTGAGATACTTGAACGAATGGGAGATAAGGCTTATAGGTTAGCATTGCCACCGGACTTATCAGGTGTCCATAACGTCTTCCACATATCGATGCTTCAGAAGTATCACCCGGATCCGGCACATGTGATTAGCTATGAGCCTTTGGAGCTTCGAGAGGACATGTCATATGTTGAGCGACCGATTCGAATATTGGATAGGAAGGAGAAGGTATTGAGATCGAAGGCCATTGGGTTAGTGAAGATTCTCTGGCAGTATCATACTTTAGAGGAGGCTACTTGGGAGCTAGAGAGTTTGATGCGAGAGAAGTACCCTTACCTATTTGATGACTGACTTGGTTCTAATTTGGAGGAGCAAATTTTCTAAGTGAGGGAGGATTTTTAGACCCGCATTTTATGTAGCCAGTACCTTATGATTCCTATGTGTATGAACACTCTATTATTATAGTTGAATCATAAGAAGAGTATTTACTAGATTTAAAATGTTAGTAAAATGATTTAACACGCAAAAGCTACATAAAAGCCTAATGTGAGCTATAAGAGTCACAGGCTAAACTGAGTGGATCTAAATCATTCTGACTAAAAATAAGAACTTATAAGGATAAAATATAGAGAGCTTATGAAGGAAAGTCAGTTTAATTTAGTTCCAAACACAGAGAACGAGAGTAAAAGCTAAAAAGGGTAAAATGGACCTTTTTAGCGAGTTAAGGTGTTTCGAGTGTAATTATCTACCGGGAACGGTTGAAACATAAAGACGAGAGTGTAAGACATAAGATATGACACTTTCAGAATTTTGAGAAAAAGTCAACTTGGTCAATGGTTAAGGAAAAAGTCAACTATAGTTAAGAAAAGTGGACTTTACCATAGTTGACTAACCATGGTTAGAAATTAACCTAAATATGGAGAAAAAATTGAGGAAAAATATTCTTGGTCAGAATACAAGATAATCATCCCCAGAAGTAAGGAAAATTTATTCGGAAGGATTCTAGATTAAATTTAATGGTTAAAAACGTAATGGGCCTAAAGTGAAGATTTTAAAGCCCATTAAGGTATACTAAACGTAGATCGAAATTCTTAGGTCCCTTAGACCGAATTGTTGGACCAATTGATAGGCCAAATATTGAGACAGTAAAAGGCCCGAGGTATAGTAAAATTTTCAGCCCGAAAGCCCATTAAGAAAGCCCAAACCAAGAGGCCCAATTGGAAACCCCATTAGATAAATATCTAACCATAGTTAAAGCTAACTATGACTCATTAGGTGACTCATTAGGTGACTCATAACTAGGCCTTAGAAAGTCAAGTTTAATGGCTGGAAAGTAAGGCTTAATGGCTAAGTAAATGGCTTATAAAATCAGCCACACCATTGTCATCTTCACCACACCATTCTCGGCTAGAAGAAGAAACCATTGAAATACAATTATCCAAGCTTTCTCTCACTAGAAGTCACTAGGAATTAGGCATATTTGGAACTTGCATTCTTCATGAAAGTTGTTCCAAATTGAGAGGAGAGGTTACTTATAATCAATATGTTCGAATTGGCGATCAAGAAGCCATAGTGTGCAAACCGTGAGCCTCCAAAGTTTCAGCCAAGTGTGAACACAAATACTAGGTATATTTTCAAGTTTTCAAATTCATATATGTTAATGTATGAATGATTTCAAGTATATTGGTATATGTTTTATGGATTGAAACACATGAAAACACTATGAACATGTGATGGCCGAAAGTCGGTATATGAGTTTTGATAAATACCCATGTGATTTTAAGACATGTATAGGTTGATAAGCATGTAGACATGATTATGGCATGGTTAGTTATAATCAATATGTTCATATGGATGGTGGTATGATATTGGCACATAAGGTGTTTCATAAAATGCCAACATGAACTATAGGAAAGGCTTAAGACATGCCAACCAAGTGTTTGTGAAAATGCCCAAGTGAATTTGGCTAAACAAATAGACATGGACGGCATACCATGGTGTGACTGACGGCATGGGATGCTCTCGGCCATGGCATGTAGCCGAGAGGTCCAATGGCCAAGCCCAATTAATTTAGACCCAATGTGATGTAATGGGTCTCAAAAAAGCCCAATAAGAGTTGGTGGGCCCTATAAGCCCAACAAAAATGAATAGTAAAATGGAAATGGGCATAAGGCATAGTTAGGCCCATTAAGGTTTATTAAAGCCCATTAAGGGAAATAGACTATATTTAATGTGAAATACAGTAGGAAAAGTATAATTAACCTGATAAATTGTTATATGCATCTCCAAAGAGTATTGGAGAAGTAGATCGGACTGCTGGATCGAGCAGCGTTGAGAAAATGAAATTTCTCGAGTGATTGCAGGTAAGGGACTTTTGTGAGTAGTTAGAGATACCTGCACGTATTTTCATCTGCTTTTACATTCACTTAAAAACTCTGAGGGTCAGAGATAGTGAATAATAATTATTGTAACCCGATAGTGGTAAATTACGATTTTACCCTTAGTTAGTCAAAAAGTCAACTTTTGTGAAAAGTTGTAAAAAGCATGGAAACCATTATTTTGAGTGTTGTACTGCTGTTTAGCAAAAAAATAAATAGATGGGCTAATGATTTTAAGGTTGATGTGAATTAAGCACACTTTATAGTGCTGATTTTGATATTTTGAAAATCATCCCTTTTTAAAGAGCCACCTATCATATTATGTGAGGATAAATCGTGCTGGAGAACAGCTCGTAGTAGATTTCATATATTTTCCACATATATTAGTGCTGGATTTTGATTCACACTAGATTCCCATGACATGCATGATAGAGTGCTGGAGTTATTACTCGTACTCAGTTTTATGTGATTTATGCATGAGAGAGTGCTGGAGCGATTAGCTCGTACTCGAATTTTCATAAGATGCATGACAGAGTGCTAGAGCGTTACTCGTACTCGATTCTTCATGATTTATACATGACATAGTACTTGAGCTATTGCTCATACTTGATTTGATAATTGTGTGCATAGCATGGTACTGGAGCTATTGCTCATACTTGATTTAAAACATGAACTATGCATTGACCTAGTTGCTGGAGGTTTACTCGCACTAGAGTTTGAGTTTGTGATGTGAAACAGTGTTTGAGCGGAGTGTCGACTGTGAGTCGCTCTCAAAGGTGCGCACTGTATGTGATATATAATACATGTTGAAAACCATGCTTGATTTCCTCGTGTAGACTGAGTGTCACACTATGAGAGGGTCGCATGTGGATTTAGAGATGTGGTATGATATTCCATGGTTTTGAGGGCTAAGACCTATGGCAGGCACCCCGAATGTGATGTAGGATCCATGGAGTATGTTGTACCGTGCATATGGCATGTAGTACGTTGTACCGTGTGGTGTTATGGAGTTGAGGAGGATATAGCTGGCGATTGTGATAGACTGACCCCCCTCCCGTTGCAGTAGCGATGCCCCCACACCAAGTACTGTGTTGCCTGGATCTCCATTGTCGGATATGATCATAGTCTAGGATACTATTTACATTTGCACCACAGAGTCTCATATGATATATCACTTGATTGACTGATTTATTTATGGATAGACCTGAAGGATGGGTTGGAATCCGATTGTTGTGATGTGAATGATTTAAATGCCATATTTACTGTGATTTAAACATACATGGCATGATTTATATAAAGGCATTGTGATATTATAACGATACATTGTTTTGCACTACATGCCTACATTTGTGAAAGAAAGCACGATTTCTGTACATGGGATTTAATATGTACAAATATATATATATATATATATATTTTTAAAGACATGCTTTGAAAATGAGTTAAGGAAATAACGTTTTGAGTCATAGCATTATTTTGAGTAGATAGTGTAGATGTCTACTTGCTTGCCTGATTTCCTTACTGAGCGCGTTGTATGCTCACCCCCTTTCTTTACATCTCTCTACAGAGCATCAGCAATGGAGTGAGAGCTTTGAGGGATAGTATTCCTGTGTCCGTTGCTATTTCCTATCGATCGACAGGTATACATGTTTTGTACAGTTATGTATCTAAACATAGAAACAGCACGGTGATGTATACGATGTATATTATGGGGTATGTATTTGTATTAGATTTTATATGATCTCATATGTATTATAAAAAAAGTTACAGTCAGTAATAGTATATTGACATGTATGTATGGTAATGGATGATATGATATGCGAGGAAGCTAACATCGAATCACAGCCCAACCATTGAAGAGAGGAAAGGTAAGTCAAAGTACAAAAAATTTGTAGTGATTTTGGTTAAGTCAGGATAGGTCTTGACATAAAATCATTCGTATAAAGCAATTTGTTTTGTGAAATGGAAGATAAAGCATGAAATTATACATCATGCTATTTAAATAATTCACATTATGTCAAAACATGCCATTTATTTTAAATCAACATCCGCCCCAAAATCATCAAGACTCAATCCCAAAACTATAAAATCATGAAATCACAAAATCAAGAAATAAGTAATATGTGATTTCGTAAAGCAAATAACATGTGATTTTGTAAAGCAAGTGACATGTGAGACTAGGCAAGAATCATGGTAATAACTCTAGGACTATGGACATATCCTCTGTGATCCCAGGCTACACGGATCCTATTGTGCGGGGTATCACATCACATCTGAGACTGCCCTAAGAGGTGGGTACCAAACCTTCCCGCCAGCCAATCAAATCACTAGTCCGAAGACTACACATCATATATCACGGCACGGTACAACGTACACCCCGTGCCCACGTCATCTCAATATATAACGCCATGTCTCGAAATGAATGTGCGAGCATATTAAATTAGTTTGACACACAGTCTACACAATGCTCCCAGCATAGCCTTAAGCATGTTATAAAAAAATCTAGTGCGAACAAAACTCTCAGCACTATGTCATGTTAAAAATCATGTAAAATCGAGTGCAAGCCAAGCTTCCAGCACTCTTTCACATGCACAAATCATGTCAAATCTCATGCGATCAATACTCTCAGCACGTTTTGTGTGAGATTTGAGAATTTTGTACATATCTAAATTATGTAATGAGAACATGAAGTGTAATTGAATTGAACTAATGTGATGTACCTCTATATTGAGATGGTATGGAATGAGATCTGCAAGTGATGAATGGGAAATGAATGAGAATTAATCAATAAAGTAAATTATGGCTATTACCTATGGAGATTTTATGTTAAGTGTTCAGCCAAAGTGTGAAACTATGAGGCCAGATCGATCTTAGAAAAGAGAGGATTGATCTGGTAAGCCAAAATGACAAGGAATGAGGAAATTAAGTGAACAGATCGATCTCCAATGGAAGAGGATCGATCTCCTTATGATTCTATAATGAAGAGATCGATCTCATGAGGAAGAAATCGATCTGATGAAGCATTCTGTAAGAAGAAGATCGATCTCCTCAAGGAGCAAATCGATCTCATGAAGCATTCTGTAAACTAGAGATTGATCTCCTAATTAGAGCAGATCGATCTCATAAAGCCATTGAGAGATCGATCTCACCCCATGACAGATCGATCTCCTAGGCATAAAATTTCCCCAAAACATTCCCAAATTCAAATGCAGATCGATCTCATCAAGGACCAGATCAATCTCCTACCCTCCGTCAATAAAAGGACCCCTGTGTTTTCCTGCATTTCATCTTTTCTCTCTCTTCCAAACCTCCATTTCAATCGAACCCTAGCTTTCTCTCTCTTCCAAAACACCCATTTTCATCCGAATCAAAGGTTGTAGCAAGAAGAAAAGTTATTCCTCGTCCAAAGGAGAACAACATACTTGAAAATAAAGGATGAATCGAATCGAGGTGTGAATAGAGCACTCCACAAGTTTGGGTAAATTCTAAACTTCGATCTTGATATTTGAAGTGATTTTTGCTGATCTTGGTTGTAGGCATTGTGATGAAATAGCTAGAAAATGATTAGGGATTGATGAAATTATGATTTTTTAGAGTAAAGATAACATTATGCAATTTGTGGTGATTTGGGATTTTTTACTATAAATGTGGAATTGAGGCAATTAAGTGAATTTAGCATGGAATATGGTATGAGAAATGCAAAATTCTGAGATGTAGTGGATGAGAATGTGAATTGTGATAGAGTTGTGAGAATTGAGTTATTTGAGGTGTTAATGAGAATATGAGCAAATGTCTGCTCAATAATGTGATTGAGTTGGGATATTGATGTTTTTACATCGTTTGGACAGCTCAAGAGTTCCAGAGAGGAATGTGAGACTAGTCCGTGATTCGAGGGAACGATTGCACTATACGAGGTGTAAAGAGGTAAGGGAAAACTTAAACTCATTTATGTATGTGTTTTGATGTTAATTGTAGCATGAAAAGTGATTTGAGCAAACAAGCATGTTTTTGTGACTTGTGAATGAGTAGTGCACACGATTTTATAGCCGGTTGGGGCTCAACTTTTATGAGTTGTAAACTAAGCGTGAAAATGTTTTACAACCGTTTTGTGTTTAAAAGGTGAAAAGAGATTTGGGCTCTACGTTAAGGCGTACTAAAATTGAGAAATGTGTGCAAGGTTTTGCAGGTTGGGATTCGGTTTTTAACATGTTTTGTGTTGGGTACACAAATGTTTTAAATGAGATTTATGAAAGAAAACCATTATGAGTCCTACGTGAAGGCAAAACGTTTTATATGATAATAGCTAATGATTGAGACTTAGGCGTGTCATGTTGAATACACATCGGGCCTTACTTTGGTAGCATGTAAGTCCGGGCCTTGTTCTGGTAACATGTAAGTCCGATTATTCCTCCGCTTTAGTAGCGTTGGGGGGCCTTGCTCTGGTAGCATGTAAGTCTGATATTCCTCCGTTTTTGTAAAGAGAGATGCCTCCGTTTTGGTAACGTGAGAAGACCCCCGTTTTGGAAACGCTGGGTGGCCTAACTTTGGTAGCATGTAAGATCGATAGAGTGGGCCGCGTGGGAACTGACCTAGGGACCATGTGATAGTGTGCATGAGGAGAGGCATTGCTCTAGTAGCATGTAAGGCCAGGCCTTATTCTGGTAACGCATAAGTCCAATATACCATGTACACGACCATATTGTCAACGTTCTCTCTTATGAGGATGCCTGGGATGCGCACCCAGAGGAGATTTATTATGATGTGCCATGACGAGTTTTATATGAGTTTTATTGCATACTCTCGTTTTTATACACATGAGTTGTGTTTTGTGGTTATACCACGTGTATTTTATTGAGGTGATTTTTATCATGTTTTATGAGTAAAGCCATTATCGCATTCTGATTTCCACATGCTTATGACTGTGATTTGTACTGAGTTATGTACACTTATGTTTTACATGATTTTAGAGAAATGAGATGAGAACGATGTTTTAATGAGTTCATGCTACGTTTTAATTGAGTTTCAACTACGAGATAAAATGATTGTGCTGTGTAAATCATTGTTTTATTAACGATTCCCTTATCCCCCCTTACTGAGCGATTTATAAGCTCACTCTGTTTTCTCTTCCCCCCAGATTTCTTCAAGTGAAGAGAGTTTTTCCTACAACGTACTGAGTAGTGGCTAGTGAAGGACTTGAGCTCCAGGCCATATATTGTATTTGAGGTATAATTTATCTTTTCATGTACCCAGACTAAAGTTGTAATTATAGACACTTGTTGTACAATGATGTATGGGATGTATTAGGATTAATTAACCTTGAATTGAGTAATGTAAATTGGATGAATTACAATTATGAGATAATGAGATCCTGAACTATGATATGTATGATGATATATGTCACTGCACAAGAATGCACCCTTTATTGCAAATGGATGTGAAAAAGTTTTAAATTGCCTTGTTTTTCGCGCTTCCGGGGCGTCACATTTTGTTTCCACATATACCATGTAGGTGGCTCAATGTCAAAAAATGGTTTTAAAACCAAAATCAGCACATGCCACATGCTATTTTATGTAAATTGATAAAACATTAAGCCACCCTACCCATATCTGTGAGACCTCGTACATGTATATTTGTAACATGTGTAATTGGATCAATTAATGTGAATGGACTTGTAATGTAAAGCATAAGTGGTGTAAGTCCATGGATTCAATGTACATATGTTTAATATGATTTGTAATGTACACGCAAGTTTTATTGTGTATGAATATGAAGAAATGAGTTCTTGTAAGTGATGAACGTGATTGGAACTCAAAATGAGTAGTGTGGTAAATAGAAGGAAGTTGCATGAATATAAATGCTTCCATTTGGTTTTATATAGTATACCTTTGGACATACAATGAATGCACACAAGTTTCAATGTGCATTAGGTATGAATGGATGCCATTTTCAAGTTATAAAGGTGGATGGATGAGAAAATGGCCATGGTAGCAGATTAAGGACAATTGGGTGTGTGTTGCAGCAGGAAATCTGAAAAACATGAAGGCCAGATCGATCTCATAGGATGAGAGATCGATCTGAAAGAGCCAGAATACTCTTATTTGGGCAATGGAATAGAGCAGATCGATCCCCAATGGGGCCAGATCGATCTCCTAAGCATTCTGTAATGAAAAGATCGATCCTCAAGCATACAGATCGATCTCCTTAGCTCTCTGTTTGGGAGCAGATCGATCTCATGCTTAAAATGCCGTGAAAATGAGAGATTTAAGGGGACCATATCGATCTCCTCTTGGACCAGATCGATCTCCTCAAGCTATTTCTATAAAAGGAGGGCTGAAAATCTAAAAATTTTGGGAAAAACACCAATCTTCCATTTCTAACCCAAAAACCTAACTTTCTCTCTCTAAAATCAGCCATTTCCAACAAGAATTTAGGGGAGGCCATTAGACACTAAGTTGTTCATCTCGAGGAATAGAACAACATAGTTGGAACCCAAAATCCCATTATTGGTATTGAAGGAGCTAAAGGCATTGACATTTGGAGCAAGAAGAAAAATCAGATTTTTGTAAGATTCTAATACTCCAATCCAAGTACATTGTTTATTTAAGTGATTTTGGAGTTGAGTTGGATGTGTATTGATGGATAGATTATCTAGAGATGTGGTGGAATTGGTGTGACCTAGAAAACCTAGAATGGGTATAATGTGAGAAGATATGGGTTGAATGAGTTTATGAATTTTGGGCATGCTAAAGTTGTATTGAGGTAATGTTTATGATTTTAGATGGTTAAATGGAATTACATTGTGAGTTTGGAGGAATTGTGAAAATGAGTATCTATATACTTGATAAATGCCATAGTGAAGGAATTCATGAAATATGAACACTATGAGCTTAATGTTGATTTAATATCGATTTGGAATAAGTTAATAGGCCTAAGAAGATCCATAAACTCGAGTTATGGGTAAAGTAATGAAACGAGGCCTCATAAGCGTTAATAGAGGCTATAGATTGAATTGACTATAGCAAGCACAAGGGTTGCATTATATGGATCGAATATAATGTGAAATATGATTGTGTGCAGTCCTGAAGAGTTCGTTGAAGATGAATCGAACTACACGAGTGAGCAGCGCTAAGGAAACGAAATCACGTGTCATGATTCCAGGTAAGGGAATTCTGTTAGTATATAGAGGTAGCTGCTCGTAATTTGTGGGATTATAGGGTGTTTATGAAATGCATGAACGTTTGAGAAATTGGTTGTTTGGTATGCGAAAATAGTTTTGAATATTGGATGATTTGGTTTTTACATGGATGTATAAAAAGGGATAGTAAGGCTAATAATTGCATAAATCAAGTGTTTTGAATGCTTTCACAAAACATGTGTTTGGTTTTAAACGAATTGATAGATAGGTTGGCTATTGTGGTTTGATGTTTGTGATAGCACATGTGAAGTGCCAAATATGTTTTGGGATAGTTTTGAAAGCTTATGAGCCACCTATCATGTTTATGTGAATTAAACCGTGCTAGAGCCTAGCTCGCACCGGGTATTGATGTTTTCATTTGTATGAAATGTGCTGGAGCTTAGCTCGTACCTTGATTTGAAAACTATGATGATGTTTATAAACCGTACTGGAGCTCCTGCTCGTACGTGGCTTTTGAGTGGTTTGTCTTATGAGTATAACCGTACTAGAGCTATGCTCGTACGCGGTCTCTTTATGATAGGATGCATGAGTCGTGCAAGAGCTTTGCTCGCACAAGTTTGCACATTGTGATACGTATAAGGTTGTGAAAGTTGGTAAGATCCTTAAGCCCTACATCCTTAAGCTAACATCCTTAAGCCCAGATAGGCGGGGAGGCTCTGTTCGGTGGGGAGGCTCTCTTACGGTAAGATCCTTAAGCCCTATATCCTTAAGCTAACATCCTTAAGCCCAAAGAGGCGGGGATGCTCTGTTAGGTGGGGAGGCTCTGTTCGGTGGGGAGGCTCTCTTACGGAAGGATCCTTAAGCCAACATCCTTAAGCCCTGGAGGGGTGGGGAGGCTCTGTTCGGCAGGGAGGCTCTCCTTCACGGATATGGAAAACTCTTGGTATGGGGTAGGTAAGACTTAGGAATGGCACCCCCAATTACGATATGAGTCCGCGGAGTACGCTGTACCGTGTATATCACACAGAGTACGATGTATCGCGTGATGGTTATATGATGAAGAAGTCTGGCAAGGGATAATCCATCTCCATGCCAGCACGATACCCCGCACACCTGGATGCATGTGGTCTGGGATGATTTATGATGTAGTTGGTCCACATAGGCACTTTTGATATAGTGACCTGGGTTTTTTATACACATGTGTGAATTGTGAAATGAAAATGTGGTTGTGATTGTGAATTGATTTGATGGGATTGTATGTGTTTGAGAAAGAGTTTTATGATGTGGGTTTAAAAAGAAGGTTTCTTAATGAATTACCCTTTTTATGAGTTTAAATGAGATTGAGCATGAGATGATTTATACATGATGTTTTTACCATGTTTTATATGCCAATGTACATGATTTTGATACATGATATATATGTATACTCATATGGCATAGTTTTATTCCTCATGCTACTACCATAAATGATTTATGCATAACACTATCAGCATGTAGATAGAGTAGTTATCTACCATGCTTGCATTATTGCCTTACTGAGCATGTGGTTGCTCATCCCTCTCTATTTCCCCCCTCCTACAGAGCGTGCATAGTAGCCCAGTGAGGACTGAGGCATTGTGTTTTTGGACATCCGCTACTTCCATCAACGAAAGGTATATATACACAGTGATTTTGTTTTGTATCTAAACAATGTAAAAGCACAGTAGTCAATTGAAGTGTAATTACGGGGATGTAGATGTCATTAAAACATGTTTTGTATAAGTTAATGAGTAACTCTCAGATGTATGACATCGCTTTATTTAACTGAGAATGAATGAGATGTGATGTTTATTATTGACTCACAGCCCAACAGTGTGGTGGTAAGTTAGTTCACGATCGGGTAAGGAAAGAAATTTGCGAAAAAGTTTTAGTGATTTTCGGTTAAAGAGAAGGGAATTGGGTCGTGACAGAGATTGGTATCAGAGCTATGTTGGCCTGATGTGAGTCATTAATAAAACGTAGGAAAGTACATCCCCATAGTACTGTGCTTTTGTTTAGATATAACTGTGTATACCATGATGGATTGAGCTTGATAAATGATTTTAAATACAGGAAGTTAGGCACTATGCCAGTTACACGCAAAGGTAGAGGGGCGAGAGCACGTGCTAGAGGCCGTAGAGGTAGGCCCGAGAGCCGTGCGGAGCCACAAACTGAGCAGGCTCCATAGAATCCTACTGAGAGAGCAGAGGATACTGAGGCTCGCTTCGCTAGGTTAGAGCAGAGTATTGAGAACCTAGTGGAGATAGTCACATAGGCCTTGGGTATCAGTGATAGACGAGGTCCCGCGGTATAGCCTACTACTCAACAGGCAGCTGCAGAGGCGGAGAGACCTCAGACTGCTGAGACAGCTACAGTTACACCACCTCCAACCTAGGATATAGCTTCTCCTATCGCTCCACAGCAGAGCAGTAGTGATTTGGGTTATGACTGTGACTTAAGCAGACTACGAGAGTTCCAAGCACTGAAACCCTCAATGTTCAGAGGAGTGAAGGACCCGGTTGTCACGGAAGACTGGGTGTATGAGATGGAGAAACTGTATAGGTTTTTTCGATGCACTTCAGCTAAGAAGGTAGCCTTTGCCGTGTTCATGTTGAAAGGTGAGGTCGAGCATTGGTGGAGGTCCATCGAGGTTATTTTGAGGGCCAGACACAGATATTTCTAGAGGCCTTTAGGAGACAGTATATCCCAGCCACCGCACAGAGGAAATTACGAATGGAATTTATGAATCTGGTTCAAGGGAACCAAACTGTGGACGAGTATGAGTCCAAGTTTATGTCCTTGGGGAGATACGACCCGGACACGATGGGTAGTGAGACCCAAAAGATATAGAAGTTCATGGATGGACTAAGATTGGCCATCCGAACTAAGCTAGCCCCATTTGATATTCAGACTTATGATGAAGGAGTACATAAGGCTCAGCTGTGTGAGCAAGACTTTGAGCGAAATGCCTTCGAGCTTGAGAGGATTAGTGTCAGGAAGGACAGGGATCGGAAGAGATCCGGGTTTGATAGAGTGGCCAAGAGAGGAGGCCAAAGGTTTTTCGAGAAGCGGCCTAAGATTGATGAGGTGCAGGAGGGAGCTGCTAGACCTCCCATATACCCAGCCTTGACTGCGCCGAGGGGTATGACTATTGGAGGACCACGGCCTACTACTGATCAGTGTAGGTGATGTGAGAGATTTCATTGGACTAGGCCCTGTTTGATGACCCCTATGGTGTGTTTTAGATGCGAGAGACCAGGACATATAGCTAAGCATTGTCCCAAGAAGATGGAGATTGCCCCACAGAAGGGCAAGGAGCCTGAGGGAGCTCCAGTTGAGATAGCAGCCTGGAGGAGGAGGGCTACAGTTGAGAAAAAAGGGAAACAAGCTGCGGGTGTGAGTAGAGGAAGAGTACATGCACTGGATCAAGACACCGCAGATGCTGCGACGGATGTGATTAAAGGTACCATCCGAATATTTGATTTAGAAGCATTAGTATTATTTCATCCTGGTGCCACGCATTCCTTCATATCACCTTCCTTTGCACATAAATTGTTGAAGTATGTGAAACCAACATTGTTGGATAAGATGTTGATGATTTCCACACCCATGAATGATAGTCAATTGACTGAGCATGCATGTAGAGATTGTAAGTTAAAGATAGAGGGAAAGGAAATGATAGCCAATTTGATTTTATTGAACATGAATGACTTTGATGTAATTTTGGGAATGGATTGGTTGGCTACCAATCGGGTTGTTATGGATTGTCATGCCAAGTCATTGATGTTTTTAGGATTAGACAATCTTATTGTAAACTTTGATGAAAAGAAATGATATGAAAATAGTATGTTTGTTGTAAATAAAAGAGTAAGATTTTAAATGCATATTACATGAGAGATAAATTTATTGTTTATGATAAATGTTGAATGTGGAGTGATGGTTTATGTTACTAACGATGGGGAGGATAATGTGAAAGGTTCATCACATACGTGGTCGATATAGACGAGGCACGTCCGGAATTGAGGGACATACCCATAATTGCGGATTACCCTGATGTCTTTTCGGATGAATTACCAGGACTACCACCTGAAAGGGAAATGGAATTTTATGTAGAGTTAGTGCCTGGTACAGGGCCGATATCGAAACCACCTTATAGAATGGCTCCGATAGAATTGGAAGAGCTGAAGAAACAGCTGCAAGAGTTGCTGGAGAAGGGGTTTGTTAGACCAAGTGTCTCACCTTGGGGGGCACCGATATTGTTTGTAAAGAAGAAGGATGGAAGCCTCCGACTGTGTATAGATTACCGGTTGTTGAATAAGGCCATCATTAAGAACAAGTATCCCCTTCCAAGAATCGATGATTTACTAGATCAGCTCTAAGGAGCTGAAGTGTTTTCTAAGATAGACCTGCGGTCAGGGTATCATCAGTTGAGGATCAGGAGTGGAGATGTACCCAAGACAGCATTTCGTACCCGTTATGGCCACTATGAGTTTTTGGTGATGCCATTTGGATTGACGAATGCTCCTGCAGCATTTATGGCACTGATGAATGATATATTCAAGCCATACCTGGACAAGTTTGTGATTGTTTTCATAGATGACATTTTGGTTTATTCTAAGTCCAGGGAAGATCATGAGGAGCATTTGAGGATAGTTCTGCAGACCCTTCGAGAGAGAGAATTGTACGCCAAACTCAGCAAGTGTAACTTTTGGTTGGAACAGATCTCATTTCTGGGGCATGTTGTGTCAAAGGATGGGGTATCAGTGGATCCATCCAAGATAGAGGCCGTTATACAATGGGAACAGCCTAAGACAGTTACTGAGATCAGAAGTTTCCTGGGATTGGCAGGATATTATCGGAGATTTGTAGAGGGTTTCTCGAGACTAGCTGCTCCATTGACACGCCTCACGCGAAAAGATGTTAAGTTTGTATGGGATGAGGCATGTGAGAGGAGTTTTGAGGAGCTTAAGCATCGATTGATGACTGCTCCAGTTCTCACCATTCCTACCAGCTCAGGAGGATTCTCGGTGTATACGGATGCATCACACCAGGGACTGGGCTGTGTGCTTATGCAGGATGGGAAGGTAGTTGCCTATGGATCTAGATAGTTGAAAGATCATAAGAGGAACTACCCGACACATGATTTGGAGTTGGCGGCTATAGTATTTGCTTTGAAAATATGGCGCCACTATCTCTATGTTGAGAAATTTCAGGTGTTCACAGATCATAAGAGCCTTAAGTACTTGTTCTCACAGAAAGAGCTGAATATGAGACAGAGGAGATGGCTCGAACTCCTGAAGGACTATGATTGTGAAATCATGTACCACCCGGGTAAGGCAAATGTAGTTATCGATGCTTTGAGCAGAAAGAACCTTTGGTTAGTGTCATATATGATGGTACGGGAACATGAATTGTTAGAACACTTTGTGAACCTCAGTTTGGATGTAACCCCACCTGGTTCAAAGAGACTTGAGATCATGGCTAGTTTAAGACTAGAGCCAGAGTTGATTGGCCATATTCGACAAGCCCAGCTGAGAGATCGACGATGCATCGATTGGCTAAGGCAGATACAGACAGGTGTGGGTAGTGATTTTGAGCTGAGTACAGATGGGTTATTGAGGTTCAGAGGTAAAGTATGCGTTCCCAAGGATCCTGAGATCAGGAGAATGATTTTATCAGAGGCTCACTCATCGAAGTATACGATACATCTGGGAAGTACCAAGATGTATCAAAACCTTCGGAAGGTTTATTGGTGGTCTGGAATGAAAAGAGACATTACTGAATATGTCGCTAAGTGTCTCGTTTGTCAGCAAGTGAAGGTAGAGCATCAGAAGCCTGCAGAATTATTGCAGCCTCTACCGATACCGACATGGAAGTGGAAGCATGTCACCATGGATTTTGTGATGGGGTTGCTGAGGACCCGCAGAGGTCATGATGCCATATGGGTTATTGTGGACCGATTGACTAAGTCCACCCATTTCTTGGCTATGAGAACTACCGATACACTCAGTCAGTTGGCGGACCTGTATATTCGAGAGATAGTACGGCTACATGGTGTACCAGTGAGCATTGTTTCTGATAGGGATGCCCGCTTCACTTCCCATTTCTGGGAACATTTTTAGGAAGCGCTGGGGACGCAACTGAGTTTTAGTACCGCTTTTCATCCTCAGACAGATGGGCAGTTAGAGAGGACTATACAGACCCTGGAGGATATGTTGAGAGCGTGTGTGCTGGATTTTAGAGGCTCTTGGGATGACCACCTGCAGTTAGCCGAGTTCGCCTATAATAATAGCTATCATGCGAGTATCGGGATGGCACCCTATAAGGCATTGTATGGGCGTAGATGCCGTTCCCCTATTGGATGGGAAGAGGTTGGTGACAGACACATTTTTGCTCTGGACTTAGTGCAACAGGCATCTGAGGACGTCCAGTTGATATGTGAGAGATTACGGACAGCTCAGAGCTGGCAAAAGAGTTATGCTGACAAGAGACGGAGACCACTAGAGTTTGATGAGGGTGAGTCGGTATTTCTGAGAGTTTCACCATCGAAGGGGATTATGAGATTCGGTAAGAAGGGCAAGCTGAACCCTAGATATATCGGACCCTTCGAGGTTTTGGAGAGAGTGGGGGATAAGGCGTATAGGTTGGCATTGCCACCGGATTTGGCAAATGTCCACAATGTCTTCCACATCTCGATGCTTCGAAAGTATCACCCAGACCCGGCACATGTGAAAAGATATGAGCCGTTGGAGCTCAATGAGAGTATGATGTATGTTGAGAAGCCAGTTCGGATATTGGATAGAAAAGAGAAAGTGTTGCGGAATAAAACAATTCCCTTGGTGAAAGTTCTATGGCAACATCACATGGTGGAAGTGGCCACATGGGAATTGGAGAACCTGATACGGGAGAAGTACCCTCAACTTTTTGAAGAGTGACATGGTTCTAATTTGGAGGACCAAATTCCTTGAAGGAAGGGAGAATGTGAGACCCCGTACATGTATATTTGTAACATGTGTAATTGGATCAATTAATGTGAATGGACTTGTAATGTAAAGCATAAGTGGTGTAAGTCCATGGATTCAAAGTACATATGTTTAATACGATTTGTAATGTACACACACGTTTTATTGTGTATGAATATGAAGAAATGAGTTCTTGTAAGTGATGAACATGATTGGAACTCAAAATGAGTAGTGTGGTAAATAGAAGGAAGTTGCATGAATATAAATGCTTCCATTTGGTTTTATATAGTATACCTTTGGACATACAATCAATGTACACAAGTTTCAATGTGTATAAGGTATGAATAGATGCCATTTTCAAGTTATAAAGGTGGATGGATGAGAAAATGGCCATGGTAGCAGATTAAGGACAATTGGGTGTGAGTTGCAGCAGGAAAACTGCAGGAAATCTGGAAAACATAAAGGCCAGATCGATCTCATAGGATGAGAGATCGATCTGAAAGAGCCAGAATGCTCTTATTTGGGCAATGGAATAGAGCAGATCGATCTCCAATGGGGCCAGATCGATCTCCTAAGCATTCTGTAATGAAAAGATCGATCCTCAAGCATACATATGGATCTCTTTAGCTCTCTGTTTGGGAGCAGATTGATCTCATGCTTTGACAGATCGATCTCATGCTTAAAATGCCATGAAAATGAGAGATTTAAGGGGACCAGATCAATCTCCTCTTGGACCAGATCGATCTCCTCAAGCTATTTCTATAAAAGGAGGGCTGAAAATCTAAAAATTTCGAGAAAAACACCAATCTTCCATTTCTAACCCAAAAACCTAACTTTCTCTCTCTAAAATTAGCCATTTCCAACAAGAATTGAGGAGAGGCTATTAAACACTAAGTTTTTCATCTTGAGGAAGAGAACAACATAGTTGGAACCCAAAATCCCATTTTTGGTATTGAAGGAGCTAAGGGCATTGACAGTTGGAGCAAGAAGAAAAATCAGATTTTGGTAAGATTCTAATACTCTAATCCAAGTACATTGTTTATTTAAGTGATTTTGGAGCTGAGTTGGATGTGTATTGATGGATAAATTATCTAGAGATGTGGTGGAATTTGTGTGACCTAGAAAACCTAGAATGGGTATAATGTGAGAAGATATGGGTTGAATGAGTTTATGAATTTTGGGCATGCTAAAGTTGTATTGAGGTAATGTCTATGATTTTAGATGGTTAAATGGAATTACATTGTGAGTTTGGAGGAATTGTGAAAATGAGTATCTATATGCTTGATAAATGCCATAGTGAAGGAATTCATGAAATATGAACACTATGAGCTTAATGTCGATTTAATATCGATTTGGAATAAGTTAATAGGCCTAAGAAGATCCATAGACTCGAGTTATGGGTAAAGTAATGAAACGAGGCCTCATAAGCGTTAATAGAGGCTATAGATTGAATTGACTATAACAAGCACAAGGGTTGAATTATATGGATCGAATATAATGTGAAATATGATTGTGTGCAGTCCCGAAGAGTTCGTTCAAGACGAATTGGACTACACGAGTGCGCAGCGCTAAGGAAACGAAATCACGCGTCACGATTCTAGGTAAGGGAATTTTGTAAGTACATAGAGGTAGCTGCTCGTGATTTGTGGGATTATAGGGTGTTTATGAAATGCATGAACGTTTGAGAAATTGGTTGTTTGGTATGCGAAAATAGTTGTGAATATTGGATGATTTGGTTTTTACATGGATGTATAAAAAGGGATAGTAAGGCTAATAATTGCATAAATCAAGTGTTTTGAATGCTTTCACAAAACATGTGTTTGGTTTTAAACGAATTGATAGATAGGTTAGCTATTGTGGTTTGATGTTTGTGATAGCACATGTGAAGTGCCAAATATGTTTTGAGATAGTTTTGAAAGCTTATGAGCCACATATCATGTTTATGTGAATGAAACCGTGCTAGAGCCTAGCTCGCACCGGGTATTAATGTTTTCATTTGTATGAAACGTGCTGGAGCTTAGCTCGCACCTTGATTTGGAAACTATGATGATGTTTATAAACCGTACTGGAGCTCCTGCTCGTACGTGGCTTTTGAGTGGTATGTCTTATTAGTATAACCGTACTAGAGCTATGTTCATACGCGGTCTCTTTATGATAGGATGCATGAGTCGTGCAAGAGCTTTGCTCGCACAAGTTTGCACATTGTGATACGTATAAGGTTGTGAAAGTTGGTAAGATCCTTAAGCCCTACATCCTTAAGCTAACATCCTTAAGCCCAGATAGGCGGGGAGGCTCTGTTCGGTGGGGAGGCTCTCTTACGGTAAGATCCTTAAGCCCTACATCCTTAAGCTAACATCCTTAAGCCCAGATAGGCGGGGAGGCTCTGTTCGGTGGGGAGGCTCTCTTACGGTAAGATCCTTAAGCCCTACATCCTTAAGCTAACATCCTTAAGCCCAAACAGGCGGGAAGGCTCTGTTAGGCAGGGAGGCTCTGTTCAGTGGGGAGGCTCTCTTATGGAAGGATCCTTAAGCTAACATCCTTAAGCCCTGGAGGGGCGGGAAGGCTCTGTTTGGCAGGGAGGCTCTCCTTCATGGATATGGAAAACTCTTGGTATGGGGTAAGTAAGACCTAGGAATGGCACCCCCAATTATGATATGAGTCTGCGGAGTAGTTGTACCGTGTATATCACATAGAGTACGATGTACCTCATGATGGTTATGTGATGAGGAACTCTGGCGAGGGATAATCCATCTCCGTGCCAGCACGATACCCCGCACACCTGGATGCGTGTGGTCTGGGATGATTTATGATGTAGTTGGTCCGCATAGGCACTTTTGATATAGTAACTTGGGTTTTTTTATACACATGTATGAATTGCGAATTGAAAATGTGGTTGTGATTGTGAATTGATTTTATGGGATTGTATGTGTTTGAGAAAGAGTTTTATGATGTGGGTTTAAAAAGGAGGTTTCTTAATGAATTACCATTTTTATGAGTTTAAATGAGATTGAGCATGAGATGATTTATACCTGATGTGTTTACCATGTTTTATATGCCAATGTACATGATTTTGATACATGATATATCTGTATACTCATATGGCATAGTTTTATTCCTCATGCTCCTACCATAAATGATTTATGCATAACACTATCAGCATGTAGATAGAGTAGTTATCTATCATGCTTGCATTATTACCTTACTGAGCGTGTGGTTGCTCATCCCTTTCTATTTTCCCCCTCCTACAAAGCGTGCATAGTAGCCCAGTGAGGACTGAGGCATTGTGTTTTTGGACATCCGCTGCTTCCATCGACGAGAGGTATATATACACAGTGATTTCTTTTTGTATCTAAACAATGTAAAAGCACAGTAGTCAATTGAAGTGTAATTATGGGGGATGTAGATGTCATTAAAACATGTTTTGTATAAGTTAATGAGTAACTCTCAGATGTATGACATCGCTTTATTTAACTGAGAATGAATGAGATGTGATGTTTATTATTGACTCACAGCCCAACAGTGTGGTGGTAAGTTAGTTCATGATCGGGTAAGGAAAGAAATTTGCGAAAAATTTTTAGTGATTTTCGGTTAAAGAGAAGGGAATTGGGTCATGACAATATCCTTGTCGAAAAGCATTAAAATCCATCAAGAACACTCAGTTCTTACTTTTCATGACTTTTTCTAAAATTGGAAACTTTACCCTTCATATGGGCAAAATCGTCATTTACCTTTTTGGGTCGAAATAAATATTAATAACTTTGTTAAAAAGCAGTATTTCGTAGTAAAAACACTCAAAACATGTTATTTATTCCAGTTCCAATACAATCCTAACTTTTCCAAATTTTCCCCTAGTAGGGGTAAAACGGTAATTTTACTTTGTCAGGTCTCTACCGATATTTTCCATATTCAGAAATATATATACAATTTAATTATTTGAAAATCTACCCGAAAATACATATAGTACCTCTAGCTACTCACAAAATTCCCTTACCTCAATTTCTCTAATCAGTCTACTTTTTCCATCGTTACCGAACACCCAATCCGTTTAACTCCCAGTATGTTCTTTGGAGCTGCAGATAATCATTTATCGAGTTAAATACAGTACATTTTACTCGTATTTCACTTTTACTGGGCTTAATTTACAGCATTGGACCCGATTACACCTTAATGGGCCTTAATTAGTCATTAATCTCATTTTTCACTTACTATTCCCTTCTTCATGGCCTATTGGGCTCATTGGGCCCATCAACACTTATTGGGCCTCGGTTTAGGCTCTTTGGATAGCTCATATAATTATTTACGACAATCGATTTGAAAATCCCAAAACATAATTCATTTTATACGGAAATAAATCCGTAACTTATGCGATGAATTTCTAACGTGCATAATTATACAAGTTATAGTAAATGAGATTTACTTACCCGAGATTCTATTATAGCACGCAAATTGAGGCTAACCCAAAGTCTCGTTTGTCGCCAATTGTCGCTCTACACGTTTGTGTAATTAAATCGGGTCAATTTCAGTCAGTTATAATTTCAAATAAATTTCTCGAAAATTAAATCGGTCAATTTTGACTGCTTACCGGCTTACCCTTAGGCTGATTGCATCACCAGATTTTTCTCCCTTTTTTTTGTTTTTGGCTGAACCGGTTTGGACCTGTTCAGACCACCCTTCCACTGAACCAGTCGACCCGGTTTAGTGCCAATCCCGTCATTCAGACTATTTTTCGGCCGGTTCTTCGTCGGCTTCCTTTTCCAACTGGTCCATCTGGAAACGAGAAATAGAGATCTGGTGGTGACCAGGCTCGGATCGGCGACGATGAGGGCGGTTCGACCTTTTATTTCCTCAGCGTCGCTGTCGTTTTTCTCTTTTTCTAATCGACGCTGTTTCTCGCCGATTCGCGTTTGGATCGACGCCATTGGTCTCCCCCTCTAACCGGTGGCAAGGCGTTCCCCCTTCCTCCGACCTCTGTTCGTCTCTCTATCATCCATTTTCTCTCATCTCCTCTCGATTTCTCTCTCTTTTCCCTTTCTCTCACCGGCCAGCGTCTCCTCGTCGAATTTCTCTTGAGTCGCATCAGCGGTGATGTTCCTTCCCTCTCGGCCTCTTGCCTAGGTGCGTCCTCGCCTGGGAACAAAGATTTTGGGAGGATCGGGATTTCTCGATCCCCCTTCCCTCTGTCGCGCGACTCTGTTTTTACGACAATTTCTTCTTCTTCTTTTTTCAAATTTCTTTTTTTATTAGTATATTATATTATATTAAAAATATAATATAATATGTTATATGACATATAATATATTATTATAATATATTATATACCTAAATATCCAATTATTTATTTATTTTTATTTTTATTTTTATTTTCTAGAAAATATTTTTCCATATTCTCGAGGTGGAAAATTTGTCAGGTTATCCAAATAAATTCATATCTTGATCAATTGAACTTGAAATTCAGTTATTTCTTCTTTATTGATCAAGATTTCCTAAATCCATGTTTAAAATAACGATTTCTTAAGGAATTTACACCGAATTTCGGGTCTTATAATCCTCCCCACCTTAAAAAATTTAGTCCTCCAGATTAAAACCACGTCAATCTTCAAATGACTAGGGATGTTTCTCTCGCATCAGGCTCTCTAATTCTTATGTAGCTTCCTCCAAAGTGTGGTGCTACCGAGAACCTTGACCAAAATGATTGTTTATGACCGCAATACCTTCTACTTCCTATCCAATATCTGAATCGGCTTCTTCATAAATGACATATCCTCTTAGAGCTCCAACAGCTTATACCGAATCACATGTGCCGGATCTGAGTGATACTTCTGAAGCATTGAAATGTCGAAGACATTGTGGACGCCTGCTAATTCTGGTGGTAACTCCAACCTACAGGCCTTCTCTCCACTTTGTCCAATATTTAAAAAGGGTCTAATACAACGAAACTCAATTTACCTTTTTCCCGAATTTTGTTATGCCTTTAGAAGGAGAATTTCAAAAAACCCTGTTTCACTCTCGATGAATTTCAACGATCTCTATCTCTTGTCAGCATAGCTTTTTTTTTATCTGCTTTGAGGCATTCTTAATCTCACACCTATCAATTGAACATCCTCAAAGGCTTATCTTACCAGATCAGGAGCAAATATCTATCTGCCACTCACTTCTCCCCATCTAATCAGGGAACAACAACTACAGCCATACTATGCCTCACACAATGCCATTTTAATACTCGAGTGATGACTGTTATTGTTGGCAAATTCGATGGCTACTGATCATTCTAGGAGCCTTTCAAATCCATTTCGCACACTCTCAACATATCCTTCAGATTCTATACAGTCCCATCTAACTGACCATCTGTCTGAGGATGGAAAGCTGTGCTAACATACAAAATACTTTGCGACAACTCTACGATGTCTCTTTTCATGCCTGACCACCAAAACCTTTTTCGGAGATTCTGATACATTTTATTACTCCCCTGATGCACTATATATCCTAAAGAGTGAGCTTCTGATAATAACAATCTCATCAACTGTGGGTCCTTGGGAACACATATTCTGCCTCGGAACCTCAGTTTGCTATCATCACTCACTCTGAACTCTGTCACTATACCCATTTGAATCTGACTCATATTATCGACACCCTGCCGATCATCAAGCTAAGCCTGTCGAATCCGATCAATCCAATTCAATTCTAATCTTAGGCTAGCAGTGACATAATCACTGTCAATATCAGAAGGGATTACATCACTACTGAGGCTCACAAGCTGCTCTAACAGCTCATGCTCCCTGACCATCATATGTGATACCATCCCGAGGCTTTTTCTGCTCAAGGCATCAATCACTACATTAACCTTACCCGGACGGTTCAATACCTCACAATCATAGTCCTTCAGAAGCTCTAACCCTATTTGTTATCTCATACTCAACTATTTCTGTGCAAACAAATACTTAGGGCATTTATGATCAGTGCATACATGAAATTTCTCACCGTATAAGTAGTGGAACCATACCTTCAGTGCAAATACTATGGCTACCAATTCTAAATCATGGGTCGAATAGTTTCTCTCATGGTCCTTAAACTGTTTAGATCCATAAGCGACGATCTTCCCATTTTGCATCAATACATAGCCTGATCCTTGTTTTGAGGCATCCATATATACTGAGAAACCTCTTAATCTATTGGGTACGGTGAGAATAGGTGCGGTGGTCAGTTTATGCTTCAATACATCAAAACTCACAAAAGCTACATTCATACTTATCATTCCACTCATATACAACCTTCTTCTGAATGAGACATGTCAACAGAGTAGCTAACTTATTTATCCCTCCACAAACTCCTATAATATATTGTTAAACCTAGGAAACTCTTGATCTCGGTGACTGTCTTGGGCTATTCCCACTGAACTACAACCTCATTCTTGGATGGGTTTACTGATACTCCATCCCTCGATACAACATGACCCAGAAATGAAATATGCTCTAACCAGAAGTCACATTTACTGAGTTTAACGTACCACTACTTCTCTCGAAAGGTCAGTAATACAATCTTCAGGGGATGCTCATGATCTTCCCTAGACTCCGAATACACCAAAATATCATTAATAAAGATGATAACCAATCGATTCAGGTAAGGTTTAAATACCTCGTTCATCAATGCCCTAATGGGTACGAAAAGTTGTCTTGGTTACATCCACATCATTACTCATTTCGTTTGTACAATCACTCACTCCTTTCATCACTTGTCAAAAGATACAATACACGTTTCAGGGTGGAAACATCACTATCTTAGAATAACAATCTAAACAACATAGTCTACAGCCGACCAATTTAGGAATGGATTAGTTTACCTCAAAATCATTCATATTCTATTGAATAAGATCGGCTGACATATCCTTTTCTCCCACTTTTAACTCACAAATCTCTACATACATATTCAGTTAGCTGACTCTCCTTCATTGGGGTGATAACTATCAGTATTTTGCCTAAAGGTATAGGCTTCACATCTTTCACTAACTTATATGCTAACGAAGACAATTTGAATAAATGTGTGGCATCAGGATCAGTTAAAACAATTGCTTCAATATTCACAATTAGGGTGGTACTTTCCACTATATCAAATAAAGCATGAGTAGTGTCGTGATCCAAGGCATAAACTCGCCCTCAACTAACAGCCTATTTCCCCTTTCTATTCGGCTGTGGCCTTCTTTTTTGGTGCAGAGGTATCAGCAGGGGCTGTCTCTAGCTCTTTGCCCTTCCGTGGGGCAGTCTCGCCCTCCTCTAGGCAATCCTTAAATAGATGGCTCGTATTACCACTCTTAACACATGTTTTTGTCAATAAGATGCGGGGCCTACTTCTGTGGTATCTACCACACATCCTACACTGCTTAGTAGCAGGTCAGGATCCTCCAATCACAATACGCCTCGTAGGCACTGAAACTTGATACACTAGGCGCATACTAATCATTTTACCCCGTGACCCATCAGCTCTAAATCTCTTACCAAATGGCCTCCTTCCAACTCTGACACCTTTGTCATCCACTATTCTCTTTCTGTATCTATTTCAGCCCTTATTACCTTTCCCAAACTCAGAGGCGTGCAACTCATAATATTATTCGCATCAGTGTGGTCTACGCACTACCTCGTCGTATGTAGTGATATCTAACAGGGCCAATCGGACTCTAATAGATGGTCTGAGCCCTTCCATGAACTTACGGACCTTTCGACTCTCACTGTTCATAGTGTCGGGTCACACTTCTCAAGGATGTAAATCGAGATACATACTTGTCGATTGACCTGTTTCTCTGGGTCAAAGTAAAGAACTTTATCCGTAAATTCCTCTAAACAGTGTTAGGAATATACTATCTTTGTACTTCCAGAATTATCTCTCATGTCAACTCTATATGTCTAACTTTTAAGATAGGTTAAGAGGACTTCGATCAATGTTTCGTCTTGTCCTCCAACATAAATGCATCGAAGTCACTTTCTTGGCCGACCTACACGGATAGAACCCGTACAACTTCACTATCTCATTCATTTAGTCCTCAACAGCTACTGGGTTCTTTACCTCTCTAATTACTGGTGGTATGAACTTTTAAAATTGCCTTAACCTATCCAGCTCATAATCATATTCCAAATCATTACCACTTTGCTGTAGAGCTGCAGGCGAAGATGTATCCTAAACCGGTGGGGTGTTGGAGTCTCTATAGTCTAACACATCTGTGTAGGCTATACAGCTGGGTCTCATTAACCCTCAGCTCCCTGCATAGACTGACTAAAAAACTCTAAAATATTCTCCACACTTCGCTTCAACCTTGTGAAGAGTGTCTCAATATCTTTCGGTCTCATAGTGGGACCCTGTGGGGTATGCTTAACATCAGTCTCTACCTCAATCTCATCTTGAGTCTCAAATGATGACTCAATACGACTCTCAGGCATACCTCTACGACCTCGAGTATGTGTACTCGCCCCTCTACCATAGCGGCTATCAGTTATAATAACTATATTCTTGGATTCATAACCATTCATTAATCTAAGCCCATCTCGGTATACACAGTTTATCTAAACAAAGCACAGTAATAAGAGGATGTAACTTTCATACTTACTAATACCGACTCATATCAGGCCAACTCAGCTCTGATACCACCTCTATCACTGTCACGACCCAAACTACCCAAAATCAGAGTTAATTTTTCGCATTTTGTTATTTTCTTTCATTGCTTACTTGTCCTCTGATCGTGACCACACTCTACTAACAGATTAGGCTGTGCGTCAATGCCAGTCCCACCATTCAATTTTCATCTAACTTATTTCTTCTCCAGTCATTTATAATTGTTTACAATATTTATACATCCCCTAAAGTTACTTACAAACATGTTACTGTGCTATGCTTATGTAGATACAATATGTACAAGTGTATATACCTTATGTTGATGGGCAGCAGCGGATATCCAGAATGCAGTACTGAGTCACCTCAACATCTACTGGAGATTATCTGTGGGAGAAAATGAAAGGGGTGAGCACATCAAGCTCAGTAAGGTAATCCTACGAACAAGTAGGTAACCATACTACCTACATGAACGTGGTGCCATGCATAAACCACCCTTTCTCCAAACATTTTAAAACAAATGATATGAGTTATGATGTTATGTAAAACACATTTCCATGGAAAATTCAACATGCAATTATATTCAAAATCATATCTTTCTCATTAAAAATTTCACAATAAAGTCAGGACTCGACCCCTCCTTCGGGTGATCTTGACTCACACAAAACCATAAAAATCGATTTACATTCACACATGGGTTTGAAAAGCATGAAAATATCATCATGCAAATTTAATTTAAAACCCAGTTTAAATCATCGTCAAGATCATCAACATGCGAGACTAGGCAACGTCTGTATATCGGCAATAACCAGGACTATGGCCATATGTGTCCTCGGGAGTTCCTCAGCTACACGGATCCTAGTGTGCGGGTTCTCACCATGATCGGGAACCGCCCAGGAGGTGGGTCAATCCATCCCGTCAGTCTTATCCGATCCCAGGCATCCGAAGATGCTGCATCCGGAGATGCTGTATCCGAAGATACCACACGGTACATCATACTCCATGCTACTTGCACGGTACATTGTACTCCGTGAACCCATATAATATCTCTATACTCATGCCATGTCTCAAAACGCATGTGCGGGCCTATTTAATCGGTGACACACAGTCTACCCGATGCTCCAAGCACGGCTCATCGCATGTTCTCATAAAATCAGTGCGAGCGATGCTCAGCACTCTCATCAATCAAGTAAAACTGGCAGAGCCCGCTTTACATCCCCACAAGGCCGCCAACCTCATCCCTTACTCTCACCCCACCTAAGAGGTCTTTTGAGCCTGTTGGGCCTTTTGGCTGACTCCAAGGGCAGACAGCGCTACTCCACAAATCCAGTAAATCTAGTGCGAGCTAAGCTCAACACTTTGTATTAAATCACATGAAAATCTTATAAAATTTGGTGCGAGTTAGACTCTAGCACCGTGTCACGAAAAAGCATGTGAAATCTGGTGGAAGTTATACTCTAGCACCTATGCATGTAAAACTCTAGTGCGAGCTCTCGCTCCAGCACCAATGCATGCATCACCCAAATCAAAACATCGTGCGAGCTGAGCTCTAGCATGTCACATGTAAATAAAAACACGTAGGCGGCTCTGTTTTCTCAAAACAGTTTCCAAAACAGTTATATCGTTGAAAGTATGCAATGCTGTGCATTTTCTTTCAAGGTTAGCCAGCCTACTCATGCATGCATTAAAATGTCTCCAGAACGAGCAGAACCCTCTTGTTCTTGCTCCTCCCAATTTTTTCTAAATTTGTAAATTTTACCCTTAACAAGGGTATTTTAGTAATTTGCCCATTCGGGGCACTAAAATTATTATTCGACCTCTAGACCCATCAGATAATTTTTAAAGACTGCATATAAACTTGAAATTGCATAAAGTTTACCTCTAGCAGTCCGTAGAATTCCCTTACCTTATTTTCCTGTCGAGTCTGACCTTTTCTTTTCCACTGTTGTCTCGTCGCGCAGTCCGATATGCTCCCAATCAAATGCCCGGAACTGCGTATTAATATTTCTCAGGTCAGATATTATACAATTTAATTGTATTTAATATTTTTTGGGCTTAATTTAAATCATTGGGCCCATTTACCCCTATTGGGCCCGATTGCACCTTAATAGGCCTTAATCGGCCTTAAGCCCGTTCTCCACTTAATTTTCACATTATCGAGGCCTATTGGGCTCATTGGGCCCACCAATAATTTATTGGGCCTCGTTCTAACTCTCGAATAGCTAAATTTAATATTTACGATAATTTATCTAAATTTTCCATAATTTAATTCAATTTATGCAGAATTTAAATCAGAAACACGCATAACGATGTAAATTATCGTAAATAAGGGTCACTTACCCGAGATTCCATGCTAATACGTAAATCGAGGCTATCTCGAGCTCTTGGTGGATGCCAATCGTCGAGCTACATAATTTCATAATTTTCTGGGTAAATTTTCAGTCCAAAATTAATTAAATAAAATATTCCAAAATTTAAATCGGTCAATTGGACCGCTTATCGACTTACCCGAAGCTCGATTGCATCGCTGGAACTTTCCCCAATTTTTTTTCTCTTTTTCTTTTTCCCTTTTTCTTCCTTTTTTCCTCTCTTTTTGGATGAACCGGTTCGGACCGGTTCAGACCGTCGGTTCACTCCTGTTCGACCGGTTCACCGTCGGTTCAAGGCCTTGCCGGCCGGTTCTCCGTCGACTTCCACCGCCAACAACTCCGTGAGGTTGTCCGCATCTCAAATCTACCCTCGATTTCACCCAAGTCCGCCGGAAGGTCGCCGGTCCGACCGTTCTCCTTTCGGTCGAAGGAACCCATTTCTTTCCTCGCCGTTTCCGACGTTTGCCGGCAGTTTCGTCGGTCGGGGCTGCCACCAACAAGCTCGCCTGCGCCTGGGGAAGCTTCGGCTGGGGTCGGTCGGGCCTAAATCGCGTCGATCGCCGGTGATTTTCTCTCCCCCTCTCGGTTTTGATTTCTTCGTTTTGCTCCACCGTTCGCCGCCATTCGCATCTCTGTTAGGCCGGTGGTGGGTCGGGCCTCGTCGAGTTTCCTTTGCCTGGGCCTCCGGTGCCGTCGTTCGGGTCGTCGGCTTCCGTTTTGCGTCTCTGCTTCTTTTTCTCTCTCGCCGACCCGTTTTCCAGTTTCTCTCTTTTTTTTTCCAATTCTCTTTTTTTTGTTTTATTATTATTATTATTATTATTATTATTATTTGTTTAATTATTTCACTATTCATTAAAATACTCCATAAAAATCCAAAATATCTACACTTATATTATTTTTATTCTAATTTAATTTATTTAATTTAAATTTAATTTATTAAATATATTTTTCTCTAAATTTTCGATATTATTCCTTCGCGCTTTTCGAGATATTATTCCGGTAATTTTTTGATATTTTTAAAATTTTCGAATCTTGATCAATTGACCCAAATTGTATAATTTTCTCATTATCGATCAAGATATCTTACATCCTTATTTTAAATTAAAATTTTTTTTATCGCCTTAATACCGGGTTTTGGTTTTTTTACTATTTTACCCCTGCTCTTGTTTCGAAAATCAATTTTACCTGACCTTCCTTCATACATCCCCATCTTTTCTTATTTAATTCTCGTATTTTAATTAAATTCGGGTCTTACAACTCTCCCCCACTTAAGGAATTTGGTCCTCCAAATTAGAACCAATTCATATGAGTCCATAGACTACTCCGGGTACATTAATCGTATCATACTTTTTAATTCTCATGTGACTTTCTCCGGAGTGTAACACTACCAAAGGACTTTAATTAGGGAGATCATCTTAAACCTCAATACTTTCTCTTTCCTGTTTAATGCCCGAATCAACTTTTTCAATATACTTATATTTTCATTAAACTGAACTTTTGGAATTCATATTTGATCACCTATGCTGGATCAGAATAGTATTTTCAAAGCATCGAAAGCTGAGACACATTGTGGGTACCTGTTAATTCAGGTGATAATACCAACCTACAGGTCTTATCTCCCACTTGTCCAATCTCTCAAAATATTCAATCCAGCGAAACTCAATTTACCTTCTTCCAAAAGCTCGCTATATCCTTATTCTCTTAGGACAAGAAACATTTCAATCATACTAATTCACCAAGGGTGAATTCCAATACTTTTCTATCTGCTTCTGAGGTGTTCTTAATCTCTCATTCTTAACTAAAACATCCTCAGAGACTTATTATCCATAGTCGAAAATGATTCTATCTGTCACCCACTTTTTCTTATCCAATTTGGGGAACAACCCCTACAGCCATACACTGCCTCATATCTTGTTATCCCGATACTCAACTGCCAATTGTCATTATTGGCGACTTCAATTTGTGACAACTGATCATTCCAGGAGCTTATAAAATCAAGGGCACACGCTTTCATCGGATCCTCCAGAACCTGTACAGTCCTCTCTGACTGACCATCTGTCTGAGGACGAAAAGTTGTGCTAATACTCAGTCGGGTTCCCATGGCTTCCTGAAAATCATTCCCCGAAGTGGGAAATGAAGCGGGAATCCCTATATGATACCATGCTCACTGGAACGCTACTTAATGTTCCACAATCTTCCTTATACATAAATCCTCATATACACTCTGAGTATTTGGGGATTTCATAACCATAAGGTGGGTAGACTTAGTCACTCTATCGACTATCATCCAAATAGCCTCGTAATTCACCTGGGTCCTCTGTAACCCATCACGAAATTTATGGAAACTTGTTCTCATTTTCTGTGCCGTGTCTATATAGGTAGAGGCTGCAATAACTCTGCAGACTTTTAATACTCTACCGTATTTCTTTTCACATCTGACCACCAATACCCTTTTCGAGATTTCAATATATTCTTTACTTCCGTATGCACTGTATATCCCAAAGAGTGAGCTTCTGACAATATTACTATCTCATCAACTATGGTCCTGGGGAGCACTTATACTGTCTCTGAATCCTCAGTAGCTCATCATCACTCACTGTGAACTTTGTCACTGTCTCTTTCTGAATCTGACCCACACTATCGACACCATGCTGATCATCACGCTAAGCCTGTCAAATCCGGGCACACTCATCCGGTTCTAATCTCAGGCTAGCTGTCACACAATCACTGTCATCATCAGAAGGGATCATATCAATACTGAGGTCCACAACTGCTCAAGCAGCTCACGCTCCCTGACCATCATATGCTGTACCATCCCTAGGCTCTTTCTGCTCGAGGCATCAGTCATCACATTAGCCTTTCCTGGGTGGTACAATTTTTCACAATCAAAATCTCTCAGAAGCTCTAACCCATTATGTATTCTCATATTCACCTCTTTCTGTGAAAACAGATACTCGGGCTTTATGATCAGTGCATATCCACAATTTCTCATCGTGTACCTAATAGTACCATATCCTCGGTACAAATACCGTTGCCAACTTTAAATCATGGGTCAGATAGTTTATTTTATGATCAAGGAGTTGTCTGACTCCATACTTGACTATCTCCCCATTATACATCAATACACAGCTCCTTCATAATTTTGAGGTATCCATACTCACTGAGAACCTCTTGAGCTGTTGGGTATGGTAAAATTAATCACGGTGGTCAGTTCATACTTCACTACACCGAAATTCACGTCACATCTATCATCTCACTCAAAGACCACATTTTCATAGTTAAATGTGTCAAGGTATACCCTTTTTAGAAGTCGCAACAACCCATTTGTAAAAGCAATTTTCAATTATTGCTTACAATTTGCCCTAGACTTTAACTACACCCAACATATCATCGATAATGATGATTACAACTCGATCCAATCCTTGACTTATTTACGCATAAGTGTATAAGATCCTCCAAAATCGCTTACGTTTTCAGGTACTAACCTGCGTCATTTCCTTTTCTTATCTTAACGGCTCTTATTAAATTTTACTATGTTAACCTTTATGATTTGTCAAATTTTAATATTCTTATCGTCTTAGTAAAGGTATCCTAACGCTAAAGGTATTTATTACGACGATCGATTTCACGTTATAGGTTATATATATATACTTTTAGAAGCTGTCAAGTCTTCAGGCGGGGAGGTATTTTGAAATACCTTTATTAACCTTCAGACTTAACCACAATTACTTTATATACCAGTCCATGTGGTTACAATTTATATTCGCTACTAATTGCTTTAATCCTAATTACTTCGCATATTAAGGGTATTCCTTACCTAACACATGTCTCTTACTCCAGTACATCTTGTATTTAGGATCTATCTTATCTTAAAGATTATCTCATTTCGTATATCCCTCATGACAAAACTCTTTCATTATTCATTCCGTGAGTACAATCCTTTACTCCTTTAATTTCAACTGTTTCACCCCTTTTTATCACTTGTCAACACTTACAGTATACTCTTCAGTGATGTTTTCACCCCTGTTTTCAACTTAAAATCTCTATATCCATATTCCGTTAATTAATCCTCCTCTATTTGGGTACTCATTATCAGTATTGTGCCCAATGATGTAGGCATTCATGCCTTTTACTCACTTATATGCGAATGAAGGCGGTATGAATAAATGTGTGGCACCAGGATCAATGAACATATGTACTTCATTATTCATAACAAGTGTGGTATCTTACACCACATTCATGAAACATCAATAGTGTCCTGGTCCAAGACATCCTCTCGCCTTTGTCCAACAGCCTACTTTCCTTTTTCTTTTCGGCTATTGCCTCCCTTTTCATTGCAGTTATACTAACGAAGTTTTTCTCTATCTCTTTACTTTTCTATGGGGCGATCTCGCCCAACTTTATGCAATCAAAATCAATGGTCCGTCTTACCACACTTAACGGCCATTTTCATCAATACAGTGTAGGTATAGACCCTCCTTCCGTGGTATCCACCACACATCTCACACTGCTTACAGTGATCACACTGCTTCGTAGTAGGTCGAGGTCCTCCAATCACAATGCCCCCAAAAGTGCCAAAATTGGTTGCACTAGGGCCTTACCAATTATCTTAGCCCATAACTCGTCAAATCAGATCTTTTACCAATTACCATTTTCCATTTTAACATCTTTATCATTTCTCGATTCTCTTTTCTGTCTCTATTTCGGCCCTCACTACCTTTCCCAATCTCAGAGGCGTGCAATTCATGTTCTTATTTACCCAACTGTAAATCTGCGCACTGCCTCGGTATAGGTAATATCTCACGGGGCCAATTGGACTCTAATTGACAATCTGAGCCCTTCCATAAACTTTTAGACATCTCGACTGTCACTTGTTCATAGTGTCGAGGTAATATCTGCCCAAGAATATAATTGAGTTTCATACTCATAAATTATACTCTTCAATAAATCAAATCCTCTGGGTCAGAGTAAGGACTTTTAATCCGAAATTTCCTTTAAATCATGTCCGGGATATCCTGTCACCGAAATATATCCAAGATATTTCCCATATCAGCTCTTAAGATGGGTCAAGCGAAATTCCACCAATGCATCCGCTGCGCCCTCTTATCTTATTCATAATCTGAGCAATTAGCTCCTCAAAATAATCTTCACACTCCGCTCCAATCTCGCGAAGTGTCTCCCAATACTGTCCGATCTCTCTGTCGGACTCTATAAGGCATTCTCAACATTCACCTCTATTCCAATTTCATTCTGATTCTCATAGTCAAACTTAGCACGACTTAGCAGACTCAGGTCTACCTCTACGACCTCTGCCTCGTGCACTTTCTCATCTAACGCGACTCATATTAGGCATTCCTGCATTCTCAACCATTTCTTAGTCAAAGCCCATCTCGATATACACTATTGTATCTAACCAAGTACAGTAACACGGGGATGTAATTTCCTAATTACTGACACTGACACACATCAGACCAATTTCTGCTCTGATACCACCTTTATATGTCACGACCCAAACTACCCAAAATCAGAGTTAATTTTTCACATTTTGTTATTTTCTTTCATTGCTTACTTGTCCTCTGATCCTGACCACACTCCACTAACAAATTGGGCTGTGCGTCAATGCCAGTCCCACCATTCAATTTCCATCTAACTTATTTCTTCTCCAGTCATTTATAATTGTTTACAATATTTATACATCCCCTAAAGTTACTTACAAACATGTTACTGTGCTATGCTTATGTAGATACAATATGTACAAGTGTATATACCTTATGTTGATGGGCAGCAGCGGATATCCAGAATACAGTACTGAGTCGCCTCAACATCTACTGGAGATTATCTGTGGGAGAAAATGAAAGGGGTGAGCACATCAAGCTCAGTAAAGCAATCCTACGAATAAGTAGGTAACCATACTACCTACATGAACGTGGTGCCATGCATAAACCACCCTTTCTCCACACATTTTAAAACAAATGATATGAGTTATGATGTTATGTAAAACACATTTGCATGGAAAATTCAACATGCAATTATATTCAAAATCATATCTTTCTCATTTAAAAATTTCACAATAAAGTCAGGACTCGACCCCTCCTTCGGGTGATCCTGACTCACACAAAACCATAAAAATTGATTTACATTCACACATGGGTTTGAAAAGCATGAAAATATCATCATGCAAATTTAATTTAAAACCCAGTTTAAATCATCGTCAAGATCATCAACATGCGAGACTAGGCAACGTCTGTATATCGGCAATAACCAGGACTATGGCCATATGTGTCCTCGGGAGTTCCTCAGCTACACGGATCCTAGTGTGCGGGTTCTCACCATGATCGGGAACAGCCCAGGAGGTGGGTCAATCCATCCCGTCAGTCTTATCCGATCCCAGGCATCCGAAGATGCTGCATCCGGAGATGCCGAATCCGAAGATACCACACGGTACATCATACTCCATGCTACTTGCACGGTACATCGTACTCCGTGAACCCATATAATATCTCTATACTCATGCCATGTCTCAAAACGCACGTGCGGGCCTATTTAATCGGTGACACACAGTCTACCCGATACTCCAAGCACGGCTCATCGCATGTTCTCATAAAATCAGTGCGAGCGATGCTCAGCACTCTCATCAATCAAGTAAAACTGGCAGAGCCCGCTTTACATCCCCACAAGGACGCCAACCTCATCCCTCACTCTCACCCCACCTAAGAGGTCTTTTGAGCCTGTTGGGCCTTTTGGCTGACTCCAAGGGCAGACAGCGCTACTCCACAAATCCAGTAAATCTAGTGCGAGCTAAGCTCAACACTTTGTATATAAATCACATGAAAATCTTATAAAATCTGGTGCGAGTTAGACTCTAGCACCGTGTCACGAAAAAGCATATGAAATCTGGTGCGAGTTATACTCTAGCACCTATGCATGTAAAACTCTAGTGCGAGCTCTCGCTCCAGCACCAATGCATGCATCACCCAAATCAAAACATCGTGCGAGCTGAGCTCTAGCACGTCACATGTAAATAAAAACACGTAGGCGGCTCTATTTTCTCAAAACAGTTTCCAAAACAGTTATATCGTTGAAAGTATGCAATGCTGTGCATTTTCTTTCAAGGTTAGCCAGCCTACTCATGCATGCATTAAAATGTCTCCAGAACGAGCAGAACCCTCTTGTTCTTGCTCCTCTCAATTTTTTTTAAATTTGTAAATTTTACCCTTAACAAGGGTATTTTAGTAATTTGCCCATTCGGGGCACTAAAATTATTATTCGACCTCTAGACCCTTCAGATAATTTTTAAAGACTGCATATGAACTTGAAATTGCGTAAAGTTTACCTCTAGCAGTCCGTAGAATTCCCTTACCTTATTTTCCTGTCGAGTCTGACCTTTTCTTTTCCACTGTTGTCTCGTCGCGCAGTCCGATATGCTCCCAATCAAATGCCCGGAACTGCGTATTAATATTCCTCAGGTCAGATATTATACAATTTAATTGTATTTAATATTTTCTGGGCTTAATTTAAATCATTGGGCCCATTTACCCCTATTGGGCCCGATTGCACCTTAATAGGCCTTAATCGGCCTTAAGCCCGTTTTCCACTTAATTTTCACATTATCGAGGCCTATTTGGCTCATTGGGCCCACCAATAATTTATTGGGCCTCGTTCTAACTCTCGAATAGCTAAATCTAATATTTATGACAATTTATCTAAATTTTCCATAATTTAATTCAATTTATGTAGAATTTAAATCCGAAACACGCATAACGATGTAAATTATCGTAAATAAGGGTCACTTACCTGAGATTCCATGCTAATACGTAAATCGAGGCTATCTCGAGCTCTCGGTGGATGCCAATCGTCGAGCTACATAATTTCATAATTTTTCGGGTAAATTTTCAGTCCAAAATTAATTAAATAAACTATTCCAAAATTTAAATCGGTCAATTTGACCGCTTATCGACTTACCCGAAGCTCGATTGCATCGCTGGAACTTTTTCCAATTTTTTTTCTCTTTTTCTTTTTCCCTTTTTCTTCCTTTTTTCCTCTCTTTTTGGATGAACCGGTTCAGTCCGGTTCGGACCGGTTCAGACCGTCGGTTCACTCCGATTCGACCGGTTCACCGCCGGTTCAAGGCCTTGCCGACCGGTTCTCCGTCGGCTTCCACCGCCAACAACTCCGTGAGGTTGTCCGCATCTCAAATCTACCCTCGGTTTCACCCAAGTCCGCCGGAAGGTCGTCGGTCCGGCCGTTCTCCTTTCGGTCGTCGGAACACATTTCTTTCCTCGCCGTTTCCGACGTTTGTCGGCAGTTTCGCCGATCGGGGCTTCCACCAACAAGCTCGCCTGCGCCTGGGGAAGCTTCGTCTGGGGTCGGTCGGGCATGAATCGCGCCGATCTCCGGTGATTTTCTCTCCCCCTCTCGATTTCGATTTCTCCGTTTTGCTCCACCGTTCGCCGCCGTTCGCGTCTCTGTTAGGCCGGTGGTGGGTCGGGCCTCATCGGGTTTCCTTTGCTTGGGCCTCCAGTGCCGTCGTTCGGGTCGTCGGCTTCCGTTTTGCGTCTCTGCCTCTCTTTCTCTCTCCCCGACCCGTTTTCCAGTTTCTCTCTTTTTTTTTCCAATTCTCTTTTTTTTGTTTTATTATTATTATTATTATTATTATTATTTGTTTAATTATTTCACTATTCATTAAAATACTCCATAAAAATCCAAAATATCTACACTTATATTATTTTTATTCTAATTTAATTTATTTAATTTAAATTTAATTTATTAAATATATTTTTCTCCAAATTTTCGATATTATTCCTTCGCGCTTTTCGAGATATTATTCCGATAATTTTTCGGTATTTTTAAAATTTCCGAATCTTGATCAATTGACCCAAATTGTATAATTTTCTCATTATCGATCAAGATATCTTACATCCTTATTTTAAATTAAAATTTTTCTTATCGCCTTAATACCGGGTTTCGGTATTTTTACCATTTTACCCCTGCTCTTGTTTCGAAAATCAATTTTACCTGACCTTCCTTCATACATCCCCCATATTTTCTTATTTAATTCTCGTATTTTAATTAAATTCGGGTCTTACAATCACGACCATTTTTTTTACCAAAAATCACTATAAATTTTTCACTTTTTTCCTTTCCTTTCATGGTCGTAAACATTCTCACCACCAAACAGTTGGGCTATGAGTCAGTATTAGTCACCCTTTACCATCTACCTTGCCATCTATCTTTTAATTTATTCAAAAGCAAAACGTATACTTTATAGTTGAGGTTCTATACTTGTACGTGTTTACTAATATTTACATCCCCCATTTTACATTCCAAAATGATTACTGTGCTATTACATGTTTAGATACAAAATGATACCAAGGTGTTTACCTTTCGATGATGGGAAGCAGCGGATACCAAGAATGCAAGTCCTTAGCTGCTCACTAACCATTTCGAGTGCTCTGTAAAAGGGGGGAAAATGAAAGGTTGAGTAAATCATGCGCTTAGTAAGGCAATCATGTGAGCAAGTAGATAACCACACTATCTACATGATCATGATGCCATGCATTAAATCATTCTCTTTCAAAATCATACTTAAATACGAGTTTCATGTATACCTTTATGCCAAATAAAATCATTCGTATAAAGCAATTTGTTTCAGGAAATGGTAGATAAAGCATGGAATTATACATCATGCTATTTAAATAATTCACATTATGTCAAAACATGCCATTTATTTTAAATCAACATCCGCCCCAAAATCATAAGGACTCAATCCTAGAACCACAAAATCATGAAATTACAAAATCAAGAAATAAGTAATATGTGATTTCGTAAAGCAAATAAAATACGATTTCGCAAAGCAAGTGACATGCGAGTCTAGGCAAGAATCATGGTAATAACTCTAGGACTATGGCCATATCCTCTGTGATCCCAAGCTACACGGATCCTAGTGTGAGGGGTATCACATCACAACTGAGGCGCCCCAGGAGGTGGGTACCAAACCTTCCCGCCAGCCAATTCGATCACTAGTCCGAATACTACACATCATATATCACGGCACGGTACAAGGTACTCCATGCTGTAAGCACGGTACATCATACACTATGTGCCCACGTCATCTCAATATCCAACGCCATGTATCGAAATGAACGTGCGAGCATATTAAATTAGTGTGACACATAGTCTACACAATGCTCCTTGCACTGCCGTATGCATGTCATATAAAAATCTAGTGCGAGCAAAGCTCCCAACACTATGTCATGTATAAAATCATGTAAAATCGAGTGCAAGCCAAGCTTCCACCACTCTGTCACATGTACAAATCATGTCAAATCTCGTACGAGCAATACGTTCAGCACGTTCTGTTTCCACATTTACCATGTAGGTGGCTCACTTTTAAAGAATGGTTTTGAAACCAAAATCAGTACCTGCCACATGCTATTTTATGTAAATTGATAAAACATTAAGCCACCCTACCCATATCCTTGTTGAAAAGCATTAAAATCCTTCAAGAACACTCAGTTCTTGCATTTCATGAATTTTTCTAAAATTGGAAATTATACCATTCATAGGGGCAAGATCATCATTTACCTTTTTGGGTCGAAATAAATATTATTAACTTTGTTAAAAAGTAGTATTTCATAGTAAAAACACTAAAAACATGTTATTTATGCTAGTTCCAGTACAATCCTAACTTTTCCAAATTTTTGCAAAACAATAATTTTTCTATGTCGGGTCTCTACCGATATTTTCCATATTCAGAAATCCATATACAATTTAATTATTCTAAAATCTACCTGAAAATATGTATAGCTACCTCTAGCTATTCACAAAATTTCCTTACCTTAATTCTGATCAGTCTACCTTTTCTATCGTTACCGATCACCCGATCCGTTTAACTCCGAATATGTTCTCTGGAGCTCTAGATAATCATTTATCGGGTTCAATACAGTACATTTTACTCATATTTCACTTTTACTGGGCTTAATTTACAGCATTGGACCCATTTACTCTTATTGGGCCCGATTGCACCTTAATAGGCCTTAATCAGTCACTAATCTCATTTTCTACTTACTATTCCCTTCATCAAGGCCTATTGGGCCCATTGAGCCCATCAACACTTATTGGGCCTCGGTTTAGGCTCTTTGGATAGCTCATATATTTATTTACGACAATCGATTTTCAATTCTAAAACATAATTCATTTTATACGGAAACAAATCCGTAACTTATGCAATGAATTTCTAACGCGGATAATTATACAAGTTGTCATAAATGAGATTTACTTATCCGAGATTATGTTATAACATGCAAATCGAGGCTGACATATAAATGAGATTTACTTACCCGCGACGGTTTCTTCTTTTCTTTTATTTTTTCAAATTTCTTTTTTTATTAATATATTATATTATATTAAAAATATAATATAATATATTATATGACATATAATATATTATTATAATATATTATATACCTAAATATCCAATTATTTATTTATTTTTATTTTTATTTTCTCCAAAATATTTTTCCATATTCCCGAGGTGGAAAAATTTTCAGGTTACCCAAACAAATTCATATCTTGATCAATTGAACTTGAAATTCAGTTATTTCTTCTTTATTGATCAAGATTTCCTAAATCCATGTTTAAAATAACGATTTCATAAGGAATTTACACTGAACTTCGGGTCTTATAGTAGGCTGGTGGATGCAAGCCCCAGGCTACTTTTGTACATGCCTCAGGTATATTTCACTTATATCTAGACATCCTGTACAATACAGATACTTATATGTAAATAAACATTTTAGGATGCAATCCCTTTTTGTATACGGTGGAAATGAAAATATATGCAGTCCATGACGTTACAGTGCACACTGAGATTAAGAGATGAATGCATATTATAAACATTTTATGGATTCTCGAGAATAAAATTTTAGAAAGAATAGGTAAAATAAACTGCTTGTGGATATATATTGTCGATTTGGAAACTTGCAGGTGTATAGGATTATGTATAAAGGTTATACTGTCGAAAATCCGTTAAAGGATAAAATAGGAATTATTGAATATAAGAAAAGTTATCAATTAAAAGATAAGTTATAAACTAACATTGAACATGAATACACCTTAAGTAAGAAGTTAAGTTATAAAAAAAAAAAATTAAATTAGCCCTAATTTCGGCGTTTCCGGGACGTTACACCATTTGCCTTCTTAATTAGCCTAGCTGCCAAATGAATTCAATGCATCATATTTCTATTCATAAACATACTTAGATACTTATTCCTTACAAGCTACGACCCTAACCATCCCATATGAGTCATGCTCAATCTATAGACAACACTTGACGCCATTATGCTCATTATAACTCATGCAACCATCCCAAAAAGATCATAAATTCATGTTCAAGATTCCATTTAATTCATAATAACATATATCATGAGTCAAACCCTAAATTCCTCATGGTTAAACCCTAAGTCAACTTTTCCTATTTTTATTCAAGAATCTACTTTAGTCAAATCATGGATCTTTCATTCAAGCATCACATATATTAAATTCAAAATTTATAAAAAAAATATATTACCTTAAAACCCTAGGTTTGGCCAAGCCAAAAGACCTTCTTCCAAGTTTCTTTACTATAAGAAAATATCATAAATGACCTCATATTTTGCAGATTAACGTCTTCTTTCTCCAGCTTACCTTGAAATACTCCAACTTCTCTCTAGGATTTGAACCTTCAATCCTCTTCCAAATGACTCTAAATAAAGATATGTCGAATAGAATGGCCAGTAGAGTAAGTGACTTAAGATTCTTGGGTTGGTTTCCATTCCTTTCTTCCTTTTCTCACTTCTTTTTCTCATTTTTCTTTCTTTTTCCATCCTTTTCCTCTAGTTTCCAGGTGAGGCACGAGAGAGTGATTGAATTGCATAGTGATTTTGGATTATTTCAAGCTATGTGGGAGCAGGTGACCTTAAACCATTGATGAACCCTTTTAAAGCCTTATTCTCCCATAAAATGAAACCTCAATACCAAAAATGAATATTTTGCCTTAAGAAATGCATTTTCATTCATCAATGCAGTAAACTTGTCTTATTACACTTAAGGAGCTTAAATGAAGTACATAAAAATGTGGGTTTTCAAAAACAAAAAAAGAACTTGTTTATAAGGTCTCTTTTATTATTGGTCCATTTGACAATAAATCCATTTTCCTCTTGTATGTCAACTTAACAAAATAAAATTTAAAAAAAAAATGAAACTTGAAATTGAAGTGACCACAACATTTATTGATTACCAATTTAAATAAGAAAGATTTCTTTGATACTTGCAAACTTATAAATCATTTTAGATGTAACAAAATTAAACATCATATATTAATTAAGAAAGGGTTTTAATCGCTTAAAAAATGGTTTTGATAAGTGTTGTGTTTAGAGTTATATTTTTTGACAAATCCAAGAGTACAATTATATTTAATTATTTAATTATTTAAGATGTTAAATAATTTAGTTATTTAACATATTTATTTATTGTAATGTATAAATAATTATTTAGGATGTAACATCTTTAATGATAAAAGATAAAGTTGACTTGAATGAAAAAAGATTAAGGGTGAACTTGGAACAAAACTTGAATTCCTGGGGAAAATTAAAACCAAAAAAAAAAACTTGAAGAGGAGGTCTTAGTTTCCCCTATATTTTCTCCCATTTTGACACTAGTGGGAATATTAGATTCCCGATGTGAAGGAAAATTGACAACCAAACGAAACAATTTGATTACGAAAAATAAAGTTCTAACCAAGAATCCTAGAATCCATGAACCAAAAGTTTGCGTTTATAAATAAGAAATAATTGCATGAATGTTAGTCTACGTTAATATATATTCTTTCCATTTTAATCTTATCACATAATCACATTATTCAAAAAAGTGAATCATTTATCAAAGGAATCATTAATGTTTCTATTTAAATAAATATATTATCATTTAATTATCACTGATGTTAACAAATGGTTGAGTATTTTTAATAATGTGATTATACATGATGATTTATATAAAAGAAACAAACGTTGACATGAAATAATCGATTCATACAATTTTTTCTTGAAAACTAGATTTACTTCGAACATTTTTTTGTATGAATATTTTTAAAAACCAAGTCAAATCCAAACATGACCTATCCAATCCCATTATATTATGTATGTGTGTTCAACCTGAAATCTTAAGTCAAAGAACTATTTACACTACTAGCACATGAGAGCATATTCATAGGCACTCAAATGATGCTATTAAATGGAGCTCTCAAGGGGTCATGTTGGTTGAACTTATTCCATAATAAGCACCCACACACTATCCTCCCCATATTTCAACCTATGAGATTGGTTACTTATTTTACCAGCCTTTGATCACTGTTAATTCCCTATCTTTATAGTATGATGACCATGAACTATTTAGGAGCATAACCTTGATGCAAAGAGATTTTGTAATTGTTGTGAAACCTAACGTTTTGTACCATTATTTATTTAAAAGCTAAGATGAGAAGTTCAAGACTTACCTATGTATTATACAAGGCTCAGAATAACCGAAGCACCCAGATTAGTGGCACGAAGCTTGAGGCACGAAACCTGAGGTAAGATTTTAAATTGCAATATTTTCAAGAGATTACATTTATGAGTATGCTTTGGTGGTTAGAAGGTAAAACTAAGGCATCAAAATCGGAAAAACAAGTAAAAACCCGGATTAAGACTAAACTGAGAAATTAGGCCTAGTAATTGAAATAAATTTTGAACAAATTTCATAAATTCGTAAAAATTATTCTGAGACCATAGAAAATTAATATAAAGTATATTTGACTTTGGAGAATTAGAATTTAGTGGAAATCTTGAGGTTTTGTTGGTTAAATTAATTCTAAAGTAAACCGAAACTTTAAGGAATTTTTATTGGTAATGACTAAATTGGGTAAAATAGGCTCAAACGGGAAATGTTTCCCAAACAACTGGGCACAAACTTTTTATGGAACATGCTAGAGACTTAGTAAAACACATGAGAAGTGGAAAATTAGAAGAAAATGGGCTGGAATAGTTTTTTTGGAATTTTCTAAAAATAGAGCTGCTAGCAGCCTAGGCCCAGCACCCTGCTGGCCCAACAAGAAAGCCCATTTTGAAGTGCTTCTAGACAATTTTTGAGCTTGATTTTTTTCCAAATTAAATAGCACTTAAAGGCCTTTCTTGAAAGCCATAAAACAGCCTGAATCGACCTAAAACCAGAAAGATATTCTTCCACCAAGCTTACAGCAGACCTCCTCCCCTGTTCCAACTTGTGTAATTTTTTTCAACCATATTCTAGCCACTTTTAGGCATTAAAAAATAGAACATAATCTTCCTTATTAAGCCCTCTATCACATATAAAAAATTCAGCAGCAAAAAAATTGATTTACTAGGTGAAAAGTTAGAGAGAAGAACAGGGGTCAAAACTGCCCTATTTTAGAGGTAAGAGAAAATTTGGATTTATGATTCCTTGGCTGGTTTTTAAGCTTGTTTTGAGTGATTCTAAGTTGTATACATGTATATATTCAGATAAGGACCATTTTTTGCTGAGGAAGGAGTGATCAAAATTAGTCAACAAGGTAAGAAAGTTGATGGAAGACGATGATCTAGTTATGTATTGATGTTTTATCATTTTGGATGATTTTTACTAAAATAGAAATTGAAGAAATAATTTCTAGAGTAAAGTGGAATTTTGGCCAGCCTTAGTTTGTTATGGAAATGGTGAAATTTGGTTGAATAATGTGTTGTGGAATGTTAGTTTAATACCAAAAAGTTCGGTTTATAGCTCGATTTAGTGCAAAACTGAAAAAATGTGAAAATTGACACTTTGATTGTAAGACCTGAGAGTTGTCGCTGTTTTTTTTTAAGATTCATCCATTGAAATCCTTGAATCTTATTACTGTTAATCATAAAGGGAACTATGTTTCAGTTTTGGATCGATTTGACTTAGTCACAACTCCAAAGAAACAAAGTGCCAAGGATGAGTAAGGACATGCTTGGGTTGAAACATATGGAATGTAACCAATTTAACTGATAATAATAGTTAAGAATATCATAATATAGGTATGTTATGAATGGAAGGCTTGTATAGGTCTCGACAATGTTTGGATAGTGAAAATGCCAAAAAAAGCCTAAATGAGCTCAAAATTAATCGTTTGATCTGTTTTTGGCATTTTGAGCCTCTAAAGGTAATCAAATCCTAAAGATGACTATCTTATGCATGGGAAACCTTATATAATGGATAATTAGACATAGTCAAATGTGGTTAACAAGTCAAAGTTAAAAGTCAAAGTCAGAATTGATATGGTGTTTCTGACTACGTAACCTAACCATGGTTAATGCATAAAATTTAAACTTAAGGGTTAATAAACTTAATTTTCAGCAAATAAAACTTGGGAAATTAATTGAAATATAATTGGGCTAAGTGTTATATGGGATGAACATATAGGCCCATTGGGAGTGAGCTTATGGAAAATTATGAAGGCCTAACATAGAAAGGAAGAATGGGCTCAAATTCATGGGCCTTGGGCTGGATTTATGTACCCATATAATTAAGAGATTGGGCCAAAGAATTAAACCCCAAATCAGCAGCCCAATTTAATTTAATTCAAAGCCCAATTGAAAAATAAACAAAGCCCAATAATGAGGCCCAAGCCCAATAAAACTATAAGCCCAATTTATGGGCTCAATTTATTAAATAAAAGCCTAGAAATTCCTTTATAAAAATCAGATTGGTGTTTCCCTTGTATTGTCGTCCCTTACATCTTCTTCTTCTCCATTTTTGGCTAAGTTTTCAAGTTCTCTTCACCATAGACAAACTGTAAGACCTGAATTTATTTAAAAACACGAAATGAATGAGTATTCGTGAAGTGAAGTCAGGTTAAATTAATCCCGAACACCTTGAAGGGCAAAATGGTCAAAAGATCGAAACTTGAAATAAATTCAATAAGAAAATTTAATTAAAAATAATGGATTTGAAAATCTTGATCAATAACGAAGAAATAATTAAATTTCAAGTCCAATTGATTAAGATCCGAAATTTTTAGAAATACCGAAAAGTCACTCGGGACAGTATCCCGAAATACGAAGAAATTATACCCGAAAAAGGGTTAAAAATATACTAAATAAATTAAATAAAATTAAATAAATCTATTTGGAATAAAGAAATTAATTTTTGTAGATATTTTGAATATTTTGACTAAAATAATGAATATAATAATAATAAATTAATTTATAAATAATAATAAATCAAAATAAAATAAATCAGAAAAAAAGAAAAGAAAGAAATCGAAAATGATTGTCGGGAGAGAGAAGATCGAAATGGAAACCGAGGAAGATGCCGCGCGTGGCCCGATCGACCCACTGCCACCGGCGACCAACGGCTCCGACGAAGGGTCGAGGAGGAAGAGGAGAGGCTGGCGAAACTTTGGGCACCGGTGACGCGCCGTCAGGAGGCTGGAAATCGCCGAACGGAGGAAGAGAAAGCCGCGAGGAAAACGGGGTTGATTTCGCCGATCCACGGCAGCTGGGCTCGAACGGAGGCCACCGGTGTGATCGGAAGGATGAGCCGGTTCTTCTGAGATAGGTATCGGCCGGCGAAACCACCAGAATCTGACGGATCGAGGGAGAGAAGCCGCAGAGGGAGAAGATGAATTTGGCGGCCACCGGCGTGATTCGACCAACCCCGACCCCAGCCGAACACTCCCCCAGTGGAGGCGCATCGTTTGGCACCAGAAACGAGCCGAGAACTGGCCGAAAATGCCATGAACGGCGGCAGGAACATCAGAACTGGTACAGATCGGTTCAGCAAAGAGGTGAACCGGATTGAACCGGCTGAACCGGATCGGTCTGAACCTGGTTGAACAGGACTGAACCGGTTCAGCCAAGAAAGAAGGGAAAAAAGGAGAAAAAGAGATAAAAGAGAAATGGAAAGAATTTTTGGGGATACACCGGACTTCGGGTAAGTCAGTAAGAGGTCAAAAGTGATCGATTTTAATTTCAAAAAATTTATTTAAATTATATTTAATCGGAAAGTAACCCGGGATTAAATATATAATTGTGCAGTTCTACGACAAAGCCCGAACGAGAGCCGATTAAGCTCCAATTTTCGTATCCCGCATCACATTGGGTAAGTATATTTTAATTCGACAATTAGAGTCCTTTAATACAGAGTTTCGATTATTTTACGAAATTTACAGAATAATTCTATATAAAAGGAATATTATTCAGAATTTTACAGTAATTATCGTAAATAATATACGGGCTATCCAATGAGTTTGGAACGAAGCTCGATGATTATTGGTAAGCTGAATGAACTCAGCAAACTCGAAGAAGGGAATTAAATAGTATAAACGGGCTGAAAACGGGCTCGAGGCCCATTAAGGTGCAATCGGGCCCAATAAAGTAAAACGGGCCCAATGTTTTAGATTCGATCAGTATAAGTGAAATACTGATAAGTATAAGTGAATTAACCCAAAATATGTGGTTATATGTAGTTCTGTAGACTTGGTTAACGTGCAGTTGGACTGAGAGATCAGATATTATGGAGACGAGATAAGTTTACACGTAAATCGAGGTAAGGGAATTTTGTAGGTGTATAGAGATTTCTATACGTATTTATTGAGGGGATTTACAGGGTTTAGAATTCCTTAAAGTATCTAGAAAAGAAATAATAATTTTTACGAAAATCGGGGGCATATGTGAATAAAGGAAAAAGATGATTTTGCCCTTGAGAATAAAATTTACAAAAAGGGTAGTAAGGCAGATAAATTACATGATTTCATGTTTTTAATGCTTTATATGAATGTATTGCTTTAATTTAAGCAAATATGCACATAGGTTGGCTGTTGATTTTAAGAATTATACGAAAGGGTACCGGTTTGTACCGGTTACTATTTTAAAAGATGTTTTATCAAGATTGAGCCACCTATCGTATTTACATGAATAAAAAAAGTGCTAGTCTTTCTCGCACTCAAGTTTACTGATTTATTTCTCATGAAAAGTCGTACTGGAGCATTGCTCATACGAGAAATTTGTGTGTGCACAAAATCGTGCTGGAGCTTCACTCGCACGAGATTTTAGATATCATGATATGCATAACTTGGTGCTGGAGCTTCGCTCGCAGTAGACGTGAGTTGACATGCATATAGTCGTGTGGAAGCCTCCTGTAGACTGTGTGTCGCAGAGAGTTGAGATGTTCGCACGTATACTTTGAGACATGGGTTGGTTATCGACATAGTATTGGGGTGGGTAAGACCTACGGCAGGCACCCCCAGACTATGATATGGGTCTATGGAGTACGATGTACCGTGTATGTCACACGGAGTACGCTGTACCGTGTAGTCATGATGACTCAATAATGTTACTTGATATTCTGGCGGGTAGGACTTAACCCCACCTCCCGTTGCAGTTGTGATGCCCCGTAGACCGGGATCCGTGTAGCCTGGGATCACAGGGATAAAGTATGGCCATAGTCCTCGATTTTCATACAGTAACCTACATGCCTCACATGATATCATACGATCTAGATAGACCAGGACAAACCCGAGGGAGGGGTAATGTCCCGATTTATGTTTTTTAAAAGAGATATGATTCAATGAATCAAGGTATTCCTAAGAGATGGGTTTAGCCTTGATGTGGTTGTTTTATGATAAAACAAATGAGTTTTAACGTGATGAGTTTATGATGAAACAAAAAAGTTTTAAATGTGATGAGCATGAGATGACATACATGATGATTTTTCCATCTTTGAATTATATGTCGATTTCATGATTTCTTGTATATGATATATACATACATGTGACATCGTTTTAATCTTACCTCATGCTCCAAAAGTAAACGATTTTATATCATGACATTATTAGCATGTAGATAGTATAGTTATCTACCTGCTTACATTTTTGCCTTACTGAGCTGTTTATGCTCACCCTTTCATTTTCCACCCCACAGGGTATATTCAGTAGAAGAGAACGACAGTAGTCATATCCGCTGCTTCTTATCAAGACCAGGTATACACATTTGTATAATTTTTGTATCTGAACATATAGAGGTACAGTACTGTACATGGATGTAATATTGGGGATGTATTCGTTTAAAATAAATTGATATGTAAATGAAATATGAAAATGGAATGGTAAATAGGTGAGAGGTGACTAACACCGAATCATAGCCCAACTGTTTAGTAGTGTAACTGTTCACGATAGGTAAGGAAATTAAAAAGCGAAAAATTTACTCTGATTTTTAGGTAATTTGGGTCGTGACAGAAAAGATGGTATCAGAGCAGAGTTGGCCTGTTATGAGTCGGTGTTAGTGGTTAAGTAAATTTACATCCCCATGTACTGCACATTGTTTAGATACAATTGTGTATATCAAGATAGAAGTGCAGCTAAGAATTTAGTTTTGAATGCAAGAATATAGTTTTTATAAATGATAGCCGCTATAGTAGAGGGGCGAGTACACATGCTTGAGGCCATAGAGATCGGCCTGAGAGTCGAATGAGTCATCACATGAGACTCAAGATGAGAGTGAGGTGGAGGCTGATGTTGAGCATACTCCACAAGGTCCTATAAAGAGACCCAACAGTATTGAGACACGCTCCGGGAGGATGGAGTGAAGTGTAGAAAATATTTCAGAGTTGTTTACTCAATCTATGCAGGTAGTTGAGGATAGGCAAGGTAGAGCCTAAACAGATGCCTCAGACTATAGAGATTTTCACACCCCTCCGGTATTTAGCGAAGTAAAGAAACAAATAGTTGCTAAGGACTGGTGAATGAGATAGCGAAGTGCTATAGATTCTTTCGGTGTATGTCGACCGAGAATATGACTTTTAAATACGTTTATGTTAGAGGGTGAGGCAGAGCATTGGTGGAAGTCCGCTCGACCAATTTGAAGAGTTAGACGTCCAGAGCCGACATGAGAAATATTTTTGGATGTATTCTGGTGACGAAATATTTCAGACACTACTTAAGGGGAAATTACAGGTAAAATTTCTTACACTGCCCATAGTCATTAGTTGATTGATGAGTATGAATCTCAGATTACGTCCCTGGGCAAGTATGAACCCGATATTGTGGACAGTGAGAGTCGAAAAGCCCAAAAGATCATGAAATGCTCAAATTGTCGATTAGAGTCCGATTGGTTCATTACCTATGTCGAGGCAATACGTAGATTACAGATGCATGAAGAAGATCATGTGTTGCACGCCTCTGAGATTGGGAAAGGTAGTAAGGGCCGAAATAGAGATAAAAGAGAATAGAGAATGACAAAGATGTCAGAGCGAGAAGGAGACCAGTTGATAAGGGATTAGAGTTGATGAGTCATGGTGTAAGATTATTGGTAAGGCCCCAGTGTATCCAATTTAACACTTATTAGGGGTATTATGATTGGAGAACCCCAACCTGCTACGAAGCAGTGTAGCAGTGTAGCAGTGTAAGCAGAGTTAGCGGTGTAAACAGTGTAGGATGTGTGGTAGATACCATGGAAGTAGGATCTACACCTATATATTATTGATGAAAATAGGCGTTAAGTGTGGCAAGACAGGCGGCTTAATTAATGATTGCTCAGAATTGGGTGAGATTGCCCCACAGAAAGGTAAAGAGATAGAGAAAACCCTGTTGATATCTCTGCACCGAAAAGAGAGGCCACAGTTGAAGAGAAAGGGAAAATAGGTTGTTGGACGAGGGCGAGTTTATGCCTTGGACCAGTATATTACTGATGTTGCATATGATGTGGTGAAAGATACCACACTAGTTAAGAATAGTGAAGTAATTAATTAATTAATCCTGGTGCCACGTAATTAGTCATACCGCCTTCAATTGCTTATAAGTTAGTAAAAGACGTGAATGCCTACACCTATAGGCACAATGCTGATAGTTAGTACCCCAATGAAGGAAGGTTAACTAACGAAATAATTATGAAGAAATTATAAGTTGAAAACGGGGGAAGAAGTATAAGTCAATCGATTTTATTCAATGGACTATGAATAATTTGAAGTAATATTTGAGAATAAATTAGTTGGCTGCAAATTATGATGTTCAGAGTTCTATTCTAAGATAGTGCTGTTTTACCCCTGGAAAGTATACGGTAAGTTTTGACAAGTAAATAAAAGGGGTGTAGCGATTGAAATTAAAGGAGCAAATGATGGTACTCACGAAATGAATAATGACAGAGTTTCGTTATAATTGATACACTAAGGATATAATCTTTGAGATATGCTTGATTCTGAATACATGATGTATTGGAGTAAGAGGCGTATGCAAGGTAAGAACATCTTTACGATATGAAGTAATTTGGATTAAAGCGATAAGTAGTAAGTATGAATTATAACCAAGGATAAGGGTGGATATAACCATAACTAGCCCTTGTGGTTAATTCTAAGGGTTAATAAAGGTATTTCAAAATACCTCCCCGCCTGAAGACTTGACAGCGTCTAAAAGTATACACGTAACTTATAAATTGAAAGCAACAGTCGTAATATATACATTTAAAATTAGGGTACCTTTACTGGTACAATAAGAATATAGAATTCGATTAATCAGGAAAGATTTAAAATTTTAAAATTTTATAAAAGCCGTTAAAAAAGGAAATGACGCAGGTTAGTAGCTTGAACGAAAGCGATTTTGAATGACATTTTACGTTTATGCGTACATAGGTCAAGGAAATGGGTAATTGAAATATTCAATGAAACTCAACTACGATGAGATATTTAAACTTTACTTGGACCGATTTTTCATCATCCTTATTGATGATATGTTGGGTGTAGTTAAAATCCAAGGCAAATTATAAGCAACAATTGGAAAATTACTTTTTCCAGAAGGTTACTGTGAGTTCTAAAAGGGGTATACTTTGTTGGCACGTTTAACTATGAAAACATGGTATTTGAATAAGATGATAGATGTGACATGAATTTTGGTGTATTGAAGTATAAACTGACCACCGCATTTATTCCCACCATACCCAACAGATTAAGAGGTTTCTCATGAGTCTATGGATACCTCAAAATCATGAATGAGCTAGGTATTGATGCAAAAAGGGAAGATAGTCAATTATGGATCCAGACAACTCAAGGATCATGAAATAAACTATCTGACCCATGATTTAAAGTTGGCAGCGGTAGTACTTGTACTGAGGATATGGTACTATTATGTACATGGTGAGAAATTTTGGGTATGTACTGATCATAAAGCCCCAAGTATCTGTTTTCATAGAAAGAGGCGAATATGAAATAATAAAGTGGGTTAGAGCTTCTGAGAGATTTGGATTGTGGAAAATTGTACCACCCAGGAAAGGCTAATGTGATGGTTGATGCCTTGAGCAGAAAGCACCTCGGGATGGTATTACATATGATGATCAGGGAGCGTGAGCTGCTAGAGCAGTTGTGAGCCTCAGTAGTGATGTGATCCTTTCTGATGATGACAGTGATTGTGTGACAGCTAGCCTGAGACTAGAACCGGATGAGAGTGACCGGATTTGACAGGCTTAGCATGATGATCGGCAGGGTGTCGATAGTTTGGGTCAGATTCAGATGGGTACAGTGATAAAGTTCACAGAGAGAGATGATGGCTTACTGAGGTTCAGAGACAGTATAAGTGTTTCCCAGGACCACATTGATGAGATAGAGTTATTGTCAGAAGCTCACTCTTCGGGATATATAGTGCATCCGAGAAGTAATAAATATATCGAAATATTAGAAAAGGGTATTGGTGGTCAGATATGAAAAGAGACATGGTAGAGATTGTGGAAAAGTATCTCGTATGTCAGCAGATTAAGGTAGAGCAAAAGAAGTTGTAGGGTTATCACAGTTTCTATTTATATTGACATGAAAATGGGAACAAGTTACCATGAATTTTGTGATGGGTTACAGAGGACCCCAATGAATCAAAAGGCTATATGGGTGATAGTCGATAAATTGACTAAGTCTACCCACCTTCTGGTTAGGAAAATCCCCAGATACTCTGAGTGTGTAGGCGGATTTATGTGTATGGAAAAGTGTGAAACATCAAGTATCTTTCCAGTGAGCATTGTATCATATAGGGATTCCCGCTTCACTTCTCACTTCTGAGAATATTTTTCAGGAAGCTATGGGAACCCGACTGAGTGTTAGCACAGCTTTTCATCCTCAGACAAATGGTCAGTCAGAGAGGACTGTACAAGTTTTGGAGGATATGATGGGAGCGAGTGCCATTGATTTGATAAGCTCCTGGGATGATCAGTTGTTATCAATCAAATTCGCTAATAATATCAGTTGTCACTTGAGTATCGGGATGACTTCAGATGAGGCATTGTATGGCCGTAAGGGTTGTTTCCGTGATTTGGATAAGAAGAAGTGGGTGAGAAATAGAAAATTGTTCTCGAATTGGTAAGACAAACCTCTGAGGATGTTCAGTTAATTATGGAGGATTAAGAACACCTCAGAGCAGATAGACAAACTATGCTGACAAGAGACAGAAATCATTGGAATTCACCGAGGGTGAACTTATATTGTTGGAAGTTACATGCCCTTAGGACATAGTATAAGGACGTGACGAGATTCAGAAAGGGATTGGACAAAGTGGGATATAAGACCTATAGGTTGGCGTTACTACCTGAATTAGCAGGCATCCACAATGTGTCCTATCTTATAATACTTTGGAAATAATGTCCGGACCCAACGTATGTGATCAGATATGAGCTTTAACAGCTCAGCTCAATGAAAGTTTAACGTATGATTGGAAAATCAATTCGGGTATTAAAACAGGAAGGAGAAAGTGTTGAGATTTAAGACTATCTCCCAAATTAAAGTGTATGATATGTGTGAAATATCCGGAGTGATTTACAGACTAACTTTGTTCTAATTTGGAGGACCAAATTTCTTAAGTGGGGGAGATTTTGTAAGACCCGAATTTATTTAAAAACACGAAATGAATGAGTATTCGTGAAGGGAAGTCAGGTTAAATTAATCTCGAACACCTTGAAGGGCCAAACGGTCAAAAGATCGAAAGTCGAAATAAATTCGATAAGAAAATTTAATTAAAAAGAATGGATTTGAAAATCTTGATCAATAACGAAGAAATAATTAAATTTCGAGTCCAATTGATCAAGATCCAGAATTTTTAGAAATACCGAAAAGTCACTCGGGACAATATCCCGAAAATACGAAGAAATTATACCCGAAAAAAGGTTAAAAATATAATAAATAAATTAAATAAAATTAAATAAATCTATTTGGAATAAAGAAATTAATTTGTATAGATATTTTGAATATTTTGACTAAAATAATGAATATAATAATAATAAAGTAATTTATAAATAATAATAAATAAAAATAAAATAAATCAAAAAAAAAGAAAAGAAAGAAATCGGAAATGATTGTCGGGGAGAGAGAAGATCGAAATGGAAACCGAGGAAGATGCCGCGCGTGGCCCGACTGACCCACGGCCACCGGAGACCAACGGCTCCGACGAAGGGTCGAGGAGGAAGAGGAGAGGCTGGCGAAACTTTGGGCACCGGTGACGCGCCGTCAGGAGGCCGAAAATCTCCGAACGGAGGAAGAGAAAGCCGCGAGGAAAACGGGGTTGATTTCGGCGATCCACGGCAGCTGGGCTCGAACGGAGGCCACCGGTGTGATCGGGAGGATGAGTCGGTTCTTTTGAGACCGGTATTGGCCGGCGAAACCATCGGAATCTGGTGGATCGAGGGAGGGAAGCCGCAGAGGGAGAAGATGAATTCGGCGGCCACCGGCGTGATTCAACCAACCCCGACCCTAGCCGAACACTCCCCCAATGCAGGCGCACCATTTGGCGCCAGAAACGAGCTGACAACCGGCCGAAAACTCCATGAGCGGCAGCGGGAACATCTGAACCGGTACGGACCGGTTCAGCAAAGAGGTGAACCGGATTGAACCGGCTGAACCGGACCGGAAAATTTATTTAAATTATATTTAATCAGAAAGTAACCCGAGATTAAATATATAATTGTGCAGTTGTACGACAAAGCCCGAACGAGAGCCGATTAAGCTCCAATTTTCGTATCCCGCATCACATTGGGTAAGTATATTTTAATTCCGACAATTAGAGTCCTCTAATACAGAGTTTCGATTATTTTACGGAATTTACGAAATAATTCTGTATAAAAGGAATATTATTCAGAATTTTACAGTAATTACCGTAAATAATATACGGGCTATCCAATGAGTTTGGAACGAAGCACGATGATTATTGGTAAGCTGAATGAACTCAGCAAACCCGAAGAAGGGATTTAAATAGTAAAACGGGCTGAAAACGGGCTCGAGGCCCATTAAGGTGCAATCGGGCCCAATAAAGTAAAACGGGCCAGTGTTTTAGATTCGATCAGTATAAGTGAAATACTGATAAGTATAAGTGAATTAACCCAAAATATGTGGTTATATGCAGTTCTGTAGACTTGGTTGACGTGCAGTTGGACTGAGAGATCGGATATTATGGAGACGAGATAAGTTTGCACTTAAATCGAGGTAAGAGAATTTTGTACGTGTATAGAGATTTCTATACGTATTTATTGAGGGGATTTACAGGGTTTAGAATTCCTTAAAGTATCTAGAAAAGAAATAATAATTTTTACGAAAACCGGGGGCATATGTGAATAAAGGAAAAAGATGATTTTGTCCCTGAGAATAAAATTTACAAAAAGGGTAGTAAGGCAGATAAATTACATGATTTTCATGTTTTTAATGCTTTATATGAATGTATTGCTTTAATTTAAGAAAACATGCACATAGGTTGGTTGTTGATTTTAAGAATTATACGAAAGGGTACCGGTTTGTACCAGTTACTATTTTAAAAGATGTTTTATCAAGATTGAGCCACCTATCGTATTTACATGAATAAAAAGAGTGCTAGAGTCTTTCTCGCACTCAAGTTTACTGATTTATTTCTCATGAAAAGCCGTACTGGAGCATTGCTCGTACGAGAAATTTGTGTGTGCACAAAATCGTGCTGGAGCTTCACTCGCACGAGATTTTAGATATCATGATATGCATAGCGTGGTGCTGGAGCTTCGCTCGCAGTAGACGTGAGTTGACATGCATATAGTCGTGCCGAAGCCTCCTGTAGACTGTGTGTCGCAGAGAGTTGAGATGCTCGCACGTATACTTTGAGACATGGTTTGGTTATCGACATAGTATTGGGGTGGGTAAGACCTACGGCAGGCACCCTAAGACTATGATATGGGTCCATGGAGTACGATGTACCGTGTATGTCACACGGAGTACGTTGTACCGTGCAGTCATGATAACTCGATGATGTTACTTGATATTCTGGCGGGTAGGACTTGACCCCACCTCCCGTTACAGTTGTGATGCCCCGCACACCGGGATCCGTGTAGCCTGGGATCACAGGGACAAAGTATGGCCATAGTCCTCGATTTTCATGCAGTAACCTACATGCCTCACATGATATCATACGGTCTAGATAGACCAGGATAAACCCGAGGGAGGGGTAATGTCTCGATTTATGTTTTTTAAAAGAGATGTGATTCAATGAATCAAGGTATTCCCGAGAGATGGGTTTAGCCTTGATGTGGTTGTTTTATGATAAAACAAATGAGTTTTAACGTGATGAGTTTATGATGAAATAAAAAAGTTTTAAATGTGACGAGCATGAGATGAGATACATGATGATTTTTCCATCTTTGAATTATATGTCGATTTCATGATTTCTTGTATATGATATATACATACATGTGACATCGTTTTAATCTTACCTCATGCTCCAAAAGTAAACGATTTTATATCATGACATTATCAGCATGTAGATAGTATAGTTATCTACCTGCTTACTTTTTTGCCTTACTGAGCTGTTTATGCTCACCCTTTCATTTTCCACCCCACAGGGTATATTCAGTAGAAGAGAACGACAGTAGTCATATCCACTGCTTCTTATCAAGACCAGGTATACACATTTGTATAATTTTTGTATCTGAACATATAGAGGCACAGTACTGTACATGAATGTAATATTGGGGATGTATTCGTTTAAAATAAATTGATATGTAAATGAAATATGAAAATGGAATGGTAAATAGGTGAAAGGTGACTAACATCGAATCATAGCCCAACTGTTTAGTAGTGTAACTGTTCACGACGGGTAAGGAAATTAAAAAGTGAAAAATTTACTCCGATTTTTAGGTAATTTGGGTCGTGACACAAACCCTTCCATTTCCACTCAAAATTTCAGCAAGCTTCCTTAAGGAACATTGTTCCCCATCACTTGAACTTCAACATATCTAAAATTGGTGTTGGAAGAAGTTGAATTGAAGGAAGCTATACCCCTTTTCATTTTCGGCCAAGAGTGAAAAGTATAGCTAGGTATGTTCTTTCTTTCCCAATTTAATATATGTTAATCTATGGAATTTATGAAGCATACCTATATAAAAATTAGTATGGAAAATAGCCCACATGGCATGAAACCATGCTTGGTTGAAATGGGTATGGGTGTTTGCAATGCATATGGTTGATGATTTAATTAGTTAATGTGTTGATTGTTAAGTGTAGCTGATGATGAGAATAATTGGTGACTTCAAAATTGAGAGATAATTAAACTAGGATGTGTAAATTGGCATGCATATGAAGAGTTTGTAGAAATGCCTAAATGAACTTGGATGATGGCATGGAACATGCATGCGAGGTGTTTGTTAAAATGCCTAAGTAAGAATGGTGGTGGCTATGGGTTAAATGCACCAAGTGATTGATGAAATGTCACAATGGGCCAACCTTACATAATGGATGACCCAAGATGGACTAATGGGCTTAATGGGTCTTAATGGAAAAGTTGAAGTGGCCATGTAAAGTAATTAGGCCCATTAAATGAGCAATTCAGCTCATATAGGTAAGGACTAATAAAAATGATTGGTTATTTTCTGCAGCCCCAAGAGATAAAATTGGAGCTAAACAGATTGATTGATTGATGGTGTTGGGATAGTGGCACAACAATCCATTATTGAGGTAAGGGAATTATGTAAGTTGTTGGAGGTAACTATACGTACACGAATTGACTCCTCGTTGGGAATTAAATAATGTAGGATAAATAGCTATCGTAGTATCGAGGTTTAAGCCTAGTAACAAAAACCACCTAATATTGTCCTTAACCACAGTCTGAACTGTACCATTATTACATGTATACTGCATCACTGCATGAACTACATGTTTTATGTGCTGTACTAGTTACAGTTGCTTATAACTGAAAAAAGATAGGCTAGCTTACGTTTCTTTTATCTACATAAAAAACAGCATAAGTTTCAAAGTTAAGCGTGCATGTATGGGGGAAATTCCATGGATGGGTGACCATACGGGAACTCCCTACCCACGTTACTTTTTTACATACTGTTTTGAGTACTGTACACCATTTTAGTACTGGTTTTGAATTAATTGAGTTGCTTATCGATTTTATGGGAAAACTGTGCTTAACTGATGTGTTGACTATGTGTTACACTGTCGAGCTTGCACTAAATTTGACACAAGGCAATGGATGTTTATGATAACTGAGGTGGCAAATCCCTTATCACGACCCCTTTCCTATCAAAAATCATTACAAATTTTTCGCTTTATACATTAACTTTCCCCCGTTGTGAACCATTTTAACACCAACTAGTTGAGCTATGACCCGGAGTTATTTACCTCTTACCATATGCCATTATCATTTAACATTTATACAAAATAATTGTAGACACTTGAACTACTTACACTGTAACTTTGTTATGTCGTACGTGCCTACAAATATTAACATCCCCCAATTTTACAATCTAAAAGTATTACTATGCAGTACTTGTTTAGATACAAAACGATATGAATGTGTATACCTCTCAACAATGGGCAGCAGCGGACACTGGGAGTGCAAGTCTCTGCTCGCTCTTAACCACTATAGATGCTCTGTAGAGATAAAAAGTGAAAGGGTGAGCACAACTTGCTCATTAAGGAAATAATGCAAGCAGGTAGATAGCTACACTATCTACGTGTTGATAATGACATGATATAAAATCATTTACATCCGGAGCATGAGGTAAAATAAAACCATGCCAGATGAATATGTATAGAATATATGAAAACTCATAAAATCAAGCATGATAACACATGGAAATTCATCATGTAAAACATCTCATGCTCATCATAACAAAACTCATCAGCTTCATCTCAAATCATAGATTTCCTGATAAATCATTTAAATCAAAGCTAATCCCTCTCATCGAGAATATCTTGAGCAAAAACCACATTTCTTTTAAAACATAATCACGGGTGTCACCCCTCCTTCGGCTCTACCCGGGTCTATCAATAAAACATGATATTATGTGAGGCATGTAGGTTACATTACTAAAATAAATTAGGAACTATGGCCATATATAAATCCCTAAGATCCCAGGCTACATGAATCCCAGCGTGTGAGGCATCACAACTGCAACAAGAGGTGAGGTCATCCCTACTCGTGCAATCACTTAACCAACTAATCATCAAGACTATACGATATAGCGTACTTCGTGTGACATACATAGTATAACGTACTCTGTGGACCCACATGGTCTGGGGTGCCTGTCATACGTCTTAGCCAACATCATTGTCTGGGGTGCCTGCCATAGGACTTAGCCCACATAACTGTCTGGGTTGCCTGCCACATAACTTAGCCCACATCATGGTTTGGGGGTGCCTGCTATAGGTCTTAGCCGCCCTATACCATGCCGGTAACCATCACATGTCTCAAAATACGGTGCAATATATCATCTCACTGTGACACACAGTCTACATGAGGCTTCAGTACGATTTATGCATGTCATGATATCTAACATCTCATACGAGTAAAGCATTAGCACGACTTTTTGTAAAGCATATAAAATCATCGTACAAGCAATGCTTCAGTACGACTTTCATACATAGTAAATCAATACCAAATCACGAACGAGCAAGGCTCCAGTACGACTTTCATGCATGTTATCAGTAAAAACTAGTGTGAGCAAGGCCCCAGCACTATCAGCATGAGTCAAAACATCAAAATCTAGTGAGAGCTAGGCTCTAACACTATTCGTATTCACACAAATATGATAGGTGCCTCCAGTTTAAATAAAGTATTTTCAAAAATACAACTTAGCACATAATCTGTGCTAGTTCATGCAACCACAGGAAGCAAGAGCTAACCTATCCTTATTTCATTCATATCAAAGCATTTTATCATGATAAAAACATCAAAATTATGAAAATCCATGCATTTTAGGATCCTTACAACCCTTTTCATAAAATCCCTCTACCATGGGTAAGATCATCATCTTTCCTTATTATCGAAATTTTTCTTTAAAATTTTTATTCTATCAATGATAGCTTAGAAAAATTCACGCCCTATAAATCCCCTCAAAATATGTATAGCTACCTTTAGGCACTTACAAAATCCCTTTACCTCGAATCACTTCGCGTGTGGTACAAGTTCCACCGTTGAAAGCTCGTTCAGTATTATTTGCTCCTAATCCAGTCTCTGGAGCTGCATTTAACCATTCATATGGTCAAATACAATCTATTTACCCATGTTTCAATTTTACATGGCTTAATTTAAAGTATTGGACCCTTGATCCCATTTAGGCATGGCATGGTGGCTAAACACCTATCATGCCACTCCTAGCCAATTTAGCTAGCACTTAGTTATTTGTCAAACACTTGGCATGCATGCTTAAACCATAGTTTTCCATTCATTCATGCATTTTCACAACACCTTATATGCACATTTCATAACTTCATCCAATTCCATAAACTTATTTCACAAACCATTATCCAATCATGCATATAACATCACCAACACCATAGTATAATCACTTCATCATTAAATAAACCATAGTTTGCTTTCTTATACTAAACCCAATTTTAGGTCATGGTTGCTTCATCATGCTCTAAGTAGTTTCAGCCAACAATACACACACCAAATAACCCATAACAATGTCTAGATAAACATACTTGAAGTTGGTGTATTGAAAACTTACCTAGCTTATACTTTCTCACTTGGCCAAATCTTAAGGGAAGACTTTGTTCCTTTAATTTAACAACTTGAATGTTGATTCCAAACTATGTTGTTCTCCTCATTATAATGAACCACTTTGCTCAAACAACTTTCTTCAAATCTGGTAGGGAGGTGATGATATTTTAGAGTGAGAAAGCTAGGTTACTTTATGAAAATGGAGAGGTGTTTGATGTTTCAAGGAAGAAGGCTGGACTGTCGGGCCTTCATATAGAATTGGCATTGTGAGATCGATCTCCATGGTGAGAAATCGATCTTCCTTGGGTTGAACTACACGAATTTTTAGCAAGTAACCTGGTGAGATTGATCTGCTCTAGTGAAAGGATCAATCTGCTCTTGGCAGAACCAAAAGGGGGATCGATCTGCACTAGGGAAGGGATCGATCTATTCTTGGTAGAATCAAATGGAGATCGATCTACTTGAATAAAAGATCAATCTGGCCTTCATCTGCAGGTTCCCACTGTATTTTTTCCTAAAATTTCAAAGAACAACTTGCATTCAATTGATTCACTAACCATTTTGCATTCTATTCACACTTAGAGTATAAAAAGATCCATTTCTTATGATTCACATACTATGTGACTTGTGTGTACCGCATGGAATCATAGAAGGTACATAGAACCCACAGTCCTTGCATTATCATTTCGTGTTTTAAGTGCTTATATTCAATCGAAATGTTTTGAGTTCCATTCATTTAGTCTGTAGCCGCTTCAGCCCTTATTTAGTCATTACATGGATTCATGAATATTCATTCATTCTCTTACAATTTCATTTAAGCAAAAGCTCTTTTTATGATTCAATTAATGTGTAATAATGTCATACATACATGAGGTCTCACAATTCTCCCCCTCTAAGGAAATTTTGGTCCTCCAAATTAGAACTAAATCAGTCTGAGAACAACTCCGGGTACTTCTCTCATATCATACTCTCTAACTCCCATGTAGCTTCCTCCGTAGCGTAATATTACCAAAGAACTTTTATGTGAGAGATCGTCTTAGACTGCAATACCTTCTCCTTCCTATCTAATATTCGAATCAGTTTCTCAACATATGACATGCTCTCACTGAGCTCTAAAGGCTCATATCTAATAACATGTGTCGGATCTGGATGGTACTTTCAAAGCATAGAGACGTGGAAGATGTTATGAACACCTGCTAACTCTGGTGGCAATGCCAACCTATAAGCCTTATCTCCGACTCGCTCCATAATCTCAAAGGGTCCGATGTAACGAGGACTCAGCTTACCTTTCTTCCTGAACCTCATAATACCTTTAGAAGGAGAAACCTTCAAAAATACCGGCTTACCCACAGTAAACTCCAGTGGTCTCTGTCTCTGCTTAGCATAACTCTTCTGTCAGCTCCGAGATATCCGTAACCTCTCACATATCTCCCGAACATCCTCAGATGCCTACCTCACCAAATTAGGAGAAAAAATATGTCTGTCACCAACCTCCTACCATCCAATAGGGGATCGGCATCTGCGTCCATACAGTGCCTCATATGGTGTCATCCTGATACTCGCATGATAACTGTTATTATAGGCAAACTTGGCTAGGGGCAAGTGGTCATCTTAGGAGCCTCTAAAATCCAACACACATGCTCTCAACATATCTTCCAGAGTATGTACAGTTCTCTCTAATTGACCATCTGTCTAGGATAGAAAGGGGTGCTAAAAATCAGTTGGGTCCCCATCGCTTCCTGAAAATGTTCTCAAAACTGTGAAATGAAGCGGGCATCTCGATCAGAAACAATAATCACTGGAACACCATGTAACCGAACTATCTCTCGAACATATAAGTTCGCCAATTGACTCAGAGTATCGGTAGCTCTCATAGCTAAGAAATGGGCTAACTTCGTCAACCGATCCACAATTACCCAGATGGCATCATGACCTATGTGGGTCCTCGGTAAACTCATCACAAAATCTATGGTGACATGCTCCCACTTCCATGTCAGTATCGATACAGGCTGTAATAACCCTGCAGGTTTCTGATGCTCTACCATCACCTGCTGACAGATGAGACATCTAGCGACATACTCAGCAATGTCTCTCTTTATCCCAGACCACCAATAAACCCTTCGAAGGTTTTGATACATCTTAGTACTCTCCGGATGTATCGTATACCTCGATGAGTGAACCTTTGATATAATCGATCTTCTAATCTTTGGATCATCGGGAACAAATATCATACCCTTGAACCTCAGCAATCCATCTGAACTCAAATCAAAATCAGTCTCCGTACCCTTTTGTATATGCCCGATAACAACACTGCACTGTTAATTAATTCGCTGAGCCTACCGGATACGATCTACCACATCCGGTTCCAATCGTAGGCTAGCTACCATACAACCACTATCAGTATCAAGCGGGGTCACATCTAAACTGAGGCTCGGGAACTTTTCCAACAGCTCATGTTATTTGATCATCATGTACGATACAAACCCGAGGTGCTTCCTACTTAGTGCAACAGCTACTACATTTGCCTTTCTCGGGTCGTATAGGATTTCACAATCGTAATCTTTCCGGAGCTCGAGCCATATTCTCGGTCTCATATTCCACTCTTTCTATGAGAATAGATACTTAAGGCTCTTGTGATTCTTAAATACCTGAAACTTCTCACCATAAAGGTAGTAGCGCCATATCTTCAACGCAAACACTACGACCGCCAACTCTAAATTGTTAGTCAGATAGTTCCGCTCATGATCTTTCAATTGTCTTGATCCATAGGTAACACCTTCTCATCCTACATAAGTACACAGCCCAGTCTCTGGTGCAATGCATCCGTATACACAGAGAATCCTCCTGAGTTGGTAAGAATAGTGAGAATCAGAGCAGTCATTAATCGATGCTTAAGTTCCTAAAAACTCCTCTCACATGGCTCGTTCCACACAAACTCAATATTCTTCCACTTAAGACGTGTCAACGAAGGACCTAGTCTGGAGAAACCCTCTACAAATCTCCTTATAATAGCCTGCCAACCTTAGAAAACTTCTGATCTCAGTGACTATCTTGGGCTGTTCCCACTGAACAACTACCTCAATCTTGGATGGATCTACTGATACCCCATTCTTCGATACAACATGGCCCAGAAATGAGATCTGCTCCAACCAAAAATCGCACTTACAGAGTTTGGCATATAACTCCTTCTCTTGGAGGGTCTGCAGAACTATCCTCATGTGCTGCTCAAGATCTTCATTGGACTTGAAATAAACCAATATATCATCGATAAACATAATCACAAACTGGTCCAGGTATGGCTTAAACACATGATTCATTAAAGCCATAAATGCTACGGGGGTATTCGTCAATCCGAATGGCATAACCAAGAACTCGTAGAGGCCATAACGGGTATGAAATGTTGTCTTGGGTACATCTCAACTCTGTATCCTCAACTAATGATACCCAGACCGCAGCTCTATCTTAGAAAAGACCAGTGCTCCTCAGAGTTGATCCAACATATTATCAATGCGTGGAAGGGGATACTTGTTCTTAATGGTAGCCTTATTCAACAACCGATAATCTATGCACAGTCGGAGGCTCCCATCCTTCTTCCCCATAACAAAACTGGAGGTCCCCCTGGTGAGACGCTCGGTCTAATAAACCCCTACTCTAGCAGCTCTTGCAACTGGTTCTTCAGCTCCTCCAACTCAATCGAAGCCATCCTATACGGTGGTCGAGATATCAGTTCAGTACTAGGTACCAAATCTATACAAAACTCCATCTCTCGATCTTGTGGTAATCTTGGTAGATCATCCGGAAAGACATCAGAAAACTTCGTAACTACTGGAACATTTCTCAATTCCGGACGGTCCTTATCTATGTCAACCACGTATGCAATGAACCCTTCACATTATTAATCATTTAGTTAGCATAGAAATTCGTCCATTCCGCTTACAACAACTATAGCTTTCATTAATTTTCAAGGGGACTTTACAATACATTTTTTAGGGAAACTTACGGTAACACTATTTACCCATGAAAAATGTTACTGTCTTAGAAAAAAATCTAAAATAGCAGGATTTACAGCCAACCAATCCATTCCTAAAATTACATCAAAATCACTCATATTCAATAGAATAAGATCGACTGTCATATCATTTCCCCTATCTTCAGCCTATAACCCCTATACACATATTTGGTCAGCTGATTGTCGCTCATGGGCGTAGAAATCAATAACATTCTATCTAATGAAGTAGGCTCAACATATTTTGACAACTTACACGCAAATGAAAGCGATATGAAGGAATGTGTGGCACCAGGATCAAATAGTACAAATGCTTCTAAATAAAAAATTAGAATGATACCTTTAATCACATCCGCTGATGCGTTTGCGGTGTCCTGGTCTAGTGCATGTACTCGCACTCTGCCAACAACCAGTTTCCCCTTCTCTGCAACTATGGCTCTCCTCCTCGGAGTACAAGTCTGAACAGAAGATCTCTCTGACTCCTTGCCCTTCAGTGGGGCAGTCTCAGTCATTTCGGGGCAATTCCGTCTAATATGCCCTGGCTTCCCACAACGAAAGCGCACTATTGTTGGCATCGGACAAAGCTTGTTACCATGGTATCTACCACATCTCCTACACTGCTCAGTAGTCAGCCGTGTCCCTTCAATAACTATACCCTTTGGTGGTACTAAAGTTGGATACACCGGAGGCTTAATCGTCCTCTCATGTACCTCCTCAATCTGAGGTCTCTTATCAAATAGTCTCGGACCTCCTCTCCTTATCATTCTATCAACCCCGGGCTCTTTCGGTCTCTGTCTCTACCTCTACTGATCTTCCTAAACTCAGAGGCATTCTGCTCAATGTCCTGCTCACACAACTACGCCATGTGTACTGCCTCCTCATAGGTCTATATATCAAAAGGAACCAATCGGGATCTAATAGCTGGTCTTAGTCCATCCACTAACTTTCGGACCTTCTTGACCTCACTATCCATCGTGTCAGGATCATACCTGCCCAGAGAGATAAATTTCATCTCATACTCCTCTACAGCTCGGTTCCCTTGAGCCAACCCTATAAACTTCATCTGTAACCTCCTTTGAGCAGTGTCCGAAACATACTGCCTCCAAAAAACCTTCAAAAATACCTCACAGCTGATCTTAGTGTGTCGGGCTCTCAAAATCGATCTGATGGACTTCCACCAATACTCTACCACTCCTTTCAGTATGAACATGGCAAAAGCGACCACCTCTGTAGTCATACAGTCGAAAAACCAGTACAATTTCTTGATCTCACTCACCCAGTCCTTAGCAACTACTGGGTTCTTCACCCTACTGAATGACAATGGTCTAAACTTTTGAAACTACAGTAATCTGTCCAAATCACAACCGTAACCCCAAACTCTGCTACCCTGCTATGGAGCAACAGATGATGTTGTATCTTGAACTGTGGGGGTGTATCTGCCGCCTGTGGTATTTGCGATGGCGGTGTAAGGGTATCAGGAGCAACTGCCTATCCAGCATCAGTGGCCCGGGTAGCCTTTTCTCTCCCTAGCTCCCTGTATAGACTGAGCGACTAGCTCCATAATAGTCTTCATACTTCACTCTAACCTAGCAAAGCGTGCCTCAATATCACTGGCCTCTCAGTAGGCTCCTGCAGGATCAGACCAGTCTGTGGCTCTGCACGACTCTTAGGCCTCCCTTTACGGCCCCTAACACGTGCACTTGCCCCTCTACCACTGTATGTGATAAGCATAATGCCTAAATTCCTACATCCATAATTATTCATTAGTCTAACCCATATGATATACACATTTATATCTAAGCAAAGCACAACAATATGAGGATGTAAATTCTCTTATTATTAACTCCGACTCATATCAGTTCAACTCTGCTCTGATACTACCTCTGTCACGACCCCTTTCCTACCAAAAATCACTATAAATTGTTCGCTTTATACATTAACTTTCCCCCGTCGTGAACAATTTTAACACCAACTAGTTGAGCTATGACCCAGAGTTAGATACCTCTTACCATATGCCATTATCATTTAACATTTACACAAAATAATTGTAGACACTTGAACTACTTACACTGTAACTTTATTATTTCGTACGTGTCTACAAATATTAATATCCCCCCCAATTTTACAATCTAAAAGTATTATTGTACTGTACTTATTTAGATACAAAACAATATGAATGTGTATACCTCTCAGCGATGGGCAGCAACGGACACTGGGAGTACAAGTCTTTGCTCGCTCTCAACCACTATGGATGCTCTATAGAGATAAAAAGTGAAAGGGTGAGCATAACTTGCTCAAAAAGGAAATAATGCAAGCAGGTAAACAGCTACACCATCTATGTGCTAATAATGACATGATATAAAATCATTTACATCCGGAGCATGAGGTAAAATAAAACCATGCCACATGAATATGTATAGAATATATGAAAACTCATAAAATCAGGCATGATAACACATGGAAATTCATCATGTAAAACATCTCATGCTCATCATGGAAAAACTCATCAGTTTCATCTCAAATCATAGATTTCATCATAAATCATTTAAATCAAAGTGAATCCCTCTCTTCAAGAATATCTTGAGCAAAAACTACATTTCTTTTAAAACATAATCACGGGTGTCACCCCTCCTTTGGGTCTACACGGGTCTATCAATATAACATGATATCACATGAGGCATGTAGGTTACATTACGAAAATAAATTGGAAACTATTGCCATATATAAATCCCTGTGATCCCAGGCTATGCGGATCCCGGTGTGCGGGGCATCACAATTGCAACGAGAGGTGAGGTCAACCCTACTAGTGCAATAACTCAACTAATTAGTCATCAAGACTACATGGTATAGGGTACTTCGTGTGACATAAATGATACAATGTACTCCGTGGACCTACATGGTCTGGGGTGCTTGCCATAGGTCTTAGCCACATCATTGTCTGGGATTGTCTGGGGTGCCTACCATAGGACTTAGCCCCATTAACTGTCTAGGGTGCCTGCCATAGGACTTAGTCCACATCATGGTTCAGGGGTTCCTGTCATAGGTCTTAGTCACCTTATACCATGCCGGTAACCATCTAATGTCTCAAAATATGCGTGCGATATATCATCTCATTGTGACACACAGTCTATAGAAGGCTTCAGCACGGTTTATGCATGTCACGATATCTAACATCTCGTGTGAGTAAAGCATTAGCACGACTTTCTGTAAAGCATATAAAATCCTCGTACGAGTAATGCTCCAGTATGGCTTTCATGCATAGTAAATCAATATCAAATCACGTACGAGTAAGGCTCTAGTATAGCTTTCATGCATGTTATCAGTAAAAACTAGTGCGAGCAGGGCTCCAACACTATCAGCATGAGTTAAAACATCGAAATCAACTGCGAGCTAGGCTCCAGCACTATTCGTACTCTCACAAATATGATACGTACTCACACAAATATGATAGGTGCCTCTAGTTTAAATAAAGTATTTTCAAAAATACAACTTAGCACATAATCCATGCTAGTTCATGCAACGACATAAAGAAATAGCCAACCTATCCTCATTTCATTCATATCAAAGCATTTTATCATGATAAAAAGATCAAAATCATGAAAATCCATGCATTTTAGGATCCTCACTACCTTTTTCATAAAATCCCTCTACCAGGGGTAAAATCATCATATTTCCTTATTATCAAAATTTTTCTTAAAAATTCTTTTTCTATTATTAGATAGCTTAGAGAAATTCACGCCCTATAAATCCATTCAAAATACGTATAGCTACCTTTAGGAACTTACAAAATCTCCTTACCTCGAATCACGTCGCGCGTGGTACAAGTTCCACTGCTGAAAGGTCGTCCAGTACTATTTACTCTTAATCTAGTCTCTGGAGCTGCATTTAACCATTCATAGGGTCAAATAAAATCTATTTACCCATGTTCCACTTTTACAGAGATTAATTTAAAGCATTGGGCCCTTGATCACATTCGGCCATAGCATGGTGGCTGAACACCCATCATGCCACTCCTAGCCAATTTGGCTACTACTTAACTTAGTTATTTGTCAAGCACTTGGCATGCATGCTTAACCTTCGTTTTCCTTTCATTAATGCATTTTCACAACACCTTATATGCACATTTCATAACTTCATCCAATTCCATAAATTTTTTTCACAAATCATCACCCAATCATGCATATAACATCACCAACACCATAGTATAATTACTTCATCATTAAATCAACCATAGTTCGCTTTCTAATACTAAACCCAATTTTAGGTCATGGTTGATTCATCATGCTCTAGGTAGTTTCAGTCAAAAATACACACACCAAATAACCCATAACAATGTCTAGATAAACATACTTGAAGTTGGTGTATTGAAAACTTACCTAGCTTATACTTCCTCACTTGGCCAAATCTTAAGGGAAGACTTTGTTACTTCAATTCAGCAACTTGAATGTTGATTCCAAAATATGTTGTTCTCCTCATTATAATGAACCAATTTTCTAAAACAACTTTCTTCAAATCTGGTAGGGAGGTAATGATATTCTAGAGTGAGAAAGCTAGGTTACTTTACGAAAATGGTGAGGAGTTTGATGTTTCGAGGAAGAAGACTTGACTGTCGGGCCTTTTTATAGAATTGGCATTGTGAGATCGATCTCCATGGTGAGACATCGATCTTCCTTATGTTGAACTACACGAATTTTCAACAAGTAAGCTGGTGAGATCGATCTGCTCTAGTGAAAGGATCGATATGCTCTTGGCATAATCAAAAGGGGGATCGATCTGCACTTGGGAAGGGATCAATCTGTTCTTAGCAGAATCAAATGGAGATCGATCTGCTTGAATAAGAGATCGATCTGCTTTAAATAAGAGATCAATTTGCTTTGAATAAGAGATCGATCTGGCCTTCATCTGCAGGTTCCCAAATACAATTTTTCTCAAAATTTCAAAGAACAACTTGCATTCAATTGTTTCACTGTCCATTTTGCATTCTATTTAAACGTAGAGTATGAAAAAATCCATTTCTCACGATTCACATACTATGTGACTTGTGTGTATCGCATGGAATCATAGAAGGTACATAGAACCCATAGTCCTTACATTATCATTTCGTGTTTTAAGTCCTTATATCCAGTCGAAATGTTTTGAGTTCCATTCATTTAGTCTATGGCTACTTCAGCCCTTATTTAGCCATTACATTGATTCATGAATATTCATTCATTCTCTTATAATTTCATTTAAGCAAAAGCTCTTTTTATGATTCAATTAACATGTAATAATGTCATACATACATGGGGTCTCACAATTCTCCCCCTTTAAAGAAATTTTGGTCCTCCAAATTAGAACCAAATCAGTTTGGGAACAACTCGGGGTACTTCTCTCGTATCATACTCTCCAACTCCCATGTAGCTTCCTCTAGAGTGTGATACTGCTAAAGAACTCTTACGAGAGAGATCGTCTTGGACCACAATACCTTCTCCTTCCTATCCAATATTCGAATTGGTCTCTCAACATATGACATGCTCTCACTGAGCTCTAACGACTCATATCAAATAACATGTGTCGGATCCGGATGTTACTTTCAAAGCATAGAGACGTGGAAGACGCTATGAACACCTGTTAACTTTGGCGGCAATGCCAACCTATAAGCCTTATCTCCCACTCGTTCCTGAATCTCAAAGGGACCAATGTAACGAGGACTCAGCTTACCTTTCTTCCCAAACCTCGTAATACCCTTGGATGGAGAAACCTTCAAAAATACTAACTTAACCACAATAAACTCCAGTGGTCTCCGTCTCTTGTCAGCATAACTCTTCTGTCGGCTTTGAGATGTCCGTAACCTCTTACATATCACCCGAACATCCTCAGATGCCTACCTCACTAAATCAGGAGCAAAAATCTATCTTTCACTAAACTCCTCTCATCCAATAGGGGATCGACATCTGCATCCATACAGTGCCTCATATGGTGCCATCCCGATACTCGCATGATAACTGTTATTAGAGGTGAACTCGGCTAGTGGCAAGTGGTCTTCCTAGGAGCCTCTAAAATCTAGCACACATGCTTTCAACATATCCTCTAGAGTCTATATAGTCCTCTTTGACTGACCATCTGTTTGAGGATGGAAAACGGTGCTAAAACTCAACTGGGTCCCCATCCTTCCTCAAAATGTTCCCAGAAGTGAGAAGTGAAGCTGTCATCCAGATCAAAATAATGTTCACTGGAACACCTTGTAACCGAACTATCTCTCGAACATAAAAGTTCACCAATTGACTCAGAGTATCTGTAGCTCTCATAGCTAAGAAAAGGTTGACTTCGTCAACTGATCGATAATTACCCAGATGGCATCATGACCTTTACAGGTCCTCGGTAAACCCATCACAAAATCCATGGTGACGTATTCCCACTTCCATGTCGATATCGGTAGAGGCTGTAATAACCCTACAGGTTTCTGATGCTCTACCTTCACCTGGTGATAGAGGAGACATTTAGTGACATACTCAACAATGTCTCTCTTCATCCCAAACCACTAATAAACCTTTTGAAGGTTCTGATACATCTTGGTAATCCCCGGATGTATCGTATACCTCAATGAGTAAGCCTTTGATATAATTGTTCTCTCGATCTCTTGATCATCAGGAACACACATCCTACCCCTGAACCTCATCAATCCATCTGAACTCAAATCAAAATCAATCTTTGTACCCTTCTGTATCTGCCCGATAACAACACTGCACTGTTGATTAATCCGTTGAGCCTAATGGATACGATCCACCACATCTGGTTCCAACCGCAGCCTAGCTACCATACAACCACTATCAATATCAGGCAAGGTCACATCTAAACTGAGGCTCGTGAACTTTTTCAATAGCTCGTGTTATCTGATCATTATGTACGATATCAACCTAAGGTACTTCCTACTCAGTACATCAGCTACTACATTCGCCTTACTCGGGTGGTATAGGATTTCACAATTGTAATCCTTCAGGATCTCGAGCCATCTTCTCTGTCCCATATTCTACTCATTCAATTGCTTCACTATCCATTTTTTATTCTATTCACACTTAGAGTATGAAAAGATCCATTTCTTACTATTCACATACTATGTGACTTATGTATACCGTATGGAATCATAGAAGGTACATAGAACCCACAGTCCTTATATTATCATTGTGTTTTAAGTCCCCATATTCGATTGAAATGTTTTGAGTTTCATTTGTTTAGTTTGTGGCCACTTCAGCCCTTATTTAGCCATTACATGGATTCATGAATATTCATTCATTCTCTTACAATTTCATTTAAGCAAAAGCTCTTTTATGATTCAATTAACATGTAATAATGTCATACATACATAGGGTCTCACATCCCTGGCTAGCCCGGGCAATCCCAGTCTTATTGTTGTCCACGGAGTATGATGCATCGTCTAATTTACATGTGAAGTACGTTGTATCATGTTTTCAGTCTTCAAAACTTTTGAGGGCCGATGGGTTGCTGACCACTTCTCATGGAAATTGATATCATTGCACACATGATCAATGATGTTTGGAATAACTAACTATGGCCACATGTCCTCCATTCATGGGATACTGTCTACTGTATGTTCTGGCTAGTAAACACTGTTTTAATTACTGAATAAACTTTATAACTGAACTTTTCTATTCTGTATTGGTTTTGTTATGGTTTACACACTACATGTACTGATCGTTCTGTCTCACTATCATTGTTCTCGTAAATATTATAGTTTTACTACAATGCATGACATTATAAGTATGTAGAGAGTATGGTTATCTACTTGCTTACATGTTTACCTTACTGAGCATGTTAAGCTCACTCCTTTACTTTCCCCTGTCCACAGAGCACCTCCAATAGTGTGAGCTCTGCTGTAATTTGATGCTTCTTTTTTAGGATTACTGAGCGCTCACAGCTTCCCTAGTTGCGCAAAGGTATACACGCTTATGATTCTTCTTGTATCTGAACATTCAAATGCGCAGTGATGTATATAAGTAGAACATTGGGGATGTTGACACCTGTAGTTACAGTTATCTGAAATAGATGCTTAAAGTTTAATGAAAGTTAAGTTCATTTTGATAGTATGGTGTGAGAATTAACATTATTGTAAGTAATCTATCTGGACTAACATTGACTCATATCCCAACCATTTAATTAATAAGTAAAATGAAATCATGAAAAATTTCTAGGGATTTTAAGAAAAAACAGGGTAAGATAGAGTTGGTATCAGAGCAGGGTTGATCTGATATGAGTCAGTGGTAGTGGTTAGAAAAGTGTACATCCCCACATTACTATACATTGTTTAGATATATCTGTGTATGGCTGGCTACGTTTATATTGAAAAATGTGTTATGAATGGAGGAAATAATAAGAAATGGCTGATAGACACCATAGTTGTCGAGAGGGTAGGCCTTCTCGAGGCCGTCGAGATAGGTTAGAGAGGCATAGTGATTCCTCATCTGATCATGCTCCTCAAAGTTTAGCGGAGAGCTATGAAGCATGCCTTGCCAGGTTAGAGTGGGGTATGAAAACTATGATGACGTTGTTTGGTCAGGCGATGGCACACATCAATAGTCTTTAGGGCATGGCTAGCTCAGCATTAGCATCTGTCACTCCTGTACCCACACAATCAACATCCACACCACAGACCATTGGATCTTCCACTTTTGCCCCTACTGTGCCGCCACCACCCCAATCGATACAACCTAACCTCATACCTCCACTTGTCCAACCATCGGTATCGCCACAGGCCCTTGTAGGGCCTCAGATAGCCCCATAGCGACATAATGATGATGATTTGGGGTTTGACTATGATTTAGTGAGGCTGAAGAAGTTTTAAAAGTTTAACTCGTCGTCATTTACTGGGGTTAAGAATCTGGTTGCGGTAGAAAATAGGGTAAATGAGTTGGAAAAGTTATACAAGTTTTCTGAGGTGTATTGCTATAGAGATGGTGGCATTTGTAGTGTTCATGTTAAAAAAAGAAGCTGAACTTTGGTGGAAGTTCACCAGATCCATTCTGTGGGCCAGATAGCAGAAGATTATGTGGGATATAATTTTGGATGCCTTCAGTAGGCAATACATCCCGACACGGTACAAAGGTGACTAAAGATGAAATTTTTGAATCTGACACAAGGTGATAGGTCTATGATGAGTATGAGTCAAAATTTATAGCTTTGGGGCGGTATGATCCGAACATGTTGGGTAATGAGATAAAGAAGGTACGAAAGTTCATGAAGGGACTCAGACCCTCGATTTGAGCTTGATTAGCCCCATTTGATATCATTACATATGAGAAGACAGAGTAGGATTATGAGATGCATGTCTTCGAGGTCTATAAAAAGGGTAAAGGCAGAGATCGTAATTGGAGGAGATCAGCTGAGGACAGGGAAGTCAAGGGTAAGGATCGTCAGGGAAACGACTAAAGAGTTTTAGGGAAGCTCGATCTAATGTAGCCAAGCCTCATGTTACCCCGATTAGAGCTCCAAAAAGGACATTATGATTGGTGAGCCCAGAGTTACTATGGAGCCATGTAAAATATATGGGAAATATCATGGCAACTAACTTTTTCATTGGGTGTCTAGAGCCTATTTTTATTGCGGTAAGACTGGGCATTTGATGAAAGATTGCCCAAAACCTTTAGCTTTGATCCCACAGATGGAGGAGGAGCCAAGAAAGCTCCAACTGTTGCCTCTGTCCCGAGGAAAATTACCATAGCTAAAGAGAAAGGGAAACAAGCTGTAGGCCGAGGCCAAGTGTATGTCTTAGACCTGGATACAGTGGATGCTTCATCAGATGTCATAAAAGGTGGAATTATGGTTTTTGATCTTGAAGCATTAACTTCATTTGATCCTGGCATAACTCATTCATTCACGTCACCGTCATTTGCATCCAAACTATCATCTTATGTGAAACCTGTACCTTTAGGTAAAGTGTTACTAATTAGTACCCCAATGAAAGCTAGTCAAATAACTGAAAAAGTATATAAGAATTGTAAGCTAAATGTAGGAAATGCAAGTATGTTAGTTGACCTCATTCTATTGAATATGTATGATTTTGATGTAATACTAGGTATGGACTAGTTGGCTGTAACTCATGCTGTCTTAGATTGTTACAGTAAGACAATAACATTTTATTTACCTGAGAAATATGTTGTAAAATTTTGTTGAGAAGAAATAAAAGAGTATAGTTAATGTAACTAGGAGAATGAATTATTATACTAACTGTAGGGATGATACTGTGAAGGTTTCATTGCTTATGTGATTGATATGGATAAGGCTCATCCGGAGTTGAGACATATTCCCTTGGTTAGAGAGTTTTCCAATGTATTTCCAAAAAATTTACCAAGATTACCACCAAATCGGGAAATGTAATTTTGTATTGATTTGATACTTGGTAATGAGCTAATTTCTAAATCACCGTACCGAATGGCCCCAGTTGAATTGAAAGAGTTAAAGAAACAAATGCAAGAGTTACTGGATAAAGGGTTCATTAGACCGAGTGTTTCGCATTGAAGAGCTCCGGGTTTATTTGTTAAGAAGAAACACGAAAGCCTTCGACTATGAATCGACTATCAATTGCTTAATATGTATCCTCTTCCTTGTATTGATGATCTACTTGATTAGCTTCGGGGAGCACAGATCTTCTCCAAGATAGATCTGAAATTTGGGTATCATCAGTT